>OY856382.1:8663660-11063660 GCA_963693495.1 Malacosoma neustria
AATTGAATGTGGCTTTCTTAGCAACGCGGCGTTATTTAATTTAAACCCTTAAGGCTTTCAACATGATTAAATTATAATGTAATTGATTGTGTCCTGAGATCATTTACCACATCTACTTAAGAGGGGGATCCATTTCAATATTAATGGCACGAGTGATAGCCTAGGCCCGCTAAGAATGTTTGCACAGTAACTCCGCCGATGATATTAAAGATGTTATTACATTTCTAAAGCTCACTCTTTCATTGTTGTAGAAAAAGATAAGGCGTAGAAATTACGTGTCATATGGTGTCATCAAATGATGATAACATTTTGGATAAGATACGTTGGAACAGTTTAAATTTAAGTCACTAATTAAGTCACTCACAATTTAATAAACCATAGATATGGTTAAGGTGCAGGGTATTTAATGAAAAAAAAAAATTAGTTACAACATATTTTTTAGGCGTAGTAATTAAAAAAATAAGGTAAGGTTTAGGGATCAAAAGTTTTTTCACACGCTTTATACTTGACCTGTATATCTGTCATTGTAACATAATTTACGGACTCAATTTTCACCCATTTTGAACGATAAAAAAACAAATTTTGCTCACTTGTCAAGACCTGACCATACACTATTTAATAATTTTGTTCCATAGTCCTTATCACGATTAATGCTTTCTTTTCCTTCTGCCGGAAGATGGCGTTAAATTAATATAAACATTTAATGTCACCATTCTAAAAGCGTCGGGTGCTGTGTACGATATTTTTAAAGTAACTCTGCATTTCGGAATGAAGCTAGTAATATAAATATGTGTATGTATATACCGAGCACCCTACGCTTTTTAGAACAGTGACATTAATTTTCTCGTTAGTAATTTTATTCTTAGGTAAATAATTATTTTGTACTCTGATTAATTATAAAATCGTGTTTTTTAATTTATTTAAACTATATTTTATAGCATTGTAAGTTTTTTTTGTGTTTTAATTCCTGGTTGCGAATTTACGAATGGAGGGTTCCCCCCGGCGTTCTCCTGTATTGTAGGAGTTGAGGGGGGCCGCGGAACAGCACGTGTTCCTCTCCCTCGCGGCAATAGTGCGGGCGGCGGATCCTCCCCGAGGGGCCGCCAGCGGCCGCTTTCTACAGCGGCCGGAGGTCGTTAGTTGCCCTCCGGCGCCACGCCACGGAGGGGAGTGTGGTGGTTGACTCCCGCTCCCGCACAGTAAGTGTAGCTGCTACATCCCGAAAGATGATGCTAATGCAATACTATGCATTGTAGTATTTATTAATTTCAGGGGAATCTTTTTACAGAAATATTATTTCTACGATGGTCATGCATTTGCCGTAGGCATAGAAATTAAAAGTGTATATGAGCTTTATTTCTATATTCTAGTATTTTGTGGAATACATCTCGAGAAAAAGGGCGAAATATATTACTTAAAGAAACGGACGTGTTTTTCCTATTCCACTTTCTACGTCTCGTGTGCAAACGTCTCGTGTGTATCTACGTCTTAGTGTGCAAAAGGGAGACGTTTCAGAAAATAAACAATATTAACAGAGGCATTACGTGGCACGTTATTTCCTCGTAATTCGTCGAGGAATATATGCTTTAATTTCGATATAATCTTTCCAATAGTTTTTCCTTTAACGGATGTGGATTTGTGAATAACCATTTTCAAGTTTTAAAGAATATTTTTAAGCATTATTAATTACGTAATACAAATAGTGATGATATCATCACCATGAGAATATTTGAATCATATTGCATCTACAGTATTGTTTCTCAATTTTAATGAATGTATCTTTACATTAATTAGTTTATCTAATTTCCTTTTTATTACTTTTACATAATATTATCGTGTATCTATCTAAAAAAGTAACTTCAATAAGTTGGCGATACTAAAAACTACTACTTTATCACAATATCGCTACTACTCACTTTTCATCGACTGTGCCATAAGACTGCGACATTAGGTTCAATAAATTGTCGCCATTTCCAGTGCCGGGTATATGCGGAACATTATAAAGTCGGTATGCGAAATCTTATGACTTATGACAGATATCCAATATTCCCGCCGGCGCGGCGGAGCGAGTGCAGCGGAACACTCATAGAACACAAATCAAGCGGAGAAAAAGGAAAGAAGCAAGACAAAGCGGCTGCTCGATCGACAAGAATTTCATTGTGAAATATGTGTTATTTTCTATGAAAAATGTATTCTGCTTTTAACACAATAACTCAGTTCCCGAAGCTTCGTGTTCAGACAGTGCGAAAATGGCGTTCAACTCAAGGAATTTTGTTGAATGCATTTATTAGTAGAACACTGCAGAATTTCTTTTGTGTTTTATTAAATTTACAAATAACGGTATAGTATAATGTATACATATACATATAAGTCGGAAAGCGGACCCCGGGCGCCGAAGCGAGAGTTTGGGCTGCAACCGGGATACAACGCAAAGATGATATATATATATATATATATATATATATATATATATATATATATATATATATATATATATATATATATATATATAGTATAATGTATACATATATAAGGAAAATGGGGTTCCTTTGACCCACCATCACAACAGAACTACTGAACATATCGAGATAAAACTACTACCATTCGACGTGGAATTTTTCGTAGATGGTTATAAGTTATTTATTTTGAATTCCATCTACCCCTTTTAATATTTTTTTTTTATTTACTTTTGGCTGTTATTCGTCCAGCGGAGTAGTAGGTAGTAATGGTATATCCATAAGTATTAAACTAAATTTGTATTTCATCAATCTGATTTTCTACTCCTTGTTTTAGAGGCGCAACTATACCTGATGGTGCTTTTCCTATTTCAGTTATCATTTTTAAGCATTTTACGATCAGGTAAAAGATGAGATAGCCTTATTTTAATTAAATATCCTAGTGGTTGCCCAGGGGTCGAAATTCGACCATAATTCATTTAATTTTTAAGTTTGAACTTCATTCTTTTGTCCTATTTTTCTTTTGTACCTCTATAATCTAAGGTTTCATCATAGTTACTCAGTTGATTTGGCATTGTTCTACATCAGTTTAAGCAGCATCACTGTAAAACTTCAAAATGTTTTGCATTGCAAAATCTACATTGTAGATCTGTTTCGTAACCATATGTAAACACTATCCTCACAAATAGGTAAGAGTATATCAATTCAGATTACTTGTGCACCATTTTCTTTAAACTTGATCTAGATGTATTTCACAAAATACAAAATTATATAAAAACAATTTCATAGTTTTTTTTTTTTTTTTTTTTTTTTTTTCTTTTAATGTGGCTCCAATGCTTTAGGAACTGATAATTTCATAGTTTCATTCCTTGTTATTGTCAAATGTCAATTTTGACATTCAATAACACCAAAGAGAATATAATCACTTAAGCATATAGACAATCAATGTTAATTTATTAAAATATAAATTAATTCATAATGTATTTTATGAATTTATATATCATAAAATTAACATTAATGGTTTTGACCAGGCCATAAACTCTTATCAAAAAAACAAAGTAAGTAAGGCACGCATGTGTGTGTATGTTGTCTATAATTCGAGAATTAGTGTGCGTAATTTTTATTTTTATTAATTCAATGTATTTCTAATGGATTTTAGGCCAAAAAATAACTTAACTTTAACTGTGCCAAATTTCATACTCCTCCGTTCCCGCAATTTTCGTAGCCTCTAGTCGCAAATAGGCGACGGTAACTTATTATCATGTGGGCCATCAGCTTGTCGGCTGTTTCTCAGCAATAAAAAAATTGATAATTGGAAATTTAAAAAATGACATTCATCTTTGTCAAAAACAAATTAAGCTTTTTTTAAGTGCACTCATCTATTATACAATTCTCGTATACGACTTGCTTGATGCTCTTTGCGCAGACAAAGTTTTACCGAACGACATTTACGCAAAAAAGTGCAAAGAGAAACTTAGCCCCTTAATAATAGTTATATTTTCTTTTCTTTTCATGTTTTTTGAAAGCCTGTTGTTAATGCCCCTGTATGTTGGTTTATCAACAACCTGTGAATTGGGCAAGTACTGGTCGTTTTTACAAGTTTGTCATACTGGCTCAACTTTAATTGCTTTGGTTCCTGGAATTGGCTTTTGAGTATTGCACAAATAATATACATTGTGCTAGCCTAATAAACACACACATACGCACACACAATAGCTAACATTTTTTATTAACACACTTTCATTAGCTTCATACGTATTTTAGTATGTGCCTATCGTATGGAACGGAAACTTTGAATATTATTTTGACTGTGTTACGCTGTTGGTTTTTGAAAAAATAAAATAAAACCCTTTATAGCTACAAGTAATGAAATGGGCCACTATTATTCTCCTAAGACTGTATATCCATTTGAATGCGAGTCATTTTAATAATTACGAATGTTATAATAAGTAATACAGTTATAATAAGTATATAATAATACTTAAACTAGTTCTTGATTTTGAACCCCTCAGGGGCGCTCCTCTGTCCGAGGAGTGCACGGGTGTGCGTACCCGAGGTGCCCGAGCATCCGTCGCCTCACTCCCCTTCCCTTCCGAGGCGACGGAGTCCTACCTTTCTTCCCGTCTACCTCCCACATCCTTTCCCCAACTCCCGCATCTTGGGTCGGGTCGGTTGTGTGTCGGTGTGGCTGGGGGTGCTTGGGGCCGCTCTATGCCCTAGATTGGCGCTCGACGCTCACGGCCATTCTCTCACTGCAACCACTTCCGACCGAAGATGTAACGCATTGCCCTAGACTTCGTGGTTGGGTCTGGGGTGGCGTGTCACAGCCACCTGCGTTACGGCCTACGCAGCGGAGCCGTACGTCGGGATGATGGGATCCTGCGAGGCTGAGCCGGTGTAGATGGGCAACCTGTCATCGGCAACACGCCCGTTTGGCCCGGATTTCTGACCAGACGGCTGCCTTGTAGCTTAGCCAGCTGCAGGGAAATGGTCATGGGTGGTAGTGTCAAACACACCTGGCTAGGGAAGGTCGTCAGGTAGGAGGTCATGGTGATGGAGCAAGAGTTTCGTGGCCTAACCATCTGCGTCTCTCATGCTTCGGATACCGCACCCACCGCCTCCGACTACCCCTATATCCCGTTGGTAGCCCTGGCGGCCCTTGCGTAGAGCTCTGCTCCGCTGGGTCGTCCCCACTTGCGGACTCCATGGAGGGTGGGGAGCCAACGGGATGAAAATTATATTTCCATGAGCATGGATTATCAGGTTAAAACAAATTTTAGTAATAAGGAAAGCACTACTAGAGAGGATGAAGAAGATAGGGAGAGAGACAGCAGTGAAAAGAGTAGACCACTAAGGAGGTCTCTCAGGACAAGGAGGAAAGAGGTGGACAGGGAGTCGGACTCCTCCGTCTCGTGTGCTGATCTTCCTCCGATCTCCGCCAAAAGGATGTCCCACGAGGATGGAACCGAGGAGATCAGGATCAGCAACGAGACGGGGGATAAAAGGTTCAAAGTCAAGGATGGAGCCAAGACTGCTGCGAGAGCGGTGGTCTCAGACACCGACACAAAGACGATAAGTACCTCCAGAGCGCGTAGGGGTAAAGGGGGTAAATTAGTGATTTCCCCGCGTTCCAGCGCCGCTCCCGGCCCTGACAGTGAGTCGGACCTCACCGTTGGGGAACCGGTTGAAATAATGGTGGAGCGGATGCTGGAGCGCATATATGATAAGTCCGGGTGCGTTTATGTGCCCACAGATGACATTGAATTTGAGTCGAACGAGGAGACCCCAGAAAATCTGGAGTCCATGGACCTCGTTCGGCTCAGGGCCGCTGCGGGCCATGAAGTGTCCCAAATCCAGCTCGTTGCTGCCCGTTCGGGCAACCTGAAAGGGACCTTCATTAAACAGTTGAAGGCATCGGCCGCCAGGATCACGGACATCGTGGAGATCCTGGCGGAGAAATCGGAGAGCGGAGAAAATCGTCGTCTCTGCATTGAAAACGATCGCCTCAGACGCGAGCTCGCAGCTGTGAAGGGCGAGCTCAAGGCGCAAAGGCGGGCGTACGCGGAGGCGACGGCCAATAGGCGCTCTTCCCCTCCTCCTGCCGTCTCCCCGGCCGCAGCAACAACATCTGTGGCGGCCGGGTTTGATATTGACGACCTAAAGAGGTCGGTTTTAGAGACGGTAGGGAGGTTAATCGAGGCCCGTTTTGAGGGCCTCGAGGAGCGCCTGTTACCGGCAGTTAGGAGAAGGCCCCCCCTTGCCGCAGACGCCAGGCGAGAAAATGGGGCCCCAGCGTCCCAGAGGTTGTTGGGGGCGATTGGGCCTCCGACGCCGCCTGCTGGGAGCGCTATGGTGGTGGCGACTGGGGGACCGCAGGACTCCCTGGCGAGCGTGACTGGGGGGAGGCGCCTGGCAACCCGGGCTCAGGAACCCCGGACTGGTGAGACCCCGGGGCCTGGGAGACTGGGCAAGAAGAGGAAGAAGAAGAAGAAAAAGAAGGCAGCCCAGACTCCCGGGCCCTCTACTGGGCCAGAGGGTACCCACGCTCCGGCGCCCATGCGTCCCGGGACGTTGGGAGCCCGGAGACCAGTGGAAGTGTGTGAGGCCGGTCCACCGGGTGTGCGACCTCCTGTCCGGCCCGCTATACCGCCACCACCACCCCCCATGTTTGGGGGGGCGGGTCCGTCGTACCTGCCGACGCCGTGGCCCGCCTATCACCCTCCAATATATCATGCGGGGTGGAATTCGAAGGATTTCCCCCAGCTGCCACCCGGGAGGGGGCAGTCGGCCATGGAGCCTCGGCCTCCCCTACAGCCCTTCGAGGAGGCATGGACGGTGGTTGCCCGTAAAAAAGGTCTCAAAAAGAAGAGCAGTACTGCCACGGCGCCTCCGGCGTCCGCTGCTTCTCCTCCCAAAACCCAGCAGGGGGGAAAAAAGGGAAAAGAGAGGCGGGTGAAGGTGGATCCCCCTAAGGTGGCAGTTATCCAACTATCACTGCCACCGGGTGCCTCGGAAAGGGGAATTACCCTCCCACAACTGGCCCTAATGGCGGAGACCCAGGTGGATATTAAGGACCTGGGTTTCCAAAGGGGGCTCAGGAGTCGCCGGGCTGCCGACGGCAGCATCCTCTATGAAATTGAGGGGGAGGGCAAGGAGGGAAAGGCGGACCTCCTTGCTTCCCGGATAAAGGTGGTCCTGGGGGACAGAGGGCTCGTGTCGAGGCCAGCCAAAAGAACTGGCCTCTACATACACGGGCTATCTGTCTCCGTCACCAAGGAGCGACTTCTGTTGGCGTTGGCGGAGGCGGCGCAGGTCCCTGCTGATTCTCTCAAGGTCTCGGAGATCAGGCAGGGACCAGGGGGCTTGGGCTCATCTATTGCCCAGTGCCCCATCGAGGGAGCCCTTCGGCTCACACGCACCGGAGAGTTTAGCATCGGCTGGGGGGCGGCCCAAGTGAGGCTCCTCGAGCCGCTCCCCAGGCGGTGCTATAAGTGTTTCTCGATGGGGCACACCAAAGCGATGTGCCCCTCGCAAGTGGATAGGTCGGACCTATGTTTCCGGTGTGGGAAACCGGGACATGGGTCCAACAAATGCAACGAGCCCCCGCGGTGCGCCGTCTGCGCCGATGCGGGAAAAACGGCGACTCACGTGATGGGGGGTAAAGAATGCCGCCCCCCCAACGTTAAGGGTATCTGGCGCTCCCTGCCACGACAGGGAACGTCAGAACCGACGGTTATGGAGGTTGTGGATGCCCCTGTCAATGGATAGTGTCGGGGGCGTGCGCATCCTCCAGGGGAACGCTAACCACTCCGCGGGGGCGCAGGACCTCTTCCTGCAGTCCCTCGCGGAGTGGGGTGGTGACGTCGGTGTTATCGCAGAGCCCTACCTCGTCCCGGTCCGTGACAATTGGATCGGTGACTGGGACGGCACGGTGGCAGTGACCGCCCGGGCAGGTGAAAGCCTCCCTCTCCAACTCCTGGAGAATGGGTCGGGATATGCGGCGGCAGGTTGGGGTGATTTCGCCATTATTGGCGTGTACTTCTCCCCCAACCGCCCCCTGGTGGAGTTCGAGTCATTTCTCGACTCCGTCGGGGCCGCCGTCGGCCGGATGTCGCCGAGGAAGACCTTGGTCCTCGGTGACTTCAATGCCAAATCCCGAGCCTGGGGCGGTCCTACCACCAATGCAAGAGGTAGGGCCGTAGAAGAGTGGGCGCTGCGGAGTGGCCTCGTCCTCCTGAACAGGGGGGCGGTTCCCACCTGCGTGCGACCACAGGGCAGTTCAATTGTGGATCTCTCATTTGCCACTCCTGTGGTCGCATGCAGGGTGGTGGACTGGCACGTCGAGGAGGAGGTAGAGACGCTATCTGACCATCTGTACATCAGATTTAGCGTCTCCCCCCTCCGCAGCACTCCGCAGCCGCAAAGAGTTGAAAATTTCCCTCGCTGGGCACTCGGCCGTCTCGACAAAGAGATGGCTGAGGTCCAGGCGATCGCCGAGCGCTGGGTTTACAACGCATACCCAGCCCCCGCGGGGGAAACAGCAGAGGAGGCGGCCGGTCGCCTTCGCACGGCCCTCACAAGGGTCTGCGAGGCGGCTATGCCACGGGTCCGGCGGCGTCCGGCTCGGAGGCAGGTGTACTGGTGGTCAGCCGAAATAGCGGAGCTGCGCAACGCTGCGCAGCGCGCCCGCAGAGCCGTCCACCGGTACCGACACCGGAATCCGCAGCCGGACGAGGAAGAACTCCGGAGGATTAAGGGGGAGCAGAATGCTGCCAAGAAAGCCCTTCAGCGGGCAATTAGCCAAGCGAAGGCCCGGGCTTACGAGGAGCTCCTCGAGGGCCTTGACAGGGATCCTTGGGGGCGTCCGTACAAGTCAGCGCGCAAGAAGATGCGTGCTGCGGGCGCCCCGGTAACGGCGACCCTGTCGGAGGAGGCCCTCAATCGCATAATTGAGGGGCTCTTCCCGAACCCGGGAGCATTCACTCCCCCGTCTATGGCCGTCCCTCTGCTTAGAGTGGAGAGCGTTGATCCTCCCCCCACAACAGAGGAAGAAATAGAAGATGCCCTGCGACACCTTCAGGGCACCAAAAAGGCACCTGGACCCGACGGGATTCCGGGCAGAGTGCTCCTCCAAGCCGCCACTCACCTTGGCGGCTGGCTTCGGGAGCTGTTCGATAAGTGCTTCAGCACCGGACAGTTCCCGGCCCAGTGGAGGGAGGGCAGGCTTTGCCTGATTCCTAAAGAGGGCCGTTCCCCAGATGATCCCTCCGGCTACCGCCCGATCGTCCTATTGGACGAGACGGCGAAGACCTTTGAGAGGGTAGTTGCGAGCCGTCTCGTCCAGCACCTGGACACGGCAGAGCCGGGACTCTCCGCCGCCCAGTACGGATTCAGGGCGGGGCGCTCCACGTTGGATGCGCTAACCGCTCTGAAGGGCATATCACAAGAGGCGGAGAGTCAGAGAGAAGTGGTCCTGGCGGTATCGCTTGATATAGCGAACGCCTTTAACAGCCTCCCGTTTGAGACGATACTGGAGGCGCTCCGGTTCCATGGAGTTCCTCTGTATCTGCGGAGGCTGTTGGAGGCATATCTCCGGGACCGTTTCATAGTCTGGGAGGATGGCCACGGTCGGGTCCGAAGGAGGCGCGTTGCGTGCGGCGTTCCGCAGGGGTCGGTACTGGGACCACTTCTGTGGAATATTGGGTATGACTGGGTCCTACGATGCCCAGTCCCGCCCGATGCGAGGGTGTTGTGTTATGCGGATGACACCCTCGTCGCAACTCGGGGTGAGTCTTACGAAGATGCAGTCCGGAGATCCACCATCAGCACCTCGCTGGTGGTGGACCGAATTGAGTCGTGCGGTCTGAGGGTCTCCGTAGAAAAGACGGAGGCCCTCTTTTTGCATGGACGACGCAGGAGAAGACCACCCCGAGAAGCACGCATCGTGCTCCGGGGCGCAGCGGTCGAAGTGAAGCCCCAGATGAAATACCTGGGGCTCACACTAGACCCTAGGTGGAGCTTCGGGCCACATCTTGCCCAATTGTGCCCGAGGCTGGTCTCGGCCGCTGCCGCCCTGGGCAGACTCCTGCCCAATGTGGGGGGGCCGGGCACAGCCGTGAGAAGATTGTACACTGGCGTCGTGCGGAGCATGGCAATGTATGGTGCGCCTGTCTGGGCAGACCACCTCACGTCTCGTAGCAGGGCCCTCTTGAGAAGGTCTCAGAGGGTCATAGACGTGAGAGCCATTCGGGCGTACCGTACAGTGTCCTGGCGGGCGGCTGCACTCCTGGCAGCCGACCCGCCCTGGGAGCTGCAGGCGGTTGTCCTCTCAGAGACGTACCGCCTGCGCCGCGACGCCAGGGAGAGGGGACTCCGGCTGTGCCCGGAAGAGTCGCGACGGGTCAGGGATCTCGCCCAGGAGGCCTTGACCCAGTCTTGGTTAAGGATCCTGGGGCCTCCCGAGCCGGGCCGGGTTACTGTTGAGGCAGTCCGCCCCTACTTGTCGGAATGGGTCTCGCGATCAAGCGGGACCCTGACATACAGACTGGTGCAGGTGCTGACCGGCCATGGCTGTTTCGGCAAGTACCTGCACCAGATTGCGGGGCGGGAGCCGAACCCGGCCTGTTGGGAATGCGGCGCGCCAGTAGACACCGTAGAACATACGGTGTCCGAGTGCGCCGCTTGGGGGCCCCAGCGATTTAATTTGCAGGGTGTGGTGGGAGGTGACCTCTCGCTGCGGGCAATCGTAGGTCAAATGCTCCGCAGCGAGAGGAACTGGAACGCGGTGGTCTCCTTCGCTGAAAGTGTCATGCGGCAGAAGGAGGCCATCGAGCGTGCGAGGGAGGAGGACGCGGCAGCTCCACCGATTCGTCGGCGTAGGACGAATCGGGGAAGGAGACGCTATGCGCACCTCATCCCACCCTGAGAAGGGGTTGCCGGTCGCTCTCTTGTAAGAGCGGCCAGCCGGGAGTTCCGGGGGAAGCTCCCGGCGAAGGCAATGAGTCGGAGGGTGCCCTACCCCGACTGGACACTCTGTGTCTGGTCACCGGCAGGTCTAGTGTGACCGCCGGCAGCGGGAACTGCCACTCGGGGTACCCTCATTGGAGACGTCTGGCTGGGGGCCTAGCAGAGTAATGCCAAAAGGCGATCCTGCGAAGCCCCCTCTAAGGCCAAGAGTGGTGACCGGGGTTTTTAGTGGGTAGGACCGGCGGCCTTGGCCCCCGGTCCGCCCGAGGGGAGTAGGCAGCCCCCTCGGGAGGTAATCCCACATACCCCACCGGCCTTCCCCCGGAGGCTGGTGGAAACTGTAACAGTTTTCCTCGGTATAAAAAAAAAAAAAAAAAAAAAAAAGTTCTTGATTTTGAAGAGCATACCTCAACAAAATATCATACAAAATTACAGTCAATATATAATAAACTAAAAATATATTTTATCATAATAATATGTCACCAAGGGAAGTTATTTAAACCATAGTAAATGTTAAATAAACATTTATCACCAATACCTAGTTGAATTTCAAATAGTAATGCCCAGTGTGGCTATTAATCTCTGAAATGAGCCTCAGATTAATGTGATGTACTGAATAGGTCAATAGCCGAACGGATGTCAACGAAGCCGTAGTACACGCAGCGGACCATTGGGCTAGGTCCACTTTATCAATAGGAATTCCATAAAACACATTGAGTACATTTTATTAAATGTATACTGAGAAAGATCTCCACGATCGTGGAGATCTTTGGGGGAGGCCTTTGTCCAGCAGTGGGCGTCTTCCGGCTGAAATGATGATACTGAGAAAATCAAGTTCTCTTTGCAGATAAAATTTGGTTTGTCTACTTAAAACGTTTGACAATTATTAAAAAGTGCAAAAGGATCGATGAAAAAAACTTGTAGGAGATAGACAATGTCACGGATAAATTTTAACATCTCAACGTTTATAATACGTGACAACCCTAATACGAAGACTATTGGTTTGTAGGTCGATTTTTACTAGTTCTACTTTTAGGACTTTACGGGCAAATAAACAACATAATGTAAAATAATTATCGGTTATCCACGAATACTCTATGAACAATTGCCATACGGAGTTGCGAACCTCAAGATATAGAGAATAATTATGCAAAATATAAAAGCAATTGTTTCCAAATTGTATGGATTATGAAAAAACTATCATTTTGTTTAATTTTTTTTTATTCAGGGCGTGTATTTTTATTGCGCTGTGTCATTATGCTAAAGTTCTAAGACGGCAACATTAAATTTACATAAAGATAAAATAAAAAGTTACAGAAAAATTAAATGATATCGGATAGTCGATTTATCGTTGTCCGTTTGGATATGTTCATGTGTCTCTCATCGGTGTAATGTAGGCCGTTTCAAACATCTCGTGGTGCCAATTAAGCTCTCTAGGGGATGGAAGTGCTGATTTGAGGCAAATAACAGGTTTTTCTTGTACCATATTTGGGAATGTAATTACCCACTGTTATCGGTGACTTATGTTCGAGCTGCTAATGAATATTTTATCCTTAAGACGATTTCTAGCAAATATATGTAATTACTGGATCATAATTCATTTATTTATTTAAATTCGTTATAAATTGAATAAATGGTTTTTATTCAAATAATAATGATTTAATATGTAATCAAAATAGGTACTAACACTTTTAAAATAAATGTAAATTGTAACACATACATATTATATTATATACACATTAATTTTCAAGTAAACTTATAAAATTGTAAGAAATATATTTTTAAACACTTACGGTTTTTTGTTTCTCATTATTCTCTCCTTTGCAAAAAAAAAAAAAACGGACACCTTACAGTCATTGGCTTTTCTATGGATAATATTAATGATTTTAGTATATCGGATGACTAGAATTTTTTTATTATCAATGAGAATATAGTTTTTAACATTTAAATCGAGGAATTGGTATATATGTAAACAGAGAATCGTGTTAAATTTTTTATGTGTATAATTAAATTAAAACTACGAGTATTTTTAAGGTATTTTAATAAAAGAAGACATTAAAATTAATAACGAATTTGATCATATTCTTCAGGAGATCTCCTGTTACAGCAATTTCGCCATGAAATCGTTTTGGCATACTTTCCACCAGGCATTTGATAGTGTCCTGTGAAATGTGCGCCCACTCAACCGAGATCACACGTTTAAGCTCCCTGATGTTTTGTGAAGGTGGTTGGATAGAAAATACTCGCCTTTTCAAAAGGTCCCATACGTGTTCAATGGGGTTACTGTTGGGGCTCCGCACTGGCCAATCCAAACGACGAACGACCGTTCTCCTCTTGAATATAAGCATCTACGTCGCCAGAACGGAGGGCCCGAGCATTATCGCCCATGTAATGCCAATCACAGTCAGTGCGAGTTATGCATGTTGACAAAGGATTTCTATTATGTACCTTTGGGCAGTTAGTGAGCCATTTTCAATTAATACTATCTCAGTACGATATCTGGAAGGTACTCCCGCCCAAAACATAACGGACTCTCCACCATAAGGGGTGATTTCTTCAAAACACACGTTGGAATAGCGTTCCCCTGGTCTCCTTCATAACATTTGCCAATATCAGTCCTCACTATATAGACAAATTTGAGCCTCATCGGAGAATAGTACGCTATTCCAGTTACCTAGTGTTCTAGATAGGCAATTTCTAGTGAAACTCAATCGAGCAATCCGGTGCTCACAGAGTAACTTATGCGCCCGAACTGGTCGTCGACTACGAATATTAGCCGGTAAAAACCTCCTCCTCACAGTCCATAGAATAAATTGTGCTCATCGTACCTCTTCGAGGTTTCTTTTGAGGTCTATCTAACTGCATTTGCGGTTCCTCAACGCCTGAGTCTCTAAAATGCGGTCATCTCGTGGTTGTGTGCAAAGTTTTCTCCCAGAACTTTGCTTTCTCTGAACGGAGCCTGTCTCTTGGTATCGAGTCCAGATTCTTTGGACGGTTGAACGACTCACGTTTAACCGCTGTGAGACGTAACATTGGCTACACCCCTCTTTCAGCGGTGCTATAATTTTACTCGCTCTTTTTGCGTTTTCTGTCATTACAATATACACAAATATATCTGTTTTAAGTTACAATAAGGCGGCATTATGCGACAAACATAAATTATTAAACTATAAATAACGAGAAGTTAGTTTTAGTTGCCTGATAACCCTTTAACCGCTAACTCGCGAGTAGTAAGTAAAAAGTCACAAACCGAAAAAGGAATTATTATTATTTTTAAAAACAAAATTTTCCAATTCAGAATAAATTTTTTTTCATACCCAGACTCTTGGTTAAGTGTCACTAACATAGTTTGGCTATTAAAACCTCTTTAGAACTAAACTATTACCAATAATGTAGAAAAGTAAAACCGCTCGTTTTTTTTTGCAAAGGTATTTATGTGAATTAATCCATAAATATAATTTAGAACAGTACAAGATTTTTGCAAGGATATAATAAACAGCAAACCGTCACGCTTGTCTAAGACGGATTAGTTTGCGACGCTTCAGTGATCCCGCTGTGCATGTTTCTTCAATTTCTTTCAGCGTCGGTACACGAGAATCGTGAAATAATGTGTGAAATACAGATTTTCAGTAAAGACTTTATTATATTAGATAGTAAAGCTTTTTGCTTTATACCTAGTCAGGTCATAAGTATTGTCACACAGTAAAAACTTTTCTTTTAGAATGCTGGCCACAAAAAAGTTTATTGAATTCGAATTTCGAATTGTTCATGAAAATAAAAATGTATAACTTTTAGAATTTTACTCATTTTTAAATATGGAGTGGACGCTTAAAGAAGACCGTGTTGCAGTTATTGCCTTGCATCGTTGCGGTTACGCGCCAATTCAAATTTTTAACATACTGAAAAATTTGAATATAACCAAAAGATTCGTTTATCGTACCATCAAACGATACAATGAAGACTCTAGTGTAGATGACAGGTCAAGAAGTGGTCGCCCTCGGTCTGTTAGGACTCCAGCAGTGATAAAAGCTGTGAAGGCACGAATTCAAAGAAATCCCAAACGTAAGCAGAAACTGTTGGCCCATCAGATGGGGTTAAGCAGAACCACGGTGAAAAGGGTGTTAAATGAAGACTTAGGGCTTCGGGCATATCGAAGAAAAACAGGACATCGTTTGAATGCTCGTCTAATGGACCTGAGACTGAAGAGATGCCGCGCTTTGTTGAAGCGGTACGCGGGAAAAAAATATCGGGAAATTCTTTTTTCGGATGAAAAAATGTTTACCGTAGAAGAGAGCTACAACAAACAAAATGATAAGGTGTACGCACACAGTAGTGAAGAAGCGAGCAACCGTATTCCGCGTGTCCCACGAGGTCATTTTCCATCCTCGCTCATGGTATGGTTGGGAGTTTCTTATTGGGGCTTAACAGAGGTACATTTTTGTGAGAAAGGTGTAAAAACGAATGCTGTTGTGTATCAAAATACAGTCCTGACGAACCTTGTGGAACCTGTTTCTCATACCATGTTCAATAACAGGCACTGGGTATTGCAACAAGATTCGGCGCCAGCTCATAGAGCGAAGAGCACACAAGACTGGCTGGCGGCGCGTGAAATCGACTTCATCCGGCACGAAGACTGGCCCTCCTCCAGTTCAGATTTGAATTCGTTAGATTACAAGATATGGCAACACTTGGAGGAAAAGGCGTGCTCAAAGCCTCATCCCAATTTGGAGTCACTCAAGACATCCTTGATTAAGGCAGCCGCCGATATTGACATGGACCTCGTTCGTGCTGCGATAGACAACTGGCCGCGCAGATTGAAGGCTTGTATTCAAAATCACGGAGGTCATTTTGAATAAACTTTAATGTCATAAGAATCTATGTTTTGTTAAGTTCATTTTGGTATATGAATGGTTACATAATTAATAAACTTGTTACAATTATTTTACATTAAACATGTGACAGAATTTATGACCTGACTAGGTATATGCAGTGGCATATCTAAATACAGCAACTTGCATATAAATTTAATTTACATAAATAAAGTTAGTGCTGAAAAAACAAAGGCGTTTGACATAAATATATAATAACTGTTTTTCATTTTATTCAATCCTTATTTTTGTTTTGAACTCAGATATCAAGTTCAGAAATTTCTAGAATTTTTCTTTCCATCATAGTCTGTAAGAAGAGCATGACAGAAATGTTTCACCATATTGTTTTCTAAATAGCCTGTGTAATCAACTGAGCTTCGTATCACGTATCCCTGTCTCCGCGTTAAGAGGCCCTCTAGCAATTGAATTGTCCCAGTATATATATTTATTTCTATTTTGCGAAGACGTATGCGAAATTTCGACAAAAATATATCTTGTCAATATCACCAAATTTACAAGCTTTTTGGTTACAGCCTTACTGATTACTCTACAACAAATACCCACATTTACCTTGAAGCTGTAAAAAATATAAATACATCATCAGAATTTCATTCGAAACATCAACATCATCATCATAACAAACAAACGTAAGACATTTTTAATATAAAATTACGTTTCCCTAATATTGTCAATATATATTCAATCACAAACAACAATCAGAGATATTACTCGAGTTATTTATCTCAATTTTGTATAAGCCAGACCCAATTAATTAGAGGACTTGTAATCCCAGGTGTTAAACAATAATATTAATTACCAATATCCTTAGTTGTATTGGCAGCGATTAGCCTGTAGGCGTTCAGAACTTGGTGATTGTTTGGAATACGTTATATTGAATAATGAATATTTATATGAAAGTTAAATAAACAGTTTTTTATTACGTTTAGAATTTTTACATATCAATATTGTTGAATAGGCATTTCTTGTCACTTGGTAGGATCATTATCATCATCCCAGCGTTTTACGGCAACCGGATGCTTACGTGGGAAACAAATGTCTGGCCATGCCGCCTTCGCGGGGCCCGGCAGGAGGGGTAGATCCAAAAAGTGCTGGCTTGACGTCGTAAGGGGTGGAATGCGTGCCAATGGGCTCACTACCAGGGATGCTGAAGACCGTGCGAAGTGGAGTAGAAAAAGTCGGAAAGTGGGCACCGAAACGAAAGTTTGGGTTGCAACCGGGATATAACGCTGGGATGATGATTGGTAGGATAAGTAAGTAAAGTGCTTTTTGTTTTTGTGTTAATAAATATAAATTTTTTGTTTTTATTTTGGTCATTGTCAACGTTTTTCTATTGTTAGAAACCCTGATCACTTTACATCTAGAAATATTATTACATAGATCAGTTTTTAAGTTGTGATAAATGCTTTATTTAAGTTTAAAAGTATTGAAACTACAACACATAGTGTAACACTGCGGAGTTGAGTTTCTCTCAAAAGGTCGCCACGCTTGTCAAAAGCAGACCTGTAATCTCGGTGTCGGTCTTATGTACGGGGCAATCATCTGGCTAAAAAGTGCATGCTATGTGTGTAATGGAACCTTCGTTAGTATGGCCACGTTTTACGGCAACTGGCTACTTACGTGGTGAACAAATGTTTGGCCATGCCGCCACCGCCGGGCCCCGGCGGTAGGGGTAGACCCAAAAAGTGCTCGCTTGACGTCGTAGGGGCTGATTGGCCAATAGACTGACCACCGGAGATGCCCAAGATCGTGTGAAGCGGAGAAGAAAAATTCGAAAAGCGAACCCCGGGCACCGAAGCGAGAGTTTGGGCTGCAACCGGGATTCAACGCTAAGATGATAATGATGATATGGTGGTAGTGGAACCTGTGACTTCTGACTTGGGCCCTGATTGAAACTACTTTTTTATTGCTGTAGGAAAGCAGACAGGTTGACGGCCCGTTTAAAATTTAGCAGATACCGTCGCCAATGGATGTTACCTATGATAGGAGATGCTGCAACGCCAGTGGCATCGCGAACACGTTGCTGTCCCATAAGGGTACAGGAACTTGGGTCACCAATGCCGAAACACAACACAAAGTTGTTATGGCGGCATACTTAAGACCAAAGGTGGTCACCATCTAGATGGGCTTGGGGTCTTGCCGCGTAGCTAGGGTGAGTTGTTTTGTCGCCTTTGACGACAGGCTGATCCCAGACGCAGAGGTCAGTATTCTTTCCCCGCCCCTACACGGTTAAAAGTACCACTTGGCTACCAAGTATTTAACGGAAGTATAATAAATAAATAAACCCTAAAAGCCCATAAACGTCCCATTACTGCGCTCAGGCCTCCCCATAGAGGGAACGATCAGTATATCTGCCAAGCTTGTGTATATACTACAAAATAATTACTTAAATTGTTGAGTCTAAAATTTTCAAAACAGTTATTTATAATTAAATATATATTTTACTAAATTTAAACGAGGCATTCAAATGGATATAAAAATCACATTATCAATAGAAAACACTCGCTGAAAACTCTTAAACGTAATTTTAATTAGTAATGTTCAATTTGGAAAACTAACTTGACTCAAGCATAGTAAGTTTTCAAACAAAACACCTTCAAAATACGACGAAATATTTGTTTAAAAACTTTACCTTAATACAAAGATCGATTTTACATATTATATGTGTGTGTTTATGTTTTCATCAGTTTCATAAATATCTACATATTTTAATTTTTCGTTATTCCTTCATAACGAAACTAAAAAGCAAATGAAAAATATAACTACCATGTTTGTAATTATTAATTTGAGGCTCGCTTGAAAATTGAGTATAGTTTAATTATATTTTTGAAATTGGATTTAAATTAAAGTATGTCATCCGCATAAAACACAATAATTAGCAAACAACGTAGCTTTTAGCTGAAGTATAATTATTTTAGCTTAATACGCTGGAAAATTACGTAAAAAGAGGTTAGACTGCCATTAATAAAATGAAAATATTAAATATTTTTTCCAGTCAGTTGTATTGGTAGCTGATTGAAAGGTTTTTGGGGTTATATGTTGGAGATCAAAAATTACTGAATTTGCAGTAATAAGAATTATTTGTCTGAAATAATCAACTCAAGAACTTGATCTCCAATTGTGATTCCAATCACACTCGAAGAAAAACGACAACACGATGGAAAGCAGGTAGTTTATTTCGCTTAAAGTGTGTATTATAATATTATTATAATTGGCATGCTCTAATGGTGAAGAAATACCTCGCAAAGAAACTTGTGTACCGGGATCCACCTGTGCACCTGTATGTGTAACCTTCTAACCCGCTTTAAGCTTGGAGGATAAACGTCCATTCCCTCAAGTCTGAGTTCAGTTTAACAATCCTTATATACTTCATCAATCCTTATATTATTGTGGTAAGTATTAACTTAGTAAGTTAATACAAGTGGAAACAAGTGGTCTCTGCCTACCCCTGCGGGAAAGAGGCGTGATTATATGTATGTATGTATTATATGATAAAAAAATATATATCGATTTATCATCAAAGTTAATCATCTATAAACACATCAGATTCTATAAATGTAATTTTCTCTTTGCCCTCTTACAAAATCTGGTGGAAAAGTAAAAGCAATATCTTATCCTCAAGTTCAACTAATCAATCGGTTGAATCTTAATCACCTTTTAGGTACTTTCAGCACTTCGGGCACAAAGTAAAGAAAAGATAAGTAAAAGCTTCTTCCTTATTAAAGTACCTTTACTCTGTGATTCTATTGACGTCCCAGAAGGCATTATTAATTCCCTACTAGCAGCTTTTTGATATTACGATCTTTGGTTGCACAAGAACATAAGAAATGTTTTGTTTTAACAAATAAACTAAAGTAAGGTTGCTTTTAAGTACAGATGAAAAGGAATAAGGTTTTTATGGGAAAGTGAGTAGAATATAAAGTTATACATATTTGTTGATGGTTATATTGTAGGTTAATAAATTTTCATTTTATTAATACAAAAGAAATAATATAAAATGGTGATGTTTTTCATTTAATTAGCTTTTTCTATGATGTGTGTATACACATCATAGAAAAGCTAATTAAATACGTGACACTATATCTGATACGTATGTATCAGATATAGTATAACGCGTCATCAAGCTCGGTGAATAGATGACTTTAATAAGATCATTGGGGGGAAAAAGATGAGAATTTAATATGGCATGATTTTAGGAGACGTTTGTCCAGTAGTATGCGTAAGACTGTAGATGAGGATTTATTTTTAATTTTGTACAACTAAATTATAGGTTATAATTAGAGAGTTTGTCATAAAAAGTTAAAGGAAAATAAAGTAATAATTAATTAAAAATATATTTCGATGTTTAAACTTTATAAATGTTTATATTGAACTTGTTGACCCGGAAAACGTTGTACTGCCATATGAATTAAAAAAAGTAGCCTATGTCCTTCTCCAAAGTCTAATCGATGATTATACTGAAACTCATTAAAATTGGTTCAGCGGTTTAGGCGTGAAAGCGTAACAAACCAACAAACTCACTTTCGCATTTATAATATTACCAGAAGCGATAAAAGTATTTATTTTGATATATCAATTTGTTATTACCAAATGTGCATTAGAAGTAAATTATAAATTTTTTTGAATTATACTTCACTATTTTGCAATAATGGCTTACACGTAAAAAGATAGATATATGTTGACGCGAGCTTTTATGTAGGACTATTTAAGATAAACATTTCGATTATACATTATAACATTTTTTCCTACTTGACACTTATCGTTATATTTTGGACAATTCACACAATGCTTTTATAAATAGTAGCGTATGTGTTAGTCTGGTGTATAATCTACTATATTATTACAAGTTTCAATAAAATCCATTCAGTAGTTTTTACGTGAAAGAGTAACTAACGTTTCAGTGTATTCCTGAGATATTTTTCTGATCCGTGAACGAATATAGCAACCCGATAAAGATCGCTATACAAATAATTTCGATACCATGCGCTTGTATTCGAATTGATTTGAAATAAAGATTTTCATTTTCTATTTATATATTTAATTGAAACTGCTTGCTGTGTTGTCTAACTTTAGTTTTTTATTAACTAAGGCACTAGTCTTCTTTTCCGGCATGGTCTCTTTTTTATATACTTTTTTAAAACCATATTACGACTGTGTCTGCGACGCGCGGTTACACAGATGGTCTGATGGTCTGTGTATTCGATCCCAATAATAAAGGACAATTTGTATGATATAGTTTGTTCTAGTCTGGGACTGTGTATATCAATTGTATTCACCTAATGCTGTCTTTTTTTTATTGTTTGAGTTCAATAGATAGGCTAGCGGCACACCCTGAAGCAGGTGGTCACCGTTGCCTATGGACGCTTGCAATACCAGAGGCATTACCAACGCCTTGTAGGCCTCTAAAAAATTTTATAATACCCTTTTTCAAAAAACCCATATCGTACTGCGAAGGAAAAACCTCAGTCGGAAGAGAATCGTTCCAAATCCGAAGAGTATGCAACATGAATGTTCTCGAGAACCATTTCGTACAAGAAAGAAGAGGCTCGAGGAAATGGGGATTAACACTCAGCCAATAGTGGGCAGTGCGGTGGTAGAAAGACGAAGAAGGCACCATTCTAAACAGTTCCTCAGAACATTCCACGTTGGACAGGCGGTAGAATACGCAGAGACGCAAAATCTTTCCGAAGGCCAAGCGAGCTAAGCCGTCTGTGAGTATTGGATCGGCGACAAGATGAACTGCGTGCCGTTGGATGGAGTCCGGAGAAGTAGCTTTAAAAGTATACGTTTATTACGAGTAAATAGCTGCTTCTATTTTATACAAATATCAAATTTAATTAATTGTAATACACACACACAGTATATGAGATTTTAGTTTTAAATGTTATTTAAACAATAAAATGATCGTTATGTGCATAAAACTTATAGTTTAAAAGAAATAAAAAATATGCTTATTTTATAACATTTTATATCACGTTATAATTAAAAATTAAACAAATAAATTGGAGTACAAATATTTATATGACTGTGATGATGATGTAATTTTTGATAAAAATATATAATTATTTGATATTATTTATAGTTTATAAGCAACCTTTGCTTGACTACTTATAAAAAAACTGAAATAAATTTACTCTTTATATTATCAAAAATATTTCACAAACACTAATACACAGAAATACGGGTATCCTCTATCATTTAAAACGCAGATTATAAGCTTTATTTCTCTCTAGAAATCAATTCAATTATGCTGTCGACTTCCTTGCTACGTTAAAACATTATTCAGTTATTACTATCCCGATTTGGTGTGATTCGTCATCGGATCAGACGCAAAGATAATTACTGTTATTCGCATAACATCCATTATGCATCTAATGGGACGTATAAGCCAAATGCATTTTGTTCAATAGAGATCGATTACTGAGCAACTTTAAATAATTCAGACGTTATTTGAATTCTGTGATGTCATTCTAACATCTGGAAGATTGTAAATGAGTTTGTTTTGCCGTTCTTACAGCAAATTTTATATAACTTTGAATTTCATTAGCTTTCATTAGAGTTTGAATTTTGTAGACATTTCGCTAGTATGTTCATACTGTAAAAATCCCTTAGATCCAATACTTCAATAACTAGCAGCAGCCGATTGTTTGTATTTGAGGCGTCATGGAATATTATCTCTATATAATTTTGGTAATTATAAATCAGTGCAATCATTATTATCACAATGCTTGAAATTTTTTACTTATGAAAATATTTACAAACTATAACAGAACATATATTTTAAATCAAACCTATTGGCTTTAAAAGGATAACAAAGATAAACATATTATCAACTTTAACACTGGTCACTTTATACTAGTACTGGTCATTTTATATTTTTTATGTATAATTTAGTGTGTAAAATTGTATGTACATTATATTTTTATCATTTTAAATTTGTTTATTTAAATTTCTATACTTGTTCTTAAAATCACTCCATAGACATAGCACGACTATAAAAACTTTATAGTTAAAATCAGCAAATGCTTAGCTGGGTTTAATTTCTATGTATCTCATTAACACCCGAATGTGTAAAATGTTCAAATTTCTTTTTATCTTTTGAATATTTAAAATGAAAAATTTAATTTACTCAATTTTAAAATATACAGTGGTATCTTTAATAATTAAGTTCACCTTTATCCTAATAAATCGGTGTCATAAAGTATACTCTTTTTTTAATAAATTGATATTTTTTTCGGCGCATCTTCCTATCCCTATCATATCCTATATTCCCCACCATGGATAGGGCATATTCTATTCTTTAAAATAATAAAAACAGATAAATATGCCTATCGCGTTGAATTTCTTCTTTTCACAATTCGGATACAGCATACCGGCAGAATTGGCCTAGTGCACACCCCCGCCATTAATTCAGCGATGCTTTGCTCGATGAATTTTGTTGCGGTGGCCACTTCCGGGTCATTTCTGTCATTGTCATGGATTGGATACTCAAACAAGAGTTATAAAATCGTTTCCCTGCTTTCTGTACTACATTCGCATCTAGAACTATTAGGTCTTTACCTATGAAATTGCCGTTTTGTATGAAAAAATTTAAACGAATTTTTTTCATGTACTTTTTATTTGTATTAATCGAAGTAATCACCCATGCAATCAATGCATCTTTGCCAACGCAGTGGCAGTTTATTGATGCCCTTCTTAAAGAAATCAGCTGGACGGGAGGCAACAAATTCTTCAAAGGCATTTTGTACTTACTGCCTCTCGGGTATTGAATTTTTTTCCCGCCAAGGAGTTATCCAAATTCTGGAAAAAGTAGTAGTCTGTAGGCGCAAGGTCTGGTGAGTAGGGCGGATGACGGAGAACTTCCAACCCCAGTTCTTCAAACTTGGAGACCATCTGCTGTGCAGTATGAGGTCGCGCGTTGTCGGGCAGGAGCAGTGGGACGAGCGATTGACCAATGCTGGTTGGAGATGTGCCAGCTTCTCCATCATTGTGTTTAGTTCTTCACAGTACACATCTGCAGTAATGCTCACCCCGTTTGGTAAGAAGCTGTGATGAATCACACCGGCGCTAGACCACCAAACAGTGACCATCACTTTTCTAGGGGTAAGTTTTCGTTTAGGGCATTGTTTAGGTGCTGAACCAGGATCCAACCAACTTGCTGAGCGCTTGCGGTTATTAAACAGAATCCATTTTTCATCGCAGGTAACAATGCGGTTCAAAATTCCTTCATTTGTGTGTCTGTTGAGCAGCGTAAGGCACGTTCGATGCGTACTTCGCGCTAGCGATCATTGAGTTTGTGGGGCACCAATTTGTCAAGCTTTTTTACCTTGCCAATTTGATGCAAATGGACCAATATTGTTTTGACGCTAACGTCAAAAGCAGCTGCTAATTCAGCCGTAGATTGTGTATCATCAGCTTCCACAATCGCCTTTAATTCGTCATTGTCGACCAAAGTCTTCGGACGACCGCGAGGTTCATTTTTCAGGTCGAAATTCCCAGAACGGAAGCGAGCAAACCAATAACAGGTGGTGCGTTGGTTTGTAGTGTTAGCTCCGTAAACGTCGTTGATGTTGCGTGCCGCTTGTGCCGCGTTGCTGCCACGACGGTACTCATATTCCATAATTACTCGAATTTTTAACGTATTCAAGATGACCAAAAATATTGAAATGCGATGAAAATGTAACACTAATCAATAAACAAATGACTACTTTTGGAAAAAGAATTCCATGTTTTTAAAATAAAATTAATTTCAAATTAGAATTCTTAGCCAAACAAAAATTATTTTGATTTGAAATGGCCAGTACTGTAGAACGGCAATTTCATAGGTAAAGACCTATTATTTTTATTCGTATTTTCCGCACTATACTATAGGCACGTGGCACATCTGGCAAAAACATCTTCGTCACCGCAGCTGTGTGTCCATTGACCTCATTGCTGGACCACGTTGTTTCTGAGTTAATACGAATATTAAAAACAAGTCAATTGTAATATCATCAGTACTTATAATATAAATTCAACTGGAGTATTATATTATGTCAATATGAGGACGTAGGTACAATTTCTAAGCTAAATAGAAATTAGCCGTCTGATGAAGAGGGCGGACTTGAGATAGTGTATTGCTTTGGTATACACTGTATGTATGTACGCGAAGTAAGTTTTGGCAATGGGACCAAATGAGAAATATGAACACGTATGTCATTTCATAAAAAAATATGTGTGCGAACTGAGAATCTTTAGTTAACATAAATTTATTAAGTTACTGAGTTTTATTGTATAAAATAAATGTACGTGGTTTATATTAACTTTTTGGGGCAGAGTATTTTTAAGTAAACATTGGTGTGATGAAAAAATGCAATTAAAATGAGCTATAGATTTATTTTTGATAATGGAACTCGATTTAATGTTGGATTTAATTAATTCGCTTTTACGATAAAATAAGAATTTTATAAAATAATTATATTTAAAAGAATAAGAGAATAATATTATCAACAACGGTCAAGATTTTCAATTTACATTTAAGGGATTTTATTATTTACACAGTCACGGGGCACAAAGCTGCCTGGCATCTAATGCTGATCAGCAACGTATAAACACTGTTTGACACGATTAAATTTTATTCATATGAGTAAGTCATAAATAAGTTTACCACAAATTTTGAATGTCGTACTAACCGTTAAAAGAAATAATTGACCACCCCTATTAAAATAAGAGAAATATCTTCCAATAAAATATACAATATACATACCAACAATAAACATGGCTAGTAAGCGAATACACGTTCGTATTTTGGTACGTTCTCACAGGGCACAAAAAGAATGTGCCACCCACGAGAGAACTATGAATTTACAACTGCGGCGCTATCGTTTCCCCGGGAGCAATCTCACCACTAATCCCCAGTCGCGAGTATCGTAGGGTTAACACACGATAATTATTCTTTCCGGAACCACACCTGTCCGTAGTCACTATATAGTTTGATTGTTGTTATAAATGAGGAGTTTTGCAAATCATCATCAAGAAAAAGTGAGACTATAGTCTCTAAAGAACCAAACCGTAAATCTACCGTATGGTTTAAACAACATCGTATAGCTATCATCGTACGAGTATATCGGATATTTTAAATAAAAAATAGACGTAAGTTATTGAAAAAAACATGTCTGTAGATAACTTTAATTTGTAATGATCATACTAGATGGTGCCACTAGCAATATACGAGTAAATCAAGGCCAAGGTTTATCGATACTAACTTCTAAAACCGAATTTTAATTAAATATTTTAATTTTATTTGGTTTGCTTCCAAAATTAAAACTGCGGATTAGTACTCGTCAAAAGTAGCAAAAACAAAAAGTATTTTAATGATAGGTACCATGCCGCTGTCTGTATACGACGGTTCATAAAAGTTTTATATCTTACGAGATAAAATTGCAAATTCATGTCCACGTCTGAACTTTATATGTGGCTTTCTAATGTTACTTTGTCAGGAGTTTCAGGTAACAAATCAAGCTATTTTTAACCTCCGGCAACGATGGGAGTTATGAGTTTTGTGAGTGTCTCTGTTTTCTTATCTCTGCTGAGGTCATTTTTAAATTAATGGACTGTATTTAATGCATTTTTTGTTGAAAGTAGAAAATGCAGTTCAATGACTTTATCAGATATTAGCGATTCTCCTTTTTAGTCAAGAAACTTAACTGGACTTATATCCGTTATTAAGCTGCTATTAACAATTTTCAACTCCTCGTTAGAAACATTGTGTTTAAAATATCCAATGATACTTGGTAGATTATAAAATTTTTTTCGAGGAAAAACTCATTTTCAAATTCCTCGGCCACTTAGCAGTCGGAAGATACGTGGGACTCATAAGAACACTGTAACAAATAACAATTCCTTTTTTTATTCATGGCCAGCGTTGAGTACTACTAGCAAAAAATATTTGTATAATTTTAATATTTAAACACTAAAAACCGTGAACCCAAGATTTGATCAAATTACTTTTTATCCGAATATCTTTCGACATTTTCCAGAGTTTCATTAATCGCATAACGTTCGCTAACGAGCGATAAAACAGGTCATCGGGGACCGGTAACCTAGAAATCCAGTGCATCGTGGATATCTTAAGTGCTATTGGCCAAGACGAGCTTCTTACTAAGCACAGATAAAAAATAATTAGCTAATCCGACCGGGGAGTTAAGAATGAGGCCAGCTGAGATTGAACTTAAGATAGGTGTTTAATTATTGTTGATTGTTTAATGAGAAGATTGCTCTTGTATTTGATATCGAGTTGTGCTTGAAAATATTTATGTTTGAAACTTTAGTACTATTTCCAGTGGACAAAATTATATTTTTTCTGTGCAAGCATGAAGTAAAAAAATATAAAGAATTGGTAGTACGATGGCAACTTCTCTTAGAAATCCAAATAAAACATGTCGTCATAATGATCTTGTGTTGTGTTCCGGCACTAGTCAATCAGGTTTCAGTTCCTCTTTGAGGCCGGCAATATCTTTGACATTGCATCTATAGGTAACGATGACCCATATACTGTTAGGTAGGTTACGTCTGCCAATCTCAGATATTAAAGAAAAATTAGCGAATACAGCTCCAATTACTGTTACGAGGGTTTTCCAATTTTAATTCAAATTATATTTGCCATACTGGTTAATCAAAATTTTTCTCTTTTATAGCAAAAAGGATCAAGTCAATATAACACGTATTTATTTGATGTTTATATCGGATGATTTCTATCGGAATATTCATTCTGTATTTTTTATAACAGATAATTATATCCGAATTTTATAAAGGTCCTAGCACTACCCACCGGACCAACTACCAGTAAAATGAACTACCAGATTATACATCCTGCGAAACTACGAGACAGTTGTTCAATTTAAGAGGGATGAAACATAATTAAAACCAAATTAATTAAATATATCCTATCTATATTTTTGGGTTGATCGTCTAGTCATAATAAAACAATCGACTTGCGCTAGTTTCGCGTGACAGCCTAAGACACTGGACCTGGGCTGAAAGAAGAAAGCTTTATAACACAAAAAGTATTGTTTTAATAATAATTACAGTTTTTCACATCCCATATCTGGGCTCTGTCATCCCTGTAATGGGAAAGGACAATATACTCACCACACTTGTCCAAAGAAGTATACAGAATACCTCGGTATGCAGGTAATTTTTCCCTCACCATCGGTCCCTCTGGAAATTATTTTATAATGTGCACATTAACCGAGAAAAATTGCCTCAGCAGTGCATTTCATGGTAGGATCGAACCTGTAACCTCTAGTCTGTAGTCTCCGAGTTAGTACATGTTCACTAGAAACCTACTATCTTAAAAATATTATTATTTACAAGACTATTTTAGACCATCATTCATAACACGAATTAATTCAATTGTACCCTTTTTTAATTACTCAGTGAACTTTACTTAACATTTACTTCCGAAATTTTCTTATTTCTATTTGAGACAAAATTACGTAGGTAATGAGTTTTGTGAGGCTCTTAGCTACCTTTTTATAAATTTATAAGTAGCGGGATGATATTATTTTTAGGAGACATTCAAAAATTTGTAATTCCGGTACTTCCTTAATAGGCTATATTTAGGCTTTGACCACTTTTTATAGATTCCATGTTCATTTTAAGGATTGTTACATACATTTTATCATCTTACAATACACCAATTTAACGTTTACTTATATATATTTCAGATTCATGATCAGGTCAGGAATAATCACTAAATAATAAGCCTTCAGAATTTTTATAAAATAATGACATCTTGTATAGCTAAACTTATATATAATCATTTAGAAATAAACTCCATCCGTACAGAGCAACAAGAAGGTTGCAGAAAATTCAACCAAGGCTGTAAAGAACAGGTAAGAATAGACACTGTAATATTAAGTAATGTTAAAAAACAATAACAAGATTTATATGCCATGTACATACATGATATGATAAAAAAGCCTACGATTCTATTTTCCTCACATGACTCTCGAAAATTTTAAAAATATACAATATTCATCCTCAAATAGTATCATTTTTAGACCAAATAAAAGAAAACTGGAAAACTCGATTGGCAATAAAATCATCTAAAGGTAACAAAGAATTGGAAATTATATATAACAAAAGATATAAACCAGGGCGATGCTCTCAGTCCATTATGGTTCTGTTTAGCTCTTAACCCACTTTAGAATATGCATAATACTACAGATTCAAGTTATTATTGAAATTAAACCATAGCTAATAGGACAAACATTCAGCCTATAATATATAAACTTAAACATTTAATATCTAAGAACGATATTAAGCTTCATGGAACTAATGTAAATTAATTATTACACAAAATAACAACGATCACAGAAAACTTTTTACGGATATTTGCACAGATTTTGGACTAAATAATAGTAATACACCAGAAAATTATTAAAACGGTATTAATCCAAAATTTTAGTTTAAAATTAGCTTAGTTCTAAAAATACAGTACATGCAATAAATACATGTGCCATACCTATATTAGCTACATAAATAAAATAATTTAAAAAGCTGAAAAAAATAATTTTAAGTTATAACTATAAGGTAATATACATTTTATCGCTTAAGTATACTAGATAACATATTTTTATATCACTTCCGTTCATGAGAACGGTCCTAAATACGATTGAAATAATGAAATGACATGATCACGGTAAAGATAATCCAAGAAAACAATTCGGAAAGTGCCTATGGTAAATCCCTTATCAGTATGCTGTATTATCGACAAGATTTTCTCCACCTTGTTAAAACACAAGTCACCCGAACTATTCTGTAGGCGCTTTCATCTAAATTTACCAATAACAGTTCCATCCTGTTACCTGTTCCTCGTAGATACCGTAGAAGAATATAACAGTATTACGTAGAGCATTTGATTATATGGAGAAAACACAATGAACAAAATAATTATGCCACCAAATCCATACTATGTGGATGTTAGTGTGGACTAACATTACTAATGTGAAAGTAACTCTGTCTGTCTGTTTGTTACATTTTCACAACCTTGGAGATGGACGTAGTTTACTTTTTGTTGTGAAAATGAAACTTGAAGGGGATGAAATAGGGGTGAGCATAATTAAGCACAAACAGTACTTTTTAGTTTATATGGCAGAACAACGTTTGCCGGGCAGCTAGTGATAAATAAATATATAAAATTTAACATCTTTTAAATATTTTAAGTTCTGAACCGTGTAATTATTCCGGGCAATTTATTTGCACTACCAGCCTTAATCGATAACAACGTGTTTGCTTGGCTGTGAAGCAATGAAGTGAGAAATCCTTGAGCACTTATTCCAGTCCTTCAGATTGCGTGAATTGATTATTCTGTATTAACTGTATTATTCTTTAATTAACTATAAAAGCGTATTTTTCGTTTTTTTAAACTATAATTTATTTATTGTCAATTTCCAATCGGTAATTGTCTTTATTTATTAAACGCCATCTTCCGGCAGAAGGAAAAGAAATCGTTAATCCTGATGATCCTGATAAGAAGTATCGGACAAAATTATTAAATTTGTGTATTATTATCAGGTCTTAACAAGGATGTAAAATTTTGATTTTTTTTAATGGCTAAAGTGGGTAAAAATCGAGTCCGAAAATTCCGTTACATACATTTGTATATTAATAGGTCAAATTAATAAAAGCTGCCTAAACAGTGTCGTCGTGAGGTTCAACCTCTTGCTTTTAAGTTGGCGTCGGAGTAAGATTCCACTTGGATACAACGAAGAAGAAATAGCTATAAATATATATAATTGGTCAATTCCTTTCATACCTAAGGCAGTTTTTATCGACTAATGTAACACAATTTTCACGTATTAACAGCGAAGTTGGTCGATAAATCAATATAAATAAATATACTGCGACAATCTACACAGCGCCAAGTAGACAGTCCCAAAGTTAGCCCCAGAGTACCCGTGTTATTACTGGATAGCTGATATTCTAATTATATGCATTTATTTTGTAAATTAATCCATATTTTATTCTTAAAACAACCAAACTTGGGACGGGAATCGGACACTTGATTTCCGATGTCATTCTGCGGTAAGAAATCCATTACGCCTCGGGGGTCGTCTATGATGGTAGTTATGAGATTGTAACAAATATGGTACCAGACAACCACCATTACACGTTTGACAAATGCTGAAGAAGCTGATTCTACCGCGAGATATTTTTATAATAATTCTGAGTATGTTTCTTAGATTGGTTAAAGTAACTCTTTTCTATCTCCAGAACTATTCCAATTTATGAAATGCTCTAAATGGTATTATGAAGTTCATGAATACGAGCGTTTCCGAGCTGGTTTATAGGATTACGTTGCTCCGGCTCAGTACAGTATTGAATCGAAAATCGTGCCACGTCACTGAACTGTTTCTTTCGTACAATCAATGTTCTTATTGGTTAATTTTTGAATTATCTAATCAATTGGATAGATAGATGGATAAATTATTCTTTATTGGATTTTATATCTTCTTCTTTTATGAAGTTTAACTTTAGTCGCATTCAGTACTCTTATTGAATTTTGCACAGCATTTGGCTGTGTGTTCATAAAGTGCTTTAAGAAACGGTGCTCTTTTCATGAAATTATCTCTAGATTGATTGAATGCGTTTAGATAAAATTAATTTTTATAGGGAAAAATATAGTTTAGATCAAATTAATTTTTGGAGGTGGGGTGTTTCCTGTATGACGCCTAAACCATGAAATTAAAACGGAATGCTATTCACTACAGAATAAACGATTTGTTGTTTTTAACGCCCCGAGCATAATACGGCGTATTCCTAGTCTTAATTCTGGCTAGAATCACGCACCCTTTCTGTCTAGCTATTGTCTAGCCTTTCTGTCTAGCTGAGAGCTATTAATCTTTAGGTATGAATTGATGTTTTTTTTAAATAGAGTTCTTTGTACAAATTTTTTTTACACATACATCAAGATTAGAAGCATCTAATTACACCATGCAAATATTTGGAAAAGGTTAGTAAAATATAGTAAGGCGAAAAAATGTATAAATGTAGAGATGACGGTTATCAGAGGAGGGTAAAAGTAGATAACATATTGTGTCGACCCCATATAACGTGGGATGAAGATAAGAAGAATAAAATAGAAATATTTTTTGCTCCATAGAATTTAAGGCCACAAAGTTTGGCATAGCCAACTAAGTCGCTAATAAAATGTTAATTAGATGTGTATCCTGTAGACACATGGTGTAGATATTTGAAATATAATAATCTTTAAAGCCAATTTTTATTTGTTTCTCAATTAAATATCGTATATCAGTGTATGACAACTGTATGGAATACCTGCTTATAAAATAGACTCTGTCTACTGTTTATTAAGTTATTAAGCTCAAATACAACTTAGGTATAGATTAAATAAATACTGAATAAAATTATTTGTTCTATTATACAGATTAATATATATTATATTATATTATTATAATATATATATATATATATATATATATATATATATATATATATATATATATATATATATATATATATATATATATATATTAATAAATTATTTATTAATATATCTTCTCAAGAGGTTGTGTGGCAGAAATCGCTCAGCGATAAGACCGCCGATTGTACTTTATTTGTCTGTATTTTTTTGTTGTAAAGTTGATGAATTTGAATGAGTGCAATAAAATATATTATTATTATTAAATATTTTAAGATAGCAAGCTTGTTCCTGTTAAAATAATATCAAACATTTCCATATATATAAATATGTTATAAGGCATAAATAATTAAAATATTGAAACAACAGTTTAATAAAGCAAGCGCACCCCACCAGTCGTATTTATTTCCCGTATAGAAACGGTTGTCTGCATTCCTGACCACATTATTCTAAGAAGATTAAACGTCAACATTCAACTCGCTGCGTTCTGAGCTCACGTGAGATGTGGCTAGTACCTTTGTTCATGTCATAACAAAAAGGCTCCCTCGCTTGATCGACTTCCTTGCCGTCGGCAAACTCTTAAGGTTATTAAGAGTTTTCTCTTGAGATTGCTACAATATATGTGTGTTTTGAGTAAATAAATATTTTACTTTGTTTTCACATTTCGGATATATGTTGTCGAATTAATAAATTATGACATTATTGAAGCATATTTAAGTAAACAAATAGCTATTTCATTTTATAAGTACTCAATCTTATACATAATGTAGGTCATATATATAACTTCGCTGATGATACGAATGAAAAGTAACGCTACTTTTATGAAACAAAAAGTAGAAGGGAAAATAACTCCTTTTCAATACAGTAATATTATTTAAATTTTCTTATTTTTTTCATGCGCACGAGGTTGTGGCTATAATGAAGTTTGTTGAAATTTATAAAACTTATATTAAAGATAAACTTTATGTTTATTTAGTCAGACTCTGTGAAGCTACAACCAAACTTGTATGCGCTCCCGCGGCTGGAACGAAGTTTCAACAGCGCCGGGGGGGGGGGGGGGCACTAAGCTTATACCGGGGTAAAGAGTACCAACTTGAGGCTTCAAAATTTCCCAAGAAAATGTTGTAAGAAAACCCAACTTACATCCAAAGCTGTCACAATTCGGAGCTTAAGGTGCTGTTATGTAAAATTACCGGGCATAATTGCAGTAGAGTAATGAAATGATTTCACTTTGGAAACACTCAGTAACTCTTTATTTAAACCTACAAGGGAGGGAAAAAATTAAATAATATGTACATTATGTAACATAATTTCAATGTACCGACAGTGCCATGCAATGTATCACTAGTACGTGTAATGTGGTAGGAATACTCCCCTTCAGGGAGAAGGTTAAGCCCAAAAGCGGAACGTTATAGGCTGTTATTAATTTTCTTTTTATGAAAATAAGACGGGTAAAATTACCTAAGCAGTGAATATCATCGTAGCGGCGTTCGAACTCGTGATGATCTCTGCCTCTTATCAGAACAGCAAAATATATGCAGCGATAATAAATTTCTGTTTTGTTTCGTTGGTTAATGCAATAATAAATTTAGCAGGCATAAATTAAGTGCGTAACGCTACGCTAAAAACCATCCACCATAAAAGCTTTTGGCCACTGGAAACCAATCGAAATTTATGGTTTAATAACCGTATCTGTGAGAGACTAAATTAGTTCCATTATTGGACAGCTATAACAATGCCCGTGGAAATTGAACGAGCCCTAACGAAAGGTTACAATTTTATTTTAAATATAGGAGGGTATTTATTTTTATTGGAAAAGTAATTTGGTACTCGTTGGGTTTTCGATTTACAATGCCTATAAAGTAATAAAGTTGACATTTCAATTAGGGTTCTGTGAACATAAGTGATAACAAATTATTTGTTGTATTTGTTGTGTAATGATTGGATAAATATTTGTGTATAACAAAATCAGCGGGCCTTGTCATAATACTCTCGTTATTTATTGACTCACGTTTACGCCACGCTTCAGATGATAACTTTACTATTTTTTATAACAATACGATACTAATATTTTAGCTGCTATTTATAATGGCACATCATAAAATCCATATACTTATTGTCTTAGCGATAGAGGATCTGGCAGCCAAATCTGGTTTTTGACCCAGGTTTCAGATCCTCTACGCGGATGTCAGCTTGTTTACTTATATTGTTAGTTTATAGTTATTAATTAATTTATAATATTCTGCATTACATAAGCGCTAGATAAATAAAGGAAATGCCGTTTTCGAATGTATTTTGCGGGTAATTGAAACCAAAACCTCGGATTTGAGTGTCTCGGAGCAGAAATGCTGTAACCACTACATAAAAAAGATCGTCCTGCAAATCAGTTCAATTATGTCGGACAAAGGTATGCATTTTTTTTACTTGCAAACATTAAATAAAATTACTGTGTGAAATCACAATTATTTTTCAATCCTTTTAGCGTATTAATGAATAAATAATAAATTCCGTAATTCATTAATAAATTGATATGATAGTCGATGGTGCCGGTCATTTACCTAAAGCAGTGGTCTGCAAGTGGATGACATGCATCCAAAAGAGCCAAATATAGATAATATACAATTGAAATTTATTCGCGGGTTGCCGACCACTGACCCAAAAGAATACTGTATAGCTTGTTCCTTTGGTAGATAAAGGGAGATTAAGTAGAATAAAAAATATATATAGGTATATTAAAACATTTCACACAACGCCATCTAGTCCCAAACTAAGTTGCATAGCACTTGTATTATGGGTACTAGATATACTACACACACACACACACATTATATATATATATATATATATATATATATAAATATATATATATTTTTTTTTAAATAAATACATATTATACATAAACACCCAGACGCCGGACGGGAATCGAACCCGTGACCACCGCAAGCGTACTGACGTGTGTTAGCCGTTACGCCAGGAGGTCGTCATATAATAATGAATAGAATGTTCATTATAAGAGTGATTGTTGGAGATGAAGGACGTCTTGCAGGAAACAAAGAAAAACATATTGACCTTGATTCTATTCGCTTTTCGGTTCGATACAGACTTATGGACATGGTATAATCGTCGCTAAACATTTATTATTACGTAGGCACGGATTATAAATATAAGAAATTATTTAAAGAAAATTGTGAAAGGCGTAGGTAGAATATGGTCGTCAAGGAGGACGGACATCGATATGTCCCACTACACAGGCTTTACTGCAATCACACGACACTGTGTATCACACGCCTGTTTTCACCATCACCTCACGCAAGATTAAGGGTAGTTTAGAAAATCAAAAAGTAAGATTTCATCATCCAGGAATGGAAAATTGTATTCACTTATTTAAAATAATTAATTATGGAATTTCAGAATGGAATGAATCCCTTGTGTCTTTTCCTGTATAATCAATATTTTTAAGATTATATTTTACGAGTATTTTAAGGAGTGTTAAAAACATCTTATGTGTCACTATTAGGCTTGGGTTTTTTATCTTCAAGGGATCGTCAATATACCGCTTGTCGAAATGTTTCACTTTGTTGACTACTCTTAATTATATACATATATTAAATATATATTAAAGTATTACAAAGCTTCTCTTTCAAATTTATAACACAGACTATCGTAATAAGTATAGTCTGTAGACTATATTTACTAGTGGTAACAACAAAAGGATAAAACACATGAGTTATCGCAGAATCGTGCGGATTCTCTCAACGCCCCCGAGACCAGACTTGCGGCATGTATGTAAATGAAATGTATCGCTTTTCTAGTCCCTTAAGGTATGTTATGCATTCCATCATCCATAATTGCTTTGTTTGTCTGCGTTATTTTAAATTTAGTAAAATTTAAAAATATATTCATTTCTTAAAAATGCAGTTAGTTGCATGCACTAAGTGAAAACCACAAACATGTGGATGGAGACATACAACCAGATCCGTGAAGATTAAACACAATCGTGTAATATATTACATAAATTACACAATCCAGAGAACTTAAAAATTAGTCATCGTATACGATGACTAATTTTTAAGTTCTCTGGATTTACTACCTGAAATACAATATAAACGCCGGAAACAAAAAAATTAGGTCCAGGGATCGAATTCCACGAGGGCATGCACCGCTTGAGCAATTTTTCTCATCTAATGTGCAAATTAACATATTGCCATGTACCGAGGGTGAAGGAAAACATCGTGAGGAAACCTGCATACTGAGATCACCGATATGTGTAACTCGCCAATCCGGAACAAGCATGGCGGGTATACTGTCCGTTCCCTCTGAGGGGACGGAGGACTAGGAGGCTCCTAAGGACGTTATGGGCTGCTAATAAAATGTAAAATTATTAAGTTAAGGAGCTGTAAAAGACAACAAAAAATAATAAATATTATTAGAATTATTTCTTCAGTTTGTTATTTAATGATGATACACAAATAATTAATTGGGCGAGCTTTAGTGCTCAAGGTAAGAATTAACTTGAGTTATGAGCACCAAAACTCTCTCACAACTGCGATTCTAACAAGTATTACATTTTAGACAATAAACAAATAAATAATAACAGTAAAAGTATACAAAATTAAAAAAAAACTAAAATAAACAAATGGAATAATAAATAATTAGTGAAATTAAAAATACCTAGTCAGGTCATAAATTCTGTCACATGTTTAATGTAAAATAATTGTAACAAGTTTATTCATTATGTAACCAGTCATATACCAAAATGAACTTAACAAAACATAGATTCTTATGACATTAAAGTTTATTCAAAATGACCTCCGTGATTTTGAATACAAGCCTTCAATCTGCGCGGCCAGTCGTCTATCGCAGCACGAACGAGGTCCATGTAAATATCGGCGGCTGCCTTAATCAAGGATGTCTTGAGTGACTGCAAATTGGGATGAGGCTTTGAGCACGCCTTTTCCTCCAGTGTTGCCATATCTTGTAATCTAACGGATTCAAATCTGGACTGGAGAAGGGCCAGTCTTCGTGCCGGATGAAGTCGATTTCACGCGCCGCCAGCCAGTCTTGTGTGCTCTTCGCTCTATGAGCTGGCGCCGAATCTTGTTGGAATACCCAGTGCCTGTTATTGAACATGGTATGAGAAACAGGTTCCACAAGGTTCGTCAGGACTGTATTTTGATACACAACAGCATTCGTTTTTACACCTTTCTCACAAAAATGTACCTCTGTTAAGCCCCAATAAGAAACTCCCAACCATACCATGAGCGAGGATGGAAAATGACCTCGTTGGACACGCGGAATACGGTTGCTCGCTTCTTCACTACTGTGTGCGTACACCTTATCATTTTGTTTGTTGTAGCTCTCTTCTACGGTAAACATTTTTTCATCCGAAAAAAGAATTTCCCGATATTTTTTTCCCGCGTACCGCTTCAACAAAGCTCGGCATCTCTTCAGTCTCAGGTCCATTAGACGAGCATTCAAACGATGTCCTGTTTTTCTTCGATATGCCCGAAGCCCTAAGTCTTCATTTAACACCCTTTTCACCGTGGTTCTGCTTAACCCCATCTGAAGGGCCAACAGTTTCTGCTTACGTTTGGGATTTCTTTGAATTCGTGCCTTCACAGCTTTTATCACTGCTGGAGTCCTAACAGACCGAGGGCGACCACTTCTTGACCTGTCATCTACACTAGAGTCTTCATTGTATCGTTTGATGGTACGATAAACGAATCTTTTGGTTATATTCAAATTTTTCAGTATGTTAAAAATTTGAATTGGCGCGTAACCGCAACGATGCAACGCAATAACTGCAACACGGTCTTCTTTAAGCGTCCACTCCATATTTAAAAATGAGTAAAATTCTAAAAGTATACATTTTTATTTTCATGAACAATTCGAAATTCGAATTCAATAAACTTTTTTGTGGCCAGCATTCTAAAAGAAAAGTTTTTACTGTGTGACAATACTTATGACCTGACTAGGTATGTATTTCATTCTGTACCTTTAAGTGGAAACTACTGATTTGTTAATTTTTATGTTATCTTTATATTGTAATGTATTGTAATTATATGTTTCCCAAATAAATAAAATTAAAATAAAATATGTATATAATTTAATTTAGAACTTTTTTGTCTTTCTTTTCTTTTCGTCCAAATGAACCACCAGCCGTAAAGTTATCCTGCTTCACGCACCTTACGAAATGATTGCCTGTTTATCTTTGTCAGGCGTTCGCTAACATAAATTCGTTGCGGGTGTCCTGGAAGATTAAGGTCTTCGATGTTCGCAGTACGTCGGCTCCAAGCGTTACGTAGGAGGTTATCGCGTAGGTCTCGCCGCGCTAGTTGGACGGCCAAAGCCCAAGGGCGCATTTCTGTGGGCCCTCCTGGGTTGGTTGAGTTTAGAAAGTGACTGCCAACACGCTATACGCTTGCGATATCCGATTTTGTAATGTAAAACTCAACTTTGTAGCTATTGCGATTATTAAATGCGTCGGGTTTTCACCCTTCTCCTCGGGGATTTTCTTATTTCTAGGTCATTCGCGAGTAAAGTTTTGATCCCGATTGTTTAGGTCTTCTATAAGTTGGTTTATAACATTGTTTAATTCATTAGGATCTTCCGTATCCATGAGATCCGTCAATTTTCTAGCCTCGAGCCTTTTTCCGATATTGTTGTCAATGCGAGTTTGACATGACTTTATCTCAAGGTTAATCGCCGTTATTTCTTTGCAAAAATTACGAAAATCGAGGCGCATCGCCCGTAGTTCTTCCATCACATCGTTGATTGTAAAATTAATGTTGCTGGATTTGTTGTAGTACTAAAGTAGAGATGTCAAGCTGATTCAAGTGAATCAATCTTCAACCTCTAAAAAGCCGTTGATTTACCTCTCATTGGGGTTTCCTTGCTGTCCCGTATTTCTCCTCTTTTGCGGTCAGGACAATGACATGTGGAGCCCGCATTTCCCTTAAAAGGGACGGTCACGCAGGATCGGTGACTTAGAATCAAACACTTCAGGCATTTTATGCCCTCGGCTGATAAAATGTACTTATGGCAACTATCACACCGTTCACTGGGCATTTTCTCAATTAATAATCACAAAAAAACTATTAAAATTAGCTTCCTTTTATGACCATATATCAAAGAATTAAATTTTGTTTATAATTACAAATTGACAGTGTTTGTTTAAATTGTTTGTTTATACATTTTGCAGGTTCACAGAAGTTCAAGAATCACATTAACAAATTAACGAATACTAAATTACAATCTCATGTTACTTTTTACAGTATGTATAATACTAAAAACAGTAAATTTCAATTAAATTTAACAAATAATTTTACAAAATCTTGCTAGATAACAATAGTGCCCAACTACCCTATGATATAAAATGAATAAAAATAATAATAATCCCAGTTAAAAGGTTACAAAAGAAGGGCACCATTCGATTAAAAAAATACGTCTGTCGTGCTAGTAAAAATTAAATTTATGCTATTTGTTTCCTTGTGCTTGAAAATCGGCGAATCAAAAACTTAAAACTAAATTCAAAGTGGAAGCTTATAATGCAACCAAGTTTTATGAACTTAAATTATACCAAATAATTTAAATCTGATCGAAGCTATAGGTATAAATCAAATTCTAACCGTGCAGGTGCGGAGAAAGAATACTGACCTCTGCGGCCGGGGTCGGCCTGACGTAAAAGGCGACAAAACAATCCTAGCTACGTGGTAGGGCCCCAAGCCCGTCTGGATGGCGACCACCTTTGGTCTTAAGTATGCCACCATAATAATCATGTGTTGTGTTCCGGCATTAGTGACTCAAGTTCCTGTACCCTTATGGGACAACAGCGTATTCGCGATGTCACTGGCGCATGGCGTTGCAAACATCCATAGGCGATGGTAACCGCTAAATTCTAAGCGGGCCGTCAGCTTGTCTGCTGTCCTACAGCAATAAAAAAAAACAAATATACAATTTACAAACTCAAACAAGCCGGAGGCATATCCAAATCCAAGTTTATTATAATATATTCAAAATTCAGGACGATAAAGCTGAGCAAACGGCGGGTGTCGGTAATCAGTGCGCGTGCTCAGACGTACAGAGACACCCGCATTAGCATTGTACACCTGAGGTTTATAATACACTCCTTATATCACGAGGATCACTCTCTCGTAAATGTTAACGTACCATGGAAATACGTTTTATCGACGCGACGTACGCCGGGTAAGTGTCTAACAATTTATGTTGAGTGCTTACTTTTTTCTTCTTTTCATTAGGCTTGTCTCCCCCGTTCTTTGAGCATTCGAACAATTGGAGTACCTACTTGAGATATAATTTTTGTACACCAGTCACGAATTAGAAGGAAAATTGTTTAAACATTTAGCGAAAAGGGTTAAACTTGGCGATAATGCACAGATGATTGGAAAAAACTAATTTTTTAAGGTCTATTATAGTAGAAACATTTCAAGTCAGAAGATATTCACTTAATTAATATTGCAGACCTTTATCGATCAACACTAGCTACTTCTAGATTCCAAATCATAACAGAAATTTTTATCGTTGATAAAACTCGTAGATTTAACCATGCAATATATGCATGCATATAATAATACGTTTATGTACAGTACATTAAAATGAAATTAACACTTCAATTTATAAATTGACATTTCAACCATTGATTTCCGATTTGTATTTACACTTTGTCAGAAGATCAGATACATGACTTTTCACCTATATAGCTGCAAAACTGCTAGTGGTTGTCCTCTGAGTTGCAGATAAACTGTCTATGATTCTTTTAAGTATACACAAAACAAATTGAATTGCCGGCAACTTTTCTCTGTGCCGGAGTGGAGTAAGAATACTGACTCCTACGGCTGGGTGTGGTCTGTCGTAAAAGGCGACTAAATTGGCTAGGTGCTAGGGCTCCAAGCCCGTCTGGATGGCAATCAGCCCTAGTATTTAAATATGTCACCATAATAACCTTGTGTTGTGTTCTGGTATATGTGACCCGATAACAGTTACCCTTCGTGGACGACGGTGACTGCTTACTATTAAATGGGCTGTTATCCTGTCTGCAGTCCCAAAGCAATAAATATAAAGTTTTAATGAGACCTCCAAATAATTAAATACTCTAAGCTAGAGCCTGGTACCGGCCCTGATAAGCTTAATGGTAAAGAAAAAGGGTCACTGGTTTAAGACATGAAACTTACATTGTACACCTGGTATAAACAGTAATGTTTCAGATTTTTACAACGATTTTCCCTAAAAATAATATATTACGGATTATTGTTATTCTCTACATATTTTTCTTAACGAATGCAAAACTTTTAGAAAACGTATTTTAAATTCTTTTTAACATTCACAATAAAAATTATTTACATAAAGAATCCATCAGCCTTAATAATAGACTAATAGACGAGCACTGGTCGCTTGAATGGGTAATATACGGCTAGTTCACTTAATTTTGTACTACACGATATAAAAAATAGGGAAACTTTATGTTTTAAATAAATATGGCAAATATTATTACTCTTTAAAAGAAAAAATATGTATCAAAGGATTTGATCAATCTGTACCATAACTGTGTGAAAAGTTTGTAAATTATGGTAATAAAGCTGATTAAAAAGCTTTTAAATTTACCCCTTTGTTTGTTTTACAAAGGGAAAGTGGAAAATAGGAACACAAGTCAAGGAAATTTCCATAACTTTTTCCGAGAATCATCTGTTATTTGATAAAGTTTTACTGTTAATAAACAAACCTTAAATTTGGTTAACAGAGAATCGAGAGAATCAAATCTGAATAGAATTATGACGTAAACCTTCAAGTTTTAACCTCCAAAACTAATTAATTCGACCTTTTCATCTGACGAACAAAAGACAAATATTTATCTCACTAAAACAAAAAGAATTTCCATTCCAAACGTGATGAAGTTGTACTAAATAAGAAAATTGCTCCAAGATTTGCCATGTTTCAGCTAAATCAGTATGCATATGGCACAAATGTGCCCTTAGAGGTGAATAAAGGAGCGGAGCTGAGAAAATAGCCACTCTGAATAAAAACTCAAGACTTTGTTGTATGTAGACTGCTTTTGAAATTACCCGATTTTTCATATAGATAACAATGCAATATTACATAGGATGTTTCATTTTATTATCATATGATAGGTTTGCTTTTAACCCCTAATGTAATGTTAACGAGGCTTGAAAGTCATTATAAAGAAAATATACGGGTATATATACTCGGTGTCATGATATTATTATTTATGATTGAGAAAGTTCTTCAGTTTATTTGATAAAATAGTTCATAATATAATTTATTTCAATATGCGTGCAGTACTCCAAGTCTTTTTGAGCTAGAGCGATCTCTTTTGCACCATTGAATGACTGGCGAAAATCTGGCAAATCATTCAATACTCATAGAACAAACCGCAGTTAAGCGTAGTAATAACGTCAATCAATATATACGAAATCGACACATTACAGCAACCAAATCAGAATGATGAAGAGGAACCAAAATTTATCCAATCGAAACTAACTTGAACAGATTAAGAATAATTAGGATGTCAAATGTATGTAGTATGATGATTGATATAAGTGCCATTATAGACTCTCAGGAATGCTAAAGTTCGTGCGGTAAGAAAGAAACATATGAGTTGTTGGAGTTTTGAAGATATTGCATGCTACGTTTTAGACAATAAATGTTGTCTGAAATGAGTTGATACTATAGAATAGAACAACCATTCATCACTTAAGAGGTTAATTTTGACTGCATCCAACCACCATTGAGTAAGATCTGGTTATAAGTGCGTCGTGATTGCATCTATTTTTCTGTACCAAGAAGGCACCATAAAAAGGTGTCCTTCTTTACCGTATGTAAACTAGCAAAATACGTCTGTAATAACAGAACGTTATTAGTAAGTCAGATATGTCAATAGTTTTACATTTGACATATTATAAAAGAAAAATATTAGTATAATAAACACCAATACAACAAACATAATTTTTATCCGTGCAGGGGCGGACAAAGAATAGTGACCTCTGTGGCCGGGGTCGGCCTTTCGTAAAAGGCGACAAAACAATCCGACCACCTTTTGTCTTAACTATGCCGCCATAATAACTTTGTGTTGTATTCCGGCTTTAGTGACCCAAGTTCCTGTACCCTTACAGGACAGCAGCTTGTTCGCGATGCTACTGGCGTTGCAAACACCCATAGGCGACGGTAACTGCTAAATTCTAAGTGGACCGTCAGCCTGTCTGCTGTCCTACAGTAATTAAAAAAATTAACAGTGTTTTAAATAATAACAAAATTACAACAATACAATTAAATTTAAATTCTTAGTAGGTTCTTAGGTAAGTGACAGAAAGAATAAGTATATCCAGTCTTATTCTTTTTTCTGCATGGTACCGTACTGATAGTTATACCAATTTAGAAATTCATACCAGTAACATACCTTGTTTCCTAAGATCGATGATTGAGTGAATCGGACCCCAAATCCACCACCTATTTTATTTTTTATTTATTTTTGTATCAGTATAAAAATATAATATTGTATCATTGTATCAGTATAAAATATTGTTCCTAACATAATTACTTTCATAATTACTTGTTAAAATTTAAAGAATTCTTGGATAATTCAACTTTACAATCTTAACCCGATTTCGAACTTTTATCATTCCCTTGAGGCAATAAATTGTAATCCTTCAGATGTTATAGGTCAAAAGGCTGTGAATAAAATATGAAATCCATGAAATTATAGCTCAACTTCTCCGTAATATGAAATTTTATAGAACAACATGGATGACTCAGTATATACCTAGTCAGGTCATAAGTATTGTCACACAGTAAAAACTTTTCTTTTAGAATGCTGGCCACAAAAAAGTTTATTGAATTAGAATTTCGAATTGTTCATGAAAATAAAAATGTATAACTTTTAGAATTTTACTCATTTTTAAATATGGAGTGGACGCTTAAAGAAGACCGTGTTGCAGTTATTGCGTTGCATCGTTGCGGTTACGCGCCAATTCAAATTTTTAACATACTGAAAAATTTGAATATTACCAAAAGATTCGTTTATCGTACCATCAAACGATACAATGAAGACTCTAGTGTAGATGACAGGTCAAGAAGTGGTCGCCCTCGGTCTGTTAGGACTCCAGCAGTGATAAAAGCTGTGAAGGCACGAATTCAAAGAAATCCCAAACGTAAGCAGAAACTGTTGGCCCTTCAGATGGGGTTAAGCAGAACCACGGTGAAAAGGGTGTTAAATGAAGTCTTAGGGCTTCGGGCATATCGAAGAAAAACAGGACATCGTTTGAATGCTCGTCTAATGGACCTGAGACTGAAGAGATGCCGCGCTTTGCTTAAGCGGTACGCGGGAAAAAAATATCGGGAAATTCTTTTTTCGGATGAAAAAATGTTTACCGTAGAAGAGAGCTACAACAAACAAAATGATAAGGTGTACGCACACATTAGTGAAGAAGCGAGCAACCGTATTCCGCGTGTCCAACGAGGTCATTTTCCATCCTCGCTCATGGTATGGTTGGGAGTTTCTTATTGGGGCTTAACAGAGGTACATTTTTGTGAGAAAGGTGTAAAAACGAATGCTGTTGTGTATCAAAATACAGTCCTGACGAACCTTGTGGAACCTGTTTCTCATACCATGTTCAATAACAGGCACTGGGTATTCCAACAAGATTCGGCGCCAGCTCATAGAGCGAAGAGCACACAAGACTGGCTGGCGGCGCGTGAAATCGACTTCATCCGGCACGAAGACTGGCCCTCCTCCAGTCCAGATTTGAATCCGTTAGATTACAAGATATGGCAACACTTGGAGGAAAAGGCGTGCTCAAAGCCTCATCCCAATTTGGAGTCACTCAAGACATCCTTGATTAAGGCAGCCGCCGATATTGACATGGACCTCGTTCGTGCTGCGATAGACAACTGGCCGCGCAGATTGAAGGCTTGTATTCAAAATCACGGAGGTCATTTTGAATAAACTTTAATGTCATAAGAATCTATGTTTTGTTAAGTTCATTTTGGTATATGAATGGTTACATAATTAATAAACTTGTTACAATTATTTTACATTAAACATGTGACAGAATTTATGACCTGACTAGGTATATGTAATGATCTGGTACAGTGTCTGTGAGTTTAATCCCCATGAAGACAAAAATTAAATGTTTGTATGTATACCTATATATCAAATAAACTTCAAAACTTCTGTAACTGGTCAACAAAAACAGTTATTTTAGACAAATATGTTTTAAAATTAGTAAGATTTTGCATGCTTTTTTTGATGTGTGCCTATAAATTTTTAAGGCGCTAATAGCCATATTAGCTTAATAACTACCTAGTTTATTGAGTGAGAAGGCATGTTAATAGTAACTCCTCACGACATTCAAACCTCTATTTTGTGTGACAAGGGTTACGAAGTGTCACGGAAAGGTAGCATTTCTATGCTTCTCAGCAGAAACTAGAGCAAGCAAGAAACTAACAGGCTTACTGTTAGTTTCTTCAAGTTACTCGTAGCAGGTTACCCTGAGGTTCAAAGTGATATATTTTGATCAGTTGTCTGAAATGCTTAGAAGATAGACCAACTAGTTAACTAATATCAATGAACTAAATATTCATAATCTGATCGAACCCACCGGGGGTTTGCAGTTCGCCAATAAATAATAAATAGACTCTGCATCAGCTGGGCGTTCTTACCCATTTCCTGGAGCTTCCTCTCTCTTATTCGTTTATGAGAGAATGTTGTTACGAGTCGATTCTCAAGAAATTTTATGTTGCCTACTCTCTGGATTTGGAATGAACTTCTAGATAAAGTTCTCCCATCGCAGTACGATATAGACTTTTCAAAAAAAAAGCATTATAGAAATTCTTATAGGCAACGCGTTGTCAATGCTTACAAACGCTGGTGTTGCAAACGTTCATAGGCGATGGTGATCGTTGTTCTCCGAGGGGCTGTTTGCCTATTTGCAGAAATCCAGCTATAAAAAAAGATTATATAATTTTATATTTATATTTGTAGTAAATAATTTTATTTATTATTTATAATAAATAATAATATAAATATTTATAATGAATAATAATTATTTGTGTGTGGGGTGTAAGGGGGCACCCAATAACTTTTGCCCCAATTGTCAACCTTTCCCGCACGCGGTACACCCGGCCGAGCAGTAACGAGGGTCTGGTGACCGTGGTCTTAAACTATAACGGGACTGGTGGAAAGTCTATATACGGAGAGAAGTCGGCCGATGAGAACTTTGTCCTGAAGCACACGAGCACTGGAGTCCTGTCCGTGGCTAATGCAGGCTCTGGTACTAATGGCTATCAATTCTTTATCACCACTGTGAAGACGTCTTGGCTAGACGGCAGACATGTTGTATTTGGAAGTGTTGTCGAGGGTTTAGATGTGAAAATTGTTATGTCAAGAAAATTGTCATCTCTGACTGTGGAAATCTGTCCTAATAAAACTGGGCCTTAAAATCTAATTTGGTATTACTTGTATGCCCTCCGAAAATATTTTCCAAGTCTTCAATTATCCGGTAAAGATGATGTGGGTTATGCAATTATAAGTATTGTCATTTAAATAAATTTATTACAATTATAATATTCATAACATTAATATTTTTAGTATTCTGTTTCAAATCAGTATTAAAGAACAGTTGTAAGTACATTAAAGGAATTAAGTCTAATAAGAATTAAGTCTTGTACAAATATTCTCCATATTTATTCTCTTTTTCGCGAGAATCGTTACGATGGATTATAGGCGGATAATTTGCTTAATTCTTTTCATATACATAAAATTAATTAATTTTGTACAAAAGGAAAGAGACCCTTACGTGGTACGTAAATGTAATAGAAATGTTATATAATATAGAATAATATTTTAAATTTTTCTCCGTGCAGGGGCGGAGTAAGAATACTAGCCCCTGCTACCCGGATCGGTCTGTCGTAAAAAGCAACAAAACAACCCTAGTAGCTACGTAATAGAGCCCCAAGTCCACCTGGATGACAACCACCTCTGTTGTATAAGTATGCCGCCATAATAACCTTGTGCTGTGTGTCGGCATTAGTGATCCAAGTACATGTAGTCATAAGCGGACAGTAGCGTGTTTGCAGTGCCCATAGGCGTTGATAACTGCTTACTATAAAGTTGGCCGTTAACCTGTTCTGCTGTTCCTCGGAAAAAAACATATAATATAATAAGGAAATTATTTATGTATGTCTGTGCTATCAATAATAATGTAATTTATTAATATTTTTTATCCGTGCAGGGGCGGAGAAAAAATACTAACCTCTGCGACCGGGGTCGGTCTATCGTAAAAGATGACAAAACAACCCACCCTAGGTAGGGCCTCAAAACCCATCTGGATGGCGACCACCTTTGGTCTTTAGTACGCCGCCATAATAACCTTGTGTTGTGTTCCAACATTAGTGACCCAAGTTCCTGCACCCTTATGAGACAGCAGCATATTGGCTATGCTACTGGCGTGGCAAATACCCATAGGCAACGGTAACTGCTAAATTCTAAGCGGGCCGTCAGTCTGTCTGCTGTCCTACAGCAATAAAAAAACTGTTCTTGATTAACTCAACACTGTTTTAAAAGTCTTTTTGCAGGTATTTCTTCATTAAATGTTTAGTCTTTAGTTTGTCAGTATTACTTCTTTAAGCCTAAGTGGTAATTTGCTTTTTTATTTAATAAAAATTCAAACAGAGTGCGCGAATAATTCTTCCCTAATCGACGCAACAGCCATACCGGACGATTTGGGCTTAGAAACTTACCTAGTGGGTTTGTAGGCCACATCCTGGGGCAGTGTACTTGGAAAGTACCTCTCGTGATATATATATATCGACCGTTGCATGGGGGGAATATGAAAGAGAGCCATTAAGACTGAAAGTAGGGGTCTTTTATCAACTTCGTCGATGAAGCCGGTCCTAATCTATAATAATAATAATCTTTATTTCGTGACAAAACATTGACAACAACTGGTTTGAAGTCCTTGAATGCTGAACTAGGTTTAGTACCTTAGTAGAAGACCTGTGTGACAGCAGTCAGTGTCTTCCCTCGTTCGGTGATACAATTTATGACAAATATGATATTTAAACTTGTAACTTAGTTATAAACGCAATAAAGATACGCACCATATACTAAGGTGAGAGTACAAAACATTCTTGTTTCGTGTGTGTGTCGTAATACCGTTCATCTATCGTACTACAGTTTTTCTCTAACCTTTAAGGGTTTTCAGTGACAGAGAACTACGGTAGCCGAAAGTCGAGTGTTTGGCGATAACTAGACCCACGCTGATCTAAGTTTAGAAGCCTCGACGAGACTATCCGTTTCTTTTAGGTTGTAGTGGGGTTAATTATGAGTTCAATTGCATTTTAGTAAAAACGACAATCACTTAATTCTATAATTATTATGTTTTTATACCACTTAAATACATATAAGCCGAAAATATAAGAACAATATATATTTAAAACTTATTTGTATATAAACTATTTATAACGACTTTTTAAATGGTGAATATCTAATACATAATTCACGCAAGCATTTTAATTAAGTGCTCAAATGACAAAATAGCTAATACAGTTTCCGTAATTATACTAAAGGAGTAATTAAGAAAACAAGGACAGGCGGTAGTAATGAAAATCTATGACAATGTATTTTATGAGCACTACCGAGCACGAAACACTTTCCTTGTCATGTTGCTTCGTCTATTACATATGTCACGTAATATATTATATTAATATATTACTTTATCTCGACTTATGTCGGTTTTTCATAAATATCCCGTTGTGTTTTTTATGTTCTTTATGTTCTTCTCCCTCTCCCTCTACTCCCTTCCTGGTGTGGTTCGGTGTGTGTGCATCTTGGTTGGGTTTTGTTGGTGGTCTGTTTTTGGCATGTATGAAGGGAATAATGAAAGTGGACGAAGCGAAACAAGTATGTAAGGATCGTAGCAAGTGGAAAGAAGTGGTCTCTGCCTACCCCTATGGGAAAGAGGCGTGATTATATGTATGTATATTTTTGTGTGAATTTGTGTTTCATGGTCTACCCCTCCCTCTGTCCCTTTTTACAGGTTGTGTGTGTGATGTTATGTGGCTTTCAGGCGTTTCTTGTGAAATTTATGTGTTCGGCAGGTGTGGAATTGTTTTTGGTGTTGGTGGCTCCTGTGTGTCATTTGTGTTGCAAACAAGTACTGTATCCCCTAGAACTTTTTCTAAACTCTGGAGTATGGTTGATGTGTGCATAGCTGCTTGCTTTTGTAGTATGGTACTATCTATTGCTGCTTCTAGACTGTCTATGTATTTTGTAATGTTTCTAGCTACTACGCCTGTGGCTCCTATAACTATAGGGACGACAGTGGTTTGTATGTACCACAGCCGACTGACTTCCGTTTTGAGTAGGCAGTATTTGCTGAACTTTTGTATTTCTTTGGCGTCTATGTTGTAGTCAGATGGTACTGTTATATGTATTAAATATGTTTTATTGTTTCTTTCTATTGTTCTGTTTGAACAGGCATTTCCCACATGATTTTGGCGGATTCGCTTTCCTTAACTTAGGGCTGAACCATCGACTCTTTCTACCAGAGGGGGAGAACTTCTATTTTGTGTTTTCTAGCAAGGCACCAGTAGACATGCTGGACAAGATTATTGTGCCTTTTGACATAATAATTCCCCGTCTTTGGCATTGCAGACACGGCATTTTCCGTCTACAGATACCTTCAGAATGTCTCGCTTATGTTGTTGTATTATAACTGCCTGATCTTGTATAGGGAATGGATGTAACTAGGCCAGGGTAATGTGCTGTGTGTTGATCGATTTGAATGAGAGTTCATAGTTTACATTTCTTTGGTCTATGACTTTATTCGGGAATTGTCCGAGGAGTTTGTGTTTGGCCATGATGAGTTCTGTATTTTGGTTATTGCATGTTTAATTTCAGTGTCTACGTGTATAGTGTCTGTTGGTAAATTTAATTCTCTTTCTGTTTCTTGTGCTTCTTTGACGATGGAATATTTGTCTCGGCCTATATCGTGTTTTACTATTGCGTTAATTAAGTCGTCGGGTTCTGTTTATAGGTATTGTTTGTATTTGATCATTTGGGTTTTGTAAGTGTATTCTATGTTTAAAAGGTCCCTTCCCCCTGTGTTACCGGTAAGTAGAGTATTTCTGTATCGGCTTTTTGTTGGTGGGCTTTTTTATTGCGAGTAATTTTCTAATTTTAGTGTCTATTTTCTTTAGGTTGCTGTTTTTCTAGTTGATGATACCAAATAAATAAAGAAGTACTGGGACTGCGTATATGTTTATGCCTTTGATAAGGTTACGTGCGCTGAGGTGTGTGTGTGTGTGTGTAAAAGTTTTTTTACTCGTTTAAATTACTCTTTTGTGATCTGTTCCCCAATTATTTTGTGTTCTATTTTTCCTATTTCGTGGATACCTAAATATTTGTAACTGTGGACTGCCTCTAGCTGTTGGAATGTTTCGCCATATTATATTAGATGAAATATTATAAGTATCTTGCATAGTATTATCAGCTATAGATAAGGTACTGCTAATTGGTTATTTGGTTATCCAGTTCCGTCAGTGTGGTTGTTTTCCTGGTTCCAATTAATAAAAATCTATCCTATATATTCCTAGAATAGAATACGTTATTTTGGAAATTCACAAGCAGCAATATTCATTATTCCATTTTACCTTTCCTTGGGACGTCACATGAAATTTTCTCGTGTAAAACCGTACATCTAACCGAATGTAATTCATCTATATCTTTCGCCTCTGGTCAACAGTGTCAAGAAAGAGCGTTTCAAATAGAAGCGTAGGAGCCATGTTCTATTATACGTACAGCTGGATGAGATGTCTGTGGGAAGATGACGCTGTACTGGCTCTGACCGAGTAACCAACTAATAGAACTTATATCTATCTATAAATTTGCTTACGATATGTTTGTACTAATTTGGTTATTAAACATCCGCTTCATTTTGATGTGGACTTTCGATTTTCATCATATTTTAATACACTACCATTGTTAATTATATAATATTTATTGAATATTGAACTATTTCAATTGATATTTGAGTTGTTTGATGTGGCTTCCAGCAGCGAGAAGCGCGTTAGTGCGCTACATTTAAAATACTTGTGGTTACGCCTTGCATCCACTATTAGCGCAACGGGATTTTGGGATCGAAATTGGGCAAAAGTGGCGGCACCGACCGACACTGCCCATTCATTTGGTCTTCCCATTAAAAGGGAGCTTTTAACTACAGCTAATTTATGCAGCGCACGGTTTGCCGGGACAGATTACAGAGTGGCGTGTCCATTCTGCGCTCGGTTTGGGACTGAATCACGCCTGTCGAATGTGTTACGTGTAGCGGAAAATTTCCCCCTGTTTATTCGTTCGAATTCGGATGGCACTTGTAATTACTTAAACGTAGAGTTGCCGCATGACATATTCCTCTTTGAATTGACACGGTTAAAATGTAATTCTCGAGTCAATTAAACACAGGTGTAATTATTCGGTTGAGTATTTTCAGTTCACGCGCAAATCATTTGTTTTGATATAGTACCCAATTCAAGGTATTTAATTGGCTAATATATAAACTGAATACATACTAATATTTTAAATGTGAAAGTAACTTTGTCTGTCTATCTGTTATGTTTTCACGCCTAAACCATTGAACCAATTTTGATGAATTTTGGTATAGAGATAGTTTAGACATTGGAGAAAATCTACTGTTTGACGCGAAATAGGGATGAACGTAATTAGGTTCTGTTTTGTATTTATTTATATGGCAGAACAACCTTTACCGGATCAGCTAGTTTCAAGCAAAGTATACTTCGTTAAAGTTATTAAAAACCTTTACTTATACATTATTTAATATTTTATTTTCTATGTCCTAAATCGATATATCAATATGCATAAAATACACGTATAAAGTATTTTAAAATTATAATAATTATGATATTATATATAAGTTATTTATCACGTTCAGTTGCATTTACAATAAAATAGTTCTGTCTAATACTCTAAGATGAAATATGAGACCCAGTTGCTCCCATGGTTATATCTGTTGAATAAAATATGACACGAAGCTTTTCGTAATTTATCGGGTGAAAGTTCCACATTTATTACCTAACAATAATTTCTCTAATCATTAACTAATCAAAAGCAAGTTACGTTTGTTAAGCTTGTATAATTATATATAATTGTATACATTTCAGTACCTTTAAATATATATTATTCATATATTTTCTCCTATTTAATTACTCCGCTATATCTGTCGTAGATGAAATCGTCTGAGGGGCAGAAGCTCATCTATAAGTTGGCGCGCTCCAGGGTCAAAGCGGCACAGGACATTTCCAAGTGCCGCTGTGTAAAGGACCCTGTGGGCAACCTGCTATGCGAGGACCTCGCGGTGAAGGAGAGATGGCGCTCGTATTTCCACGAGCTGCTGAACATGCAGCATAAAGGGGTGCAGCCGCCAGATCTTCCTCCGAATCAAGGACTAGTGCCACTGGTAACGCCTGCAGAGGTCCAGAATTGTCTTCGCCGCATGAAGAATCGGAAAGCTGTTGGATCCGATGGAGTCCCCATCGAAGCCTGGAAGGCGATGGGCTCTCGTGGTGTGGGCGTCTTAACCGACCTCTTCAACCAGATACTCCTCACCAGTACGATCCCGAGCCAATGGAGACTGAGTATCATTACTCCAGTCTTCAAGGGCAAGGGGTCGGTCCAGGAGTGCGGTAGTTACCGAGGGGTTAAGGTCATGTCCCACACCATGAAGCTCTTCGAGAGGGTTATCGACTCTCGGATTCAACAGGAGTGCACTATCTCGGAATGTCAATATGGGTTTCGCCCTGGTCACGGGACAATGGACCCTGTTTTTGCCCTAAGGACTGTCACGGAGAAATACAGGGCGAAGAATACGCCTCTGCATTGCCTGTTTCTCGACTTGCAGAAGGCCTTCGACTGTATTCCTCGCGCGATAATCTGGTGGGCATTGCGGTCCAAAGGGATTCCAGAGGCCTATATTGACATCATCCGAGACATGTACCGTGACTCCGATTCCGTAGTTCGGACCGCTGTTGGCGACACAAAACCTTTCCCCATCACCGTCGGAGTACACCAGGGATCCGTCCTTAGTCCGTTTCTGTTTAGCGTGGTATTAGACGTATTGTCAAACAGCATCAGAAACTCACGGGGGCTGCTCATGTATGCTGACGATATCGCGCTGGCAGATTCGGACAGGGGTAGGTTGGTGCGACGTGTGAAGGCGTGGAAGGAGTCGCTTGAGAACGGTGGTCTGAAGCTCAATGTGGCGAAGACCGAGTACTTGGCCTGTAACTCCACAGATCCCACACCCGTACGCATAGACGGCAACACGGTCGAGCGCATGGACCAAGTGAAATACCTGGGATCTGTGTTCCATGCGTCTGGTGACATCGATTGTGACGTCAAGGCACGCATTGCTGCCGCGTGGGCCAAATGGCGTGAGGTAACTGGTGTCATTTGTGACCCCAAGATGCCGGTAAAGTTGAAGGGACAGGTCTATAAAACCATCATTAGGCCTGTCCTTTTATACGGCTGTGAAGCGTGGCCGGTGTTAGAGCGACACAAGCAAGAGCTGCGTGTCACGGAGATGAATATGCTGCGGTGGATGTGTGGAGTGACGCGGAGGGACCGCGTTAGGAACTCCCGCATTCGCGGCGGTCTTCATGTCCGTGACATTGCGGACAAATTACAAGAGTGTCGGCTACGTTGGTACGGCCACGTTTTACGGCAACCGGATGCTTACGTGGGTAACAAATGTCTGGCCATGCCGCCTCCGCCGGGCCCCGGCAGGAGAGGTAGACCCAAAAAGTGCTGGCTTGACGTCGTAAAGGGTGATATGCGTGCCAATGGGCTCACTACCAGGGATGCTGAAGACCGTGCGAAGTGGAGAAGAAAAAGTCGGAAAGCGGACCCCGGGCGCCGAAGCGAGAGTTTGGGCTGCAACCGGGATAGAACGCAAAGATGATGATGATGATGATCTGTCGTAGATGAAATGTTAACATTTTTGTCTATATTTATACGTTTTATAGAAATTTGTAAGTTCGCATTCCATGTACATATAATGACATAGAAAATCAGTTTTCCTTTTCACGGTAAAATAAAAAATTAAATATGTGCAATAAATATGTGCAATTAATATATGATAACTTTCTATAGATTAAAAATTCTGGCTTCTGCTTGATGCCGATTTAATGGTTGAATTAATTATTATGGTGAAGAAATTTGCACATTGTTTGGTAAATTTATAAAGTAAAAGTACTGCGGTGTTAATAGAATACGTAATGAACTCGGTGTACTCTAAAAGAACCTGTTTGGTCCCTTTTGACTGATAGCAGAAGTTGCTTTTAGTACTTCAAAAGCTGACATTAATCAAATGACTTTATCAAGTTAGTCCCTATATTACCATTAAGGGCAAGGTTTCGTAAAAAAATATTTTGAAGTTAGGCTTTGGTTTTTTCGTTTTATAGTACTTTACTAGCCGTTTCCGCCCGCTTCGCTGGTCAAACAGAAAAAGTAAATATAAAAATGCGAATAAATTAATTTTGCTATTAATACACTGATAAAAAAGTAAGCTTGATTTTAGTGAACTAATCGGCGAAAGGAATATTCCTACCAAATTTCAAGTCTTTACGCCTTATGGTTCCAGAGATAGGCGGAAATCTCTTATATAACCATCTCGCAACACCCCTTCTAGATAGAATTTTGTAAAATCCGTTCTTAGCTGACCTCTACTCGACGAAAGGAATATTCCTACCAAATTTCAAGTCTCTACGCCTCATGGTTCCAGCGACTGAAATTGGATATAAGCGTTTTCATTCTGCTTTAAGACGGATATTATATATTACCTCATTGGTAGTGATATTGTCAATCAGTTCCATCCATCACTTCTGATATTAAATAAAATTAATGTTATTTTTCTTATCAAGGCAATATTGTCCTAGCCTGAGTCAATATACCAAATACCTAAGTACCCAATATACCTAAGTACATTGCATCTTTTCAAGGATGTAGTAGAAGAGACAACTAAATTATTACTTTTTATTGACTCTTATAGGAGTAGTATACTACAACTTCTCATTTTTACTATTATTATTTGTATTCATATAACGAACTCTGGATAAAATAGCTTTAGCCACATGATTTCCTTGTATGCAGCAATGGAACCCAAGTATCAAAGCAAAAGCTTGGTGAATACCAAGAGTGCTTAAGCGGAAATTATTTTCGTTATATCAAATCCAATAAACATCTAATGTCATTCATTAGATGTTTAGTATTTTTCTCCCCAGATAGAAAAAGAACTTAACGATTGATTTTAGGTTTAACTATTACATTAAAAAAAATTGTTGTTAATTTCAGGCGATGTAATTTATTTAACCTCTATCAATATTTTTTATGCATAATAAATGGTTATTTACGAGTCTTGACTCTCCAGTGTTAGCAACCCCTCTTGGGGGTAGAATTTCGTAAAATCCGTTCTTAGCTGACCTCTACTCGGTGAAAAGAATATTCCTACCAAATTTCAAGTCTTTAGCTGTAATGGTTCCAGAGATATCGTGATGAGTGACTATATACGTGGAAATCTCTCTCTATCGTGAAAACACAAAAAAACCTCTGTTACTAGACTTTTCTGAACGTTGACACCGTACTTAATACTCCAAGAACACATCATATTAAAATCATTCAATAGCTGATGTTGAACTAGCAATAATAGAATAACGCCTATATTTCATTTTTTGTTTCAGTATAACTACTCGTACAATCGTGGTGGCACCGATAGTCGCGGTCCGCGATCGCGCTGCCTTTCCGTCAAAAGCGATCCAATCGTTCTCTTTTATTGGAACAGCGTCTTTGTTGCGGGAATTCCCTAGAATCCAATTTATGCAAAGTATTTACGAGTGACAGGAATTTATTTGACGTGCCAATTCTGTACACAACGTGCCCGTTCTAGCCTCATTTTAAAAGCTTCACATATTGGTGATTGAATGGTATTTGTGAAATTTAGTCTTTGTGGCGTTTGCGTAAAGAAATAATTTGGATTCAAGAAGGATATGGGACGGATGACATGAAAAATTACATGTTATATAGTATATTGCTTACTCTGTGCGTAATTTCATTACGCATATAGGACAAAAGGTCTAGGTTTCATTCAGAGATAATAATTCCACTGCTCATAATATATGTTTTTCAATGAAAAATTATGGAAATAATGAATAGTTGTATATAATAAAACTAAAGATGTCCCAGGTTGTTAATGACTACGTAAACTTTATATAGTCATATGCTTAGGTTCTACTCCCACGGAAAAAAAATATTCGTGTCATCTGTTAACAATTTGTGCCGATATGAACTAATTATATGCTCCTGAAAAAAGTACTGCTATCTAGATTTTTAAATTAATTTTTTATCTATCTTATGATTTTTTCTCTTTTTATGAGTGCTTTTGGTTAAACAATAAAGAATATTTCACATATATTAATTTATATCACATTTTTAACTTTAACAAGAGAAGTTGCCGTCTGCAATCTCAAATCCGAAAAGAGAAGTCTCATTAGAACTTTACCCTGCTTTACGCTACGTTCACACGGCGTCATGTATTTCTCTACCGAATCGATTTTTTGCAGGATTCGGTTTAGTGGCAACAGTATTTCAATACATGAGTTCACACATTCATTCGGTTTCAAGACACGGCAAAAAAACCGAATCTTGCTGAAGTTGACATCCGATTTGGTGACTACAAACCGATCCGGCTGTACTGCAGATTCGGTTATTTGCCGGATCTTGAAACCGAATACATATCGTTAGTTTTTCTTCAGTTCTAATGCTTTTCCTCATATTTGTATCTTGCTTTTTCAAATCTTTTTCCACTTTTTGCAAAAGATTATCATATGTAGGTGTAGTCATTCTAAAGTAGTAAAAAAATTTAGTGGCTCATTTTTCAACTACCGCATCAGAGTTGTAAAGGCACCAACTGTTAATCGTCTTTGTACTATTGGGTTTAACCACCATATTTTTCCACGAAGTTGACGGTGATAAAACCAGTAGGTTATAGCAAGACTGTTCACGTCCATTGCTTCCATATTAATGAGGGATTGTGCGCATTAATGCAAAAAACCGGATGGTGTATTCACACGGGATCTCGATTCGGATCTGTTGGATACGGCAACGGCAATGTGCGGTGTGAACACAACATGCAGTTTTTTCCAGATCCAATGAAAATAAGATTCGGAAAACGTGGCTCCGTGTGAACGTAGCGTTAGCAGGTTAAATGAATTAGTAAATGGGGTTCGGGTTTAGACAATCTTGCAGCTCGCAGTTCATACGAATGATATAATAATAATAATCTAAAATAATGTCGCAATATCCTCTGATATCGTAACTTGGAGAATATAAAAGCTTAGCGACCGAAGCCCACTCCCGGATGACATTGACAAATGACCGTGGCATGTCATCGGTACAATCGCATAATCTGCCAAGCGACTAGCCAACTGGTCGCCTTTCGGATGTAAATCCATAAACAACAGATTTGTGGCTACAACCGAGTGAAGAAGACGGATGACTTTATTACATTTCTTGACAGGTATGTAGCTATTGGGATTGCTACTAGATATTAGAAGCTTAAAAGTCCTTAATTAAATGCGGGACCATTTAGACTAAAAAAATAGGGCTACCCCATCACTCTTCTAGAGAGTAGTAGAATGCAACTAAAGGAATATTCCTTTTACTATTATACTTTACAGCTGTCTGTAAAGGTATGCCATATTTGTCCTTAGTCAATGAAAGGTCATTTAGAGGGATGGGACACTACTACCAATGTTTCGTTATCATAATCTCGTAAACTGTAATCGAAAATCGGTCTAACTCGAGTCATCTGGCACATCGTTGTTCGCACCTGTCAGATTGACAGCTATCAAGTAGACAGTGAAATTCAGACTGTCGAGCGAGACACACCGGCCTACCGCGCTGCCGCTTTCACGCCAAAATACAAAATTCAAAACCGTTAAAATCCATCGTTACACTTGTGACCCTCAACGAGGTGGAATCAAATCGGCAAACGGACACCAGACTGCAAGGCAAGGTATGTGCTTAGCTTGTAACTTGATATATTGTCCGTTTGATCAGTGGAACAACGATTGTATCGACAGAGCCTAGTTCTGTTATCCAAATGTAAGCAGAAAGCCAGACCCATCGCATGCGTATGCTACATTTTTATGGTGCCGAAACCCGGGATTCCACCAAATCGAACTGCATAGTACCTACTTATCAATTTACCTGTGGTATTTCTGGTTATTCAATCGTTAGCTTAGAATATCTATCGTTCGTTATTCTCGCATTCTAAGTTATTTCATCGCATCAGAAGTACCTACTCATCGTATCGTAAAGTAGTACTACATTCACGAGTTTTCTTCATCATCACCATCGAACCAATTCGACAGTCTACTCAAACGTATGTGTTTCCGTGTTATTGCGAAATCAAATCAAGCAATCATTTTCCTAGTCGGTGCTTGATTTCTATCGGCTCGCAATTATCACAAGAATACATAATTTTCAAATCACAATCTCTTTGTTCTAAAATAATTCTGTGCTTACGTAACATTTGTTAGTGAGTAAAATCGCAGTTGTTGTGGATTAAATTAAGCAATCACATACAAATCGGTGCTTAATCTAACTCACAATAACTTTCTATTCGTTTTTCTAGTAATATCTCATCGAATATTATCGTAATTACCTACTAGAAAAAATATTCCATTACTTGTGTGTGACAAAATATCGAACAAACTCGAGGGTACCTACATAGAAAATCGCACCACGCCCGCCGCGTTGCACTGCCGCTGCGCTTACGCTAGACGTGTTTCTTATCGTTATCATTTATTACGCGCTAGGGTTGTGCATGCACAAGTTTTGTACTCGAATTCATTGTTTACATTTTGTTTACACACAAATCGTGACGCGTATTTAGTGAAGTGAAACTTTATCGTTGCAAAGGTATTAAATAATAATAATTATAACTCAAAACGGTATTTAATATTTTTTTTATTAGTAGTTAACATTCACATCGGTATCTCGTTATTATATTTCGACAAACATACATTTTATTCCTTTATTGCTTAGACTTGTTATAAAATATTGTTACAAAATTAACAATGTCTTTATTAATAAAAAATTCTCGTAAACGTCAATCGTTAAAAAAGTGTAATTCAAAATCAATCGATGTCGAATATACTAGTAGGGATCTCCCGGCTTTGCGTCGAAAACGTACCATCACTTTTAAACGATTATCTAAGGCGCTTGAGGTGGGCGTTTTGGCTTCGACCGATCCATCATATATAGATTTGTTTTTATCGTATCACCAAGACGTAAAAAATATAGCTGCGAATTTTGAGGATGCACATTTTGCCATTTTAGAAATTTTGGATGATCCGGAACATGAAGATAATGCAATTCACGAATCATTCGATGAAATGTATTATAAAATATTATCGATACATCGTAATCTTACTAAAATCGAATCGTTACCTTCATCGAATTCTCCATCGAATATTCGGTTGCCAAAAATCGTACTTCCGACTTTTAGCGGAGATATTAAACAATTCCCAGAATATTTCGATGTTTTTAACGCATTAATACATAATTCGAAATCTCTCAGCGATACTGAAAAATTCCATTATCTTGTTTCATCTCTGAGCGGTGATCCGTTAACCCTAGTGAAGGCATTCCCACTTACGCACGAGCACTACAGCGACGCGTATGAAGCTCTTATTACTCGATACAAAAGCAAACGCGATTTAGCTTTTACATGTTGGCGTGATCTTTTGAATATTGACTTCAGGTACGGTGACGCTAAGTTGTTTCGAAAATCACTCGATCTATTTGAAGAAAATTTATGCATTCTAAAAACAGTTAATTTGCCTATCGGACATTGGGATTTTATTCTAGTGTATCATATTTTATCGAAACTCGATGCGAAGCTGCGTCGTGATTTTGAAGAAAAATATTCTGAAACCGAATTCCCTTCTTACGTTCAACTTAAGGGATTTTTACAATCCAAATGTGAGGCTTTGATACGTGATACGCATTTTTCTGAGTCGGTAAAATTAAATAAGCCGCAAAATAAATCGAATGGCAAAATCGTAACTTCATCTTCGCAGTCTAGCCGTCCCAGCGTATCTCATACACTTGTCGCATCGAATAGTGATGATCAGTCGCGCACCTTAAATACCGCGAACGCTGCCACCCGTAATGTTATGAAGTGTTCGTTTTGCAGTGAATCTCATTCAATATCGTCTTGCTCGGGGTTTCTAAATAAATCTTATGATGATCGCATGAAGATTGCTACTGAGAAGAACTGGTGCTACAATTGTCTTAAGCCATCTCATCAATTGAAAAATTGTAAATCAATTTTTTCATGTCGCACGTGCAAGCGTAAACATCACACCTTACTCCATCGCGACAAATCTATCGAATCAAATCAATCCGCGTCGTCTTTGGTTTTAAGGTCACCCACTCATACAACCGTTTTGCTTGCCACTGCAATCGTACATATTCGAGACGCATCGGGCACTATGCAATCTTTTCGTGCACTGTTCGATACCGGAAGTCAGAGTAACTTCATAACGGAGGCAGCGGTAAAACGACTACAGTTAAATCCTACAAGCACCAAAGCAATCGTAAGCGGTCTTGGCGACCACGCGGCTCCTCTTCTTGGTGACGTCACTTGCTCCGTAGGTACGGACAATAAAACACTATTTACGTTGAACATGCACGTGATCACTAAAATATGTGGCGACCAACCTATTGCTAAATTAAATACGTCAGGCTGGTCACACGTACGATCGTTACCGTTGGCGGACCCCGGCTTCGATATACCGGGCTCCATCGACCTTTTATTCGCAGCCGATGTCTTCGCCGAGTCTCTTCTCAATCAGCGTATCAAGGGAGATTCTAATCAACCTACCGCTTTTAATTCTGTGTTCGGTTGGCTTCTATTAGGCAAAACTCGTTTAGCTACTAATACCTTGGTACACACTTCACTAGAAATCGATAATGAACTAAATTCATTAGTTAAGCAATTTTGGGAACTAGATTCCATTTCGAAACCATCACTTTTGACTCCAGATGAATTATTATGCGAACAAAAATTTGTATCTGATCACTCTCGCGATTCATCTGGACGATATATCGTACGTTTGCCTTTCATAACCGATGTGGAACCTATATTTGAAGGCTCTCGTGATGTTGCACTACGCCGATTCTTTGCTATTGAACGAAAACTGTCACGTGATCTATCGTTATATCAACAGTATGCTGAATTTATGTCAAATTACATTGAAAGCGGTCACATGTCTGTAGTCCCGGCTGACGAGTTAAGCGTAGGAAAATATTACATCCCTCATCACTGCGTACTTAGACCGGATTCCGCTACGACGCGTCTTCGCGTCGTGTTTGATGCTTCCGCTAAGGATTTTCATTCTCGTTCCTTAAATGACTCTCAATTAATCGGTCCGAAATTGCAACCCAATATTTTGGAAATTCTGTTACGTTTTAGGGAACATAATATCGTCTTCATGTGTGACGCTCGACAGATGTATCGTCAAATTCTACTTTCACCTGATCATCGCGACTATCAGCGTATCTTTTGGAGAAACTCAACGAGCGATCCTCTTCAAGAGTACCGTCTGAATACCGTGACGTATGGAGTATCGTCCTCTCCGTTCCTTGCTTGCCGTACTTTGCGACAGCTCGCTGAAGACGACGGAGATTCATACCCACTAGCAAAGAAGATCATTTTGTCGGACGTTTACATCGATGACGTTGTCACGGGATTTGATACTTACGAAAATTTAACATTAGCAAAGAGTCAACTTATCGCTTTATTCAAACACGGTGGTTTTGAACTAAGGAAATGGGTTAGTAGTGATCCACGTTTATTATCAGATCTTCCCATTTCAGATCGTCTCTTAGGATCTGTCTCATTAGACAGTTCAGAATCGTCAACATTTAAGGTTCTTGGCTTAAGATGGGATCCGTCAACAGATTCTTTTCTGTTTGAAATAGCATCTTCAGATCGACCGTGTACAAAACGCGCTATTCTGAGCGAACTCGCCAGAATATTCGACCCATTAGGATTTCTATCGCCTATCACAATACAAATCAAATCGTACATCCAAAAGCTTTGGATTCTCGGTATTGGATGGGATCAATCGCCACCTGATGAGGTTATTAGTACATGGAAGAAATACAAAAATCAACTATCGGAATTAGGTCAACTTCGAATACCTCGCAGGCTCACACTCGTTAATGCTGAATCGTATGAACTTCACGGCTTTTGCGATAGCTCAGAAACAGCATACGGTGCTGTTATCTACCTACGCGTCACTGAAAGAGACGGTAGTGTGCATGTGTTCTTCGTTTGCTCAAAGGCTCGTGTTGTTCCGCTTAAGCGTGTTTCATTACCTCGTCTTGAGCTCTGCGCTGCGGTTCTTCTTTCCGATTTATACAAATTCGTACGAGACACTTATTTCCAACGTATTCCAATCGCTACTGTTCACTTGTGGTCGGACTCAACAGTTGTTCTCTCTTGGTTACGCTCTCATCCTTCGCGCTGGGCAACGTTTGTCGCCAATCGAGTCAGCCATATTCAGAGTGTCACACCCGTTGAATGTTGGCATCATGTGGCTTCTGGAGAAAATCCTGCCGACATCTGTTCGCGTGGGCAGTTTCCTCGTGAACTTCTTGACAATTCCCTATGGTGGGCGGGACCAACCTGGTTATTGTTGAATCATGAGGCTTGGCCGTATAGTAGTGACAGTAATTCTCATTCCGAACATAGTGAGGTTATCGTATTATCGGAAGAACGCAAATCGTTAACTTTAGTCTCAAGTGACCATTCCACAAACGCAAATATTGAATCGAATATCTACGAAAACTTATTAAATCGTTTTTCATCGTTACACAAAATTGTTAATATTCTCAGTTATATTTATCGCTTTATTAACAATTGTCGTAATCAAAATCAATCAAATCGTAACAATTTTCTTAATAACGTAGAACGACATCAAACTTTGATGAAAATTGTAAAGTACGTGCAATCTCAAGTTTTCACTGCAGAAATATCTGCTTTACAAAATAACAAATCGTTATGCAAACCGTTTCGAAAACTTAATCCGTTTATCGATAAGCAAGGTGTGCTCAGGGTGGGCGGCCGGATTTCTAGATCGGGTTTAGAATACGAACACAAGCATCCGGCGTTTTTACCGTCCGACCACACTCTCACGTTTTTAATAATCGATCATATTCATAAATCGTATTGCCATACTGGCATCAACACCACCCATTTTTTACTCCTTCAACAATTCTGGATCATATCCGCTAAACGAACTATTCGTCGTCGTCTATCTAAATGTATTCAGTGCTTTCGAACAAATCCGCAACCTTTGCAGCCTTTCATGAGTGATCTTCCCAGTTTTCGAGTAAACGAAGTTAAACCGTTTTCGGTAGTAGGCGTGGACTTTGGTGGCCCTTTCCGTGTCAAATTGGGGTCATATCGAAATGCTAGAATAGAGAAGGCATACCTGTGTCTGTTCGTGTGTTTGGCCACCAGAGCAGTTCATTTGGAGGTGGTATCAACTCTATCCACGGACGGGTTCATCGCGGTTTTGCGGCGTTTCGTGGGTCGTCGTGGACGTTGCAGTGTTATACACGCAGATTGCGGCACTAATTTTGTCGGTGCCAAAAATCTTCTATATTCCTTGCAACACGCTTCTGACGCCGAGCAAATTCAATTCAAATTCAACACACCCAGTGCGCCTCACCATGGTGGAGTTTGGGAAATCCAAATAAAGGCAGCAAAGGCACATATGTATCGCGTGATAGGCGACCAAGCACTAACGTTTGAAGAGCTCACGACGCTCTTCGTCCAAATTGAAGCCATGTTAAACTCACGGCCTTTGTATCAAATCAGTTCTGATCCAAATGACATTTCTTGTCTAACCCCCGGTCATTTTCTCACCTTAGAGCCTTTGACAGCTGTCCCTGATGAAGATCTCTCAAACACAAATATAAAACGGCTTCATCGCTGGCAGATGTTACAAGCTTTGCAACAGAATTTTTGGTCTAGATGGAAATCCGAATATTTAAATTCTCTTACCCAACGCGCCAAATGGACTAAACATTCTAAACCGTTATCGATAGGTTCGATGGTGATAATCAAGGATGACAATCGCAGCCCTTTACAATGGGCTTTGGCTCGAGTAGTGGAGTTGAAACCTGGCGTTGATGGAGTGGCTCGGAGTGCTGTAGTTAGAACAGCTAACAACACTCTTATTCAAAGACCGTTGGTTAAACTTTGTCCTCTTCCTATAGAAGACTAGTTTAAATCGTCGTGTTAGCAAATTAGCAATTATTCGTAAATAAACCGTAGTTAAGTAAGCAAATCTTAGTTATAGTTATTATTCGTTATCTTCTACTTGATGCTGTCTTCAGCAATTTTATCTCTTTCTGTTTAGTTATATTTTTTTTCTCTAACCAGAAAATACCATAGGCATTTTGGTGGGCGGGATGTTTCGTTATCATAATCTCGTAAACTGTAATCGAAAATCGGTCTAACTCGAGTCATCTGGCACATCGTTGTTCGCACCTGTCAGATTGACAGCTATCAAGTAGACAGTGGAATTCAGACTGTCGAGCGAGACACACCGGCCTACCGCGCTGCCGCTTTCACGCCAAAATACAAAATTCAAAACCGTTAAAATCCATCGTTACACTTGTGACCCTCAACGAGGTGGAATCAAATCGGCAAACGGACACCAGACTGCAAGGCAAGGTATGTGCTTAGCTTGTAACTTGATATATTGTCCGTTTGATCAGTGGAACAACGATTGTATCGACAGAGCCTAGTTCTGTTATCCAAATGTAAGCAGAAAGCCAGACCCATCGCATGCGTATGCTACAACCAATCATGTAAGTTTTCGTAGATGGTTATAAGCTATTTATTTTTTAGGTTCCATCTACTCTTTCTCATTTTATTCGATTTAATTTTTCTGTTATTGGCCAGTGGAGCGGGCGTGATCGGCTAGTATTCATATAAACATATGTTTCTAAAATTGTGTAAAATTCTCTACGTGTTTATTTTTTTGATAATAACCGTACCTACGCTTTTAAACATCGATGAAGCTGAACAAACCGGAATAAAGGACTTTTAACGACCTCCGTGGATCATATTTTGGAGATTACAGGTTCCGTTTCCGTGTCCTGAGTCTGTGTGTTTATGTATAATATTTATTTATGTAGGAAATATATATGTAGTATATCAGTTATTTAGTACCCACAATAGTAGCTCTCTTCTTACTTTCGAACGATGGCGTCGTGTGAATTGTTCCAGCATATTTATTCATTTATTTAAAGATAATATAAATAACATGAATATGGATCGAAGCGACGACCTACGTAGCGTAACCGCTAACGAAATTCGGTACGCTTGCGAAGGCTTGAGTACGACTTGCGTTCAGGTGTTTATATATTATATGTATTTAATTATGAAAGAAAAGTATATAAGGAGTATATCAGTTGTCTGGTACCCATAACAGAAGTGCTATGCTATACTTTGGGACTAGATGGCACTGTGTTAATTGTCTCAGTATATCTATTAATTATTATAACTCACTGATTAGACGAAACTCACTGACAAAATGTGTTTGTTATTTTGAAGGTAAAAGTAACCAATACAACTTACCCACCCTCACGCAAATAATAAATAATGTTTTAATCCACCGATAATTTTTAATATAATGACACATGTCGTTATAATAAAATACACCGAATCTCTAACATTTACCAGCCTTAAAATCGTGCCCAACAAGCGTCTAAATCTCAAAAAATATTATTATCAGGGGCGTTCCTCATCGTAACTGCGTTTACAGGGTATTTGATTAACGATCCGTATTAATTTTGCCCAAAATCCCCGTAACGAAGCGAAGGTACAGTCGACGGGCGTAGAAATATCGTTGTATCTAACTATATATAATACACGTTATTAATGCTAGTCATTCTATGAGTAGAATGATTCTCTCTGAAAGGTCTTAAGTATTTATAAAGTGAATTGCTTAACGATACGTTAAATATACTTTACCAAATAATGCTTATATAAACCGTATATTTAGAGCGCGTAGTTCGATTTAAATTAATGTTTACTTTACATGTTTGACATGACGGGAGAGGGCGTTGATGCGCAAAGGCTTATTAAACGACCGCCGAAGTTCGTGACTGGAGTACGCGTTAATGAATAAGGTCTGGGTTATTTAATTTGTGCACCATCTAATCCATCGCTTCACGAATAATTATGTCGATATAATCTCGACTGGAGGCGAAAGACGAGAGGCGAGTGATGGCGTGTGCTCGCCGTGTCCTCCCGCGTCTCTGATTGATAGCGCCGGAGATTGCATGTCAGGATTACATCTGCGGAGGATGTTCGGATTATTTAGTTGGTGCCAGTGGGTAAATAGAGCAAGCAATATACTGGAAAAAAACCTTATAGTAACATGACATTAGATAGACGGGTGGGACGCGCGGTAATCTCGTTTGTCTTTGGTGAAAATTTCATCTTACGTTGTTTCAACGGAAACTAAGTAAACTGAAGCTGTAAATACTTTCGAAAATAAGTTTGAAATGAAATTTTACAATACATATTTGTTTTAGTATTTTATTAGTGCAGTTTATGGTTCATGTGAGTTAATCAAGATTTTTCACGCATCTGAGGAGCCAGGCGGGGGACGCAGTGGCTCGAGGTGGGGTGCTATTGGCGGTGTCACTCGACATCGCCAATGCCTTCAACACCCTGCCGTGGAGCTGCGTGCGGGAGGCGCTCAAGTACCATCGGGTGCCTCCCTACCTCCGTCGCATAGTTGGGGCATATTTGAGTGATCGTGCCGTCGTCTATCCGGTCCAGGGTGGGCAAAGTCGGCGAGACGTCGTGTGCGGTGTTCCACAGGGGTCGGTCCTGGGCCCCCTGCTGTGGAACATCGCATACGACTTTGTCCTGAGGGGGGCACTCCTTCCCGGCGTCGGCGTCATCTGTTACGCCGACGACACGCTCGTCACAGCGCGCGGGAGGAACCCCCGCCAGGCGTGCCTTCTGGGCACGGCTGGGGTGGCGCACACAGTGGCAAGAATCCGGCGACTAGGCCTGGAGGTGGCCTTGAACAAGACGGAGGCCGTGATATTCTACGGGCCCCGTCAGAGGCCGCCACCGGGCCTGCGCATAACGGTAGGAGGCGTCCACATCGCCATCGGGCCGTCCATGAATTATCTTGGACTGGTGCTCGACGGGCGATGGGACTTCGCGGCACACTTTGAGCGCCTGGCGCCGAGGCTAGTTCGGGCGGCGGCGGGACTCTCCCGTCTGCTGCCGAAAATCGGCGGGCCGGGCGCAGTGTGCCGCAGGCTCTTTGAGGGAACCGTGCGGTCGATGGCCCTTTACGGGGCCCCGATCTGGGCGGATTGCCTGACGGCCAAAACGACGGCGCTGCTTCGCAGGTCGCAGCGCGTCCTGGCCGTCAGGGCGATAAGAGGATACCGCACGGTGTCCTTCGAAGCGGCCTCCCTGCTGGCCGGATCCCCACCATGGGACCTCGAGGCCCGGGTCCTGGCGCTGTTGTACCAGTGGCGCCGGAGCGCGGCCGAGCGTGGCTCTCGCCCCACGCCTCGCGAAACTGAGGTGAAGCGCGTGGAGCTGCGCGACGAGGTGCTCATGGTGGAGTGGAAGGAGCGCCTCGCGCACCCCAGCGCGGGCCTCGCCACCATCGAAGCGGTGAGGCCCGTCCTGGCTGAATGGTTGGAAAGGCGCCACGGCGCCCTGACCTTCCGCCTGACGCAGGTCCTCTCGGGGCACGGTTGCTTCGGGAGGTACCTGTGTCGCATAGGGCGGGAGATGACGTCAGGGTGCCACCACTGTGGCGCGGGCGACGAGGAGGACACGGTGAACCACACTGTCGCCGTGTGCCCTGCGTGGCGCGAGGAGCGCCGCGCCCTCGTCGCCCAAATCGGCGTGGACCTGTCGCTCCCGGCCCTGGTTCTGTCCATGGTCGGGGGCGATCCTGGATGGATGGCCGTCGCCTCCTTCTGCGAGGCAGTCATGTCCGCAAAGGAGGCGGCGGAGCGGGAGCGGGAGTCGACCACCACACTCCCCTCCCGCCAACGCAGGCCACGCCGGCGGCGCCGGAGGGCCAGTAACGACCTCCGGCCGCCGTAAAAAGCGGCCGCGGGCGGCCCCTCGGGGGAGGACCCGCCGCCCGCACTATTGCCGCGAGGGTGAGGGCTGCGTGCTGTTCCGCGGCCCCCTCAACTCCTAGAGTTGTTAGGAGAGCGCCGGGGGGACGAAACCCTGACCCCCTGGCGCCAACACTTTAGAAGGGGCCCGCCTCAAGACAAAGGGCGGGCCGGCGCCGGCCCGGGCCACGAGATCGGCAGGCCATATATCCGTGGGCCCGGGCGTAGGCGATAGGAGAACAGCGGGGTTTTTTAGTGGGTAGTCGGAAAAATCCTGGAGTCCCACATATCCCTCGGTCCCCCCGGGCTGGGGGAACCCGTCAAGAGAGGTTTTTCCCCGAGACCAAAAAAAAAAAAAAATTTTTCACGCAGAGTTTGGATTATTTGCTTCTAGTTTTTTTGATGGTTATAATAAATAAATACACTGTGACAATTTACACAGTACTATTTTGTCCCAAAGTAGCAGAACTGTGTTTTTTTTGTTGCTGTAGGACAGCAGACAGGCTGACGGCCCGCTTAGAATTTTGCAGTTACCATCGCCTATGGATGTTTGCAACGCCAGTGGCATCACGAACAAGCTGCTGTCCCATAAAGGTACAGGAACTTGGGTCACTAATGCCGGAACACAACACAAGGTTATTATGGCGGCATACATAAGACCAAAGGTGGTCGCCATCCAGACGGACTTGAGGCCGTCCACAAAATCTACATCAGACTAGGTAGGTATATAGCTTGTTATATTTCCAATGCATGAATGGTAAATAGTAAGAGGTCCGATTAAAACTACATATAAATATTTGGTGATGTAATATGTGATGTGACCTGCATTGGAACGTCACATACTACATGATGTCAAAAAAATGGCTTTTAGTAATTGGATTTTGAGTCTAGCACGACGAGAGTTTCGAAATGCGTCGTAAAATTTATTTGGCGGTGGCAACACTTAGTCTTCTTGTGTTACTTCCATAGGTGACAGTAACAATTTACGTAGATCGGTTTTCTAATTGCTGAAGCACACCTATGAAAATATTAGATAGATAGATAGAAGATAGATTTATTACATGATTGTGAGGTACTAAATATATTGATTTAGTATCTCTCTCTCTCTCTTTTTAAAAAAAATTCGTATTTTGTTTTATGTTGATATGAAAATTTATTATATACTTACTAAAATTTCAGTTGCAAAAAATCCTATAACATAAAATTGAATTCACTTGTTATATGAAACATTCCCGATAAAACCATTTCATTGAGCTCAGTGTGAATGGGAAGAATTTTTCAATTATTTACTTGATTTAGTTTGGGAAAGAAGCCTTTGGGATGAATAACTTGGCTTTTGTCTCATTCTTATGAGAATTTCATATGTCCGATATTATTTCCGACTGAATAGCAATATTTCCAATAAGCATCTTTCGCAGATTTTGCATTGTGTCGCCACCGATTTTCTTTTGAAAATCACTAACAGAAAGTGTTAGTATTTCCTTTATATTTATATGGGGGCGTATTTGAAATATTTCAGTCAGAGTTTTATGAAATCCATGCGAATAATACTGCTAGGAAATGTTTTTACTTTGGTTTAAGTATATTTTTTAAGTCTTTCAACTTTTCTAAAGGATATTAATTTTGACGGATGATCGATTATTTTGAAGACAATTCTATTCACCATTTTCATCTGAAAACCTGCATCGCAAATCTTATACGCTTGACGGATTATTATCAGAACAAAACAAATACATTGCAGATAACTCATAAATTTTAACCATCCACTACGATTTACGTGACCACTGAACCAGAGCGGTCGATGGAAGCCTATCAAATACGGTACTCTCATGTCCAAAAGTATTTTATGATCAAAATTCTTCATATATGGTGGTTGATTTGCAAAGCAATGAAAATCTTACTTATTAAACTATCAAAGCAACTTATTATCGAGAAATATATACATTTGGAAGAGCGTATTTGTCGATCACAGTCCTCTAAGTCGGTATATTTTGTATTCATTAACCCCCTACTTATAGAGGTTATAGACATCATCTTTTAATTATACCAATCAGATTTTTATAAAGTAGTATTTTGAAAGATATATGAACAACTATTCTGGCTTTATGTGATTGCTTTTATTACTCGTGAGATAATGAACGCCTGTTTATCTTTCCAAAGTTCATTTCGCAGACGTAAATTGGTGACATGCAGGTAAAATTTCCAAAATTATTTCTAGTGTATATGTTTTCATGAAGCTTCATGGTTCCTTCAATTTTTCATATATTGTGAACATATGCAGAGGTATTGTAGCTACATACGTTTATTAAACGTATAAAATAAATTAAATGTAACGCTGTTACGCGTATATATGAATAATTTGAGAAAACCACTTCTAAAAACGGTTGATGATCATTAATGGGTGTGTAATTAAATTAAATACATCAAATTGAATATATAATCTTGTTAAATGAAGTTTTGATGATATGTAAATCTATTAAAATTATTTAAATAAGGTTTTAATATTAGAGATTTAAAACTTCAAGTTCAAAGAATAGATTGATCAAAGGCCCTTAACAAAAGAATAAATACAGTCCGTTCTTCGTATCTTGTCGTTTTTATTTTAATAAGACTGTAATAAATTGTTTTTATTTAAAACTTTGATCTCATTCCTGACAAGTAAACCGCGTAATCCAATTACTTTTATTTACCGAAACCAATTTCTGAGAGAATTGCAGCTGGAAAAACAACAGCGTTGTATTTTCCTACGTAATTTTTTGTGAGCTCATTTTCAATTTACATGGACACTGGTATCGTAATAATATCGATATTATTACGTTACATTTTCGTTTTGGCATTTTTGAGATATATTGGCATATTATTAAAGTGGTGGAATACCTTAATAATATTCCAATCTATGATATTTATTGATACATTGTTTTATCTTTATATATATGATTCTTATGTGCGTGTCTATGTCACTGAACTCCTCCTAAACGGCTGGACCGAATTTGTTGAAATTTTTTGTGTGTGTTCAAGTGGATTCGAAAATGGTTTAGATTCGAAATTGGACCCGGTAGGTGGCGCTGCGATCGAGTTATCGGATTTTTTTTTATCAGAACATAACCCGAAAATTTTAAACAGTTCATTTTCTTTTTTTCGACGAGCGAAGCAGGCCTGAATGGCTAGTAGGTTTATATTAAACCATTATCATTAAGACGATGAAGGCCAGGTATACAATAAGTAGTCATAAAGTTAAGTTTCAACACGTTTTTGCTTCTTTTGGAAAATTAATCTTTCTAATACACCTATCCCTCGATTTACTCGGAAGATTGATTCTTGACAAAACCGTGTAAAATTAAATCTCCAATTGTGCTATGTAAAACTATGAAAATTGAAATATAATCCCAATATGTGTTCAATACAGTGTACTTAATTAAGTAAAATAAAAATATTTTCTTCATTCTAAACACTTACATACTTACTATAAATTAGGAACAAATATAAAACAAAGAATTCGTTAAGAAACTAAATATGAAATTTCCATTCATTCTACTATTACTTCTTATGGAATCTTAATTTTTTCTTAAAGCGCCTATCAAATCCCACTTCACCTACTGATTTATTTCAAATCCAAAATACATATAATTTTTTCTTTAATGCAGTAATAATATTTAAACTATGTAGTATCCAAGTATACCTAATAAAACGTGACATTCATATTTTTTTCAAAATCGACACTTTCATATTCTACGATTATGGAAATATTTATGCTTATAAATGTTTTCGAATGTAAATCAAGTTTCATTACAGTACCGATATGATCAGCATATTTGATTTACGTTCTAGAACGCTTTGTCTGGGACTGGGACTTTAACATTCATGAACTTGCGGATTACGTAATCAGGCTAGAATCTAATATTATTTTATATAATTTACAATATTCCTCTAAACACATAAAGTTGAAAATAGGATTTAGTTTATTTGCTTTATTAAAAATTTTACTATATCATTCATATATAAGGATTATTAAATATTTTTTCTGACCTGATTGAATATATTTGTAATGTTTGTGACAAATATCTGCAACTCACATTTTCATTTCTTTACAAAATTAGATATAATAGAAATTAATGAACTACAAAATATGTGCTATAACTGAGTTCTACTATATATTTAAAGCAACCGAAAATTATTAAACATCCATTTCACCGATATATCTTTGAATGCTCTAGGTTGTTTAAAGTGCATAAACATTTAATTATCATCTTAGTACTAAAGCATGGATGAATACGAGGATGAAATACAATATATTCATCCACATCGTAGTATTTTCTGCAGCAATCAGGTTAAATTGGCATTTTTTCGGCAGGGCAAAACTCCTGCGGCTCCAAAATGGTCAATGTTCTTAAGTGATAATTTTTCAAAGAGGTATGTATATATAGTATAAAGGTGGAAAAGATATGACTAAATTTGTATGTTGTGATAATTCACACAACTGATTAACGATTTTTTATTATAAACAAATACCCAGACTTGGGATAGCAAGTGAACTCTTGGTTCAAGCAACCATTTTGATGAGAAAAATCACTGCGCCACGGAGATCATTTATAACGTCACTGTTATCAGAGCACCCGAGAATGCGTTTTCACTTATCGATTCCACTCTATTGCAATATCACTCTAGTCATTCGATTCATTGCACAAACTCACTGGAGTATCACTCCAACCAAACACGTATAGACACATTAGCAAATTGGATACAAAGCGAGAGCTCTATCATATCAACTATCTATCAATATAAATCAACCATTTTTTATAGAGACAGTTCCTTGCAATGGCTGAAAACCTGTATAGTCGAGTTTTGTCCATGTATTTTTTTGTACGTACCGAGAAAATAACAAATTATTATTACCGTGTAAATATTTTTTCCTAGACACGCTTGTGAAGCCATCCATTTTTTAATTACTGACCTATGGATATTACGATGCCTAGAGCATCGTGAACACCCGTATAGGGAAATACTGGAACCTGGGTTACTGGAAGCTAGTCTGAGTGGGAAAGGAATTACGTCATTAAATATTATATTGACGACCGCGCAGACTGGGAATAAAAAATCTATCCGTGCAGAGGCGGAGAAAGAATACTAACCTCTGCGGCCGGGGTCGGCCTGTCGTAAAAGGCGACAAAACAACCCCACCCTAGCTGTGTGGTAGGACCTCAAGCCCGTCTGGATGGCAACCACCTTTGATATTAAGTATGCCGCCATAATAACTTTGTGTTGCGTTCCGGAATCAGTAACCTAAGTCCCTGTACCCTTATGGGACAGCAGCATGTTCGTGATGCCACTGGCGTTGCAAACACCCATAGCCGACGGTAACTGCTAAATTCTAAGTGGGCCGTCAGTCTGTTTGATGTCCTACAGCAATGAAATCCATCAGTTAGTGTCCAGCACGCACTGCTCGAAGACTTTAGTTTTCAAGCTTTGCGGTATGATCGATGAAAGGATCCAACGAAGCCTACTGAACACCGCTCACCCCAATTGAATCCTCCGGTTTGTTACTATAGATACATATATTTGACAACCTCCTGTCGTATCGGCTAATGCACATCAGTACGCTTGCGGAGGTCATAGGTTCGATACCCGTCCAACGTCTGGATTTATAATATGTATTTATTTAGCTGTATTTATTATATGTATTTATTTAGAATCATCATCATCATCATCTTTGCATTAAATCCCGGTTGCAGCCTAAACTCTCGCTTCAGCGCCCGGGATCCTTTCCGATATTTTCTTCTCCACTTCGCACGGTCATCAGCATCCCTGGTAGTGAGCCCATTGGCACGCATATCATCCTTTACGACGTCAAGCCAGCACTTTTTGGGTTTACCCCTCCTGCCGGGGCCCGGCGGAGGCGGCATGGCCAGAAATTTGTTTCCCACGTAAGCATCCGATTGCCGTAAAACGTGGCCGTACCAACGGAACCGACACTCATGCAATTTATCAGCAATGTCACGGACATGAAGACGTATTTATTTAGAATATATAAAAGAAAAGTATATATGTACTATATCAGTTGTCCAGTAACGATATCACAAGTGCTATGATTATGATATAGTTACTAATGCCGAAACAGAATACAAGGTTATTATGGCGGTATACTCATGTCACCCTTGGCACTTTTACCGTTCAGACGGGCATCTGGCCCTGCTACGTAATTAAGGTGGTTTTGTCGCCTTTTACGGCATGCCGACCTCGGCTAAAGGGGTTAGTGTTCTTGCTCCGCCCCTGCATGGAGAAAATTTTGCAAAATTCAATATTGGCAAAGAAAAAACTAGTGATAAGGGTCGAAATTGACTAAAGTACTTTTTTAATTACATTTCAATATTAAATTAAGCCGCATAAATAATCGACTGGTACATTTACAGGAATGAATTATTCTTAAATCAATACAGACGATATTTCTATAGACCGTCTCCTTTAGTAGAACAGATCTAATCCCATAGTCGAACGGCCTATCGCTTAGAATTTCACCACTCATTGAATTGCAGATCGCAATTACATGCATACATAGAACTCTGTCTACTGTCTAGTGTTGTAATATCTGACAATACAGGTTTGTTATAAATAGAAGGTGCAAAATTAAACTTTTGCTCGTTCAAAAAAGGATATCGTTCGGTTTTAAAATAAATTAAAAATATACTGTGATAATTTACACAGTGCTATGTGACAAAGTAAGCACCAAATCCTTGTGTTTAAGATACTAGACAATTGACATACTTCTTTTATACTTTCCTTATGTAAATATTGTATATAAACATGCAGACGCGGGGCAGGGATTAAATTTGATCCACGTATTTCCGATATGTAAAAGCTATTGCGCTACGGAGGTCATCACAGAAGACCTTTAAGTCTGTATCACGGGGTTATCTATATAGAATATATATATATATATATATATATATATATATATATATATATATATATATATATATATATATATATATATATATATATATATATATATATATATATATATATATATATATATATATATATATATATATATATATATATATATATATATATATATATATACCTATATATATCTGTATTTTAAATACATTTTCAAAGGTTAGAGTGCAACCCGAACGAGAAAAATATTTGAATCACCCATTTTGTTCTCCCTGGCAATAGAACGCTGAGACCCGTAGCCGTGTTATTGGATTTATCTATAACATAAGTTTTACGCATTATACGCTAGTATTTTGATCATTGTTGTCGGATACTTTTTAGATTATCTAATCATTACTGAAATATATTAAGATGATTTTAGCCTACTCTCAACTAGCTTACAATATTCACTATGTTCTCTAATTCTCTAAACAAAAACTAAAAAATTACAATATGTTTAATGTGTAGAAACCGAAATAATAGAAGAAAGAAAAAAATATAGAAAGCTATCCAGCTAATAGTTTTATGAAACACTTATTTATTGCTGAGAAACAGCAGTCAGGCAGATAGTCTACTTAACAGTAAGGAGTTACCGTTGCCTATGGATGTTTGCGCTGCTAGGGCCGTGAACACGCAGCAATCCGCTAGGGATATGGGAACCTGGATTAGAATAACAACAACAACAAAAATTTATTATGACGGCATGCTTATAGATCAGGAGGTAGCCAGACAGGCTTGGGGACCTACCACTTATTACTAATGCTTAACACTTTAAAAGATATGATTTCTAAAAATTTTAAATATAAAACACTAAGATGTTTACCAACAAGCTTTACGTACTACAAATAGACACAAATTAGTAGACATTATTCAAATTAGAAAAATCTACTAAGAAACGAAACGTTTTGTAGTCTAGACTTAAGTGCGCAATTATGTTTGAAGCAATAAAAGTCAGATGGCAAAGGCTCCTAATAAAGGTATGTCTATCTGTTTAATAAATGTGCCATTATCCGGGCTCGCCGGCTCAAGAGTAAATAGAGAAATGGCGATCATTCGTTCGAGAGCTACGCAACCGGACGCATCTGGTGTCTACCGGATTATGTCGGTAAAATTCAATAATCTTTAAAGGGCCAACTGAGGAGCTATTGCAACTTTTTTCAGTAGTTGGACACCAGTTTTTTGGTAATCAAATTTACGTATGTTCCGTCCCCTCACAATAGAGTTCGATGTACTTATCGAAGTTACTAGTAGGACCTAGAACATCTTTTGCATTCTTATATCCTAATGCATTGCCTTGCCACAAAATTTAATTAAATGTTGCTTCCATGTACTTACAATAATAAAGTAATTATAAATTTTCCTATCTTTAAAAAATGGTGTATAAACATTACCTTTTCCTACAAAACTGCTAAGGTCACCCAGATCTATATTTATTTATTTTTTAATTACGTCACGCCTATGTATTTGTCCATTCACTGTCATTACCATTTTCTTTTCTTTTCACTCATTTTGTTTCTTCCTTCATGTATTTTGTGTAAATGGACTGAAAATATAATTATTTGTTTATAGTTTTATAATATTTATTATCTTTTTGGAAATTTTAAAAGAATCCCACGGTTTATGATTATCGGCAACTACTGGTCGATTAACACGTACATTTTTCGAGCTCGTTTTAAAAATAGATGAAGTGAAAAGTTCGATAATTACTGGTGATGGAAGGAAACTATTGTAAATATTATCTTCATCACGAACCGTAAACACAATTTTAATAGTGAAATCAGTGAATAATCAGTAATTTAAATACATTCAAAAATAAATTCATACCTACCCTCATAATAGTTTATTAATATCGTAATGATGTATCGTGATATATAAGAAAATAAGAGTGTTCTTCTTGTTTTTAACTTACTCTGCATAAATATGTAGTGTTCTCTAGAAGTAAAAATTTTCTATACACAAAATAATAGTAATAGTGCAAAAATAAAAAAAAAATAATAATAATAAAAAATAAAACTGACGCTATAGTTACTAATTGCTGAGGATAGTATACTGGTTTTTGAAAGTTTTGTGTGAAAATGAGTAAACCCAAGAGACAAATACATCCAAACCACGATGACTCAACAGAGTTGTCTGACTTTAAAAGTGAAATAAAAAGTATGCTTAAAGATTATATAAATTCTCAGAGTTTACGAATGGATAAATTGGAAACTCATCTAACTGATATAAAAAATCAATATACTAAAATAGAAAACACAATAAAAACTGTTGAAAAGTCAATGAACTTTATGTCTGACCAATTAACATTGTTGGAATCCAAAATAACTAGTTTGGAGATTGAGAAAGTGGCAGCAATCAGTCATATTACTGAACTAGCAGAAAGGTTCGAAGCCCTTGATCGAAATATAATTAAAAACTGCATAGAAATTCGGAATGTCCCAAAAACAGAAAAAGAATCCAAGGGCAGTCTGTATGGGTACATATTGGAACTAAGCAACAACCTTAATATTTCAACAGAGAAACAGGATATTCGGGATGTGATGAGGTTACCATCAAAAAAAGATAATAGTACAGCTACTATATCTGTTGAATTTTCGACAGGGCTACACAAAGCAAATTTTTTGTTGGCTACTAAAACCTATAACAAAGAACACCCATCAAACAGGCTTAATTCTACTCACCTGGGCATAAATGGCACTCCGAAGCCTATTTTTGTTGGGGAGCAGCTCACAACTAAATTGAGGAAGCTATTTTATATGGCTCGTTCTTTCGCAAGGGATAATAATTATGCATATTGCTGGATTTCTAATGGTCGAATTATGCTTAGAAAAGACAATAATAGCCCCTATGTACTAGTAAAAAGTGAATTGCAGTTAAATGTAACCTCTACAAAACCATGACTATTTATTAATTGTCATATCAACTTAATGTTGTTTTCCTTTCTGACACTCATGTATTGTTATGGCTATTTTATTGTATTTCTGTTGTCTGGTGATGTACTATTTCTAAATGCAATGTTTTTTATTCTGCTGCTACAAAGTGAATGTTATAGTGTTGTAATTGCTAATACATTATTCACAAACAAACTGAACTTCTTAAGTCAAATTGCACACATGGGCATGGGCACATTGGGAGGGTACATATTGATACTTAAATTGAGGATATTTATTTCTTTTAGTCCCCTTCCAAAGTATATATGTAGAATTAAATTCTTGACTTTGCTGTCTCCAATCAATTCAAACTCAATTCCAAATCCAATGAATCCCTTACCCACTTTCATATCATTGCTAATTGTAAATTTTTTTAATTACTATTGTATGAGTAAAGTTATATTATTTTTTAACAATACTACATCTTTGTTTAAAGAAAATAATTATATAATGAATTATGTACTGAACTTAAATGAAATGTTTATTCTAATTCTATGTTTTATATATATACAATGTAATTTACAATATAAGGTCTATCTTATAGGTTGTATTACTATTTCTTATTTATGTTTTATTTATTTTAAAGATATCAAACATATACTAATGTACAACACATATCACAACACTTATATTGTAATTTTAAATAGTCAATTTTGTTATTTTTCAATTATTATTCAGTTTACTGCCTCATTATTCACTCACAAATTTTTCTATCTTAATATTATCAATTTTAATCATGGTTTTTCCTGCATCATAAGCCTTATTTCTATGCCATTGTTATTAGTGTGCTTAACTTTAGTTTATAGTAGGTCATCTTCAAGTTTGAAATTCAAGTCTACACTTTCACATTATGTATTTACAACTATACCTAGTCAGGTCATAAATTCTGTCACATGTTTAATGTAAAATAATTGTAACAAGTTTATTAATTATGTAACCATTCATATACCAAAATGAACTTAACAAAACATAGATTCTTATGACATTAAAGTTTATTCAAAATGACCTCCGTGATTTTGAATACAGGCCTTCAATCTGCGCGGCCAGTCGTCTATCGCAGCACGAACGAGGTCCATGTCAATATCGGCGGCTGCCTTAATCAAGGATGTCTTGAGTGACTCCAAATTGGGATGAGGCTTTGAGCACGCCTTTTCCTCCAAGTGTTGCCATATCTTGTAATCTAACGGATTCAAATCTGGACTAGAGGAGGGCCAGTCTTCGTGCCGGATGAAGTCGATTTCACGCGCCGCCAGCCAGTTTTGTGTGCTCTTCGCTCTATGAGCTGGCGCCGAATCTTGTTGGAATACCCAGTGCCTGTTATTGAACATGGTATGAGAAACAGGTTCCACAAGGTTCGTCAGGACTGTATTTTGATACACAACAGCATTCGTTTTTACACCTTTCTCACAAAAATGTACCTCTGTTAAGCCCCAATAAGAAACTCCCAACCATACCATGAGCGAGGATGGAAAATGACCTCGTTGGACACGCGGAATACGGTTGCTCGCTTCTTCACTACTGTGTGCGTACACCTTATCATTTTGTTTGTTGTAGCTCTCTTCTACGGTAAACATTTTTTCATCCGAAAAAAGAATTTCCCGATATTTTTTTCCCGCGTACCGCTTCAACAAAGCGCGGCATCTCTTCAGTCTCAGGTCCATTAGACGAGCAATCAAACGATGTCCTGTTTTTCTTCGATATTCCCGAAGCCCAAGTCTTCATTTAACACCCTTTTCACCGTGGTTCTGCTTAACCCCATCTGAAGGGCCAACAGTTTCTGCTTACGTTTGGGATTTCTTTGAATTCGTGCCTTCACAGCTTTTATCACTGCTGGAGTCCTAACAGACCGAGGGCGACCACTTCTTGACCTGTCATCTACACTAGAGTCTTCATTGTATCGTTTGATGGTACGATAAACGAATCTTTTGGTTATATTCAAAGTTTTTCAGTATGTTAAAAATTTGAATTGGAGCGTAACTGCAACGATGCAACGCAATAACTGCAACACGGTCTTCTTTAAGCGTCCACTCCATATTTAAAAATGAGTAAAATTTCAAAAAGTATACATTTTTATTTTCATGAACAATTCTAAATTCGAATTCAATAAACTTTTTTGTGGCCAGCATTCTAAAAGAAAAGTTTTTACTGTGTGACAATACTTATGACCTGACTAGGTATTATATATTTGTTTTAAATTTAATTTATAAAATTCGATAATTCTACAAATTTAATAGATAGTTTTGACAGTTTTATGGTACCTAAATCTTATACGTGTAGTCCTGACCAAAGTAAAAGGTATGTAGATGCCTACAAAAATCCCCTTATAGTTTTAACACAAAATATTAGGTCAATAAATTGCAATTTTTATAGCCTTGAAACGTTGATCCATAGTCTTTCATTTGACTGTGACATACTTGTGCTTACTGAATGTTGGTTGCCTTGTTCTTCAAACAGTATTGTGCCCAATTTACTAAACTATAATTGTTTTAAAACTGATAACAATAATAATAAAAGTGATGGAGTAGTAATTCATACAAGATCGTGTTTGAGTGTTTCCGTTCGGGAGCTCGACTTTAAGAGTTTAGCAACTGCTGTAATTTTAATTGTTGATTCTGATATTGCTATTATCGGTATTTATCGATCTCCTTCCGTTGATAATATAGACTCTTTCTTATCGTTGTTGGACGCAACTCTTTGTACTCTTTCTAATTTTAAAACCGTAGTTATAACTGGTGATCTAAACATTGATATTAAACCTAACACATCAGACTCCCGCTCTCATGACTATCTTACGTCTCTTGCCATTAATGGATATTTCCCAGCTCATACCTTTCCAACGCGTTGTAATAATTGCCTGGATCATGTTGTTATTAAATCTAAATTAGATACTCTTGTTCTTGTTTTGGAGACAACAATAACCGATCACTTTTCTACTCTATTATTGATTGACACACATAAACATATAAAAAAAGATACAAATTTAATTATAAAAACAGATTTTGAAGCACTAGATAAATCTATCGAAAAGCTTGAACTAACGACAATATTTGATACGACTAACATAAATAATTGTGTTAATTTATTGATAGGATTAATTTCAAAGCAAATTGTAAATCATACGAAGACTGTTAGAGTTTCTTCACGAAGAAAAATCTTAAAACCATGGGTCACTCAGGGGTTGTTGAGATGTATAAGGCATAGAGACTCATTACATAAGAGACTTAAAAGATCACCGGATAATGAGATACTTAGGACTGTATACAAGCGCTACAGGGCTTTCTGCAATAAATTGATAAAGAAAGCTAAACGTACTTACGATACCGAGATTTTGGAGGAAGCTAATGGTAACAACAAATTACTGTGGGATAGGATTAAAAATATCACATACACTACCCGACAAAAAGAATCTAATATTAAATTGCTGTCTCTTTCTACCTCCCCATTACAGTCTTGTAATCTTGTTAATGATTTTTTTGTAAACATTGGGAAAACTTTAAGTGAAAATATTAATCAAAATAATTTAAATAACGCAGAGAATCTGCAAAATTCTTACTTTAGCAGAAATTTCAATTCATTTGCTATAGAAGAAACTGATCCAGATGAAATCATACATATAATCAATTCGTTAAAATCGAATGCCTCGTCAGGTTGGGATGGCATATCTACGAAATACCTTAAAAGATATTCTTCTTTTTTGGCCCCAATATTATCTCATATATGTAATTCTTGTTTTGATCAGGGTGTTTTTCCCGACTCTTTTAAAGTTGCTATTATACATCCTATATATAAAGCTGGGGATGTAACTCAACCTACAAATTATCGCCCTATCGCTGTTCTCACAGCCCTTTCTAAAGTTATTGAACGAGTGGTGAATATAAGACTTGTTAAATACCTAGAGCGGTTTGATCTATTATCACCTTGCCAATATGGATTCAGAAGAAACAAATCTACTTCTGATGCGGTTCAGGATTTGACAGGCTTCATAGTGGAAAATCTAAATCAAAATCGTAAGGTGCTTACTATCTTTTTGGATCTGGCGAAGGCCTTTGATACAATACCTCTGGATACTTTGCTAATGAAGCTTGAAAAAATCGGCATTAGAGGAAAACAATTACAATTCTTTCAAAGTTACTTAACAGATCGCTATCAAATTGTTAAAATTGACAATTACCTAAGTAAAAAACTTCCTGTTAACTACGGTGTACCACAGGGAAGTATCCTAGGCCCCACTTTATTCTTGATATTTATCAATGATTTGTGCAACCTCTATTCTATGAACCTTAAAATTACTTCATATGCTGACGATACAGCGTTAACTTTTTACAATGATACTTGGGAAAGTCTTGAATGTGTATCTCAGCAAGGTCTTGATTTGGTGGTGACGTGGCTTCAATTTCATACTTTAACACTAAATATCAGTAAAACTAAATATCTAGCTTTCTCGATCACTTCAAGGACTCAACCCACCTTTCCTTTAAATCTAAGGGTACATAATTGTATTGTTCAATCGCAGAGGTGTGATTGCCCGGTTTTGGAATCTGTTGAATATATAAAATACTTAGGTATAATCATTGATAGAAACCTTAACTTTAAAACATATATTAGTATCTTAACAGGCAGAGTCCGGAAATTAATTTATATTTTTAGAATCCTCAGACACGTTGCAAATATGTTTATAATACGAAACGTATACTTTGCGTTGTGTCAAACAGTTTTAAGTTATTGCATATCTACTTGGGGAGGAGTAGGGAAAACCATGATTAAACCCCTGGAGGTAGCTCAGCGAGCAGTTCTTAAGGTGGCAACTTTTAAACATAGACTTTTTTCTACAACTGAACTTTACAAAACTTGCAAAGTGCTCACAGTGAGACAGTTATATATACTGCATGTAGTTATATTTCAGCATTGTGTCACACCATTTGTGGCAGTGAATAAGCGTCATAAACATAAGGTTTGCACTCTTCCTAATTCAAATGTAGCTTTTACAAGAAAATTTTCTATTTATTTAGGACCTCTTATTTATAATAAAATAAATTATGATATTTCTGTCTATAGCCTGTCTTTGCCTAAACTGAGAGAGAAAGTTTGTACTTTCCTGCTTTCCAAAACTTATGATGAAACCGAGCAGTATATTGAATCATTAATATAACATCATAATAATATATAATTGTTTCCATACACAATCACACACACACACACACACACACACACACACACACACACTCACACACTCAATCGAACATAGATGTGTAAAATGATGTGGAGCTTATTATTCATATTTGTATGTTTCGTTGCATTATTTGTAGGATTTAAATGGCCGTCGTTCCTTAACACAGGCTATAAGCTGGCCTATTTAGAGACGACGACCATTGCAGTTGAAGTGTATTGTTATTGTAAAATTGAATAAAGATTATTATTATTATTATTATTATATAAAATATGACTATATTGATATTATTACGTATAACTTTGTGCACCGCCATCCACATGTTAATTAATAGATGTATTCCACTCCATTATAGGGTTGCCTAGAAGAGATTGCTTTTAGCAATTAGGTCGCCCATTATTAGTCTAGTTTTCAATGTACATAGATTTAGTTGGTGAACAATAAAGTGTTTTTCATTCATTCATTCATTCATTATGATTTAGCACATAGTACTAAAGTAAACCTTATCAGTGCCACATCGAAAGTTCAGGGGAAAGCCAACGCGGGTTTGTGGGGTTCTCCGTACTCTCTTATTGAGACCACACACCTGGCTAGCATGTGAAAACTAGTGGTGATCACGGTGTACCGCCTTTGTGGGGGGTCGCATGATCGACTTTTGGTCATTATTCTGCGACTTCTCCGGCTCGTTAGCCTTAGGGAGGTGCTCAGGTGATAAGGCACCCCATGGCACATAGTACCTGAGTTATAACACTCGTAAACCCAGCTAATCAAAAGCCAAAAAACACATTAGTAATGGCTGTAATTTAAATGTGTGCCACTAGATAACAGCCTCCAGTTTAATTTGCCCAATTATTTACTGTTTACTCTCTTAGATTATTGGCTCACTACTATTTAATGCCCCTTTTATACCGATTGTTTTTAGTAATTTTTATTTACTTTATTATAATAAAATAAACTCTAACTTACATATATTTAGAAGAAAATCTTAACTATTGTTATAAATGCGAAAGTGAGTTTGTTTGTTTCACGCCTAAACCGCTAAACCAATTTTGATGAATTTCGGTATAATCATAGATTGGACATTGGAGAAGGACATTGGCTACTTTTTTAAAATACATATGGCAGAACAACGTTTACCGGGTCAACTAGTATTATATAAACTGAAGTTTATGTTATTCTTTGAATCCACTTCAGATTCGGCCACATTTCAAATTCACATGATAAAACTATCAAAACAGTAGCAAAAATAAAGAAAACTTATATTTTTATTATTGAAAAAATTACCTGCATAATATCAGATATAAATGACAGCAGAATCTTATTTCATTCCGTTTAGAGAGATCTAAATAAACTCAAAAGTAGGTTAGATTCACTAACACAGGAACCCAATCCATAACTTTTGTGCTGGAGGTCTACAGACTTAATCATAGATGCCTATAGGTGAATTTTTTTATTTTAAGTTTGTTAGTAATATGATATAAATGTTAAAAGCGAGAGGATAATGAAAATTCAAGTCAGTCAATAATAACTGCTAAAATCAGTTCCCAGTGCTACTTGAAAATCTGCGTTCACATATTTTTTTTACAAAGATACAATTGAACAGAACTTACATCCTAACAATAAGAAACCTACCTACGACGAGTAAAAACATATATGTCCAAACAAAACATGGAAATCAGTCTAAAATTTATGTAAATATAAATTTTAATCACAATATTTGCTACCAAAATATATAAAAAGTGACTTGATCATTTTTCAAACAAGGAGCTATCTAAACTAGGATGTAATTCATATTATATTAAAATTTTGCATTTCAGCCGCATCCTAAAATGTGGTTCATTTATATTTCATGTGGGTATTCGCTGACTGGGTTCCACTTGCATTTGCATAGTAAGCCGAAAACTTTACATACATAATCTCTATTATTAAGATATGAAAATTACATTAGCGAGGAATGTATTAAGAGAAAATATATGAAATGTTTCCTTAACATTGTAAGCTTGTTATTGTATGTATTTATACATTTTATACATTATTGTCTTTCGGATTATTTTCTGGGGATCTGAAATAGCACAAATCATGCGGCCAATTGGTTTCTGCTAGAAAGGAGTAAATCCCACCCTTGACTACATGTCAATGTAAATGATTTGTTCCAATCTGGGTTTACGATTTCACGAAGTAAAAAGGTAATACAGTTTTATATAGTGCAGGGAAATATATGTCTTAAATATTTAATTTATAATTCCAATAGGCTGAAATAAAGGTTTTAATTATCAAGAAATATTTAACTATCAACAATTAATCATTAAAATTATCAATTTTAATAGGAACTCTGTTTAATAGAGCTATAGAGCCCAAGTCATATGGAATCTGGATCTGGTCAGGGAACCGAAGATCCCGGTTTCCAACCTGAATACAACTGAGCTTAATGAAAAGATCATAAATTGCATATTGCAAGTAACGTTTTTATTTAAAGACAAATAAGTTGTTATATATTTATGATGAACGGAAATTGAGATTTAGACGCTGATAAAAGAGACTGTCTACGTAAATATTAAGACACATTTGCCACGTACAGGTGCGGCTAAAGAAAATATCGTGAGGAAACCTGCGTACTGATATTCTGTGTTTATTACCTCTCTTCTTGTATCTTTGATAAGTTGCTTGTATACTTCCCATTCCCGCTCGAAAGCTCGTACTCAGCAGTGGAATAGTATGGGCTATTATTATTTGATCCCTCTTTCAAAATGTATTATTAATTAAACTTATACCTTACATATAACTTATTTTTTTTTGGGAGGTGGAAATATTTGATGCAAACACTGCCACGTGGGATCGAGCGGCTGTACAGGCGGCGGCTTGTGGGACTCCCTATGCAATGCGCCCGTGCGTCTCCTTTTCTAGGCTAGGGGACGCACGTCAGTGTACACCTACTTGAACTACCCTCGAGTTTTTCCGCAAGCCTTGATTGCCGAGGCCGTGGGACACGAGGAAGTAGTCAGACCGCTTCTGCCCTCTTCAAAGGACTACCATACTAAATATAAAATTGCGAAACAAACTATTTGTTTCGTTTTTTGTAGACTGAGCGACGATTTATACTATATCTATCAGCCTTAATTTTCTTGCTTAGTGCGACAACAGCTGGATGTTTAAGTTGATTATAAGGGTCTTCCCTCAATTTAATTATTCTATTTTAGCGTCCGTTACATTTACACTATAGAAACGCAAAATGTTTGGTAATCCTGTTATCCAATTATAACTTCTAAATTTATTTTATAATTCGAATCATTATTACCATACTAGGGTAAATCTGTTCGCAACTCAAATATTTGTTTCAGTTTTTTAAAACTAAATTTATCTAGATCTATTTCATCTCTTTACTTGTTTACTACCTTCTTGGCCCATATTTAATAGAATCACCAAGACATCACTGCGAAAAATCTCCCCAGGTCTTCTTCCCACAGTGTGTTGTTGAAGAGGTTTTGGGCCCCTGGTTAGCCCTCTGTACCCCGGCGTAAACTCACCGAGAGTGACCCACGGTAACGTGGTTCGATCTAAGGGAGCGCACGTCCACGTTTGGTTTGGCTTAACCGCAGCTCTACGTTGGCCCATCTTAGCTTGGAAGACTATGGCGGTCTAGCTATTTGTGGCCATCACCTGCGTTTATTGGCCTGTCTGTGGTTTAGTGATTTTGTTCTCTCAGTTAACCAACTGATAAGCATCTAACAGGTCTGACGAGCATACTATTAAGTCATTTGGGGTCGGTAGCCAAATTTCGCGGGGATCCGGTTGCCGGGTGTGCAAAGGTCGCAAAAAACCGTGCCGAAGTTATTACCTGGAATATATCCTCGTGAACTTTAGCTTTCAAAATAAAAATCTAGGACACAACCTCAGGTTCCGGTACTCCTATGGAACATCAGCGTATTCGTGGTTCTCTTGGCGTTGCAAATATCCATAGGCGACGTTAACTGCTTACTATTAAGTTAGACGTCAGCCTGTGTCTTGTTTCTCAGTAATAAAAAAACTACTACAACTTTTATGATAAATTGTGATCAATACGTGAAGTCAATGTTTAAGGAAATTTCCTTTTAAACGTAAACTATAATAATATCCATCATGTGTTCATCCCACATTTTAGAACGTTCGTCGAAAATTGAGGCAGCATTTATCAAAGCGACCATCGTATGGAGTATTGGGGGTTGATTGACAGTTTAATTAATGTCTCTGCTGTCATCTTCGCTACTAACGGCATTTTCACTCACCTATTACGATGTACGTGTTGACAAAGCTTTTACTTACCAGTAATATAATAATATTTTGAAGCTGTTGTTAGATTTTCTTGATGTAAATCCACGTTTAATAGAATTAAAAGACACACTGTAATAAAAGTACATATAGTTACATTATTGAATAAGCAGAATATCCAATACGCTTTAGCATCTCTACAATGACATGTCAATGAAAAAAGTTTTATTAAATTAAAATACAATCTGGAACCTAGCACCGAAAACATGCCAACAGTTCCCGAATGAAACCGAGCGCGAATGATACCACATTATTAATTTCTCCTGATCTTAACAGACAGCTGGTACAGGTTTTTTTCCTGGCTGATACACAGTATTATCAAAAATTTCCTTTACGTAATGACGTCAAAGACAAAAAGGGGCTAGTCGCATGATTATTAATAGATTTAATAAATATAATATTACATTTTAATGAAATAATTTTTTCGCGTGAATGTTAATGTAATGTTCCTCTTAAAATTTATTGAAAATATAGTTTTATTTAAAACCCAATTAAATAAATTTTCTTATTGTAACTAACAGAAATAACACTCATCATGAGATTTACATTATGTACTAAACACTCGAATGGCTTGAAATTTAGCCTAGTTACTCTTTTTGCTATGTAGATGCTCACTTACAACGGCTTTTGTGGAAACCCTATCCAAAACGTATTTTTTTAGCTTATATAACAAAACAACGTGTGGCGATTCAGCTGGTCGTGCTATACAGAATATAATATGACATGCATGTAGACTCGAAATTGCAACAGGAGGTATGGAATATTTACAATCTTTTTGGTTTATTACAACTGAAAATTAAATCTTGAAATATAGCAACAGAAAGATATTGCGTTTAATTGTTTTGAATTAGAGATGTCACGCTCAGTACCAACAAAAAAATGCAGTACAAAAAGAAACAAGATGAAGGTGGGAAATAAAAACTGTAGATATATCCTGTTAAGTTTTTTTTATTGTGTTATAAAGAAATATAGAATAATTTTTGTGGATATATTAGCGCAATTTTTATAGCTGATGAACAGAAGACAGGCTGACGGCCTACTTAATAGTTAGTAGTTACCGTCGCTTAAGGATCTTTTCGATGCTATGGGCACCGTGAACACGCTGCTGTTGGTATAGAGTACTGAAACCAGGGTTTCTAATGCCAGAACATAACATAAGGTAGTTATGGTGGTATATAGAGACCAAGGTCGATTGCCATTCAGACGGGCTTGGGGCTTTACCACCCAGATAGATGTTTTATTGCCTTTTACGATAGATTGACCCTGACCGCAGGGGCCTGTACTCGAACTCTACTCCTGCATGGAGAAAATTTACTTGTTATTGCGGTATTGAGGTTTTTCCAGTCATTTGACTTGAAACTGCTTAGTTACTATTGATGACCTTCGTGGGTCACGGGTTCGATCCCGTCTCGCGTCTGGGTGCTTATGTATAATATGTATTTAATTATAAAAAGTATAACATATATGTAATTTATCAGTTGTTTAGTATCCATAACACAAGTGCTGTGCAACTTACTTTGGGACCAGATGGCGCTGTGTGAATTGCGCCAGTATATTTATTTATTATTTATTGACTAAATACCGAGGATGCGAACATAGTCCAACGGCCGGTAAAAAAGAATGGGTTTAATCGGTTTAAGGGAATAAATATGTAATGACATAAAGTCACGGCAGAAGAGAAGATTGACAACCACATACATTTATTTCAATTCACATTCACTGACGTTGGTATAAAAACGTTGATACAAATATTGTGTGTAAATCTTATTAAACACAATTTTTAGTGAAGCTTTCTATTCGTGCAGGGGCGGAGAAATAATATTGACCTTAGCGGCCGGGGTCGGTCTGTCGTGACAAAACAACCCACCGCCACTACCACTACCACCACATGGTACGGCCCCAAGCCTGTCTGGATGGCGACCACCTTTAGTCTTAAGTATGCCGTCATAATAATTTTGTGTCATGTTCCGGCATTAGTGACCCAAGTTCTTGTACCCTTATGGGTCGGCAGCGTGTTTGCGAAGCCACTGGCGTTGACAACCCCCATAGTCTGCTATCCTGCAGCAATAAAAATAAATAAATAGTATTATAAAATATATAAATCTACACTAACTAGATATCTCTTTTCAAAGCTCGTTGCGCAATACTTAACACCTATTGCTATACAAATTCAAAGCTACAATACAATTTCTATTTAATAAAGAAAGCAATGCAATGGATTCAAAATACACGAACATTCTATAGTGTAACGTAGATAGATGCTATCAATTCAGTTTTCTTTTGCATTTAAATGTTGTTATTTGTAATTATTTGCTTACGTGTTACGACGAAGGGAAGCATTGGTGAAATAATCTCCGTCTTAATATTAGATAAAATTCTGATGTTAGACTGGCATATTAAGAGTTCTGTATATATTTCATATAATAATGGTAATTTTTTTAAAAATGAAACAGGGTTTGCTTTTTTTTTTATTAAAATTAAAAGCAAATGCTGAAGATATGGATTAAGCTTGAGCAGTCCTTCGCTGGCTCTAGATTTACTGTAAGAATACCTGTTTAATACGAAATACTCTCTGTCCATCTGATACATTATATTTAAGTACATATATATATATATATATATATATATATATATATATATATATATATATATATATATATATATATATATATATATATATATATCAAATAAATCGTGCATGAAACTCATTTAATAGCAAATTGTACCGAGTTTTATAAAATCTAAGCTGCATATCCTATGAATGCATAGTTATGCCAGCGTATGCGTAAATTCTCGCTAGATATGTAGATCTAAATTTATGCGAGTCAAGTCATAAATATGTATATTGCGATAGGGTTATATGAATATATCTATCTCATATTATACACTTATCACTATCTTATTGCACTTATCGCATATTATACATTATATACACTTATCATCAAAAAAATCTAAATACCTTTGAAGTTTGGTTTTGAATGAGTTTAATTATTTTTTTAATATTAACCAGAAATATAAATAATGCCAGTTAATTGTAGATATTATAAGGTATCTTATCTTATTTCGGGGCCGAGAGTTATCTCGGACACTTCGACCCAATGGGATCTTTTGTGTTCCCCTAGATAGCAATCACTCCTCTCCAATCTCATTGAAGATTTGCTTCATGAGCCTAACAATGAGATATGGAGATAGGAGCCTGTAGTCTTCCGGTGTCGGATATCCTACCCCTAAAAGATTCATTCGCCTCCTGGCCAATGCATCGCATGTACACAGTAGGTGTTCCATGCGTTGTGTATGTTCCCCATACAACCTGCACATAGGTGTCGCGGTTAGACCCATCTTCATGAGCATGTTGTTGGTTCCAAAGTGCCCAGTAAAGGCCCCTAGCAAGTAGCGTATTTGCCCCCTGCTCATGTTCCAGATGGATCCTCATGCTTTGTGCGTGGATCCCAAAAATTTTTTGGAGTGTTCCAGACCGATTCTAGTCAGCCAGTGTTGTTGTTGACTGCGATCTGCAAAATCCCTGAATGTGGCTTTCACGAGACTAGTCGGAATGCCTACACATGGTTCTGGACCCATAAAATCATTAGATGAGCCCTCTCTTGCCAGTTCATCTGCCATTTCATTGCCATGAATTCTATATTATAAGGTAACATTTAACGAATATTAATGTTTCAAATTAAAATTAAACTTCTTTAGTTATTGTGTTTTGTTCAACAGGTATGATTTTACCCTTTAAGAAGAAATTGTTAAATGTTAGAAACAAAGATATTTAAAACAGAAAAATGTAAAAAAAGTTTATTATCTTAAGTTTAGTATCTCGTATTTCCTCCTCGGGCTCTTATTACTGCTTTCATGCGGTTCCTTATGGAACGAACACGCGTCACAATCTTGTGTTGTGGGATGTTATCCCACTCTTCTTGTATAGCTGTTTTAAGCTGGCCAAGCGTCTGCGGAGCAGGATTTCTCGCTCTGACTCTATCTTCAACTCATTCCATAGGTGTTCTATGGGATTTATATCCGGGTTTCTTGCTGGCTAGCTTCGCTCAGGTATTCATTTACAATGCCTGCGGTATGAGCCCTGTGCATAAAAACAAAGTTTTCGCCAATAAAATATGCGTAGGGTACCACATGAGGCTCCAAACACTCTTGGATGTAACGTGATCCATTTAATGACAGTAACCGAGGTCCAGATACAAACGCAAATTCGGTTTTTCTATCGGCGCTTATGCCTCCCCAAATCGTTCATGAACCGCCACCGTAACTGAATCTTTCTTCAATGCAGCACTGTGCAAAATGCTCTACCTCTCTTCGATACACCTTCTTTCTTCCTTCATTACCATACAGCATGATCTTACTCTCATCAGAAAAGAGAACTTTGCTCCATTGAAGGTATGACCAATTTAAGTGCTCAAGTGCAAAATTGAGGCTCGCTTTTCGGTGGTCTTTGTCTTGTCTTTGAACACACGAGTCCATTTTTCTGTCTCTTTCAGCCTCAAATAATAAGGTTCAGATTATAAATTTAGTCATTGAACCCTAAAAACGGAGAAAACCGAAGCTGAACCAGCCTGTATCCTATTAGCAGAGACCCTCCGTTCTAGTTAATCGTTTTAATATTCCGGAGATTGATCCGCTAAGCTTCAACGTTTTAATTTACTCCAAACGTAGGAAATACCTACGCAATAAATTATTCCGAGCGATTAAAACCTGGAATATGGTACGCCATATTAAACCGTATGTTCAAGAAACTAATCAAGATATAATGCTTTAGACTTGACTAGCTTATATTTACTTCTGAAAGTTCATTCCACCTGTTATTATTATATATATTCACATCGTCACTACACTTCTGTGTCATGTCAGTGTCTTCCCATAACACTTTCCTTTCCTGATCAAAAAACCACAAAAATACTTCACAGACACTTATTTCGTCTTCACAAGAGTGACTGTAAACTAAAAGAGTAGGTTGTGTTGAGTAATATCTTATGTCGACATTATATAAAACACACACACACTGCGACGATATATATATATCTATATATATATGTATATGTATATATATATATATATATATATATATATATATATATATATATATATATATATATATATATATATACCTAGTCAGGTCATAAATTCTGTCACATGTTTAATGTAAAATAATTGTAACAAGTTTATTCATTATGTAACCATTCATATACCAAAATGAACTTAACAAAACATAGATTCTTATGACATTAAAGTTTATTCAAAATGACCTCCGTGATTTTGAATACAGGCCTTCAATCTGCGCGGCCAGTCGTCTATCGCAGCACGAACGAGGTCCATGTCAATATCGGCGGCTGCCTTAATCAAGGATGTCTTGAGTGACTCCAAATTGGGATGAGGCTTTGAGCACGCCTTTTCCTCCAAGTGTTGCCATATCTTGTAATCTAACGGATTCAAATCTGGACTGGAGGAGGGCCAGTCTTCGTGCCGGATGACTTCGATTTCACGCGCCGCCAGCCAGTCTTGTGTGCTCTTCGCTCTATGAGCTGGCGCCGAATCTTGTTGGAATACCCAGTGCCTGTTATTGAACATGGTATGAGAAACAGGTTCCACAAGGTTCGTCAGGACTGTATTTTGATACACAACAGCATTCGTTTTTACACCTTTCTCACAAAAATGTACCTCTGTTAAGCCCCAATAAGAAACTCCCAACCATACCATGAGCGAGGATGGAAAATGACCTCGTTGGACACGCGGAATACGGTTGCTCGCTTCTTTACTACTGTGTGCGTACACCTTATCATTTTGTTTGTTGTAGCTCTCTTCTACGGTAAACATTTTTTCATCCGAAAAAAGAATTTCCCGATATTTTTTTCTCGCGTACCGCTTCAACAAAGCGCGGCATCTCTTCAGTCTCAGGTCCATTAGACGAGCATTCAAACGATGTCCTGTTTTTCTTCGATATGCCCGAAGCCCTAAGTCTTCATTTAACACCCTTTTCACCGTGGTTCTGCTTAACCCCATCTGAAGGGCCAACAGTTTCTGCTTACGTTCGGTATTTCTTTGAATTCGTGCCTTCACAGCTTTTATCACTGCTGGAGTCCTAACAGAACGAGGGCGACCACTTCTTGACCTGTCATCTACACTTCTAGTCTTCATTGTATCGTTTGATGGTACGATAAACGAATCTTTTGGTTATATTCAAATTTTTCAGTATGTTAAAAATTTGAATTGGCGCGTAACCGCAACGATGCAACGCAATAATTGCAACACGGTCTTCTTTAAGCGTCCACTCCATATTTAAAAATGAGTAAAATTCTAAAAGTATACCTTTTTTATTTTCATGAACAATTCGAAATTCGAATTCAATAAACTTTTTTGTGGCCAGCATTCTAAAAGAAAAGTTTTTACTGTGTGACAATACTTATGACCTGACTAGGTATATATATCGTCGCAGAGACGTCGTGTATTATAAACTTAGTGTAAAATCAAAATAATTCTACGCCTTGTAAAGTAGCTATTCATTCGTAATTAGCAAGACAATTGTATTTTCAGGGAAGCATTTAAACAAGTCTCTCGTTTGTCAGGCTTGTACATTGCTATCAACGGTTTGTGTTTACTTTAACATTCAAGTCGGTTGTGATGCAAACAGCGGTTCTGTTTGAATGTCTAAACTCCGGGGGAGGGAACGCCTTTGCTGTAAATTGTCGGCTACGTTCTGTAGAAAGCCCGCGGTTTATCTTCCTTCGCTCGTCCGTCGTCTTGAATACGCGATGCATATTGTATACCTTCAAAACGGCTAGAGAATTATACTCATTGTCATACTTTACTCATTTGAAATACTTACAAAAACATAGCGAACTTAATTTTCTAAGAACATTCTACATAAGACGTACACTAAAAGAATATAGAGTTGTACTTAAATTTCATTAAATATTCACGAAGCAGACTATGAATTCGGCGTCTAGCTGCAAAACAAAATTCGCATTTTAAATTCCATTTCGCACTCTAGTAAATTTTCAGACTATGTATGTATACTGTCTGTTCTCTAAATATTTCTGGTCAAAATGGAATGAATCTAATGTGTTCTGTAAATCTGACCGCAGCGTTGAGACGTTTTACCGCATCTTTATCTAGATCGTTTATCAAATAAATTCAGCGTCCCAGTGAAATTTATTAGTTTTCGAATGGCCACCTCCGCGACTATGTGACTTGACGTTTTATTAAAGCTTACTCTACCGTCGGTTTAGGAATTATTGTGGACTTTCCTCTCTTCTGTCGTAAATACTTAATTAAAATTTTCGATGGATTTCATAGATTCAAATTTAGCAGCACCTATTTAATTTTTTCTATTGTGTGTCTTCGTTATAAATCATTATTATATATTATGTAAATGCACTGCAGACTTAACCTGCAACAAGATTCTTTAAATGTAATCGGAATGAAACGTTTGTAAAAATGTGTATTAATTAATAACGTGTACACCATCGCTCTTTTGAAGTTTACTGCTGGACGCAGGCCTGTTCTAAGGGTTATCTATCTAAATCTTTGGCTCGTTGCATCCATCCCTTACCAGTGATTTTACGCCAGTTATCGCTTTACCTCAGTGTTGGTCACTTAAGGTCCAAATATTTTTGATTCATATAATATAGGACACGTGGTATTCAGAAAATTTACTTAACTAATATTTGGTGTGTTAAAGTTTACTTTTAAATAATTTGTAATCTGTGTACGCGTGATTAACGTGTTAGAACAATTATCAGTAGTAGAAATAAGTATAGACAATGCAAATATACATAATGGTGAGGAAAAGTAAAGGTGAAAAGCAAATAACCTTGACAAGACGTGCTTCTCGAAGTTTAAAACACGAGCTGAATTCTTAAGTCGAGGTTCCTCTGCACCGGGATAGCTGGCGCAAGTGACTACAATATACTTTAAAGTCAGTATAAGCCCAGTGAACGGTGGCCCTTATCGCACACGTGATTTGAATATATAACTTTTATTCTTACCAATATGACAAAACGCGACTACTATGAATACATATGATTAAACTTTTATTCATAAGGTTATTTCATTTAAAATAAGACCAGACTCTATTGTATCTTAACTAGCAAACATCCTGCTACTTCAAACTACAGTTTGGACGCAGTATTTGAATTGCTGCTACAAATATATCTGTACTAAAAGGTGTCAGTTCACTACATATTATTTAGTGTTGAAGCTGGGGTACGTTTCAATGTGTGTCTACTTATGTAATAAATAAATCCTGCAAACGCTTGATATTTTTATACATTTATTTTGAAATTTAGCTCTGATTAATCATTATTTGTTTTTTATATAAAAAAAAAAACGTCAATCGTGATTATATCTCCCTCTTATGGTTGACTAGCATTATTAGACTAGAAAAAGTCATAGTTAAATTTAATGACTCATTTTCACTCAATACTCATAAATCAAGTAAACTCTAAAGAATTGCATATAGCACTCTTAAAAATTTGACTTCAAAGATATTATTATAGCAAACATTGTTCAGGACTTCTCGTTTCCTTACTTCTAATAAGATAAATATATCTAACAAAAAGTGGTCGTATGACATTCGAAATCATCAAGCCATTAAACAAAAAGTACTTTATATGATTAGAGATTCCCAACTGAGATGGCGGCGTTGAGTCGATGCTTAAGTTTACACAATTGAACGCTCTCAAAATTGATGTTGTTATAAGATTTATCAAGTTTCCTTTACTAAATTAAGACACAATGACGGGTTGGATATCAAAATAATGGTAACAAATTCAAATTTAAGAAAATAAACTTAACTCTCTTATATTTTGAATATCAGGTGTAGATCGACTGAATCTTGAGAATTAATTTTGTGATTTTCGAATAAACTATTGTATTATTATAAGTTGATTTTTCGCCATGCATTTAGGAATTGTACCGCAATCCAAGAAGTATTATTATAGCCTTTTTTACTTACGAGCGGTGTTAACTGTCAAATCATATCTATCTTGATAAACTAATGCAGTCCACTTTGTTAAGAATGTATTTTTAACTAAATCAAAATTTTGCCATTAATATGTGGTTATTATGTGATGAATCAAAGCGTTTGATTAATGATTTACCATCATACAAGCTATGACTATAACAGGATTAAACGCAGGACGATGATGTAGTACGACGCGAAAAACAAAAGCTGTTAAACAACATATTATATAACAGCTTTACAACATATGAACATATTATATTACAGCTTTACAAGTTGTAATATTCTACAAACACAAAAATACAATCATTCTTAAACATATAACCAAAAAAGAGGTACCTCTATAAAATAAATCGTTTCCGGCCAACAGAAAATAGCGTCACGCACATTATTATTTCTAACAATATTTGTAAGCAGTCAGAACATATTCTATAAACAGGTTAAATAACAAGAAAACGTGTGGGGCCGTCCCCTTGTGTGGCTGAATGCAAACTTCGTACATTCATACATTTCGCAAAGAAACTTCACGGAGTAGTGACGAGCGATGTGACTTGGAATTTAATTTCATTTGTATCGGAATATCGATAAGTTGATTATGGAATTTAATTAAAATATATCTTTGAATTATTTAATTAACTAATATGTGAATATATTTAAGAAATTTCTTATTACATGGAGAATGAATATACAATTTGTTTAATTATCTGTGAAACCTTACGTATCTGCGATGTTGAGTAGCTTAAAGCTGAAACGTTTCTTTGTTGCATCGATATCTTCAAAGACATCTTATTTTTTTAAATCAAAGATAGATGTGGCCATATTAATTTTATATTTTTATATATTTACCCTCATTATCTATATATTGCTGTCATCCAAACGTTCATTATGTGTTTATGCTTTTACGATAGAACTCTGGGGATCTAGATTGGACAAACTGTGTGAAAGCATTTTGTATTGCCTCCAAACATTCTGCAATGAAAAGTAAAAGAACATAAATAACAAGGAGATTTCATATGTTTTATCGATTTAATTGACTAGAGCTGTTCTTAAAATACACGTATATGTATATCTATATATATGTATATGTATATCTAATGAAATCCGCATAGGGGAAGTGAATGTGGTGAATACAATGGACTAAGTTCCCTCAACAAAGTAGTGAGTAACTAGTTCCACTACTATTTCGCTATTATTTGATAATCTCGATTTTTAATGTACTCTCACCACTACTAATACGGAGTAAACGTGACTACGTTTACTAACAGAGAAATTTACATCATCAAACTAGTCGACTACAAATAATAACACAACGAATTTATAAAAATACTAGCTGACCCGGCAAACGTTGTTCTGCCATATAAATAATAAAATGTCAAAAAATTAAAAAAAAAATTTTGGGGGTGGGTCACCCCTAACATTTAGGGGGATGAAAAATAGATGTTGGCCGATTCTCATAGATACCGGATAAGCACAAAAAATTTCATCAAAATCGGTCAAGCCGTTTCGGAGGAGTATGGCAACGAAAACTGTGACACGAGAATTTTATATATTAGAAATCGAAACAACCTTATTTATAAATGAATTAGATTATTTATTGGCAGCTTGTTGAATTGGTTTGTAATTAACAGTTAATTGCACAATTTAATATTATACGATGATCACAAAAGTGAAGATAGCCTAGCTTCATCTTAACCTCCAATAATCAGGGACTAGAACTACTGCTTTGATGGGAAAGAACTTCAAGTAAGAGAACGTTGGGCACAGTTACGTTTTTGTGCTGTTTGGGGTTGAAACATTTTGTCGCGGACTCAGTATCGCAAATAGCCTTCGGAAAAGAGCATGTTGAGAGTGATTTCGAACATTCTTGTAGACTAAAGGCCTGGCTTTTATAATACGAAAAGGAAAACCGATGCCTATTAACATATCAATATTATCTTCTGGGTACGCTCTCCATTGTCAGTGATCTGTTACAGCTGGTTAAAAATATCTAATTAATGTACACATAACAAAATAATATAATATTATAAGTGCACAGATACAACAAATAAATAAGTATTAATGTAATATCACCTTTTTGACAAAAATGTGATTCTGTGCACGTTTCTGTTAAATCCAATATTAGTAATATATTTTTATACAAGCTGTGTCTGGTAAAAGTTGCTTAATTTTTCTAATTATTCTGAGCTTCAACCATAACAGATAGGATATAATTTAAACATTGACAAATATACATAAAAATCTTCCCCTAGATCTGCTACTATTAGCTATATGTATTTTAATGTTTTGTAAAGAAATAAATAACTATTATGATAAATACTCAACCAATGGCAGTTAAAGATAACACAAAAAGTGGTTTTAATCTAAGAAATACCTTTTATTCCACAGGCATTCAATTAAGTCGACCGCTTATTTTCTGTTTCAATGTTATCGGGATGAACAAGATTTCTTCTCTCTACACGAAAATATGGTCAACTGAAAGTTTACTCTAGCTTAGTACTTTTAAGGTAATAATTTAATAAATATTTGATTTATACTTTTATGTTGGGGTGTGATGTAGCCCACCTCCACGTGGTACACCCTGGGTGCCGGCCGACGGTTCACTGGGTTCAAGCCTGGTGAGCCGTCGACCGGTAGCAGAGAGGCTACCCCAAGTCAAGCTGTTAGGCGACCCGTGGTGAAGACTGCATGGCTGGAGGGATGTCCAGTCTCAAACGGAGCACCTTCGACACCGGGGCATCTAGGAGGTTATTTATGCCCTTCTTCCGGTAAGCGGGGCTCTGCCGGTAAGTGACTTTTATTTCCCTTGCTGATCGTGGGAACTTTATGGAAGACGATTTTAATGACCTAATTAAAGTTCTGGGAGAAATCCCAACACCTTTGGTTCCTGATGGAGAGCGGTCAGTCGCCTCCGAGGGATCCAAAACTGTAACTGGAGCTGAGAGGCCCAGCCAGGTCGCAATGGAAACCGATCAGGAATCCAGTGGACTGGCAGAGGACTCCAGCAATAGTTCTAGTAGGCAGAAGCGCAAGAAGCTATCCGGCGCAGGCCGGAAAAGATTCAAGCGTCTCCTGTCGCAAAACCTGTCTGTCGAGGACGCCAGGTCTCTGGCTACAAAGCACTGGGCGGACTTGGAGAAGGCAGGACAAGTATCCTCCTCGGGACAGAAGGCGGTAAAACGCGCAAGGTCCGAGGAGGAATCACCCAACACCCAGCCTAAAAAGACCGTTAGGCTAAATGAGGCCGTACCTCATGTAAAGCCTAACTATGGAGCGGTGGCGGGATCCTCACAGGTGGGCATTTGTGACTCACAGCCCATGACTGAGGAACAGATGGGAACACTTCACCATGCATTGATCATGGACATTGCCGGGACCAGTAAGGGTACCGGACCAAGATTCTTGAGGTGGTCCCACAAACCTGGCTGGATTCTGGTAACATGTGGAGACCAGAGGAGCAGGGAGTGGCTTGAGGCTAGATTACCAAAGCTCAAGCCGTGGCCGGAGGCAAAACTCTCCATTATGACGGAGAGCCAGCTGCCTAAGCCAACCGTGGCCACGACTTTTTTGCCCAGCAGTGAGGTTCCCTCAACAGAGGTAGCCTTGAAACTGTTACGGGCACAAAACTCGGGTCTTCATACCGAGCTCTGGAAGGTGCTCCACGAGAGAGAGGACAAGGAAGGCCGCGTGGTCACGTTTTCCTTGGACGATCAATCTGTGGAGTCCCTGAAGGAGATCGCGTTTAAGGCTATACTGGGCTTCAAAGTAATCCTGTTTAGGATAAAAGGCAGCCCAGGCAGTCAACCAGCCTCATCCCTGAGCACCGACCGATCGGGAGGTGCGGCCGCCGCTACTAAGCCTGGTGGTGAGGGGGCGTCCAGTAGGACCGTACCCAAACCTAAGGCCAACATAGCGAAGACCGCTAGCACAGGGAGGAGAACGTCTACATCTGGAGGAAAAGGGGCTGGAAGTCAGGCTGTCCCTGGGCGCGGGCAGAAACGCCCGCCTCAGAGCAAAGCTGGACCAAGGCCCTCGACCTCTAAGAAGTAAAAATGATGACTCAGGGGTATTGGGCGAACTTCGTGCAGGCAAATCTCCATCATGCTAAGGCTGCGACTGCTGTGATGGAGAGATGCCTGGCAAACTGAGAAGCAGATATCGCCCTTTTACAAGAACCATGGGTCAACAATGATCGCGTCCTGGGGCTCAATGCAGCTGGCAGATTACTCTACTACATAGGCGGCGTGAGACCTAGGGCATGTATCGTTTTCAACAATAACATTGAATTTTTACCAGTTACAGAGTTATGCAGTGGTCCCGGCCGGCAGTGGTGGTTATGGCCGTGTGGTCCCGGCCGAAGAAAGAATAGGGCCACCCCAAATCATCCCAAGGGAGTCGTAAAAGCCGACTGATGGGTCACTCCCTCTGCCAGCTTGCATGCGACGAGGGAAGAACACCTCTAGGTTTCCCTTTAGAGGTTGGGAGGTCGGACGGCAGTCGCTCCCGTAAAAACCAAAACAAGCCAATTAAAATATGGTTAGAACAAGGAAAGGATGTGTCACGGATAGGGCGTCGCCGCAAAACGACGCGCAGGAACTTCGCCCGACTCCTGTGACAAGTGGACTAGGGCTGCCGTGCCGTGGGCGAGCACGGCTAAAGACACTAGCCCCATCCAAAAGGAAACTCCGCTTCGCAACGTGGAATATTGGCACGCTAACCGGACGCGCGAGAGAGTTGGCCGATGTGCTCTCCAGGCGGAGGGTGGCCGTGGCGTTCCTGCAGGAGACTCGGTGGAAGGCCAGCAGATCCCGGTTCATTGGGAATGGCTACAAGCTGATCTACACAGGTGCACCTGGTGGGGAGAATGGGGTTGCCATAGTGCTCTCGGAGGAGTTCCAGAACGACATTTTGGAAGTGAAACGTCATAGCGACCGGCTTATGGTCGTTAGGGTGCTTATCGATGGGGTAGTTACCCACTTGATAAGTGCCTATGCGCCACAGGCCGGTTGTGACGACGCCGATAAAATAGCGTTTTGGAATCAACTCGGAGAAGTGCTCCGTGGAATCCCATTATCACAGGGGATCGTTTTGGGGGGTGATCTGAACGGTCATGTGGGTGATGAATGCGGGGAATTTGAGCGTGTTCACGGTGGATTTGGGTACGGTAGCCGCAACGCGGAAGGGGAGGACATCCTCAATATGTGTGCGGCTGCCGACCTTGCTATCGTGAACACGTATTTCAAAAAGAGACCCGAGCATCTCGTCACCTACAAGAGCGGGAGGAATGCAACCCAAATCGACTTCCTACTCACTAGGAGACACCACATCAGCAAAGTAGCCAACTGCAAGGTCATACCCGGTGAGAGTCTCACTGCACAACACCGTCTTCTTGTCATGGACCTCTGCGTGAAGCCCAAAGGCAAATGTGTCGACCGCCTTCAACGCCGAATCAGGTGGTGGCTGCTTGATGAAATCAAGTCCCAGGAGTTCGCCTCTGCCATCGGCGACAAGTGCGCCGGAGGTGAGGGCGAACCGGTTCAAGCTTACTGGGACAGGATTCAGGCGGCTATCCTTGGGTCGGCGAGAGAGGTACTTGGCGTGTCCAAGGGCGGACGCAAGTGTGACAAGGAGACTTGGTGGTGGAACGACTCAGTCCAGAGGGAGACCAGGGCGAAAAAAGCCCTCTTTAAGAAGTGGCAAGCGTCCAGATCTCCTGAAGATCGCGACGCATACAGAGATGCCAAACGCGCCACCAAGAAAGCTGTAGCCAGAGCCAGACGAGACCACTTACAACCACTTTACGATAAGTTGGACTCGTCTGAGGGGCAGAAGCTCATATATAAGTTGGCGCGCTCCAGGGTCAAAGCGGCACAGGATATTTCCAAGTGCCGCTGTGTAAAAGACCCCGGGGGCAACCTGTTATGCGAGGACCTCGCGGTGAAGGAGAGATGGCGCTCATATTTCCACGAGCTGCTGAACAAGCAGCATAAAGAGGTGCAGCCGCCAGATCTTCCTCCGAACCAAGGACTAGTGCCACTGATAACGCCTGCAGAAGTCCAGAATTGTCTTCGCCGCATGAAGAATCGGAAAGCTGTTGGATCCGATGGAGTCCCCATCGAAGCCTGGAAGGCGATGGGCTCTCGTGGTGTGGGCACTTTAACAGACCTTTTTAACCGGACACTCCTCACCGGTACGCTCCCGAACCAATGGAGGCTGAGTATCATTACTCCAGTCTTCAAAGGCAAGGGATCGGTGCAGGAGTGCGGTAACTACCGTGGTATAAAGGTCATGTCCCACACCATGAAGCTCTTCGAGAGGGTTATCGACTCTCGGATTCGACAGGAGTGCACTGTCTCGGAATGTCAGTATGGGTTTCGCCCTGGTCACGGGACAATGGACCCTATTTTTGCCCTAAGGACTGTCGCGGAGAAATACAGGGCGAAGAATACGCCTCTGCATTGTCTGTTTCTTGACTTGCAGAAGGCCTTCGACTGTATTCCTCGCGCGATAATCTGGTGGGCATTGCGGTCCAAAGGGATTCCAGAGGCCTATATTGCGATCATCCGAGACATGTACCGTGATTCCGATTCCGTAGTTCGGACCGCTGTTGGCGACACAAAACCTTTCCCCATCACCGTCGGTGTGCACCAAGGATCCGTCCTTAGTCCGTTTCTGTTTAGCGTGGTATTAGACGTATTGTCAAACAGCATCAGAAACTCACATGAGCAGCCCCCGTGGCTGCTCATGTATGCTGATGATATCGCGCTAGCAGATTCGGACAGGGGTAGGCTGGTGCGACGTGTGAAGGTGTGGAAGGAGTCGCTTGAGAACGGTGGTCTGAAGCTCAATGTGGCGAAGACCGAGTACTTGGCCTGTAACTCCACAGATCCCACACCCGTACGTATAGACGGCAACACGGTCGAGCGCACGGACCATGTGAAATACCTGGGATCTGTGTTTCATGCGTCTGGTGACATCGATTGCGACGTCAAGGCACGCATTGCTGCCGCGTGGGCCAAATGGCGTGAGGTAACTGGTGTCATTTGTGACCCCAAGATGCCGGTAAAGTTGAAGGGACAGGTCTATAAGACCATCATTAGGCCTGTCCTTTTATACGGCTGTGAAGCGTGGCCAGTGTTAGAGCGACACAAGCAAGAACTGCGTGTCACGGAGATGAATATGCTGCGGTGGATGTGTGGAGTGACGCGGAAGGACCGCGTCAGGAACTCCCGCATTCGCGGTAGTCTTCGTGTCCGTGACATTGCAGATAAATTGCAGGAGTGTCGGCTCCGTTGGTATGGCCATGTTTTACGGCAACCGGATGCTTACGTGGGAAACAAATGTCTGGCCATGCCGCCTCCGCCGGGCCCCGGCAGGAGGGGTAGACCCAAAAAGTGCTGGCTTGACGTCGTAAAGGGTGATATGCGTGCCAATGGGCTCACTACCAGGGATGCTGAAGATCGCGCGAAGTGGAGTAGAAAAAGTCGGAAAGCGGACCCCGGGCACCGAAATGAAAGTTTGGGTGGCAACCGGGACTAACGCTAGGATGATGATGACAGAGTTATGCAGTGATGACCTGGTAGTTGCGTATGTGAATTTCAGGGGATGGGAGCGAACCAAAGTGATAGTCTGTTCTGCCTACCTACCCTATGAAAATGCTGACCCAACGATGGAGTTGGAGCGTGTGGTGAACTACGCACGCCGCAACAACGCCGAGCTCCTGATTGGGGGAGATGTCAACGCACACCACACAACGTGGGGGAGCAGCGACATCAATGTAAGAGGTGAGTTACTCCATGAATTCCTTACAACAAACTGCCTACAGGTACTCAACGAAGGGTGCCAGCCAACCTTTGTCACAGCCTGTAGAGAAGAAGTACTAGACATAACCGTCGCCACTGACAACTTGGCCAGGAGAATCTGTTCATGGAAGGTAAGCAATGAAGTGTCGATGTCTGATCACAGACATATACACTTTAAATTTCTAGGCAACTTGGTCAGAGAAACCTGTGGTTACAGGGATCCGAAAGTTACGGCCTGGGACGTTTATCAAACGACACTAAGGCTCAAGCTTAAGGACTGTCCAAATAGCGTTAGAACCGAAGAGGAGCTAAATCTAGCGGTGGATATAATGACTGAAGGCATATCAACTGCCTATGAGGAAAGCTGTCCACTCAAAGTCAGGCACTCAAATCGAAAGGTGCCATGGTGGAGCTCTAAACTGGGGAAGCTCAGGCAGAAAACGAGGGCACTTTTCAACAAAGCTAAGAAGACTCTGGAGTGGGACTCCTATCGTAAAGCCCTAACAGAGTACAATAATGAGATTAGGAAAGCCAAGCGAGCATCTTGGCGGAGGTTCTGTGAGGAGATAAACAATACGCCTCAGAGGACCAGAATCCACAAAATGCTCGCAAAGGACAAACCTAATCAACTGGGACTACTTAAAAGACCAGACGGTTCCTTCTCAGTGGATGAGATGGAAACATTGGGTTTGCTTGTTGACGCTCACTTCCCTTGGGCTCGGGTTTCCGACGCTGAATCAACCTGGCGCAGACCTCAGAATGAGGACTGGCGCAGGGCGTCAAGGATCGTGAGGCCCGGAGTGGTGAGGTGGTCGATCAAGTCATTCAAACCTTACAAGTCTGGTGGTACTGACAATATCCTTCCAATCCTTCTTATAAAAGGTATGGAGGAACTTGTGCCACTCTTAGTTAAGATCTTCCGGGCGAGCCTCGCCTGGGGTCAAATTCCAGAAAAATGGACTGTGGCTAAGGTTCTATTTATCCCTAAGGCAGGTCGGAAAGACTATTCACTTCCAAAGTCTTTCAGGCCAATATGCCTGACTTCTTTTCTTTTGAAGACGCTAGAGAAAACTCTAGACCGACACTTAAGGGAGGAAGTCTTAGCCCTTAAGCCTATTCATGAAACCCAACACGCCTACCGTAGAGGTAAATCTACGGAGACTGCTCTACTGCATCTAGTAGACAGAGTTGAAAAGGCGTTTGAGGACAAACAGGTAGCGCTTTGTGCGTTCTTAGATATAGAGGGCGCCTTTGACAACACCCCCATAACCACCCTGATCCGCGGTTTACAGCGGAAGGGAGTGGATGACACAGTTGTAAGATGGGTTCAGTCGCTGCTCTCTAACCGTAGAGCTAGGATCTCCTTACATGGGACCATGCTCGAGGTTACTACCACAAGAGGTTTACCACGTCTACCACGAGGTCTACCACGCCTTCAGGGTGGAGTATTATCGCCACTGTTATGGACTCTTGTGGTGGATGAACTCTTGTATGAGATGGCAGACCTCAAAATTGACACTCTGGGCTATGCGGATGACCTAGTTGTGATCGTTAGAGGCTTCTGTCAGGATACCCTATCCACTCTTATACAAAAGGCACTCAACACCATATCACAATGGTGTACAGTAAACAACTTGTCGATTAATGCCGACAAGACTGTTATTGTTCCGTTTACTAAAAAAAAACCTAAGTAAGCTAAAACCCCCTAGCTTAAACGGAAAGGTAATACAGTTTTCCACGGAGGTAAAATACCTGGGGGTTACTATGGATCAAAAACTCACGTGGAATCAACATATGGAAAAGGCAGGTCAAAAGGCTAAAATAGCACTAGGAATCGGCCGTCATCTGGTTGGGAGAAGGTGGGGATCACATCCTAAACTTCTCCTCTGGCTATACACTGCCATTGTCAGGCCGACAATTGCGTACGCCTCCGTTGTGTGGTGTAGAAAAGCCAACCAAAGGACAACTTCTGACAGGCTAAATAGTCTGCAACGTACGGCATGTATGGTGGTAACGGGGGCCATGAAAACAACTCCTGGAGCGGCTCTTGATGCATTGCTCAGCCTACCGCCTCTTCCGCTGTTCATTCAGTATGAGGCGTTGGCCAGCATGCACAGGATAAATGCACAGGGGTCGAAAAACTGGCTCTCACATACGCTGAGGACTCTAAAAGACTCAGTAGTCACGCACTCCATCTTAGGCATGCCATTGGACAACATGCTTCCACAGTTTGTAGGATCGAGAAACTACAGTGTGGAAATTCCTTCCAGAGAGGACTGGGTGCTAAAGAAAATCTCTTGGAAGAGCGGTAGCCTTTTATGGTATACCGATGGCTCCAAAATTGGACATGATGTAGGCTGCGGTGTGTTTGGAGAGCGACCAAGCTTCAAGACCAGTCTGAGCCTGGGCAAATATGCCTCCATCTTCCAAGCAGAGGTCTACGCCATCTTAGAATGCGCAGTAGTGAATCTGCAAAAAGACTACATCAATCATGTGATATACATTCACTCTGACAGTCAAGCAGCACTTTTGGCGTTGAATTCAGACTTCATAGCCTCGAAACTCGTCAAAAACTGCATGGACTACTTAAATACTTTAGGTGAGAAAAATAAAGTAATCCTTCGCTGGATCCCCGGGCATGCGGGCATCATAGGCAATGAAAAAGCCGATGAACTTGCCCGGATTGGGGCCAAGGGGTCGCAGTACGGACCTGAACCGTGCTGCGGCATACCCAAAAGCCTAATCCGGCTCACCCTCAGGGATCAATGTACCAGTGAATCTCTTAAGCGCTGGAATACAATTCCAGGCCTAAATCACTCCAAGGTGCTAGTTAAAGCCTACAACCGCAAACTTGCGCTTGAAGTACTAGCACTAAATAGGAATCAGCTATGCAACCTAACGAGGGCGCTTACCGGACACTGTTGCCTAAACAAGCACCTCACCATCATAGGGATTAGGGATGGCAAAGCCTGCAGATTCTGTAATGAGGCGGATGAAACGCCTCTGCACCTGCTGTGCTACTGCTGTTCCCTGATGCATAAACGTAGTCTCATATTAGGAAAACACATGCTGGAACCGGATGAGATACGTGTAGCTCCTGCCAAAAAACTGCTTCGCTACTTCAACGAGGCAGGCTTTGCCAATGAGCTATAGTAAATGTGGCGATCACAATAGTTCATTAAATTGGACGCAGTGATACTAGGTTAGAACAGACTAGCATAGCCACCTTTCGAAATAATAATAATAATAAATATACTTTTATGTTACTTTGACATACAAAATTATTAGTAACATACAGGTCATCACTATATTGACGAAAGCGTGTCTTACTCATCTCCACTTAAGCTACTCCTATGGGATAGCAGGGTGTTTGTGGTGTCTCTAGCGTCACAAACATTCATAGGCGGCGGCAACTGTTTACTATTAAGTAGTATCCGACCGAAAGTTCGGTTTCGGTTTCGGCCGAGTTTCAGCCAAAAATCAAGTTTCGGCGGCAGCTTCGGTTTCGGCCAAAATTGGCCGAAACTTTTGCCGAAACCGAAGCTGATTTCGGAAATAGCAACACAACTTAGTCAATGCCGTTATCGCCCGACGCAAGACTCAGTCTTACCTGTCGGAGCCATTATTACAACGCAATGCTGACATATAGTTATTGGAACAGCAGTCAATATCCTATATTGAGAAGTGCAGTTTTAAAATACCTTTCAGCTCCACCTACCAGTGTCCCGAGTGAACTTACAGCTGTTCAGTGCTGCTGGCCAAATATACTCGGATCGTCACAATAATTTACGTGGCGGAAACGTAGACAAACTGCTTTTCTTGGCGTACAATATAAGACTTTTTAATTATGAATATTAATAATACGAAAAACCAAAAAAGTAACCCTAAATATAAGATATTTAGAAGTTTTTTTTATTTGATTTTATAACTGTTTTCAATTTAAATGTTTACTGTAGTTTAGTAGTGAGTTACTTACATTTACTACACTAAATAAATGTAAGTACGACTGTCCTACTAATTGTAATCTAGGTATCTTTGTTAATTCTAAATGTGCGATTTGATTATCCTTGTTGAGACTGGAACTATGTGTAGTGTAACAATAATTTTAGTAATTATTATTTTTATATAATAGGTATACCTAAAAGAGATTGTTGATTCTTCTAAGTACAAATACAAACCAAAGTATTAATTAATAAGATTTCAAAATAACAATACTTAGTATTTAATGAAACAGTAACAATTAGTGATTTGATTATTGATAACTGGTAAACATTTTGCTATGAGAACTTAATTAGAAAAAATATTATTAACATTTTTTTTATATAATCTAATATATAAAATTCTCGTGGCACAGTTTTCGTTGCCATACTCCTCCGAAACGGCTTGACCGATTCTCATGAAATTTTGTGAGCATATTGAGTAGGTCTGAGAATCGGCCAACATCTATTTTTCATCCCCCTAAATGTTAGGGGTGACCCACCCCCAAATTTTTTTTTTAATTTTTTGACATTTTATTATTTATATGGCAGAACAACGTTTGCCGGGTCAGCTAGTATTATATATAAATGATTACAACAAAATTAATATACGGTGTTTCCATTTCATGTCGTAATTTTAAATAATAATGAGTAAAATGCACCAAATTTCAGTATTTTAAGGAATTTTTTACTTGACCACGTGAGTTTCGGTTTCGGTTTCGGCCGGAAAACCAGTTTCGGTCGGACACTACTATTACGTGAACCGTTAGCCTGTCGGCTGTTTCTGAGCAATAAAAAAAAACTTAGTTATTTGATAACTTTGGTTCTCTAATATCTTTGTTGCCTATGCGGTCCCTCAACGACTATTAGTATTTTGTCGCTTAATAAGCTTTCAAGCTCGAAGATAGCTGCTGAGAAAAGCCAAGGGACATTTTTGTGCTTCTTCAGATGACTATGTACTTTTGTACTTTATTTTTCTGAGAAAGTATTTACAAGAAAACGATATGCATAATTTCAGCTTTCTGGGGCGACTGTTGTCGGGCCCCACAAAAAATCTAAGAGTGCTCCTGCTGTTAGTTGTCTATGAATTAACATAATGAGTAATCTACTTCTCGTAAGTATTTTACGACTCACAAGATACTGATACACTAGTTCTATTTAGTTTCGACAGTAGACTAAAGTTATTCAGTTAATTTAGATTTTCTTTTTTAGACTAGATAAGTGCAAAAGTATATTTAATATTGTATTTTATAACATTATACAATACTTTACCATAAATAAAGAGAAATGTATGAGTAAAATATAAACTTTTTAATTTATTACTTTACAAAAACAAATACGTAGATGTACTTAGGGAACATGAATGTTAATTAATGGCTCTTGTTTATAAATGTTGAAGGAAAAGAAATAGCAGCGGGAATGAGTCTGTTATAAAGGAAGGAAGACGTAAAATAAATGTACCTCAAGAGTTTATGTCATGTTTAGTAACTAATACATGGAGCTTTATACGTAAACAAGACGTTCCTTGAGGCTTCTAACACTGAGGAAATTGTATTTTTATTTATTACCAATTTTAGTTTTTATCTTTTTTTATTGCTGAAAAACAGCAGACAGGCTGACGGCCTACTTAATTATGAACAGTCACCGTCGCCTATAGAAAAGCCTAAAATATAAAATTATTAATATTTTGTAGTCCTGGCCAACACGAAGAAAAGGTTCACCCGATTTCGTTATTATGAAGTCGTAAAAGACGACGAATGGATATTTCTGTTAGTTAAAACGAAGAGTGGACCTGAAAAGCAAGATGCACAGGATTTTTGTGACGGTACTTAACAAGAACCTATGTTCTGAAATGAAGGCTTCGAATACGTACGTTATATGAATCACTTAGAAAAATAAGATAAAATATCCTTATAAATGCCTAATGCGCACTGATTTATTTTAAATTCTTCAATTAAGTTAAAATTAAAACCTATTGGGTGTACAACTTTGCTTCCGCCATTTTTTTCATAAACTTGAAGCTACATTATGGAAAAAATATTATCTGCTTTTTATTCAAAATACTGGCTATCGTTAATATTACTTTTACTCATCTTCCAACATTTATTAATAGCAAAATTAAAACGAAAATACAAATCTTCACAAGCCACTAAATTAAAACAATTTAAAATACTAATATAAAAAACGTATGATATGGTTTGTGTATCACAATTGGAAAGTAAACAAAAGGGTGCATTCCAGGCCCATTCAGATATACAATTTAACGAAATGGCTAATTTAGTGGCTATCTAATTAATTAGTAAGCCTAAATCATGTGCCAGCCAGCCCCAAAATAAGCTAGAAAACTTATGTACGAGTAGGTACATTGTATATTTTCTTTTGTGAATAAATCCATATTATACAAAAACACTCAAAACCGGGACAAAAATCGTATTCATGACCACCGCAGATGTTTTAAATAGTCGAAGCATCTCGTATGATCTTCAAAGAATTCTTTGTGATGTGAATGTAGATTTATATTACATGATTGTAAAAAGCCCTAATTTACAGGATTCTCTTAGTTCAGGGTACTTACAAAATGTTGCAGGCCATAATTGTATATAAGCACTTATTTACTACTTACCCTCAGTAAACGTAAACATCCTTGAACAAACCTGCAAATGAAGATTTTCGACGTGGGTGGAACTCGCCAATCTGCGTTACCCAAGGGCGAAGTTCCTTTAGGAGAAAGCCTGGCAGTGGGACGATAAGAGCTGTTATTAATAATTATTATTATAACTCAACGAGTAGAATACCTTAATGGTTTTTTTATTTGGAAAATGTATTTCACTACATATTTTGTGTTGAAAATTATGTCATAAAGTTTTGTGTGTTCATGTTTCTAGACAACCAGCCTTGGCACACGCTTAAACAATGGTTATTGTTTACTTTCATCAGACTCGAGTGATGTTCCGCTTTGAAAATATGTGATTAAGATTTAGAAAGTAAGTGCTTTAAGTTTTCCATTGCCACTAGAACTTCGTTTTACTAAATTAAATCTCTAACAGATCTTCTAATTTGTCATGATTTATAAAGTTTTCTAATTAAATTTTCATATACAATTTATTCGCCCGCAATCACACCATGTCAGTACACCATGAAATACGTTATCCGCTCGAATTAATATAAAAAGAGATACATAAATATAAAATGTATCTTTGTGGCATTTTATAGGAAACCGGTTGTCGGACCCTTTTCACGGGCGCGAAAATTCTCTATGGACAATTTCGTTGCCTAGTTCTATGTTTTTATAATATTATATACCTTATGTACTTATTTTAAAGATTAGTTTGCTTTGTAAAGAATTGTAAAAGCAATTGATAATCTTCAAAATCTGAGATACAGTATAATTTACAATGTTTCCTTTTTCGATGTTTTTATCTTGAAAGACCCGCTTTGACCTTTTTATATTTAAACTACTGTTTTGTATCTGGTGAAATATATGTCGAATCTTTTTATAAATAGTTCTCACATATATTGAAAATATTATCTCGTTTGATTTTGTAGTACGTTTTGTGAACTTTTTAGTTTTTATTATGTATAATATTTTCATTGTTGAATAAATATCAGGCAATAATTTAAACTGATTTGAGTAACGTTCGTCTTTAATTAAATGAAATAGTACTCAAATGGTTTATACCATTAGACTCTAGGAGTAACAGTTATTGATTTGGATTGTTTTGACACTTTTTTTTCGTCCTGGGTTGGCTGATTTTAGTGGACCTTAAACAAGCCAGTAAATGTCGTTTGGTTGTTTTGTATAAACAAGGCGACTCCTAAATGATTTGTTGGTTGGATTATTATCTTGGGAGATAATGCCCTACGTCCCTCATGATTTTATTATTATTTATTTATTTAAAAATTTACAATATTGCATTGCAGACAAGCTTTTGCACAATATTGTACAATATTAATTAAAATTACAATAATATTATTATTATTAGGTTATATTTTGTATAAATTATTATCAATAGTATTTTGTTTTATTTAATTGTATTCTAGAGTTCGCCATGTATATCAAGCAGTTAAGATGAATTACGCTGTACTAAAGTACTGATAATGTTACACACATATCTTCCCATACAAATAAACCATGAACTCTTCAAAAAAATTCCTGGTAAACTATCTCTGAGGTATAACAATTTCAATATACAACGGCTACTACCCTGTTTAAAATATATGAATCCAACGGTACTCCCAAGCTGCAAAACTTGAGAAGTTATAGCAAATAGTGTCCCACTAGACTGGCTCATACATTTTCAATATCCTTGAATAAGTTTGTAGAGCCAGCTAAAAGCGTTCGATGTTTCACATCGTATTTTTTCAAGTTCATTACAGGGGTAGTCTGATATTCTGTGACTTTCAAAAGTATTTGAAAAGTGACCATTGATTTCATTCGAGAACCTGTTTCTTTATTTTACACTGCTATGAGTATTCCCGGTAATAAGTAGTAATTCACGCATAGACTTTACGGATCTCATAAGATTTTTCTCCTACTAAGATCTTTCTGGGAGCATTGGTGGTACACATATTACATTTAACCATTTAATCTAAGGAGAATGCAGGTTTTTCTCTATAGTAGCTACGATAATCATGTTTACAACTAAAGCTTTACTATCAATAAGTAAATAAATAAATATACTGGCACAATTTACACAGCGCCACCTAGTCCCAAACTAAGTTGCATAGCACTTGTGTTATGGGTACTAGACAACTGATATTCTACATATATACTTTTTTTTAAATAAATACATATTATACATAAACACCCAGACACGAGACGGGAATCGAACCCATATCCTCCACGAGCGTACCTTAGAGCGTTAGCCGCTACGCCAGGGAGGTCGTCATTAAGAATAGTTGTTTACGTTAGATAATTAGTTTTATCCATTACGAGTTCCTGGAAATAATTAAAATTAGTGCAATACTTTAAATAATATTTTTTAAATCAATTAAGAAATTAAATAATAATTTATTTAGTTAATACCATAAATAAATATTTTTTTAAATGAAATGTTCATCTCTAATTAACGGTTGCATATTTATAGTTACACCTACAGAAATTTATGAGTTGATAATTATTTACTATTTTCATAAAATGCAAGATTTTTTTCTGCATTAACCAGATTATATAAGCAAAAATATATAATTTTCATCGTATAGTAAACCGTATTTTGAGTTTAATCACAACCTTCATGAAGCGTCTTAAATAATAAAAATAACTACATATATTGCAAACTAATTTATCGTTCTTAATGCAGTTTATACATAGTGCATTAAGTTTTTTGAGGCATTGTCAGGCAAATAGTTAACATTAATTTGAACTTAGTTTAGTTTTTAAAATATAAAGTCGAATGGTAAAAAAGTTTTCTTAAAGCACAAGAAAGTTTCACGTAAGCACCGCTATAATTTGCTGTGTTGAAATTATTATTCGCTAAAATGAGGCTATGATTAAGCTTGTAACGTGAAAAACATTGCCAGACGCAGGCCTCGATGTTTTTATCTTTGTAATAATAGCAAGAATGTGTAAGTTATTTAAGAATATTATATATAGAGGATCGAGGGAAGGAGTGCTATATAATATGGGAAAGAAGTTGAAAAGGTGTCCAGCTGCACAATGTAAATTACAGTTCGAAAACCCGAGAGCATTGCGCTGCATTAGCGCTGATCTAATATAAAAGTATTTGATATGAAAGAAGCTGTTGTATTTTTTATTGCTGTAGGACAGCAGACAGGCTGACGGCCCACTTAGAATTTACCGTCGTCTATGGATGTTTGCAAAGCGTGAACACGCTGCTGTCCCTTAAGGGCACTTGGGTCACTAATGCCGGAACACAACACAAAGTTATTATGGTGGCATACTTAAAATCTAAGATAGTCGCCATCCAGATGGACTTGAAGTCCTACTAAGGAGCTAGTGGGTAGGTGGGTTGTTTTGATGCCTTTTACGATAGGCTGACCCTAGTTGCAGAGGTCTATATTCTTTCTCCGCCCCCGCACGGATTAAAAAACTGTTGTAAACGAATCAAAGTATGCTGAATCAAAAATTTAATATATTTAGTGACTAGAGTAGTTAGTGTATTTGGTAAATATAACATAATAAATAACACTGATGCCCTTGTGAAGCCACCTAAATTATCGGTTTTCAACGGACACTTTCAAACACAGAGACAGCTCTCCTTTCCTTTTACCTCCATAGTCTTATATTATTTACGCTGGCTTCTAATATAGCTTAAAGTATATCGCATTCTGTTTTTTTTATAAAATAAGATACGTTGATATATTTACTTAATAATCCGGTATTGCAGAATTTTTCACAAACTTTTACGGGCATACAGATCAGGAAAAAGTATTTGCTGTTCATATAAAAATTTTGATTTGCGTAGGACCCCGAAACCACGACATGTACATGTACTCGAAATACTACATATACTAACGAAACCTAATCATCCATGTCGAAAACACGAATTGTTTCTCACTTTTTACTGTCCCGATAACTTAAGGCACATAAATCATAGTTGGATGGCATAATTTTTGTTCATAGTGACGACTTCCGTGGCTTAGCAGCTAACCCACTTCGGTAAGCTTGCGGAGGAGTTCACGGGTTCGATTTCCGTCTCGCGTCTGGGTGTTTATTTATAATATGTATTTATTTACAAAAGAAAAGTATATGTGTAGTAGATTGTTTAGTACCCATAACATAAGTGCTATGCTATTATTTTGATACTAGATAGCACTATGTGCCAGTATACTTATTTTAGAACATGAGTGATAATAATAAATGAAAAACTGGTAATAATTTTACTAGAAGATTATCAGTTATTAATATGAAATGTTGTGTTATCATATTGCTGAATAGTTTAGTTTATATGTAGCGTAAATTAAATCCTGCATTATATAAAATTCTTAGAAAATATACAAAATGCTAAAAAATACACGATATTTTGAAAAGCTAAGCCTCTTTAAGTTGTTTTGGCCGAAAAAGCTTTTAGCATAATTTTTCGTTATGGCGCGTAAGGATCGTACCAACAAATACGTAATAAGTTTTAAATATAAAGGGATAAGTTATTTTTTATTTGCTGTGGAACAACAGACAAGCTGACGGCCCATTTAATAGTAACTGGTCACCGTTGCCTATGGTCGTTTGCGGAGCCAGGGGCACCCCTAATATGCTATTACACACGCAGGAGAACTGTAACCTAGATCGCTAATGCCAGAATTCAACATAAGGTTGTTGACGCGGCATACTTAGAGACCAGGGTTGGTTACCACCCAGACGGGCTTGGGGCCCTACCACAAATGTCTACTGTAATGTGTAAATTTTTTGACACTGAACAATATCTAGCGAATGTAGAAATTGGAATGAATACAAAAGGAATCATTCTATTGTATAGGAGATATAATACGTTTTGTAAATATCAATTATCCATATTAATCAAAAAGGGTTTATTATTCCCAATTACACCAAAGCTTTAGTGTCTGAAAAGTTGATCAGTTATTAATATCACATCACTATTATAAGCTGAAACTAGAGGGCATTGTATATAGAAATGCTCATCCACAATCAATGGTTTCTATGTTTGAATGATTTGGCATATTTTTATAGGGGTGATTAACCTCTTACCTCTCCTCAACCTCTACCATTTTTTTTACGGGGTGGGGAAATCCTCATGGACTACCTCCGCCTGGGGAAAGGCGGAGGGGCGTGCCGGACTCTTACCGGCTAAAACCACCACCCCGGTGTCTCCTCACACGTGCGCGCGGGGCCGCGGGAATCCAAATTCTTCCGCAGCCCCCCATTCGTGCTGGCCCGGTCTGTCCGGGCCTCGTCTCCTGCACGGGGTAGTGAGGTGTTTAACTACTCCGTGCATCGCCTCAGAGGCGCGCGCCGACATCCGCGCGCGTCTTCACCTCAGGTCCATCGAATAGGGGGCGGGAACTTCCCCAAGTCACTCGCCCCTGGACCTATTCATGGGGGCCGGAAAAGGGCGTTGTCCGCCCTTCTTCTGCGCCCGGTGCGCCTTCTACGGCCGGGGAAGGGAGTCGAGATCTCCCTCTTCCATTCCACAGTTTCCTTCTGCGACATCAGGTTCTCGCAGAAGGACACCACTGCGTCCCACAACTCTGCGCTACCGACCATCCTCCGCACTACGGCCGGCAGCGACAGATTTCCTCCTACTTCATTTGTGAGGACACGGCGCTGGTCCTCCCAAGCTACACACTCGGTGAGTGTGTGTTGCGCCGTATCCTCCCCGCAATAGACGCAGTGGTGGCACCGAGCGTCCGGCTCCCTGTCTATGCGCCACAGGTACTTGCCGAAGCAGCCGTGCCCCGACAGCACCTGCGTCACCCTAAACGACAGGGAGCCGTGCCTTCTCCCGAGCCAGTCGTCGAGTACCGGCCGAATCGCCTCGACGGTAGCGAGGCCGGCGGTAGGGCGCAGAAGCCTTTGCCGCCATTCCGCCACCAAGACCTGATGGAGCTCCTCTCGGCGCAGCACGATCTGCCGCTGCGCCGGCCTCGAGCCCCGTGCCCGCTCTTCCTCGCGCCATCGATATAATGACGCGAGTACTTTCACCTCTAGGTCCCAGGGCGGGGATCCGGCCAGGACGCAAGCCGCCTCGTAGGAAATCGTGCGATACCCGTGGACGACTCTGACAACCTCTACCAACCCTAACTTTGGCACCAGACTCTTGTCCGTTGCTTAAAGTGTCAATCAATTAATACGCGAGGTTGGCTTGACATCTAAAAATCTTAATGGTATTCTTTACACCTCGAGAAAAAATATATTTATAAGGAACATGTAATTTAAAAATAAATCACTATTTAGAATCACTCTTACTACTTACTGTATATAATTCATGAATTTTCGGTAACATAATATACATATACAATATTTGCATTTAATAGACTAGGGTTTTGACTCTGATAATAAAGCCCTCAACAAGTTGATAATCTAATTCAACCTTATAAGCCCCACCTTTAGAGGTTATTAGGAGGTTTAAACCTTATAATTATTATTACGGTAAGCATAAGATAATTAGTATTATGTTATAGTAAAAATATTGCAAGTAATTTTTTAATATAATAAACATTATAAAATAAAGAATGCCTGATAATTTGTAATTAGAGTACGTTAGTAAGCAGTACAGCTAACCTAAAAGGTACTTGTCTCCGAGTAAAGAAAAAGATAAAGCTCCTCCAGGAAATGGGCCATTCGGCGCCCTTTCCCAAGGCTATCGGGTATTAGCAATTTGCTTTGTGTTACGCACTCCGCTTCTAAAAGTATTGGAGACGATAAGGAAAAAGGACTTTGATAATTAACTCTCAAAGCATTTAGGGTAAATGCGAATTGAACGGGTACGTCGGGACAATTAGTTGTGCTTTAACTTTTTCATCTGGTGGATATTTGACTGATTTGTGTATTTATTATTTTGAAATAGAGCGTTTGACTGGTAACTACCCCTTTGGGATAGCAGCGTGTTTGTGGTGTCCCTAGCGTCCCAAATTGTGTAATCCTTAGGCGACAGTAACTGTTGGGTGGCCAGCCTGTCATATCAAAGCCTATATATCAAATCATAAAAATATGATTTGATATATACAATAAAAAATGATGAAACCTCTTTCGTTCGCTGAATAATGGACGAGCAACCAAATTTTAGTTCTATTTTGTGGCTTAGAAGAAGTCGATATTTTTCATTAGTAAGCTGTATTCATCGAGCTAAGATGGTTGCGCAACGACTTACGATGCAATGAGTGAGTTATTATGATAACTCACTCACTCACTAATATGCCATACATGTTTCAAACTTCATTTTACACACGCCTATCTAAACGAAAAACAATGTGGCAATTATTTTTATTTGGGATTTTAGTATTTAATAATATTAAATATAGTGATTATAGTAATTGGAGATTACGTATTGCCTTTTTTCACGAGTCCTAGATAAAAAATCTATATCTCGAGAGTTTTTCACAAATATACGAATTAGTACTTATAAGTGGTATAACTCATTAAATAAATGCCACCGAACAAGGCCACTAACGAAGTTACTAACTATACCGTCATTTTAAAAGTTTCTTTCAATGTGTTCATTCTGGTTAGTTATGAATTTAAAACTATATATAATTCAGAATAAGTTTACATGGACATGTTTACAAGGCCGATAACATGAAATTGTAGTTAGATGAAGATATTATTTTTTAAATTTTAATTAATTTAATTTTCCAATTTGAAATAAAAAAGAAACACATTTTAATAACGACACTTTAAAAAGAAACTATTTATTACTTGATAGTGAAGTAGAAAACTTTTTCTGTCAGACCCGTATCAAATGCGAACAGGATTCTCATTTGAACTCGTCTTATCTTGTCGGATTCGCAAAAAATTGGACTTTTTTCGGATTTTTATTGACATTGTAAAAATAATTATTCCACAGAATTTTCAATGGCATTTGTCTTCAAGATAAGGTAACTTTCTTTAGCATTCAGATATAACTGTTTGTTTAAATGTAATATTTTAACAATGAAAATAAAAATTAGAACTGAGATTTTATAAATGTAATTCATTAGTCGCATAATCGTCAAGAGATTTGCTAGCAATGTTAGTGTGAATTACATTTCCCTGTTAAATTCCAAATACAAGGAATAATCTGTATTCAAATCTCAAATCACTCAGTTCATATATTATACCATAATATCGTCTTTAAATTTACCCTTTTTTACCAAATTTGTTAGGTAGTAGGGCCCTGGGACCATCTGAATGACAACTATCCCTGGTCTATGAGTATGCTACTACATTTACCTTGTGTTCCGACAAGAAGTGTGTGTACCTTTTCCTTGTGTACCTTGAGTTCCGACAGTGACCCGAATTCCAGTACATCTATGTGGACAGAAGCGTGTTCGCGGTGCCCCTAGCGTCGTAAATAAATGTAGGCGACAGTAACTATTTACTATTAAGTGGACCGTCAGCCTGTCTGATGTTCTTCAGCAATAAAATAATCCTATCTAGAATTTTGTAATTCAGAAAAAAGAATCTAAGTCAGTGCTAGAGAATAAATTAAATTTGAAGTATTAACAAATTTTAAGACTGAAAATTGTATAAGACAATTTATATAAACATAAATAAATTGAAGTTGTAGGGAATACGCGCCAAATTAATTGCGCGCCATCAATATAATTTTTCATATACTAAAAACTCGTTCGTTCGCGCGTCTCTGCCAATCCGCGCTCACGCAAAGCATTTCTCTTTCTCTCTCTAGCAGAGTGCTCTCCGTTGCACATGACGCCACGCGCAGCAGTTAGTTGAAGAGTTTCCGCGCTCCGTTCGCAACTGGTTTACACACGAAACCCCTAATATATAGTGATAATGATTGTTTCCTTTGTGTGTATTTCTAAACTGTGTTCTTTTAAAGTAATAAATAGTTCAGTGCTCGAATAACGACGTTTCAGTCAATCACATCCTCCACACAAGCATTACAAAGTAGTATTTTTAAAAGCTAGGCGTTTTGATTTATTTATCTCCAGTAAACTGTAGAGTTTCTTGCTTGCCACAAATCTACCATCAATCTGTTGCGGAGTTTTGGAAGCTCACCCCTTAAAACAATGACTAATGCAGTAGAATTGTACTAAAATAATCATAAATATATAGGAAGCATATCTTACATTACAGAAGAGAAAAATATATTGATTAACCTTACCTGCTGACATTTTGATAAATTGACTCCTGAAAATTCAAGAGACTTAAACACCACAGACAAAAATGATAACATTAAGTACGAAAGATGTTGTTTTTATTATTTTTGACTCTTATTGTATTCACTGCATTGTGGCACATATAAACGTGTTTGTATCTAAAAATAGGACACTGAAGTGACAGCAGGAGGTAACGCCAAGGACAGTCGGAAAGGAAAAAGGGCAAAAGCTCAAACTGATGTATACCTAAAATATACGCCACATAGCTCTTGTTTCAGTACGATTTTATATCTCAGCTTTTTATTCAAAATCCCGCCCTACTTTCGTTTGAGTTATTCAATTGTCAGGACTACCATCAATTCAGTTGTCTTTGGAAACCGCGAATAATTCAAATTGAGAATGTTTTGTTTTGGATCAACGTCGATTTATCTCGCATTAACGAACAGACAACATGACAACACTATTTAATATTTATTAGCTGATCTTCGCAACCGGATCTGTGTACAGAATTGACATTCCGTTTTCTGTTTATTTTATTCAAATTGTATTTTGAATTTAAGGTATTTTGGAATTTTGTCCAATTTGAAATTCGATGTTAATTTATTTTACAAAGATTAATTGTTTTATATAATAAATGTTACACAATTTTAGGAATTTGTTCAGCTTTTTTCAACAGATTTATGCGCTTGTTTAGGTTCCCAAAAATAATGCCAAGTTGAAGAAAACCGTTCAGTTGTTACGTAAATGGCTTGAATGGCTATGTTTGTGGATTTCATGTCCGCAGGTGACAAGTTATCTGTATAATTCCAAATATGATACTTGGTCTTTTATTTGGCCTGAGTGTACTTATTCTTAAACTTAATGTTTGTTAAAAGGCCTGCGGGCAATATCGTCTTTGAAAAGTTCCATCTTGGTTTCAACCAAAACTTCTTACACTTTGTTGTTTAAGGTATGTTGATAAGCATAGAAAGGTAGACAACTCTTTATGCACCAAAAACAAGATTTATAGAGCTTATAAAAAATAATTGATTTATTAAAATTTATTTCAAAAGTTTAACATAAATTATATTAATAGTCGTTGCGAGAAACTGATTTTTTTTTCAATTAATTTAATTCAAAACTTTCATTTAACTTTTCAGTTTAATTAAATTATAAACAACTGAAATTTGATAAAAATTTTAAATTAATCACGTGACTACAAACGTACCACGATTGGTAGCCATGTTTGTGATGATATGGTGCAACAGAAATTTTATGAAAGTACAGTATCAATAGCTTCGACAACTAAATTGACTAAATATATCCGAAATTTAGTGAAAAAATAAATAGATAAAATGGTAAAATTATATTAAGTAATTTTATTTAGTCGTGTGTGGTTTGGCCATGTAATGCACAGGGCAAAATGCCATATAACAAGGAAAATGATAGAAATGAGAGTGGATGGATACAGAAGTAGAGGTAGATCAAAAAAAAGATGGATGACGAATTATGTAAAAGATGATATGGTAAAAAACGTGTGAATGTTAGGATGACGACTAACAGAGGAGAGTGGAAGGAGAGAACATGTTGTGCTGGCCCCATACAATATGGGATAAGGGCAGGAGGAAGAAGATTTAGTCATGTGTGATAACGGATTTTTATAGATTAATTCCGATTTATTTTCCGATAAAAGCTTATTCAGTAAATTTAACTATTAACGAAAGATTAAGAGAAAATATTAATTCATGACTGTGCAGCTTCAGCAGGTAACAAATAATTTAATAAAAACAAAAGTTGTTAAATATTATAGACAATAATAATCTGTTATATATTTATACCTGATGTACAGGTGGTTACAAACATGCATTAGCATTACTTATGTGGACTCATCGGAGAAGTGAAGGTCCAACACCAACTGAAGTTGCATGCTATTGGAAAAAGTTTCGATTATCGGGCGTAGGTACTGTTATAAAATATATCGAAGCTGAAAAACTGACAAATATCTCTTCAGTGTCAAATGAAAACTTGCCAGACAATAGTACGTTTTTACAAGAAGTGATTCAATTTGCAAAAAATCAATTCTCAAATTGAACAATGTAATTTTGACTGAGACTTCAAAAAATATATGATTTATTGAATTCTATTCACCTATTCAATTTATTTAATTACATAAATAATTATTAATGACTGAATTATTATAAAACACTTACATCAAAAATTTTTTTTTTTTTTTTTTTTCTTGAAAATGATCTACCTTTTGGTAACTCATTTGAAATTACAATCTAGCCTTATACGTAGACTAATTAGTAATATAAATTTAACTTAATTTGCTAAATAGACTTTACTAAGAATGTGTCCAATAACACTTTTCTTAATGTCTCTATTATGGGGAAGTCACTTTGTTCTTGTGTTCTTTGTAGTAGTACCTGTTTCACTACATTACACTAGCACTGCACTAAACTAACTCAAAAGGTTTTTTCCTTCTTAGTCTTCTCACTATGTCCGTGGTGTCGAGGAGTTGGATGGCCTCGACGTTCACATGGTGATGAAGCCTTTGTTCATGAGCTTCGGCGTACCTTTTAATAACGTTGGCAACGAGTTCCACTTTAAGGTCCCGATGGAGGTCGTCATTTCTAATATACCAGGGTGCATTGACAATACCCCTGAGCACTTTATTTTGGAAACGTTGAATTATTTGAATATTGCTTTCTTTGGTACAGCCCCACAGCTGTATACCGTAAGTCCATATGGGCATGAGAACTTGTTTATATATTAGTATTTTGTTGTGTACTGACAGCGTGGAATGCTTCCCTAGCAGCCAGTACATTTTCTTGTAGCGAAGCTCTAATTCGTTGCGTTTCTTTTTGACATGGGCCTTCCAGCGAAGCTTTGCGTCTAGTGTCATGCCTAGATATTTAGCTGTATTTTCATATGGTATCACTTGGCCGTTTATGTACACCGGGTGATAAATAAATCTCTTATTTGTAAAATCTATATGAACCGATTTAGATTCATTAAGTTTCACTCGCCATTTTTTCGTCCAATCGTTTATGGTATTGATGGCTACTTGCACCTTTTCTACTGCTTCTTTTTGAGTTACCCCAGTTGCCATTATAGCTGTGTCATCAGCAAATGTTGCAATGGTACTGTTTTCTAGCTCTGGAATATCAGAGGTATACAATAGGTACAGGACCGGACCAAGTACACTTCCTTGTGGCACTCCAGCTTTTATTTCCTTAATCTCTGAGAATGCATCTTCTTGTCTTATTCTAAAGGTTCTTTGGGTAAGATAAGACTCTAAAATATCTGCAAACTGATTAGGAAGTATATTTCTTATCTTATGTATAAGCCCAGCGTGCCAAACCTTATCAAATGCTTGTGATACGTCTAAGAAAACTGTTGTAGAAACTTTCTTTTCTTCTAGTGCTTTTTCTATTGTGTTGGTTATTCTATGAACTTGATCTATTGTAGAATGTTTTTCCCTGAATCCAAACTGATGGTCAGGAATTAAATTTCTGCTCTCAATGATGGGCTTCAATCATCTCAGGAGCAATTTTTCAAATAATTTTGACATAATTGGCAAAAGAGATATCGGCCTATATGATGTGGTTTCTTGAGGTGGTTTACCAGGCTTTGGTATCATTATGACTTCGGCAACTTTCCACATGTCGGGCACGTGCTTAAGTCTAAACATTGCATTGATTAGTGTGGTGAGTTTAACTATGGCTTTACGTGGAAGTTTTTGGAGAACTTCCCCGGTAATGAGATCGTAGCCAGGAGATTTCTTTAGCTTCAGATGTTTGATCTCACGCTGTACTTCTCGCGGAGTTACCAGTTTTATTTCTAATTCATCTTGAGACAATTCATTTGGCGTAAGGTCTTCTTCGTTTCCTTCGTTTGGTTGAAAGATGTTCTCTAAATGCTGTGCAAACCTGTTTGCCTTCTGTTCGTTACTTATTGCCCACCGCCCATTGATCTCTCTAATGGGAGGGATATGCATTATTGGCTTTTTAAGATTCTTTGTCGTTTTCCACAGTGAGTATTCAGTAGTTCGATCACTTGTAAGCTGACTAAGATAAGTATTTAAATTCTGATCTTGAAATTTCTGAATTTCTCTTTTAAGCTTTTTGGTTAAATTATTTAGTAGTGTTTTATCTTGAGGATGACGAGTACACTGCCATTTACGTCTCTGTTTCCTTTTTTTTGCTATTAGATACTTGATTTTTCGTGGGTATACATTAGTTCTGTTTTTTCTTTTAAGACTAGGAGTATTTTTCCAGGCACACTGTTGAATATTTTTTATGAATTTCCCCAAGTCAGTGTCTATTTGTTGCGGGTTTTTAAGAGAGACTTTTAGATCGATAATAGAGTCTAAATCTAATTTGAAACTCTCCCAGTCCGTATTTATGTTTGTTAGGGTAGGGTAGCTTTCTTTCTGTAGAAGACTTTCACAAAAAGTTAATAGTATTGGCGAGTGATCTGAATTCATATTATACCCTTCCTCAATGTGGAGGAAATTCGATGATATATTTTTATAGATAAAAAAATCTATTAGGTCTGGAATTTTTTGCGGATCGGTGGGCCAGTATGTGGGCTTACCAGTCGATATTGTATTACATTTTAAATCTCTAATAGCTTGAAGCAAATCTTTTCCTTTAGTCGTGGTTAGTCTAGATCCCCAATAAGTGTTTTTGGCATTGAAATCACCTCCTAGTATGAATCTAGTCCCAAGATTATTGAGTAAGCGTCTATATTGCTCAGCTTTTAAATTATACTTTGGTGGACAGTATATAGCTGATATAGTAATAGGAAAGCTTTTAGTCTCAACGCAAATACCTACAGCTTGTATATTTGGTTCTTCATGTTTAAACAACTCATAATGGTAAAGGTTTTCTTTTATGATAACTGCACTACCACCCCTCGCAGTATTATTAGGGTGTAATGCATGGTAAATTTTGTATCCTTTTATCTGGATGTGGGATTCTCTAGTGAAGTGTGATTCGGATATGAGGCACACTTCAATATTATTTATATTTAGGACTGCTTGTAGCTCACTTTGGTGCTTCAGGAGCCCATTTGAATTCCATTCCATGATTTTAAGTGAGCGAGTCATTTCTTAGGTACGGAGGTAGCTGTTTTAGTGCTAAATTCTAGTTTTCTTAATCTTTCATCGAATGTAGTTAAAAGATTAAGGATTTGACTAAGCTTATCTTCTGGGTGAGAGCTTATTTTATTTGTTTGTTGCTGTGATTGCAAAGAACCTTTTGCTATTTGTGCATATGTGACATTTTTGTCTACTGGTTGACTTGTTCTTTGTATTTTATTCTTGCTCGTACTTCGCACTTGACTGGCCGGTGCTGACACGTTTTTATGAGCAACTTTATTTTTTAAGTTTTGTAATTCTTTGGCTACTACACATCCTCTATAGCTAGCCGGATGAGGTTCGCCACAGTGAATACATTTAGGTTTCGCTTCAGATGGCTTATTACAATCTCTAGTGAGGTGTTTTCCTGTGCATTTCACACACCTGGGTTCCCTGTTGCAATATTTCTGAGTGTGACCATAAGCTTGACATCTCTTGCACTGTGGGATAAGTTTATTCGTTTTCAGTGGTTGTATATCTACTTTACAACCTAGGATAGATCTGATTTCATAGATCTTATTTATGTTTTCTTCTTTGTCAAAAGAAAGCATAAACATGTTGAGCGGTTCTTTTTTCTTCCAGCTCAATTTGTTACTGGCATCGGTGATTTTATATCCCTTGGAAATCAGATCTTCAATTATGCGTTGTGGGAGGCACGAGAAGTGTAGGTTCTTTGCCATTACCCTTATTGGTCTATCCTGCTTGTTTTCATATGAGTACCACGTACAATTATTTTCCACTAGAAGTTTGGTGATAGCTCTATATGTTTCCTCGTTCTTGGCGTTTATTTTAACACTTTCTCCTTGCATCATTTTGCCGAGAAATGCTTCTTTATCTACATTTTTAGAGAGCAGGTCATAAAACTGTTGGTAGTTTTTGATATTCTCAACCACTATGGGTGGTGGTAAGGGTACTTTTTTGGTCATGGGTTTTTCTTTTTGCTTTTCTGGCTGATTTTCTTCTCTTGGGGGTGGGGATGGTGATTGCAGTAATTTCCTCTTCTTCCTACTTTTTTGACGTACCCACTGAGTTTCTTTCGCAAGTTCCTCCTCATCAGTTTCATAATGAACTGTTTTAGAGGTTCCTTGGTTTTTATTATTTTCACTGAACGGAGTAGTGTTATTTTGCTCTTTTTGTGTGCATCTCAATTCTTTCAATTCTTGCTGCAAATTTTCTATTAGCTTTTGGAGGTCCGTTACCAAACTTTGAAGTTTTTCACGGTGTACCTTTTCTTCTATATAATGTTTATAAAGCAGATGTTCCGTTTCTGTTTGTAATTCAATTTGAGAAGTCAAAGCCATAATAAGTTATAGCTGCGCCTTAACAGTATGTTTACACATTCAATGCGACGTGATTCACTACCGATAACTGGGTCATCGCGACGACCTCGCACGGCTGTACGTGACGATGCAGGCTGCAGTGTCAGCGCTATACCCGAGCACAAAACTGCGCGAGAGCATCCGCGACACGACCGTTCTCACCGGAAATCAATCGATCACATCAAAATGATCTTCACAACAAAAAAATTAATTTTGTTCTGGGATTAGGTCGTCGCACTGCTTGCGATCATTATAGTTTCGACATTTAACACCTTGAAGAACATTTAAAAACATTTTTGGGAGTTGTTTTTGTAGTATACGTACATAATGGTACGAAGCAAGTACGATAACATTTAAGGTTCGAAATTTTTTATATTTTTGTAAATTATTGACGATTGACAAGATTTAATCGATAAAAAGTCAAAACACTGTGTGGTACGATGAGTAGAAATTTAAATTATGACTTCGCACGCGTTCGAGTTTGTTCCAGCCTCATCAGCGTGTTTTTGGTACTGGATTCAAAAAATTATTTTCAATTTGATATAATTTTTTAATTATACCAAACAAAAAAAAAAACAAAAATGGTATTGCCATAAAACTTATATAACATGATCTTTCCATTTATAACATTTTTTTTTCAAAAATCCAATTTTATAAAGAAAAATCACCTGTGATAGATGGAGGACGTAATTGACCAGATTCGTAAGATTTTAAAGATAGGGATTTTCTCTTCTGACCGTAGATATTATCTAATTTTATTTGCCACAATTTTATCACCATAAGAGACTTAATTTACAAAACCAAGTTTTGTTAAAAATAATAATAAATTATTAACCGACTTCAAAAAAGGAGGAGGTTATCAATTCGGCTGTCCGGACATTTGAGTCACCAACTGTTACGTCGTTATGGTCAAGTAATTGTCGTAGTCGAATATGATGATCAATGGAACTCCTTAACGGCTTACAGTAAGGGTGCGATCCGTGGCAGAATATCTAACTGTCTGTAATCAAATTGCAATGCCCTTACGTTTGTTGTTGCATTGCAACGTGACGCAAGCGTTCTAATTACATTACTTAAGGTGTATTATGTGTGAAGCGATGGTAGCCGGTAGAAACTTTTGCGTATTATTGATGAGCTTTATTACCATATAAAAGACTGGTGGTAGCGGAGTGGCAAAGTAACCGACCTGCAACGCATGAGGTTGCGGGTTCGATTCCGGGTGTGGGGGTACCGATGTAAAAAAATCTGAGTCGGTGGACATGTTGCTCCTCCGTCTCTTTAGATAGACGATCGTGGATTAATCCGAGACGGTGGGCACGTTGCTCCTCTGTCTCATTAGTTAGACGATCGTGGATTAAGCCGAGACGATGGGCACATTGCTCCTCCGTTTCTTTGGATAGACGATTGTGTAACACGCTGAGTTGGTGGGCACGTTGCTCCTCCATCTCATTCGATAGACGATCGTTGATCAAGCCGAGACGGTGACTACGTTTTTCGATATTTTCCCTGTTCAAAACTTTTTTCATGTAAAGCCACATTTTTGAAAGTCTATTTTTGCGTTCTTCGCAAGCCTCTTTTAAGATAGATGTTTCTCCCTGACTTCGTTTGTTTCATATAAACGGCGCTGTTTTATATGAGCAGCACGGTTAGTAGGTCTACCCATATTTAAACAAATTAGTTAGTGTACTTCAGATTCACTAAAAATCAAAAAATAAACAAAAATTTTAACAAATAAAAAACCGCCTTCAAATGAGAAAAATTATTCTAAAACAAATTAATATGCACTAAAAAGTAAAAAATAATTGCATATTCTTCTATAACTTAATAATCAACTTACTTTTTCTACTCATCAATATGTAGGTACAATCTATATTACGATAATGTAATGTAGTTACAATTATTGTTATTCTTGTAGTCGGTGTCAGCCAAGGAAATACTACAATATACCTAGCAATAATAAATAATACGATAATACTTTAAGAAATCTCCGTCAAGTCGCGTGTGCGACACAAGCACATCTCACCTATATAACTATGTATGTAGTTACAAACCTACCTTGGCTGACAACGACTCCAAAAATAACAATAATTGTAACTACATTATGTTATCGTAACATAGATCGTACCTACATATTGATGAGTAGAAAAAGTAACTTGATTATTAAGTTAAAGAAGAATATGCAATTAATTTTTACTTTTTAGTGCACATTAATTTGTTTTGTAATAATTGTTTTTTTTGGAAGGCGGTTTTTTTTGTTAATTTTTTTATTTATTTTACACTAAGTGGAAGCCTGTGTCGCAGGGCTGGTTTTTAAACCAGCCCTGTTTTAACATACAATTCATGACTCATATTCACAGACTAGACCAAAATGTTATAAAAAAGAAATAACTTTTATTTTGCCTTTGAATTGAATCGACAGACACAAATTAGTCGCTTATGTCGACCATGAATACAATGTATCACAGAAATTTCTTGAAGAAATAAATAAACTATAATACGATACATCATTCCTTCAAATATCTTCTCAAGCAGTAATGAATATACAGAAAGAAACATCTACCTACTAGTTCTTAACATGACAGAGTAGTAGGTCAATGATCTATTGTTTCTCACAGGCCCATATACCCATTACTGAAGTTGTGTGCTTTATACATCGTTACACATTGTATTTACACACGATATCACAGAATGTATTGGGAATTATGTCTGGAAGATAAAAATAGTTTTTTTCGTAGTAATATAATACAAATACTGTTAATCACAGCAAAACTTCTTCACTTATTTATTGCTTCAACGCCAAGTTTTTCTGCTCTTGACAAAAAGATGAACAATAAAATAGATAGAACGCATTTTTAAGAGAAGAATTCCAAGTGACCTCAATAGAAAAAGCGAAATCAGAAATGTTCAGCAAGGTGACAGAATCGTACTTGATCCCCAGAGATTTTGGTAAAACAAACTAAACATATTTATTAAAAAACAAATGTTTTTTCCCTATCTTTTGCTTCCACCTGGAGAACGTTTTTTCTTTTATCTTCTACTTCGCCAATCTGAATAGTAAAAAAATATCATAACGAACAGTGGCAAATATTTAAATAAATTAATCCTTAGGTAGTGACATTGAAGTGAAAAAATCTTCCTGCTAATCCTTCACCGCGATTTTTTTTTCTGTTTTTGTGAAAATTTATCCACTGCACGGTGACTCTCAATTCCAAAATTTAAACGTATTGGTGCTTCATATTTTCTGTCCGTGATCTTTTTTATAGCTGAAATCTGCAGACAGGCAAGCAGCCCACTCGATAGTAGGTGTTCACGGTCACCTATAGACGTTTGCAACATCAGAATCTTGGAAACGTACTGCTGGCCTTGAAGAGGATCTCAAACCTAGTTTACTAGTGCCAGAATACAAAAAAAGTGCATTATGGCGGCATTTTTTTAATGCAATGGTGATTGCCATCCTGTCGGGCTTAGAGCCCCCTAACAGGAGCAACTTTTCTAGCAGGAGTTATACGTTTATTGCTTTTTACAACTATCTAGGTAAAGAGCTGAATGTCTATTTGTATTTATGTTTCTAATCGGAACCATAATATAAAAAAAATTTGGTAGTATATTCATTGCCATTCATACGCTTTTTAAGATATTAAGCTAGTCCATTTTGGGTCTATTCTATCTGCCGAGGCAGGTGGTTTTGACATGTTTAGCCATTAGACGAACACGTAGATAGCCGGTTACTGTTAAACATGGTCATACTACAAAACACAAAAATGGTCTGCAAACGAAAAAAATAAGTAAGACCGGAATTCCGTCATAAACACGTATTTCATATATTTCGCATAATCATAAACTGACCGATTACGATTTATGTCTAAAGTGTGATAATATCACCGGCTGCATTGTATCGACGCCCTCTATCGGCCAAACTAAGATTTATTTCGATATCTCTTTCCCACACTAAGTTATTGCTATTTAGTTATATATGGGATAAGTCGTAAATGACAAAACGTTTTTTGCGATTTCCCAAAAAACTGGTTTTTTAAGTTAAGTCAGTTTATGATTAAGCGTGCGATTTGGAGGTATTATTGTATACATAGTTTGTAGCTTAGTTGTCAAGATATTTGTGATTCATCTAAGATTACTATTTGGGTTATAGTTTATGAATTTGAGACAAATATTTACCTTCGATCTTCGATAAACGTAAATATTCCCCCGTATATTTATTATTTCATAGGGATCTTATAGAAATATGTTATACGATGTCAGATGTCAATATTTAAGGATGGATAATCTTTGAAACATGACAGACCTCTTAGGATTCATATATAGGATTCATAGATTGCTTTAAACGATAGGGCCTCTTAGTTCTATATTTATTTGCTAATATTATTGTGTTATTACTTGTAATGAGTTTAATTTTTTTTCATATGATTGGATGTGTAGCATGTAAATATAATATAAATCATAGCAATAATCATGTCACACAAAATCCCTAAATTTTATTATATATGTGTAGTATTGGAGAGTTGGCAAGAAATTAAAATATATACCTACATATAAATTCGTCCCAGTACACGTGTGCTCCCGAAAAGCAGCTGTCCGGGAGGAATGGAGAAGGATTGTCAGGCGTGTGACTGAAAAATGATGACCACGACCGCTCTGACAAGAGCGCAACGAAAGAGAAGATAAATTCGTGATAAAATTTAATAAGATACTAACAAGGCAATTATCGCCGTGATGTCCGAAAAAAAAATGAAACATAAGCTCAGACAATCCCCGGCATCAGTCAAGTCACAAACAAGATTACATTGTAATCAATCAGGAATGGTACACGGGAGGAGGGGGTATAAAGACGTCGACGGCAATTAATCAAGTGGTGTCGTAGCAGACTCCAACGCGCAGTCTCCGAAACCCAGTTCCGAATTTTAAAAATGTACAAGCGCAAAACGGTCGACGCTGTATGACGTCATTGCATCAATTTTAGAATATGTTCTGATTGCACATTCAACTAAAGATATTTAATTAAAATTAGTTATAATTTAGGTAGAAAAGTATTATTTTATTATGAGCAGCAGAAGAGATTGCTTATTTTTATATGTTTCTGAATGTCCAAATGGCTGTTTTGTTTCTGGTCTTTAATGGATGACAATTGGCAATTGCATATGTTAGAATTACTTTTTTTATGCTGTAGAATAGCAGACAGGCTGACGGCCCGCTTAGAAATTAGCAGTTACCGTCGTCTATAGGTGTTTGCAACGCCAGTGGCATCGCGAACTCGCTGCTGTCCCATAAGGGTACAGGAACTTGAGTCACTAATGCCTGAACACAACACAAGGTTATTATGGCGGCATACTTAAGACCACAGGTGGTCGCCATCCAGACGGGCTTGAGGCCGTACTATGTAGCTAGGGTGGGTTGTTTTGTCGCCCTTTACGACAGGCCGACCCCGGCCGCAGAGGTTAGTATTCTTTCTCCGCCCCTGTACGGATAAAAACTATAACTAAACTACTTGGCGATTATCTATAATTCTCCCCTTAGTTGATTGATTATTTAATTTAGTAGTAGTTTATAAAAAATATAGAAACCATCTCCGAGACATTTACAACACTCTGCCTAGAGAGTAACTATTTCGAAGAATGTTAGTGAAGTGGTATAGCTGTTTACTTATATTAAAAATTATTCTCTTATTATCATAATTGGATACTAATCGAACCTAATAATAACTAAACTAATATATTTTATAATATTTCATTAAGATTACACTAAATATACCATATATTTTTATCCGTGCAGGCAGGGGTGGAGAAAGAATACTTACCTCTGTGGCTGGGGTCGACCTGTCGTAAAAGGCGACAAAACAACCCACCCTAGCTACGTGGTAGGACCTCAAACCCGTCTGGATGGCGACTACCTGTGGTCTTAAGTATGCCGCCATAATAATCTTGTGTTGTGTTCCGACATTAGTGACCCAAGTTCCTGTACCTTCATGGGACAGCAGCGAGTTCGCGATGCCACTCGCGTTGCAAACACCCATAGGCGACGAGAACTGCTAGATTCTAAGCGGTCCGTCAGCTTATCTGCTGTCGTACAGCAATAAAAAAACGAACAAAAGCCTCTAATTCGGTTTCGGGTTCGAGGTTCGAATCTAAGGGTAGCCTGGACCGTTAAGTTTTTTTTCCACTTAATATGCATGTAATTTAATATAGATCAATAGATAATACTTTACTGTCACCATCTTAACCTAGTAACAAACATAATAATATAGTTTATGTAGTGAAAAAGATATTCTAATCATTGAAGACAATAGACGGCCTTATCGCTTTAAGCGATATCTTTCAGGCAACCCTTATATACTCGTATGTAACACAAAAATATCGTGAAAAGAAAAAAAAATGTTCATCTAAAGAAAATATACATGATCCAAATCTAGGAAATACCAACTATTAAATATGTACTACTAATACATCTGTAAATAATGTTTGACAGCCATTCGCCGTTATTAATTAATATATTTTATAATATTTCATTAAGATTACACTAAATATACCATATATTTTTATCCGTGCAGGCAGGGGTGGAGAAAGAATACTTACCTCTGTGGCTGGGGTCGACCTGTCGTAAAAGGCGACAAAACAACCCACCCTAGCTACGTGGTAGGACCTCAAACCCGTCTGGATGGCGACTACCTGTGGTCTTAAGTATGCCGCCATAATAATCTTGTGTTGTGTTCCGACATTAGTGACCCAAGTTCCTGTACCTTCATGGGACAGCAGCGAGTTCGCGATGCCACTCGCGTTGCAAACACCCATAGGCGACGAGAACTGCTAGATTCTAAGCGGTCCGTCAGCTTATCTGCTGTCGTACAGCAATAAAAAAACGAACAAAAGTCACAAAAAGTATTTCGTAAGTATTATAAGATTTAAATTTGTCAAATTTTCTAATACAAACAACAAATTTCAAATCGATACTCTAAGTACTACGAATTCTACGTGTAGTACGTAATATTGAAACAAGTTACAAAATTAGAATGATTACTACAAGTACACGGAAGCTCTAGGTTGCACGAAATTTCTTCTTCTTTTTTTTTTCAGTGTGCATCTGTACAATCTAAATTATATCTAGAAAGGGTATTGGCAATTTAAATAGTAGAGACGGACTAATTTGGTACTCGATATCATCTATGAAAAATTCCTCTAATGTTTTATATAATATTTTTATATCCATGAAATATTTAAATTCTAATGTGTTTTATTATATAATATATCTTAATATACATATATAATAAAGGTATGCCAGAACTGAACATTGTCAAATTGGATGTTGAAATGATTAGTATATTTCTATGCGTTATTCTTGTTAAAATTCACGTATATTGTTCAATTTCATAAAAATATTAACTTTTTTCGGATGCCTCGGTGTGCAATAAATTAAAGCAGTAGCTGAAGCACATAATAAAAATGACAAATTTCCTTACATTGTATCCCCCTAATTAATGCTATTCTTTCTTAATTGAGAAGTTCATGATCCGCAATTCCAAATCAAAATCTCATACCGAGGCTAATGAAACAAATACAATGAATCGAAATTTTCGTATTTCAACGGTCGAGTGGAACCCTAATTAGGATTAAATGACCTACATTAACGTACCTAAACAGTACCAATAAGAAAACGCTTTAAAAGTAACTATGGTCGGAGTTAAATACTTCTTATTAACAATGAAAAGACATTTAATTCAAATACTGAAAATATCTGAATATTGAAGATATCATCATCATTAGGCATGGATTTTTATACGAATTCGAAATGTGCTAGAGCGACATAAACAGTTTTTCTCCATGTAGGGGCTGAGTAAAAAAAATCCGTGTGGCCGGGGTCGGCCTATCGTAAAAACCGACAAAAACCCACCCTAGCTACGTGGTAGGGCCTCAAGCCCATCTGGATGGCAACAACTTGGTTTTAAATATGCAGCCATAATAACCTTCTATTGTGTTCCGCGTTAATAACTCACCTGGGTTACTAACGGGTACAGGGGTACAGGAACCTTCCTGTACCCCTATGGGACAGCAATGTGCTTGCAGTGCGTCGCAAACATCCATAGGCGACGGTAACTGCTTACTTTCAAGTGGACCATCAGCATGTCTGCTGTTCCTCCGCAATAAAAAACACAGGAATTACGTATCACGGAGATGAATATGTTGCGGTGGATGTGTGGAGTAACAGCTTTAACTGTTCCTGCAACTGTGGTACTCGTAGCCTTCATGACCGAGATATAGCGGAAAAATTGCAGGAGTGTCGCCTTCGCTGGTATGTTTACTTACGTAGGAAACAAATGTTTAACCGTGCCGGCCACCTCCGCCAAGTACCGGCCGCAGGGTTAGGTAAAACAAGTGCTGGCTTAACGTCATAAAGAGTGACACGCGAGTCAAGAAACTAGTGAGTCCATTGACTAGTAGTGACCAGGGATGTCGAAAACCATGCAAAGTCGAGAAGAAAGATTCGAAAAGCAGATCCTGGCTGCCAAAGCTGAAGTTTGGGGTACAGCCGGGATTTAACACTAGGATGATGATGTAATGAAAATATAACAAATATATTATGTCCCTGTGAAAGGCCATTCTACATTGAAAGTGATGATTATGATTTACTTGTTGAAAATTCGAATTAGGTTGTATATAGATGTATAAGTGATTGATTTATGTGTATGTCATATATATAGTGTTTGTTATATTTTCGCATTTATTGCTCATTCAAAAATATAAATACTGCTAAACATTAGTAAACAAACTTATTATAAGTATAATAATTTGAAAAACATTACACGCCATACATTTTAAATAATATGCCCTTTTATGTTTTATTACAATAAAATATATTAATATACGCTTTATTTTCTTCCGTCCCTATCATTAAACGCTTTAACCCCAACAAAGCACTTCTATTTGTGCGGTACTAAACAAAATTAAGATCCCACTTTCAATAAAATGTAAGAGTGAAGGCTAATGACGCCAGTCAGTTCAGACCCAGCCAATTTGACTGAAACAAACCCAATTATGTAGTTTTATTTCAGTTGGGGAGATGAAAAGCTTAGAATATTGTGCACTATTGTTTCTTTGAAGGGTTGTTATCCTATTTATAATATTTTAAAAAACATTAGTGGCGCTATGATTGCGATGTTAAATGATAATATTACTACAAAATTAGGTTACTAAAGAGTTGCAAAAGGCAACCGATGTATTATGTACAAACAGTAAAAAGCATGGTTTGAGTTGTTTTTATTCGTAAAGCTTTAATCACATTTATTTTGTTCTAGTTTCTAAAAATAAGATCATAACGTAAATAAACGTGTTTTTTTTGTTCTAGCAGATGAAAATGTCTTTACGCAATAAAATGGCACAGATGCGTGTGGGGCTTTTGAATCAGTCTCTGTTATAGAGTGCCAGGACCCACGTATATGTGCTGTTAAAATACACACGAATAAAAGATGTTTTATAGTATGTAATGTATATATGCCAGTTAATTCGTATGATAATTTACCAACTTTCTCAGAATGTCTCAGTGTAATAAACTCAGTTATCGAGGACCATACGGATTGCGACACGGTGTTTATTTTAGGCGATTTTAACTCACACCCCAAAGAACTATTTTGTGATGAGCTATTGAGTTTTTGTCAAGATCAAAGTTGGTGTTGTGTGGATATTAATATGTTGGGGATAGACTCTGGTACGTATACATTTATTAGTGAGGCTCACGGGTGTAGGAGATGGTTAGATCACTGCATTGCCACTGAATCGGCCCAAAATACGGTAAAATCTGTTTATGTACTCAAAGACGTGTATTGGTCAGACCATTTTCCTATGGTTATCGAGTGTAACATTAGTGAAATAAAAATAAGATGCGATGTCCGTGTCGATGCCCCAGTATGTAATAGGGTAGTGTGGGGCGCAAGAGGCTCAAATCAGATAAAACAATATAGTGAAATATGTGATCAAAAATTTCAACATATAATTTATCCTTCTGATATGACCTCATGCGCCGATACTCCTTGTTTAAGCGCTGACCATCATCTTTTAGTGGATGAAATGTATAAAGATATAATAAATACGCTGACATATGCTTCTGTGGCGTCCTCAAAATATAAGTGTTGTAGAAAAGGTGGATACATAATAGGGTGGAATAAATATGTAGCAGAGGCACACAGAGATGCAAGGCTGAAGTTTAAAGTGTGGTCAATGGCCGGTAAACCAACTAGTGGCATAATATATACAAACATGTACGAAAGTAGGAAAGTTTTTAAGGTTAAGCTGAAGTGGTGCCAAGACAGACAGGATCAAATTAAAATGGATATCTTGGCATTAAAGGGGAAAGCTAAAGATTTTAAATCCTTTTGGAAAAATGTAAATAAAATAAGTCCTAAGTTGACCATTCCTGTTAGCGTGGAGGGCATTAGTGTGGTAGAAGATATAGCAAAAAGCTTTAAAAACCACTTCATTGTGCGGTCTCCTCTAATATTGCCCATGAGAGGGGACGCCGATGATAAGACTATCATGTCCGGCGAAAGATTACATTTCACAGCAAAAGATGTCAGTTCAGTAATTAAGCGAATGCGGAGAGGTAAATCGCCTGGGCATGATGGCCTTAGCATTGAGCACTTTAAGTACGGCGGAAAGTACTTACCGCAATTGCTGGCTACGTTCTTTACTTTATGTATAAACCACTGTTACCTACCTAGGGATCTAATGAAAACAGTTGTCGTTCCAATTTTAAAGAATAAAACGGGAGATGTATCTAGTAAGTCTAATTACAGGCCCATCTCACTTGCTACAATAACTGCTAAAGTACTAGATCATCTATTGAATGGGCACATCCAGCAGCACTTAGATCTTCACGACGCTCAATTTGGTTTTCGGTCAGGTGTGTCCACGGAAAGTGCGATTCTAAGCCTTAAGCATACTATAAGTTATTATACCGATAGAAAAACACCTATTTACGCCTGTTTCCTTGACTTGTCAAAAGCTTTTGATTTAGTCAGTTATGATATGCTATGGAAAAAGCTCGAGGAAACAGGTGTGCCAGCCATGTGTACTTTACTTCTAAAACACTGGTATAGTAATCAGATAAACCAAGTGAGGTGGTGCAATGTGTTTTCTGATGAATATCGATTGGAATGTGGGGTGAGGCAGGGGGGGGTAACTTCGCCTGGCCTGTTCAACCTGTACATTAATGGGCTGATCGAGGAACTCAGCAGCACACATGTAGGATGCCACATAGATGATACATGTGTTAACAATCTTAGCTACGCAGATGACATGGTGCTGCTGGCTCCCTCGATTAATGGTTTGAGAATTTTAATATCAATTTGTGAGAAATACGCTAAGAAACATGGTCTCAGTTATAATGCGCGGAAAAGTGAAGTGATGGTTCTTGGGTCGGGAAGCTATAAGCCTCGCATAATACCACCTACGTATCTAGAGGGGAAACAGCTTAAAGTTGTCACCTCATTCAAGTACTTGGGACATATGATCACAGACGACCTTAAGGACAATTTTGATATGGAACGGGAACGCAGGGCATTGACGGTGCGATGCAATATGCTGGCCCGTAGATTTTCTCGCAGCTCTACAGAAGTTAAAATCGTTCTTTTCAAAGCTTTTTGTCAGACATTTTACTCGAGTAGTTTATGGGTCAATTATACGCGTCGTGCTTACAATGTCCTGCGTGTTCAGTACAACAATGCATTTAGAGTGCTTATGGGGTTGCCACGCCATTGCAGTGCATCGGCCATGTTTGTAAATGCCCGGGTTGATGGTTTTAAGGCATTAATCAGGAAAAAAGCGGCCTCAATGCTACTGCGATTGCGTGGCAGCGCCAACAGCATTCTTAAAATGATTTCAGCCCGCTACGATTGTGCTATTCAGAAGCATTGGATAGCTATTGTAACGGGGAAAATATAGTGTTGATTAATTTAGAATCGCCTACTAACAATTCTAACTTACTGTTAAGAATTTTATTAAATAACTAACCCACTAATAACTTATGGATAAAAAAAAATGTCTGAAATAAATGATTATTATTATTATTCCTCTTTATTTATTTTTTATTATTATTATTATTATATCGGATACTCACTAAAAACGTCCCTCTGGCTCCTCTCGATCGCTGTTGCTCGGGGTGCCTACAACAACAACAACCTACAATGGGTGCGGCCTTCACTAATCAGGAATCACCAAATCCCTCGATCTCTGGGAGCAGTTAGATTCCCCAGGTCTCTTCTGTGACACACATAAAGTGAGCGGGCACGCGGAGCCCCAACACATCTCGTTTACAAAGCCTTGCTGGCAGCTTACTCTTACCCCGAGATAGCCGCCTTCTACCTCACACTATAGTGGCCGAAGGTCATTCACCAACCTCCGGCGACGAGTGCCCCTACGTCAGGGGCACTCGTGTCAGGGGGGTAGTTAAGATTAGTGAGAGCAGACCCAGCCGCTCCCGTTCCCTTTTTGCCACCTCGTTGGTGATCATAACGGAAATAAATGTGCTATGGAAATAGTTTTTATAATAGCAAATTCAAGTCACTAAGTCTTGAATGTAGTTGAGATGGAAGGCTAGGTAATAATAAATTCTTATCATTTATATCGGTAATTTAATGCTTTAACAAATTTATCTGTAGCTCAAAAAGCTTTAAGCAGAAAACGAGTGCATTTGACATTTTAAAAGGTTTCTGTTTTTATTACTTTTAAAATTGACTATATTATACTCGACATGTTTTACCACTCGACGCAAACAAAGGCTGTTGCTGTCACAAATATAATATAACCATCTGTCTGTGACTGTTTTTTCGCAATTCAACTGTTTATTGTAGTGTTTTTGTGGATTCTCTTTATTTACAAAACATATTATGAAAAATGTATTTTTTAATGCTGTAGGACAGAAGACAGGCGAACGACCCACTTAGAATTTAGCAGTTACCGTTGCCTATGGGTGTTTGCAGCACCAGTGGCATCGTGAATACGCTGCTGTCCCATGAGGGTTATTATTTTATTCCATCCAAAATATTTTATTGCAAGTTAAGTTTCGGATAGAAAAATTACCAATATTGTTAACTGTTAACGGACTAAGGGTACTTTTTAGTGAAGGAGTTATAAATATTGTTGCTGCTGATCTCTGATAAAAATAATTATACATATATCAAATATAGAATCAAAGATGAATATTGGCTCAGTGCGGGGATTACGTGGGAAGAATGTATTTCAAAATATGTGACAAATTTCAAGTACTAGTAATTTGTCGTATAATAAAAGTTTTAGATTTAATAGCAATCTAATAACAAAATCTAATAAATTAAGTCGAATCTCTAACGTCTACTCCTGCGATTTAATTTCATATGTTATTAAATTAAAACAATAAAATAAGTATATGATACCATATTAAGTATTTTCTTGTAATTGTTATTGTTTAACACGCTTATATATTAGCTTGGTATGTATGTATAAATCTATGTAACGGAATCATTGAACGTGATTTTCAACCCTTTTAAAACTATGGATTGATTTGAAACTTTGCACAATTTTCAAGAACCGATGACAATCTGTATAGTTTGTATCATTATCCTTACCAAGATCCTCGAGATTAATAAAATTTCGGACCGGTTCTCTTCCGATCACCGAAGTTAAGTACTGTCGGGCGCGATGGGTGACCGCCTGGGAACACTGCGTGACGGTGACTTATGTTCTTTTTTAAGCGCTTTATTGTTTAACTTGACCTGTATTTAACGGATTTTTCAAACTCAATTTTTACCCACTTTGAAGAATCAAAATCCCTACTTTTTACAATAAAATTTTTTCGTTAATTACACTTGATTTAAATTTATTGAAAATTATTATAGATGTGATGTTATACTTTAAATTAGTTTTTAAGGCGAAAAAGAAAAAGAAAAATTTATATTGATGTATCATTTAAATTTTATAAAAAAAGTTGAAAATATATTCTTTGTCCATTTTACATTACATCCACTTCCATTTGTAACTGTCATCGTATAATAAAAAAACTTATATATTAGCAGCTTTGAGATAATTGGTAAAAAAAAGCAATTACCCAGTTTCTTGGCCCACATTTAGGATTAATTGAAGGAATTAATTAGCAGAGGATTTAAACCAAAGCCAATTATCACTCCACTAATGGTCTTAATTCATCGGTCCATAGCTAACATTCCTGTTATCAATTATTTCGTAACAAAAGCGTTGTGTTGTTGATTTTATATTTGTATACTACGATTTTATCAATTTCTCTTTGTCTTTTATGTATTTTCATAGATTAGTATAGAATTTTCGCATTGAGTCAGGTTCTATTTCTGTTAGTTTAGATGTTGTGGAAACGGATACACAGATTTTTCTGGGTATATCTAGATTATAATTAACATAACCCTATTTTTGATATATTTCATTTATATAAATCACTTTATTGTGTATTTTTAAAATAATTGTTATCAGTAGAGCTATATCTCATATCTTTATACATATAATTCGTCTGTGCATGTGTATGTGACTGAACTCCTAAGCGGCTACACCGATTCTGATGATTTTTTATGTGTGTGTTATTGGATTCGAGAATGCTTATCTTACGCGTTAAACAACGTACCCTGCTACCTCCACAAACCTAAAAATGGTATTATAATATGAATATAAGTAACTAGAATAAACGAGAGGAAACAAGCTTATATTGTTAAATTAACATCTTCCCAACGAACGTCAGTTAAGATCGCGAGCACAAAATACTGGAGAGTAGAATGTTATGCTATATGTCAATACGTCAAAACTGTCTGTCCCAAATAACGTATCAATTGAACGATTTTTAAAACCAAAGCTTTTAACATTAGGCATTTAAGATTGGACCACCTCGTAGACGCTCCTATACTATAGTACTATACTATCCTAGACTATAAGATGACCAATGAGGTTACGAAATATTTAAGCTACAGACAGGTCAACAGGATGTTGATGGTCAATAATAGCCAAAATTAGCCCAGCAAGCCAAGATGAACAGGCCTAGAGGTGCGGTGTAGCCACGCCAAACTAAAAGATATGCGCCCCTCAGTTTGATACACATGACCAATTTATACCAGAGTATAAAGAATAATAAGCTGAGAATTAAGAAGCTCCCAACATCCACAAGAAAATATCATTATGAGGAAGAAGACCCGAAAAGTAAAGACTGATAATAGTACTGCCAGCACTACTGTCTCTCAATGATATTTTGTCTTTATTAATTGATCATTCAAATGGCACTTATACTGACACTCGGGTTGTTTTGTTTTTTTATGACAGCTCAAAATCGCTCACTATTAAGCGTTACTGCTATACTCTGTAGTCTTTTATAAAATGAAAATGGATCGAGAACCCTCATTATCTTATTTTGTTCATTCAAGAACGCAGCTGTTTCTTGATAGTTTGCATCGAAGTGAAGTAACGAACTTAACCGAAGTTAATGACTACCAACTATCGGAGAAAGCGCAGTATCGGGACGGAATTGGTCTCGAACTAAAGTTATCTTGACTTCGACAAATTGGCGCAAATTTCTCACTTTGAAAATTTCAGATACATTTTCTTCTTCTCTTAATTTCGTTTACCCTGTTTTCGATTTGGCTAATGGAGTGTAATTGAAGGGAACTTATTTAAAGATTAATGTGATTATTTTTAAAAATCTCTTCAAATCAATCTATTTTTTTAATGCTGTAGGAATGCAGACAAGCTGACGGCCCGCTTAGAATATAGCAGTTACCGTCGCTTATGGGTGTTTGCAACGCCAGTGGCATCGCGAACACGCTGTTGTCCCTTATGGGTACAGGAATTTGGGTCACTAATGCCGGAACACAACACATGTTATTATGGCGGCATACTTAAGAACAAAGGTAGTCGCCATCCAGACGGATTTGAGGCCATACGTAGGGTGGGTTGTTTTGTCGCCTTTTACGACAGCCTGACCCTGACCGCAGAGGTTAGAATTCTTTCTCCGCCCCTGCATGGATAAAAATTTATAAATGTATATTCTTTTATGAATCAATAGATCATATGATACGTATTGAATTACTAGTGAATAAATATCTATACAAATAAATAAAATTGGAGTGTCTGTTTGTAATATTAAAATAACCGCTTTTTACTAAGTGCATTCGGACGTATGTATATACGTCCGAATGCACCGTAACCGTATGGTACATATGCCAAAACAACATTTTTTACAATTTTTGTCTGTCTGTTTGTTCCGGCTAATCTCTGAAATGGCTGGACTGATTTTGACGGGACTTTTACTGGCGGATAGCTGATGTAACAAGGAGTAACTTAGGCTATTTTTATTTTAGAAAAAAAAATAGATTTTGTTAAAAATGATAAGTTTTGGAAATTTTAAATTCCAATTTAAGTTGACTTCAGATTTATATCTACAATCATATGAAATAGGGTTTAGCTTAGGCTCGACCTTGTAGGTTCGAACGCACGTATTCGGAAGGCGCATGGCGTAACAGTTACATTCGATAACACTGACTGTTTGCATATTTCATTTATTTATATTTTAGCGTTTGTAATCCAAAATAAACCATAAGATTTATCCAAAAAATACTGCCCAAAGTCACTATTCCACGCGGACGGAGTCGCGGGCACAGCTAGTATTTTAATAAGTACGTATAAATTGGTTCCTCATACTATATGAGTTCATATAATTTTTGGTTTGTCTATGCGTTTCGACGAGAAATAAGTACAAGACAATCCCATATCTTTCTTAGTGAGTCGTTAAAGGTAACAAGGGTTAGTCTACAGAAAGCAAAGGGCAGCTCGAGCAGTATTGAGGCTTGAAACGGATAAATTGTAAATAAGTTCGTTGTTCTTCAAGTTATAGCTTTTTGCTTGTAAAAATAAGTGCCAGGCAATAGCACTGACATAAATAGACGGACAGAATTGTAGCTCAGTGACTATTACTATTTTATATTAATTCATAGCCTACTTCAGAATGAAGCATAAGCTCCGAACGTAGCATAATCGAAAAATTTCTTAAAGAAGGTTTATGTTATTGCTTAAAATACATGTGTGATATATGCTTTTTTAAATTTAGTTTGAGGGCTTTTCTGCTAAAGTGTCTAACAAAATTGGCCAAGTTAAGCTAAATACAACACACGCTAGTGTATCTTGAATGGATATAACATTTCTCATACTCTTATATTATATAAGAAAATTTGTAATTTCAAAAGGGCTGTTTAACCAAATTTAAATTAAGTCTGTTCCTAGTAGCTGAAAGGTTTCTTAAAAGCAACTGTATTCATTTAACTCCACCACCGCAAAATGGATGCACTCAGCCAATAAACTATGCATTATGTAGACGAGTGAATCCACAAAATATTTGTGCACAGAAATTAACCATCTCACTATATTTTATATAATATTACTCACGGGTACAAAATCTTCGAGATATTAGAATCGTTGTGTTATGCGAGTGGTGAAATATCTGATGTACTGTATATACTTTTATTTTTAAATAAAGACATATCAAACATAAACATTAAACCACGGGACGGGATTCAAATCCGTGAAATTTACAGCCATCTGATGTGCATTATCCGTTAAGCCACGAAGACAGACAGAATTTTTTTTTATTTTATTCAATTTTAATTTCCTATCTTCTTCCTATAAACGTAATGCGGCAGCAATCAAAGCTTTCTATAACAAAAGCTCGGTACTTACTTATTTGGCGCTTTATTGTATTTACTAAAAAGAAACAAGGAAATACACGAAAATCATCTCGCTGAATTTGTTTGCTGACTATAATCTGATCCTCCACCGGAAGTAAAACCACTAAGATAAGATGTCTTTCCTTAATAATCTACGGAACTAGCAAGAAAATAAATCCATTCATTATTTTTTATGAGTCTAATTATATACTAATAGATAATAACTATTACTAATCAAATTATTATTTAAGACTAACTAGATTTTTAATCCGAAGTAGAGGGCTAGTTTAAATTTATGGCGAATATTCTTCGCGTATTGTTGATCAGCTAGAGGCGTTATTTATAATGAATTTAAATAAATAAATGAATGAATAATTGTCGAAACATGATAACTATACACCTCCACTACCTTCCTTTACACCTCCGGTTTGTTTTGTTTCAACCTGTTTCTGATACATAAATGATTTGAATTCATTACATACTTTTAATGACGATGAAAGAAAAAAACATTTATTTTACTTCAATATTTTTCTAAATGTAGGAGTTTATTAAATTTAATAAATTTTAAACGTTCTAAAAATTTTAAACTAAACAATTTTGAAACAAGTTCTCATTAAATTTAAAGTGTTATTTTTAAAACCAATTATTCGTAGTAGCGTACGTTGTCACCAAGGAATATCTACAATTGTGAAAAGTCTGACAATTGAATCAGCAAAATTTTTCTCCAATGGGGAAACTAGCTTATTATATTTTTTTATCCATAGAATTTATCTTTATTGCACATAGCCTTACAAATCACCCTGACTAATTAGTTTTAAAGATTACATATACATAAACATAAATATATAGGTCAAATTACGTATTTACATACCGTGATGCTTGAGTAAAAGTTAAGAACAGCGTGTTACGTATATGTATTTAGCACAATCAATTTATCGGAAATATTTCCTAATATCGAGTTAATCGTTTTCAAATTCATTGCTACCCCTATTATATGACGATGCTACCCCGTTGCTATTATTTCATGCAAAATTTACGCTGCGCACGCATCGGGTCGATTTCCTCATTTTCTGTTGTTCTATTCAAATATTTCAAGAAACTAACCAGCTCAATCGATAATAGTTCGTACTAGTGCCTAGCCATAATCAAAGATCCCAAGCAGCACGAAGATCGAGTTAAGTGGTTGTGCATTTTTATTGTCTAAATTCCATTCCCGATACCGAACACAACCTATCTACATACAAGGGATCTTTCAAAGAATCCTTCTGTACGTACCGTTGTTTTGAGGAAATACCTTCTCATCCCAACTATCACTTTTCGCGTACTTAGTAGTAAAGTTTTCACTTTGAAGGCGGCGAAGTTACAGCTGGAGCGGCATTTCCTGGCTAATTAACGAGTTGCTAGTAGCACTAGCCGGCATTGTTTCGAGCATCTTCCGCTCGGTTGAACGGAATAAACTTAGTATTTCATAAAGTCTGTGTTCATTGACAGTATGAGTTGTAGGAAACCATACCTTTGAGATTAATAAGAATATCATTCATTTTTACTTTATGTATACTTAAATCCGAGTATACGGTCTTAAGTGATTATTTTCGCTAATCAATTTAATTTATCGAGACAAAAACATCTTTAGTCTATATATTATATTATAATGAATTTCATAAATTTCTCATTCAGCCTGATTTATTAAATTTGAGGTACATTAAAACACTGTCAATATACAAAGTCAACGAATGATTCTCTAAATATATTCAGAGTATGTTTTAAAGGAATTATTAGATTAATTTATTTAATGATGAAATCTATTTGTAAATATGTATGTATTTGATAAAATGTATTTAGTGCAAAGATAATGAAATGGAATTTAAAGTTATATCTGCACATCTCCATGTAACTCGTTTGTTGAAAAATAAAAAGAGAAATTCTGCTGCAAAGAAGCTATATAAACCGAGACTCTAATGTAGATTTCATAAAAATGTTAAGGAATAAACCGAAAATGTATTATATTCACAAATGTCGTTTTATAGGCGAATATATCATTTTTTCGGCATTAAGGTTGATTTATAACTATTTGGAAAAAACAATTCAATTCACACTATCCTTTAGATAAAACAAAGTCACGCCATCTGAAAAGTTAGATTTTCGTTACGATATTGACAGCTTTTTACGAGATCTTTTTTATCTAGATTTTGCACCTTTTTCACATAATAGGTCTTTACCTATGAAATTGCCGTTCTGCAGTACTGGGCATTTCAAATCAAAATAATTTTTGTTTGGCTAAGAATTCTAATTTCAAATTAATTTTATTTTAAAAACAAGGAATTCTTTTTCCAAAAGTAGTCATTTGTTTATTGATTAGTGTTACATTTTCATCGCATTTCAATCTTTTTCGTCATCATGGCTACGTTAAAAATTCGAGTAATTATGGAACATGAGTACCGTCGTGGCAGCAACGCGGCACAAGCGGCACGCAACATGAACGACGTTTACGGAGCTAACACTACAAACCAACGCACCACCTGTTTTTGGTTTGCTCGCTTCCGTTCTGGGAATTTCGACCTGAAAAATGAACCTTGCGGTCGTCCGAAGACTTTGGTCGACAATGACGAATTAAAGGTGATTGTGGAAGCTGATAATACACAATCTACGGCTGAATTAGCAGCAGCTTTCGACGTTAGCGTCAAAACAATATTGGTCCATTTGCGTCAAATTGGCAAGGTAAAAAAGCTTAACAAATGGGTGCCCCACGTACTCAATGATCGCCAGCGCGAAGTACGCGTCGAGATGTACCTTGCACTGCTCAACAGACACACAAATGAAGGAATTTTGAACCGCATTGTTACCTGCGATGAAAAATGGATTCTGTTTGATAACCGCAAGTGCTCAGCAAGTTGGTAGGATAATGGTTCAGCACCTACACAATGCTCTAAACGAAAACTTACCCCTAGAAAATTGATGGTCACTGTTTGGTGGTCTAGCGCCGGTGGGATTCATCACAGCTTCTTACCAAGCGGGGTGAGAATTACTACAGATGTGTACTGTGAAGAACTGAACACAATGATGGCGAAGCTGGCACATCTCCAACCAGCATTGGTCAATCACTCGTCTCCGCTACTCCTGCACGACCTCATACTGCACAGCAGACGGTCTCCAAGTTGCAAGAACTGGGGTTGGAAGTTCTCCATCATCCGCCCTACTCACCAGACCTTGCGCCTACAGGCTACTACTTTTTCCAGAATTTGGATAACTTCTTGGCGGGAAAAAAATTCAATGCCCGAGAGGCAGTACAAAATGCCTTTGAAGAATTTGTTGCTCCCCGTCCAGCTGATTTCTTTAAGAAGGGCATCAATAAACTGCCACTGCGTTGGCAAAGATGCATTGATTGCATGGGTGATTACTTCGATTAATACAAATAAAAAATACATGAAAAAAATTTGTTTAAATTTTTACATACAAAACGGCAATTTCATAGGTAAAGACCTAATATGTTTTATTTATAAATAAATAATCATAAACATGTCACAACTTTTATTTGCTTTGATGGCTGTACGATGCCGGTGACGGACCGAGATTACACCGTACAGGTATGAGAAGGATAGCTCGAGAGCAGTGGACTGTATGAGAGAGGAGGGGGAGAGGAGCAGTGGTTAGAGAGACGCGATACCTTGCAGTGGGCAAAGAAATTATAAGTAATAATAATAATAAATAAATAAATATTTTGTGACAATTTACACAACGTCAGTCCCAAACTACGTAGCACTTGTGTTATGGGCCCTAGTCAACTGATAAACTACTTATATACTTTTTTTTTGTAAATAAATACATATTATACATAAATACCCAGACGCGAGACGGAAATCGAACCCGTGACCTCCGCAAGCGTACCGAAGTGCGTTATCCGTTACGCCACCGAGGCCGTCACACTGACCTTGATTCTACACTCTGACTTGTACAGGTCGTGAAGGAACTGTTGCACGACACCAGATAAATGTCACGCACTGAACACACAATTTTATGGTATGGCCAATGAGGGTTTGAAGTAACTATCAGAGAGATCGAACGACGACCGTCGCGCATGTTTAGAAATTTGCGCGTTAAAACTTTATTATATTTATCTTACCCTCGCTTTTTACTATTTACCTCACAGAGAGTGAGGGTAGGTAACAAAACTCAGGAGGCGGGATTTCAAATAACCTTTATGCAAGGATCGAACATGCCGCTCACCAAAATGATTATGATGATTTCATAGATTAGAATGGGACTGAGAGGTTTAGATCAATAAATATGTAGATAAGAGTGTGATAAATTATACGTAAGATATAATTATTATACTCTACAACTAAGAAAATAAATATAAATAATAAAATAAATAAAAGTGTATAACGAAATGAATTAGTGTAGGGCAAAGGACAAATTTTATTGACAGGTCTTTTAAAGAGACCAGATTTAGTACGCACAGTTAAAACATAAATGATATCATCAATACCTGAATGAATCTCTTCTATTCTCCCTAAGGGCCAATACAAAGGCTCCTTTAAATTAGATTCAAGTTTAAAAAGAGTTGTAACTTTTTTCAAATGTTTACCAAATGCCATGAAATTAGGTCCGCAGTAGTTGCCTTTAATTAGACGAGTTAATAAGACTTTTAATTTCTAAATTAAAATGATTCACTTGAATTGAAGAATCATAATGTCACGAGCCTGTGCCAGTTTACTGGTGGTTAAGGGTCCGAAAAGGCGTTCACGAGTTTTCAAATTTAAATTATTTTTAAACCGTACGCACCAAATATAAATCATTAATTATTATTTGTTCATTAGACGAGTTAAATCAAAAGGCGTCGACAAAAGTTAGGTTAGGAGAATCTGCGGCGAGCTGATGCAATGTGCGAACAACGATGAAAGGATCGCTACAAAGTCCATAGGTGTTCGTTTTAAGTTCGTAAGTAAGCACAGGCTGGTCAGGAGATTCACGCCAAAGTATATGTTGGTACTTCCGCTCTGAGGGGTCAATGAGCACGGCTTGATACATCTTGGACACGTCAGCAGTGAAACAGACGTCATAAAGTCTAAATTGTGTACTGATTTTTATGATGTCCTGATGTAACTTGCGACCCATTTTTTATTGCTGTAGGACAGCAGACAGGCTGACCGCCCGCTTAGAATTTAGTAGTTACCGTTGTCTATGGGTATTGGCAAAGCCAGTGGTATCGCGAACACGCTGCTGTCATATAAGGGTACAGGAACTTGGGTCACCAATGCCGGAACATAACATAAAGTTATTATGGCGACGTACTTAAGACCAAAGGTGGTCGCCATCTAGACGGGCTTGGGGCCCTACCACGTAGCTAGAGTGGGTTGTTTTGTCGCCTTTTACGACAGGCCCACCCCGGCGGCAGAGACCAGTATTCTTTCTCCGCCCCTGCATGGATAATCCCTGCACCCATCAGGTGTGTATCATTAAGTGACGTTCCAGTGCTAGTCTTCGCGGAGCTGTCAAACACTACACGCAAGGGCGTTGTGGTCGATGTTGGACGAAGCATACACTGGTGTGGGATAAAATATTTTGAGGGTTCAGTACCATGGTAAAGTGTATGGTACTCTATGTACTAGATATTCATACTCTTTCATGAAATTAATATAAGAAAACCTTAATTCTGGAGACCAAGCGAGACGTCGCTCAACTTGCATGAGACACTTATAGCTTATAACTTCATAAGAATCGCCAAGTGGAGTCATGATAATGTCTTGCAATACATATATTTTCTCCTCATAAATGTCCCTGTGGCAGTGATGTCGACAAGCTAGGACATCACGGACTGTCATGCCAAAAAAGTGCAGGCCGCTTCTCGAGACATGCCGCACTTAACGATATCATTTGCCGGTCCCTTACCACCGTCAACGTGCCAAGTCTACTTAAGCCGTCTGCCTAAACCTTGCCTAAAGGGACTCGTTTTAATAATATATTTTAGTTATTTTATTATATTTTTTAAGGTTTTTAGTTTTAGGTTCATTGTTCTAGTATATATTTCATACTATGTATATTTTATTTATTTGTATAGATTTAATCTTTAATTTCCTATTTATGAAATTTCCTATTTATGTTATTATTGTAAGTGCTTTTGTTTGTCCTATATAATAAACTGTATTTCATTGTAATAAAGTCGTTTTTCTGCTAGTTCGTTGTCTGGACTTAAAGGAATATCGCACGGCAAAGATTCCTACTCACAAAACCGTTTGAGATTTTCATTAATAAGATTATCCTCAGTAGTGTACGACACTTAAGATGTGGACGCAAGTTACTGTGTGGCAATCCACTTTATCATTGAAGTGAGACATAGTCAAGTTTCCAGTGATAACTAAACCGAAAACACTTCCAAGCGCAATAGGAATATGGCAGCTAAAAATATTATTCCTTCCATCATAAATATGAGGAAAAATATCACTACCCAATATTATATCAATTGGGGATTTAATGTGAAAAAAGGATATGCTAAATTCAAATTTTTATGTTGCATAACAACTTGCTCCGGTATTTGATTAGTAGGCAAATCGGAAATTAATTTACGTAGAACAACGAAATCAATATTAAAAGATGACTCACGATTATCCCGAGGTTATACACGTACATCTGTGTATCTGTGCATCTCTGTATCTGTGCATCTGAGCATCTGTGTACCTGTGTATCTGTGTGATTGCCAATCGGTAAATGTTTTTATTAATTTAACGCCATCTTCCCTCTTGATTTTTTAAATTTAACACCTTCTTTCGGCAGTTTTTATTAAACGGTTTTATTTAGCTCGACCCGTACGGAATTTATTTATTTGGGTCAAAATTAGAAATTGAAATTTAAGCACCTTCCCGTTGTCAGATTGATCTGAAATTTGGTACACACATTTAATTTAGATGACAATACAATATAATAAAATCAATAACATTATAATCTAAGATGGCCGCCGATACAAAATGGCGGATTACATATTTTTCCTTAACCCCCTCAATATGGGTATCAAATGAAAGGGCTACACTAGTAAAACACGATGATTATGTCAAAATTTAAAATTCAAGATGGACGCCGTTCCAATATGGCGGACTAGGTACATATTTTTCCACAACCACCACAATATGGGTATCAAATAATAGGACTACACTAGCACAATACTGTCATTATGTCAAAATTTCAAACTCAAGTTGGCCGCTGTTACAAAATGGCGTATTAGGCGGGGGCATGATTAGTCGTGTCGAGAACAGTTGCGTCCAAGATTGTGTGACGTTAGAGGGGCGGATAAAATAACAACATGGTAACAATAAATAAAAAAACAAACAAAAATAAAAACGAAACTGCTACACAACGAAAAAGAAGACTCGAAAATGAAAAAGAAAAGTATAGAACGAAACGTGCAAAGGAAAGTGAAAATGACACCCATAGTCGACTATAGAAACGAAGAGAACGGTTAGCAACAGAAACACCTGAGTAACATGATACCAGGTTAATAGCACAACGTGAGAGACAAAGGCAGCTGGTAGAGTCAGAAACACCTGAGCGTCATGAGTGCAGGCTAGCATCACAACGTGACAGACAAAGAGAGTTGTTAGCATCAGAAACATCTAAGGCCAATAAGGATCAAATAATTGACGCCACACGAAATACAGATAATCTAAATTTAGCAAATATAATACTAACAGATATAAATAAGACTGGAGGCTTACCATCAGTACTTGAAATATTTGTAGGTGCAAAAGTAATGTTGCGGTCCAACATTGACGTTACAAAAGGATTGGTAAATGGCGCTATAGGCCACATTACAGAAATTGTTTGACCTCAGTTCCGTCGAACCCAAATGCACGAAACAGATATACCATCAGTTCAAATTGACTTTGGCAGAGACGGCATGCACGTTATTTACCATAAAGACATACAGTTTCCAGCAAAATTCAATTATGGTACGGCTGAAAGAAGGATGTTGCCCTTAGTTTTGTCATGGGCATTCACCGTCCATAAAATGCAGGGCAGCACCGTCGACCATGCAGTAGTATATTTGGGCTCAAAATTGTTTGAGGAAGGACAAGCATACGTGGCTCTAAGTCGAGTCAAGTCTCGGGAAGGGCTTTGTATTGAGGAATTAGATTGTACTAAATTATCAGGTAAGAAACCATGTAATAATGATGCACTGAATGAATTAAATAGAATGAGGAAAATTCGGTAGACAATTTCACTAAATACTAAAAACAAGAAAATAAAAATGGGTAAAAAAAACTTTTAAGATAAACGGTTTTATTTTATGTGCACTGAAAACTACAAAATAAATAAATAGTTACTTACCTATCAACCTACGTAGGTGATCTCGGTCATTAATATCTCTGATGGTAGTGGTTGTCATAACATGAACCATGTCTCGAAGCGGTGAGGCCCGTCCTGGCCGAATGGTTGGAAAGGCGCCACGGCGCCCTGACCTTCCGCCTGACGCAGGTCCTCTCGGGGCACGGTTGCTTCGGGAGGTACCTGTGTCGCATAGGGCGGGAGATGACGTCGGGGTGCCACCATTATGGCGCGGGCGACGAGGAGGACACGGTGGACCACACTGTCGCCGTGTGCCCTACGTGGCGCGAGGAGCGCCGCGCCCTCGTCGCCCAAATCGGCGCGGACCTGTCGCTCCCGGCTCTGGTTCTGTCCATGGTCGGGGGTGATCCTGGATGGACGGCTGTCGCCTCCTTCTGCGAGGCAGTCATGTCCGCAAAGGAGGCGGCAGAGCGGGAGCGGGAGTCGATCACCACACTCCCCTCCCGCCAACGCAGGCCACGCCGGCGGCGCCGGAGGCCCAGTAACGACCTCCGGCCGCCGTAAAAAGCAGCCGCGGGTGGCCCCTCGGGGGAGGACCCGCCGCCCGCACTATTGCCGCGAGGGAGAGGGCTGTGTGCTGTTCTGTGGCCCCCCTCAACTGTTGATCCAGGAGAGCGCCGGGGAACGAAATCCTGACCCCCGGTGCCAACAATTTAGAAGGGGCCCGCCTTAAGACAAAGGGCGGGCCGGCGCCGGCCCGGGCCACGAGATCGGCAGGCCATATATCCGTGGGCCCGGGCGTAGGCGATAGGAGAACAGCGGGGTTTTTTAGTGGGTAGTCGGATGGTCGAACATCTTTCCCGGAGTCCCACACATCCCTCGGTCCCCCCGGGCCGGGGGAACCCGTCAAGAGAGGTTTTTCCCCGAGACCAAAACATGAACCATGTCAGCGGCCGAAAGGCAGTTCATGAAAGAACACTAACACCAGGGTTTGCTTGGTAGGTAAACTAAGCAGCCCACACTATAACAAGTAGGTATTTTGACCTTCTAGTTCAGAAATATTTTAGTACTGGGCAGAATAGCTTTTAGGCATATTAGACTAAAATGAAACGTGGGGCTCATTAACTATTTCTGTATTACTTTCTACTATACTAAGTGTGGATTGCATCGACTTATTATAATCGTCATCATCATCATCCTAGCGGTTTATCCCGGTCGCATCCGAAACCTCATAGCTCCGGAGTCCAGGGTCCGCTAAATCGACTTACTATAATCGTAACTGGAGGTTTTGATCATCAATAACCAGCCGTGGCGGCTTCACCAGCGAACGCCAAGCTCATGATCTACCAAAGTATAAGATATGCTCTGCCATAGGTATGATTTCAGAGGGGCCCCACGTTTTTATTTTAGTCTAATATGCCTGAAAGCTATTCTGCCTAGTACTAAAATATTTCTGAACTCTTAGAAGGTCAAAATACCTACTTGTTATAGGGTGGGCTGCTTAGTTTACCTACCAAGCAAACCCTGGTGTTGGTGTTCTTTCATGAACTGCCTTTCGGCCGCTGACATGGTTCATGTTATGACAACCACTACCATCAGAGATATTAATGACCGATATCACCTACGTAGGTTGATAGGTAAGTAACTATTTATTTATTTTGTAGTTTTCAGTGCACATAAAATAAAACCGTTTAACTTAAAAGTTTTTTTACCGATTTTTATATTGATTAAGCGTCAGATGGCGTTTCGGGTGAAGGAAAAGAAAGCGTTAATCGTGATGATCAAAGTGGGTAAAAATCGAATCTGAATAATAATTAATATAAAGCGAGTAAATAAATCAATAATCCTGGTAAGGATGATGATACAAACTATATAAATTATTGCGTGGTCATTGGTTCTTAATATGAGTGCAATGTTTCAAATCAATCCGTCGTTTTGAAAGGGGTGAGATTCAAAGATTCCGTTACATAGATACATATACATACCAAGCTTAATTAATAAAATATTAATATTATATAATAATATAATAATTAATAAAAGCGTGTTAAAAAAAACAAATTTTTCTTCACCATTTTATTTAAATTTGTATTTGAAACTTAATATAATCGTAATAGTACTCAATCATTTGGACCACTAATTCAATACACGCGTGTCACAGAGTTCCTTTTATTTGTCTGTTTCAATTAATTGCTGTTTGCTTTACAATTTAAATGCAAGTTTCGTAGTATTGGTATTCTGAATTCAGGCTTCCGTTACTCATTTATGAAACTTATTGGGGATTCTAATCGAGTTATGTTTAGGTTTACATTCGTTTATATATTGTTATATTCCAGTGAATATTATATATACTATTTGAAAAATCCAATGAACCTAAAAATTATATCAATTAACTTGTAGTGTACTGTTAATAGAAATTAATCAAAATAATACTCCTATCCATTTTAGTAATAGTGGCTCTTTCTGTCGTAAAATAAAAATTCGGCACATGACAAAACTAGTAATATTTGAAGGTCATATTATAATCTACTAATTTACAAAGTACATTTTGCTGTATTCATGAAAATATTCCATGCATTTCTTTATGTACCATTACAATATTGAGCAATTCAGATAATTATAAGATAGTAGTAAATAGAGAGTGAAAATTTTCCAAATATAAAACATTCATTTCAATAAATAATGAAATTGTCATTGTCATTTCTATGATATTTATTACTATCTGAATTAAAATATTTTTATAAAAAATTCATTTGCATTTAAAATCTACTTTCAATTATTTGAATATAATAGGAACGGGAAGATAGTTTTTTGTTGGTTAATTTACATGGAAATTAGTAATGAGAAACCTAGGGTTACCCTATGTTTTAACTGCCATTATTCGTCATTAAAGCTGTTAGCCATAAATATTTATTTTAGCCAATTTTAAATTCCGGAAGTTGTTTTTTTTCAAAGTTAATAAAACATAAACGTATTTTAATCATAATTAGGGCAATGTTAAAGATCAAAGTTAATTCTAACAAAAGATCAAAATATTTAAAGATGAAGTAGAATAAAAACAAGCTTTGTCCAATGAAATTTACAAGATAAAATATGTAAGACTTTTTGTATCTGGGCGGATCGCCTGACGGCCAAAACGACGGCGCTGCTACGCAGGCCGCAGCGCGTCCTGGCCGTCAGGGCGATAAGGGGATACCGCACGGTGTCCTTCGAAGCGGCCTCCCTGCTGGCCGGATCCCCACCATGGGACCTCGAGGCCCGGGTCTTGGCGCTATTATACCGGTGGCGCCGGGACGCGGCCGAGCGTGGCTCTCGCCCCGCGCCTCGCGAAGTTGAGGTAAAGCGGGCGGAGCTGCGCGACGAGGTGCTCATGGTGGAGTGGAAGGAGCGCCTCGCGCACCCCAGCGCGGGCTTCGCCACCATCGAAGCGGTGAGGCCCGTCCTGGCCGAATGGCTGGAAAGGCGCCACGGCGCCCTGACCTTCCGCCTGACGCAGGTCCTCTCGGGGCACGGTTGCTTCGGGAGGTACCTGTGTCGCATAGGGCGGGAGATGACGTCGGGGTGCCACCACTGTGGCGCGGGCGACGAGGAGGACACGGTGAACCACACTGTCGCCGTGTGCCCTGCGTGGCGCGAGGAGCGCCGCGCCCTCGTCGCCCAAATCGGCGTGGACCTATCGCTCCCGGCCCTGGTTCTGTCCATGGTCGGGGGCGATCCTGGATGGACGGCCGTCGCCTCCTTCTGCGAGGCAGTCATGTCCGCAAAGGAGGCGGCGGAGCGGGAGCGGGAGTCGACCACCACACTCCTCTCCCGCCAACGCAGGCCACGCCGGCGGCGCCGGAGGGTCAGTAACGACCTCCGGCCGCCGTAAAAAGCGGCTGCGGGCGGCCCCTCGGGGGAGGACCCGCCGCCCGCACTATTGCCGCGAGGGTGAGGGCTGCGTGCTGTTCCGCGGCCCCCCTCAACTCCTAGAGTTGTTAGGAGAGCGCCGGGGGGACGAAACCCTGACCCCCTGGCGCCAACACTTTAGAAGGGGCCCGCCTCAAGACAAAGGGCGGGCCGGCGCCGGCCCGGGCCACGAGATCGGCAGGCCATATATCCGTGGGCCCGGGCGTAGGCGATAGGAGAACAGCGGGGTTTTTTAGTGGGTAGTCGGATGGCCAATCATCTTTCCCGGAGTCCCACATATCCCTCGGTCCCCCCGGGCCGGGGGAACCCGTCAAGAGAGGTTTTTCCCCGAGACCAAAAAAAAAAAAAAAAAAAAAAAAAAAAAATGTAAGACTTTTTGTGTTATTTATTTAACTTTATTTTTCTATTACTAGCAGTTCAGAAATAAAGAAACATTAAAATAAAAAAAAGTTTTTGAAATACTAGCTGACCCGGCGAACGTTGTTCTGCCATATAAATAAAAAAAATACTATAATAAAAATAGCTTATGTCCTTTTGCAAGATTCACTCTATCTCTGTACCGAAATTCATCAAAATTGGTTCAGCGGTTTAGACGTGAAAACGTAACAGACAAACAGATAAACATAGTTATATATTAATACAAATACATAATACGTATTAAGTATGTTGTATGGCTTACACATAAAAGTTAGATATATGCTGTCCCGGGCTTTTTTGTGGGACTATTTAAGATAAACATTTCCATTATACATTAAATACTTGTAACTCTAAAGGTTTTTGCAGCGCACGCCAGAATAGCTCGCAGATGGCAGAATTTTTTCCTACATATTTGATACTTATCGTTATATTTTGAACAATTCACACAACATCTTTATAAATTATAGCCTATGTGTTATTATGATGTATAAGCTATATTATTATTGTAAAGTTTCATTAAAATCCATTCAGTAGTTTTTGCGTGAAAGAGTAACAAACCTACATTCTTAGAAACTTTCGCGTTTATAATATTAGTAGGATGTGTTATTCTGATGTATTATGATGGAATATACGTTCACCACAATACAAAAATAAAATTTCAAGAGAAAATGCGTACCAAAGTTTATATTTATGAAATTAATAATATAACTGAATTTAATTCATTCCACAAAGAAACGTCCATTTTGAATGCTGATTATGAGCATGTGTATCTCATACGTGCTAGAAAGAAACATGCTAGCAATAAGTATGCTTCTGAGGTGTGGGCTCTCATGAGCAAATGTACACACTTCGAGAGCATGCTATAAATGAGCATACTACCTAGTAGCAAACAAGCATGCTTTTCTAGTAGCATGTGTATTCTAGGCCTTATATACCCGCGTAGGCGTGTAGAATCTACAATATCCAGCCTAAGCTGAACCCTATTTCATATCATTGTTGATATAAATCTGAGGTCAACTTAAATTTGAATAAAATTTTTCGAAACATCATTTTTAACAAAAACTTTTTTTCTGAAATAAAAATAGCCTAAGTTACTCCTTGTTATATCAGCTATCTGTCAGTGAAAGTCCCGTCAAAATTGGTGTAGCCATTTCAGAGATTAGCCGGGACTAACAGACAGACAGACAGACAGGCAGGCAAAAATAGTAAAAAGTGTTGTTTTGGTATATGCACCGTGTATACGTCCGAATGCAATTACTAAAAAGCGGTTATTTTAATATTACAAACAGACCCTCCAATTTTATTTATTTGTATATAGATATATAACAATTAAATCATTAGTTCCAAAAGTAGGTTGACCTGTGTGTGCATGCCCGCGCGTGTTGTGTGTGTGTGTGTGTTGTGTATGTGAGTCATAAAAAAATTTCTTAGAAAGTAACTATTATTCTGTTTCTTTCTTCCTACTGTCAGTTATGATTAGAATCATAGAAAATGAATGACCAAAGACAATTTCACAACCATGACACTTTAAAACTCAAATAAATTCTTCGTACTATATAAAGTATGAAACAGATTTTTCTAATTTCATATCTTTTGAGAAAATTAAATTGCGTTTACTCTTTAAAAACTCGTTATTGTGTCGTCCCCAAAGGTGTTTAAAGCTTCCGTCCCTGAAATTAATTTAGTATGAAATAGATTTATGGCGTTAAAAGAAAAAGCTGACTTAAATTCAAGCAATTTTTAACTTGAAAATAAATACAAAAGGTCTCATTAGCTGTATATATCTTATTTGATGTCAAGGTGGGATTTGTGTCATTGAATATACAAAATACTTTAAAATTCCAGCCTAAATATTCATTTAAAGACATGCATACAAATTTGCAAAATAGAGGGTTATTGAATGCTCTATCAAGACTTCCGAGATCCAAGTCAACTCCAACTTCAAATTGTACCTTACTCTTCTTCTTGTCCATATCCCACATTATATAGGGTCGGCATATGTTCACTCCTCTCATTTAACTCTTTTAGCCGTTATCTCAACATTCAATCATTCTACTCAATCCTTCAATTCTTTCTTTGGTCTACCTTTTCTTTTGTTTCACTACCATTTTTAGTATTTTTCTTGTCCCATGGCATTTTTGCCTTCACATGCCAGTATCCCATTGAAGAAAAGGTTTTTTAACTGCTTACGAGTTATATATACTGCAATCGTTTATCTAATACACAAATAACTATCACGTATTAATTGTTGACTAAAGATGTAAATTTCGATCTAAATTAAGATGCGAACGAACAATACTTTTAAAAGTGTAGTTCAGAGTATAGGACAGTTAATATTATAAGTGAAAACTATTAAAAATGTTATTAAATTGTGATTCAATAATTTAATTTATTGGTTAAATGACTACAAAGTAAAAAATGAGCTTATAGGAGAACTTTGAAACTACATGGCAAGGTACGAATTGTCCTAAATTTATTTATTTAACAACTCCAACGTTCCGACGTATTTGAAGTTTAACTGAACCATATTTTATATCATTACTAAAAATTAAATGTCATTCATGAGTTCTTGAAGTCTTACGGGCCTTATTGATAATTCTGCTTTCGTAAATACCCAGAAATATGTAAAAGTCCCAGAAATATGTTCTACTCTTGACTAAACCATGGAAATCGTACACCAATTTATACATTATTTGTTTATATATTTTAAAAAGTTCTCTCAAATTGTCGTAGATTAAATCATCCAATGGTAGAAATCAAAAACAATTTTTGATATAATCACCATAATCAAAATTAAAGTCTACAATTAATACATTTCTTAGATCAATTAAATAAGTGTCGACCTGAATCCTTCTCTAAAAGTCTTTTGAATAGCATTTTATTTTTTTAATTGAAAAAAAAAATCCTTTTAACGCTGGTCTCTAAATATGTCAATGACGGACGAACACAATGAACCTCTTTTCAAGTGTTAAAATAAATTTCAAACTCATTTTAAAGCAATAATTTTCACCGAACATTTTTAATAAAGGCATTGCCTCAAGAAAGTAGGTTACGGGTAAACTTGTCGAGTTTTAATGGAGGTAAGACCTAATAAATTTCTAAAAAATACCCTGTTTATCCTTTTAGCGTCGGTCTCTGATGTAAAGTGCTTACTAAAAATTGAAATAGAAAATATTTTACCAAAACATTCTGTAATAATGAAACGTTATTACTACTAGTCTTATATATGTTAATAGTTTTGACATTTGAAAGATCTCTCACTTGACATAATGTAAGAGAACACGTAGTTTTGTAATATAAAATAATATAGTAAAAGTAGCTTTTTAGTATAACAAAGATCAATACAACAAACTGTTTTAATTAATAACAAAACAACAACAATACACATACTTATATCAAGTAGGCAGATTAAGTACTTATTTTGTCGGTTCATATATTATTCAATTGGGCTCACCTTCACGACACTTTCCCGGCTTAAGGAAAGTAATATCATAAAAAATTCATAAAACATAAAAATTTAATATAACTTAACTGAAACAAGCACCTGTTTTACCTTCATTAAAATGGACTAAAAACTGCAAAGTATATATCTATTATGTAAAAAATAGCTAAAGTATTTATTATGATTATATTCCTGTAGGGGCGTAAGGGGCTCGCTCTACTTACAGGGGAGTAAGGGGCTCTACCTACAACTTTAGGCAACCCAAGTCAACTTCACCTGCCCGCGGTGCGCCCTGCCGTCAGCTAACGAGGCTCTGGCTACTGATATGGATGGTGGTATATCCATCCATAAATAAGCTGGTTTATATAAATACTCTGATCAGAGACAGGCAACAGTGTATCTGATGCGAACAAGTCAAAACTGCGGTCACCAACCTACTTGCCCAGCGTAGTGACTATGGGCACAACACACCCCCATGAATATTGCGCCAAATAAACGGCCCTCGGTTCCCGTTGGCACCACTGGACCCGGCTACGGCAGCGGTCTTGGATACGGTGGGGTAGACGGTGTTACAAATCTCCGGGTTATGGGAGGCTGCCACATTTCAGAATTACAATTGGCTACGTACAATGGACGATCGCTTAGACCGGATTATTACCTTGTAGAACTCGAAGTAGAGCTAAGTAAAATTAAATGGGGTTATCAGAAGTTCGAAGGGATGAAGAGCATGATGACTGTGGATTTAGGTAACTTACTTTACTTTCGAGAGGGTGATCAGGTCTCCCAGGGAGATGTTGGCTTTCTCATCAATAAATCCCTTGCGGGAAATGTTGTAGAAGTAGGTAGTGTACAGATTACTGTTCGCTATTATTAAATAGCGAACAGAGTTGATTACCTTGTAATTAAACTCATCCAGATATACTATTTAAAGGTAGTTCAGGTTTATACACCTACGTTGACACACCCTGATGAAGGGGTAGAAGCCATATATGAGGATATTACTAATGCCATACAGGGCTCCCCATCCGGATACGGCAGCGTTGTAATAGAGGACTTCAATTCTAAAGTGGCAGTACAAGAACGCGACGAATCTCAAATTGGCCCTTATGGTTTGGGGAGCCCAAATCACAGGGGCCAAATGCTGGCAAATTTCTTAGAAAAGCAGGGACTTTATCTTATGAATTTATTCTTCAACAAAAGCCCCAAAGGAGAATGACTTGTAGCAGTTCCGATAATATGACCAGAAATAAAATAAACTTTATCATTGCTGACAAAAAGTATATGTTCAAAGATGTTTCTGTAATCAACCGCATCAATGCCGATAATGATCATCGGCTTGTAAGAAGCACTTTGCATATCAATTTTAAAACAGAAAGATTTCGTTTCGAATCGCTGGAAACCACAGGCGACATTGATAAAATGATCGAAAATGGTGTAAACAGTGCAACATAGGCCCAAATGTTTCAGATGTTAACTTGGTCTACGGTTGCGTGATTACTACTAAATTCAAATTGATGATCTGGAATTAATTTTTGGTATCTAATAATAGGCAACATGCGTTGTAAAAATAGTGATTTCAATAATTTTTGACCGGATGGGAAGCAAACTAATTGATCTGTATAATTTAGCTTCTTCGGGATGTCTGACAGGTTTCAAGAGCATAATTATTTTCGCTACTTTCCATTGTGGGGGCATGAATTTTAAAGACATGATTGGTTACCATATCATATCCTGGGGTTTCTATTGTTTTCGGACTTTGTATTAATTACTTAACTGTCTTCTTTCTTGGTGAATTTTACATATGGTTCACTTGTAATGAATTTCACACTGTGGTCATCCACGAATTTCAAAACTTCTTGCTCGTGCTCAGCAGGACCATCATACGTATGAGGTTTGAGCACATTTGACAAATGTTGTGAGAACATTTTTTGCTTTTTCAGTGTTTCCTCGTAGCTTTCCATAAGGAATAGTCAGATACAGCAATGTTATCTAATTTAGCCAGGTGAAGTAAGAACTAGGCTACCCCATTGCTTTCTGTGTAAGTCGTAAAAATGTACTCTCCGGACGGGTACAACGACAGTCGCTCCTGTAGGAATCAAGATTACCCACATCTATTCTATTTATATTTTTGTGCCTGTTTAGTAACGGATAAAGTTTTCTTCTTTCTAAAGTTTCAAAAATGAGTAGATTATTTTTCTGTGGATTTATAACAAAGTTCTCTAGGTCTAGAAAAGCATCGAATGGAACCAAAATATAAGCCTTTGTAAGAAAAATCTTTTGTGAATTGTCTGCGTAATCATAACTTTTCTAGACTTTATTCTTTACCCATTTTGTAAGTTTGTGATTTTATATGAAGTATATATTAATCATTACTTCGAATAAATAAAAACTGTTTAATATAGTCACTTTTGTTTAATGACACTTCTACACTTAATTTACACAAACAATCAATAGTTAAATTATTAATTTTTTATTATAAATCCGAAAATGATATGCGAGCTAAACTGATACGGGCACATTAATCAATCTGGCATGTTAGATAGCGGATATTTGCAGTATAAAAACACTTTGAAATATTCTAAGATGTTTAGTCAAGCATCAACATTTTCACGAATAATTTAGAAATTTTGATTACACTAAGAAATCAAAGGAACTTAGAAGTATGATAAGAATCAGGCCTGTCAACATTGTTTAGTATATGCGATCAAGTGGAATGCACCTCAACAATACATGTACCAAAATTCACACGTGCCCACCTCGAATAAAACAAACGTATGTTATTGTAGCATTATTTTTCTAGAACGACGGTATGGGCGAAATTTTCCTATATAAGCTTTAGACATATTTAGGCAACAGGAGCAGAAGATTAATTTAGTAGATTCGGTGGAAAGACCCGTTATGCATATAATGTAATATAGCGGATATATTTATGGTATTTCAGTATTTTTTTAAATATACATACTAAATATACTGGCACAATTCACACAATGCCATTTAGTCCAAAAGTAATTAGTACTTTTGTTATGGGTACTAGACGACTAAGAAACTACATACATATTTTTATTTTGTAAATAAATTAATGTTATACATAAACATCCTGATGCGGAACAGGAATCGAACCCGTGACCTCCACAAGCGTACCGAAGTGCCTTAGCTACTACGGAGGTCGTCAATTAAATTAACCACAAAACTAACTATGGTAATAAAACTAAAACAATAGTCAATATGAATTTCAAATTTTGATTAAATTAAACACTATGTACTAAACACACTAAACAGATAAGCTAACAAAGCTGCAATTGAAAATCAAATATTTATAACCCCGATTTGCTCCATTACCAATAAATTGTGAAATGATTGTTTGAAATTGTTTGACCGTTAATAATCCTAGGCTATATTTCGAATATGTAATTTCAAATTATGAAGCAGCAAACGTATCGGTTACATAACTACGTGTTTGGGTGCTTTTGGAAATTCAATCACTAGTGATTCCCTTTCTGTACTATGGTTTAATTGCCTTTGACTTAGAAATGGGAATATTATGCGGTCTGTTAGGGACCATGTGATTAATATGGCTTTTGGAAGAGAAATTAACATATATGTAAAACAAAATCTGCTTTGACGGCGAGCTTGCTTACATTTATTAAAGAGCGATATTCAATAGAAGTTTTGCCTATTGTAGAAAAACACATAATGTGTTAATTCAAATTTTACTACGGACTGAATTAAAAATAACGAAAGGCTGTGAAATATATCTTAAATTCGGAAATATGATACGTGCATCAATAGAGAACATTATTAGTTTATAATAGGTCTTTAACTATGAAATTGCCGTTCTGCAGTACTGACCATTTCAAATCAAAATAATTTTTGTTTGGCTAAGAATTCTAATTTCAAATTAATTTTATTTTAAAAACATGGAATTCTTTTTCCAAAAGTAGTCATTTGTTTATTTATTAGTGTTACATTTTCATCGCATTTCAATCTTTTTCGTCATCACGGATACGTTAAAAATTCGAGTAATTATGGAATATGAGTACCGTCGTGGCAGCAACGCGGCACAAGCGGCACGCAACACCAACGACGTTTACGGAGCTAACAATACACTACAAACCAACGCACCACCTGTTATTTGGACACAGGTGTCCAAATTCTGAAGGATCTGTGTAATCAGATCTGGACAACGGGAAGATGGCCTAAAGATTGGAAGGAATCTCTTTTGATGCCATTGCACAAGAAAGGCTCGATGAAGAAGTGCGACAACTATCGGACGGTGGCGCTTGTATCCCATGCTAGTAAAATTATGCTTTCTATCGTTAATGGGCGCTTACTACCGTATCTACAGCGGCAAATACCAAGTGAGCAGGCCGGTTTTGTCAAGGGGCGTGGAACGAGAGAGCAGATTGTTAATGTCAGGCAATTAATAGAAAAAAGCAGGGAGTTCAATGTTCCAATGCTGCTATGTTTTATTGACTACTCCAAGGCGTTTGATTGTGTAAGATGGAACGGCCTATGGAAAATCCTTCAAGAAATGGGCGTTCCTCTGCACTTGGTTTCGTTGATCGTGAACTTATACGCTGGTGGAGAGTCGATGGTGCGAGTTAATGATGTGGTGTCAGGACCGTTTAAACCCCAGAAAGGTGTCCGGCAGGGGTGCATTCTTTCGCCTCTTCTATTCAATATCTACGGCGGATATATCATGAAATATATATATATATATATATATATATATATATATCATGAAGGTAACAAGATCAGCAACCTTCGATATGCGGATGACACTAAATTGTTTGCTTCCTCAGAACAGGAACTGGCTGCGCTGTTTGAGAGGGTAGAGCGCGCGAGCGGGAGGGTTGGTCTCTCCATCAACAAGGCCAAAACAAAAGTTATGGTGGTCGATCGGGGTGGACAGCTTGCACGTACAGGGGAATTAGCAGGCCTGGAATTCGTCAGCGATTTGTTTATCTGGGTTCTTTGATCAGCGACCAGGAGGGCTGTAGTGGAGAGATCCGCAGACGCACACAAATTGCCAAATCTCCAATGAGCAAGATTACTAGAATTTGGCATAACAAAAGCATCTCTAATGTCACAAAGATGAGAATTGTGCGATCTCTGGTCTTCTCGATCTTTCTGTATGGCTCTGAATCATGGTCTATTCGTGCGGCTGACTGGAAAAAGACCGAAGGTTTCGAGATGTGGTGTTGGAGGAGAATGCTATGCATACCGTGGACAGCAAGAAGAACCAACACATCCATTCTCGACCAGCTGAATGTCAGAACCAGTTTATCTACCAGCGAGTACTCGGCTATTTTGGCCATATCGCTCGAAAGGAGTCAGACAATCTCGAGAAACTGATAGTGCTGGGCAAAATAGAAGGAGAAAGGCCCAGAGGATGGTCACCAACCCGATGGTCGGATCAAATAAAGTCAATCACAGGGCTCACTTTGCCTGCAGCTCTGAAACAGGCCGAGGACAGAGTGGTATGGAAGCAGTTCGTCGACGTCTCCGTAAAGGCTTATCAAGACGGGTACGACCTTCAGGAATGAAGAACACGACGAAGAAGAAGTTTATATAATTATATATATATATATATATATATATATATATATATATATATATATATATATATATATATATATATATATATATATATATATATATATATATATATATATATATATATATATATATATATATATATATATATATATATATATAATATTATTTATTTGTTTCAGTCTGGATGGTCCGAATAAATCAAACAAATTTGTTTCTGTAAAAATAACAGAAACGACAATTAAAGTTGATTACTCGTCTCTCATAACTCTTGCTTTTCTATCTATTAATTAAATTATTTAAATCAAATCTGTAACGTAATAACGTAAATATTGTTTACTTTTTTGTAGGCAAATGTCATGTGTCACACTTCTATGACACATGACATTAAGCGCGTTAAATCAAAAGGGATTATGTCCTGGTTACACAACCTAACCATAATACAATAACATTAAAGAGATGATATTCTCTTTACATCTCCCCTCCACGATATGAAAATTGCATAATTTTTCAATCAGCTTCAACTTCAAACATTGGAATTAGTTTTGTCACGTGGAATAGACTCGTGTCTTGATTTCTTTTTCCAGTTTTTATTTTATAAATTGAGTTTGAAATTTTTTCTTCTATTATATATGGGCCGATTCTTAGTTCTTCTAGCTTTTTCCTATTGAGTTTGTTTCCATTCTCTATGAATACTATATCTCCTTCGTTGAATTCATGGTGTCTTCTGTTTCTATTAAATAAACTTTCGTTATACTTATGTGATCTCTGTGTTCTTTCTAATGCTAATTTCTTATCTCTTATCCAGTCTTCTCCGTTTTTCTTTCTTTTTAACTCTTCTGGTATGTTACTGGTGTCTGTGCCATATAATAGATACTCTGGTGTAAATCCCGTTATTGTATGTTCTAGTATATTATACTTATTCACACATTCTCTCGCTATCGATGTCCATGCTCTATTCTTTTTCTCTTCGTTTATTTTACATCTTATTTTATTTACTAATGTCTGATTCAGTCTTTCATTCAGACCATTAGAAAATGGTGCATTTATTGCAGTAAAAATTAATTGCACTCCTTTATTTTTTAAATAATCTTTAAATTCTTTCGAATTTATTCCAGGATATTGGTCCGTTAAGATTGTTCCGATGTTTTCTATGTCTAACACAGTTTGAATTAGTTTTATAAAATCAGCGGCGTTTTGAGTTCTTGATGTTGAAATGAACGCATATCTCGTGAAATGATCAACAAGTAAATGAATATATTTTTTTGTTGATCTAGTGCTTCCAAATCCTCCAATTGTATCTATGGACATAATTTCGAAAGCTTTGGTCGCTGGTCCTAATTGTGACATTGAGCCGAATTTATGTTGCCCTCTTGACTTATTCTTAATACATATATAACATTCTTTACAAATTTTTTTTATATTCTTCACTAAATTTTTAGCAGTATAATATGGACATATTTTCATTTGTGTTTGTGTTATTCCTGTGTGACACCATTCCTTGTGTATTTTATTAATTAAATCAATACTGAATTTTTCTGATAATATGATTTTCTCTCTTTTCTTCACTTTTTTATAATATATTCCGTTTTTCTCTATTAATTTTTCTTTTTTATTCTGTAATAGTATATTATTCATCTGATCTAATTTTATTTCATCTATTTCAATAAAATTTACCGTTTTTAATAAATCCTCTTCTTCTGTATTTGATTCTAGAACAGGGTTTCTACTCAAGCAGTCCGCTTCTTTATTATCTTTACCTGGGACGTATATAATTTTAAAATCGTATTGAGATAGATAGTGACTTAGATCGCCCAATTCTTCGTCTGTTCGTGCTTTTATATTCATATTTTCCAGTGGTTTGTGGTCAGAGTATATTTCGAAGTATCTCCCTATCAGCCAGTGTTGCCAGTACTTTATTGCCTCTTTTATAGCTAAGCATTCAAGATAAATAGCTTTTTTTCTTTTTTGCGTTTCATTAAGTTTCTTTGAGAAGTAGGCCACAGGTTTTTCTTTTCCATCCTCTTGTGTTTGTTTTAGTATTGCGCCTATACCTTCAAGTGATGCATCTGTATATATCTTGATTGGAAGGTCTTTGTCGAATATCTCCAACACTGGTTGGGAACATAGCATTTCTTTTATCTTTCTGAAAGATTTTTCACAATCCTCTGTCCATATAAATTTTACATTTTTTTTTAATAGTTGATGTAATGGATCTAGTAATATTGAGCTCTTTTCTATATATTCATGGTAAAAATTTATTTTCCCCAGAAATTGTCTAATTTGCTTTTGTGTAGTAGGAATTGGGAAATTTTTTATTGACGTTATGTTGTCTTTCAACGGTTTAACCGTATTTTCTCCTATTACATGTCCTAAATATCTAACCGAACTAGCAGCGAATGTACACTTTTTAAATTTTAACCTGAGTCCTTCTTTTTTTATTGCATTTAATAATTTTTCAATATGATTTAGATGTTCTTCAAACGTCGGTGAGTGTATTAAGATATCGTCTATATAGTTCACTGAAAATTCAGTTAGTCCATATTTTCTTAATATGCTACTCAGAATTCGTTGAAATATAGCTGGAGACGTTTTTAAGCCAAACGGTAGACATGTCCATTGATAGTGACCATCTTGTGTTACAAATCCCGTCTTCCTCCTATCCTCAATTCTTAGTGGTATTGACCAAAAAGCTGAGTTAATGTCCAGTGTCGTAAAGTATTTACAATTTCTGGCTCTTATTATTATATCATCTATTAAAGGGAATGGTTGTGCCTGAGGGACAATGTTTTTATTTAAATCTCTAAAGTCTATGCACAGACGTGTCTTTCCTTCATTTTTCTTATATGCTAGTGTGACGGGTGCAGCAAAAGGACTATAAGATTCTTCGATTAAATTCTTCTCTAGTAAGTTGGCTATTTGTTTCTCTATTTCTTTTTTGTCTTTTATATTACATCTATAGGGTCTTTTACTGCAGTATTTCTCCACTATTAAGTCAATTCTAGCTTCATATTCGTTAACAGTCCCAATATCATACTTGTCTTTCGCAAACACTGATTTGTTTTTATCTATCAATTTTTCTATCTTCATTTTTTTATCTTTATCTAAATGTTCTATATTTGTTTGAAATTCTTCTGTTTCCACGTGTTCATTAAAATTAATTGAACAATTTGTAACTTCACTTAATGTTATCTCTGGTTTTTCTAACTTTTTCTCTATTTTCTGTGAGATTTCTAAATTTTCATTCAACCTCAACTTAAACATAGGAATTAAGTCTAATCCTATTATAAAATCTTCAAAATCCTCTCTTTCAACTACATATATATCTACTATTTTTTCTATATCAAATATTTTTATTCTTATTCTTACCAATCCATTTGTCTGATTCACACCATTGACAGACCTCAAGAATATCTTGTTTAAATCTTCTCTATTCTCTTTTATTTTTATCCATTTCGAGTTTATCAAGGATACTTGAGAACCTGGATCATATGTTCCCATTATCTCTATCTGATTCTCAACTAGTAGCTTAAGTCTGATCAATGGTGTGACTATTAGTTTTTTTTCTCTGTATTTAAATTTACTTCTATTACTGAATTGCTTCCTATAGCTTTAGGTTTCTCTTTTTTCTCTAGTTTAAACCAGCATTTTTCTTCTGGATGATATCTTATACCTTTACCCATGTTTTCACATGTCATACATGGTTTCTTTTCTTCATTTCTGAATTTATGTTCTGGTTTACCTTCTTTTTTAAATGTTTTCTTTTTATTTATTATCCCTTCAAGCTTCTGTAATTCATTTATTAAATCTTTTGTATTTTCTATTTCATCTCTGGCGATCTTCTCTCTAATAAATTCTGGCAACCCAAATGCAATTCTATCTATCATTGTATCAGCGTCCATGTCCTTATTTATTTCTAATAATAATCGTTCTTTCTTTATTGCATATTGTACTATTGAACCTTCTTTGTATTTAAAATAATGAGCATATGTCCTGCTACTCCATCCCTTACCTGAAAAGGTTTCTATTAATATCTGTTTCCACGTATTCCAATTGTTTTCATGTTCTCCTTTTATTACAGTAGAAGTATACCAATCTTGGCAAGTTGCATCTAAAAATATTCTTAATAATTCTATTTTAGTTTTATCTTTTTCTATTTTAAATCTTCCACACTCTTTTTCGAATATATGTAACCATTGTCTAACATTAGATGTTTTATAATTACATTTTTCTAATACAAATTTATCTACAATATGTTTTAAGTTTTTTTCTTCTTCGTGTTTTTCTGATTTTTCAATTAATTTTTCTAATATTTTTTCCAAGCTCGAGTTTTCTTTAATATTCTCTTGAAGTGTTTGTTTTAAATATTTCCCTCCAAACTGGATATTTCCTTCATCATCTAAATATATCTTTTCTAATTCTTTTGAAATTTTTATCCATATTTTTAACTCATCATGCCTTTTTCCTAATGAATTTTTTACCTTTTTGAAAGTCTCCGTCTTTGTCAACTCTTCATGATAATCTGCATACATGAGGTCATCTGGTATAACATATTTTTCCCCTTGTTCTGTGACAATTGAGGTTACAGCTACTACTGTAGTTTTACAGTCCTTTGGAGAAGCCACAGCTCTGAACTCGAATTGCAATTTCATTTTGTGACGAAAATTGTCGTTTTATAATATTATTTATTTGTTTCAGTCTGGATGGTCCGAATAAATCAAACAAATTTGTTTCTGTAAAAATAACAGAAACGACAATTAAAGTTGATTACTCGTCTCTCATAACTCTTGCTTTTCTATCTATTAATTAAATTATTTAAATCAAATCTGTAACGTAATAACGTAAATATTGTTTACTTTTTTGTAGGCAAATGTCATGTGTCACACTTCTATGACACATGACATTAAGCGCGTTAAATCAAAAGGGATTATGTCCTGGTTACACAACCTAACCATAATACAATAACATTAAAGAGATGATATTCTCTTTACATATATATATATATATATATATATATATATATATATATATATATATATATATATATATATATATATATATATATATATATAAAATGTATGTGTGTGTGTGTATAAGGAAACCCATTGACACCATCACAACAAAACTACTTTTCGTAGATGGAATAGCCTATAGCTATTTATTTTTTGAATTCCATCGACCCTTTTTTGGCGTTTTATTTTTGCCTGTTATTCGCCCGGCGAAGCAGGCGTGATCGGCTAGTTAGTTTATATATCCAATCCCAATAACTATAATTTTATGTAAAATAGGAACATTTCAGTTCATTAGTCTATTCAATGCATAGCTATGAATGTTTATTTATAACAAATTGCCAAAAGAAAGGATAGAAATTTCAATTAAAGTCATATGGAGGAAAATATAACTTGTTATGAGCAAAATTGCAGCAACAAAACAACGCAGCATCATTCGTACCGTTCTTATACATTCATTATTAAAAGTTCATTCAGTACGAAGCGTGGAGGAAAATGTAAAGCGAAGTACAAAATGATTTGCGGCTACCACGAAATATGCACAGCGTTGACAATAATATAATTGGAAATATTAACGTCTGTGAACATAATGAGTTTGTCGGATACAGCCACGTTGTGAAAGAGATGGAAAAGTTTTCCCTGATCGGCAAATTATATTTCAATTAAAGTTTATTCTAAGGTAACAGAAAACTTTCAGGAGTTGTTTAATTAAAATCAACTTCCATTTAGTTGATTTCATCTGCTATAGATTAGTGAACTATGGTTTTAATTAAAAGTAGCACGTGAGTGGTTTCTTCTGATGTTGAATATTAATTAACTAATGTCTTTGTCTGACTTATGTATTTACTTGGAACTTACTTTCATTTTTTATACTTTCATATCAATTAAATTTTTATTATAGCTAAAGAAACTAAAGGTATCGTTAAAAAATTGTATTTCATTATTAAAAAAAGGAGCATTGTACAATTTATGTTATATAAGATTATTTTATTCCTTTTTTTAGAAATGTGATCAAAATTATTATGTTTTCTTACATTTATTTACATTAGGGTGTGCCAAAAAAGGCGATATTTTTCTTTTTTGCTCTCTGCTCAAAATATCACAGAATTCTGAACTATTTTTTCTAATTTTAATTTAGAGAGTCAACCATCGAATCTAAAGAGTTCCCATTAAAATAACATAGGAAAGTGATTTTTTTTTTACATAATCTTATCCTGCAATCTATGAAGATTTAAAAAGAATCAATGAACAGACCATATCAAGGATTAAATTTTGGGGAAAAAAATGTTAATGAGCCAAATTTTTATCATATGTGTGATTTTAGTAAATTTTGCGTTTTTTCGATTTTTCAACGAAACTTTTGAAAATAGAGCAAAAACTTCAATATTAATTTTATTGTCTATTTATACTCTTAAGTATATATTTAGAGTTGGCGACGCCACGAAGTAAACACGGAGTTTTTAATCTTAATATTTAAAAGTATTAAAAAAAAAACAATCTAGTGCTGAATCGTTCTCTAAAGTGTAAATGTGTGGACATAGCGGTTAAAACATACCTCTTATCAAAACAATCAAAACACTACTGCAAGTATTATGCAGGCGACATTTAAATGAAAAAGAGTATTGACATCATTAAAACAAATACGCCTTTCAATAGCTGGCAGTTTAGTCTACGCAATGGTGTAACAGAATTTCAAAATTAAATTATCGAATTTTCATCTAATAAATTAATGTAGAGATTGCTTTGTGTTTCGTCATGTGTATTTCGTTAGAATTTCTGCACAGAATCACATTTTTTGAAAAAATTGAAAAAATGATAACTAAGCTATGTGACATACTACCAAAAAGATTTTTTCCTAAAAAAATATTGATACCTCGCCCACAGAAGCCGCCAAGTCTAAGGCATCACTGACCACGAAATAGTCCTTGTTGGTTATAAAAGAGATTTTTCGACCGACTAACAACAACATGGGTTGGAACAACATCTTAAACTCGATTCAAGTTTCTCAAGCAGCCAAAAATTCATGTGTATCAGCTCCAACACACGACTGCAGTTTAATCTTTTAGAACTATTATTGTGAAGATTATGTAAAAATATGAAAATCGTTTCTTAAAGGTGAACGCACACTTGTCCGAGCCGAACGCGTCGAACGAATTGAAGTCAAGGAGGCCTTCCACACATATCCGCACCAGAAGAATCGACCGCGCCGAATCTGATGACGTCATCCGAATTCGTCTAGGATTTCTGGGGTTCTTCCAGATTCGGACGATTCGACGCGGGGCAGTGTGCGAGGTTTCATGAGATTTCATATACAGAATTCGAAAATTCGTTTCGTTCGACTCGTTCGACGCGTTCGGCTCGGATAAGTGTACCTTACGGAGTAAACTTCAAATATTATACAGATATGACGACAAAAGGTCGTTAGAGTGTGCGTCGCGCGTCGTCTCGACACAAGAATCCCAAGTGGTTGGCAGCGTTTGGTGGTGTTCGTAGGCGTTCGGCCGTTCGAGCGTGCGTCGTCACGGAATGGAGAACGTGAACGCCTCCGTGCGTAGCACTTACGGGAGCTCGAATGTGTGCTAAAATTGAAAGGTGCGCAAAATACGTTACGCAAAGGAAAGTAACGCCTTACTTTTAGTTAACGTTCAATTTTACTCCTCATAAACTTTTCGTATGAAAAGGGCGCGGGCTAAATATTAAAATAGTTTCTTAAGCAGTAAACTCCAAAAACTTACAGATACGTTAACATCAATAACAAAAACTCATACAAAGCCAGTACCACATAAAACAAGAATCTTACAAAACTAGATTACTCCGGGTTTGATCAAATGATGAATGATGTTTGATGGAGGAGAGGGATGGATTACATAATTCAACAAATTCAATAACCAGACGATCTAGACTGACAAAAAACATATAAACACTATAGAAATATACTTTCATACTTATTAAAGAAAACAAAGCTAGAGTATAACGCTATAGAACTTGCAGAAAATGATCCAAATATGCTTTAGAAATCTATTAAAAATATATGTGAAATGACAGGAAAAAAAGGCAGATCTCTTGAATTGTTAAAAATAAAAAACCAAAAAGCCTATGTAAATTATTGCAATAAATATTTTTCTACACTTGGAAGCAATAAAGAGTATCTTGCAAAAAATGCCTCACTTGAAGGTGATTTTTCCAGCTTTCTATTTTTTCTACCACTGATTCCATGGAAACCATTGATATCATAAAATCATTAAAGAATGATAGCGAATCTGAATCAGAAGATATAGAAAACCTAATTATAAAGAAAATTGCTGTTTTATATCTTGTATATATGAGTTGATCATATCAGTAACTTAAGTATGATGAGCGGCAAATTTCCCGAATCCTGGAAAGTGGCGAAGGTTATATGAGTATTGGTAGAGCAAACATGAATCTGAGACATTGGCTTTTGACACTAAACTACAATGACACATAATCCATCTATTCATTAAAACTAATGTTAAAATGGCTAATAAAACTACCTTCCAACAGAATACAAAATAAACACACAATTAAAATAGATATAACATAATTTAAGAAAAGACTTAATAATATTTTATGGTATTTGTCATTATTAACACCTATTACCGTTAAATACACAACTATTATTACATAGCTAAATATGTAATAATATATCCAATGTACATTTATTTTACAGATTTGTTGGTATGGATGAAAATAAGATAGGAGATTCATTATTATATTGTAATATAACAAAAATAATAAAAAATATATATTGTGGCTACAGTGGAATAATTTATTTGACTCATTAGGATGTACAATCAAGACAATAGTTGTGTTAATGTAATGAGAACTACCACGCAATTAACGCGGAGAAGCGAGGTGGTGAACGTTGGACAACATCGAGGGGATCTATAAATAAAATAATTGCTTATATACGTGGAGCGTCTACCCTTAGTTTGATTCAGTTTGTTGTGTATATTTTGACAAAATTTTGCGATAATGGGGGCAACCCCATTTGCTCTAAAGCAGCTCATACAAAGAATATCTTAAATATAAATGGTTTGAGAGGTTTTTACAAAAGAGGTTGTTTACAAATATTTTTCGTGAATTGAAACATTATTACTTAAAACGGCAGAACTTATAGATGAGACCCTGATTATTAGCGGTTATAGACATTTGACACACTTATAGGCTTATTTATGCCGCTATCGATAAAGGTGTGTGTTTGTGTTTTGATATTGTTAGTATTTTTTTGTTTTATTCTTTCTTTAAACATGAAATACAATTTTAAACATAATATACACATAACACAACAGTTCATGTACAAATAAATTACTTGTCTAGAGAAGATTCCACTGGCCCCTGAACTAGTGATTACTGTATCTCAGTGGGCCAGTATTCCTAACTCCAAATGCGCATTACCATATTAATAATTTGAAATGCTAAATAGTTTAGTATACCCTTTAGGATAATATAAATTTTAAAAAATTAAATGCGAGTACATGTGAATATCTTGAACATTTTTGAAGTGAAAACTTCTTTAGCGGCGTTGTGCACTTTTTTGTTCATGAAACGTAGCTTACTTTACATTTCACAAAATTCGATGTTGTACTTTTGTATTCGATCGGATTAATTTTATGTTATGTATTATGGACTTAGAACTCTTGGACTTATAATCTCTCTGAGATGTCAAACAGTTGAGTTAAACAACTGATATGTCCCACAGTGGGGCGCAGCTGCAGAGTTATTCTCAGACAGTTTATCAGCTATGCTTCTCTAAGTCAGACTGATAGATTACCGGAGACCTCAATAAAATAGAAATTATGCAGTAACAACACGCAAATTACGCGAGAAAATATGCCTGAATATTGCATGCCATTGTAGAAATTAAATATGTATCAGGTTATTGGTTGTAATACCACTTGACTTCCATACATAAAACTATAAAACTTTGTGAATGAGCACTCCTCCTAAATTACTCTATGCCAGTCCAAGAAGCTCGCGGGACAGGATGTTAAATTAAACCAATCTGTTACAAAAACTTGGCCAGTAGAGTAAACATCACCGACAAATAAATGTTACTGCTACGACTACCTTGGGCGTCTAAGTAATATAGACCTGAATGCCGCAGTGTGATCTAATTTTATTAAATAACAATGTTTCAGTTACATTGCTGGCTCTATGTTATGTTAAACATCTATAAATCTTAGACTAATCTTGATGGGATTTGAAACATGACCACAATACAGAATTTTGAGTTTAGTTAAGACTAGCTGTGCCCGCGACTCCGTCCGCGTGGAATAGTGACTTTGGGCATCATTTTTTAAATTGCTTTTAAAATCTGAGGTCAACTTAAATTTGAAATTAAATTTCCGAAACTTATCATTTTTAACAAAAAAACTATTTTTTTTTCCTAAAATAAAAAATAGCCTAAGTTACTCCTTGATACATCAGCTATCTGCCAATAAAAGTCCCGTCAAAATCAGTGCAGCCATTTCAGAGAATATCTGGAATAAACAGACAGACAGACAAAAATTGAAAAAAAATGCTCTTTTGGTATATGTACCGTGTATACATCCAAATACGCTTAGTGAAAAGCGGTTATTTTAATATTACAAACATACCCTCTAATTTTATTTATTTGTATAGAAGATTATTTTGAATTGAAGCATCTGCAACTAAGCCAAAAGCATTAGTGCAATATTTTTTTCATAAAGTACCGGTAAATCAAAATCGATTATCAATATTTTATAAATTCTTAATGAAATTATATCACGTCGTTTTAAATCTAAAACATCTCCATGTGTTCCTTTCTTTCCGTAACGGAAATAGCAATTTGAAAAAAAATTTTTGGTCCTTTTACTTTTACTTATACTCTTTTTGCTAGTTAACATATAACACATTCTTTTTCTGAATTGTCAGGTTTTCGGGAAATGAAAGAGACACAGATTTAAATAGGTGCGTAGAAGTTTAGCTTTGAGATCATTCTCAAAAGCGTGATTTAGCGCCAAGGTGTCTTCTCAAGCTGTGAATGTATGATCATTCGCTTGCAAAAAGAAGAAGATATAATTTTATTGCATATATAACGACAAATACATAAAGCGAAAATAAAAATTCAACAATTTACTAATTATGTGAGGTTACTTAGCCCGCATAGAAAAGTGCTATGAATATGACACCCCGATTTTCATGTGTTTTGTGGATTACCAGAAGGCCTTCGACTGTGTTAGGTGGGAGAGACTGTGGAAAGTTCTTTCGAGACAGGTGTACCGGGCCACCTCGTAATGCTGGTTCGCAGGCTGTATGAGTCGGGATACGGCACTGTGACTGTAGGAGATTTAACATCAGGCTGTTTCAAATTCCATAAGGGTTTTCGCCAAGGATACGTGATATCTCCCATCCTTTTTAATATCTATGGAGAACATATAATGCGACAAACTCTAGATGGCTGGGAAGGTGGCATAAAGATAGGCGGAGTAAAGATATCGAATCTCAGGTACGCGGACGATACCACCCTTTTCGCATCATCGGAAAATGAAATGGCGGAGTTGCTTCACAAACTGGAAACCATCAGTATGGAAATGGGGCTTGCTATTAATAAATCTAAGACCAAGCTCATGATCATTGACCGTTTCACAGCTATCCAACGCAACAATCTCCTACATGACTACGAAACCGTAACCCAGTTCCAATACCTTGGCTCACTGATTACCAACAAAGGAAGTAGCGAACCTGAAATACGGAGACGGATTGGCATGGCGAAATCTGCAATGACCCAACTGAGCAAAATTTGGAGAGACCGTAATATTACCCACCGGACTGATCGCTTCAAGCGATAAGGCCGCCACTTGTACAATGTACTATTTTAAAATATATTATGTAATCTGTAATTTTTTTGTACAATAAAGAATAAAGAATAAATAAATACCCACCGGACTAAAATACATCTGGTCCGCACCCTTGTCTTCTCCATTGCTCTATACGGTGCAGAGACGTGGACATTCAAAGCCGCAGATAGGCAGAGAATCGACGCTTTTGAGATGTGGTGCTGGCGACGTATGCTGCGAATACCATGGACGGCCCGCCGCACCAACATCTCTATTCTCAAGCAGTTGAAAATAAAAAAGACTCAACGTCTATCCACAACCTGCCTACAAAGAATATTGCGGTATTTTGGTCATGTTGCACGCAGGGATACCAGCAATTTGGAACGCCTTGTGGTGACCGGTAAAATCGAAGGAAAAAGGCTAGGGGTAGAAGTCCCAAACGATGGTCGGACCAAATAGCGGAGGAGCTGAAAATACCTGTCAGCGACGCACTCCACCAAGCTGCAGAACGGGATCGATGGAGACAGCTAGTTGACGGAATCAAACGGAGTCACGATCCTCAGCTATGAGGGACCGATTGAAGAGAGAGAGAGACTTAGCCCGCAGTCTACAGGTCATTGACACATCATGTTTTCCCCATTTCAGTCAATCCACACTCTACTAATGGAAAAGATGTAATTACAAACATGGCAAAATTTTACAGAAGGGGGAATTTTATCTTTGTAGATGTTAAAATTAGTCAATTAGTTTCGCGTGTGTTCCATCCAAGAATAATTTACTAATTACTCATGATATAACTCAGAGCAAAGAGCTAATTTATATAAACGTCTCTGAGTTTATAACTCTACATGAACTCGCTTTCAAGTTACATAGTATCTTTTTATGTTACTTGAGATATTTTATAAAACTTAGTAACTTAGTTTGATAAGTTGTCCAAGTTAAGATGAAACTTTGTTCGAATAGATTTCTTGTTTAAAATAAGTTAAAGTATCTACAAAATTATTCTCCTTTATAACCTTTCTTCCGGTTATATTAGCCATTACTTCGCAATTAGGCGTACTCTATTAAGATCCATGAGATCCGGAAGCTTGCTGACTTGTTTAAAACCTATTAACACGTTAGATAATTTTGAACTAACTAAAACCAATGCCTCCATTCTACACTGTAAAGCTAAAAGGAACAATACAGGTAATTTATTACATCTGTGTAAAATAAAACACGTATAAACTTAGAGAGTTAAAAGATACGTCTTATAGTAGGTAGGTACGGTATAAAAGCAATCCAGATTCTCCCTGAGGCGGCGAATTCACTTGACAGAGACTAATTACGAAGAAAGAAAAATGGCAGTTTAATTTGGGAATTGGGTGATATGTAAGGAAAAAAATAAACATTTTTCGTCACAGGGGAATATTTTGAATAAGATTTTCATAAAACTGCGGAACAGTTAAGTGGAAAGGCTATTTTAGTATAAGCAAATTGATTAAAAGTTTTTCAAGATTTAAAAGCTTTTATGAGCTCAATTGTACTTCTGTTGATGTTATCGGATTAAGGAATAGTTTTCAATAAGAGAACATATTAAACCATAGTATATCAAAACGATGTTTTTACTTTAACTTTGTTTACTATCTTGTTTGTTTCTATCCGTGCAGGGCCGGAGAAAGAATACTAACCTCTGCGGCTGGGGTTGGCCTGTCGTAAAAGCCGACAAAACAACCCACCCTAGCTACGTGGTAGGGCCTCAAGCCCGTGTGGATGGCGACCACCTTAGGTCTTAAGTATGCTGCCATAATAACCTTGTGTTGTGTTCCGGCATTAGTTACCCAAGTTCCTGTACCCTTATGGGACAGCAGCGTGTTTGTGATGCCACTGGCGTTGCAAACACCCATAGGCGACGGTAACTGCTAAATTCTAAGCTGGCCGTTAGCCTGTCTGCTGTCCTACAGAAATAAAAAAAAACTATACATAAAGTCTTGAATCAGATTCTTGACCAATGTTGATTTGATTGTCCATCTTCACATAAAATCAGAAGATCCCTATAATTTTTTATTTACACTGATTACCTGACTTTTCATGCTGACCTTAGGGTATAATTTTCACAAGCATTGGATTCATAATAAAAAATACAATTTGTAATTTATTTCTTTACAAAGAAATAAATTATGGATTTTATTATAGTAATAACTAAAAAAAGGATAACGATAGGTAGTAGGTCGTTTTCACAATCTATATTAACAATAAGAAATATAAATTTCTGTTTGCCTTAAAAAAACTAACTCTATAGTCGACGAGACGAAATATTTCTTTCTAAATATATATTTATAAACTCGTCTAAACAGTGGTTGTTCAAAGTATTTGTCTTCTGGGATGGAACGGACAAGGCCTGCGGGCAGGACAATATTATTATATCACAAACTTCAATATTTTATAAACAAGGCGCCTTCTATGAACGGAACTTTACCTGGTAAATTTTAAAGAAATTATACAGAAAATGATATGAATTTTTGCAGATATTACTTTGATATTTAAAACTACAGTATTTTATAGCTAGGGATTTTTTAAAGTATTTATTTAGGCAAGTTGTAATTATTTTCGAAAGGAATATTTTGTTACTATGCGATTTTAATTATATTACTTATTAATTAGCTTTACATAAATCTTTTAATAATTATAAATTATTAAATTTCAAACGATAAGGTTGCTTCATTAGCTACGGTAGAGGCTTTTTACTTTACTCTCTATGGATACGATCTTCGCGGAAGATAAAATATTTATATCATCATTTCAGCCGGAAGACGCCCACTGCTGGACAAAGGCCTCCCCCAAAGATCTCCACGATGATCGGTCCTGCGCTGCCCTCATCCAACCTATCCCGGCGATCTTGACCAGATCATCGGTCCATCTTGTGGGGGGCCTACCAACACTGCGTCTTCCGGTACGCGGTCGCCATTCGAGGACTTTTCTGTCCCAACGGCCATCAGTCCTTCGAGCTATGTGCCCAGCCCACTGCCACTTCAGTTTTGCAATCATCCGGGCTATGTCGGTTACTTTGGTTCTCCTGCGAATCTCCTCATTTCTGATTCGATCTCGCAGGGAAACTCCGAGCATAGCCCTCTCCATTGCTCTCTGAGCGACCATGAGCTTTCTCATAAGGCCCATAGTTAGCGACCACGTCTGCATTCCGTATGTCATCACTGGCAACACACATTGGTTAAAAACCTTCGTCTTGAGACACTGCGGTATTTGGGACGAAAAGATTTTACGGAGCTTCCCGAACGCTGCCCATCCGAGTTGGATTCGACGAGTGACCTCTTTCGCGAAATTGGACCTGCCTAACTGGATCGTTTGACCCAAGTAGACGTATTCGTCAACAATTTCGAAAGTACAGTTCCCAACTGTTACGGGCGTAGGTGCGACATGGACATTAGACATGATCTTCGTCTTGTCCATGTTCATTTTGAGACCTACTCCTTGGGAAGCTGTATTGAGGCCATCAAGCATATGGCTTAAGTCTTCCATGGTTTCAGCCATGATTACGATATCATCTGCGAATCTAAGGTGAGTGATGTACTCACCGTTAATGTTGATGCCCAGTCCGTTCCAGTCCAGAAGCTTGAAGACATCTTCCAACGCAGCAGTGAACAGCATCGGCGATATGACATCGCCTTGTCTGACTCCCCGCTGCAGTCGGATAGGCTTCGAGTTCTGATCCTGGAGACGGACTGACATGGTGGCGTTTTCATACAAACACTTCAACGCTTTGATGTATCGATAATCAATGTGGCACCTCTGGAGAGACTGAAGCACCGCCCAGGTCTCGATCGAATCAAAGGCTTTCTCATAGTCCACGAACGCCAAGCATAGTGGCTGGTTATACTCCTCCGTCTTCTGTATAACCTGCCGCAGCGTATGTATGTGGTCTATGGTGCTAAAACCTTTTCGGAATCCGGCTTGTTCGGGAGGCTGGAAGTCGTCAAATCTGCGCGCGAGACGATTCGTGATGACCCTTGAAAACAGCTTGTAAACATGGCTCAGAAGTGATATCGGTCTAAAGTTCTTCAAAAGGGTTTTGTCGCCCTTTTTGAAGAACAGCACCACTATACTTCCGTGCCAGGCCTGCGGCGTTTTGCCATCGAGGATGACGGAATTAAATAGCTTCTGGAGGATTTTAAGCACAGGAGTACCACCAGCTCTCAGAAGCTCGGCTGTAATTCCATCATCACCCGGCGCCTTGTTGTTTTTAAGCTGTTTAAGGGCCACACTAATCTCGTACAGACATTACATTTATATAATATGCAAATATTTTATTCTGGTATAACTTGAAGTCAATATCTAAAATTTGTTTGTTAAAAAGTCCTACGTTTCGTTAACCTTAGAGATCGTCTTAAATATTCCAAACTGATACATCTTTGTCTATATTGTGTGACAGGGCTTCCTATTATAACCTTTGTGCCCAAGTCAATTTTGACAAGGCTTTAATACGTGAAAGCTAAAGATTTTGTTTCTAGTTCTTGCTCGGGTAAATTTAGAATCACTCTATCCGTTTTTTTTTTCTCTGGTAAAATATTTAAAAACTTCGCCTAAAATTTCATTGTACCCATTAGATAAATATAAATTGCATAGCACTTATCATATATAACTTGGTTCGTTTGTGTGCTAATTATTATATTTTGTAATGACAATTAAATATCACTTTATACAAAATATTATTTATCTATTAGTCTGTCGTTCTATCACATTCAAATTTCGTGCAACCTACAGCTGCCGTGTACTCGTAGTAATAATTCTAAATTTGTAACTTGCTACAATACTACGTACTATACGTAGAATTCGTAGCACTTAGAGTATCGAATTGAAATTTGTTTTTTTTGTAGGTATTAGAAAATTTGACAAATTTAAATCTTATCATTATTTAAGAATACTTTTTGTGACTTTTGTTCGTTTTTTTTATTGCTGTAGGACAGCAGACAAGCTGACGGCCCGCTTAGAATTTAGCAGTTACCCTCGCCTATAGGTGTTTGCAACGCCAGTGCCATCGCCAACACGCTGCTGTCTCATAAGGATACAGAAACCTGGGTCACTAATGCCGAAAAACAACACAGTTATTACGGTGGCATACTCAAGACCAAAGGTAGTCGCCGTCCAGACGGTCTACGTGGTCTACCACGTAGCTAGGGTAGATTTTTTTCTCGCTTTTTACGACAAACCGACCCCAGCCGTAGAAGTCAGTATTCTTTCTGAGGTTAGAGAAACTTATCGCTTCTATAGAGACCTATTGAGGTGTTTGACAGAGGGTACACGAGGCTGGTTTGTATTTAGGGCAAAGGGTAAGTGTTGCTATTCAGCTCAGTAATGCACATTTGGGCATGTTTTGATTGAGGTTGATCTGTAATCGATTTTGTAACTTTTTTTTTGTTTTTTTTATTTTACTTACTTTATTATTTTATTTGTTCTGTAATAGATAGCAGTATTTTATTATAATAATTAGGTATATATAATAGTATTTTATTATAAATCTTCTCTTTAGGGTCGCGTGACCTAGGGATAGGGCCAACTCATCTTATTTTAGATTGGTAATACTAGTAAAACATATTTTCTTGTCCAAGTAATGTATGAAATCACTTTTAAAAATATAAAACAATTTACACTAGAGATATTTATATCGACGATAAAAACAAATTTTAAGTTAAACAGTTAACAGAATAAAGACAAAACATATTGTTCTAAAACTCGTTAAAAGTAAACTAAATCGGTACAAGGATGGACTCTAGACGATACGAAATAAATGTTCCATTTTCTTGTAGCTTTGATATTCGCCCAGTCGAACAGTAGACGTCGTGGAAAAACATTTCATTTCTAGAAATATTCTTTTGAAAGGTACTTGTGTGATCAATACTGTATAGTATTAATTTCTTTCTTTTTTGGAATTTTTCATTCAGATTTTAAGAACTATTCTAAAACATTTATCATAATTGTAATATTAATTAGCAATAAATTTCTCAAAACTAGGCAAAAAAATTTAGAAGTTTAGTTTAAAATTTTGTGGGTTTTATTGTATTTTTCTAGTATAACCTAACTTTCTAGTGTTTATCAGAAATCATTACAAACATATTATAAGAAACCTGTATGAGATAAAAATTTACTGGTACGTACAGCTTGATTATGATTACAATATGCACAATTAATTTGTAATAATATTTTTTTTATATAAATAGATTGGAGAGCGATCTAGACATAGTTTTTGTTTATAAATATAATTAACTTAGTTATATTTAAGCTCAAATGGAAATATTTGAAGAACATACAAATATTCAGTCCACTTACAAGCTTGCGGTTCTTTATTAATTACAGTCACAGAGAAAAACTTAAGCATACCGATACCTTTCGGTGAATCTTCTTTTTCGAATAAGGCAAAAGAAAAATTCTGGAACATTTGAGGCGAATTTTGCAACAAATACCGAAAAAACAAATCCTTTGCTGCTAGGTTACTGACTAGCAAACGGAATAATCACTTACTCGCCTTTTAGAATTCCATTTTTTTTTCGAGAGCACATGGGCTTTTAAGCCCATATTATCATGTTATTTATAACATGCTAATAAATTGATCGTATCCAAGAAAAAATTACAGGGTAAAAAGAAGAAAGAAAGTACTAAAAATAAAGATACGTTTTCACACACACTCGATTGTTTTAAATAAATTATTTATCGTCATGCATGTAACTTGTCAAATAGAAACAGTAATACGTAATGAACCAATTAGTCACCGAGTGTAAATTAGGTCAATGTCTGAAGGCGGTGACACGGGTTACCTTATTTGAGAGAAATGTGTTGTTTGCCTTAATTTAGATTTCAGCTCAATTATGCTCATTTTGGGCTTAGCTGGTGTGCCTTAAACTCCACTTTGTAGTATAAAAGTAACTAAGCTGCTTTAGAGTTAAAAATTAATAAAAATAAATATAGGGCTTTATATTAGTCACCAACTTGGTGAAAATATTTTCTTCATACTTATTTTAAAGCCATAATACTTTGAATTATAAGCTTTTTAAGCAAAGTTAGAGCCTATTCCTGGAAATTTATTTTGTATAATAATGTATTTAGCTTTTTATACATTAGTACTTTAATATTTAAATCCGATGAAGGAGCTGCGTGTGTCAGCCAGATTATTATCATGGTTTGAAGTATTATTTACTAATGTTAGATTCATTTGCACTACAGAGAGTTAGATGATATGGATATATGTTTTTTATTAATTTTGAACAGCAGACAGGCTGACCGCCAACTTAAGAGCAAGCAGTTACCGTCGCCTTTGTGACGCCAAGGACGCTGCTGTTGTTGGACGTGGCCGTTGGCGTAGAGGAATTCAAACCTGGATTATTTATGTTGGAGCATAACACAGTGATGTTTAAAAGGCGGGCTTGGAGCTCGCACCTCGCTAGACTCGTTTTGCTGCTATTAACAACAGGCCGCCCCCGGTTATAGGGGTCGGTATTAAACTCAAATTTGAATTTTTTATTCAAAATAAGTTCCTAGCTAGAAAATCCTTGAAAATCAAAAATGTATAAATGACTATTATTTATAATATGAACTAAAATTACCACCGCTTCATAGCTTGTTTGGCCGTTACACAAAGAAGAAGCGATAAGAAACTTCACGTCTAATATTTCTATTTTTTTTTTTTAATTTTGTTTTTCAATTTCGTAAATGGTACAAGCTTAAGCTCAGAATACAAGGAAAATAAGAAAATAAATAAATTCATATACAAACAAATCAAGATGGTCTTACAGCTGATGGTAAATCTTCGACAATATATAACATTTTAAATCTACGAATATATAACATTTTAGCCCTTATATATTTTAGTATTATTTCGTAGCAAATTTCGGTTTCCTACAAAAATAGAAATGCGACAATGTGTACAATAGCGGCACAATACCTGTCGCAACCCTAATACACATTTTTCATTTTTATCGAGTGCGGTATTCTATATAGGTGGTGTATTAAAGCCCACATTGTGTGACTTTTACAGGTTAAGAAGGGTCTTACAAAGGTTTCCAGACCTCTATCTAACCCCACCTACTACTTATATTTACTGAATGATGGACAGGCTGGTTCAGTTCTCGTTTCTATGTTGAAGGGTCAAACGGAAGTTGATGCCATAAAACTAAAACTTTCTCATAAACTTAGCTAGCAACTGACAAGATTTTGAAGCGATTAGTTAATTCTATCAGACATTGCCAAAATATTTTAGGATTCTTACTTGCTGAAAACTATAAGAATAACTTTCAACGAACATTTCAGTTTGTTAAAAGGAAAACTGCGTCAGTCAAGTCAGTTCATTAAATACAACAGTTATGTATAAGATGTTCTTTCTCTACAACTCGATAGAAATATTTTCAGAGGTGTATATTTTAATTCATTCATTAATATTGTCACATATAGTTCCAAATTAAATTACAGATTTAAATACATATTTTTAAATTTCACTAATTATTTATTATTCCATTTGTTAATTATAATTTTTTAATTTTGCATAAATTACTACGCGTATTATTCTTTCTTTGTTTACTGTCTAAATTATAATACATGTTAGAATTATGTACAGTTTTGAGAGAGTTTTGTTGCTCAAAACTTAAGTTAATTCTTACCTTGAGCACTAAAACTCGTCCAATTGATTATTTGTGTATCATTGTATAACTAAATGAATAAGTTAATATTATTATTCCAACATTATCAAACAAAATGTAATTTTTAAAAATTGTTCTCTGAAATTGAGAGCTGACTGAAGATGAGGGACAGAAATGTGTCAAGTATTACAAAACGCGGGCAACCTCATGACCAAGCGGAATACCGTTGCTAAGATTCCTGCGTTTTTCTATTAACTCAGACGGTATGCGGCGCTTACTAAATAAAGTGCCTCTTCATGAGTAAGTTGATATTATATTTTTGGGTTATTTAATATAAAGTTAAAAATGTTTCATTTAACGTTGTCATAGTTTGAGAAGGAATCGATTCTATTAACAAGTATATTTATATATTTTACTATGTTTTTAATAGGGTCTCTACATATTTCACGATAGTCCCCTCTAAGATATTTGAGGTCCAATTGAACTACTTACTAGCTACTTGGCTGGGCATAGCCAGTAATAGCGGATAAGATGGAAGTCGCTCTTAAATATACAAATTATGCCAGCCAAATCTGCTCCATCACTTTTTGTGAAATATTATTAGATACACAGCTCAGTTATTAGGGCGGAAACAGTGTGTTAAACTATTTTCACCATATTATTCCACTCAACAGAGGAAACCGGTCTGTGAAATTCAATTTTTGCATTCAACCGGAATTAACCAACAAAATAATGATAATTATTATAGTTCTATTTCGTAAAATACTCAAAATATGTGTACGATGCCGGAAACGGCAGGTTTTATCCGTGCAGGGGCGGAAAAAAAATACTAACCTCGGCCTGGGTCGGCCTGTCGTAAAAGGCAACAAAACAACCCACCCGAGCTACGTGGTAGGGCCTCAACCCCGTCTGGATGGCGACCACCTAGTCTTAAGTATGCCGCCATAATAATCTTGTGTTGTGTTCCGGCATTAGTGACCCAAGTTCCTGTACCCTTATGGGACAGCAGCGTGTTCGCGATGCCACTGGCGTTGCAAACACCCATAAGTGACGGTAACTGCTAAATTCTAAGCGAGCCGTCAGCCGGTCTCTTGTCCATTAAAAAAATGGACCGAGAGGGCACGGTACAGGGGATGAGTAGGATAGCTCGAGAGCAGTGGACTGTATGAGAAGGAAGGGGGAGTGGAGCGGTGCGGTGGTTAGAGATATGCGATACCTTGCTGTGGGCAAAGAAATTCGCACTGACCTTGATTCCACCCCTTCCCGGTAGGGTTTAGGTCCACTTGTGGAAGAACTGTTGCACGGTACCAGCTAAATGTCACAAACTAGACACTGAACACACAATGTTACGGCACGGCCAATGAGACTTGGTAAGGTGTAACTGAAGCCGATTGCGCACGGCGCAGTGTGGTCTTCAGGGAGGTCGTGCATCGACCGTCCCGTTCGTTTTGAAGCTAACACGATACTACGCTCGTCCCATGCTCGCTTTCACCATTCACCTCACCGAAGGTGAGGGTAGATAACGAAATCAGAGGGCAAGATTTCAACTACCCTTTATGCAAAGATCGAACAATCTGAATCAATATGATGATTGTGGACTGAAAAACGAATCTAATTTGTATGCCCTGGTCATTTACTCGTATATCTAAATAAAATTAAATTTAGTCTTTAGTCATTTTTAATTAGATTAAAACAACGTAAAGTTACTGCTAAGAACCTTATTTTTAAAGTTAAACAAACTCGATACTTAACACGTAAGATTTGAGCAAAGTTTCCAGAAAAATAAATAATTAACGGTTTTGCTTCTAAGCAGTATTAGTACGCGGTTTACTATCTGAAAGTACGCCTGGGAGAACTTATTCGTTATAATGGTATGTTATATTTATATACATCTTATTGAAAGAACGTGAATGAAAACAAATAGCCCTGCAAAACAATATCTTTATTATGTATTTTTTTTTGTTATTTTATTCGATGTCAATCCACCGACATTTTCTTGTACAAGCATTTAACAGAAAAATATGTAATAGATTTGATTGAATTCATTTTGTTACAAACAACTGATGTCTTAGCCGACTATTCAACCAAATCCAGCGCTGGAGCCAAATATTTTAACAGTATTATATAACAGGCTAAATGAGGCTAACTTAAATCTAAAATTATTAGTGTCTTTAGTTTTATTGTACAAAAATTAAAACACATAGTAGAGCTCCACAAATTTTTCTAGTGGTGTTACTAAACGTGTTTCGTTCTAAATACAGGTTTTGACAGTGAGAAAATTGTTTATATTAAATGTTTTGTTAAAAAAATACTCACTTAGGCCATATAAAAAAGATCAAGAAAAATCAAACCCACAATTTTATGGTTGATGGAAATTGTATGGTTTGCAAATAGTTATCCACTAGCACATGCTTCGCCCAGTGATTTTTTTAATTTTCGAGCAGTAACTAGTATAATAAACTAAGTAAATATTTCGAAGTACATACTATGAATAGACATGACATTAAAAAGTGTTTCCAGAATATCTGTTATCCCTTATAATAAAACGGAATCTCTGATTAACATATTCTAAATTTTAGAAAACGAAGTAGTAAACTTCCTACTATTGTACGTAATTATAATTTGTAATAAGTAAATTTCTAATCTTACTCGTAGAACACACTTTGTTTTTTGCACAAATCCATTCGCACAAACACACGCGCGCTCACCTCTACAAACACACACACACACATGCACGCACACGCGCACCCACTTTCCTTATGTCAACGGAACGCAGCTTTCCTTATGTCAACGGAAAGAGAGAAGAGGCCAGGAGTTCCATAGAACGGGATTCTTTCTGCTCAGTTTGGACTCCTATCTCCCTCTACTTCATTGAGCTACTAGTAGTAATTTTTTAATATACTTTCTACCCGTTACACTTTTATATGTATGTACTTGCTTTTAAGTTTTGGGAGAAAATAAGGCTTTTTCATTTCACTTAAATGACTGTTAAAGTAATTTTACTTAGGTGAAAAACAGCTCTCTGATTGCGGAATAAGTTTCAAGAAAGCTCTTATAGTTAATTCTTATGTACGATTTGTATTTCAATCTCATTAGTTTTTATATTTAATATTATATAATGTACTTACATAACTACTGAATAACTTAGTTGTATTTATTCTACCTTTTTCCTTATGCCTCTTTGGCTAAGAAAAGGAAGCAACTAGCTAACGACGCAGATTGATCTTTGTTTAAAATTCATATTTGTGCAATTAAAACTTTTAAATTATTTTATTTAGTACTCGCAAGGAACTTTTGAAGTTTAACTTCTTTTTAGTTGCTTACATAGTTTTCGGAGGTAACATAATACAGTTTTACACATGAGTTAACGATCAAATTATTTTATTTTATCTGTGATTTTCAATTAGTATTAGACTATGACTGAAATCAGTTATTATTGTACTTAAAGTAAATAAGGCAGTAAATCAATAGTGTGTATGAAAATTCACCAACTACGTCAATTAAACTTAGCAGCTAAGTACATTTTCTAGTATTCGTACGTAATTGAATTTGAAGTTTCGTAAAAAGCAGGCACTCTGTATTTATCTGTGCGCCTCGATTCCCAAACCTATCGCCCACGATAAACTTGAGTACGTTCGCAAAAACTTGTCTGATTGAATTTGTGGCCTCAAAGCGTGTTTATAAAATCCTATTTTATATTATAGGTAACACAATCTGACCTCAGACCCATGGGCATACCTTACCTTTGTCGCATAGTATTTTAATATAACCCAAAGTATCTCCGTGTAATAAAGTGTAGCTTTTATTTAATCGTATCGTTCCCGTTGTTTTGAGAGAGAAAATTACTTTCAATCGGCAAAGTCAAATTTGGGTGAACAGAGCTATCGAAGCGTTCGCCACTTGAGCACACCCAAAAGCAGTCTATTATTATTATTTCATACGAACGAATATCGCAATTGGCACTTGATAATCCATGCCAATCCCTTATAATTGTTTCAGTAAATTTATTATACAATCAAGACCAGAAGGGTTCGTATTCTTCAGTCTATATATATATACTCTTTTCATTGAGTAAATTGCTCAACTAACACTTTCACGTATTTTCATTTTTAACTTACCACTAGCATAACGCTCGTTTTGGAGGGAGGAATGTTTAATGGAAAGGAAAGGAAGAAGTTGGAAAGTGTATTTTTACAAAAATGTATATATTTACAGCCACTTGATGGAAAATAGTACTAGAACAAACACTTGATGGAAAGTATTATATTATGAGTATATAATTAAATATTAGACGAATATTTATAAAGATTTTATTACGTCTTTAAACCACTGCAGCTTAAAAGCCTACTTTTTCTCCACTACTAGCCGTGATATTATGTTTGCAGTGTTAGAAAATGACCCTCTAAGTTTTAAATGATGTAGATTAGTAATAAGATCGACGAATATTATTTATTCTACTATCTATATGAATTAGATCTGATTTGGTTTGGAAGAAATCGTTGTTTAGTGAGAACACCACCTTCATATATATATATATATATATATATATATATATATATATATATATATATATATATATATATATATATATATATATATATATATATATAGTTCGGTTTAAGTAGTTATATATATATAGTATCTAGTTTAAATAATTTTTATCTCGATATATGCAGTAAAAAATATTATACCCTATACATGTAAATTTATAACTATAATTATTGTGTGTTAAAGTAGTCCCACGCTATAATTATTTCAAAGTTAGCTAATGATCTCTCGCAGGCTTTGTTAATTAAATGAAATTTACGGATGTAACCTGACTGAAGCCAAATCCGCTTCTTAAATGTAACAATGCATACCTCTCTTGCATTCGTTAATTAGCAAGAAATAACTGCCTCAACTACGAGTGGAGGCTACGGCTCAATGTGTATTTCAGACTTTGAAAGGCCCCACTGGGAAGTTCATGCTGTCTGTTGTAAATAAGTGATGGCGTACTTAAACATTTCGTCTGCCGTTTTAGGAATCTATTTAAACTAGTTTTGTGGTCATTGAACGGTGATGTTTCGTATTCAGCTGTCTTAATTAAATTGTTGATACAATGTTTAGTCTCTGTTTAGTTTTCATTTCAAATTAATAGTAATAGACAATACAACCAATTTTATGATACGGAATTGTTACTATATTACATTATTGTTTCGTAGATAAATAATATGACTAAATTGATATAATTAATATCTTTAAAAATTAAATGGAACTTCTTCATTTTATCGTGAGATTTATCTTTTTAATTTTACAACTCTAATTCTGTATATTGAAGATGCAATCGGGTATGGTTTTGTGGGAGTGAATAATCTAACTAATAAATAAATAATGGAAGAATAAATTTTCTTTTACTAATGTTAAGTTTAGATAAAAAAAATTACGTTTGTATCTGTGGGCTCGATACCTGCGGAGGACAAAATATCTAAAATTATTTATCCTGATCTGCATGTTAAGCTTTAAGTTATTTGTTTGTAAAAAGCGCTGCGATACTGGCTTCAACCTATTTTTTATTAATCTTGTTTTCAATTATCTTAATCTTCTGAAAAGCTAGTTAAAGCCACCTAAATAGTATGTATGCCTACTTTGATTTTGAAATTCATGTATTAAATGTTTACCTAAACCACCAACATAACTAATCATGATAATGTTTTAAATTATAGACATTATGTTTAATTTTCTATGCTCGTGATTTTACCTTGCCAACTTCTTACATTATTAGCCTCTTTGTAGGCGTCTTAGACTCTAATTACCTTATGAAATACATTATTTTAAATTACATAAATATAATATATAATATTCTGTGTCTTAAATGCGAAAGTCAGTCTCTTAAGCTATTAATGGAATGAAGTTCTATTTCGGGCTTTTGCAGATGAGTTAAGTGGGCATTTACCCACGGTTTCAAAATTTATCTGTATTTTTAATGTTACGTAATCGTATACATTACTGGGTCTTTTCGGCTATAAAGGCCTGTATGCATTATGAAAATGGTAACATTGTGGTTAATAATATTTTCGTTTATATATTGCGCTACCTATATAGGAAGATGAAATGTACGAGTATACCTAACATGTTATGCAAAATTTAAAAATGCTTCTAATTAAATTAATGATTTTGTTATTATTACTATTTATAAGTAATAGTTACACATTTATTCAATTATGTAGCTAGTCATCTAAGATAATTAACCTTCAAAAGATAAATATTTTACGAGCGGCTAGCGGCTTTCTAGGTAAGCGGCTAGAAAATAAATGATCTCAAGATTATTAATATCACTTTTAAAAGAAACCCTAAAAAGGTATAAGCATATCTTTATGGATTTATTATTTTTACTCATAAATTTAATTTGTACTTCCTACTTCCAATGAGAAACGAGAAAAATAATTTAAATAAAAAGGATGACAGGTTTTCCCCCAAAAAGTGTTGACATCAGGCAGGTGTAACGTGTAACATGTTGTGCCGACCCCATATAATGTGGGATAAGGGCAGCAGGAAGAAAGAAATTTAAATTGTAACTCGAATTAACTTAATAAATATGTTCGTTATCTTTGAAATTTTCTTAATGAAGTACAAAAAGAAATCATTACAATAATGGACACAAAGTCTTGGGTATAGAGTTCTTATAAGATCAAGGCCCAAATAACTTTCATGTCAGATTTCATTTTATGTGCAAACAAAATTAACAGTTCAAAAGGCTCTCATTTACCAGCGGGTCACCACGAACCCTTGGCTCATTTTTTATGTAGATTGCGTCGAAGAAAAGTTTCACAATATCAGTCTGCGACACTAGAGGTCTGTGCTCCGATCCGTGGGGACCAACTCTGTATTAAATTCGGGTGTACTGTCTTCCATTCGAATATTATGATGACCTCCGTGGTGTGATGGCTAACACACTTTAGGACGCTACTGGAAGTCATAGGTGCTATTCCCGTGTCGCGTCATGGTGTTTATGTATAATATGTAATTATTTATATAAGAAAAGTATATATACAGGTTATTATTACTACTTTGTACTCATAACATAAGTGCTATGCTAGATATTTTGAGACAAGGTCTGTGTGAATTATCTCAGTATATTTATTTATAGGTCATGAAAGCCTTAAAAAATTCTATGCAGGGGCGGAATAGGAATACTAACCCCTGCGGCCTATTGTAAAAGACGACAAAATAACTATGACTACGTGGTAGGGCCTCTAGCCCGTCTGGATAACGACCACCCTCGGTCTTTAAGTATGCCGCCATAATAACCTTGTGTTATGTTACAGCATTAGTAACCCAGGTTCCTGTACCGCTATACGGACAGCATTGTTCGCGGTGCCCCTAGCGTCACAGACATCCATAGGCGACGGTACCTGCTTACTGTAAGTGAGCCGTCGGCTTGTCTGCTGTTCCTCAGCAATAAAAAAAATGTTGATCCGTCGCATTTTTTGAGGTATTTTCAACTAACAACTAATTAGCTGGAATCGTTATACATTACTGAAAATACTTTTCTAAGAAGAACTCTGTTATATTAATTAGTGCACAGGTTTACATAAATACAATATATTAGCAAATTTATGCATTAATTTGTGTGATGCAAAACGTATATAGTACACATATACAGGGTTATTGGTAATTTGACGTATTCCCATTAGGAGATGATAGGGGTGACTATTTGCAAAATTTTAACCCCCATATGCATTATGCAAAAGTGAACCATTTGAGTTATCATATTTTATATATTTTTTCAAAAAAGTCAACATTAAAAATTTTATTAAAAAAAAATATCAATTCAAATCTATTTTTTTCTTCTGATTGATAAAAACGATTAAACAATGTTTAGATCACCACCCAAAACGATCCCATGTGACAATGGAATCCAATGAAGCACTACTCCGAGTAGATTCCAAAACGCTATCTTGACTAACGCTCTAATTTAATCAAACTGGTTATTTATCAATATAAAAACAACAATTATCGGTCCAAATTTAAAAATGCTAGACGAAAAACGATATAATTTCAATAATTTTTGAAAATGTTTTCTACTAAAATGCCTTAAAAAAGTTATGAAACTTGGCTTGAAGATTGATTTCAAAACATAACCTTTTTTTAGCTCTCCAACAATGCATAACAACTAGGAACTTATTTCAAACAAACTGAAAAAAAATTATCACTAAAGAAATTCGTATTCGAACTAAACTTAAAATTGCTGTTTGAATATCATGCAGATAGGTTTAATGCGTACCTAAGCCAGAGCAGGAAGCAAACTGGCAGGTTAAGAAAAAAAAATTTTTTTTTCAAAGAAATCTTTTTTTGAACTTTTCACATGTGCATTGGTTTTGTTTTACGATTTGGCACCGAGTTTTTTGAAGTAAATATCGTCACGATTGTAGTTTAATTTGAATGGAAATATGGAAGAGCTTGATCAAAATGAACAGCGTATGTTTCAAAATTACACAAAAGAAGAATACGCCGATATTGTGTTTTATTACGGCTTTTGCAACGGTAACAGTGAAGCTGCTCATCAAGATTATTCGCGTTGGTTTCCTAATCGCCAGTCACCCCATGTATCAGTTTTTAATGGAGTGTATAGACGAATTCGAGAAACTGGTAGTGTTCAGAGATGACAAATTAATGCCAGAAGACTCCCAGTCCTTGTTGTTAGTTACGAGGAGAATATTCTGCAAGAATTTATCGGTGAACCAACAATTTCAACAAACACCGTCGCTACACGACTCTCTGTAACACAATGGAAAGCGTGAACCACATTGCATAATGCAGGATTCCATTCTTACCATTATACTTCGGTGCAAGTTATTCGCAAATGATCGCTATGTAGATTCATCTTAAATATGGATTTTGAAGACACGTCATTTTTGATAAATATCCTATGCACTGATGAATTTAAATTTGATCAAGATGGGATTACTAACTACCACAATGAACATTATTGAACTGAGGAAGTACACAAAAATCATAATAAAGAGGTCAAAAGAGTCGCAACGCCGTTTTTCGGTCAATAGGAGGATATAAATAATTGACGATGATTTAATCAGACCTCATTTTTTACCGAGCAATCTAAATGCTGCAGGTTACGAAATTTTTTTGACAAATGAAATGTTTGACCTCCTTTGGCTACAAGGGAAAATATATGATATACTAATAAGACGGATGTCCTGCACATTTTGGTGTCAATGTAAGGCGATGACTAGATAGCCGTTTTCTTAATCATTGGATAGGGCGAGGAGGACCCATTTTGTGGCCTGCGAGGAGTCCGGACTTAACGCCGATTCATTTCTATGTCTGGGGTCACATGAAATCCCTAGTTTATGATATTTCGCCTGTGTCATCCGCGGAAAAACTCAAAACAAGAATTATTCATGCAGCAAATGCAATGCGCAATAATTTGACTACTTTCGTAGATATGTCACAACTCAGAAAAATAATGCGTGCGCAATAGCGGAAGTCACATCAAGCAAGAACTTCAATTATACTGAATTACAAAATAGGCTTAATTGTTACTTATTATTAATTGTTAATTATTATTACTACTAAACTGTTACTGTTTTTAATTATATTTTTTGTTTTATTTACATTGGGTATTGTTTTTAATTAATTTTATGGAAATTTACGTTTGTGATCTTTTTTTTCAGTTTCTTTGAAATAAGTTCCTTGTTGTTATGCATTGCAGGAGAACTAAGAAAACGGTTATGTTTTTAAAATAATCTGCAAGCCAAGTAGCATAACTTTTTTTTGTTTTTAGGACGTTTTAGTGAAAAAAATCTCAAAAATATTAATATCGAGAATTAATATCATTTTTCGTATCTCATTTTTAAATTAGGCCGATAATTGTTGTTTTCATATTAATAAATAACCAATGTTTTATCGTTTTTATAAATCAGACGAAAAAATAAGATTTAAATTGATACTTTCCCTTAAAATAATTTTTGATATTACATTTTTGACTTATTTTGAAAAAAGCTAAAGAACATGATATCTCAAAAATGTTTCACTTTTGCATAATGCATATGGGGGTTAAAATGATTGCAAATAGTTACCCCTATCACCTCCTATTAATACCTCGAATTACCAATAATCCTGTATAGTATATTAAATCAAAAGTAATTACTTTTAAAGCAAACCAATATTTTGTGTTGAAAAGGGAAATGGAACCTTCAACATAAACAAGAACAATATTCAAGCTATGATAAGTGTTGTCTGTATAGACTTTATTATATACTCCTAACTATTTGTATTGTTAAGTAGTAAAGCAAAACCTCGGGCCTTTTTGCGTCATTGACTTTCCGTGACACTTTACTTCAAAATAAGAACAAGTAATTTTTTGCTTAGTGTATCCCAAAACTCGATAAGTGGAGAAATACTTTTCTACCTTTGTGTGTCAGCAACCTTTTTATTATTCGATTTTCTTTTTTTGGTTGAAATATCGGATGAAAGTAACTCTTATAATCATCAGAGTAGCTATGACTGTTTTAATAAGTAGGAATTTATAATATCGTTCTCGGGTGATATATTGAGCGGGCCATTAGGAAGGGAGAACAGTATGCATAACTTCGCCGAGGATTTTACATTTCCATCTTATTGTTGTCCTGGCCTCGTTTGGATGCAAATATTTTATAGTTCAAGCCCGAGCGAGCCGTCCCGCATTTTAGTTTCTTTCGCTTCCTGTAATTTGCTCTCTGGATATTTTTTCTTCTTTTCATCTCGCTTATTCCAATTTAAAATGGAACGTACATAAAACCGTGGATATTATTCGGCGCTCGTAACGGGCTTATTTACAAATGCTTGCGTATGTCTTTGTCGTTTTATTTTGAAGTAGGGCTGTACTCTGCTTGCGTAATATTGATATGCAGAATATGTATCGACCCTTATATCTGAAATATCTCCGACTATGCTACATATTTACAACTTTTAAAATACTTACAATTACATAATAAGTTACACTTAATTTTATTAGTTTAAAATAAAGTTCTCGTCATAACCATATTACGTAAGCATTTTCATCCGTGCAGGGGCGGAGGAAGAATACTAACCTCTGTGGCCGGGGTCGGCCTGTCGTAAAAGGCAACAAAACAACCCACCCTTGCTACGTGGTAGGGCCTCAAGCCCGTCTGGATGGCGACCACCTTTGGTCTTAAGTATGCCGCCATAATAACCTTGTGTTGTGTTCCGGCATTAGTGACCCAAGTTCCTGTACCCTTATGGGACAGCAGCGTGTTCGCGATGCCACTGGCGTTGCATACACCTATAGGCGACGGTAACTGCTAAATCCTAAGCGGGCCGTCAGCCTGTCTGCTGTTCTATAGCAATAAAAAAAAAAGCATATTCATATCCGATTGTATACCTTTACTGGTTTTTCTATGAAAAGATTAGAAGGTCTTAAAATCAACTCTCTAACAAAAATCATGAATATAAATTCACATTCTTATTTGATGTAAAATTGTAATATTTAAAGATATATTTTAAATCGATTTTAAATTACGTCAATATTGTTTACTTTTGATTTTCCAAAGACTGACTCCAATTCTAATTTATAGCACTAAATCAGTAATTACCCTTATCCCACATTATATTATGGGGTCGGCACAACATGTTACATGTTGCATTTTAAAACAGTAGTGGCTTACTTTTTACAACCGGCTGCCTGCCTGACGTTAACCCCTTTTTGGGGAAAGCTTAAATAAGCAATAAATATGTTATCTCAATTTAAAATAATTTCAACAATACATCTACGAATGTCCCTGTTTAATAATAAAATATGAGTAAAAAAACGTATCATCTAAAAATAACAACAACGCTATTAAAGAATTGTTTTCCATGCGAGAATATACTTATTTTGATTATTCAACGTGACAAAGTTATGACCTTTTTATTGTCTCCGTTTGGCAACAGCTCAAGGATAAGTTTGAAGTCACATTTCATTTATAAAGAAAAGTTTCTGACATAAATTCCTTGGAATATTATTATGCATATCACCATCATATTTCTTTTATATTGATTTGGGAACGCATACTTATATCGACAGTACAAAACAACGTGTATACCACATCAGAGTTTTTTTTTAATTTTCAAAGGAAACTAGGTGTAAATAACCGGTTTTATTTTTCAATATATTGAGATATATTATATTCAATATACACAGAAAGCACAAAAAAAGCCACCAGTCCCAAAATAATAGTAGCGTAGCACTTAAGTTATGGGCAATAGACTACTAATATACTTATTTTTATAAATAAATACATATAATATGTAAACACTCAGACGCGGGATCCTTTTGCGAGGCAGTCGTGTCCGCAAAGGAGGCAGCGGAGCGGGAGCGTGAGTCCACCATCACACTCCCCTTCTGCCAACGCAGGCCACGTCGTCGGCGCCGGAGGGCAAGCAACGATCTCCGGCCGCCGTAGAAAGCGGCCGCGGGCGGCCACTCGGGGGAGGATCCGCCGACCGCACTATTACCGCGAGGGAGAGGGCCGCGTGCTGTTCCGCGGCCCCCCTCAACTCCTACAGTCAACACAGGAGAGCGCTGGGGGGACGAAACCCTGACCCCCTGGCGCCAACACTTTAGAAAAGGTCGCCTTGAGACAAAGGGCGGGCCGGCGCCGGCCCGGGCCACGAGATCGGCAAGCCACATATCCGTAGGCCCGGGCGTAGGCGATAGGAGAACAACGGGGTTTTTAGTGGGTAGTCGGATGGCCGAACATCTTTTCCGTAGTCCCACATAACCCTCGGTCCCCCCGGACCGGGGGAACCCGTCAAGAGAGGATTTTTCCCGGAGAACGAAAAAAAATGTGCGTTAGCCGTTACACCATAGAGATCGTCCACATCACATATACTCTGTTCATATATTTTCTATCTATATTCACACCTATTTCTATGTTTTCAATGCTATCTACAGATTTGTTAAGTTGGTTGAGGAAGTGAGATAGCGCTGAGATCGCCACAAAGTCTTCCACGGATCCATTTTCGTAACTTTACCCATCTATCTCAGCATTCACATCCATGCATCATTCTATATTATTTTATCCTTCACATATATGGCTAACATTCCGATCCACACAATATGACAAGTCTTATTACAAAATTATAAATATTGAATATTTATGAAAAATAAAATTACATTTTAGCACCACGAAGAGTAACGGCAAAAACACCTGTCGCAAAAGACATTAGATCTGATGAGTGTCATATAAATGCCATAAGCTCACTCGTTTGTCTCGACTCCTTTTTGGGTGCACATTTGCACGAGGACCCAAATTGGGTTTAATTTATCAGTTCTCCCCTGCGGCACGGATACACGACCCTTTATATCGCTCGTTGATAAAAATCTAACGAATACTGCCTTGTTGACAGGTCTGGAGATCAGCGAGACTTGGGTAGTGGCTTTTTATTACATTAATAGCCGTACTTCTGACTTTACTTTGATTTTAATGTTATTATATAATATAATTTACCTGTTTTATACGTACGACAGAAAAAAATTATTACTCAATGGAAAGCTGTTAATGTATTACCAAAAATATGAAGCGGGTTTGAAAAATGATCTGAAAGTAATCATCATTTAAGCGTTAAATCCCGGTTTTTAAAACTCCTGCTTCAGTGCCCTTGGTTCGCTTTCCGACTTTTTATTCTTCAATTTACATGTTCTTTAGCATCCTTGGTAATGAGTCCAATGACGCGCATAATCACTCTTTACCGTGTCAAACAACTTTTAAGGTCTACTTTTTATCGGGACTCGCCAGAGTTGATATACATTTAATTTTGTTCCCCACGAAAGTAGCTGGGTAAAATTATCAGAAAGTGGGAAGAAGAATTGAATTAAGATTTGTGGCGGAGAATTTAGTACTGAAAGATAGAAAAGGAACGAGTAAACTACTAAATTAAATATTTACCATATGAAACACAATTAGCTCTAGATTAATATATTCACTCTAGTATTCTGTAGAGCGTGATACGATGCTATGTGAGCGTATGGTAATAAATTTATCTTTAGCATATCTCTACCACATACGACTTCACAGACAGATACTTCGATTTTATTTTTAAGTAGATACAAAATATAATTTGTTTTAATTTACCCATTTCGGCATATTTCTGCGGAACTGTGAATCATTTGTGTTACGAAAACAGATAATTTCATTCTAGAGGCGCTGACTAAATTACTCAGCGCTCCTCAAAGACAATCGATATGCCAAATATAATATAAACATAAGGAAAAATAATTATACCGTATGAATACATTATTTTTATTGCGATCCGTGTTCTACGGTGGCGCTTTGACTTTTATTTTTATTTGTAATAATGTTAATAATCACGTATCGGATTCATTTTAACACAAATTCCTTGGATATTTGATAACGATTCAGTGATTTCAGATTGAATTGATTATATTTGTTTATTTCAATACTTGGATTTTTTTGATCGATTTTCAAGAGGTTACAAAATTGCTAAATACGTGCAGTCAATTAGTGACTAATAATATTATTTGACTTTGGGACCAATGACGACCTCCTGAAGTAGCCGTTAGCCGTTGCTAACGCACTTCGGTATGCTTGGGGAGGTCACGGGTTCGATTCCCGTCCATCGTTTGGGTGTTTATGTTTAATATGTATTTACTTACAAAACAAAAGTATATATGTAGAATACCAGTTGTCTAATAACCATAATACAAGTGCTATATAAGTTAATTTGGGGCTAGATGCCTTTGTGTGTAACGTCCTAATATATCTGTTTATTTTCTTCTGCAGGTTTAAGTATTATTATGAGTAAGATTTTGTATCTTTCCTTCAATTTGCGTGCGCTTTTATTAACGGGAAGTGCTGGTTTATTTAGATAGCTTTGGTTTGTTAAGTAGTCCTGTTATTATTTTTAGCCTCGAGATCCTTGCTCCTCCATTTTTTTCTTAGGCTCGTTTTGCTAGTTTATGGACAGAAATGGATTGTTTCGATGTATCTTGTTTAAAACCACTTATCGGTTGCTGATATAAAATATTTGATTACTTTGTACTTTATCCTATCTTTTCTGTTTAAAATTATCAATACCAATATGAAGCTTCATTTTTATTCATTCTTATACTATAAATGTGGAAGTATATAAGTTATTGTGGATAGATTTTGTGCTAAATTTTGATACAGGGATATAATGTACAGAAACATAACATAAAACTATTTGTTACCTAAAATATTAAGAAAATGTAAAAAATAAAATCTACAGACATATAAATACTCATCTGCAACAGAATTAATATTGTACGTATCTCGAAAGGACCTAACCACTAATGGAGGTTTCCATTACTGACCTTCCATTACAATATACCATTGATTCCCAACTAATACGCTCTAGCCCTTTGAATATGTACACCTAATGGACAATCGATCTTCATATATACCAGGAACCCTTATTACAAGTTTGATTAAAATGCGCCCATTTTGACTAAATGATATGGTGCTTTGTTGTGGTTATTTCATTGCGAGAGAAGCACGGATACGAAATTTTATTTAAATAATTATTTTGCTGTTCAAGCAGTTGTACTCTGAAATTTATTGACAATGCTACTGTTATTTAACAAACACTTAAAAGAATTTCTAAAATTTTGTATACTGGCATTTTGTTTATACGATCCTTGCATAAATGTTCGTTGATATCTTGCCTCCTGATTTTTGTTATCTACCCTCACTTTCGATGAAGTAAATGGAAAAAGTATGGGTGGGACGAAAGTAGTATCGCATGAGCCTCTGACCAAGTGGGATGACCTCCCTGTAGACCATTCTCTGCGCCGTGCGCAATTGGTTTCAGTTACTCCCTACTAATTCTTATTGGCCATGCCTTAACATTGTATTCAGTGTTTAGTTTGTGACATTTAGCTGGTGCCTTGAAACACTTCCTGCACGAGCGGGCCTAAACCGAACCGAGAAGGGTGGAATCAAGGTTAGTGAGAATTTCTTTGCCTACTACAAGGTATTGCATATTTCTAACAACCGGTCCTTCCCCCTCTCTCATACAGTCCACTGCTGCCGCGCTATCTACTCACCCTCTTGTACGATGCAATCTCGGTCGGTGACCGACATCGTACAGTATTATCTATACAAATAAATAAAATTGGAGGGTCTGTTTGTAATATTAACGCAAACGGTGCAGACCGTGTTCCTCGGGAGTTTTTTTTTTATTGATGTAGGCCAGCAGACAGGCTGACGGCCCGCTTAGAATTTAGCAGTTACCTGTGTGGCGTAGCAGCTAACGCACTTCGGTACGCTTGCGGAGGTCACAGGTTCGATTCCTGCCTCGCGTCTGGGTGTTTATTTAGTATATATTTATTTACAAAAAAAGTATATATGTAGTACATCAGTTGTCTAGTACTCATATCACAAGTACCATGCTACTTACTTTGGGACTAAACGGCGCTTTGTAGATTGTGCCTCGTCGCCTATGGGTGTTTGCAACGCCAGTAGCATCGCGAACACGCTGCTGTCCCATAAGGATACAGGAACTTGGGTCACTAATGCCGGAACATAAGGTTACTATGGCGACATTCTTAAGATCAAACGTGGTCGCCATCCAGACGGTCTGGGGGCCGTACCACGTAGCTACGACTTTTACGACAGGCTGACCCCGGCCGCAGAGGTCAGTATTCTTTCTCCGCCCTTGCACGGATAAAAAAGTTTGAACATCGACACGTCCTGCACATTACAAAGCACATGCTATACAACCGCTCGTTCCGCACTCGATCTTACAATCACCTCATGCGACAGTGAGGGTAGTTAATAAAATCAGTACGCCAAATCTGATCTACACTTTATACAAAATCTGATGAACAAGAATATCTGCAATAAATTTTAATAATAAATAATTTTGTTTTAGATGAAAACTCCATATCGAATAATTTTATTTACTAATTTATATCAATATTTTAATTATATACCCTTAAGCTTGTTTAATTAATCAGTTTTATTTAAATTTAGAGCTATAGTCCAATGCTCTTAATTTATATGAAATATTTTTGAATTGTTTGGTTTGTAACTAGTTTTGTTTATTTACAAAATATATAAACAGAGAACTCTTTTGCTTTTGATTACCAATAATTTTTTATTCCTCTTTGAGGATGTTTTTAAGAGACCGCCATTGGCAATGAAATCGCTTGTTATACTCAAATCAGTTTATACATCGATTATTCATAATATATTATTTGGTACAACAAAGCATAATTTATTTCTATTTCATGATACCAACTAAAATGTAAGCTTGTCAATTACTGTTACTCTACTTCTTTGCAACTTTACTAGGCAGCTCCGTATAGTAAAAATTTATTTTATAAGGAGTTTCTTACGATGGGACACTGGGTCAGTTTTAACGGCATCTACATCAGCGACGTACTAATACATTCTCATACCAAGAGCTAGAACACACAGACGCATTGCACGGAGTCCCACAACACTTCGTTTTCCATGCGCTGGAATATGCAAAAATATACCTTCATCAAAAAAGGGCTTTTCTTACTAAAATATAATAGAATCCAAACACGACTATTTGCAGCTCCATCTCATCAAATATTTGAATCCAAAGACTTGACACCGCTTGCCGCTTCACAGCCGCCTTTATTTTATTTATTGTCACTATTAGTATATAATATATTTAGTTCAAGTGTAGATGGATTGCATATTATCAACTTAGATTTTTAAAACACAATTTCGAATTCATATCTACCTGTATAAAATATCATGAAGAATAAAGAATACGACTGAGAAATAATTTGCTTAATTAATCCAACGTGCACTATTCGCTCTCATTTTAGAAGAAAAAACTAATTAAAACTTCTTATATGAAGCTTTTTTCCTAAGTGTCATATTAGTAAAATTTTGTTACATAATTTTACTACAGAATCTATATGAATCCTTACTAGTTTACTAAAGTATTAAGACGAATACTCTATTTGATAGTTTCCAAACAGGAAATGAAAGAACGCCATTCAAATTTCCACTATGTGATTATGGTCTTTAGTGATTAGACGGCATCACCTTAATATGAGCGCTGCCGCCAAAGTTTACGGAAAAGCCGTCGCGGGTGTATGTGATACTCCACACTCCCTAAATGCGAATACTCAGCTGGCTAGCAAGTGATAGACAGTGGTAGTCGCAGTATTTCCACCAAAAACCTGAGACTTTTTACGGAGATCACAGGACCGACTTTTGGCCATTACTCTGTGATGCCTCCGGAAACGGCAGCAACCCTTAACTGCGCTATTCCAATTATTGACCTACTTAGCGCAACGGCTTAGCCGCACTTCAGAACGCTTGTAGGGGTCACTGTTTCGATTCCCATCTTGATTCTGGGTATTAATGTATAACAAGTACTACGAGTAACTTTACCCAAAAAAAAGTTGTATATTTTTCGTTATGTATATGCTTTGGTACTCACTTTGGAACTAAATGGTACTACGTGAATTGCTTCAGTTATTTATTTATATACTTTTGCTTATTTTGCGTTTCCTTAAATGATTAAAAATAAGAATTTATTATTTGATAATTGTTTCTTTTTTATTTCTTTTACTAAGATAGTTCTTTAAGTATCTTTCATTTTCCATTACGTCCTTAATACTTGATAAAATACAATTAGAGGAGACAAATAAAAATATCATTTATTTCATAACTTTATTTACGTATTCCATTTAAATTTTATAATTATAATACAATAAAATAAAATAACAACAATAATAATATGTGTTACTGTACATTAAATTTAAAGGATGATGTTGTGCAAAGAATTGACTTTACCTTAAGTGAAACACAGCCATAGATATTAATTAAATAGCCTATTCATAACTTATTTATAAATTTCCCGAAAACAATATTATCTATTAATATTATTTAGGTTTACGATCTTTAGGAATCTTCTACACCATTGAGCTATGTGATGCGTCGCGGCGATGCGAACAAAACAATATTAACTGACCATCTCGTAGTAGACTGACATTACATGTTGATGAAATAATTTTTAAATGTACAAAAAATAATGTCTCCTTTTTTACATCGCTATATTAGGTTCTACAGATTTGTTTATTTGTTTATTAATAAACGATTTATTGAATCAACGCCACATGAATTATGTTATAAATTCTGAAACCAACCACTAGTTTACATACATATTAATTTACGACTAATGCAAAAAAAAAATATAATAAAAAAAATAATAAAACATTTAACATAAGGGTAATTAAATATGAAATACAAAGTGCTTACTTATACTTGTACACGTGTCGCATAGGGCGGGAGATGACGTCGGGGTGCCACCACTGTGGCGCGGGCGACGAGGAAGACACGGTGGACCACACTGTCGCCGTGTGCCCTGCGTGGCGCGAGGAGCGCCGCGGCCTCGTCGCCCAAATCGGCGTAGACCTGTCGCTCCCAGCCCTGGTTCTGTCCATAGTTGGGAGCGATCCTGGATGGGCGGCCGTCGCCGCCTTCTGCGAGGCAGTCATGTCCGCAAAGGAGCCGGTGGAGCGGGAGCGGGAGTCGACCACCACACTCCCCTCCCGCCAACGCAGGCCACGTCGGCAGCACGGGAGGGCAAGTAACGACCTCCGGCCGCCGTAAAAAGCGGCCGCGGACGGCCCCTCCGGGGAGGACCCGCCGTCTGCCCTATTGCCGCGAGGGTGAGGGCTGCGTGTTGTTCTGCGGCCCCCCTCAACTCCCGGAGTTGTTACAGGAGAGCGCCGGGGGGATGAAACCCTGACCCCCTGGCGCCAACACTTTAGAAGGGGCCCGCCTTAAGACAAAGGGCGGGCCGGCGCCGGCCTGGGCCACGAGATCGGCAGGCCATATATCCGTGGGCCCGGGCGTAGGCGATAGGAGAACAGCGGGGTTTTTTAGTGGGTGGTCAGAAAAATCCCGGAGTTCCACATATCCCTCGGTTCCCCCGAGCCGGGGAAACCCGTCAGGAGAGGTTTTTCCCCGAGACCAAAAAAAAAAAGATATTGAATATGAATTTGATAGTAATTAAATATTTGATATTACATGTTTAGTAGAACATAGTAGAAAGCATTTAGAACTTGAAATTAGCATTCCCTGGATCATACTCATGGTTATGACTCAGGGGTTATACCGAAAACATAACCTAATCAACAAAAGCAAATTTTCTACAATTTGCCCGAACATAAAAGCATCAAGTAGCTTCTAACGCAGTTTATTCGCACCCTCTATATATCTACTTACACATTCATTTCCGTAACACAAACATTTTACTTCAAGTGTTTTAATCACGTCGTTTGAATAAGCGCTGATATACTGTTTATTTGCACTGTAATATTTAAAAAAATCTGATATTAAAAATATTTACAACAAATCAATAAACTCTTAATTGCTTAAAACATATAACGTTTACAGACGTAAATTTATTCATATTTCTTATATTTTATTAATGCAGGCCGATCAATTTTATCTTAACTTATTCTAATATCACCAGACATATTTAAATAAATCCTCATAAGCTCGTAAAACTTAACCATTTTTTAAATGTCCATAAAGTGGTAGTACAATTTAAAAAGTACATATTAGTTAATTGTCATATTAAAAAGTTTATTTAATTTATAAATAACCATAAATAACGTAAATTAAAGTGGACCATAATCAACGTATAACTGAACAAAAACAACGTATAACGTCAATATGTAGTTTAGGTATCAAATAGTCTTGCAAATAAATATAATCTTTGAATATCAATAAATATAAACGTAAAGCAGATTTGGTTTGTAATAAACATATTTCTAAGTAAATTTACTCAGGACTTAACTAAAGTACTTCAGGCAATATTATAGATATATAGTTTAAATTTGAGATTTTTATGTACATATAATTTAAAAATACATAGGAGACAAGAATGTTTGTAGCACTAGAACATCCTCTACCAGATACATATTTTATTAAGAGTATTAACTCGCATCTCACGCGTAGCGCGCCGCTTACAGTGGGCGGTACACGTAGGCTTGAGGGGCACACCTAGTGTGAAATTCCGATTATTTTTTGAATAAAACCTTTAAAAATAAAATGATAAAATTTTAAATGAATATGTTAAATAGTTTTTGAGTTATAGTCTTCTAAAGTGTAGCCGTTCAGGTATTAGAACCTTTGGTACGGGGCCAACCAGAGTTATTGTTAGAGCCCTGTAGCCATCGCAACCCATTATTAAATTTTTACGGTTCCTATTGTTGTACTAGTATTGTCTTCAGTTATACAGCAATGTATGAATAGGGTTCACCTCAGGGAATTTCTTCGTTTACATCAATATTCTTCGTTTGTAACTTCGTTTATAACAATAAAATCAATCATTTCATCTTTAAATGTGTTTTACTCAAAACTATATTTTTCAAATTGGCTGCAGTTGTATGTAACTCGAAAACAAATCATCCGATCGTTTTGATTATTTTTACTGCTTATTTTGTGTATAATGTATATAATATGTTTCTCTGTACAATGACCCTCCAGTTTTTCGATTGTATGAAAAACGTAATTTTGGCGGGTCAAAAATCATCTCATTTTTGAGCAAAATTCGACATTTTTTTTCATAATCTGCCATTTCGTTGAATTTCAATTTTTTTCAACACTCGTGGGTTATTTTATAGAAAAAACCTTAAAAATCAATTTTTATTTTTTCTTTTCAGCCACGGCGAAGGCAGCAATCACTTACAGGACTCAGTGCAATCAGTGAAGGAATTTTTTAGTAACTTAGGAAATAGCGAATAACTCACTTATAATATTTATTAATATATCCACAAAATTTTAAAACATTTCATGAAGTTGTTTTGTTTAAAAAATTCCCAAAAATTAACTTTTTAGGCGGTCTCACTGGCGTGTCTCACACGCGGTGTGACACACGCCATAATTTGCGAAGTCCACCTGTCTGTGGTGGACTGTGTTCTGTTCATTGTCAAGGTTCCGACTATTAAGCGAAACACGATTAATTGTAATATAGTTTCAAATCATAACTTTAGCTACAATGTCGTCTAAACATTTATATCATTTGTAAAACCACTAGTGAATGCTAGATTTGAAAAATTAAACCTTTCTAATAAACAATTAGCTTATTTTGAAATAATTTCTAAAATAAATAAATACGCCTATACAGGTATAATTATTATTGGTAAAACTATAGGTATATAGGTAACATAATGATATTGGTACTATTTTTAATATTAGCAATATGGGAAGTGACGGACAGTTACTCCCACGTCTTTAAACTTTCTGTTGTTTCACTACAAAACATATTTACCAACTTTATTAGTTTTAATCCAAAGCTTTGAAAGCTTTGATTTAAATATTATAAAGTTAGAAACAACATTATTTTAAAACTACAAACTAAATTTAAAACAAGTTGGTGCTATTGATTGCTGGGGCGTGCTTGTTTATAATTAAAAAAATGACTTCTATTTTCCCTATAAAATAATAGAAAATATATTCTTTATGGTTTGAATTAAAAATATATGAATTCCGTTCTTACTGAGAATGAAATTTATAAATATTAATGAATTTATTTGTTGTCTTTTTATGAATAATAAATTTTGATCTTAAGCTCCAAACGGACAGATTCTGATTATTTATATCCCAAAATATAACATATAATGAAATCAATAATATTTTTACGGATACAAAAAGTTCTAGTCTGAGTTTTTTTTTATATTTCAACATATGTAAAATAATGTAAGTACACTTACACACAAACAAATACGACATACGAACAAATCTGAATAATTGGTCATAATAATATTTTTTTTTCTTTATAGACAAAACCTGATGTAATAAAGAAATATGTCTTTAGAGCTCTTTTAAACAAATTTTCAACTTTTCTGAGTGCTATTTAACTACAGACACAGCGTACCGTTTATCGACAAACTAATTAAATTATATTTGTATAATGAGTAAAGAGGATATAAAGTAAAACAGTATTACCGTTCTCTAAAAATATTGATGGTATAGAATATAAATTAAATTAACGTAAACAATAATTCTAATTTTATGTTTATTTATAAGAAAGCAAAGGGAGCTTTTACACAATCCAAAAGTTTTGTGTTTATTTACCGAGTTCTAATTATAAACATTTTAAGGCTCGCGAGGATAAAGGAAGAACATTTTGGCGAAATGTAATGATCATTTTAAAAGGCCATTAAGCGAGATTTAAAGAGCACCTCAACTGCTTATATTCGGATAACAATGAGCTAATATAATGGCAAACAAAGCAAACGCACTCTATACAATGGGCATGGAGTCGTTAACTAAAACAGGCGGACTGTATTATGCAGACCACTTATGCATATTTCATTACTTTAAAGTTATTATATGTATACTGTAAGTATATAACGAACATAGGGATTGCGTTTTAATGATATATATTTGTAAAGTAATCTTATATATTGATAGATTTGTTTATGGACAGGGATAAGGCCAGGAAGAAGAAGATGCATGTAGGAATAAATTATTCAAAGGATACATTGCGAAGAAACATAATACCATCTGAGTTCCTATTCTTTTATGGTTTTAACAAAAAAATTCAAGGGGTATAGACTAATATTATAAGTTAAAGATAATTCATTGCGAATTATTGTAAGTTTTATTTTACTACAGATGCAAATCCAACTGTTGTAATTGGTATGGTTGAAATTATGATATTTAAACCACACTGGCATTAAATAATTAAGCACCATTATGGTTATATTGCGTGATCTCTGCCTGAGATAAAGGCCACCCTATCTCTTTCTTATGCACTCGTTAAAAACTAGATATTGATTATACTAGCTTATGATGCTTACGTGGGAAACAAATGTCTGGCCATGCCGCTTCCGCCGGGCCCCGACTGGAGGGCCACCCAAAAAGTGCTGGCTTGACGTCGTAAAGGGTGATATGCGTGCTAATAGGCTCACTACCAGGGATGCTGAAGACCGTGCGAAGTGGAGAAGAAAAAGTTGAAAAGCGGACCCCGGGCGCCGAAGCGAGAGTTTGGGCTGCAACCGGGATATAACGCAAAGATGATGATGATGATTGATTATACTAGCTAACATGCAGAATTAAAAAATACCAACACTTATAAAAAATAAATCAAATCATATTTGTGGTAATTTTTAACAAATATGATCCAAAAATTATCAATAACTTCACTTTCATAAAATCAACTTTATTCTAAAAATCTAGTATTTGCTGAAAGCTAATCAAGTCTGACTTTAAATGTTTTTCTCTCAAAGGTATTCAATTAAATTATAACTAAAACTTTTATAAGTATAAATAGATTTCAAACTTTAGCAAATTTAGCAAGAGTTTTTACAACTGCAAGGGACATACTACCATAAGACTTGAACAAATCGTTTGTATTACATTTCGTATCGAAGTATAATTTCACCTGCAATATTACTCAATACAATCATTTCTTTCAATTAAACTTGAAATCGATTGCGAGGGTTTGTTTCTAAAAGATTAATTAATAACCTAACTTTGTATAATGTTTACACTCTAAGACAATCAGCATTTATAAGAATATAAATTGTGCTCTATTCTATAAATATTTGATTCTTCTAAAACATTTGACAACTCTTTTTTAACGTGTCCGGATTTTGCCTTTCAATAAAATGAATAATATCTAAAGAAGAATAATATTCCAGCTGATTTTGAGCCTACAATGTTACGATAAAATACATGAAAATGATTTTACGCCTTTTACTAGGTATTTCTCTGCTGGATTTTTATGTCAGCACATTGAATCCGAGGCTTGATCTCAATTTATCGTTTCCAATCACATCAATGAATAGAGGCACCTAATCCTCTCAAATTGGATTCCTGTAAGCAATGAGAGCAAACAGAATTGGCTATGACTAGCTCTGAGTGCATTGTATGCTTTCGTGTATACCGTATGAGACTCGGCATGATCTTTTGAAACTATACAATAATATTTTGAGTATCAAAGTAATTGGTGTGCAATAATATCTAATACTCAATGCTTAATTTAACTCAGCATAGAACAACATTTTACATTACAATTTTGAGTACTGGTTCTGGTACTAACTCACTTTCATAGTTTAGTTTAGCTTTCTAGTTAAATAAATATATGTATATACAGGTTATTGAAGTGAAAACTTCTTTAGCATCGTTATGATCTGCAACTCAATAAAATGGAAAAAAATCACATTATTTTTTTTGCTCTATTAATACCAAATTATTAATAATGGCTTAAGGCTTTTTCTATAATGTAATTTTTAAATGATTTCAATGCATTACTTATCTATTCGAATTGCGACTTTATTACAATAAAATACCATTGAGTTTTGTTTTTCTTTTTCTTTATAAAGAATCTACTTCGGGGAATAATTTATTTAATATAATTTTAAAACAGTTCTTGGAATAATTCGAAATACGTAAATCTTAGTTAACTTCAACACTTTTATAATTTCACTCCAAAACTTCGAGCTTTTTATCTCATATGTTGGGTCTCTGGGTTTTGGTTCGGTCCGAGTTCGAATTCTGACTTGCATAACTCCAAAACTTTTCCTTTATTTATGTTTTAATTTCATGTAAATTTAGAATAAATTTTTGGAAAGATTTGTAAACATCAAACTCAGTAACTTGGACAATTTCAACGGATAAATTCAAGCGGATTCTAGCTCTTAGACTTGGTCTTAGGAATCGGATCCACGTGAGTTCAAATCCTAACTAAATCGTCATAGGCGTAGAATAGTGACGTATCTGACATATATTAAACTTTACAGGGCAGCCATTTGAAAAAAACACAAGCGTCATTTTACTACTATGCACTCCAGTCAAATCTCTGTTTTTACAGCCAGATTCATTTGAAATCCAAAATAAATATAATTTTTTCTACAATGTAGCAATAATATTTCGACTATGTAGTATCCAAGTATAGTAAAAAAATGATATTCGTATTTTTTTAAAACCGACATTATTCTACGATCATGACGAAATATTGTAGAATATAACGTAGAGGGGGTGAGATAAAAGACATTATAAAGTATTTCCTATATTTGTGGTCTCTTCTTTGTGCGATGTTATAGTGAAGTTTAAATTTTTCAAGGTTCACTTCTATCACGTGTGAACTGCACATATGTTTTAATATTTAAACTCTCAATTATCTTCACTTTGTCGTTAAGAGATAACGCTACTCTTTTTCACTTATACATTATAGATTTCTAACGCAAAACATAAATAGAAATGTAAACAAAAACATTGTGTGAAATTCACACGTAATAGAAGTGAAACCTTGAATAAAATAAACAGATTTCTAAAAATTCCTGGACACCGTTCCTCATACTGTCGTAAATCCTTTACTTATCAAGCCACTCTTCTGTGGAATTCACTTCCCGTCACTATCAGAGAGGTAAATCCTTAGGAGTGCGAATGGTTGTCGAACATTATTTAAAGATGTAGGACATATTTAATAGTTGACTATTTCCTGGATTTGAATCATGTTTTTGTTTCTCTCTTTATACACCGCATGATATTTTAGTGCTAGTATTCTCCATAATAAATTTATATATGGGTTGCCTGGAAGAAATCGCTTAAAGCGATAAGGAGGCCGCCCATTGTCTCCAATATTTAGAATATTCTCTTTAACTTGTATCATTAGGTTAAGTTGGTGACAATAAAGTATTATCTATCTATCTATCTAAAGAAATTTTCACTACAATAAACAAAAACAAATCAAAAAATGGAACTTTGGAGTTAAAGTCTGGATCCACTCGAAATTTTTTAAATGAAGGGTTTTGCTATATTGACACCATAAATCTATCTGCCTGTTGTGATTCTGCTAAGAGAGACTAAAGGAGAATCATGGCTTGCATAAGCAACCTAAGTCTTATCCCAAACCCGGAACATAAAACTAACGCGAGCTCTCGTCTGTGGTTTAATAGAGAACAAAAAAAGCAGATGGAGTCGACTTGTTGTAATCATCAGATATAAATATCTCTAAATACATACTCCTAAACCAAAATAACCAAATTATACTGAAATTTCTAATTTAAGTGAAAAAATTATAATTTGACGAAATGTACCCTGAAATGACGAAATATTCCTAAACCCGTCATGGTTCAGAATGAAGCATCTTTTGATCAATGCTAACCTTTTGTAATTCCCCGTCGATGTACCAATTAATATTTGGTGGCGGTAGGGAGTAGTCAGACGTGCAATTTGGGAATATCTGCTCTCCCGGTTTCATCACTTTCGGTGCTCCAATTATAACCGGGTCTGCGTTCGACAGCACTATTAACAAAACTGATTTGAATACTAGAAACGAATCGTCTAGATGTCTTAACTTTGTACAAACTAGTAACTCTAACTTTTATATTCACTGAAAACTAATAGAGACAAGGTTCCAAAGGGAAACAACAGAGTGACAAGATAATTGAGTCGTTGAATTCTAAATGTAACTAAATCCACATCAAACAAGAATACTTCAAAATCAAGAGTTACTTTCTAATACGACGAAATGTAAATGTGTTTATTTCTCTTTATTTCTGCTTTCATTTCTATTATTCTTTCTAAGTATATTTAATTCTAATAAATGAATATTATATGTATTCTATTTCATTTCAATTGATTTATTTAGTATAGGGATTTTCCTGTAAAGTTTTTTCCTTTAAAAAGAATAAGTAAAAAATGTCTCCAATAATTTAGAAAAATATTGATGGCTAATCAGTAACTTTAAATTTCGAGCCCATAGACCACTTTCAGATACTACCAATGGTTGAAATTCTGTCCAGTTTCAACCACTGTTTGCATCAGTGTCCATATGTGGTACTTTTTTTTCTATGTCGATATCCTTATTCTAAGAGTAGATAGAATAGAATTTTCTTGGTATAGGGGCAACCAGAATGAAAGCTTTGCGTCACATCCTCGTCCATTTTTGAGGTTCAACATTTCATTTAAAGATAATATTAAATATTGACAAAAAAGATAAATTATTAAGGTTTAATCTTTTATTTAATCACTAACATTTTTAAAAAAGCAGTGTAGAAATAATATAAATAATTGTGTTAAATTTTTTTTAATATTTACAAACTCGTACTACGACAATACTTAAATCGACAATACTTAGACAGCTATTGTTTTAAATACGCTGGTGAGCAGCAACTTTGGTTTTTGGGGACAGTTATCCGATAAAACTTTGGAACAAAATCTTGGTGCTGCAAAACAAACGGCAATTGTCGAAAGACAGTTTTATCGCTATCTATGCATCGTCGTACTACGATTACTATCAAATGAATGGGCTTTTATTGTTCTTTGAAGATTCTAACGACTGTGATAACGTCGTTTTTATTTAATTGGGGAACTGTAAATAACACCAAGTAATTGTAACATGAGGTTGCTATATAAGTTTTGGCACTCTCGTACATTACCAAACAATGGATGCTCTGACTCAAGGTTATCTTTTCGAGGTTGGCAGGTCTGGTCGCAATTTGCTGCAAGAACTAATTTAATATCAATAATCAATTCAACAAAATCTGTCTTTAGTTAACTGTGTATGGAATGGAATATGATGTGCATCGCCTTTCTACCTCTTCTACTATTTTTTACTGTAGGTTTACGATCTTTAGGAATCTTCTACACAAATAAGCTATGCGACGCGACGCAGCGACGCGAACAAAACAACTTTAACTGAACATCTTGTATTGGACTGACATTACAAGTTGATGAAATGTTTTTTAAATGTACAAAAAATAATGTCTCCTTTTCTTATAATGCTGTATTAGTTTCTACAGATTTGTTTGTTTGTTTATTCATAAACAATTTATTTAATCAACGCCACATAAATTGTTATATATTCTGAAGTTACGTTATATATTACAAACATAATAAATCATTAATAATTTGATTTCAGAAAAATTAACAAAAGGGTATTTATATATGAAATAAAAAGTGCTTACTTGTACTTGTAAAAATTTGATAGTAATTAAATATTTGATATAACGTGCTTGGTAGAACATAGTAGCACGCATTTAGAATTTGAAATTCGCATACCCTGGATCATACTCATTTGACCCGGGGTCATACCAAAAACATTCAATCAAATATGGCAAATTTTCTGTAATTTGCCCAGACATAAATGCATCAAGCAGCTTCTACAGCAGTTTACTCGCGCCCTCTATACATATACTTACATATTGATTTCCGTGACACAAACATTTTACATAAAGTGTTTTTATCACGTCATTCGAATAAGTGATGATTTCCTGTTTATGTGCAGTGTAGAATTTAAAAGATCTGATACTAAAAATATTTACAACATATCAATAAATTCTTAATTGCTTAAAACTGATAACATTTACTGTATAATCATGGGGAGTTATTTAATAAATATAACTACCTACAGACATACATTTATTCATATTTCTAATATTTTATTAATGCAGGCCGATCAATTTCATCTTAACTTATCCTAATATCACCAGACATATTTAAATAAATCCTCATAAGCTTGTTAAACTTAACAATTTTTTAAATGTCCATAAAGTGATAAGTAAAACACTGATACCTCCGTGTACTTTGGTACCTGAAAAAGAGTTTAAAATAGTCAATTATCGTATTTAAAAGTTTAATTATTTTATTAAATAACCATAAATAATGTAAATCAAAGAGGACCATAGTCTAACATGAAATAGTGTATGTAAAAGAATCATTACTTTCAGAGTTTAGCGACTACAAACAAAAACAACGAACCATGTTAATAATAATATGTAGTTTAGATATCAAATAGTCTTTAAAATAAATATAATCTTTGAATATTAATAAATATAATTGTAAAGCAGATTTGGTTTGTACTAAAGATATGTCCAATTAAATTTACTTAAAACTTAACTTAAGTAGGTACTTAAGGGTACTGTAGATATATAATTCAGATTTGAGATTTTTATATACACGTATTTAAAAAAAATAGGAGACAAGAATTTTTGTGGCACTAGAACTTACCTCTACTAGATACATATTTGGATAACTGCGTGCGCGAGTGTATTGTTATGATGACATCTGCTTCCTTAACTACGGGTGGTTCTACTAGGAGTATTGACTCGCATCTTACGCGCAGCGCGCCGCTTGCAGTTGGCGGTACACGAAGCCTTAACACACGCCATGATCTGCGAAGTCCACCGGCCTGAGGCGGACTATGATCTGTTTGTTGCCAAGGTTCCGGCTGTTAAGCGAAACACGATTAATTTTAATATGGTTTTAAATTATAAATTTAGCCATAATGTTGTCTAATGATTTTACGAGATTTTTTTAGAGAAAAAGAATCAGCTTAATTCCAAGTTTCTAGCATTTGCTTAAAGCTAATCAAGTCTGAATTTCAATGTTTTTCTCTCAAAGGTATTCAATTAAATTATAACTAATACTTTTATAAGTATAAATAGATTTCAACGTATGAGCAATTTTTTTTCACAGCTGATGCAAGGAACATACTATCATATGACTTAAAAAAATAGTTTAATTTATATTACATTTAGTACCGAAGTATAAAATTTCACCTACAATATTACTCAATACAATCATTTCCTTCAAATACATTTGAAATCGATTAAGAGGGTTTGATTCTAAACAAATAATTGACACCCTAACTATGTATAATATTTACATTCTAACACAATTAATTTTATCCATGCAGGGGCGGAGAAAGAATACTAACCTCTGCGGCCGGGGCCAGCCTGTTGTAAAAGGCGGCAAAACAATCCACTCTATGCAAAGCTATGTGGTAGGGTCTGAAGCTCGTCCGGATGGCGACCACCTTTGGTCTTAAGTATACCGCCATAATAACCTTGTGTTGTGTTCCGGCATTAGTGACCCAAGTTTCTGTACCCTTATAGGACAACAGCGTGTTCGCGATGCCACTGGCGTTGCAAACACCCACAGGTGACGGTAACTGCTAAATTCTAAGCGGGCCGTCAGCCTGTCTGCTGGCCTACAGCAATAAATGTAAATAAAAAAGGTATGTCTTTGTTGCCAACTTTTTATAAGGAAATATTTATTAAAATGTGTCTAGATAGTCTTAAATGTTACTATCTATACTATATTATCCGTGCAGGGGCGGAAAAAGAATAGTAATCCCTGCGACCAGGGTCGGCCTGTCGTAAAAGGTGACAAAATAACCCACCTTAGCTACGTGGTAGGGCCCCAAGCCCGTCTGGATCGCGACCACCTTAGAATAATATTATAGATAACCGATAACAGAATAAAGTTATATATTTACAACCCATTTCTCGTCCTCAGTGATAATGCGGTTCAAAAATGGATCATTTTTTGACGTTTCAGAAGCAAATCACAGACGCGATGGTACAGATTTCTCTCCGTGAGAATATGAAGAACCCGTATGTTGAGCTTTGATGTTAAACCTAGGACTTTTAAGTGGCCATGAATGGTTGAATTCAATAAATTCTCTCAGCGATCTCACGAGTTGTTATTTACCAATTTGCATCAACTGATCCCTTTATCAGCTTCCACTAGCCTTCCAGAACGTGGAGTGTCATTAAGCTTGCCTACAAAAAGCTGGGTGTGTTAAACCGGTCCAAGCAGTATTTAAGTCCAAGGCAACGACTTATGCTATACAAAGCACAGGTTAGACCGCATATGGAGTACTGCTCACATTTATGGGCTAGAGCACCCGCCTGTCAGCTCAATCCAGTCCATCCAACGGTGCGCAGTTCGTGTTATCGACGATCCCATACTTACAGACGGTCTAGATACGCTTGGATTTTGGAGAAACTTTGCGTCTCTTTACGTATTCTATCGTTTGTATAACGGGGAGTGTTCTGAGGAGCTATTTAGAATGGTGCCCTCGTCGTCTTTCGACCACCGCACTACCCACCATCAGCTGGATGTTCATGCCCATTTCTTGGAGCCTCTTCTTTCTTGTACGAATCATTTCTCAAGAACGTTCATTTTGCGTACTCTCAGGATCTGTAATGAGCTTCCGGCTGAGGTTTTCTCAGCGCGGTACGATATGGGGTTCTTCAAAAAAGGCGTTATAAAATTTCTTCGAGGCCAGCAGCGTGTTGGTAATACCTCTGGTGTTACAAACGTCCATAGGCGACGGAGGCCACCTGCCAAGGTGGGCCGTTTGCCTGTCTGCCAATCTAGCTATAAAAAAATAAAAAAAGAACTAAAGGCACACCCTCGAGATTCCTTCTGCGTGACATAACTAGCGCCAAAACCTCGTCACCGTTATCGGTACAAATCTATCGCTCCCGGCCATCCATCTAGGTAGGGTCAAGAGTATCTCCAGATGGGACGCCATCGCCTCCTTTTGCGAGGCTGCTATGTCCGCAAAGGAGGCGATGGAACGGGAGCGGAAGCGACTAGGTCTGCGTCCCTCTCGCCCACGTAGGGGCACTCGCAGCTATAGATCGGCGAACGACCGTCGGCCGCCATAGTACGAGATCGCAAGTGACCACCTCGGGGTTAGGGTAAGCCGTCTGCATTTTGGCCTTTGAAGCCAAATGTGGCCTTTGAGGGCGTGTCGGGGCTCCGCGCAATCGCTCACCTTAAATATAATAATGGTTTTAGAATGAAGCATCGTTTAATCAATACTAACCTTTTGCAATTCTCCGTCGATGTACCAATTAATATCTGGTGGCGGTAGAGAGTAGTCAGACGTACAATTGAGGAATATCTGCTCCCCTGGTTTCATCACTTTCGGCGCTGCAATTATAACTGGGTTTGCGTCCGGCAGCGCTGTTAAAAAAAACTGATTTGAATACTACTCGTAGAAACGTATCGTCTACAAAATGACGTAGTTGTCAAAATTTATTATATAATATAATTTATTAGGACGTCGTCGTTGTAGATGTCATAATTTATTAAATTGACTCCAAACTAATAGAAACAAGGTTCCATAGGGAATAAACGAATAAAGTATCACCGTCACTGTTAAAAGGAAACAATAGAGTGACAAGATAATTAAGTCTTTAAATTCTAGAAGCAACTAAATCCACATCAAACAAGTATACTTCCTTTGATCAAAAATTACTTTTTAATATGACGAAATGTAAATGTGTTCATTTCTCTTTATTTCTGCTTTAATTTCTATTTTACTTTCTAAGTATATTTAATTCTAATAAATGAATATTATATGTATCCTTTTTTGTTGCAAGTGATTAATTTAGTATATTAAAGAGGTTTTCCAGTAAAATTTCTCCTTGGTATGGAGGCAAAGAAAATGAAAACTTTGCGTCACATCCTCATTCGTTTTTGAGATTGCCTTGAACTCCGAATATTTTGGAGAATTTCCTTACAACCCACATATTACTTAAGTAAAATTATTAGCATTATAAATATATAAATCAAGCCAAATCTTTTCTTTTCCAAATCTCAAGTTTCAACAATTTCTTTGAAGATAATCTCAAATATTGACAAAAACGATAAATTATTAAGGTTTAATCTTTCATTTAAACATTAAAAACTTTTGGAAAACCAGTAGAAGTATAAACAACTCTGTTAAACATTTTTATATATTACATTAATCTTTAATACAAACTCATATTACGCCAATACTTAAATATAAGTGTAAACAGCTTGTTTTAAGCACGCTGGTGATCAGAAACTTTAGTTTTTGAGGACAATTATCCGATAAAACTTCGGAACAATATCTTGGTGCTGCAAAACAAACAGCAATTGTCGAAAGACGCTACCTAAATCGCTGTATATGCATCGTCGGACTACAATTACGATCAAATAAATGGTCTTTTATTGTTCTTTGGAGATTCGAACGACTGCGATAACGTCGTTGATATTTAATTGGGGAACTGTAAATATTAATTCATACACTAACAACGGATGCTCTAACTCAAGGCTATCTTTCGAAGTTTAGATGTCTGATAAAAGAGTTTGCTGAAAGAACTATTTAAATATCATTACCCAATTCGGCCAAATCTTCTACTGTCATACTGTACTACTGTCATAAGTTGTATGTTTACTAAGAAAAGGACTAATCTGTCCATCGCCTTTTTCTCTTCTCCTTTTCCTCTCTCTCCTTCGGAAAGTAATATGGATGGTACTGCACTGTAGAGTAACGCTTCATGAGAACGGCATTCAGCGCACGGCAATCCAACCTTCCCCGGAGGGTAATGAAGGCCGCAAAGTTGGGAAGCCCTAAGTGACAGGCTAGATTGAGGGTCCAACTTGTCTTGTGTTGTGGCAGACATTCCGTGCTAGCCTGTAGTATTTTTCTGCATTGATGACTATCAAGAAGTCATCCAAGCACACTACTACCCTTATACCTATATTACGCAGTTATGCAACATTTCTGCCGTCCAATTGTGTAGTGATGCAAACATATGTGGTGCCGAAAGGAAGGCACCTCATTTGCAGTAGCAGATCATTGTAGCTGATGCGTGAAAAGCAACGGTGAAAAGCACTCAGCTAACTTTATATAATTGAAAGCCTTGGAATATCTTATTTGACCATCCAGTCTTCAGCTTGAAGATACTGGGGCATGAAATACGGTGTTTGAGGTGCTGGTTCCAATATTCGATTTAGAAGCATAGTTTCGCAAGACATCTCTTGTTAAAGATGGGGTCTGAAAACGATATAGGTAGTACCTCGAACGTAGAAAGTGTTAATGACTTAGATCTGATATCGGGGGTGCTATTTGGCTCATATAATACGATAGTGAGCCAGGCTAGCTCCAAAAAATATCGGTAAGTCATTTCTGCTTGTCTCTATGAACCCACGGTTTCCATCCTCCCCTTCCCCCTTTTTGTCGGTAAGCCTTTATCTTTCGTTATCGTCTCGCGTTGAACTGAGTTGCCCATTACGAAATGGTCTATCAGGTACCATGGAAGTTCCTGGGGTCCGGATCCCAGGAAGTTCGTGCTGGCAATGAGGATCCAGAAGGGGTAGGTAACTTTTTGTCTAACCAATCAACACCACCAATTGTTTTGTATATATGGAGGTATTATTTTGATATCCTGTAAGGAAAAGTTAGCATTTACGCCTTTGAGAGGCGCTTTAGGACGTAATTCTATAACTATTGCGCATTATCCACGTATCAGTTGCAAGATATCGTGAGATACAGACTCAGAATCAATACCACATAATTATTTCAGCTTTTTGGAAATGCATGCTGAATCCGAATTAGCAGATGGTTGAAAAGATCTCGACAATCTTTGACAACCCCCGTGGCGCAGCGGCTAGTAATAGCGCCGACGTACCGAGGTGTAAACCTCGGCACGTCCACGGAGGTCACGGGTTTGACTCCCGTCATACGTCCGGGCGCTTTTGTATAATATGCATTTACTTACAATAGAAAGGTATATATAGCACACTGGATATCTGGCACCCATAACACAAGTGCCACACAATGTCAAGGGCTATACAGCGCTGCGTGAACTGTTCCAGTATATTTATTACTAATATTTATCATTCAACAAAACTACGCAAAGCTAGATTTACCTGCTCATTTTGAACTTAAAAAAGCATTTGACAATGCTGCTAAACTCAGTTCGAATTTATACTAAATAACTTTACTGAACGAATTTTTGAAAAAAATCGGAATAGTTCTTCTGAATATCTGTGTACCGCACAGCGTTTCATTCCAGGAAATTAAAACTCTGCATTGACAAGTTTTTTGCGACCTGGTCTGGTGACGCAGCAGGAACTGCTGGTTCCTTTACTACTAAGTTCAAATTCGTTATATCTTGAAAGAAGGGAAGGATTGTGAAATCGGGTCCTCCAGAACACTGCGTACGGTGAAAATAATATTTACGTGCTCAAAATATTATTTAGGTGTTCTATTAACCGTTGAGACATTACTTCAAACCTGTGATCCAAATCCAGGCATAAATACCTCGAAGAGTCGCGCGTAGTACAGTGGCGCAGCGCCGCCTCGGCGGAGGGTGCTCGTCCTCAATATCGCTCGAAGACGAGGATGTAGAGGACGAACTCTTGCGTAACCGCAACGTGGCCGTCCGAGATAACAATTTCCTATGTGGCTACTCTTTCCGGCATTGTTTCATGTAACGGATTATCAAATCAACTAAATCATTAACTTTGTACTTTAATCTCGAAAGTTTTTACGAAATATAAGGAAAATAAATTCACTTTAAAACTGATACTTATTAGTAGCAACCAAACGATAGCCTTGGAATTTGACGCAACAATGAAACAAGAAATGACGGTAGCTTGTTAAATTTGATTTCAGACACTAGAGGCGCTGTAGTTAGGTGAGCCGTAGCTGAAGTGTAGCGGTTTCGAGCGATCGGTGACAGAAGTCATGATGTAATCTCTCTTAAGGGACTTCAAACTTTGAACGGAACACATGATACATAAATATTCGTTTTTTATGTCACACTTTTTAGTGAAGTTTAGTTTTTTTTTTTTTATTGCGTAGGACAGCAGACAGGCTGACAGCCCTCTTAGAATTTAGCAGTTACCGTCGCCTATAGGTGTTTGCAACGCCAGTGGCATCGCGAACACGCTGCTGTCCCATAAGGGTACAGGAACTTGGGTCACTAATGCCGGAACACAAGGTTATTATGGCGGCATACTTAAGACCAAAGGTGGTCGCCATCCAGACGGGCTTGAGGCCCTACCACGTAGCTAGGGTGGGTTGTTTTGTCGCCTTTTACGACAGGCCGACCCCGGCCACAGAGGTTAGTATTCTTTCTCCGCCCCTGCACGGATAAAAGTGCATAAAAATTGCTTAAAATACACTATAAGTAATCTTTATAAGTAGTGATTTTGGTAGCGATTTAGACTGTCTTATAGCAATAAGTAGTGCATTTCAGTTTGATAGCATGAACAGTGATGAAGTTATAGAAAGAAGAGCTATGAACAGGAGTTTTTTGTATTTTATTGAAAAATCTAAAAATTCTTCCATTCCCTTTCAAATATTTTATATCTCTAGAAATGGGAAACCAATACTCTTGATTAGAGTAACTTTAACAATAGCATTTTCTATAACATTTATATGCTGCGCAGATGTAAAGAGGCACCGTCTCTGTAGATTTAATCTGTAGCCGGGAAATAATACAACGATAGGGCAATATCATGACCGCACTATTGTGCAGCATCCTAATACCTGTCTTAGTTTATATTAGGGAAAAGGGTTCAAAGGGAATATGTCCAAGAATATGGATTATTAATATATTTGACGGCTGTGTATTTATTATGTAAGGCTCGATTTACTATACTTTTATGTACATATCCGCGATATTAGTACCAAATTTTTCAAAGAGTTTCCTACATTTTCTAATACGATGAAATGAAAATATTTTGTCCTCACTTGAAAATTTGAAAACTTTATTTGTTATTATTGATTATTATTTTTTAATAAATTATATAATTGTATTAAGAGTGGTTATGCTATGAATATATGTATGTGCATTGATTATTCACAAGATTAATGTAATGAACATCAGCGTATGGTATTTATATAGTTCTACGATGTACCTATGTTGCTTGGATCATAAATAATTTCTCGCTGTCGGGGTTGACACTGAAAACACTGGTCTACAATGAAATCCTCTTTTAAAAAATGTTGTCATAAATATGACGATTCAAATGTTCTGCATCTATCCCGTTGGCCGATTTTTTCCATCACGTCTAGATTTTTTTATATGATTTTTTTTTAATTTCAAAAATCCGCAGATACGTGAGCTAATGAAAGATTAAGCTTTTGATTCGAAGTTGATCGAAGCAGAAAAAAGAGCTTGGGTGGCTTTTGTGGAAGTTTGTCATAATTTTCTTGGGAATACAAAAAGTGAGAACTACCAACAAATCATTCGGAAGCTTCTTTCTGCTTATAAAGCTTTAGGATGCAATATGTCACTCAAGATTCATTTTTTCGACTCTCATTTAGATTTCTTTCCTGAAATCTTGGAGCCGTATCAGATGAGGATGGGGAAAGGTTTCATCAGGATATAATGCAGATTGAAAAACGCTACTGTGGGAAATAGTCAGAAGCAATGCTTGCTGATTTCTGTTGGTCAATTTGTCAAGAAACTCTAATAGAAACGATGAAATGGAAAAAAACCACAAAATAACAAATTTTCTCAGCATATAATGAGATAACTGACCGATAATAAATATATTTATTCATTTTCTGACTATAACTTAGGATTTTTCACTGTAAAATTTAGACCGTAATATTTTTTTCATTTCGTTATGATAAATGATATTTTAAAAATATTGTTTGTTAATTAAATAAATATTATAATGGAAATCTACGTGTAGTACTTAATTGTATGTCAGATTCCATGTTTAGAGCACAAAATATAATGAATTCATGCATGAAAACAGGAAGAAGAAGAAAAAAATTTTTTTTGCACACCAGTGAAAAGTGTGTCGATTTATTTTGATGCAGCAATTCACTGAGCTGTTGACTTCGTTTGGTGCTAATTGTTGCAATTTATTTTAATAATATTTAAATGTTTATAGCTGTAAATCACCAAATAAATACTTTTTCTTTCTTTCTAAAACCTTTATCTTATTTATCCTATATTTATCAGGTAAACATTTCAAAGAGCTTTTTAACAAACATATAATTACGGACGGATACGAACAGATACAGACTACAACAAACTATTGAGTTTTTCGGAAAATAATTTCGTTCTTTTAGTGAAAATGAGACTTTTTTGTTTAGGTGATAACAATTTTACTTAATTATATATATGTTGTCCATTCTGGTTCTATACCATAATTTTTCTGGCAGTAGCATTATTCCACGCTCATAAAATATCTGGTATTTGCTAGCAAAAAACTGATCCAGGTGGTTTTTGACCTCCTCATTTGAAGTGAAGGTTAATTTTTTCTTGCTTAAACATCATGTTTTACTTTTTCCAACTCCATATTTGAAAAAGCACAAATCAAAAACTAATGCGTTGAATCAACGAGTATTATTTAAAAGCAAGCCCTGGTATATCAGCTGTTGAAAAAACTGAAGATCATGTGGCTCAAGTGTGAAAGAAAACAATTAAAGCCTCTCTCGGTGAAACGAAACTACTTTCCGAACAACCTCAATATTTGCGCCATACAAATATTTTGCCTTCGATAGGGATAGAGCCACCGAGTCAAGATAAGATAAGATACTTTTTATTCTCAGGTATCGCTAAATTACTATTGCAAACTGCATTATTCTTATTATCAGCGCGGTACGATATGGGGTTCTTGAAAAAAGGCGTTATATTTCTTCGAGGTCGGCAGCGCGTTGGTAATGCTTTTGGTGTTGCAGACGTCCATAGGCACCGGTGACCACCTACTAGGGTGGGCCGTTAGCCTGTCTTTTGAACTATAGATATAAAAAAATTAAAAGTAGGTAGGAGCCTAGTAACAAGGTTTTTCACTTGATAAGCATTATTAGAAATTAGTGAAAAATAATGCCAAACACTAACAAAAACCTCCGCAATGGTCTAATAACTGCGGTAAAATACTTTATATTTGAAGAAAATATTAGAATGTAGTAATGAATATACGAGTATATTATTTATTATAGGAGTAGGTCTCAAAATGAACATGAACAAGACGAAGATCATGTCTAATGTCCATGTCGCACCTACCCCCGTAACAGTTGGGAACTGTACTTTCGAAATTGTTGACGAATACGTCTACTTGGGTCAAACGATCCAGTTAGGCAGGTCCAATTTCGCGAAAGAGGTCACTCGTCGAATCCAACTCGGATGGGCAGCGTTCGGGAAGCTCCGTAAAATCTTTTCGTCCCAAATACCGCAGTGTCTCAAGACGAAGGTTTTTAACCAATGTGTGTTGCCAGTGATGACATACGGAACGCAGACGTGGTCGCTAACTATGGGCCTTATGAGAAAGCTCATGGTCGCTCAGAGAGCAATGGAGAGGGCTATGCTCGGAGTTTCCCTGCGAGATCGAATCAGAAATGAGGAGATTCGCAGGAGAACCAAAGTAACCGACATAGCCCGGATGATTGCAAAACTGAAGTGGCAGTGGGCTGGGCACATAGCTCGAAGGACTGATGGCCGTTGGGGCAGAAAAGTCCTCGAATGGCGACCGCGTACCGGAAGACGCAGTGTTGGTAGGCCCCCCACAAGATGGACCGATGATCTGGTCAAGATCGCCGGGATAGGTTGGATGAGGGCAGCGCAGGACCGATCATCGTGGAGATCTTTGGGGGAGGCCTTTGTCCAGCAGTGGGCGTCTTCCGGCTGAAATGATGATGATTTATTATATATAAAGCTTCTTATAATTTTAACAAAACCCAAACCAACTTTATAATATATTACATTTACATGATTTGTACATACTTATACTACATACATATACGAACTTCTGAACTGATCAAAAGCTGCCAAAACGATGTCATAACATCTACATTTGTGTGATTTAGTATCGTTATTCCGATTGAATTTCTCCTTTTATCGCATTATCGAGTTACTGGCCCGTATAATTTTGCTTCGAATTCCAATGGTCTAAAATTAAAAGAAAGTTTTGATATTTTTTATGTTCTGATCATTTGGTTACTATTATTTATAAATAACGTATTTGTATTTTATCCTAGAAAATATATTTATTTAGGCACTAAATCGATAAGGATTTGGACGAACGATAAAATAAGAAATAGAAAACAGTTATTCATTTCACACTCCATTAAATTTTGTATTAATGAATTGTATACAGCTTTTAATCTAAACAATTACATTTTCCTATCCACATCCTAACTAATATAATAAATATGAAAGTGAGTTTGTTTGTTTGTTACGCTTTTACGCCTAAACCGCTGAACCAATTTTGATGAATTTCGATATAGTCATAGATTGGACTTTGGAGATATGCATATGATACTTTTGGAGTTTACTGCTTGAAACGATTTTTATATTTAGCCCGCGATATGAAAATTTTGTGAGGAGTAAAATCAAGCGTTAGCTAAAAGTGAGGCGTTACGTTCATTTATGTAACATTCGTTTTAAAAACCATAAATCGCAATTACAATGTTTTATCAAAATGGAATGTGACAATGATTTTTAAATTTTTGGATCACAATGTAAGAACCTACAAAGGATCAAAAGTTTTCGTCACTAGTGTTTTAGTGAAAAAGTGTGAATATCTCCGGAAACCTACGTGACCCCCAATTTTTTGGTATAGGTAGCCTTTTTACTCTCTATACGGTGGGTTAAGTTTGCCTCCCATCGGGTGGATAACTTTGGAGAAAGGGAAAGACGCTCCCAGAAAAAATCCGAGATCCTTAAACTGTCTTCCGTGAAACGGCGATTCCAACAACATATCACAAGGTAAGGAGGGATTCTTCCTCAACGAGAAAAAAATGCAGAAACCACCGCCCCTCAAAACTTTGACCTCCAATATCTGGAAAAACCATCGGGGCCCCCATATTTAAATTGTTTCCAGGTGCGCCTCGACGAGCTCTATCCATCCCTGGTCTCAGAAGATTTTTACGACTAGGGATTAAGGAGATACGAGGAATCGAGACCCCAAGAAAACGAGGTGGTGGAAATACTTGGAATTGTCAAAAACAAAGAGCACCATTAGACAGAGCGTCCCCGAAAACCCCTGGGACAGTAGAGATATTGGAGAAATATTCAAACCCGGACAACCAGGATAAAACCAGGAAGTCCTGGAACCATTCATAACTCCTTCCGATTCCGGTTCCTTCCGGTTTTGGCAACGGATCCAGTTTCGACTTGTCGAGTTCTACTAGGAACATTAAGGTTTTAATTGAATTTTAGCATAAATAAGTGAGAAAAATGCGAAAAAGTTTTCCCAATGTAAAGCGCCTCTGCTGAGAACTTTTCAAAGAAAAATTGTCATACAAGGTAAGCCAGCAGTTAGAACTTGAGCTTCCGCTTCTTTTGAGTCACATATCTAATAGTGGAATATCAATAGTTTCCCCGTATATCCGGTAAAACCGAGGAAATATTTTACGAAAGGATGTCAATCCAATTCAGAGGATGTCAATCTTAAAATTATAAAAGTTATTAAAATTGTAAAAGTATATCGTTCTTCGTAATATGTATCGCTCGTTACCTCTCTCCAAGAGCTACGCGGCAATACCAAACACGGGTATAAAAGATTAAATAAAACAGAAGACATAGTCAAATAAAATTTAATTAGAATTTTAGTTTTTAAAATTTTAAGAATCTAGAAAGTTTTTTTAAGGTGCTTTCAACTACCCTCTTTTTACATAATCTACACAATAATAGTTTTTTTTTATATTCGGAAGCCGCATTCCGTTCACCATCTTCTAAATCTATTTTAGACGGTTTGTTTACATCATGTAACCAACATGTTTACTCGTTTTTAATATTTAATATAATTAGATTGTATGAAAATATCGAAATTCGTAATCTTTGTTAAAAATTGTTAGTTTTTGATATAATTTTCGGTATATTATACTTAGGATATTCGATTTACTTTTGAAATAAATTTTAGACTTAATTTTGGTAAAATTTTAAATTTACAAATTTGTTTCCAAATTCTGTTTTTAGATTTGGATTTTGGGTCTCGGGTCGGTTCCAGGTTCGAATCCTGGTTTGGTTTCGACCTTGAAAAACTTTTTGATTTCTTCAAGGTGCTTTCAATTACCCTCTATTTACATAATCTACACAATAATAGTTGTTAAGCAGTAAACTCTAGTCGTGTGTCGGAGCTGACACACATTTTAGTTTTTTTTTATAGTCATATAAAAGAGCTAGGTTTGCCGGATCAACTAGTTATTCTCGCATATAATTTATAACAGAGTCCATGTTACGTTTCTTTAGTTTACTTCTAATATTTAAATCAATTTACTTTCGTAGTTTTTTCTTGTCAAGTAGCTTTCTTACATTGTTATTTTTGTATTGTATATATCCATACAACGCCAGTCAAAAGCAATAGTCGCTAATAACAAAATTATGTAATAATAATGAATAAGGATAGATTACAAGTATATACATTATTTGATGTATACGAGTAAATTTTTTATACTGGTATCTTAATTCTTCTTTTGAAAAGGTACATTTTTTATAAAATATTATATACGCAAAAGTTATACAGAATTAATTTTATGTCACACATCAGAAATTAAAATTATATGTTTCATATAGTTTTAGACTATCGAGTTTGTTAATTGTTTTGAGTTTAATTTCTTTTAATATTTTTATTTTTGATATTTTATTTTTGACAGTATATTTTTTAGACCAGCAGTAAAGTGTAAAAAAATATACCGTAAATAAAGTTACTTTCATTTTATTTAACATAGTTCCTTGCACTATGGCGTGGACATGCGGTCGGGGTCGGCCTGTCTCAAAAGGCGACAAAAAAACCCTTGCTACGTGGTAGGCCCGTCTAGATGGCGACCACTTTTGATCTTAAGTATGTCGCCATAGTAACCTTGTGTTATGTTCCAGCATTAATGACCCAAGTTCCCGTACCCTTATGGGTTAGCGGCATGTTCACGATGCCACTAACGTTGCAAACACCCATAGGCGATGGTAACTACTTAACTCTAAGCGGGCCGTCAGCCAATCTGCTGTCTTACACTATAAAATCCCTGTATTTTTAACAAACATACAATAGGCGGATATATACATCCAGTCTCGAGCAAACTGGTATTAATATTTTGTATTTAAATATTTTTTGCTTTGCTTACATTATATAAATATTTTGTACTTCGCAGGAATCGCACCCGTGGCCGTGTCCACGTATGAAGCCACTGTCATGTCGTCAAAATGAAAACATTTATTAAAAATAATCAACAGCAATAGAATTCCCCTAAAACAATAAATAATCTAAAAATCCCTATTCATACATAAGCCAACTGAATCCAGCCCAAGATTAATGATTTGAAATAATAAAGAAAATGTCTTACCAACAACAGTCATGTGTTTTGTGTTTCTGGCAATCTGGAACTTGGGTCCCTCTGTTGAGACCTCGCATGTGTACGCTGCCCTGGTAGAGACAGGAGATGGCATTATCCTCACCATGCAGAAGTCAAGATGGCATTCACCGCCTTGTACCATCACGTCTGTTATGTTAAACAGTCGTATTTCTGGCTGTTGACAAAAAAAAAACAATTTTAGTAACACAAAATCCATCATAGAGTAATTTTTATCAAACATCGCATCACATATTCTATACCAATCTATTCTATTTACCAATAATCTGGTAATTATATTTGAGGCGTTTAGTTACAAAACCCACTAAAAACATTTTGACAAAATGCAGATGTATCGTTAGAAAACACTCTAAACTATCTACATACTATCAACTTTTTACTGCACAAATGCCACTTTATCCATATGTTCCAACACTATATTCAACCTTTTACTACGCGTTCCGAATAAATTCCACTAAATCAGTATGACTTTAGTTTAATTAACGGGTTTACAAAAAATATTGTTATTGCGGGTTTTGCAACTAAAGCAAAAACACCTAATTTATAAATGAATTATTTTAGACGGTAATAAGCTATATATATTTTATGCGTGAAGGGGTGGAGAAAAATACTGATTTTTGTGGCTGGGGTTATAGTAGACGACTAAACAAGCCAAGCTAGGTAGCCAATGCCAGTGGCATCGCAAACACGCTGATGTCCCATAAGGGTACAGGAACTTGAGTCACTAATGCCGGAACACAACACAAGGTTATTATGGCGGCATACTTAAGACCAAAGGTCGCCATCCAGACGGGCTTGGGGCCCTACCACGTAGCTAGGGTGGGTTTTTTGTCGCCACCAGGGCGCGACCATTGAGGCGCGGGTGACGAGGCGGACACGGTGACCCACACTATCGCTGTATGCCCTGCGTGGCGCGAAGAGCGCCGCACCCTCGTCGCCCAAATAGACGCAGACCTGTTGCTTCCGGCCCTGGTTCTGTCCATGGTCGGAGGCGATCCTGGGTGGACGGCCGTCGCCACCTTTTGCGAGGCAGTCATGTCCGCAAAGGAGGTGGCTGAGCGGGAGCGGGAGTAAACCACCACACTCCCCTCCCGTCAACGTAGGCCACATCGATGGCGCCGGAGGACATCCAATGATCTCCGGCCGCCGTAGAAAGCGGCCGCGGGCGGCCCCTTGGGTGTAGATCTGCCGCCCGCACTATTGCCGCGAGGGTGAGGGCTGCGTGCTGTTTCACGGCCCCCCTCAACTTCTTAGGGCAGACAGAGAAAAGCGCCGGGGAGACGATACCCTGACCCCCTAGCGGGGGTTTTAGTGGTAGTCGGATGGCCAAACATCGTTTCCGGAGTCCCACATATCCCTCCGGGCTTGAAGAACCCTATAAGAATAAGGTTTTTCCCCTAGACAAAAAACATGATTATATTCTCTTTGGTCTTATTGTCAAAGTTGACAATAATAAGGAATGACATTTTGGAATTGTTTTTATTGGTATAATTATTTATAATTTGAGAAATATGTATCGTGTAATGGTGTTTATGTAATCTGAATTGATTTACTCTTGCATATTTGTGAGAATAGATTTTATAAAATGCGAATATATTGTTACGAAACGAATTTACAGTATTATTTAATTATTATAGATAGATAGATAACACTTCATTGTAAACCAATTTTACAAAAATAATGAAACTTATTTACATAATCAATATGTACTTGACTTACAATGGGCGGCCTTATCGCTACAGAGCGATCTCTTCCAGGCAACCCGGATATTATATTATTGAATTAAAAAATATATTTCCTGAAATGCATTCCATGTATTTCACTAATCCTGAATCGAAAACCATATCCTAAATCCTCATTCACAGTTTAGCAAAGTATACCAGCTAACAAGTGGCTTAAGCCACGCAAGCCATATCGATGCCAGTATCTTATTTCTAAAAAAGATTGTACTAATATTTTATACCCGACTGTGATAATAAAAATTCTTCCAAAGTCATTCATCTCCCAAATAAATCGTTGGAAACAATGCAGTAATTTTACACTTGGGCCATTTAAGTGAGAAAAGTTCTTTAATAAAAATAGTTGAACATTTGCTACGTAATTTGTATATGAAAACTATAAAAGCTTTTTTTCATGTTTCAGACATAATCGTGTAAACGTACATGATATCTCTTTAATATGAAATACATTATTTAATTACTATAAAGATTCTGTGGAACCCAAAAAGATTGACTAAACAAGTTTTATATTAATTTATATCATCAAGGAGTGTCTAAAAAATGTTTAAATTTATTTGACTACGTGAATACGTCGAATTTGAGGGGCGCGTGGAGTATGCCAGTAAATAACCGGGCTCTTGGGAATTCAGTTGCGCTGGATTGTTTCTCAGAACTGGACCACGCACTGTGCGTATGAGAGTTTTACAAAAACGATGATTCAGCGACTGCTGCGCGTAGATTCAGCACTATTCGAAGTTTTCGTCACTTAAATGATGCACCATCCATCCCTGTCATTCGAATATCGGTGAAAAAAATTAAAAGACACTAGTTCAACACAAGACAAAACAACATTTGGGCAGCCAAGACCATCAAAGTCTTCAAAACTCATGGAGAGTGTAAATCAGTTGGTTCGTGACGATCCGAATCTTTAAATTCGAATACATATCATTACACAGCATTTTACATAAAGATTTGAACCTGTATAAAATTCAATTTGTTCAAGAATTAAAATTCTAGGCTAGCTTTTTAAGCCAATAGAGCGTTTTTCAACGTTTAACAATGAAATGTTGGTTAAAAATCACTACTTATAAAGATAAGTTGTGATTCTTAACCAATTTTTATACACTAAAGAGTGTGATCACAAAAACGAATAAATATTCGTTTTTGTTATTTTTCGTTTTATTGTAATTGTATAATACACTAGCAGCCCGTCCCAGCTTCGCATGGGTATTTAACAAAGACGGCCGTCGCCTCCTTCTGCGAGGCAGTCATGTCCGCAAAGGAGGCGGCGGAGCGGGAGCGGGAGTTGACCACCACACTCCCCTCCCGCCAACGCAGGCCACGCCGGCGGCGCCGGAGGGTCAGTAACGACCTCCGGCCGCCGTAAAAAGCGGCCGCGGGCGGCCCCTCGGGGGAGGACCCGCCGCCCGCACTATTGCCGCGAGGGTGAGGGCTGCGTGCTGTTCCGCGGCCCCCCTCAACTCCTAGAGTTGTTAGGAGAGCGCCGGGGGGACGAAACCCTGACCCCCTGGCGCCAACACTTTAGAAGGGGCCCGCCTCAAGACAAAGGGCGGGCCGGCGCCGGCCCGGGCCACGAGATCGGCAGGCCATATATCCGTGGGCCCGGGCGTAGGCGATAGGAGAACAGCGGGGTTTTTTAGTGGGTAGTCGGATGGCCAATCATCTTTCCCGGAGTCCCACATATCCCTCGGTCCCCCCGGGCCGGGGGAACCCGTCAAGAGAGGTTTTTCCCCGAGACCAAAAAAAAAAAAAGGGTATTTAACAAAAAATTAAAAATTAAACCCTTCTATTTTTTTTCGGTCTCGGGGAAAAACCTCTCTAGACGGGTTCCCCCGGCACGGGGGGACCGAGGGATATAAGGGACTCCGGAAAAGATGTTCGACCATCCGACTACCCACTAAAAAACCCCGCTGTTCTATCGCCTACGCCCGTGCCCGATCTCGTGGCCCGGGCCGGCGCCGGCCCACGCTTTGTCTTAAAGCAGGCCCCTTCTAAAGTACTGGCGCCAGGGGGTCAGGGTTTCGTCCCCCCGGCGTTCTCTTGTAACAACTCTAGGAGTTGAGGGGGGCTGCGGAACAGCACGCGGCTTCTCCCTCGCGGCAATAGTGCGAGCGGCGGATCCTCCCCTGAGGGGCCGCCTGCGGCCGCTTTCTACGGCGGCCGGAGATCGTTGCCCGCCCTCCGGCGCCGACGACGCGGCCTACGTTGGCGGGAGGGGAGTGCGGTGGCGGACTCCCGCTCCCGTTCCGCCGCCTCCCTTGCAGACACTACTGCCTCGCAAAAGGAGGCGACGGCCGTCCGTCCATCCAGGATCGCCCCCGACCATGGACAGAACCAGGGCCGGGAGTGACAGGTCCGCGGCCAATTCCGGACGGGACTCGCATCCCCGTCGCGTGCTAGTCAGGCGTGGGTACGACTACCAGACGACATTCCAGAAAAAGCAGAGTCGCCTGACGTCGTAGCCGGCCCAGCAAGACCAACCGACAGCGAGGATGCAATTCCCGCCCCGGGAACACTCTCTGTGCAGGCGCAGTCGAAATAGGCATGGTTTCGACTACCAAATCAGGTCCCAGGATAGAACCCGGGACCCCAATCAGTATTCGCAACCATCCCACCGGGGACCACGCCACGAACAGAGAGCTAAGTTGGAAAGGATGTAAGAGGTAGACGGAAAGAAAGGTAGGATGTCGCCTCGAACGGAGAGGGGAGTGAAGCGATGGATGCTCGGGCACCTCGGGTACGCACTCCTCGGACAGAGGAGCGCCCCTGAGGGCAAACCCTTCTATTTGCGTCAGGTTACTAAAAAAATAAAATTATAAAGAAAGTTTGAATATTATTATTTCTATGAGCTTTTATTTTAATGATTTTTTGTTATTACTTTTTATTTATTTTTCGTTATTTTTTAATAAGTATTCTAATTTTTGTAAAAACCCCAGTGACGCACGCCTACATTGCATAAGGTGCTGCCTAGCTAGCCGAACAGGCTACCACGCAACATTTTTCTAATACTTACATTTTTAAACTCGTGATATCTTTCGAATGGAATATCCGAATTGAATAATTCAAAAAGTTATATAAAGGTATTGAAACAGTTTTCAATATGAAGTAATTTATTTTGTTAAGGATTAATACCAAGATCCAAATAAAGAGCCTTTTCTAGGGGCGGCATTTAAATTAAATTTTTAAAATAAAAGAACACTTATTGTGGCATAACTATAATAGTTAGACATATGCTGTCGCGACACTTTTTGTAAATAATGATGTGTTCTGCAAAGTTGTAGTACATTATTTTATTCTATCATCAATAGTTTTCGCAACGCACGCGATTTAAATAATATTTTAGGTAATTTTTTTACACTTTGGCTTACATTATTGGAGTTTTAGTAAGGATCCCTAATTTTTTTGAAAATATAATATAGCCTATGTCACCCGGGGATAGTGTAGCTTCCCAACAATGAAAGAGTTTTTTAAATTGGGTCAGTAGTTTCGGAGCCTATTCAAAGCAAACAAACAAACAAACAAACAAACAAACAATCAAATCTTTCCTCTTTATAATAGTAGTATAGATAATTATTGTTACTCGTATTTAAATAAGTTTATTTATTTATTTTATGTATATTGTTTTTTTTTATTCTGTAAGTAGAATATTATTTTTTTCCAGACCTCTCTTCGTCCTATAGCCCGAGTTGCCTGGAAGAGATCGCTTTAAGCTATAAGGCCGCCCATTGTCATACAGCAGTTATATTTCTGTATATTTAAGTTATTTTAAGTATATGTATGCAGTAAAGAGTTTTTCATTTATTCAATCAACAGCTGCTTTTACAACAAGTCTGAAATACCATCATGAGAAGCCACTTCATTCACCAGGACTAGGATGTCGGCGTGAGCAATTACTGGTCTTTACTTTCTTTAGAATGAATGATACAAGAAGACTTGCGGTTACAGTTAATTCAGAAAGTTACGTAGAATTCTTAGACAATTTTTGGTGCCAGTACTGAAAAACTTAGAGAACTACCATATTATAACCAAACAACATAGTTCCAGCACGATGGGGCAGCCTTACATGCGTCTAATAAATCTCTAATAAGAGTATTTGACATTTTCCCTGGTAAATTGATCTCCAAGAGAAGCGACATAAACTGGCCTCCACACAATCCTCATATAACTCCTTTGGACTTCTGTGAAGTTATCTTAAATTTATAGTTGATAACAATCTACTTCTTTGGCGCATTTGGAAGAAAACATTCGCTATGAAATTACAGTCATCACGGAGTTAATCTGCCGAGCCGTAGAAATTTTAATGTTCGACTAAATGAAAGCCGTGAAAACGAAGATTTATATTTAGATAATATTATTTTTAAGAAATATATTTCCAAATACTATACTTTGGTAATTTATAAACTTCGCTTTAATTGATCGACTGACAAAATATTACAATCTTTATTTTAAGACACCCTAGACTCACTAGTCCACTGACTTCATAGACTTCGTCCTACCTTTGTATCATCAAAGAGTCTGAATATATAAGTTTGAACCACGAAGAGACTCTTTTAGATATTAAGCTTTTATTCTTTTTTCTTCTTCTTGCCATTATGCCAAACTATGTGGGGTCGGCACAACATGTTCTGTCCTTTCTCACTCTCTTCTATTAGCCGTCATCTTAACATTCACGCCTTTTTTACCATATCATCTTTTACACAATCCAAGCATCAATTGTTTGGTCTACCTCTCCTGTTGTATCCACCCACTGTTATTTCTAGCATCCTTCTTGTTACATGACGGTCCTCTCTTCGCATTATATGGTCATACCAAGCTAATCTATTACTTTTCAGCTTTTCAATCATTGGCGTTTTACTTTAAAACTTCCCTTAATATACTCATTTCTAATGTTATCCATATTTGTAACTCCGCTCATCCAACTCAACATTCGCATCTCTACTGCATTTTTTTTTTTTTACGGGGTGGGGAAATCCTCATGGACTACCTCCGCCTGGGGAAAGGCGGAGGGGCGTGCCGGATTCTTACCGGCTAAAACCACCACCCCGGTGTCTCCTCACACGTGCGCGCGGGGCCGCGGGAATCCAAATTCTTCCGCAGCCCCACACTAGTGCTGGCCCGGTGTGTCCGGGCCTCGTCTCCTGCACGGGGTAGTGAGGTGTTTAACTACCCAGTGCATCGCCTCAGAGGCGCGCGCCGACACCCGCGCGCGCCTCCACCTCGGGTCCATCGAATACGGGGCGGGAACTTCCCCAAGTCCCTCGCCCCTGGACCTATTCATGGGGGCTGGAAAAGGGCGTTGTCCGCCCTTCTCCTGCGCCCGGTGCACCTTCTGCGGCCGGGGAAGGGAGTCGAGATCTCCCTCTCCCGTTCCGCAGTTTCCTTCTGCGACATCACGTCCTCACAGAAGGACACCACTGCGTCCCACGACTCTGCGCTACCGACCATCCTCCGCACTACGGCCGGCAGCGACAGATCGCCTCCCACTTCATTTATGAGGACACGGCGCTGCTCCTCCCAAGCTACACACTCGGCGAGCGTGTGTTGCGCCGTATCCTCCCCGCAATGGACGCAGTGGTGGAACCAAGCGTCCGGCTCCCTGTCTATGCGGCACAGGTACTTGCCGAAGCTGCCGTGCCCCGACAGCACCTGCGTCACCCTAAACGATAGGGAGCCGTGCCTTCTCCCGAGCCAGTCGTCGAGTACTGGCCGGATCGCCTCGACGGTAGCGAGGCCGGCGGTAGGGCGCAGAAGTCTTTGCCGCCATTCCGCCACCAAGACCTGACGGAGCTCCTCTCGGCGCAGCGCGATCTGCCGCTGCGCTGGCCTCGAGCCCCGTGCCCGTTCTTCCTCGCGCCATCGATATAATGACGCGAGTACTTTCGCCTCTAGGTCCCAGGGCGGGGATCCGGCCAGGACGCAAGCCGCCTCGTAGGAAATCGTGCGATACCCGCGGATGACTCTGACGGCCATCGCCCTCTGCGGTTTACGCAGAATGGCGAGAGTGCTGGCCGTCATGTCCAACGCCCAAACAGGGGCCCCGTACAGGGCCATGGACCGCACGATTCCCACGTACAACCGCCTACAGGCGGCGCTCGGGCCCCCCAAGTTGGGAAGCAACGTCGAAAGCGCGCCCGCTGCACCCATCAGCTTGGGCGCCAGACGCCGGAAGTGGGGCCCGAATTCCCATCGGCTGTCGAGCACCAGTCCCAGATACTCCATGGTGGACTCGACAGCTATCCGGGCCCCGCTGACCACGATGTGTGATCCCGGCGCCGGCGCACGTCGGATCTCTACTGCATGCAGTAACCTTTCATCTTCCCTCTTTGTGGCCCAGCACTCTTATCCATACAATATGACAGGTCATATAACGGACTTTTAAATTTTAACTTTAAGTCTAAACGGCACTTGTGGTTCGCAAATTGTTCCTGAAACCTGTCGCCATTTCATCCATCCTGCATTCACTCTGTTTTTACATCTCAGCATATCTCACCGTCATTCTGGATAATGATCCAAGGTACCGAAAGTTGGAGAAAATTGGCAGAGATTTTCCATTTTATTTACTAAATTTTTTTAAAATTAGATTTGTATTCAAAATGTTAGAGTGCTAATTTTATTGATATATGTTACTTTTATTTGCATATGTTTTTAATTTTAGTATAATTGTATGTTTTCCAAATATATATAGATCAAGAGAGACGTAGATTGAATAATACTTGAAGTTTTTAGAATAATACCTTATCCTTTACTTCTAATACTAAACATATCCTTGAAAAATATATACATACGCGTATTTCATGTGACTATAATCCTTAAAGTTTAAAAGAATTATGCTTTTTAATATAATACTGGCACAAACCTTAAGTCTCCGACCGCCACGTCGAAGGAATGTAAAGAAAAAAATGTGATCTAAATTGACGTATACGAAGGGTGCACTCAAAAACTCATTTCATAAAACTGAGTCGTCAAGTTTAAAAAATAATCTCACATTTATAAACCGTTAATTCCGAACACGTACACTTTGTTCATTAAATAAAAATACAACGCACAATTGGACTGCCAAAAACTTTTCAATTACTGCCAATAAAATTCACATATAAAATATGTTACAATTCACTGTAATTCAGATTTGATTTATTTTATACGTAAGCATGCTCAATCACTTGTTAAGGTTGATGTGGTCGTAAGCACATCTCAGTGCATACTCAATCGACCATGCTTTACAGCCGCACGCACATTGACCGGATTAGGGTTGAAATGTAATGGATGTTTAATTTTTTAAGATGCTTTTGGCCCATGCGTACGTGATTAAAAATTTACAGCGTAAACAAATTTTGTGTGTACCCACATTGTTTCAAATCGTTAAATATAGGACGTGATTATGTCACTCAAACGTTTTAATTTTATCAATCGCTTCTCGGCATGGTGGGGTTCATGTACTCTATTCTCGTTCCGAGTCTGAGTGTTTATATATATTTGCAAAATATTTTTTTTATTGCTGAAGAACAGCAGATAGACAGGCGGACGGTTCATTTTATAGTCAGCAGTTACCGTGGATGTTTGCGACGCTAGGGGCATCGCGAACAGTCCAAACTGTTTTAGTCCAACTGTCCAAAGAGGTCCAAGAACCTTGGTCACTAATTCCTGAACACAACACAAGGTTACTATAGTGGCATACTTATAGACCTAGTGGTTGCCATCCAGATGGGCTTGGAGCCCTACCACGTACCACGTAGTGTTGATTTGTCGCCTTTTACGACAGGCCGACCCCAACCGCATGGCTTAATATTCTTACTCCGCCCCTACACGGAGAAAGTACACACCTGCGCTTTGGGGTTAGATGGTGCTGTGTAAATTGCCAGTCACGAAATTTTTGAGCGATGGTAAACTGCTATCTAATAAATTTAGTAATTTCTAAAATACTACCAATATAATTGTATACTCGTCGAACACATTGATGTTAAAATTTTATTACTGTGCTAATAATTGAAAAATATTACCTTTTGTGACGGATTATATCTGAATATTTCATTCATATCCCTATACCATTTGACAGAATGCAACTTCTGGTCGTCCATTTGGAAGTGGCAGCTCAGCTCTGCAGCTCTCCGAGGGTCTGCGTAGAGAGGCACCTTCAGCTGTGTTATATCGTGTGCTGAAGTAATCGCTGTGGACAAAATAAATTAAAGTAGGATTATTACCAGAAGAACTTAAAGATATAATGATTTTCAGTGTAATGAACTAAAAATATAGTTATTTTAGTTACGCAACTATAAATATATGCTTTAAAAATATAGTTTTTAAGATTCTAAGGTTTTTTTTATTGCTGCACTACAGCAAACAGGCTGACCGCTCGCTTAGAATTTAGCAGTTACTGTCGCCTGTAGGTGTTTGCAACGCCAGTAGCATCGCAAACATGCTGCTACTCCATATAGGTACAGGAACTTGGGTCACTAATGTCGGAATACAACACAAGGTTATTATGGCGGCATACTTAAGGTGGTCACCATCTAGACTAAATATAGATATAGAATGAAATAAATAAAGATATAGCTATATATAGATATAGAATGATAGTATAGATTAAATATAGATATCAAAATAAAAGGTTCATTTAAAAGACTTGAAAAAAGCTTTTGAGATAGCGTCGGATTGTGTTATGTAGATATTTATCTAAGAAACGAAACCGAATCATTTGGAAAGAAATAGGCTAGGTATACTCGTATGCTAAAGAGATTACTGTAACGAGATATCGATTATTTCAAATTTGTTAGATTTTATGATATAAAGTTTATTACCATAATAATAATAAACTAATCAATTGCAGCCATATCGCTGTAAACGATTTCTATTAGGCAACGATGTGAACAAAAGCTTTCTAAATTAAGCTTTTTAATTATTTAATTGTTGAGCTTTTGTAAAATATATTAATGGTCTTGAGTAATAAGTATCCTATATACGAGTGAGTACATTCACAACAAGAACAAACTAGAAGAACATCTGAGCCTATGTTGAGCCTAGTTTAGTTGTTAGTTGCGTCATACATTTATTATATTAGTTACATTAAATTAGTGTAAATAAAATTTTATCTTAAGATTTTTGATATATTGTAATGTCGAAAAAACATGAGTAATAATATACCTTAATATTTAAAATATTTTTTTAATAAGTTTATTACATTATAAATGAGAGTAGAATGTAAAAAATACAGATACATATAATATATTACAAACATTATAAAAATATAAATCACGAAAATTGAAACATCATACTGAATTTAGTAAACCAATTTGTTATTTGGAATATCTGATAATATTATGAAACAGCGGAGACAGGGTGTTTGGAAAGTATTCACAAGTTATTTGAAGATCACCTCCCAATGTGACCGAATAGGGTGACAAACAACACTAGATACAATGAGACATTTATTTTCATGCGTAAAGAACAAATATTAATAAAACAGAAAATATAGTAAAATTATTGTAAAGCCTTGTTTTCTGCCGTGCTAAAGATAAGAGCGACAAGTGTAACAGCAAGTTCCTAGAAAATGGCACATAAAGTTTTAAAAATTATTTCTTCGATTACGGATATAAGAATAATGTCTTTTTTAAATTTGATATATTTTACCCTAGTTAAAAGGTTGTATTTTGTATTCATTGCTATTTAAGAACTTTAAGTAATAAATTGATAAAATAAAGATATAAAAATGTGATATGACAAGGAAATGCGACGTATGTCTTATAACAAATACTTATAATAAGCGTCGTAAGTAACACAGATAGTACGCTTATGCTATGGAACTTATTTTACTGCGCTTTTGACAGCGAAAAATAAGTACTGAGTTTATGTAATGAACAACATAACTGCTGTAACGTTGACATTTAGGGCTCTTATGGTAAGAAACTCTAAGTACAAATTCGCCGCAAGTGGCGATTAAAGCACTTACTTATGTTAAGGAAACAGACTCATCAATATTAGGGATTGCTTTAATATCAGAGCAGCGTTAACCAATACCGCAGTTAATTTATAAATTAATAATCTGGCGCTCTAGAAGGCTACAGCAGTATCCAGCACTTGCTGGCTGAGATATTAAGGAAGTTATTTTTCTTTTTGTAGTTACTGCGCTTATACAAATCAAAAATGTATCAAACAAGCATTTTTTATAAACTGTCAAAGACAAAGTTATAAATCTCGATACGGCGATTCCGAATATGTAACTAACTCAATTTGGTAGAAAATGTTGGATACGGTGGTTATAATAATCACTGCAGTTTTATTTGTTCATTTTATACGTACTATACAATTATCTTGGTCTTACATAACACTTTACATTAATTTAAGGTAAATACATCGTAAATATCTACGAGCGATAACCTAGTTTAAAATAACGTTTTATTTGGACCCCGTATGACACTTTGACTTCTAACGCTGTTTCGAAATATTGTAAATCTTTTCGATAATATATTCACGTCTAAGCAAATATAGTATTTTATTTTATGAAAAACTGTTCGTTATTATCTTTGGTTATGAATTTTATATTTAGTTAGGTAATATCTTTAGTTCTTCAAATTTATTTAAGTCTTAAATCTTTACTAATATTATAAATGTAAAAGTAGCTCTGTTTTTTACGTTTTCACGCATAAACCTCTGAATAAATTTTGATGAATTTCGATATAAATTGGACCTTAGAGAAGGACGCGACTATTTTTTTTAATTTATATGGCAGAACTACATTTGTTGGTTCAGCTAGTAATCTATATTTTGTATATTTTCAATCGCCTTCCCAAATTGAGGTTTATAAATATTTTTATAAATATTAAAATTACCTTAAAACTCTATCGTTTATATTTCGCTCCATACTCTTAAATATTATCTATTGTTCGTATAGTTGCACTATTGGGGTTATGTGGGAAATTCTTTTAATGCACGTGCACCCCCGTTTTTGGACGTGCATACCGTTTTTTAAACGATAATACCGCCCTGTTTTTTCAAATGCTATAAACACATATTTCAGATCTCTTCTTCTTCTCTTCTTTTTCAACCTTTCACCACCCAATGCTGAGTGTAGGTCTCTTCTAATGCACGCCATTCTTCTCGGTTCAGCGCCTTTCGCATCCAGTCCTTACCGGCCACTCTAACAAGGTTTTCGGTCCAACGCATTGGTTGCCTGCCTACATTTCAGATCTCAGCTCTCTTTTAAATATACTTATAGTATTAACTTAATTGCAAGATATACAATTATGGTGGAATTTAGTATCCGTTACATTATGATTATTATTTTATCATATTCAAATTCAAATTTGGTCGTATAGTTCCGGTTAGTAAGAAGAGCAGTGATATACTCGGGGTATTTAAAAAGGCGATAAATAGATAGCTCATATATTGCAGAAGAAGTACACCATACAATATTTTCGTTCATTGTCACGTTAAGACTTTTTCTTCCTACCTTTATTCCACATTATATGAGGTCGGCATAACATTTTCTATTTCCACTTTTCTCTGTTAGCTTTTTCAATGTGTCATCTTTTACGCGATTAATCCTTTCTTTAGTTTTACCCTCTTTTTGTAACCATCCACTCTCATTCCTAGCATTTTCCCAGTCACATTGCATACTTTACTTGTATGAGTATACCATGCTAATTTTTACCTGCTCCAAACATAATCATTTCTATTTATATCTATTTTCGTCTAAAACTAAATGCTCCAATTGTAGAAGTTATGATATTTTAAATTAAACTTTAAACAATTATTATGGAATTATGGTTAAATTTCGACCCCTGGGCGACCAACTAGTACAGAAAAATATTAGAAAAGGGAATACGGCATAACCTTATCAGATTTACCGTGGAGTCCAGCGTGATACTAGTAATAGGGGTTCCTCGCGGCAATACGCAATGTAATGATATTTAAGTAAAGTAAGTAATCTTATTAGCCACCTCCCTTGAAAACTGGCTTCACTAAATATATTACAAGCTTTATACCAATTACAACTTATAAATACTTTAAGTCCTTCAAGTTTAAATACGGTTGCTGCTACAAAACAGCTAAGTTAGGGTGGAAAAGACTAAGTTGAACAAGTTTTCAGGTTGAGTGACGGACCCTTACACTTAATAATAATGATTTAGATTAAGTGAGATATCAATAACTTCGTAAGATGGGTAAGTAATGATAATTAATGCAAAACCTTTATTTAATAAGATTTGTGGAAAGTGTTGTTATTATACGCTTTACAGCCCATAGTTTACAGTCTGGTTGGAGCTTGGCTTTCACAGTTTGCTTAATAGCACGATAATTTGGATGAGGGCAGCTCAGGACCGATCGTCGTGGAGATCTTTGGGGGAGGGCTTGGTACGGCAGTAAACGTCTTCCGGCTGAGATAATGATGATGATAATTTTAGCTTTTACAAGATATTTTTTTATTTCTGTGATATATGTCCGGACATATATTGAATGAATGACGTATTATTCAATAACTAATACCTAATATAAAATATTGCTGCAATATTTTCTAAATCATAAAGTACTGCAAAAATATTTTTTTAAACAGACATTACTTTAAAACAGACATTACTTCCGCAATCGTAAATCCTAATTCGCAATTATCAAAAAGGTTTGCAAAAAAACCTTCAGTAGCAACAATAAGTTTGTGTCAAGCAGATCTGCCGTTTTTTTTTTCAATATCACAAACAAATTTGATAATATAAACGTAATTTATAGAATTATTTATAAAGTAGATCTATGTAATATTTTGTATGTATAATATTGCTTCTTACGTACTACATAGTACTACGATTATCAAATCATGGTCCAATTATCATGAAATTTTGAAACATACCTTATAAAGGATGGCGCTATTGGATGCTGTAATATATTTTACATATATATTACAGCATTCAATAGCGCCATCCTTTATAAGGTGTGTTTCAAAATTTCATGATAATTGGACCACGTGTTCTCAAGTTATTGTCGTTTGTGTCAAGCAACTTTGGTGTCTTTGTCAAAATATGGATAAGAAAGAATTTCGTGTGTTGATCAAGCATTGTTTTTTGATCGGAAAAAATACGAAAGACGCAAAAGAGTGGCTTCATAAGAATTATTCGGACTCAGCTCCAGGGAAATCAACCATTTGCGAATGGTATAATGAATTTAAACGTAGTTGTAGCGACGTCAATGACGCTTAACACAGTGGTCGCCCAAATACGGCTGTTAACGAAGTATAAGTCAAAAAAATCCGCAGAATTGTTTTCACCGACCGCAAAATAAAAGTCAGGGAGGTGGATGAAGTTTCAAATTTATCATATGGCAACGTGCTTCCTATTTTACACGATAATTTGGGTATGAAAAAGGTCAACTCAAAGTGGGTGCTGCGATTGTTAACACCGGATCAAAAACAACAACGAATCGACGATTCGGAGGGAAGTTTTTCAACCACAATAAAGCGGATTTTTCATCAGGATCATCGGTATGTGACCATGGATGAAACTTGGATACATTATTACACTCCAGAGTCAAAGCGCTCGTCAGCCGAGTGGGTTGAGGCAGGTGGAAGCATTCCAAAGCGACCAAAAACACAATAATCGGCTGGCAAGGTTATGGCATCAGTATTCTGGGTTGGGCATAGTATTTTATTTATTAACTATCTTGAGAAAGGAAAAAGAATCAATTCTGAATGCTATACAGCGTTATTGGATCAATTCAGCGAAATAATAAAGAGAGAACGGCCGCACATGACAAAGAAAAAACCACTGTTCCACCAAGACAATGCACCATGTCACAAATCAATGGCTACGATGGTCAAATTGCATGTATTGCACTTCGAAATACTACCTCACCCCCATATTTGGTTGTCAGATTGGGCCCTCAGCGACTACTAGCTATTCGCAGTCATAAATCTTATATCCTAGTGACGTCCACTTTCACGTTGGAGCCAATAAACAAGTTATTGAATACAAGGCGAAAATCCCTGTGAATCCTCATAGTACCAATGTCTTCATTTTTTTATCCAGAAGACAACCGATTTGATGTAATCGACGGTTAATATTAGTTTTTACAGAAGTGATTGCCTTATAACCCTGAAATTTCGAATGGGATGCCCTGTAAAGCCTCACACGTTGTTAAGCTCGTTGTACTAATTTGCAAATTATATCGGGGCTTATTACCCCAAAGTTAAGTTTCCTTTGCTTACGAACTACCAAAAAGAGTAATATAGTTATCGCTTATTAGTACTTCATAGGAAAATGGTTATTCCTATTGCTGCCTGAACGCACAAGGCCACATATAGTTTAAGACACTTTTTTTCAAGAAATCTCCCTGCACCGGATGAAATCTATATCGTATTTTTCACAAATACTTTGACCAGGCAACGACTGCATACACTCATTACACGCTTAAAATACTTGCATTGTACAAAGCTTTTTACGACAGGCTATCCCCGACCACAGGGGTCAGTATTCTTACTCTAGCCTTGCACGGATCATTTTATCTATAAAATTAAAATAGCAGAACTGTGCATCCAAGAATATTTTAAAAAGAGTTATTTACATCATTTCTATATAATTTATTCGTGAAACGGCAATTCCAGACCATTTACTCTACTTTAGCACTTTCGTTCGTTGGAGGGAAAGAAATGCTTTTAATAAAAGTAATTTTGGAACAAATTTACTCGATTTGCCACGGATAAAGGTTGAATAATAATTATGGAGGGTTCACTAAGTAATTTACTTAAGTTGCTTTGCTACGAAGTTCCGAGGAATTGACGCTCTCGTCCGTTTCAGCATTCGAAATATCAAGAGTTTCAAATGAAATAAAGTTCTTATGAATATTCAATACATTTTCAGGTTCCACTCGAATCTAATAAATCTATCACTGAAGATATTTTTCACTATATATTATTGTGAGAATTTTTTTATACTTATTTAAACACAGGGATATAAGATAGAAACTTGTTTCGAACATTTTTACGCACATATGTATGACCATATGTATTCAAACCAGTTGTAGAAAATATCTGCACTGCTATTAAAGTCATCATTATAGTAAAGACTTCCATGGCGTATCGGCTAACGGGTCACAGATCACGAGTTCGATTCCTGTCTCGCAACTAGATGTTAATGTACAATATGTATTTATTTACAAAAGAAAAGTGTATATCTTGTAGCCATAACACAAGTGCTATGATTTTTGTTTTGGGACTATATGGCCCTGTCTGAATTGTCCCAGTATATTTATTTATTATTTATTTATCATTATCTTAGCATTAATTCCTGGTTGTAATTCAAACTTTCGCCTGGGGTCAGCTTTCTACTTTATTATTCTCCACTTTGCAAAGTCTTCGGAGCCCTGGAAGTAATTCCATTGGCACACATATCGCTCTTTACGACATTAAGCCAGAGTTTTTTTGGCAGAGACGGCGTAGCTAGATATTTGTTCTCCAGGTAAATAGCCGGTAGCCGGGAACGAGAAGGGACCGCCTTCTTCGTTAGTCCACACATTCTCTGCAGCATATTTGAATGTTATGGCATTCGAAGTGATACCAGGCACTACACCAGCCGCATTGTCGCCGTTAGTTATTATTTTCCTCGCCTTAAAAATACATATAATATGTAAGTCTTTTGGGAATGTTTTCACAAACTGCCATTGTTTTAAGGGTCATTTTTATTTCCAACTGGTTTTCTTGTTGTTTTACTTTAAGTTAATTGATTATTAATATAAAGTAGTCAAATTACGTTGGTAAGTAGTTTTGCTGAATCTGGGTACTACGGGGGCCCAAACTTCAAAAAAGATAAAGATAAAGTCCATAAAATCTACCACTTTCATATTAGTCATAGAAAATATTAATAGATATTAATTAGAATAATTCATACTATATAAAACATATTATAAAAGGCATACTAATCTTATAAATGTGAAAGTAACTCTGTCTGTCTATCTGTTTCCACGCCGAAACCGCTGAACCAATTTTGATTAGGTATAGAGAAAGATTTGACCTTGGAGAAGGATATAGGCTATTTTTGTCACGAAAATGGAACTTAAAGTGAGTGAAATAGAGGTGAACGTAATTGAGTTCTGTTTTTAAGTATTATGGTATAACAACGTTTACCAGATCAGCTAGTATTCTATAAAAGCAGTACATTTCTTACCATAACACGCTAAGGCTAAATGTGGGTATAACAATTTATACGAAAGTTTTAGGTAAAGTTTCATTAATTAAAAATTCTTCAAAGTTCCTCTTTTACTCTGCATGTGAAATTTAATTAGGATAACTTTGTTAACGAAAACATTGAGTAGGTATTTTCTTGTATTTGAAAATTTTGAAACTTTGTTATCTAACAATAGCTTGATTTGTTTTATATTACCTTTCCGAGACCTTGAAAATTCATGTCCCCTAAATTTAGAAGTTTAAAATAAAGCTTACAACTAGCTCAGTAGCTACCTGTGAGGTAGAGGGTTTTTTGAAGTTTCAGTCTAACTCTTAAGATTTAATGCTTTACCAAAAAGGTGATGTAATACAAAATTCTATGGAATAATTTCAACACCTCATATAAAAATAGTAGTCTATTTTCTTTTCTTATTTCTTAGTAGGCTATTATTATTATTTATATATGGCTACAACCTACTAAGATTTATTTTACTGGTCCAGACAGGACAGTAAAGGCACCATTGGTTTTTCTACCTAGTTTTGAAGGCTCAGATATCAGCCATATATCTACTCTCTTATGGCTTTTAGGTCAGAAAAAGAAGAATAATATAAATACATTAACAGAAACACGCTCACAAAATTCAGCCTTGTGACTAATCAGTCTACTTCAAATTCAAAGTCTAAACTTTGTTCGAGAAAAAAAGCATGTAAGAGGCTGTACTGAAACTATGAATGAAAAATAGAAATATATTAGTACTACGATAGAATTTTGAGCTTATACATTATTTTGATATTTGCGTGTAACTTAGAAATGGCCCAGTTCTCGGGGGACAAATGCGATAAAGTAATTTTGCTAAAACTACCTTTGCCCGCTATTTTAATACAATGTACTCCAATTTTAACCTAATTAGACTTATATTTAACCTTACTGGGTTATTTATTGTTTCCTGTTTAATTATTCATTTCAATAGGAAGTACATGTTTTTATACTCATGGGACGTTAGGGCAATGGTACAATTTTCGTAATTAATTTTAACACTGTCGTAATGCTCTTGAGAAATACTCACTTTTTGTCATACTACGTATTTGCTTATGAGCTTGAATATTTGACGATATAATAAACCATAATTTACTTCGAATTATGTGGAAACTCCTGATGTATCTGAATCTATTATGTTGTTATCAACATTAAACCTCTATTCAACCGAAATTAGTATTATCCATTGCTATTGTACCGTCATATTCGAAAGCAATGACTTTTAGGTGGTTGTTGGCCAACACTGCAGCAGTGAAGAGTCTTTTTATATTGGTAGTAAAGCCATTAATTTTGGATCCTTTTGCTACTATAAACAATGTTGATATAGGAAATGATTCTTTATTTTTAACTATTGAACATTTAAAAACGTATGTTTTGGCTATTACCATTTTTCCACTCTCCTCTGTTAGCTGTTATTTTTTACACAATATATCCATCTTTTTTTGATCTCCTTCTCCTTCTGTATCCATCCAATCTCATTTGTATCATTTTAATACTTGTTACGTGGTAACAAAAGTAAAATAATTAATCCCTAATACCTAATAATCATTTCTAATTAATTTCAATATTTAATATTGAGGGTATTTAAATGTAAACAAACCAAGTAATTGTTTCGATCGTGCGCACCTTAAAATGTAGGTAACTATGAAATAAATTAACCAGACCATAATTATATGGTCATGCAGCGGCCGGGATCGAACCATCTAGAAATCATTCAGTTGAGTAGCGTTCATAGAATATACGAGGATGAATGAACGGTATCGAATGACGATCCGTTTGGGGCTTACTCTTTACCCCTCTGGCCTATAGCTCTGTCACTGTCTTTTTGAGTAGCGGTCCAAAAATTTCGATAAGTGGGCGTTGTCCTCTCAAAATGGGAGCACGCCATTCCGCGCCATTATAAAAAGGCGAAGCCGCGAAAGGCGCCAAGAACTCTGACACCAGAAGAGCTACAAGGAGTCGTTCGTTCGGAAAGCCAATCAGGTACAGTGCTTTAAAAAATATTTTAATAAATAAATTAATTTAAGTCAGTGCCGCAACGTTTTCCAAAACCCTTCGAGTCGGAGGGTCCACCGTACGGGCTAGAAGATGCTGTCCTCTGTATATGCTAGAAGCTGCCATTTACTGTACGGCTTAGAAGCTGCCGACCACTGTACGGACTGGAAGCCACCGTCCACTGTACGTGCTGAAGACTGTTCGTCTACTGTAAGCAGCAGGGCACGTCGAGCCCCGTGAAGCGGCAAAGGACGACGGACGACCCTCCAGGCACAGAAAATATATATAAGTTAAGTGACCTCGCACCAATAGGGTTTTAACGACCAGTAAACCTCTCTGTGCCGCGAACCACGCCCCGGGTATTGTCCCTTAATTGACGCATTTTTATTTGGCTTAAAATTCATTTCACTATAAAGATAACCCGTTTAATTACGTTCTTGTTCTTTTATATAATAAAATAGTTATTATCAGTAGTCGTTTTATTTTCTTTTTATTTGTTCACAACCGTCAGGTTGTCGTAACATACTTATATGGCATTCTTCTCTTCTCATTATATGATCAAACCATGCTAGATTAGATTATATTACTATTTATTGTACACATTATAATTACACTATTCATTTAAATTTAAAACGGTGTTAAGGTACAATGGGCGGTCTTATTGCTAAAAGCAATTTCTTCCAGGCAACCTTTGGATGGACAAGATTTTAAGTTTTAATGCTAGTCTGTTGCTTTTAAGTTTTTCAACCACTTCCGCACTTCCTCTAATATACTCATAAACGAAAACTCAATTCAATCTATTCTATCTCAAACTAAAATTCAATCTATTCTAATGTTGTTCACCATAATGCAAGTTATAAATTATTAACTTATTTCTAAGTTGTATCTGTTAAGCACGGAGCTTAAAACTTTCGTGGGTACTATCATTATTTTCATTTCAACTTGTTAAACGGCACTGAACTATTGTTAGTCTTACCTGTACACTAATATCATTAAGTCCAATTTTTAGAAGGGTATATCACTTCGACATTCAGTCACGAGAAAGCCTTTGCTAGTGAACTTCTGCTTTTTTCATATTATATTTATTACGGGCATCTATTTTTATATGTTAAAACGCAATAACTTTGTTCTTTTCTAAAATCCAGATACAAAGAATAAAAAATATGCCACTAACACCGGCAGTCCTTTTCAGATGAAAATGTACACGCAATTAAAACCCGCTAAAAGTAAAAACTTAAATGTCCTAATCTCTTCAATAAACAATAAGTATATTCCGTCTATCAAAATATAAAAACAAATTAATAAATATGAAACTTGATTCTCTTCTCGTCGACATTCTTATGCAAACGTTTTCAAAGAAAATATTCCTAATAATATTACGTTATCAATACGATAAAAGCATTCGGTATATGTCTTAGCAATTTCCTATCATATTTTCCAATAGACCCAGTTTTAACGCATTTTCCCTTTTCCAACCAAACGTTGGTAGGTGAAAAATTTTATAGCTTTTTCGAATGATATCGACGGCAAAAAGATGGGAGCATAGTCGCTGAAGCTGGCTACGAGCCAATTTTCTACCTCACTGTACAACATATTTAAATTTTATACGCTTTTGAATCCCTTGTTTCTATTTCCTGCGTTTGAGTTTACCTGTACATTTTTTTAGTCTTACCTCTGTTACACATTTTTTATGATATCTTATCAACAAACAGTTATTAACACAGATGTATAAAATAATAAAATAAAAAATGTTAGACTAACATTTACATAAACAAACTTTAATTTATTAAATTATATTTATAGAAGCGATATCTTGTAGCTTTCCGTCAGTCTCAAATGTTTAATGGATTAATTATATTATTAAAAACTCGATTCTTTACTTCCGGGTGAAATTTTCACGACCCATTAACGCTCAATTCATAATTAATACCTGTCCGTCAAGAGTATTAAAGTGTTATAGACATTATCAAGATGTTCCAAGAGGTTTTCAAGCATTTCGATTTTCAGTAAGTTACTGAAAATATTTTCTAGTATGTAATCTGGTCTTATAAACGAAGAAAATAACTTAAACTAGGGATATGTTATGTGAGCATGATTTTTATTACATTTATAATATAGATACGACTTTTACATATCAATATTGTTATTAATGTTTTATATTATATAAAATAAAAACATTTTAACAAAAAAATTAAACTAACTTAAAAAAAACTGAACAGCAAAAAATAATAAACCTTCTATTTATTAACCTTAATAATGAAGTTCTTAAACTAATGTAAGTATACCTAAGCAATTTTGAGTTGGCAGCAAACAATTTTTGATTGAAAAATAGAAAAGAATTTATAAGCCTAGAGTCGAGTTATAAAGTCGTTTGATGTTTTCACTGCACAATAGATGCATATTGTGCTTGACTTGGTGTTTTTATAATATTCTAAAAGTAATTTACTAACCTAATTATTTCATTGGATATGAAAAATGGGTTGATACATTGTTTACACTTATAAATCCAACACACAAAAGAACGGAGTAAATCTTGACGATACAGAATGTTTTGTATGGTGATAAGCTTTCGTACTTCGTATATACAATATCAATTTCAAAAATGGGAAATTAGACGGCATTAGTCTTAATCATGCCAAAATCTGCATACAATATTGTATAATACCCTCGAGCAATAAAGATCAGACCTGTAGGTGTGTATATAGTAGATATAAAAAGCTTTCACATTTGAAATTAAATTTTTGAAAAGAATGTAATAGATTCCCACAATTTGCAGTAAATCAAATATTAATCACGCGTAAGTAGGTACACGTACTGCTACTGCTTATAAAAAATAAACGTCACGTATAAAAAATTTCAAGTTATAATCTGATCGCAGTTTTACATGAAAACTCCATAAAATATCGGACGTAGCTACCAGTTGTAGATCAAACTGAATGAGTTCTATATGTCAAAAAACGGCACAACATTTTTTAGGGAATTCGGAATAAAAAGTCACTGTACGTAACTGCCATTTCATTTTTGTACAATACAGAATTAAAAAGAAATATTTCATATGGTTTTCTTCTTTTTTCCTGCTGACCATATGTGGACTTTTGGCATTTTATACAATAACCATCATGTGCCAGTATTACGCAATAAATGATTGGTCGAGACAGTTTTTGATAAAAAAGACATTTTTATATACCGTTACGAACTGAGTACGAACATTATTATTGAATTTTGATTGTGGAAACTTATACCCAAAGCGATTTATTCAGGGAGGTGTAAATGTACATTTTATTAATATTTTAGCCCGTAGATTTTTTATACCTTTTAACTTATGTAGAACGTTTCCGTATCACTAGATTCGGTGTGATATTATCCATAATGTATTCTAAGTCCAAAAAAATATGAAGACCTCCGTAGCGCAACGTTTATACATCGGAATGTTTTTGGAATCATGGGTTCGATTCCTAGCCCAAGCCTGGGTGATTATGTATAATATGTAGTTACTTGTAAAAGTTATTTGTATAACACAATCGCTTATCTGCTTACTTTGGGACTAAATGGCGTTATATGATTATTATATATATAATTTTCTCAGAACTTTTATTAATTTAATTTAAAAAATCCGATGTAGATTCAAGTAGCAAAAGAGTTGTGTTAATTAGTCGTAAAATAAATTAAACATTTCAGTATAGAAAACGGGCATTATTTAATAAAAGAAATTAATTACCTTCTAATCCAATTTTCCATCTTATACGTTTTAATTTATATAATTATACCTTAATAAGCATTTTTAATGCCATCGAACAGCAAACAGTCTAACCATTTAATAGTAAGTCGTTACCGTCGCCTATAGATGGCAGCATGTTTGCGACGCCGAAGACATGGCCAACATTCTGCCGACCGCATAGAAATGTTATGACACCATTTTTAAATGTTGTAGTGTAATGGAAAGACCTCAGCTGGAAGCTATTACACATCCTTACTGTATGCAAAATAAACGTTCCGAAAAAACCGTTGCGTTTCATAGCAGTTTGAGCGAGTCAGCGATACGCTGAATATTGTTATTGTTACTTCTACAATTTTATTTGCATCGGTAGTATGTCTTCTGTTCTTCTTTCCTGAGCAAACAACTAAAAATAGATTTTAGCTTACCTATTAAATAGATGTAAATAAATTTTATTTATGCAGCAGCAACTGCATTCACTTCGCTATCAGTAAACTAGCAGAAGAATAAATCAATTCACCACCTTTTACGACTGCCTAGTTTTACTATTCTCAATTGTTATTTCCAGGACCACAAGATCTATATTTAAAGTGACACGTTAGAATTAATTAAGTTTTGGAATTTAATACAAGTGAAATAATAAATTAAGACTCAAATTTGCTACGCCCAAGTCCACCTAAGTTTAAATTAAGTTAAACTTACCTCGCACAGATTTCTCTTATGTAAATCTCTTGAGGGGTAACAATTACAAGTTTAATGCAATATAATATTTGATTTATTTTTATTCTTTTTGTTTTAGTTTCCGCAATTTTAGTTAATTTTTTTCTTAGATACGCCGTATTTTAACCGTACTAACTGGATATTAGAATACCAACCTAATGTATATGATATAAAATAATTGCTACGTAGCGAGAGTGATGGAAAACTAAGTGAGGAAACCTGCATATCAAGATAACCGAAATATCTTGTGTAAGCTGCCAGTCCGCCTGGGACAAGTGAGGTGGATATACTGTCCGTTCTCTCTAGGGGGAGGCTCGAGGCCAAACGTACGACTTTATGGGCTGTTATTATAATTATAAGTGTATTCAGCCCTCGTATAAAATAGGGTCACTTAATTACTACATTTTAATACTATAAACAACTTTATTATTGATTACTTCTTCGGCTAACGTACAGTTTGCAAACCAGGATCAGACTTATTCACAGCAGAAGCTCTCAAAGCCATTGGAGAAAGGGGTACCTCGATTTTACACAACATCTGTAATGCAGTATGGAAATCGGGCAGATGGCTACTGGACTGGTCAAATTCATTCATCCTCCCATTACATAAAAAAGGATCAGTACGTAATTGTGGCAACTACGGAATGATAGTCTTAATATCACATGCGAGCAAATTACTATTGCACATAATCAACAACCGTCTGAAATCGTTCCTTGAATGGTAGATTCCTCAAGAGCAGACTGGTTTCGTCAAAGGAAAAGATACAAGGGGACACATCCTGAACATCAGGCTAATAGTTGAAAAATGTTACGAGTATAACACTCCAGTCGTCATGTCTTTTGTTGATTGTCAAAAGGCTTTCGATTGCATGTACTGGAAAATCCTTTGGGATGTCCTTAGTAAAGCTGGTGTACCCAAAAATCTCATTTTGCTGATTCAACAATTGTACAAATCTGGTTTTGGAACAGTAAAGCTTGGCAATACCACGTCTCGTGAGTTCAGATTTGAAAAAGGAGTACGCCAAGGGTGTGTAATATCTATTCAAAATCTACGGTGAATACATTTCCAATATAAGATACGCCGATGACACTTCCATTTGTCTAATCAGAAACTGAAATGAGGGATTTACTGGAACGCCTTGAGAAAATCACCTAAGAGTTTGATCTTTCTATCAACAAAAACAATATCAAAATAATGGATGGTGATTGAGCGTTTCGCGACACTCCAACAAACTGGATTACTGATTGATTATGAAGTAGTAAAGGAGTTCCAGTCTCAAGGTTCAGTTATCACTGATAAGGGAAGCAGGAGATCCGAAGGCGCATCAGAATGGCGAAAACAGTGAAGACCCAGCTTAAGAAGATATGGAAGGACAGAAATATCACTTGCCGTACAAAAGTTAACATTGTTCGCACACTCGTATTTTCCATATTCCTCTATGTTTCCGAACCCTAGATGCTGAAACTCACAGATAGGCGAAAGATAGATGAGTTTGAGATGTGGTGTTGGCATTGCATGATGCGAATTCCTTGGGTAGCTCACTGAACTAATATTTCCATCCTAAAACAGCTGAAGCTAGAAAAGTTCCAGCGACTTTCCAGTGTCTGCTTGCACCAAATACTCAAGTACTTTAGACATATTGCTCGAAGGAATCCCAGTAACCTGGAGAAACTGATGGTGACGGGAAAGGTAAAGGGCAAGAGGCCAAGAGGACGCAATCCAAACCGGTGGCTGGACCAGGTATCCGAGCACCTAAAAATACCTATAGTGTGGCACTACACCGGGTCATAGATCGCAACAATTGGAGGGAGACGGTCAGGAAATTGCAGCAATAGAGTCGCGATCCTCAGCTATGAGGGACCGACTGAAGAGAGAGGGAGAGACAGACTGCAAAGGCTATTGGTTCTTTTTATATAAAAAGCTATATAGCTATATGTAGTCAAGTAAAGGATCATAAAGATGTACCGACGTAAAAACTTTTTCCCTGTGACTGTATTGGAGCTCAGAGTATGCTGTATTCTGATTACCTAGCTTCTCCAAAATTAAAGCTTTGTAAGCAGAAAGTATCGTTTTTCAATGGCCAGTTTTTGACCAAAGCCGATATGAAGTCAACTTCATTTTTTTTGATTAAGGCTGAGAATGGCAATATAACCAGAAATCATCTCCAATCTGACTGATAAAAACAACTGAGAAGACTTCCTCAAACAGTGTCGTGAAATAGCTAAAAACAAGTAAGAAAATTTTCTTTCTTTTTTTTAAAGTAAATGGTGGAGACTAGCTAGCATAGCACCTTGAGCTCCGGGGATATGTATAAGACTCAGTCAAATCCATCATATCTGAAATAGATTATAACAACTACTAACATCCGTCTTCTTCTTCTTCCTGCCCTTATCCCAAACTATGTAGGGTCACATAGTTTGGAAGTTTACAGGCGAGTGTGAATGGAAGTTTTGGAAGGGGTAGACCTAGGCGGACGTTTCGAGACCAGATCAAGGACGTCTTGAAAATAGGCCAGGTCAAGAATACCCTAAAAGGAAGGGCATGTATGAAGAGAATAATGAAAGTGGAGAAAGAATACTAACCTCTGTCCCCGGGGTCGGCCTGTCGTAAAAGGCGACAAAACAACCCACCCTAGCTACGTGGTAGGGCCTCAGGCCCGTCTGGATGGCGACCACCTTTGGTCTTAAGTATGCCGCCATAATAACCTTGTGTTGTGTTCCGGCATTGGTGACCCAAGTTCCTGTACCCTTATGGGACAGCAGCGTGTTCGCGATGCCACTGGCATTGCAAACACCTATAGGCGACGGTAACTGCTAAATCCAATAAAAAAAATTAAAAAAAGAGTGGACGAAGCGTAACAAGTATGTAAGGATCGTAGCAAGTGGAAAGAAGTGCTCACTGCCTACCCCTACGGGAAAGAGGCGTGATTGATTATATGTATGTATGTGGGGTCAGCACAACATGTTCTCACCTTCCACTCTCCTCTATTATCTATCATCTGAACATTCACACCTTTTTTAACCATATCATCTTTTACACAAAACTACAAACATCCGTATTTATGAAATAATGAGTTTTCGCAGTGCATACACTTGTGCTTCCCATCAGAACAATAATATTGTTTCAGAGTTATCCATCACTGTTGGTTTTTGCTACACAGTACTGTGGGCATGTCAGTTGCCATAGGCACGAGTCTTTGTTATTGTGATGAACATTAACAGGCTCTTATGAATTCAGAGGGACCGTATACGGTGCACAAATTGTTTTCTAAATAAATAATAAATAACTTCATTCAAATTTGTTAAACTACGGATTTAAATTAATATACACATCAACAAAGTCTAAGCAACATGCTAATTAAATTCTAAGTCTTTACTCACTCAAAGTGCGTAGGTATGTAAACTTTTTTGTTATTGATGACATACTGGCTGGTTGTAAAAAAAAATTTCGACTATGTTTTGTTTTTTTCATAAAATTAAATGAAAGGGAATTTGTTTGAATTTAAGTGCGTTTTTATTGCTACGTTTAGTCTTGATTTTATAATTTTACCAACCATTTAAATAAAGTTAGAGACAAAATTGAATTGTTATATATTCTTTACGTCATGGGGCGACGTCATTTGACGGCAAATGAAATGCAAAGAGCTATAGGGATGTTGCAAGCGGGAAGTAATCAATCTCAGGTATCTCGGCATTTTGGCATTCATAGAAGTGTTATTTGTCGTTTTTGGCAGCGCTGCAATAATACAAGGGAACCCGCTGAACAGCATCCAGGCCGTAAAAGGAGTACAACCACTCGGCAAGACCGGTACATACAACTGACTGCAAGACGCCAGCCGATGTTAACCGCTCGAGAGATAAGTCTGAGGCTACAAAATTCAAGTGGTGTTGATGTAAGTCCCCAAACTGTGCGAAATCGACTGCATGAGTACGGTCTACGAGCTCGACGCCCAATTAGGTGTCCACCGATACGTCACGAGAATCGCGCTCGTCGAAATGAATGGTGTAGAGAATGCAGAACATGAACCCTGGAATAATGGGATAAAATTATGTTTTTCGATGAATCGCGATTCGGGTTTAGGCCTGATACAAGAAGGGTGCCAGTGTACCATCAGCCCGGAAATACTGAAAGGCTCAGGTGCATTCAGGATGTTCATCCATATAGCGGCTCATCCACCACCTAAAATTTAAATTAGTACATGTTGCTTAGACTTTTTTGATATGTGTAGTAGCAACATTAAACGCTTGGATGGATGTAGTGATGACGTAATTTTCAAAGTATATAAATTATAACTTGTATTACACGTACTAAAAAACTATGTACACTACTTATATACTTTTCTTTTGAAAATAAATATATAAACACCCAGACTCGACACAGGAATCGAATCTGTGACCTACACAGGCGTTCCCACGTACGTTAGCCGTTACTCCACGGAGGTCGCCAAGGTATAGAAATTAATGCATGATGGTTTGGGTGGGATATATAATATTATTATTTGCTCATACTACAATTGGTCCTTCCATTAGGTATAATCGATTATTCTCAACGGATTAACGAAAAACGTAGTTTCTACATGATTAAGACTTATTTCATAAATAACTATGACAACGAGTTTGTTCATTGTGTAATCCTTTTCAGTAATACTGAAATACTTTCAAGTTTAAAACTTTCTGTTAATTATTTGCGTTTACGGCAATATTAATTGATTATTCACATTAAAAATAGAAGCACAAAGTGTAGTTCTAAAACAGTCTGATGTTTTATAATAAATTCATTTTTGGTATTCCCCATCACTATGCTCAAATTTCAGAGACATATATGTAGCATGGATTTGAAATGTTAAACAAAATCTTCATATAGGCGCTATGTTAAATAAAGTTTGCAGATACAAGACTGAAGCAATGGCTTTAATTTTTTTTATTATAAGTCTAAAAAATATTAGAATTATAAATAGTAAGGTTTTTTGTAAGCATAACAATTGAAGGGCATACAACCAGACTGTAGTAAAATACAGGTCATATAATTACTACCTGAGTATTGAACCCAAAGCACGATTGTGCGAGAAAAATAACGCAGGCATTCCGCCAACGGAGCAGTCCAATTTTAGAATATGCTTGATTAAACGTTTATAAACGTTTTTGCACGTCGCACATAAAGCCTAACAAAGTGCGGAACTACACGTGAGTGAGTGAGTGTTATATATCCCTACCCTAAACATTATGACGTCAGAAGGTCACCCTTGTTATCCCGAAGAAGGGGTAGTAAATCTAATAGAATAGCAGCCTTACTAGTGAGGTTCATTCCTTAATAATCGTTCTAAATAATATATATATACTAATTTTGGCAATAATCATAGGATTTGACACACACACGTCAAATTATATTTACTAGAGCTCGCCCAGTGTTATATAGTGTTATTCTGATGTATAAGCTATATTATTGTAAAGTTTCATTAAAATCCACTCAAGAGTTTTTGCGTGAAAGAGTAACAAACCTACATTCTTACAAACTTTCGCATTTATAATATTAGTAGGAAGTAGGATGAATGAAATATGTATGTATGTATGTATCGTAAATGGATTACGATAACTTATTAATTCTGTATTTCGCGTAAGAAATATAAATAGCGTGTCGTATACGATCATTTTCTAGACGCTGATCTCTAGATTCCAAATTTTCTTGAATCCTATCGGCGCGCTTTATATACCCGCGCAAGCGTGTAGAACCTACAAAGTTCAGACTAAACTAAACCCTATTTCATATGATTGATGATATGAATCTGAGGTGAACTTAAATTAAAACACTAAAATTTCCGAAACTGATCATTTTTAATTAAAACTATTATTTTTTTCTAAAATAAAAGTAGTCAACGTTAATCCTTGTTACATCAGCTATCTGCCAGTGAAAGTTCCGTCAAAACCGGTTCCGTCAAAACTGAAACCTAGTTTACTAGTGCTAGAACACAACACAAGGTTATTATGGAAGTAAGTTTAAAAACCGTGTTAGCCAGTCAGTAGTACTTGGAGTCCTACCTCTAGCTAAGATTGCTTAATCTCCTTTTACGACAGGCCGAAATGGCTGCAGGGGTCAATATTCTTACTCCGATCATTGCACCGAAAAAAGATAATAAAATAGATTTTTTTATTGCTGTAGGACAGTAGACAGGCTGACGGCCCGCTTATAATTTAGCAGTTACCGTCGCCTATGGGCGTTTGCAACGCCAGTGGCATCACGAACACGCTGCTGTCCCATAAGGGTACAGGAACTTGGGTCACTAATGCCGAAACACAACACAAGGTTATTATGGCGGCATACTTAAGACCAAAGGCGGTCGCAATCCAGACGGGCTTGAGGCCTTACCCCGTAGGGTGGGTTGTTTCGTCGCCTTTTACGATAGCGTGAGTTCAATCAAGACGCTGAAGATCTTGGATTAGAGCGTTTGTAAATTTTCGTGTGTAAATAACTCTCATTTTTTTACTATATTCAAATAACTAATATTCGACTACATTTAAAAAGATGCATGGGTGCATGGACGCAAGCATATTCATAAAACCTAACTGAAAAGTTGGTAATAAGCTTTAATAAGTCTATTAAAGTAATTTATGATTTTTTTTTATTGCAAAAAGCATAAAAGGTTTTTTTGTATGCTTAATTGCTTTCATTTTCAAACATTTTCATTTCATCAAAACCCGGTTGTAACCCAAACTATCGCTTCGGTACCCGGGATCCATTTTCCAACATTTTCTTCTCCATTTCTCACGATTTTCGACATTCCTGGTAGTGAGTCTATTTGTTAACTAAGCCAGCACTTCTTGGATCAATCCCTTCTACTTGTTTGCAGCTGAAATCGCATAGCTAGACATTTATTACCTAATTAGCCGGTTGCCGTAAAAATCAGCTTTCAACAATATTTGTCCATATTATTATTATATTAATATTATAATATTTAACTAAACGCTTTAGTTATTCATCTATGTAGATGCAACTCATTCAAGATAATATACAAACATAGATATATAGTACAAAGCGTTTAAAAGATTCCGTAAAATAAAATCAACGAGTTTACTAACAACTAAAGCAATAGGCGTAAGATTGTTTGAAACGCGACTAACTACTACCGAGAGATGGTTTGCGAAATCTATTCTATATGTAAATATGTTGCGACCTTATCTTTACGCATTTTGCATGGGAAAACAAGCCTATTTAAATAATAATCGTAAAATGTAAATTCGTTTAAAATTTCCTGAACATCATAATCATTTACATGTGTTTATATTTGCTTGCACTTGATCATAAATAGGATAGAAGCTACTTAGTACCTTATCTTAGTACCTTAAATAGAAATAATACTGACCTCTGCGGCCGGGGCGGCCTGACGTAAAAGGCGACAAAACAAGCCCCAAGCCCGTCTGGATGGCGACCACCTTTGGTCTCTAAATATTACGCAATAATAACCTTGTGTAGTGTTCTGGCATAAACGACTCGGGTATAAGTTCCCCTACGTGGATAGTGGCATTTTAGTGATGCCCCTGGCGTTCCAAACACTCATAGGCGACCGGAACTGCTCACAATTACATCGGGCGTCCATCTGTTTGTGGTTTTGTAGCAATAAAAAATCCAGCGGGATATTGGTAGAAAGATATTATTAAAGATTGAGAGACCTGGAAGACAACCAGTTCAATAAACATTTATAATATAACTATATATATATATATATATATATATATATATATATATATATATATATATATATATATATATATATATATATATATACTTAGTCAGGTCATAAATTCTGTCACATGTTTAATGTAAAATAATTGTAACAAGTTTATTCATTATGTAACCATTCATATACCAAAATGAACTTAACAAAACATAGATTCTTATGACATTAAAGTTTATTCAAAATGACCTCCGTGATTTTGAATACAGGCCTTCAATCTGCGCGGCCAGTCGTCTATCGCAGCACGAACGAGGTCCATGTCAATATCGGCGGCTGCCTTAATCAAGGATGTCTTGAGTGACTCCAAATTGGGATGAGGCTTTGAGCACGCCTTTTCCTCCAAGTGTTGCCATATCTTGTAATCTAACGGATTCAAATCTGGACTGGAGGAGGGCCAGTCTTCGTGCCGGATGACTTCGATTTCACGCGCCGCCAGCCAGTCTTGTGTGCTCTTCGCTCTATGAGCTGGCGCCGAATCTTGTTGGAATACCCAGTGCCTGTTATTGAACATGGTATGAGAAACAGGTTCCACAAGGTTCGTCAGGGGACTGTATTTTGATACACAACAGCATTCGTTTTTACACCTTTCTCACAAAAATGTACCTCTGTTAAGCCCCAATAAGAAACTCCCAACCATACCATGAGCGAGGATGGAAAATGACCTCGTTGGACACGCGGAATACGGTTGCTCGCTTCTTTACTACTGTGTGCGTACACCTTATCATTTTGTTTGTTGTAGCTCTCTTCTACGGTAAACATTTTTTCATCCGAAAAAAGAATTTCCCGATATTTTTTTCTCGCGTACCGCTTCAACAAAGCGCGGCATCTCTTCAGTCTCAGGTCCATTAGACGAGCATTCAAACGATGTCCTGTTTTTCTTCGATATGCCCGAAGCCCTAAGTCTTCATTTAACACCCTTTTCACCGTGGTTCTGCTTAACCCCATCTGAAGGGCCAACAGTTTCTGCTTACGTTTGGGATTTCTTTGAATTCGTGCCTTCACAGCTTTTATCACTGCTGGAGTCCTAACAGACCGAGGGCGACCACTTCTTGACCTGTCATCTACACTTCTAGTCTTCATTGTATCGTTTGATGGTACGATAAACGAATCTTTTGGTTATATTCAAATTTTTCAGTATGTTAAAAATTTGAATTGGCGCGTAACTGCAACGATGCAACGCAATAACTGCAACACGGTCTTCTTTAAGCGTCCACTCCATATTTAAAAATGAGTAAAATTCTAAAAGTATACCTTTTTTATTTTCATGAACAATTCGAAATTCGAATTCAATAAACTTTTTTGTGGCCAGCATTCTAAAAGAAAAGTTTTTACTGTGTGACAATACTTATGACCTGACTAGGTATATATATATATATATATATATATATATATATATATATATATATATATATATATATATATATATATATATATATATATATATATATATATATATAGCTATATACACAAAGTGCCATTATAGATTATCTTATATCTTTAAACGAGCAATTCTTGTATATATATATATATATATATACTTATATAATCTCGGAATCGGCTCCAACAATTTTCATAAAATTTAGTATACGGGGGGTTTCGGGGGCGATAAATCGATCTAGCTAGGAATCATTTCTAGAAAATGTCATTTTATTCGCTTATTTTTATTGGAAGAAAAATAACAAAAAGGTGACTCTTCCTGGCATCTATCGGCGAATAATAATACTATTTTTTTTTAATTGCTTTAACGACAAAACAACATTAAAGCTATTCCAGCAGATGGCGTTGTTAAGTAACACGAAGTCAATGAGTGTTTGCTTTGAGGTTAGACTAAGAAAATCAATTGTTAATTTCCAAAAAACACCGATAAATCGATCTAGCTAGGAATCATTTCTAGAAAATGTCATTTTATTCGCTTTTTTTTTTATTGGAAGAAAAATAACAAAAAGGTGACTCTTCCTGGCATCTATCGGCGAATAATAATACTATTTTTTTTAAATTGCTTTAACGACAAAACAACATTAAAGCTATTCCAGCAGATGGCGTTGTTAAGTAACACGAAGTCAATGAGTGTTTGCTTTGAGGTTAGACTAAGAAAATCAATTGTTAATTTCCAAAAAACACAATTTATAAAAAAAAATACGGAGCAAAGCTCGGTCATCCAGCTGGTGGAAAACTTATAAGTAGTATTGGATTAGTGAACTAGACAGACAAGGAGTCCTATTACTTAGGTATATTTGTTGTGTCGCCGCGCCTTTAAGACGGCCTGCCCAAGGCTGCATGGGTCAGTATCCTTACTCCGCCCCTGTACGGAGAAAAACTTTTCGAAACGCTATATTAATATCATTGAGATACTGTCTATAGTGGATTCTAAATCGTTGACTGGCAACATGCCAGCGCTGTAGACTGGCTGTGGGATGGCACGGAACCGGATCGTGGCTTCCTCTGCGTGTCGCTTCAGTGGAGTTAACAATTTTGGTACATCATCAGCGAGTAAAGTCATACGATATAAAGTATAGTATATCTAGCATGAGATGTTAATAAAATAAACTACCTGCCCGCTTAGAATGATGATATTCCATAACTTTGGTGTTGGGCAGGGGCCCGTCAATAGAGGGAACGGGCTGTATAATCCGTGCTTATCTAGGCCAGAATAGTGGATTAGGCCGGTATTCTCGACATGCTAGTTTCCGGAAATTCATTACGTGCACTCTACACGAGAATTACCTAAAAAGGATATCACGGAAATCGAATTTGAGACCTTTGGAGTCAACCTGGCTACAATATACATAAATATTAAATATAATATTATTAAATGTACTGGGAATAATTACTTAAATTTTGAGTTACAACTGTTTACAGTGTTAGTATTTACTTTAGTGCGACCCCGGATTAAAAATAGGGTTGCCCATTGATTTAATTATATGATAATTCCCTAATAAAAATGGTATATCTAAATCTAATTGAAATATTTCATGAAAATTAAATGTAAAACAAATTTTATACTTTGGTTTTATTATCCGTGCAGGGGAGGAGAAAGAATACTAACCTCTGAGGCCGGGGTCGGCCTGTCGTAAAAAGCGACAAAACAACCCACCCTAGCTACGTGGTAGGGTCTCAACCCCATCTGGTTGGCGACCACCTTTGGTCTTAAGTATGTCGCCATAATAATCTTTTATTGTGTTCCGGCATTAGTGATCCAAGTTCCTGTACCGTTATGGGATAGCAGCGTGTTCGCGATGCCACTGGCGTTGCAAACACCCATAGGCGATGGTAATTACTAAATTCTAAGCGGGCCGTCAGCCTGTCTGCTGTCCTACAGCATTAAAAATAAATTTAGAGGAAAGACTTCATACAGCTTTTCTTTTTTGGGACGCGGTGTCAGTAATCATACGGTAAAAATATGTTACACCTATCCTCTTATGCTTTGTTACGAAGGGTATGTGTTATAATGCGTAATATTCATTATAACACTTCCTTACGAAATAGTTTTGGTTTGACAAGCGTATCTTGGGTTCCAAAATAAAGCATTAACTAATTCCCGTTTAGGTCTCTAGTTGTGGAAATAATAAATAAAGTATTAAAAGATTAATAAACAAAAAGTATACAACCGCGGCTACATTAGAGAAATAAAAATGTTGTTTTTTTTTGTAAATACTCATGTACTCGTACATGTAATAAAACCGACAATTTTCTCGATAACAGTACCTACGGCATTTCAAAAATGCATTCAACAAAGCCCATTCCGTGCGAGTAGTTTTTCGGCGAGCGCATTGTCGACTACCCAACGAGTGCATAAAGAACAGAGTTCAGATAAAGCCTGGCTAGACGCCAGCACTCGTTGTTAAGGAACGACAGACTGTTTCATTACGACGAAAATTAAAATTTTTAGAGTAATATTAATTTAAGATTTTAACTAACTTGTCAATGGATGTTGTTTCAAGTTCCGCGCTTTGATTAATTAAAATACCGCGGTACTGTAATTACACACCGTCTTTGAAGCGTTTATTCCCAATTGCTTTCAAGCTATGGAACTCAGGGTCCGCTTTTGAGTATTACTGGGCCTGGAGGTGGTCCTAAACAAGTCGGAGGCCATGGTGTTTCATGGCCCCCGACGTGCGCCGGCGCCGGGATCACACATCGTGGTCAGCGGGGCCCGGATAGCTGTCGAGTCCACCATGAAGTATCTGGGACTGGTGCTCGACAGCCGATGGGAATTCGGGCCCCACTTCCGGCGGCTGGCGCCCAAGCTGATGGGTGCAGCGGGCGCGCTTTCGACGTTGCTTCCCAACTTGGGGGGCCCGAGCGCCGCCTGTAGGCGGTTGTACGTGGGAATCGTGCGGTCCATGGCCCTGTACGGGGCCCCTGTTTGGGCGTTGGACATGACGGCCAGCACTCTCGCCATTCTGCGTAAACCGCAGAGGGCGATGGCCGTCAGAGTCGTCCGCGGGTATCGCACGATTTCCTACGAGGCGGCTTGCGTCCTGGCCGGATCCCCGCCCTGGGACCTAGAGGCGAAAGTACTCGCGTCATTATATCGATGGCGCGAGGAAGAGCGGGCACGGGGCTCGAAGCCGGCGCAGCGGCAGATCGCGCTGCGCCGAGAGGAGCTCCGTCAGTTCTTGGTGGCGGAATGGCGGCAAAGGCTTCTGCGCCCTACCGCCGGCCTCGCTACCGTCGAGGCGATCCGGCCAGTACTCGACGACTGGCTCGGGAGAAGGCACGGCTCCCTGTCGTTTAGGGTGACGCAGGTGCTGTCGGGGCACGGCTGCTTCGGCAAGTACCTGTGCCGCATAGACAGGGAGCCGGACGCTCGGTGCCACCACTGCGTCCATTGCGGGGAGGATACGGCGCAACACACGCTCGCCGAGTGTGTAGCTTGGGAGGAGCAGCGCCGTGTCCTCATAAATGAAGTGGGAGACGATCTGTCACTGCCGGCCGTAGTGCGGAGGATGGTCGGTAGCGCAGAGTCGTGGGACGCAGTGGTGTCCTTCTGTGAGGACGTGATGTCGCAGAAGGAAACTGCGGAACGGGAGAGGGAGATCTCGACTCCCTTCCCCGGCCGCAGAAGGCGCACCGGGCGCAGGAGAAGGGCGGACAACGCTCTTTTCCAGCCCCCATGAATAGGTCCAGGGGCGAGGGACTTGGGGAAGTTCCCGCCCCCTATTCGATGGACCCGAGGTGGAGGCGCGCGCGGGTGTCGGCGCGCGCCTCTGAGGCGATGCACGGGGTAGTTAAACACCTCACTACCCCGTGCAGGAGACGAGGCCCGGACACACCGGGCCAGCACTAGTGTGGGGCTGCGGAAGAATTTGGATTCCCGCGGCCCCGTACGCACGTGTGAGGAGACACCGGGGTGGTGGTTTTAGCCGGTAAGAATCCGGCACGCCCCTCCGCCTTTCCCCAGGCGGAGGTAGTCCATGAGGATTTCCCCACCCCGTAAAAAAAAAAAAAAAAAAAAAAAAAGCTCCACTATTTTACGTCGGTGCCTAACTCATAACATCAATTTTTAACAATAACTTTAAGAAAAATTTTTAAAATATTAGGATTTAGACACCCCAACGAACCAAAATAACATTCTTATAAAATGTAATCCGAGTTGGTCTGTGATACGAAATGTTTGATCTTAAAAGCATTTGCTAAGTGATGTTTATAAAGGCATACCGCATAAGCGTTATATTTCTTGATTGACAAAAAGATTCATTATCTCATACACATGTCTCATGTTCAATAAATTTGTATTAAATAATGTACAATAAACATACAGGTGACTATCGTGTAACATGTATTAAGTATAGCCAACTAGAACAATGTTTAAACAAGAATATAGTCACTGTCACTTTTTAATTATCTATCAATGCAGCTGTAAAACGAGATACATTAAATGTTTTTCTCCGTGCAAGAGCGAAATATACTCACTCCTGTGACCGGGATCAGCCTGTCGTAAAACGCAACAAAACAACCCTAGTACCTAGCTAGGGTAGGGCCCTATAGCTGTTTGGATGGCCACCATCTACGATTTTTAAATATACTGCCATAATAATAGTGTACGAGGTTCCAGATCCCCTACATGGAGTAGTAGTAAATATCTATAGAAAACAGTAACTGCTTACTATGAAGCTAATTATTAAATAGGTCATCAGCTGTTTGCTGTTTCAGAGAAACTTTGGCACTGTATAGGCAATAAAGCAAACTAAATAATATTTAAAATAGTAATAGAAAATATAAATATTTTCGATACACTTATAGCAATTTCGTGCTATAATGCTGACTTCACCCTGATGAGATTCCATCGCAATTTGAGACGCCAACGTACCATATGTTGAAGTAAGCAAGCATACGTATTTTCCGATGGCCGCCCTCTGACCTGGATATCTAATTACGCGTGGTAACGACAGCTATCCCAATTTTATCTAAAGTTTATCAATAGCTAATTATATATATTTATCCGTGCAGGGGCGGAGAAAGAATACTAACCTCTGCGGCTGGGGTCGGCCTGTCGTAAAAGGCGACAAAACAACCCATCCTAGCTACGTGGTACGGCCCCAAGCCCGTCTGGATGGCGACCATCTAGGGTCTTAAGTATGCCGCCATAATAATCTTGTGTTGTGTTCCGGTATTAGTGACTCAAGTTCCTGCACCCTTATGGGACAGCAGCGTGTTCGCAATGCCATTGGCGTTGCAAACACTCATAGGCAAGGGTAACTGCAAAATTTTAAACGGGCCGTCAACCTGTCTGTTGTCCTACAGCAATAAAAAAAATAATGAGGATGAATAATATTTGTTATTTCTATAGTCTGCTCCTAAATTTATTCCTCTAAAAAATAGATAAATATATTCTTGTAATTACAAACTCATTTATCATTGTAATAACTCTAATCCTTACTAATATTATAAAAGTAAAAGTGTGTATGTATGGATGTTTGTTACTCTTTCACGCAAAAACTACTAAATGGATAATGAAACTTTACAATAATATAGCTTACATATCATAATAACACAATTATCCAAAATATAACGATAAGTAAGTAGGAAAAAATTCTGCCATCTGCGAGCTAAGAATAGTTTTTACAGCGCATGCCAGAGGGCACCGTTAGAGTTACACGTATGTAGTGTATAATCGAAATGTTCATCTTAAGAGGTCTTATAAAAAAGCCCGCGACAGCATTTAACTATCTTTTATGTGTAAGCCATTATGGGCAAAATATTATAGTGAACCATAAATACAATAAAAATTAATAATTTATTTCTAATGGTCATTTGGTAGTAACAATTCTTCTAACTATATCTTTACTAATCTAGAACTGGAAAACTAACTCCATCCGAGATTGATTCCGTTGATTCCGATTGATGTCCGTGAAGTGACAAATTTCCGATTAGATATTAATTTGTGCTTCACTTGATTTTATGTAGTTTTAGCTCTATTAATTCGTTTTTTTTTTTCGGCTTAAATTTTGACCACACTTAACACAAACATACATATATAGGTGATACGAAGTTTACCGGGTCATCTAGTACTATAACTATAATGATAACTAGATGACGCCAAATATGTTTTTATGTTATCTCGAGTTAAATATTATTTTTATAAAATAGTTCACTTATAAGTTATTGTACATATTCTCTTAGTTTATTTATTTCATCGTCAGTTAGCACAAATTACGTTATGAAATGCATAAAGGAAAACTACGTTATAGGTGCAGGACATAGTGGAAATAATTAATAGTAAAAGTTGGTTTATTTCATCTCGCATTAAACAATGAGAAACAAACTCAAAGATTTTGTGTTCCATATAAACAAAAAATTATAGATCAGATTTTAAATGAGTTTTACACAAAATCTTCTTTTAACAAAAACATAAACTGTATATATGTTATGATTTCACGCCTAAGCCGCTGAACCAAATTTGATGAATTTCGGCACATAGTCATAGATTGGACTTTGGAGAAGGACATGAACTTTTTTTAATTCATATATCAGAGCAATGCTTGCCGGGTCAACTAGTCATAAATGAAAACTTTAATTTCCAAAAGTTTAGATAAACTTTTTCATTTTAGGTTTTCATGGTTTTATAGTATTTAAAACAACATATTGTGTTATTCTGCCCCAGACATTTCGTACATTAATGCAACAAAAGAATACTTTTTTGGGTAAACTGGTATAATGCGATATCCCTCGAAATGCTCTCACATTTTCGTGCCATTATTATGTTCAAAAGGAGAAAAATATACCGAAGTATGTTTTATATTGTTGCTTTTCTGTTTACTTTTGCAAATGAAATAAAAAAAATTCAATCCAATACTGCCATGCTGATATTGTATTTACTTCGTTTTATCTATTCAATATTCTATGAATTTGAAACGATATTGTTTTACGTTTTGATTTGCGGAAGATATTGTTTTTATAGAGATTTTGCTTATCTCTTCACTGTGCCTTTAAGATTTGACGTCGCTTTAGCGATATATCTCAATTGATAAATTTTTAACACTGTGTGTACAGTTCTGTGTGATAACATTTGTTTATCTTCATTGATAGTGTTGATATTGCAACAATAAAATGAGTTCAAAGAACATCGCCATAAACACTGAAATTTAAATAAATATAAGCTGGTGATTCTGTTGAATAGCGGAAAAGATTTTATAACGTCTTTTCTTTCAAAGTTGGAGGCAGATTCCTCCGTCAGATGATTAAATCATTTAAATTTTATCAGTTGACTGAAGGCCTTAAATTACAAAATCGAAGTAGGTATTTTTACTTTTTTTCAACTGTAGCCCCGCACTAGGGTTGGCCTGTTTCACGAGGTACCTGAAACGAATTCTTGTATTCCATCTTAACAAATTAAGATTTAACTAAATATTTTATGGTTTCTGCTAAAAGATAGTCTTACAATTATAAATATGTTTATATTCTATACGATTTTTTTAGTACTTTATGTTTTTGATGAAATTATAATCTACAAGTGAAATAAATAATTATATAATTTATCAAAATATATAGTGGGATGTTTTGTTTGTGTGTGTGAGTGTGTGGGTGTGTGTTTTTTTTATTAGAGGTATGGACAAAACCTCCTCTGGCGTTAACCTCCTCTTCCCCCTACAGAACCGCCGCTAGGCATTACTTCGTAGAGGGAGGCTCTAGCTACTGCTCTTCCGTCGTGCTAATGTCACGGGTTTTGTTTTTCGACCGCTTTCTGCCAATTACAGTCCAACTGTGTTCATCCATTGGCTAATCTTTTCGATGTTAGCGTCAAAGGCGAAGGTAATTTCTTCGGGATGCTTTGCAACGACCACTACAGCCACATCATCTGCATATGCCACGAGTTTGACTTCTTTTGAAAGTTCTAATTTTAATAATCCGTCATATGTGATATTCCACAAAAGTGGGCCTAGAACTGAGCCCTGGGGTACTTCTCCAGTGACTTTGTATGTTTTCGGACCAGTCTTTGTGTCGTATTTTAAGAACCTGTCAGTAAAGTAGCTTGCAACCATCCTTCGTAAGTATCCTGGTACCTTCATTTTTTTATTTATTTATCAAATTTACAGTTATTACATTGGCTTAATAAAATAACAGCACAAAAAACCACTAAGGTTTGTACAATGCCATCGAAACTTAAGTCTACGCACATTCAAATGACTGAGTAAATTTAGATTACAATTTCTCTAAAAAGTATTTTTAAGTGAGGCTTTAATATTTTTTTGGGTTATATTATCTCTTATATTTGTTGGTAAATCATTTAATAATCTTGGAACTAAGTAGGTAGTTGTGCGCTTGCCGTACATATTCTTCGCGCCGCTAATAGCAAACCGATTTTGAGCAGCGGCCCGAGTATATACAGCGTGTTTCATTTTAGTTTGTATTTTTTTATTAAAAAAATTTTCCTTGAGTATCATTTTTTTAAATTGAATTTCTACAGGTAAAATCTTGCAGTATTTAAAAAGACTGCTTTCATCATCAACAAATTTATGTTTTATTTCGTGCAGCGCTTTCATAATGCAATCCCATTTGGCGGAATTGAAGGCATTTTTTATGTCTAACGTTGCTACCAGGAAGTACTACTTCGTACCTCCCTTCTATCTAATTCCAGCGATTGCGTTCTTAGCTGTATTGATGACCACGCTAATTGCATCCAAGGTAGAGCGTCCTTTCCGAAAGCCGTATTGGTTGCTGGCAAGAAGCGGTTCGACTGCTGCTTCGATCCTCCTGTGTATTATGCGTAAGTAAATACTTTTCTAAAAACGATATACCTTTTATTCAAAAATCAAAAACCTTTCTTAACTAGAACATTTAGATTTTATTCAGTCAATCAAATATATTATATAAAATATATTATATGAAATCCCTAAACTGATATGCAACCGCTTCACAACGCTAACTAGTTACAAGTAAAATAGAAGCAAATCATAAATTAAAAATTGCCTTACTGATTCTGGGAATTAACTGAAACAACAACGTTGAGCTGCTTCATATTCTGCCAGAACCTTCTTTGGTTAAAAGACTACTTAATAAACAGATTATATGCGGACATCAGGATAAGAACGAATACTTACGAATATGCACATGATACAAACATAGACACAGTTCAATCTAAAAAGAAAAGGAAAAAAATGACAATATATCCTAAATTTTAAGTGACAATAAATGATTAAATATCCTTGCATCCATTGAAAAAACAAGAATAATATTTTTGAGCGAAACTTCCATTGCAACAAAGGTACCATATAAAAATCAGCTTGCACTCTTAAAATCGATTTTGGATAACCGGGTAATAAGCAGATAGGGTATATATTTTTACTAGGGCGCTGGGTTTTAAGGGTCAGTACCGCACTAAACTATATTTGTAGGGAGCATGTGAAGATATGACATTGGCTAGCAGCCGGTCAGCGAGCCCCACTAAAACTTCGGGCCGTTTATTGTGGACATAATCGTAAATCTCACGCCGCATTATTGGAAGGGGTCGGCAGTTTGGCCGGGTAGGTAATTATAACCGATAAAGTCTTTTCACTATTTCCGGATACTATATGCAACCTAAACCATCCTCAGTTAAAATGCTTAGTTTACGTAAAAGACAGAATTACTCTTTCTATCGTCACTAGTAATTTCGTATATTACTACATAGAGGGTTAATAATTTAGCTTACACTGCAAGTCCAAAGAATGTAAGATCGGTAAGATGCGATCTATTTTACCTAATATGATGTTATGTGTTTCAATAGAGGTATTAACGACTTCTTTAGTTTAGCGGTATATTGAGAAGTGTTTCCCCCTACCATCCAGAAAATCAGGAACGATTAAAAAATGACAATATATCATCACTATGGGTTAGCAGTAAATATTAGTAAGACTGGTCATGTTCCCAGCTAGTCAAAAGGTAGAAATTTAGTGGTTATCCCCGGTACTGACAGGCTAAGCAATTTGGTGCCCGAGCATCCGTCGCCTCACTCCCCTCTCCGTCCGAGGCGACAGAGTCCTACCTTCCTTCCCGTCTACCTCCTACATCCTTTCCAATTTCGCTCTCTGTTCGTGGCGTGGTCCCCGGTGGGATGGTTGCGTATACTAATTGGGGTCCCGGGTTCTGCCCTGGGCCCTGATTTGGTAGTTGAAACCATGCCTATTTCGACTGCGCCTGCACAGAGAGTGTTCCCGGGGCGGGAATCGCATCCTCGCTGTCGGTTGGTCTTGCTGGGCCGGCTATGGCGTTAGGCGACTCCCTGGTTTCTCTGAAGTGTCGCCTGGTAGTCGTGCCCACGCCTGACTAGCACGCGACGGGGATGCGAGTCCCGTCCGGAATTGGCCGCAGACCTGTCGCTCCCGGCCCTGGTTCTGTCCATGGCCGGGGGCGATCCTGGATGGACGGCCCATTTTGCGAGGCTGTAATGTCCGCAAAGGACGCGGCGGAGCGGGAGCGGGAGTCAACTCCCGCCAACGCAGGCCATGTCGTCGGCGCCGGAGGGCAAGCAACAACCTCCGGCCGCTGTAAAAAGCGGCCGCGGGCAGCCCCTCGGAGGAGGATCCGCCGCCCGCACTGTTGCCGCGGGGGAGAGGGCCACGTGCTGTTCCGTGGCCCCCCTCAACTTCTTGAGTCAACAGGAGAGCGCCGGGGGGATAAAACCTTGACCCCCTGGCGTCAACACTTTAGAAGAGGCCCGCCTTGAGAAAGGGCGGGCCGGCGCCGACCCGGGCCACGAGATCGGCAGTCCACATTTCTGTAGGCCCGGGCGTAGGCGATAGGAGAACAGCGGGGTTTTTTAGTGGGTAGTCGGATGGCCGAACATCTTTCCTGGAGTCCCACATATCCCGCGGTCCTCCGGGGCCGGGGGAACCCGTCAAAAGAGGGTTTTTCTCCGAGACCAAAAAAAAAGGCTAAGCAATTTTCCGTTATCATTAAAAATATAATAACAGCACACACCTGAATTGCAGTTCGTAAATTTATTAAGACGAAGACGAGAGAGATTCAGATATATTGCTTTTTATAATTTATTCACGAGAAAACGTGTAGTTATGTTTCATATTACAGTTTAATATCACTAATATAAATATTTCTCTTAAATTGATGACCTCAAAAGTAATAATGAACTGTTATATACTAACGCCATATTTGGCCAAATCAATATTCAAGTAATTCAAAGTGATGTACTAATTTACAAAGCTTCTAAAATTTGCAACTAATCCACATTGAATAATAATTCGTTAATTCTACGTGGTAAGCCCGCCTGGATGGCGACCACCTTTGGTCTTAAGTATGCCGCCATAATAACTTTGTTTTGTGTTTCGAGCCAAGTTCCTGTACCCTTATGGGCAGCAGCGTGTTCGCGATGCTACTGGTGTTGCAAACACCCATAGGCCACGGTAACTGCTAGATTCTAAGTGGGTCGTCAGCCAGTCTGCTGCCCTACAGCAATAAAAAAATGCTAAGTAAGTGATTGGTTATAAGTTCATTGCCTAAATGTAACAAGTTTTGAACTTTAATATATTTTTATATTGTGTTTGTTAATATATATTGTAAATGCAAATGCTTGGGACTTATTTTTAAATTATTTCTGTTTTTGTGAATATGTCTATAGATGACAGTCAGAATAGTGTTAATTTGTACAACATAGTATTTATTATAACTAATAAATTAAAAGAAAATTAATTTTAAATATGATATATTATTTATAGCAACTTAACTTACAATTTTTGAAAACTTACCACAAAGTGCAATGAGTGATAAAAACTTCATCTTTACAATTACAATTTCGCGCATTGTTTACATGTTCATTTCACCAAAATTCAAAACTATGTCACATTATAACACTTCAATCCTTCAACACTCAGTTCTCATATTTTCAACACTATAATAATTTAATTCAATTAAAATTTGTTTTCATAAGTCACCGAGCGAGTTCGGACTCCACATTCGAGTGAGCGGGCAGACTTTGCGCCAGCCGACCGCTTTATGCCCTTGCTTTTCCCGCTAGAGTAAAGTCATGCGCAGTAAGCTCACCCCCTTAAAGGGTCCTTAAGTGGATTAAGTTTTTAAACTTTGACAATTGGTGAAATGAGATCGCGTTTGTGTAGATGAATTATTTAATAGAACTTGGAATAAATGTTTTATACCTTCCAAATCTCTAGGTTATATATTAGTAGTAGGACCTGACAAACATTGTTTTGACATATGAATTTTAAAAAAGTAACCTATGTCCTTCTCCAAGGTCCAATCTATGACTATAGCGAAATTCATCAGTATTGTTTCAGCAGTTTAGGTGTGAAATCGTAACAATAAACAGACAAACTCACTTTCGCATTTAAAATATTAGTTAGGATGAATTTACCTTTTGTTCAATGGGACAGCACTGTGGCATATGTTTCTTGTTTAAAATTAGAGACAGTCTGAATTATAATAATAGTTATTAGCCTTTGTATTCCTTACAAACAATATTTACTACATTTCTTAATTACTTAAAACTACTATTGGTTCTTTTATTTTGTGAGGACCCATTTTGGATAAAGCCCACCTAAAAATTTTTCCTTTTTTATTCTAATTTCGGCTACTTATATACAATTTGGTCCTGAAATTTTCATTATTTCATTATTTCTCTATAGGTCGGCATCACCCTTTTCAACCTAATGGTCCAGCCCAGGTTGGGATTTTCCTTGTTCACCTACAGTCGGGTATTTGCTATATGCTCTGCCTAATTCCATTTCAACCGTTAAGCGTATTTGAGAACGTCTATAAATTTGATATGGCCTTATGGAAGTACTTCTTACTTCTTCTTTTAACTTTATTTTTAATATACTTCTTACTGTTGCACATTGACACACAGTTATTATAATAAAATTATTCAATGATTTAATAAACATTTATAACATTTAGTATTTATGTATCTTACGTTTAAAATCTCAACGTATTAATTAGTATTGTGTACTATGTATTACTAATACTACCCTATCCCACTTGACTTTGTTAGTCCACAGATACTAGAGTAATACCATCGTTTGCTTTTGTTTATCGGGACCCATACCTGGAGTATGGGGACTCAAACGGCTGTCACCCTTATCTAAAAATGAGCTGCATCTACTTAAATATACCTAGTCAGGTCATAAATTCTGTCACATGTTTAATGTAAAATAATTGTAACAAGTTTATTAATTATGTAACCATTCATATACCAAAATGAACTTAACAAAACCTAGATTCTTATGACATTAAAGTTTATTCAAAATGACCTCCGTGATTTTGAATACAAGCCTTCAATCTGCGCGGCCAGTTGTCTATCGCAGCACGAACGAGGTCCATGTCAATATCGGCGGCTGCCTTAATCAAGGATGTCTTGAGTGACTCCAAATTGGGATGAGGCTTTGAGCACGCCTTTTCCTCCAAGTGTTGCCATATCTTGTAATCTAACGGATTCAAATCTGGACTGGAGGAGGGCCAGTCTTCGTGCCGGATGAAGTCGATTTCACGCGCCGCCAGCCAGTCTTGTGTGCTCTTCGCTCTATGAGCTGGCGCCGAATCTTGTTGGAATACCCAGTGCCTGTTATTGAACATGGTATGAGAAACAGGTTCCACAAGGTTCGTCAGGACTGTATTTTGATACACAACAGCATTCGTTTTTACACCTTTCTCACAAAAATGTACCTCTGTTAAGCCCCAATAAGAAACTCCCAACCATACCATGAGCGAGGATGGAAAATGACCTCGTTGGACACGCGGAATACGGTTGCTCGCTTCTTCACTACTGTGTGCGTACACCTTATCATTTGGTTTGTTGTAGTTCTCTTCTACGGTAAACATTTTTTCATCTGAAAAAAGAATTTCCCGATATTTTTTTCCCGCGTACCGCTTCAACAAAGCGCGGCATCTATTCAGTCTCAGGTCCATTAGACGAGCATTCAAACGATGTCCTGTTTTTCTTCGATATGCCCGAAGCCCTAAGTCTTCATTTAACACCCTTTTCACCGTGGTTCTGCTTAACCCCATCTGAAGGGCCAACAGTTTCTGCTTACGTTTGGGATTTCTTTGAATTCGTGCCTTCACAGCTTTTATCACTGCTGGAGTCCTAACAGACCGAGGGCGACCACTTCTTGACCTGTCATCTACACTAGAGTCTTCATTGTATCGTTTGATGGTACGATAAAACGAATCTTTTGGTAATATTCAAATTTTTCAGTATGTTACAAATTTGAATTGGCGCGTAACCGCAACGATGCAACGCAATAACTGCAACACGGTCTTCTTTAAGCGTCCACTCCATATTTAAAAATGAGTAAAATTCTAAAAGTTATACATTTTTATTTTCATGAACAATTCGAAATTCTAATTCAATAAACTTTTTTGTGGCCAGCATTCTAAAAGAAAAGTTTTTACTGTGTGACAATACTTATGACCTGACTAGGTATATTTTTATTACGCTTTTTGGAGTAAAATCAAATGTCACGAACAGAAGCCGATACAAACCAGAATCTTAAGCCCCGTGGCAACATTATACTAGATATCCAAAGTGCAACTTTTGTACGCAACCGAATCCATCAGAAAAACGGATTGCGGATTTTTGTAAAGATATTTTTATATTTGTTCAGCATTCACACGATGTTGTTTATTCATAATTGAACTTTATTGTGATAAGTGTATATACCGTTGTTCCTAAACTTTCATGTCTAAGGTCCAATGTTCAACATTTTCACAAGATGAGTATTAAGCATCGTTTGCGTTGATATCCGTTTAATACACGCTTCTTTGTGTAGTAAATTGGATAAATTTGTTGTTAACAGAGTTAACTGTCGAAGGTCAGACGGTCAAACCAATTGGCAGAACTGGAACTCATATTCAACAAAGGACCAACTGGCATCTGGTAGATTTTCGACTGAAAAGGTATTATAGGGTTCTTTAGAGTTCTAAATTAATAATGAAATATGACAGCCTTTAACGCCGCGCTTATGGGCTCGAGTCTTCCCCTACAGGGAATGGATAGTATAGATTGGCGGGAAACCGACGACTGCAGAGTTCTTGTTTCCCTAAGATGATTTCGTACAACGTGATGACGATGGCAAGACATGATGTAACGCTACTTGGCAACCACATATAAAATTAGGATGCAAAAAACAAAGGTTGAAATAATTTGACGTGAATAAAAAAGTCACTTTCGACGTAGGAATCGCAATAACGTTATTAAATTAACAATCGCTGTCCATATTATTGCAACTGTCAGTTTTTTCTATTATCCAATCCGGGCCGTTATCCTGTTGGAAATTTGACTGTCAAACCCTTGTCATTTAATCGATCGACTCTATTACCATAAATACTTGCGAAGTACCACCCTATTTCTGCCAAAGGTTTTTATTATCCACTGTAAAATAAATTTAGCTCGAAGTCGTAAATACGTCGGTTCCTGTCCCTCAGGGTGCTTGCCATTACTGTTCAGATCTGATTAGTGCTTTAGGTCTGAAACGTGTACGTTATTAATTTTAGCTTGAATCTCTAATCTTTACGTATTCTAATAATTTCTAATGCTAAAGTGAAAATTTCTCAACAATATTTTTCTACTCGTACGTAATTTTTTTTTGCGGGCCTTCATCGTCCAAATTGTTAATTCCAGTATCTAAATCTGTGGCTTCAAAGTCTGACACCAACAGAAAAGATTCTTTATGCCTGTATCCAACTGTAAACTTTTTCTTATGAAAAATATGTAGGTTAGATTTTACATGGGCGACTGCTGCCTGACCCCCAACCCCGAAAGGAAAACTATAAGTCACGATCTTGGCTGTCATTTTTAACATGGCATTAAGGAACGGATGAATATGTTTAACAGAGAAGGGGCCCCTAACTATTTTCTTCTTTGATAAGACACTATAATATATTTGTCCAGTAAGTAAAATCTGGTCAACATAATAATGGAATAACTTTAAAATGTATAGAATTTACAAAAATCTCTTAAAACAATGATATTGACTAAAACCTTTTTAATTGTTTAGTAAAAAGTTTAGACATATAGATTTCTGTTTATATATGTATATATAACTACTTAGCCCCTACACCTACGTTAGAGCAACGTTCGTCCAAGTTTAGATGTTTATGTTCCTCAATTTTTGTCTAGCCCTGCGATAAAGTTTTACATAGTACTGAGAAACCTTTAAGAAAATAAAATAACATACGCCTATAAATTACATGACTAAGAACGTAAGCATAAATCTACAAGTATGCTTGTTAAAGTGATATGTACGTCGTACGACCGATAGCTGTTGGAGTAAGCTAGTCCTTGAGTGGGGATCACGTCTTGGCAAACATAGTGTAGGACGCCTGGTGGACCGATGACAGTAACGGTAGTGGCTGGATGAGAAAACCGGAGGTTCGGGTGTTTTGACGTGATCTTGGTGAGGCCTATGTCCAGCAGTGGGCGGTGTAAGTCTGTTGATTGATTGATTGATTGAAATACGTAAAAACGTAATACTCGTATATATTAAATAATAGTTTATATAAATATTATTATAATTAATTTCATATTTTTAAACTCTTTACGTTTTTTTATAAATATTTTTTTATTTCATGTATACCTTCTAGCAAACTGGGTTTAAAAAGCTTCATTATTTTCAAAAATAAGAGGTACTTACTGTTTGTAGACCAATAAAAACTCTTTTACAGTTTATATTTTTACAATTTTCTAAATGCACAGACAGTGTAATTCTTCAAAGCTCAATACAGTAGAGTATTATAACTTATCAAAGTACAATATTTCTCTCGGTTTTCGTAACAAACAATTTTTGAGATATATAAAAAATTGCTTACGTTGAACTTTCCAAGGAGACAAACACTCGATGGCAACAGTAATTTATTCCTCGTACGTCATTTTTACACCCCGTGGACATAAAATAATGGATAGTGTAGAAGTAAAGCATTATGAAGAGATAATATGGGTATGGATATGGATAATGGGTCTCATTTTGACATACGGAATCGGGAAAAAAAACACAAATGCGTTATTGCTAATTAAAAGTAGAGAAATTATGTTATTCTGTTTTCTTTTGCCCCTTAGGGGTTCAGACGATAGTTGAAATTGCACTTGAACTTATTTCCCTCTGGTTTTTAAAAGAATAGTTCATGTGAAATCACCAAAGTAAACAAGTGCGCATAAATTTGTACTACAATTGTTTATTTCACTTCTTTAAAATAATGTTTAAAGGCTAAGGTATCTAGTACTTCATTAGTATTACACGCTGTGACCTATCTAGAAGTCCCGGGTTCGAATCCCACGATGGCGTTCACCGCTTGGCAGTTTTTCTCTCATAATGTGTATAATATAGCATAATTGGTATACGTATCGATGGTGAAGGATGAAACAAGCTTACCGATATCACTTATATGTTCAATCCGCCCTGTACCTATGTTATTCGTTCCTTCTAGGGGAGGCCCGAACCCAGCAGCAGGACGCTATAGGCTATTATTATTGTTAAAGGTTAACAACATATTGGCAACATCAGGAACAAAATTTATAGACAACAGTAATCCGTTATTAGGTGTATTATGAAAGTCTGAGAATTATTACCTCACTTCTTATTTGATGTCTATCACGCGCTGGCTTAACAAAAACTGCCTGCCAACCGGGCGCTCACTCACCAGTTAACGTCTCCTTCATTTGTTCCCACTCTACACTCCGGAAGCGATTCTCATTGGTCATTTATACTCCGGAAGTGATATTTTTAAATATTAGTCAATGTTGCCAGTAAGATGATATTAAATTGTAATTGAATTTGGTATGAAAGAAACGTTATTATAAAGATCACGACAGGTGATTATGCCTTCTTCTATTTTCTACATTTTAATATGAAAGAAAGATGTTAGTGTATAAGCTTGTATCATCTGCATTAGGCCGAGCTAAAATATCAATTCCTATTGAGCGTGATCGACAACTATTGGAACAAGAACATATGGATCTTATTTCTGCATAACTAGTATTTTGTGTAGCAGAACCCTCGTAAAGTTTGCTTATTTTACGCACCCATATTATATGTATACAGTCATATGTATCAGATAACAAAAAAGTTAGCACCCTGACCTCCCTGCGATTGGATGCGAAGGGTTTACAGTTTGGACGCTTCACATGAAACATGTTCAATGTACGCATACAAGTAAAGAACTCGTTTGCCGTTTTATGGCGTGCAGAAAGATGAAGTTTACATTCAAAGACACTAGCTGTCTTCTATCTATAAAAACTTGATGTTAAGATGAAACTGAACTAAGGTTTTTAGTATTAATTGATACAAAAATTTTGAGATATAGTTTTTTTTATATGTAACAGAAAGAAATGTTAATAAGCAATATGCTCTGTTGCTAGAATTGTAACGATAAAAAAATTTTAAATTTTAAATTGAGCTTCATATTTGTCAAATATGAATTGGCAGGCTATACAATATTATATATCAATATACAGTGGTGATCATATAATTAGAAACACTTCTTATGAATAAAGAAAGTATAACTTCATAGTGCAAATGTTCGTAAAAAATATACACATTCATGAATTAACAATCACGCAATAATATACACACTCAAATAAAAACTCATTAAATGCATAAAATATAAAACATATATTACTTTTAATTACAAAATGAGTCTTACATATGTAGGAGTTTATTTTCTGTTACTGGCCGCTTGGACGCCTAATTAGAAACACTTTAAAAAAGCATCCATAGCTCGTTCTTTTTTGAAATTGGAGAATAACATTTCTTTCTTGGCTTTTTCTATTATTTTGGCGGCAATTCAAAATTTAATCTGAATTTTTATTTTGTTCAAAATGGGCAAAAATAAAAGTTGTGATGCATCAACTAGGCAAATAATTGTTAATTTACATATAAATAATACATAACATGACATAAGTGGGCGTACAGGAGAATAGCTGAGCATTTAAATTGTTCTGTTAAGAAAGTTTTTAATGCAATTGATCATTATAAAACACATGGAATTGTTGAAAATATTCTTAGAAAGGATTGGCCAAGAAAAACCTCTCTCAGAAAAGATACGTTAATCGTTCGTGCTGCTAAAAAAGACCCAAGTAAAGGTTGAAGCCTTTAAAAATGAAGTTTTTTCGCCTGATGACCCGAGAAACATCTCGTCAAGACTGATACGCTGAAGATTAGTGGAAGCTAAATTGTTTGGAAGAATCTCAACAAAAGGAAGAAGCAACACCGACAGAAGCGATTATTATTCGCTAAAAAACATGTTAATTGGACAGTACGAGAATGGAAAAAAGTGCTATTTTCAGATGAAACAAAAATAAATATGGTAAATTCCAATGGAAGCGCTATGTTAGACGTCCTGTAAATAATGCTTTTAATTATAAATACACAAGGAGTATAGTCAAGCACGGTGGCGGTAACATTAAAGCTTAGGGGTTTTTTCTGGATGTGGAGTTGGACCCGTTCGGAAGATTGAAGGTATAATGGATCAATAGCAATACAAAAATATCTTAGAGCACACAATGACTCCCTACTTGGACGATCATTTGCCTGTAATCTGGATCATTCAGCATGACAATGACCCTAAACACACGGCCAATAACGTCAAATGTTTCCTCAGCGCACAGCGTATATCCGTTTTAGACTGGCCAGCAAATAGTCCGGATTTAAACCCGATAGAAAATCTCTGATATACTGTTAAAAAGAAAGTCTCAAACAAACGTAACACCAGTCAAAATTAACTATATGAAGCATTTGTTGAAACATGGAATGCAATTTCCCTAGAAAAATGTATGAAATTTATTGAATCAATGCCACGTCGCTGCAGTGCTGTTATTGAAAATAAGGGATACGCCACTAAATATTAATTATTACTATTGGTAGGCTGTGGATAGTAGCTATTTCGTAAATAACAATACTAATTTACTAATACTTAAAAAAAATATTTTTTATACTTTTTTGTTGTTGTTTCTAATTATTTGACTATTATTGTTCATACAAAACTGATTTAAATATTTGTCCGTAATGTAATAATGAAACTGCGCTTGTGTAATGGGATTTATATGGTTTTTCTAATAAATGATAAATCGTTGAATATATTGTTGTCCTATTTATTGTTTAATTTCAAAATAAAAACGATTGCGGTGCAGTATCTGACTGCCCACTTAAAATTCAGCAGTTACCGTCATCTATAGGCGTTGCCGATACTGACGATGCTAGGGACATCCAAGGCTAACATGTTGCTAACCGCGTAGTGGTACTGGAATCTGGTCACTTATGCCGGAATACAACACAAGGTTATTATGGCAGCATATTTAAAAATCAGGGGTTCAAGCCATCCAGGCGGGCTTAGAGCCCTACCACCTAGTTTGGGTTGTTTAGTCGCTTATCACGACAGGCCGACCCCGGCCGCAGAGATACTCCGTCCCTACACGGAAAAATTGCTAACAGTATAAGCCACCAACGTTAAGAAATACTTACTTAAATAGTAAGTTATCACTATGAAATATATTTGTAAATGAAAATACCTCAAGATTTCGAAGCAGTCGTAGCGATAGGGAGCGGTATTAGCGGTTTACGAGAGTATACTTATCCTCGCGTTAGTGTCAATAAAACCTCTGGGATGAGAAGTACATATTAAGCTACACCTGCGTGTATATATTTGTTTAAAGGTTTTGTTAAGGATCGCATTTTGTTACTCTATCGTATACTGTCGTATAAAATATGTTCTTGCAATATTCTTATGTAAAAAGATATTAAAATACATGTCGTTGCCTGCGACTTGGTTCATGTGGTTTCTTAACCTATTAGAGTAAAAATTATATTTGTGAGTCGACACTTCTGACATGAATGAATAACAAACATCTAAATATAATATAATAAACTATAATATAGTTAATAAGTTAAATTCTTATATCTTGACATTTCTGATAATATATTAATAATTCTTTACATTCATTACTAAAATTAAGTATTATTGTCTTAGCCCCTGATAAGTTCGACACCATTCTGTGGTTTTATTTCACACGTTAAAATAAAACATTTAAATTATTTAAACATACAGCTGTATTCACTTGGCAGCTTTTGAAGGGAAAAGCAGAAATGCGCATTCCCATAAAGCTTCAAAATCCAAGGCTAAAACGAATATAAGTATATGTACCGAAAGCGAACATCCTTTTGCAGTGTTATTTTAATGGCCATCAAAGTGTTCATACGGATACGATCCAATTATTCGAGCGCGATTCGACCAAAAACTCTGCGATGCGACTCTAATACCACAAAATAGTGCAGGGTACAATACTCAAACTCGTATACGTACTTTAATTTTATGCCTATACTTTTGCTTTCACTTAAGGCAAAAGTGTGTAATGTCGAACTATATCTTGATTTAAATATATGTATCGCACTGAAATTATGAGTTTCTATGACATTTTTACTATTTATTCACTTTCACTTCGATTTTATTGTTATACTTTACAATAAGCCAACTTTTGGAAGGCACATTTTCTTCTCGACCGATTTTCAACGGTACAAATAGATTTGGGGCGCAAAATTTGATGGTTAAGATACTGACAATCGTACTGTAAAAGAAACGAGTTTATAAACAAATTTTTATATTTTTAAATTTATATGAAACTAAATAGCAGTCGTACTTGAATTATGATGGTAAGTTTACAAGGTCTTTTTCTTGAAGTCTAAAGCAATATTTCATAAAACATTTTTACTTAACGGCAAGCTACTATTGAAATATTTTTCTCATGTTTATTAATAACTATTTATTTTATATCAGTATGTATTTAAAATCCTAAAAAGTGTATTCTGTGATGTTAGCCTACTTGAGTCGCTTTAGTGCCATTCAATGTGGAGATGGCGCCATAAATTTCTATATTATTGATCCTTATAACGTGGTTTGCGATTCTATGCCGTTATGGTGCACAATAAATGTGACGTCAAGGGGATGATATGGGCTGTCCTCTTTATATGGTTTATTGGCTTCCTCAAGACATACAAATATGTGTATGGTAATCGCCACATATAAGGTGTAGACTATGTTGAATAAGCTGTAAATGATTACTTTTGCTTTGGAGCTTTTTAAGAAAATATTGATTCAGCAATAGGTCAAAGGCTTCCCACGCAGTATTGAGAATGATTCTACTTTCATTCAAATACTGATGAGTATTGTGTAGGGTATTTTTTGGAAATATCTTTAACTAGTTGACCCGGCAAACGTTGTTCTGTGATATTTATTATTTATTTATTATTGAACAAAAGCAGACCGGCTGACGGCCCGCTTAATAGTAAAAAGTTACCCATGCCTATGGATGTTGGCGACGCTAAAAGCACCGCAAACACGCTGCTGTCTGCTTAGGAGTACAGGAACCTGGGTCACTAATGCCGGAACACAACATACATACATATAATCACGCCTCTTTCCCGTAGGGGTAGGCAGAGACCACTTCTTTCCACTTGCTACGATCCTTACATACTTGTTTCGCTTGGTCCACTTTCATTATTCCCTTCATACATGCCCTTCGGTTTAGGGTTCTCTTGTCCTGGCCTTTTTTCAAGACGTCCCTGATCTGGTCTCGAAACGTCCGCCTAGGTCTACCCCTTCCAACACTTCCATTCACACTCGCCTTATACACTTTTTTCGTCAATCGTTCTTCATTCATTCTCTCGACATGGCCAAACCATCTCAGCATACCTTTCTCAATTTTTGTCACTACATCTTCTTTCAGACCACAACGTTTCCTTGTCTCACTATTTCTTATCCTGTCACTCAGTTTCGGAACACAACACAAGGTTATAATCATCATCATCCTTGCGTTAAATCCCGGTTGCAGCCCAAACTCTCACTTCGGCGCCCGGGGTCCGCTTTCCGACTTTTTAATTCTCCACTTCGCACGGTCTTCAGCATCCCTGATAGTGAGCCCATTAGTACGCATATCACTCTTTACGACGTCAAGCCAGCACTTTTTGGATCTATCTCTCCTGCCGGGGCGGCATGGCCAGACATTTGTTTCCCACGTAAGTATCCGGTTGCCGTAAAACGTGGCCATACTAATGAAGCCGACACTCCTGCAATTTATCCGCAATATCACGGACATGAAGACTGCTGCAAATGCGGGAGTTCCTAACGCGGTCCTTCCGCGTCACTCCACACATCCACTGCAGCATATTCATCTCCGTGACACGTAGCTCTTGCTTGTGTCGCTCTAACACCGGCCACGCTTCACAGCCGTATAAAAGGACAGGCCTAATGATTGTCTTATAGACCTGTCCCTTCAACTTTACCGGCATCTTGGGGTCACAAATGACACCAGTTACCTCACGCCATTTTGCCCACGCGGCAGCAATGCGTAACATAAGGTTATAATGGCGGCATACTTACACACTAGGGGTGGTTACCATGCAGACTGGATTAGTATCTTACCACATAGCTAGGATTATTTTGTCGTCTTTTACGACAGGCCCACTCCGGGCGCAGTGGTTTGTATTATTACTCCACCCCTGTATGGAGAAAACATTAAATAAATTCAAAAAAAATATTTTGTAGTGGACCGAATTGTCATCCGTTGTTAGAAATTTAATAGAATTGATACCGTTTGAACGCATTACTCCTAATATTGTAACAGGCACTTTGTTATATTATTACGAGCTATGACTCTTTCACCCCCTTCAAGTGTCATTTTCGCATTGAAAAGTAGCCTATGTTCTTCTCTTAAGTACAATCTATCTTTATATCACAATTCATCAAAATTGGTTAAGCAGTTTAGGCGTAAAAATATAACAGACAAACAAAATTATTTTTACATTTATAATATTAGTATGGATACTTCTTTCATGTTTACAACTAGCTAAGCTTCGTTTGCGAAACTTTTTCATTGCGTAAAAGTATCTTGAATACAAAATCTACTATTCATAATGTGTATTCAAAATGTCTCTTTGATAATGCTAACTGTTCTCGAATAACAACGAAGATTTACCTATGAGGCATACCTTAGTGGCGCAATGACCCTTAAAGCGAGCTTTCAATCCGTCTTGACTTTCAAACAATCAAAAATAACAGCCGCAGGATATAGACAAAAATACATTTTTTTTTAATATTACTAGGAATATATGACAATGGAAAAAGACAGACTGACGGCCCACTTAATAGCAATCACCGTTGCCTGTGGATGTTTGCGACACCAAGAGCCCGCTAACATGCTGCCGTCGGCGTAGTGGATCTGAAACCTGGACCATTAATGCGGGATCGCAATATAAGGTTATTATGGCGGCATATTACGATCGGCTGGGTGTTCATCCCCATTTCTTGGAGCCTCTTCTTTCTTGCACAAAACGGTTTTCAAGAACTTTCATGTTGCATACTCTCAGGATCTGGAATGAGCTTCTGGCTGAGGTTTTCTCAGCGCGGTACAATATGGGGTTCTTCAAAGAAGGCGTTATAAAATTTCTTCGAGGCCGGCAGCGCGTTGGTAATGCCTCTGGTGTTGCAAACGTTCATAGGCGATGGTGACCACCTGCCAGGGTGGGCCGTTTGCCTGTCGTCTGAACTATATCTATAATAATAAAAATGTAGAGACCAGGAGGCGCCCCGACTGCAGCATCAGTATTCTTACTCCGCCCTTGCACGGAGATATTATTAAATGAATTTTAAAATAATAAAATATCCAGCAATGTAAAATGAAAAAAGGATTTTGTTTGTACTCAAGTACAAATTTAATATTGAACTTTGAATAAATTTGATTGTCATATGGGCAAATTTAGAATTAAAATACCATTATTCATTAAAAGATTGATTTATTTGATAAAGGGTTAAAATTCAATGATGTTTGAAAGTTGTTTCAAATTTTACATATGTTATTTATAAATTGAGATAATGTAACAATGCGCTGTATGTGCCGCTCGTTGCTATTCCAAGCGGTTCCCGTAAACATGTCCTACAATTCTTACCAGTGCGACTGCAGATGGTAGATAACATTCGAATAAATTGTCTTTACATCTGTTACTGGGGATTTAAATGGTTTTCCTTACAACATTATCTTTAAAGTCTCGAACACCGGGAAATTTAATTGTATTCCTTTGTAATGTTAATATTCCAGAGTTTCAAGTATATTGGTGACTCGCTGTGTTCGCTTAACTACATATTATTACTATAAAACAACCTTACCTGGGATTTTAACTCCATCACTGCCTTCGGACCTTCCCAGATGGAACGGATATGACTACGCTTGTCCAATTTGTATTGGCGAGTTACACACGATGATCTCTATGCAGGTGTTCTTACAATATTTTCCTTCACTGGTATGTGGAAATTATGCAACTTGCAGCTTTAAGCAATAAATGTCCCTACGAACGAAGCAAATGTGACATATCGCTTTGATTATATATAAAAAAGTTTAATTATAAATTATTTGAGGTTTAAATTGAAATTAATGAATAACTGTAACTCACCAAAAATATTTTTTGTGAGAAATAAAACCAATAATCCAGCATATATTATAGACTCGTTTCTTTATTTATTAATAAAAATATTCGTAAGGTTCTTCTAAAACGTCTGCATTTTCATTGAGTGCTGCATTGATTCCTAATAACCTTTGCTCATTTATCTTGACTAACGTTTGCACAAATTTGTAATAGTGGACTTTCCGTTCATGGTTTCTAGAGTATTTTTTATTATATTTTTGAAGAAATTCTTTATATGTCTGATCAGCGTTGTCCAAATCGTACAGTTTTGATTCATCGACTGTTATCTTATCGCTGTTTTTCGCGCCTTTGCTTTTTAAATTATCAACTGAAATCATGTGTTTATCGTTTTAAAATTAATCATTTTCAAAACTACTAATGTGTATGTATATTTTTATAAACACATTCTTATAAAATCATGTTTAGCTACAGTTTTTCCTTTTTCTTTCATATGCCTTCTTAGTCGGGAAAAAAGTCACTGAGTCGCTGAAATTTATTAAATAAAATACTTACATGGTGATACCGTTATAGAGTATTGTTGCTTTAATTTCTCAATGTCTAAATCTGCAAAATTATTTAAAACATAAAGAGTTTCTTTATCAGTATTTTTTTCGTTATATTCGTCTAACAAAGCAACACTTTTCATAAAATTTGCTCGAGCTTGACTTTCAGAGTTAAAATCTTCATAAACTTTTTTATATTTTATTTTATAGTAATCAAACATTTGGTTTATGTCATTTTCGCTATAAAAATTAGATTGTAATGTACTCGAAAAATTTATTAAAATAACAATAATTTTGTAAATACCATGTACAGGCATTTCCTAAGATTTCATTAAAATCAAATTTTCTTTTGTTTCTTCATAAAACCACGTCTTATTCATTCAATTTAACTTCGTTGCACTTGAAATCAATTTCTTTATCTTTAGTTTTAATTTCAATTATAAATTGTCATCGCATGCAATTTTTACTGTATAAGCAAATAACACTTATATCAGGTACAATTTCATAGTAATTAACATAAACGTTGTACAATCATTATCTGCTTTAAATTAAAATTCAGTATCCGTAATTCTGCATTAAAATTCAGTTTTTTTTCTTCTTACCGGTTTTGTAGGGAGTAAAAGGCAAATAACGGATTGCTCCTTTTATTAGTTTATAGACAGCAATTAAAGAGCTTTGTTCAGTTCCTCCTTTAAAAACGGCAGTGCACCCCGTAAAAAAATTTAACTATATCTTATCCTAATTTTTAAATGATTTTGGCGAAAAAAAGAAAAATTTACTGAGATGCAATGACGTATAAAGGCGGTTGATGATTTGATAATATCTTAATGCATATAACAAACCAAAATAGCTTGTAAATATTAAACAGATCAAAAGGTAAGATCAGAGTCATAACAAATATTCGACGTCAATATTACATATAACTCAATATTCCAGCGTTAATCAAATAATAACATAATTTTAATACAATAATGAAACACTTTTTCCATGCAGGGGCGTAGTATAAATACTTACCCTTGCGGCCGGGGACGGCCTGTCGTAAAAGGCGATAAAACAACTGTAGGTTAGGGCTCTAACACTGACTGGATGGCAAACACCACTGGTTTTAAAACATGCCGTCATAATGATCTTGTGTTATGTTCCGACACTGTAGCTGGAAGCGCATTGGGTGGTTGGTACCTCGCGTTGGTACCTCGGGTGTAGCAAACTTCTAAAGGCGACGGTGACCACCTACTGTTGGATGGGCGATTCGCCTGTCTTCTAAATTCCACTATTAAAAACACTTACATGAAATAGTTTACAAGCAACTGATTTAGCTACTTATATTTTAATCCATAGAAAAAAAAATCAAATATTCTAGTTTCACGAATGATGCTTTTTAATGCATAATATATTTTCAAAAAACAAAACGTGTGTTATTTCAGTTTAGGCCATGCGGTTATACTTACCTTGTTATGCTTACGAAACACGTTATTGCGTGATGTCATCTAGTGCTATAAACTTAAAACTTTCGAATATATCGTGAAGTGTTAATGAAACTAATACTAAATAATATACGTATTTATGTACACAATAATAAGGGATTAGTTTTAAATAGTACCCTTCTCTTAAATTCTAAAATTGTAAGTTTACTTGTTATAAAGAAAAGGAGTAATCTAAGTATTACAAATAAGATTATACTATCAAATTATACGTTAAAACAATTGATATAGAATCTGAAGTTCTGTTTCTGTAAAATCGTAAGTGAATTGGTTTCTGTAAAATCTGACGCGATACTTTTTACTTACATAAAGAACAGATTTCAACATAATTCTTGGTTCAAGGAGGAAATTTACATCTCAAATACAAAGCGGCAGCAGCAGCCTGACGTGAAATTACGACCGTTGAGATCAGGGCATGGTTCAATAAAGACAATGTCGAATAAGTTCTAAGCATGTATATGCAATGAAATATAAACACAAACATTCCTTTTTATCAAACACAAAACAACTGTTTTGCCAGTTTTACTACTACTTTAAAATATATGGAATAACTTAAGGAATATAAATAAAATACATTTCTAATCTACTTTTAAAAACTTTTTTTCCTATTTAAAAGTACATGCGGCCTTATGGTCTATAATCCCATACAAAACAACGTAAGTTTTAAACTCTTCTTGAAAGTTCTTGTACTTGTATTCTGATATATCTGTTGGAGTATCAGCTTCTGTCAACATAAGTCACATATTAACTAATTATAGGTATTATTATAATAATCCAAATTTATTATTATCATAATAATTTGTTTCATGCGTTCTCTGAATATTGTCAAACTCGAAAATGTAAAAATGGCGCAAACTGTTTTACACACAATACCTTAATTTAGCAACAAATAGGAAACCCCTAATTACATGCAATTCTAAAAATTATTTTAACTAGTTTAAAAGTTTGGTAATTGAATTCAAGTGATTGTTCAAATGTTAAGTCAGGCAGTATCTTGAATGAAGTAAAAAAATATAAAATTCACACAGTGTCATTTAGTCCCAAAGTAGCATAGGACTTTTTTTATGGGTACATACTAGGTAACTAATATACTGCATTTGTACTTTTCTTTTGTAAATAAATACAAAGTATACATAAACATTCAGACGCGAGACAGGAATTAAACCCGTGATCTCCGCAAGCATATCGAATGTTACGCCACAAAGGTCGTCGCTAGAAGTTGAATATTAAACTTAATGAATTCTCTTTCAACTGAATACTAATAAAGTATCAAATTTAAAAAATTCACTTTAATAATAATTTAGTACTTATGTACTACTACTACAAAAATGCAAGTATTAAAATTATTGTTGATAAGTCAATCTATTGACTTAATCTGCTTCTTCTTTCCAAACCTTCTATATGTGATTTTACTCATTATTCATTACCTTCTCTTGTTCAAATTTTCATTAAACTAATATATATTTAATGCAAATATTGAAAAAAATATCATCTCTATTAACTAAAGAATATCACCAAATCCGTTTTTCAAATGGCGCAAACAAATGACGTAGTAGATTTCGTGTCATTTATTATTCATACGAAAACTAAAATCCCGGCTATCACTACCGAAACGAATTCAATGTTGGCCTTCTGATCTAATATAATATTCCGGGCGTTAACTTTAAATTCGTGATGCCCATTGTTAATCTCTTCGAAATCCGATTGATTAAAATTTCCCCTCATTAGGAATACAAGCTTTTTGGTGAGAAGGCTTTGGATTATTTACACTCGATTTGTTTGATACAAATAACTACAGAGTCTAATCATCCATTCATCTTAGCCTAGTATATTAAAACGGTAAATAAACAATGTGATTTTATTACGCTTTTATTTTTATATGTATAAACGATAATAATTGATTGATCATTTTGCTTGGATATTAATTTATACAATTTACATGGTAATACTAATTCATGTTATTTGTCACGTGCACTAAAATATTTTTCCATTTTTATAAAGTAAACGTACTAAGTATATAATAACAGTAAAATTGCATGCATCGCAAATAAAAACCAATCGAATGAAGCTCACCTAAACCGTACGAAATGCGATATTATAATAAGTGACAATTAACTTTATGTAAAAGAACATTTATAATTCATTTTTAATCATAGCAGTGAATAATTACATTCTCTAAGCTCAATTTCAAAACAATTTCAGTCATTTATCAGTAGAGGCTATCCAAGTATGTATAATAATACCACACAACGTGTGGTCAGATACAAATACATAGAAATTTGTTTAATGATAAATCCAATACTGACGTGTTTCATGCACGAGTATATCGTATATCGTCCAGATTTTTAAACACCCTCACCTATGTCCCTTTCACCCTTTAATGAATTCATCTGCTTTTAAATATCATCAAATGCAAAACCGAGGATGATTTATTACCAACATATTGGTCGACGTGAATAACGACCCCTAACGAATCGACGCGTAAAAATTTGGTGAAATAATGGCGTTTTTACATTTTACACCGTATAAAAATAATTCAACCGGATGGTTTTCAAATGAAATATTTTATAATAAAAGTCACACTATAATTATTGCAACTCATTGGATTCCTTGTAGGGGCAGAGTAATAATACTAACCCCTGTGGCTGGGACTGGCCTAGGGCCCCAAGCCCATTTGGATAGCGACCACCTTTAGTCTATAAGTATGCCACCATAATAACCTTCTCTCGTGTTCCGGCATTAGTGACACAAGTTCCTGTACCACTATAGGACAGCAGCGTGTTCGCGGTATCCCAAGCCAGCATTTCTGCTGTTCAGCAATAAAAATAAACTCGTATTTCTTATAAAGAGTATATATACTGTTTTTCCTTCTAGATATAGATAGAATGCATCAACAGTATTTCAAATTCTATCCGTGCAGGGGCGGAGAAAGAATACTGACCTCTGCGGCCGGGGTCGGTCTGTCGTAAAAGGCAAGCCCGTCTGGATGGCGACCACCTTTGGTCTTAAGTATACCGCCATAATAACTTTGTGTTGTGTTCCGGCGCTAGTGACCCAAATTCCTGTACCCTTATAGGATCGCAGCATGTTCGCGATGTCACTGGCGTTGCAAAGACCCATAGGCAATGTTAACTGCTAAATTCTAAGGCCGTCAGCCTATCTGCTGTCCTACAGTAATAAAAAAAACAAATTGACGATGTGTCAAGAAAAAGACTTATTAAATTTGACTAAGACTTTGATTAAGACTTGATTTGATCTCGTAAGAGTAGTTCTACGAGTAATTCACATTATCTGGTAACTGGTGAAAGCTGCTGAAAAATGGAGAAGTCACGAAACGAGTGAAAGTTTCAGACAAGAATCTCCCGAAAACGCTTATAATTGTGGGAATATAAGAGTTCTTAAGGGTTCATCTTCGCCTTTGGGTAATGTTCATATTTTAAAAATATTTTTGTAGAAATCTGTAGAGTCGAGAAATTCAGAGAGGCTAAACTTTTTATAAGAATACACGAATTCATCAAAGAGGCAGTATAGGTGCGCATTCTTTTACAAATCAAATAAACTAGTTGTAACTAGTATTTAATATAGACCTTGTGGAATCTGAAGGCGCTGCAGTGCCCCCGCCAAGTCGAGCAAAAAAGTGGCACGGCCGTACTATCCTTTTCTCGAAGCAGTTCAGGCCATTTTCGGCCCCCTATAAGTATCTATCTATCTATCAATATTAAAAATATTTTATGTTTTAAATTAAAATAGATTGACTTGGCAATAATACTAAAAATCTTATTTAATATTATATATGTATTACTTGTAAGATACATTGTGTTTTCATGCGATTGCCAAGTCAATATATTTATTATATTTAAAACATAAAAGTTTTTAATATTGATATGGTCATTATAAGATGTTGTTAGGTTAGCTAATTACGTAGAAAAACTGAGTTGCGAGACTTGGTTTTATTATTTTTAATACCTTTTCTTACTTATCACGACTTTGATTCAGATTATTTATTAATGTTTGCTTCTATCTAAGAATATCATAATAGACATAAATAAGAATAGTTTGTAAATTATAATATGAAACTATACTGCAGTTACAGATAGCCAGTCAGATCTGTTGCAAGACCGATGACAAGAAGACCGATGGTACAAACTATGTAGTGCTGGAGTTAACACTCCATCTCAGCAATTTTAATGCCTTTTGGTCCAAAAGTCGCTGACCAACACACGGTTACGGGGATGAAAAGAATTATTGATGAAAAATTGGGGGCCTTCGTCTAGCAGTGGTTGAATATCAGCTGTCGATGAGAAATAAAGGATCAAATATGATGATAAAAATTATAAAACTCTTAATTTTTTTTAATTTATATTAAAATTCTTTAACAGATGTGTGTTCCGTTAATACAACGCTTGATCGAGATCACCTTTATTATGGCGCTATTATTCTTGTACAGGGCGTATACAGCCTCCATAATACGTGACTTTTTGTACTGATGAGCAGACAAGCAGCGCTCGAGTAACACTTTATCGAAGTAAATTAATTTCCTACGGGGAATATTATAAATATTCTACCTGGATCAAATAAGTGCATTCTCAATTTAACTTATACCCAAATATTCATAGTTATCAGAATAAAATTTCGTGTTCTTCTATTATTTTACAATAATTAGATTTCCAATCCTCGTGTGAAAACCTTTTTCTTTTGATTTTTATCTCAAAACTTTAGAAATGTTGCATAAAACCCTGTAGATATTTGTTTATACGTATTTTTTTTACATCAGTGCCTTTGCGATACTTGCTTGTTGGCAAAATAGCCACTGTTAAAATAGATGTTATGAAGCGTAATGTATGCATTATGAAACTAAATCCCCAATAAAACTTCTTGTATTAAATTGGGCGTTGATGTATGCCCAACGTGATTAACCCTCGAATTTCGGTACGGAATTACGGCAGTTCCAGACGTCACCAGAACTTTTCTTTAGGTGATAAACGTTCTCGCAAATTGCCCACATTTATTCGATGGCTGTTGGAACCGCTAATGTGGACGTAGAGGAATTCCTTTTGTGCCATTCCATACCTCTTTATATACTCGCGTCGAAGCATCCATTTGTACAACATTGAACTTTATACTGAGCACTCATTGCAAATGAATTGAATCGAAATTACGCTTTAAAAGCGTTTTATGGTTCGACACGGGATTATCGGAAAATGTTTCGCTGAAATTAATTTTATTTGTTCAATTTTAATAATCGTAATTAAGGATATCTGTTTTTGATTGGATCAAAATAAGGTAATAGTGCGTTAAACGAATTCGGTTGTGATTACGGTTTGAATGTGTCAATTTTATTACACGAATTAAATGTCATTTAAACATAATTTATTGTTAATTATATTTATATAAATTTTGAACAAATTTGTCTTCAGTATAAATTTTCAATTTCGAATTTTAAATATTTCATTTATCTAATAAAGCAAGATCCCGCGATTATCTGACCCTCGTCATTTAATAAAAGCTAAAAGTTTCTAGTATGTAAGTCCCTAATACAGGTACGATCCCCAACTATGAAGTAAGTATCACGGCGACTTTCATAATGTAACTATATTATAAATAGTCAAGAACACATTTCAATTATAATTTAGGATAAAAAGCGATCATAATAAAAATTAAATTTCGACCCATAGATCATATTCTAGCACTCTCTAGTTAAGTGATGGGGCAGTTCTGTTATAAATACTATAATTTTATCACAACTAATATTTAAATGTTTCTTTGTAATATAATTGTATATCACAACATTTTTTTTAAATAAAATACTATCACATTTAAAGAATCTACGAGTATTTTGAATAAAAATTTACTTAAATAATAATAAATAATGGATGACGATAGTTTGGGGCACATTTCTTAATTGTAATTCCTTTTCTTCTTGTTATTAGTTTTATTTTAATTTAGTTCATAAATCTTCTCTTCTTCCTACCCTTATCCCAGTTCTTCTTGGGTCGGCAGACATCTTCCCTCTTTCCACTGTCCTCTGTTAACCGTCTAGAGAGACGGCTAACAGATGTAATGTAGAGACATTCAGACTTTTTTCACCATATCAACTTTTATGCAATTCATCCATCTTTTCTTTGATCCATTTCATTTTAATCATTTTTCTTATTATAATTTATTTCATAAATAATTGAATCATTTATTTCAATTATTTTGCCAATTATATTATCATGTGACACACCTAAGCGTTACTTTTTAGAAAAGAAACTATCAAGCTGCTACATATAGTTCTAATAAAAAATGAGTAAAAATAATAACGATGGTAGTTTTTTAAAAATAAATGAAAATTTAAGGTAGTTTCTTAAAAAATTATTAAAAGTAGGCAAGTAGGTCGAAATCGGCCGCGGGCGGCCCCTCAGGGGAGGACCCGCCGCTCGCACTATTGTAGACACGGTATGGCAGCCTCGCTGGCGAAGAAGTTGTAGACTCTCGACGGCTAGTACACGACACGTGTGGTTTACCCTCGCGGCGGGCTGTAGACCACCAACCGTTGGCACACATCGCGTGTTGTTGATAGTAATGTCGGGTTGAAGGAACCCGTTCTAGCCTGGAGTGGACCCCAATTCGGGGTACCAATTAATCCGGTAATGTCAGCTTTTGCACAATTAAAACAAAATATCAAGAATATTTTTAATCAGAATTGTAGTGTGTTCGCACTTTGAAAAGCGTGAGGTCGGAAAGCGGGGCGATACTCGTCGGAGTATCGTTCAAATTCACTCGTTCAACAGTCTTATGAAACTCCATTGCAAAAAAAGGGTGGCTTTGATTTTTTTACATCAATACATTTAGTTCTAAAGAGGTTTTAGTAGCCAAACTATGTTACTGGCTGTTAAGTGCCAAGAGTCTGGGTATGAAAAAAGTTAGTTCCAAATTCGACATTTTTATTTTAAAAAATTATAACCCTTTTCAGGTTGTGTCTTTTTTAGGTTGTTACTTACTTTTCGCGAGTTTGCGGTTAAAAGATTGTCAGGCAACTAAAACTACTCCTCCCCGGCGTCGGCGTCATCTGCTACGCCGACGACACGCTCGTCACAGCGCGTGGGAGGAACCCCCGCCAGGCGTGCCTTCTGGGCACGGCTGGGGTGGCGCAAACGGTGGCTAGAATCCGGCTACTCGGCCTGGAGGTGGCCTTAAACAAGACGGAGGCCCTGATATTCTACGGGCCCCGCCAGAGGCCGCCACCGGGCCTGAGCATAACGGTGGGAGGCGTCCGCATCGCCGTCGGGCCGTCCTTGAATTACCTCGGACTGGTTCTCGACGGGCGATGGAACTTTGCGGCGCACTTCGAGCGCCTGGCGCCGAGGCTAGTTCGGGCGGCGGCGGGACTCTCCCGTTTGCTGCCGAACGTTGGCGGGCCGGGCGAAGTGTGCCGCAGGCTCTTCGAGGGAACCGTGCGGTCGATGGCCCTTTACGGGGCCCCAATCTGGGCGGATCGCCTGACGGCCAAAACGACGGCGCTGCTACGCAGGCCGCAGCGCGTCCTGGCCGTCAGGGCGATAAGGGGATACCGCACGGTGTCCTTCGAAGCGGCCTCCCTGCTGGCCGGATCCCCACCATGGGACCTCGAGGCCCGGGTCCTGGCGCTGTTGTACCAGTGGCGCCGGGACGCGGCCGAGCGTGGCTCTCGCCCCGCGCCTCGCGAAGTTGAGGCAAAGCGGGCGGAGCTGCGCGACGTGGTGCTCATGGTGGAGTGGAAGGAGCGCCTCGCGCACCCCAGCGCGGGCCTCGCCACCATCGAAGCGGTGAGGCCCGTCCTGGCCGAATGGTTGGAAAGGCGCCACGGCGCCCTGACCTTCCGCCTGACGCAGGTCCTCTCGGGGCACGGTTGCTTCGGGAGGTACCTGTGTCGCATAGGGCGGGAGATGACGTCGGGGTGTGTGTCGACGAGGAGGACACGGTGGACCACACTGTCGCCGTGTGCCCTGCGTGGCGCGAGGAGCGCCGCGCCCTCGTCGCCCAAATCGGCGCGGACCTGTCGCTCCCGGCCCTGGTTCTGTCCATGGTCGGGGGTGATCCTGGATGGACGGCTGTCGCCTCCTTCTGCGAGGCAGTCATGTCCGCAAAGGAGGCGGCAGAGCGGGAGCGGGAGTCGACCACCACACTCCCCTCCCGCCAACGCAGGCCACGCCGGCGGCGCCGGAGGCCCAGTAACGACCTCCGGCCGCCGTAAAAAGCAGCCGCGGGCGGCCCCTCGGGGGAGGACCCGCCGCCCGCACTATTGCCCGCACTATTGCCCGCACTATTCTGCGGCCCCCCTCAACTATTGATCCAGGAGAGCGCCGGGGGACGAAATCCTGACCCCCGGCGCCAACAATTTAGAAGGGGCCCGCCTTAAGACAAAGGGCGGGCCGGCGCCGGCCCGGGTCACGAGATCGGCAGGCCATATATCCGTGGGCCCGGGCGTAGGCGATAGGAGAACAGCGGGGTTTTTTAGTGGGTAGTCGGATGGTCGAACATCTTTCCCGGAGTCCCACATAACCCTCGGTCCCCCCGGGCCGGGGGAACCCGTCAAGAGAGGTTTTTCCCCGAGACCAAAAAAAAAAAAGATATCGTTGTGTCTATTGTAATGACAGAGAAAGCAATAACAGATGGTAAAATCATAGCGCTGCTGGAAGAGGAATTGTAGCCAATGTTACTTCTCACAGTGGTTAAACGTGATTCGTTCAACCGTCCTACACAAAGAAATTGGACTCAGTTATGGTTCTGGAAGAAAATGTTGAACATAACCACGAAATGACCACTTCTTAGTGACTCAGGCGCTGAGGAACCGCAAATTCGGTTACATAGACCACAAAAGAAACCTTGAAGAGGTACGAGGAACAAAATTTAGTCTATGGATTATAAGGAAAAAGCTTTTACCGTCTGATATACATAGTCGACGACCAGCGCGGGCCTCCAAGTTACTCCGTAAGCACCGGATTGCTCGATTGAGCTTCTCTAGAAATTACCTATCTTGGATACTAAGTAACTGGAGTGTCCTACTCTTCTCCGATGAGGCTCGAATTTGTCTGCAGAGTGAGGACCGACGTCGGCAAGTGCTACGAAGATCAGGGGAGCACTATGTCAACGTGTGTTTTGAGAAATCACCCCTTATGATGGGGAGTCAGTTATGTTTCGGGCAGGTGTAACTTCCAGGTATTCATTAAGACAGTATTCATTGAAAATGGCTCACTAAATGCGGTAAGGTTCGTAGCAAGTAGAAAGAAATGGTCTCTGCCTACCCCTACGGTAAAGAGGCGTGATTATATGTATGTATGTAATAATGATGATATAAGCCAAGAGCAGCGACTAGTTTATTGAAGTGTTGCATAAAACACTTATTAAGATACTAAATTCTATTCAAACGAAAGTTTGAAACAACACGCGCCTTTGTTGCAGAAAATCTATTTTCTAGAAAAATGCATCGAGCGGGCGGCGGCTTTGTCTTTTTAAGGCAAAAGTCACGTACTATGGACCCTGATAGGTTTAGAACGGCTCCCGAATAAAACGAAACTAAATATTTACTTAGTAAATGGAATAGATCGTATTCTTGTAACATCACTTTTTTATGAATATGAAAATCCTATGATTAATATATATAGGTATATAATTAACTTCTAATTATACACTATTTTAACAGAAACATGAAAATAATTAATGTTCATTGTCAGTCAATAATAAGACATCTCAATTATAGACCACCAATTGCGTTTGCTCACCATTTCTATTCACTCCCGACCATCTAACAGATAGTTAGTTATCTTCTGGAAGACAACGCTATGTTTTCCAACAGGCATTTCAAGCTTCTCTATCGTCCATCAATCCTATGGTAGATAAAAGAAAGTAAGCAGTATATCAGTTGTCAAACAATATACCAATAACACTAATGCTTTGCTGCTTACATTAGTTGGCGCTGTGTGAAATGTAACAGTATATTTATGTGTTCTTTTAAATTAGATAACTCCATAAATGTCCATATTATAATAGGAAATGAAAATTATAATACCCTTATGGGACAGCAACGTGTTCGCGATGCCACTGGTGTTGTAAACACCCATGGGCGACGGTAACTGCTAAATTCTAAATGGGCCCTTCAGCCTGTCTGCTTTCCTACAGCAATTTAAAAAAATAGGAAAACTGCATTAATTTGACATATTATTGTACGATGCCTGTCACTGACCGAAACACCGTATAGGAATGAGAAGGATAGCTCGAGAGCAGTGGACTGTATGAGAGAGGAGAGGGAGTTGAGCGGTGGTTATAAAGAGACGCGATACCTTGCAGTGGGCAAAGAAATTCGTACTAACCTTGATTCCACCGGGAAGGGCTTCCCGGTTCGGTTCAAGTCCGCTCGCGGAGGAACTATTGCGCGGCACCAGCTAAATTCACGCACACTGAACACGCAATTAATTATGGCACGTTCAATGAGAGTTTGGAGGAATTGAAGGGAGGTCGAACGTCGACCGTCCCGCGCGTTTAGAAGGTCACGCGTTACTACTTTTATTATTTTCGTCACAACCTCGTTTTTACCAATTACCTCACCGAGAGTGAAGGTAGATAACAAAAATTAGGAGGCGAAATTTCAAATACCCTATATGCAAGGATCGAACAATTATATTAATAACCTATGAGGGCTTTGAAATATACGACCTAAAATGTTACGTGTATTTCGTTCGAGTGAAAATTTTAAGGTATGTTTTCGTCTATGTAGTAAATAGTAATATCATGTGTCCTGTATTAGATTATAATCTATCTGTAGGCCAAATTTCATCCAACAGATTCATAAAAATCCACTACAGTGTACATACTAACAGTAAAGGTTATGTAAACAAAATTTAAATAAAGGATAAAATCGTCTGGAGGTTTCTAATTCCCCGAAGGATAGAATTAGTGTAATGATCCACAGAACCCGAGATGCCGAGGATTATTAAATTAGCAACTGAAGTGGCAGTGGGCTGGCCAATTACGCCGAAGGACTCGCTACGAATTAGTTGGTCATATACTAGAGAGTCACTGTCTAATAAGTAAAACCAGATCTCGCACTAAGGGCAGCTAGATATTGAAGCTCTTATAAGCATTTAATCTCAGCTGCATTAGAAACTTATGCCAAGATACGCTGATGAGTTACAGGGCAGACCTTCTGCACGTGTTTGTACATCGGTTAGTTTTTTCAGGATATTACTATACCTCTGAGACTAATTGAGAATTTAGTCAAGTGTGCAGGTGAGCTATGGACTCCAAAATAGGATTTCTTGCACCCGTGAAATTTTATAAGGTAATTAATACGTGCAAATGGAAAATACAACAGGAAAACAATATTATGATTATATAAATTGCGTAACATTTAGAAGAGAAACATCATCTCAAAAATGATTTACATACATATTATGCGTTTCAAATAAGAATAGACTTTGCGCCATATTGTGATGTCATAGCTGTCAATTCGAATCAGTTGGTTAGGGTCAGCAAAATAAGATATTTTTTAAATATAATTTATTTACGAATCATAAACGAATAATTTTTAATTTGAATTGAGCTCTTCGCTTTCGCTCGTCTCTACATCACTAACTGAGTGCTCACTATCATCGTCATTACCATTATCATTATTGTTGCATTCTCCTATAAAATAAAACATAGATTAATGCAGGTTTTTAATATTTATTCCACCAACTGTTGTTTAAAATAAAATTAGGTATGTTACCTGTATTTATGACAAAATTTAATCAGAATCTAGCCGTTCAATTCCACTCACCTCGGCATTACTGTCTGTGTAGTCATCGTCGTCATCGTCATTATCATCATCAACATCACTGCTACTTTCCGCTATAAAATAAAACATGGATTAATGTAGGTATCTTAAATTTTAATTCAGTAACTTTTCTTACTTTTTTGTTTCTTGGTTTCTTTGCAAACCGTACTCTTCAAGTGACATTTGACAGATAAAGTTCATCGCGTTCCCACTCTTATTTGAATCGCATTGTACAAGATATTCTTATATTATTCAGTACACTTTTATATATTCGCTTTGATACAAAATTCATATTCGGTATGTTCCATTCTTATACAATTGTCTTTGGTGACGATCCACACAAACGCGCCACAGACAACCCGTCGAGTGCTGATTGTATTACACCAATTCCAATAGAACAAAAGAATGTTTTATGAGTTTTTGACGCTGCGGGCTTCAATAAATTCTCCTTTTACTGCTTCATGTATTAGTATGCGTATTTTTTTTATTATAAATACGAGGACAGCCGCTAATATGCATTATTTTGAAGCTAATCTTCTGATTTTGTTACCATAAACCCAAGTTAAAGGGAAGTTAGTTTACAGTCTTGATTATGTACCATAGAGGACAACGTTTCGGAGCTACAATTTTAAAAACATCCCCTAAGCCACAATTTCAAAAAAAAACATTCCTTGAGCCACAGTTTCAAAAACCTAAACCAGAGTTTAAAAACATCAGCAATGGTTTTAAAATGATTCCCGTACCACAGTTTATTCAACACGCGTAATAGTTTCGCCTTGATAATAGTTGAAGGATTACACCGTACTTAATTATATTCAACAAAACTATAGCTTAATAAATATAAAAAATTATAAAAATTATTTATTTATTTCTTCCCACAAGTTATATTGTTACAATATTGAAATAATATATATATATATATATATATATATATATATATATATATATATATATATATATATATATATATATATATATATATATATATATATATATATATATATATATATATATATATATATAATTATTTAGTATATAGTGACACAAAATTTCCACTGACATGATAGATTGTCAAAAATACCGAAAATAATATTAAACTCTGAACAACATGTAACACAAAATCTTTATAAGTCGCGCCAAATTATTTTTCCATCCACTTTGCATCCACTCACAACTTGTTTATTTGCTCTCACGAGATTAAGCCAAGTCAAGATTAGGAAGGGAAAAATACAACAAGGACCTATTATCGTAAACAATTACTTGAGAGTTCATAATCGCATACTTTATGAGGCACAGGATATTGAGCTGCCTAACTTTATCGTCAACAAAGCAGTTTGATGTAGTTCGTTCAAGTTAGACAGAAGCTCGGATATTTATGACAACTTCTCCGCTTGAATACAAACATTAAGTTCAAAACTAGCCTAACCCTTTGGGGGTGCTCTCATCTGACGGATATCCGAACAATTCACCGGATATTGAACAGTTCTATTTAGCCTTGCGTCTTTAATGACTTATCAACTCGATATTAATTACAAATTTCGGATTCTACGTGTGGAACTAAATTTGCTATGTGGAAATGTAGTTCAAAAACAAATATTTTAAATAATTAATTTTAGGTTCATTCCGAATCAGTGATAAATTACAGCCATTAGCTGTATGATTACTGACTCGCATAAATACTGAAAGATATAAGCCCATTTTTCTGATTTTCAGTGCTTTTTTTTATTGCATTGAGACAGCAGACAGGCTGATGGTCAACTATATAATAGTTAGCAGTTACCGTTACCTAAGGAAGTTTACGACACCATAGGCACCGCTATCACGCTGTCGCCCGCGTATTCGTGCTGGAATCTTGTCACAAAAGCTTAGCGATTAAACTTGAGGCTGGCAGCGCCGCAGCTATGGATGGCGTTTTTGCGCCTTTTGGCGTTGAACCTTTGAGACCATGGATATCAAACAAAAAACACATATTTAAAAAAATATCTAAGAGATCCTTCAAAGGCCAACTCCAAAGCCAATCTTTGGGCCGGTTCATAAGTACAAGTGAAGATTACTTGTAATCAAATCATCAAAACACACATTAACTTCGATACACTTTCCATTAGAAGTTGTATTTTAGATGATCGATATTATTGCATAATACTATTTGTATTTGATTTCATTAAATCTCAATCTTCAAAAAGTCGTAAGCTACGAAGGCTATCGTATCGTATCGAAGCTAATTGTCGTAGGCTACAAAATTCAGCTACGCATTCCAAAATTGATCTCTTATTTAACTAAAAATTAATAAAAGTATCCACAGGTGGTATTTAAAAGGGAATAAAATGCCAATTTTAGCAATAAAACCTTATTTTTCATATATAAAAAATAAGTTTTTTATAGAAAAACTTATTATTTAAAATTTAATTGAATAAACACTAATTGAGGTATAATATAGGATCTATAAAAATATACATATTTATAATATATATCATTTATTGTTTATTTTGATAACAAAATCTCAATAATTTTACCACCGCGCACCGTAACATAAAATGACGCCGAAGATTTCAATTCGAAGTTTTACGCTTAAAATTCAATCAAATTATAATTCATTCGTGAAACCCAATCAATTAATCAATTAACAGAAATGTTTTCAACAATCTGCTCATTGAAAACAATGCGCAAGTACATAATAAAGAGCATTATTTCAATAATTTACATAATTTTAACCCAAACAAAAAGTGAAGAATTAAAATATCCATATATTTATAATTTAAATAACGTGGGCTCGTACTTCGAAGAATTTGTGAGAAAGTATAATAAAACTTTTACAGGTCTTCAAGAATATAATAAAAGGTACAATAATTTTGTAGAAACTTTAAAAAGAATAAATCAAATTAATATGAAATCTGGTTCTGTAAAGGTTCAGTACAATCAAGATGCCGATTTAACAGAAAATGAGATGAAAATAACTCAAACAAAAGTAGATCCTGAGTTAGCTCGGATTCCAGGGTTTTCGATGATCCCAAAGCCTAGCTCGCTACTGAAGTTTGTTCCATCATTCAAATAAAATGTGATATTTTATATATAATAAGTTTTTCATATCATCATCATCATCTTTGCGTTGAATCCCGGTTGCAGCCCAAACTTTCGCTTCGGCGCCCGGGGTCTGCTTTCCGACTTTTTCTTCTGCATTTCGCACGGTCTTCAGCATCCCTGGTAGTAAGCCCATTGACACGCATATTACCCTTTACGACGTCAAGCCAGCACTTCTACGTCTACGTCTACCCCTCCTACCGGGGCCCGGCGGAGGCGGCATGGCCAGACATTTGTTTCCCACGTAAATATCCGGTTGCCGTAAAACGTGGCCGACACTCCTGCAGTTTATCCGCAATGTCACGGACATGAAGACTACCGCGAATGCGGGAGTTCCTAATGCGGTCGGGTGTCGCTCTAATACCGGCCCCGTTTCACAGTCGTATAAAAAAAAGACAGGCCTAATGATGGTCTTATACACCTGTCCCTTCAACTTTACCGGCATCTTTCGGGTCACAAATGACACCAGTTACCTCACGCCATTTGGCCCACGCGGCAGCAATGCGTACCTTAACGTCGCAATCGATATCACCAAACGCATGAAATACAGATCCCAGGTATTTCACTTAGTCCGTGCGCTCGACCGTGTTGCCGCCTATGCATACGGGTGTGGGATCTGTGGAGTTACAGGCCAAGTACTCGGTCTTCGCCACCTTAAGTTGTAGACCACCGTTCTCAAGCGACTCTTTCCACGCCTTCATGCGTCGCACCAGCCTACCCCTGTCCGAATCTGCCAGCGCGATATCATCAGCATACATGAGCAGCCACGGGGGCTGCTCATGTGAGTTTCTGATGCTGTCTGTTAAAACGTCTAATACCTCGCTAAACAGAAACGGACTAAGGACGGTTCCTTGGTGCACCCCGACGGTGATGGGGAAAGGTTTTGTGTCGCCAACAGTGGTCCAAACTACGGACTCGGAGTCACAGTACATGTCTTGGATGATGTCAATATAGGCCTCTGGAATCTCTTTGGACCGCAATGCCCACCAGACTATCGCGCGAGGAATGAAAAAAAAGGATGAATGGGTTATGTGAATAGACAAAATTGTTGAATTTGGGACGATACCCATCCACAATAGATAGCCAAGAACGTCCAATGCATCCCAAAAAGTCACTGTTTGGTGTGGATTTTGGGCTAGCGGCGTCATCGGTCCATATTTCTTTGAGAACGACATTGGCCATGTTATCACTGTTAACGGCGAGCGCTATAGGTTGATGAATACCAACTTCTTCTGGCCTGAATTGGATGATCTGGACACCAACGACATGTGGTTTCAACAGACTAGCGATTTGAGGGCGTGGTCATCTCACGTGAAGGTGATGTGAGTTGGCCACCGAGATAGTGCGATTTGACTCCATTAGACTTTTTCTTGTGGGGTTTTCTTAAGTCGCAGGTATATTCGAATAAGCCACAAACCACAATGGTACTCAAAGCCAACATAACCCATGCTGTCAGTCAAATTAATTGTTTTCATTTGATTTCTCAAATCCCAAATCCGCCAGAGTTATGGAAAATTGGATATTTGGGATGCACTCCACCCAGAGAAGCCGTGGCAGACATTTGAACGATGTTATTTCATGTATTACATTTGAATGATGTTATTCCGCACATAATGGCACCAATAGGTCTTTCAAACAAATAAAATCGATGATATCTCACACACACTTTGTTTTATTTAAATTTAAAGATAGGAAGCGCTTAATGAAAAACCCGTTACAATACTCGTAAAATACCTTAACATTTCCGAAATCCATAATTTGCGTTCATCGTAGTTCACAACGAAAACTGATTATTGAAAAGCACCATAATAACACGCCCAAAGGTTTGATCGGCCGACCCTTTCCTTGTAGCGGGCTGGCAACGATGACTGCGACTTGTTCTCTGAGATACTTCCGATATCTCCGTGTTTATTAGAACCTAGCATCAAAAGGATTCAAGAAATATATCTATTTATACCAAAGATACATTATTTGATATCTAGTCGTTTACTTGTATCTTGAATATGAATAAAAGAATGTTAGCTAAGTAACAAAATACTTGAAGAAAGAATTAAATAAATGTATTTTATTTATAAAGCTTCCGAAGACAGTATATTGAAAGTGAGGACTGCAAATAAAATTTTGCACTTAGCTTTAGTAATAATCATAAAGAATCATCATCATCATCTTAGCATTGAGTCCCGGTTACAAACCAAACTCTCGCTTCGGCGTTTGGGGTCCGCTTTCCGACTTTTTCTTCTCCACTTCGCACGATCTTCGGCATTTCTGATGGTCAGTCCATTGGCACACATATCAACTCTTGCGACATCAATGTCGCAAGAGTTGATATGTGTGTGTGCTGGCTTGAGCCAGCACTTTTTGGGTCTACCACTCGGGCCGTGGCCCGGCGGTGGCGGCATGGCCAGACATTTATTCCCTACGTAAGTAGCTGGTTGCCGTAAAACTTAACCATACCAGCAAAGGTGACACTCCTGCAATTTATCCGCACTGTCACGGACACGAAAGCTGCCACAAATGCGAGAGTTACTAACGCAGTCCTTCCGCGTTACTCACACATCCACCGCAGCAAAATTCTCCTTCACTGCGAGGTCCTCGCATAGGAGGTTGCCCACAGGGTCTTTTACGCGGCGTCACTTGGAAATGTCCTGTACCACTTTGATCTTGGAGACGATTCCAACGTATCGTAAAGTGGTTATAAGTGATCTCGTCAGGCTCTGGCAACAGCTCTCTTAGTGGCACACTTTGTCATGCGGTATGCTTCGCGATCTTCAGGAGATCTGGACGCTTGCCACTTCTTAAATAGGGCTTTCTTCGCTTTAGTCTCATTCTGGACTGTGTTGTTCCACCACCATGTCTCTTTATCACACTTGCGACCACCCTTAGATCACTTAAGCACCTCCTTTGCCAACCCAACAATCTTAAAAAATAAAAGACAGAAATAATACATAGATAAAATACATTCGTGTTTTTTAAATAACACACCCACTTTGTATAAGGTAGCAAGTAAAAAATTTTAAGTTGACAATTTCTTTTTCCGATTTTTCTTCATTTTTCATACGTTGTCGAATTTGTAATGTACGTAATTAGTATGTAATTAACATTGGTTAAGCCATACAAGATTACAATATTTTTTTTTGTGATAATTCAGGTTTACCTACGCTGACCTAATATTCAACAGAGCCTAGAAAAGATATAAATTTAATAGACTAAGTTTAATGTAAGATAATAAAAGAAAAGAACAAAAGAAAGAAAAATTAGAACCGGAAAATAATTGCCGCAGGGTGATATAATTAAGAAAGCGGAAAAAGAGCCGGAGAATGAAATAAAGACAAATAAGTTACTAGCCGTGCTAGCTAAAACAAAACACCCATTTATAAAAAAAATAATGTTAGAGAACCTATTAAATAATTTTATTCCTGCAAAGCATTAACACACGCCCGACATGGTTACCCGACTCTGTAGTATCGGATCCGGGTGACACATAACCATCCGCATTTGTGAAAGCTAATGAAATATCTCAAAGGCAATAGAAATGTATCCATTCATTTTGTTCCGTCGCTCCACTGTTGAGGATATTCGCCAAATAAATGGATATAAATGCAGCATCGTTAAAGTCTGTAGTCACTCAAATGTGACCTGAATAAACTAAACTACTGTTACGCTGCACTGTAAGCGATAATGCCACCTATTGTCGCGCAATATTAGGTTTTGCATATTTTTAATTGTAAAAAAACGTCGTGTACAATTGGAAAAATTGCAAAAAGTTTATGTGTTTCATCAACATGGCATACGAATAGGTATTTGTTTGCATGGTTTTTTATATTTTAGTTATTAAAAATTGATATATCATTTTAATTATGAATGATTAATATTTGGAATTATATAATACTAGTTGACCCGGCAAACGTTGTTCTACCACATGAATTTAAAAAGAACATATGTCCTTCTCCAAGGTCCAATCTATGAATATACCGAAATTCATCAAAATTGGTTCAACGGTTTAGGCCTGAAAGCGTAACAAACAAACCGTTTTTGCATTTATAATATTAGTTAGGATGTATTTCAATATTTGTCAATGATAATTATATATGTATATTTTATTATATGCTTTTCATTTTTTCCTTTAACCAGTATTTAATAGAATATGTTGTCAAGTAAGCATGTTTTTTTTTTAATTGTATGCAATAATTTTGTTTTTGTTCCTTAATTTTCATTTTCTACGTGCTAGGACCGTCTGGATTGCCACTACCTTTGGTCTTTAGTTTGCCGCCATATAATAACTTTTTGTTGTGTTCCGGCATTAGTGACCCAAGTTTCTGTACCCTTACGGGACAGTAACGTGTTCGCGATGCCATTAGCATTACAAACACCTATAAGCAACGGTAGCTGCTAAATTATAAATGGGCCGTCAGCCTGTGTGCTGTCCTATAGCAATGAAAAAATAGTACAATTTCATTAAAATGAAATGAAATTTATTAATAAATGTTACAAAAGCTTACAATAATCACTGTATTGCACCTGTTTGCATCCACCTCCGAAACTAACAAGCTCATATTCTAGGCTATTTTTATAGTACATATGTACTGTATATACGTGTGCGTTTGCGTGTTTGTGTGTATGTATCTATGAATGTGCGCGCGTGTGTGTGCGTGTGTGTGGGGCATGTTATTTAAAAAAATACTTTAAGACTTGGAATCTACAGTTTCGAACTGTCACAAGGTAAAACCAGTAAGTCTCCTAAAACTTTGACTACTTGTTAATCAAGTGCCCGATTTTTGCGTCAATATCTTTTGACGCAAAAAAGTTTTGCCTTACGACGGTATTTAAAAAACTTTGCCATAAAGAGACCCCAATCTCCAAATACCAAACTTTAAATGCAACCAAAATTAAATGTTTTGATGAGTTTTTTATATTAATACTACAGTTTTCTTATTAAAGTAAATACACATAATAAAAATAAACTTTTAAACATTGATTTAGCCGTTAAATACAAAAATATCTACAAAATATAACACTTTCAGAACTATTTCAAATAAAAACGCATATGTAGAGTCAAAACTAGAAAATTCGGAGCAAAAATAGCAAAAACACCTTTTAAAAGACATTACTCTCAAAGAGTCGCTGAAACAGCTATCCGAGTGCAGTTTTGGCGGATCATAGTGAGTGGTAACCAACTAATGGACGGTTCAGGCCGTCCCTTTCCTTGTACCTGAGATAGCGTCTCGCAATGTCACCTCTACGTGTGTACCCTCATTATATCACCTCACGAATTCCGCTCTCTTTAAATGCACTCGTGCCGAAGCAGACGATCAAAGTTTGTTGACATTCAATACATAGATTGAACTCTTGAAAATGTATAGCGGTATTTGTCAAACCTCAGCACAATAAAATTGTTCAGTATCTTTTGATACAAAATACCTTGTATTTTATTTTGTAATACTTATTTTATTTCAATAATATTTAGTTATAGTAATACCATCACATAACTTCATACTGTTGAGGTAGGTAAATAAGTAGTGTCTAAAAGCTATACAGTATACCGCACAAGGCGGTGATTTCAGTTTTCAGGTATCAACTGTTTCTGATTTAATTAAAATAATTTTAATTACCTAGTAGTAATTTAAATTTACTATTCAATAATAAATTACATAACTAAAGGATTAAACACAAAAAAGATAAAGTTTATTATATCTGTATGACTTGAAGATCGTGTAAAATGAGATCACAGGTATAATATATGAACTTCTTATGTTCCTATAAAAAGAAGAGACAGGCCCACTGTTCGTTTCTATTATAACTATTGTGCCCGAATCCATCAAAGCTATGTTTTAAGCTATATTAATAATATAATCAAAAATGCATACTAAATTAATTGTAAGCCCCATTTTTTTTATCATTATTATACGAGTGTTAAATTAGGTATTCCACTCGCAAAGGATGAGACACTTACAAGAACTTTACTTGAAAGTTTGCTCGTTAACTAAAGAATATCTCCGGTAGTCCTCACCTCCCGCGAACGCGTACAAATTCGACAGTGCCTTTTAAAAATCAATAGGCTAAATTATATTACATCGTCTGATCTCTTATCCTAAATACCGTTTGTACACTGCTTTCTTACATCAAATTCAATTATATGAAACTAATCGGAATAAAAAGTTTTTATCGATTTAAAATGAAAGATTTGTTTTGTTTTCATTCAGTAAGATACACTTCAGTCACTCACGTTACCTAAATCACTTGCGATAAAAAAAGAAGCAAGCACATTAATAATTTACTGAAAACTATTCATTTTCAATCTGTAATATTTTTGTTTCGTAATAATTGTTCGCCTGACAGTTATGTTATCCAAAGTGTTCATTTCGGAAACACCTGCTTTTCCTGAACAAAGAACCGTAAGAAAATAGATCTAATCTAATTCCCTAATTTATTTCTTACCAGGGTGGCTTGGTGTTATCTAGAATCCCAGAAATAAAGCTTGCTCCATTTCTAACAGTGTTTCCCAACTACTATGGATAACTTGGGCCGTTTATATCTATGTAATATATATATAATATATATATATATATATATATATATATATATATATATATATATATATATATATATATATATATATATATATATGTAATGGTAACTTCACTTAATTCATACACATAAACTGTATAAATTACGGTTTAAAAGGACTGCATAATGTTGTCGTAGTCAAAGATTTTATTAGGAAATAACATGAAACGTTCAAAAGTAATTTTAAATGCTTTATTTGATGCGTTGTTTGATGTGGACCCTTGGGGGAAGATACGGCTCATCTAATTTACCTTTCAAAGTTTACCTTTTAGGAGTGTACGATGTCTTTAAAAATATACTTTTTACTTTGACATGGTTATTTTTAAAACGATTTTTTTATTATTATATAACTAAGAACATCAAAAATTATGATGAAAAATTTTCTCCTTAGATGTGTAATATACTAATTTGTACTTATTAAATTTAATTTTTTTTTCTAATATATAACATATAATAAGTAAAAAAGTTTAGTAAATTATAGTAAATTAAGTTGCAATGTTTATTCATAAAAGTTTTCCCACTATGGGATGAAAAGTTCGCTTCTCAACACCTGTAAGCGGAACAAAAGTGTCTCTCTCCTGATTCTGTCAGACTTCCAATGTCCGTGGTCCTGCTAATCGCTTAGTCATATGTCAGTCTATGTCATCCCAGTGTAAGAAAAAAAATTCTAAAGATACAAAAAAAAATTGTAACCCCCTCCGGGGCTTCGCCCCTGGATCATCTTTTCATCTCAGTGTAAGAAAAAGTCGTGTGAGCACCACGGGAGAAAAGCAGGGCATCCTCACCCTCGTAATAAACTAATTACGTTGGCCACTTCGTACGTTAATGACAGAGAGTTATGACTAGTTTGAATATAATTATAATAAATTCAGTAATATATCCCATTGTCCTACGCACCTTTAGAAAGCAAATATAAATACATACATAACGGCTTTAAGAGATTCCTTCGAGCCTTTTAATCAACCTCACTAGAAAGCTGATACATTCTGCTAAATAAACTAGTAGGTTTTGTTAGGAGGAGTTTTTCGATACAAAATCAGATTGTATTTGGTCCTGTAAAAATTAAATTCATTTTCTTAAATTGAGTACAGCAAGAAACAGAAGTAAATATTGCAGATGACAAAGGCTAAGAGTGAAGCACTATTTTTGTTCAGTACTCAAAAACTTATTCCGGGTTTCTAAATTAAAGCTTTAAATGCAACTGTAGCCGTAAGTATGAACAAAATTACTACACAAATAAACTGTATAAATGCTAGTGCATGTCAGTATTAAAAATCATATTAGCATTTTTATTAGAAAATTTACTTAAATGATATACAGAAGACGGGCAACGCCAATAAATTGCGACGCGTTCACGGCGGCATTTGTCACCCTTAGACCCTTGGCACTTGTGAAATTGTGCTCATATTGTAAGGGCTAATCCTTGACGAGAATTCATCAGGTTCCAACGTGGGTCTTTATCGGTGCGACCCTCGCAACCCACATCTATACACATTACTTTTTGTCATTCCACTCCATAACAAAGCCAACCTCTTCATTTTAAATGAAATATGCAATATAAATAATGTAAGTTATCTTTTTACTTAAGCTTTCGGCATTATTCGGATGAGTTCACAGTGGTTTTGGATACTTTGGTGATTGTGTAGATTAGAAAAAAAGTAAATTAAGCACTAGACAATAATAAGTTGAACCTCCCTCAAAAAAAAACTGTAAATAAAATTCTATCATTGTCATTTAGGAGTGGATAACTTGACACAAATATAACTAACTTTTATTTGCCACACAAGTTCAATTGAAGCGATAAAAGTCATAAACTAGTAGAATTTTATATGACATTATAATATTATGGCTTATTATTATTTATGGCTTACATAGTTTATCTTACCATATATTTGAGTACGAAAAACCTCAGGCCAAATTTTAGGGTGTTAAAAAAAGCTGACGCACTTGGCGAGCACGCCATTTTGGTCTGATACAGAATACGTAAGTACTTTTTTATGAAGCTATGATTATGTTTAAGAACTATAAAAGTGCAGTTAACTAGAACGAATGGTGTCATAATTTTATTCAACTGTAAAATTTCCAACTACATAAAATTCTTTATTAGCTATGCAATTTTGTATGGCCCAATTAAGATGTCTGAATTTATTGCTTAATGAACTCAATGATGGGAAAACTTTTAGGATTTTTTAAAATTATTTTAAAGTATTTTGAAATCGTTACACAGATAATAGTTATGTAGAATGAAACAAAAGTAAGTCACCATAATACTTAGTTTTTGTTTGTAGTCGTAAAAGTATTTTGTCTGGCATTGTTTGATCCTCGCATAAAGGGTAAGAAAAATGTCATCTGATTTCGGAAAATATTTTTAATTTAGCGCGAGGTGATGGAAAGCGAGCGTGGGGAGAACAGTACTCGTGTAGCAGTACTGTAATACGGTCCTTAAATACCTCCTGCCCCGTGCGCAAATTACTGCAGATACTCGTGTACTTTTATACTGGTTGTACCAATACTTTAAATTATAATATACATAAAGCATTTTTGACCTTCCAAGACTAGAATTTCTAATTAAGAATCAAAATTATTCATAACGAAAATTTTTTATTGTTGTTTTTTGTACTAAAATCTTTCCTAAACCTGCGATAAAGTGCTGTAATACGTTCATTTTATTCTATTAAAAAACAGTTATAAACACAATTTAATACTTAATTAATACAATTTAATAATTATTTCATAGTCGTGTACGTAGTATATTGATTACATATCTATGTACGTGTAGATCTATGCACGGGGTAAAAATGAATAAATTTAAAGAGAGAATGTTCGAATAAAACCAAGAGTGGTTTATAAAAATTATAGTTAAAATAACTAAAATCAAACTAAAAAGTAAAAATTAATTCTTATCATAAGAATATAATTACTGACGAAATAATTAATGCCACGTAAAAAGGTGACTCATAGAGGAGAATTGAAGATGGGAATATATACCTAGTCAGGTCATAAATTCTGTCACATGTTTAATGTAAAATAATTGTAACAAGTTTATTCATTATGTAACCATTCATATACCAAAATGAACTTAACTAAACATAGATTCTTATGACATTAAAGTTTATTCAAAATGACCTCCGTGATTTTGAATACAAGCCTTCAATCTGCGCGGCCAGTCGTCTATCGCAGCACGAACGAGGTCCATGTCAATATCGGCGGCTGCCTTAATCAAGGATGTCTTGAGTGACTCCAAATTGGGAGGAAGCTTTGAGCACGCCTTTTCCTCCAAGTGTTGCCATATCTTGTAATCTAACGGATTCAAATCTGGACTGGAGGAGGGCCAGTCTTCGTGCCGGATGAAGTCGATTTCACGCGCCGCCAGCCAGTCTTGTGTGCTCTTCGCTCTATGAGCTGGCGCCGAATCTTGTTGGAATACCCAGTGCCTGTTATTGAACATGGTATGAGAAACAGGTTCCACAAGGTTTGTCAGGACTGTATTTTGATACACAACAGCATTCGTTTTTACACCTTTCTCACAAAAATGTACCTCTGTTAAGCCCCAATAAGAAACTCCCAACCATACCATGAGCGAGGATGGAAAATGACCTCGTTGGACACGCGGAATACGGTTGCTCGCTTCTTCACTACTGTGTGCGTACACCTTATCATTTTGTTTGTTGTAGCTCTCTTCTACGGTAAACATTTTTTCATCCGAAAAAAGAATTTCCCGATATTTTTTTCCCGCGTACCGCTTCAACAAAGCGCGGCATCTCTTCAGTCTCAGGTCCATTAGACGAGCATTCAAACGATGTCCTGTTTTTCTTCGATATGCCCGAAGCCCTAAGTCTTCATTTAACACCCTTTTCACCGTGGTTCTGCTTAACCCCATCTGAAGGGCCAACAGTTTCTGCTTACGTTTGGGATTTCTTTGAATTCGTGCCTTCACAGCTTTTATCACTGCTGGAGTCCTAACAGACCGAGGGCGACCACTTCTTGACCTGTCATCTACACTAGAGTCTTCATTGTATCGTTTGATGGTACGATAAACGAATCTTTTGGTTATATTCAAATTTTTCAGTGTGTTAAAAAAATGAATTGGCGCGTAACTGCAACGATGCAACGCAATAACTGCAACACGGTCTTCTTTAAGCGTCCACTCCATATTTAAAAATGAGTAAAATTCTTCTTTCTATACATTTTTATTTTCATGAACAATTCGAAATTCGAATTCAATAAACTTTTTTGTGGCCAGCATTCTAAAAGAAAAGTTTTTACTGTGTGACAATACTTATGACCTGACTAGGTATTGCCAATCCCACATAATGTGGGGGGGATAAGGGAAGGAAGAAGGATTTTTGTATTTGGCCATCGACCAGCTTCCAATGAAATTGATTCTAGTCATTATAAAAGGTGATTTTTTAAGATATAAGCAGAAGAACATTTTGAAAAATATGTTTTAGAGAAATCAAAATAGAAAAAGTTTAGAAAGTACTTTTAATTATTCATTTGTAGTTGGAATAGTCGAAGATATTATTAAAGCCACCCAGCTTCAATGTGATTAAAAGTCATAGTACTTTCTATAATGGTATTAAAATAGTTATAAGTATAATAAAAAAATAATGAAAGGTGCGAAAATTATTATTCCAAAATTTCCAACATACAATTCCAAAAGATCTCGCTGAATCCACTTACCGGCTAAATTATTCCAATAGTCGATGGAGATTTCGTGAAACGTTTTTTACTGGTGGCATAGGTACACCAAAATACATTTTTTCTCTTTAACCGAGCCGTAATTCACAGGCAGTACGTACGAAGGCATTATCACTGCGATGTCGCCTCATTAACTTCCAGAAAGCGCCTGGCTTTGATAACTTTTTTATGATATTGGCCTGGTTTAAGCTTAGTAATCGACGTGAAATCTCACCAAAATTTCTGATCCAAATTGTTACTACGTTAAAACTTTTCACGTCCGTTACGTTCGGAATGACGTTGTAGGTATTTCAGTTATTTAATTAACTCGATGTTTCTTGTTACTTATTCACCTGATGAACAGGGAGAATATTGTAATACTTATAACGCAGAATAATATTTAAGGATAGTATTATTATTCTTATTTTATTAGCAAACAACAAGTATGATTACATAAAACTAGGGTCAAGGGATCACAGACTTATAAAAAATTACGAGTATATTGATCCTTTTGATTGACTCTTAATTTTTTCTAAGGGCCTATCATCATTATCATTTATCTTCTTCGATAGGTTTGATTGCTTTATTAAAAGTAGAAAATAGAAAAAAATGACGTATTCGTGTTGTATTTTCTATTGCAAATAATAATACACACTAAAGTATTACCATTTTTTTTTTGTTTTTTTTTTTGTCTCGGGGAAAAACCTCTCTTGACGGGTTCCCCCGGCCCGGGGGGACCGAGGGATATGTGGGACTCCGGGAAAGATGATTGGCCATCCGACTACCCACTAAAAAACCCCGCTGTTCTCCTATCGCCTACGCCCGGGCCCACGGATATATGGCCTGCCGATCTTGTGGCCCGGGCCGGCGCCGGCCCGCCCTTTGTCTTGAGGCGGGCCCCTTCTAAAGTGTTGGCGCCAGGGGGTCAGGGTTTCGTCCCCCTGGCGCTCTCCTAACAACTCTAGGAGTTGAGGGGGGCCGCGGAACAGCACGCAGCCCTCACCCTCGCGGCAATAGTGCGGGCGACGGGTCCTCCCCCGAGGGGCCGCCCGCGGCCGCTTTTTACGGCGGCCGGAGGTCGTTACTGACCCTCCGGCGCCGCCGGCGTGGCCTGCGTTGGCGGGAGGGGAGTGTGGTGGTCAACTCCCGCTCCCGCTCCGCCGCCTCCTTTGCGGACATGACTGCCTCGCAGAAGGAGGCGACGGCCGTCCATCCAGGATCGCCCCCGACCATGGACAGAACCAGGGCCGGAAGCGACAGGTCCACGCCGATTTGGGTGACGAGGGCGCGGCGCTCTTCGCGCCACGCAGGGCACACGGCGACAGTGTGGTTCACCGTGTCCTCCTCGTCGCCCGCGCCACAGTGGTGGCACCCCGACGTCATCTCCCGCCCTATGCGACACAGGTACTTCTCGAAGCAACCGTGCCCCGAGAGGACCTACGTCAGGCGGAAGGTCAGGGCGCCGTGGCGCTTTTCCAGCCATTCGGCCAGGACGGGCCTCACCGCTTCGATGGTACACTAAAGTATTACCATTATTTTATTTTTTTTGGTCTCGGGGAAAAACCTCTCTTGACGGGTTCCCCCGGCCCGGGGGGACCGAGGGATATGTGGGACTCCGGGAAAGATGTTTGGCCATCCGACTACCCACTAAAAAACCCCGCTGTTCTCCTATCGCCTACGCCCGGGCCCACGGATATATGGCCTGCCGATCTCGTGGCCCGGGCCGGCGCCGGCCCGCCCTTTGTCTTGAGGCGGGCCCCTTCTAAAGTGTTGGCGCCAGGGGGTCTGGGTTTCGTCCCCCCGGCGCTCTCCTTACAACTCTAGGAGTAAGTATTACCATACCACAACTCCCTTATAAGTAAAATAGTTATTATTTAATATTCAAGCCATATGATTTTATTTGTAATAATAATGGAGCTTTCTTGTCCTGGAAAAAAACTCAAGGAAAAGCAGCGGCGTAAAAAAGTGTGCAGACTTTTTAACTAGTTAAATAAAACGAGTGTTTTAAATACAACCGCAATGAAAAAATCGGAATAATAAGAATATTAAGAACATATGCAATTTGACTAAGAAAAAAATTGTATAAAATAAAATAAACCATTATTTTAAGCCAGATTGCTGAGCGATAAAAGTAGGTTACGGCTCACACCGTCTAAAATATCCGATACGGTGAGCAGCATTAGGTTGTTTACAACGGCGTGTCTAGAAGCAGTCCCAATTTATATTCATCCAATAATTATTGAGTAAACAGTCTCGCTGACGAGTTTGGGCGGACAACGTGGGAATTTCTTCAGAGGGTCCAAAATGTAATGAAGTGCTCTGATTGAAGTGTTATAGCAAACCGTGAAAGTGGCTTCGACCACGAACACTTCTTTATTTAGGGTTGCATGGCTGTACGGTGTGCTTGTTAAGATCTATGTTAACGGCTTTACTCTCGTGAAATCTTTTGACTTCCACTGATATAAAACATAAATTATGTTACATAAGTGGTGTGTACAGTCTTGGCGACGTTGTCAGCAAATACTTGTCCAACAAAGAATGGCGCTTTGCTGGCAATGATAATACAATGACATGTTATTATTTAATAGATTTTATAATATAAAACATATACATTGTTGATGTTACTATTGGACCTCATGATATCAAGTATTGGTAGAACGTTTACACTTTGAAATAAAAACGGAGAATATTATAAACGAACCCGAGCATGGTAATTTGAGTTATAATCGATAAAGTACTAAAAATACGTTACGACGATGAAGTGAAGTAAAAGAGGAGTATAGAAAGGGAATTCTGGTTTTAAAATACGAGTTCTGACCAATTAGTTGATAGTAATAATTCACATTGTTCTATATTCCATCACATAAGTGAATGAATTGCTACTAAAGGTTCTTCCTCGTCAGAGTGTCACTATTTTTAATCATCATCATCTAAGCGTAGTATCCCGGTTGCAACCTAAACTTCCATTTCGGTGCCCGGGGTCCGCTTTCCGACTCTTTATACTCGACTTCGCACGGTCTTCAGCATCCCTGGTAGTGAGCCCATTGGCACGCATATCACCCTTTACGACGTCAAGCCGGCACTTTTTGGGTTTACCCCTTCTGCTGGGGCCCGGCGGAGGCGGCATGGCCAGACATTTGTTTCCCACGTAATCATCCGGTTGCCGTAAAACGCGGCCGTGCCAACGGAGCCGACACACCTGCAATTTATCCGCAATGTCACGGACATCCTAACGCGGTCCGTCCGCGTCACTTACTTATATTAGTGTCACTATTTTTAATATCGGGCTCTAAAACTGATAAATAATATCATATTTTATTAAGTAATCTTATAGAGAGCAAATAAAGTTATAATGACGTTTGGGGATAGTATGCACTACATAAAATCCCAATATTGACATTAGGGTCTTAACGATTGAACATAATACTTTTAATTACAAATTATTAACTTTTTATGTAAAACTTAATTATATTTATAATTAAATAACTTGTACTTAAATAGCAATTGAATTTGTCATTTCTAATAAAATATATTAGCACCAAGATAATTAAATCGAGTTTTCGCTGGAGACGACATGTTAATTAAATACGTACCACGATAATTAATTAAGAGCCTATTAAATGCTCATTAGCACAAATAAAATCGCTTTTGTAATTGGCTACAAGATTAATAGAGCTTCCGCGTTTTGTACGTGCTTACAAAGCGGTATTTCGTCGACGTCTTATCCTATTATTATCAAATGAGAAATTAGAAATATTGCAATTTTTTTTTGTTGCTAGAAGATGACAGGTGAAATAGTACTTAATGAAAAGTTAATACATTCTCCTATATACGTTTGATATTCCAGGAACATTTTCAATATACAGCTGACGCTAATAACAGACATACTATGCTCATGGTTACAATAGCAAGTACATAATGTTCCTTACTTTATTTAAAAAAAATTAAATGAACACACAAGTGTAAAGTTGTAGGAAAAAGTCAGAAAACGGATCCCAGACACCGAAGCGGAAGTTTGGGTAGCAACCAGGATTTATCGCTAAGATGATGATGATGATGTAAAGTTTTAAATAAACTCAATTTGCACTCAGATATGCATCTAAGGAAAAAATAATTCAAATACATTCGTTTCTTTATAAGAATATAACTTTCGAAGAAGAAAGTCTAACACGGGAAAATATACCTATACTTATATGTAATAAGGATCTATTTAATCTTTATAATATAATTCTTATGTGCGTGTGTTGACATACACACTTCACTGAACTCCTCCTAAACGGCTGGACCAATTTTATTGAAATTTTTTGTGTGTGTTCAAGTGGATACGAGAATAGTTTAAATTCACAATTGAACCCGGTAGGTGGCGCTGCGATCGAGTTCTTGGATTTTTATTTTATCAGAACATACCATTTTAAACAGTTCATTTTCTTTTTATTCGACCAGACTTTCCCAACAGGCTGCAACAAGCGACAAAACAGACTAATAAAAATTGACCCAATGTTTTGTCTCAATAGGGAAAGCTTACTTGATAGCAACTTGGCAGATTCCCTTGCTATGATAGACTAATGAGAAATTCCTACACTCAGAAATTTTGTATTATGAATAATAATTTATTTGTTTGTTGAACAAAATGGTCCATTACGTACATTATATAAATCAATCATAAAATAAATAGATAAAAAAAAGTTTAAATTACAAATTTACAATCACTAGAATGAAAAGCAGCCCTTAAAGTTTAATCAGTAACATAGTTTCATACAAACTACATATATATTTTTGCTAATCAGATATTTTTCTAGTTTGGAGGCTGGGACTGATGTGTTTGTTTTATAGCATATTATACAGAATTTCTTTTTAATGACCCTAATAATATTTGATAGTGCTATTTTTTAATCACAGTTTTATGAAATCTTAATAAAAATTATTATTATTAGTTTATATGAAAGTGTGTTGTATTAATTAAAAATTATATAATCATAGTTGTTATTTTGATTAATATCGAAATTATATCATGAGATTATTATTATTTTATACTAGTTGTCCCGGCAAACGTTGTTCTGCCATATTAATATAAAAAGTAGCCTATGTCCTTTTTCAGGTTCCAATCTATGTCTATACCGAAATTCTTCAAGCAGATGGCAGAATTTTTTCCTACTTACTTGACACTTATTGTTATATTTTGGACAGTTCACACAACATCTTTATAAATTATAACCTATGTAGTATTCTGATGTATAAGCTATATTATTGTAAGTTTCATTAAAATATATTTAGTAGTTTTTGCGTGAAAGAGTCACAAACATTTATACAAACTTTCGCATTTATAATACGAGTATTAGTAAGGATTGTGAAATTATTCCTATATATGATGATGTACATTAAAGATTAACTGTAGCCTTTTTTTACAAACTTTTTGCACTTGTGCCATATGTCACAATTTGTATGTACCATTATAAATAATTTAAATCTGTGTTTTTCTTTCATGACTTAATAAAGCTTTAATCAATTAATACATTAAGCACACTCGTGTACAAAAATATGTCACGACTTCAAAGATTATTTTCTTTTGACATCACGCATCACACCTTAGTATAATATGCATACGTTTTGTTCTTACAAAAAAACATGCATAAAAAACACACCCTCAAATCACAACTACTAAATTAACATATCCGAATAGAAATTAAGAATATAATTTTTATTTTAGACACAATATTAAAAACAATCCTTTGAATTCAAAAATCTCTTGCCTATTATGTTCTGAAGTTTCAATCATTACAAGAAAAAATCATCACAAGAGAGTGAGACGACACTTGTAAAGGAAGGACGTAAGGAACAGAAAGAATATAGGAAAGAGAATAAAGAAGAAATAACAGATGAAGGACAGGAAAATATAATGGAAGAGGAAAGGGGAGAATATTCAATAGAAAGACAGGAAAAAGAAAAAGAAGATGATACAGAAACTAGAAGAAGAAAAAGGAAAATAAAAATTCCAAAACGTTATGAAGACTATATATTTAATTGGGAAGATACTGATGAGCAAACTTTGTATGTTTTATTAACAAACCAAGAAGATGTATCAAAGGATTATAAGGACATAGAGGAAAGAAAAGATGAGGACAAGTGGGAAAATGCAGTTAAGGAAGAGTTGAAAGTTATAAAAGAAAGTTAGACTTGGATAACTGTACCCAAATCTAAAAAAGGTGAAGAAAAATTAATAGATTGTAGATGGATATTTACTAGAAAAGAAATGGAAAATAAAGAAATCTGTAAAGCAAAACTCATAGTACGTGGATATCAACAACAAGAAAAGTTAGAAAATATTTACTCACCAGTTTTAAAGCATCAAACATTGAGAATCTAATTATCTATTGCCGTACAGAGTGATTATCTAATATACCAAATAGATATGAGAGGAGCTTTTCTTCATGGGAATATAAGTGAAAATGTTTATTATTATTATGTTTACCTCCAGACGGTGTAACGGTTCCAGAAGGCTATGTTTTAAAACTGCAAAAATATCTATATGGACTTAAAAATCACCAAAATATTGGTATGAAAAGTTCACAAATACTATGATTGACTATGATTTCAAACGCTCTGATAATGACTATTGCCTATACCTGAAAAATGATCTATATGTACTATTATATGATATGACTTGTTGATTTTAGGAAGAGAGAAAATGGAAATAGACAAATTAAAGACTTTCTTGACAACACAGTTTAGGATGAAAGACTTAGGACACCAGGACTTGACTTATTTAGGAATTTCTATGAAAAGGCATGACAATTACATTTTAATTAACCAGACAAGATTTTTAAACAATATACTTAAAAGATTTGGCATGAAAGACTGTAAGGGTATTGACACACCAGTGGATACAAATTTTAAATTAGATGACAAATCCATTGACATAACTTATGAAGCTAGATGTAGATTTTTGATAGGTTCCCTTTTATATGTGACAGTAAATTCTAGACCAGACTTAGCTTTTTTAGTTAATTACTTAAGTAGATATCAATCCACACCGTTTTTTTTTTTTGGTGTTGGGGTAAAACCTCTCTTAACGGGTTCCACTGACCCGGGGGGACCGAGGGATATGTGGGACTCCGGGAAAGATGTTCGACCAACCGACTACTCATTAAAAAACCCCGCTGTTCTATCGCCTACGCCCGGACCCACGAATATATGGCCTGCCGAACTCGGCCGGCCCGCCCTTTCTCTCAAGGTGGACCTCTTCTAAAGTGTTTGCGCTGGGGGGTCAGGGTTTCGTCCCCCCGGCGCTCTCCTGTCTTGTAGGAGTTGAACAGCACGCGGCCCTCTCCCTCGCGGCAATAGTACGGGCGGCGGATCCTCCCCCGAGGGGCCGCCCGCGGCCGTTTTCTACGGCGGCCGGAGGTCATTGCTTGCCCTCCGGCGCTGATGACGTGGCCTGCGTTGGCGGGAGGGAAGTGTGGTGGTGGACTCCCGCTCCCGCTCCGCCGCCTCCTTTGCGGACATGACTGCGTCGCAAAAGGAGGCGACGGCCGTCCATCCAGGATCGCTCCCGATCATGGACAGAACCAGGGCTGGGAGCGACAGGTCCACGCCGATTTGGGCGACGAGGCCGCGGCGCTCCTCGCGCCATGCAGGGCACACGGCAACAGTGTGGTCCACCGTGTCCTCCTCGTCGCCCGCGCTACAGTGGTGGCACCCCGACGTCATCTCCCGCTCTATGCGACACAGGTACCATTAATGTTTAAGTTAGGTATTATAAATATAGAGTCCGAGGACGAGTATTGAGATATTGTACGGTCCCTGTATTTAATGTGGCAACTTTTCTACTGCTAACTTAGAACATTTTTTTTTTGGTGTAGTGGCAACTTTTAAAACCTATAAAATGTCAGACTGAAGAATAAGTATTTAAGAAAATAAATCGGTAGGAAAAAGATTGTAAATGGTTTGAAAAGAAATAAAAGGTGAAAATGCAAATTAAGGTTTATTTGGACATCAATCATTAAGACATAACATTTTAGATGTGCTTTGGGGTGTAAGGGGCCCTACCAACATCTTCGGGGCCCAAGTCAACCTCACCTGCAAGTCGGCGCACCCTGCTGAATAACGGACGAGGCTCTGACGACGACTTTCCTTTTGGGGTTGGGGGGTCAGACGGCAGTCGCCCCCGTAAAAGCCAAATCTGCCAAATCATATGGACAGAACACGAATGCGAGATTGTATAAGGGCTAGGGCGCCGCCGCATAACGGCGCGCAAGAGCTTCGCCCGACTCTTGTGAGAAGTGGACAAGGGCTACCGTGTCATGGGCGGGCACGGCTAACGACGCTAGCCCCAACTCACGCAGCCCAAACATCTCGAAAGATCCGCTTCGCAACATGGAACATAGGCACGTTAACCGGACGCGCGAGAGAGTTGGCCGATGTGCTCTCCAGGCGGAGGGTGGCCGTGGCGTTCCTGCAGGAGACTCGGTGGAAGGCCAGCAGATCCCGGTTCATTGGGAATGGCTACAACCTGATCTACACAGGTGCACCTGGTGGGGAGAATGGGGTTGCCATAGTGCTCTCGGAGGAGTTCCAGAACGACATTTTGGAAGTGAAACGTCATAGCGACCGACTTATGGTCGTTGGGGTGCTTATCGATGGGGTAGTTACCCACTTGATAAGTGCCTATGCGCCACAGGCCGGTTGTGACGACGCCGATAAAATAGCGTTTTGGAATCTACTCGGAGAAGTGCTCCGTGGAATCCCATTATCACAGGGGATCGTTTTGGGGGGTGATCTGAACGGTCATGTGGGTGATGGGTGTGGGGAATTCGAGCGTGTTCACGGTGAATTTGGGTACGGCAGCCGCAACGCAGAAGGGGAGGACATCCTCAATGCGTGTGCGGCGGCCGACCTTGCCATCGTGAACACGTATTTCAAAAAGAGACCCGAGCATCGCATCACCTACAGGAGCGGGAGGAATGCTACCCAAATCGACTTCCTACTCACTAGGAGACACCACATCAGCAAAGTAGCCAACTGCAAGGTCATACCCGGTGAGAGTCTCACTGCACAACATCGTCTTCTTGTCATGGACCTCTGCGCTAAGCCTAAAGACACGTATACCGAGCGCGTTCAGCGCCGAATCCGGTGGTGGCTGCTTGATGAAGTCACGTCCCAGGAGTTCGCCTTAGCCGTCGGTGACAAGTGCACCGGTGGTATGGGCGAACCAGTTCAGGCTTACTGGGACAAGATTCAGGCGGCTATCCTTGGGTCGGCGAAGGAGGTGCTTGGGGTGTCTAAGGGTGGTCGCAAGTGTGACAAGGAGACATGGTGGTGGAACGACACAGTCCAGAGGGAGACTAGAGCGAAGAAAGCCCTCTTTAAGAAGTGGCAAGCGTCCAGATCTCCTGAAGACCGCGACGCATACCGGGTAGCAAAGCGCGCCACTAAGAGAGCTGTTGCCAGAGCCAGGCGAGACCACTTACAACCACTTTACGATAAGTTGGAATCGTCTGAGGGGCAGAAGCTCATCTATAAGTTGGCGCGCTCCAGGGTCAAAGCGGCACAGGACATATCCAAGTGCCGCTGTGTAAAAGACCCTGTGGGCAACCTGCTATGCGAGGACCTCGCGGTGAAGGAGAGATGGCGCTCGTATTTCCACGAGCTGCTGAACACGCAGCACAAAGAGGTGCAGCCGCCTGATCTTCCTCCGAATCAAGGACTAGTGCCACTGATAACGCCTGCAGAAGTCCAGAATTGTCTTCGCCGCATGAAGAATCGGAAAGCTGTTGGATCCGATGGAGTCCCCATCGAAGCCTGGAAGGCGATGGGCTCGCGTGGTGTGGGCATTTTAACAGACCTTTTCAACCGGACACTCCTCACCGGTACGATCCCGAGCCAATGGAGACTGAGTATCATTACTCCAGTCTTCAAAGGCAAGGGGTCGGTGCAGGAGTGCGGTAGTTACCGAGGAGTTAAGGTCATGTCCCACACCATGAAGCTCTTCGAAAGGGTTATCGACTCTCGGATTCGACAGGAGTGCACTGTCTCGGATTGTCAATATGGGTTTCGCCCTGGTCACGGGACAATGGACCCTGTTTTTGCCCTAAGGACTGTCGCGGAGAAATACAGGGCGAAGAATACGCCTCTGCATTGCCTGTTTCTCGACTTGCAGAAGGCCTTCGACTATATTCCTCGCGCGATAATCTGGTGGGCATTGCGGTCCAAAGGGATTCCAGAGGCCTATGTTGACATCATCCGAGACATGTACCGTGATTCCGATTCCGTAGTTCGGACCGCTGTTGGCGACACAAAACCTTTCCCCATCACCGTCGGGATGCACCAAGGATCCGTCCTTAGTCCGTTTCTGTTTAGCGTGTCAGACAGCATCAGAAACTCACATGAGCAGCCCCCGTGGTTGCTCATGTATGCTGATGATATCGCGCTGGCAGATTCGGACAGGGGTAGGCTGGTGCGACGTGTGAAGGCGTGGAAAGAGTCGCTTGAGAACGGTGGTCTGAAGCTCAATGTGGCGAAGACCGAGTACTTGGCCTGTAACTCCACAGATCCCACACCCGTACGCATAGACGGCAACACGGTCGAGCGCACGGACCTTGTGAAATACCTGGGATCTGTGTTTCATGCATCCGGTGACATCGATTGCGACGTCAAGGCACGCATTGCTGCCGCGTGGGCCAAATGGCGTGAGGTAACTGGTGTCATTTGTGACCCCAAGATGCCGGTAAAGTTGAAGGGACAGGTTTATAAGACCATCATTAGGCCTGTCCTTTTATACGGTTGTGAAGCGTGGCCGGTGTTAGAGCGACACAAGCAAGAACTGCGTGTCACGGAAATGAATATGCTGCGGTGGATGTGTGGAGTGACGCGGAAGGACCGCGTTAGGAACTCCCGCATTCGCGGCAGCCTTCATGTCCGTGACATTGCGGATAAATTGCAGGAGTGTCGGCTCCGATGGTACGGCCACGTTTTACGGCAACCGGATGCTTACGTGGGAAACAAATGTCTGGCCATGCCGCTTCCGCCGGGCCCCGGCAGGAGGGGTGGACCCAAAAAGTGCTGGCTTGACGTCGTAAAGGGTGATATGCGTGCCAATGGTCTCACTACCAGGGATGCTGAAGACCGTGCGAAGTGGAGAAGAAAAAGTCGGAAAGCGGACCCCGGGCGCCGAAGCGAGAGTTTGGGCTGCAACCGGGATTCATCGCTGAGATGATGATGATGATGATTTTAGATGTGCTTTATCAAACATGTATTTCTTGTTTTATACTTAGTTCAAAATACTACAAATATGTAATGTCTAACTTATTACCGAAACGGATATACAGTAAAAATAATAGAACAAACATTTCCTTTTAGAGAAGTGGTGATGTCTCATAGACAAATTTCACTGTCAATCAGGCATTCACTCTTGCGGTATTGTAAATAATAAATCAGCAGAACATCAAAGTCACACGTCTATTTTTAATGACACGAGCCGAGACCTTATGTACTATTGAAACAACCTAGATTGGAAAGATATAAAAATATTATTGTAAAAATAAAGGCAGTCACTTCTGAAAGGGGCTTTATGTAACTTTACTTATCGAAGGTACTGTCTTTTTAACAATAAACGAAGTTCTAGTTTATAGATTGCCCTGCGTAGTTGAGAGACAAATCTGATATACAAGATCTATTTTCTCGGGCGAAGTATCTTAGTAAGAGGAATTTTAGGAAAAGACGCTGACCTAAGAGCCCCCAAAAGTAACGCTTTGCCAAGATACTGATCAAAAAACTGTACTACAAGGTGGAAGCTTTGAAATGAACAGCGATTAGTATTTAGATTTTGATGAAAATAATAAATTTCAAAATAATTTCGTACTACCTGTAGGAAAATATTATGTAAATTATGAAGAAGTAAAAGAGACTTACGGTGGAATCGCGTGTTTATATTTACACTTTCACACTATTTCAATACGGTATCACACTTATTAGGTTACTTTTATAAGAATATGCACAATTCTAATGATTTCTACAATTTAGAACTCAGCACAGTGGTTAGAAACGTATTCGCGAGAGCACACTGTGCGAGTGCTAAAAAAACATAAAACTACCATGCGCTCTTTTATTTATAAAAATATTCCTATTGAAATGTACATCGGCGAGAAAAGTTTCGATTTCTCTAGCTGTGTTTGTCCGCCAGGTGAACTCGTGCATAAACACCATCATTATCATCTCAGTCGGAAGAAGCCCACTGTTGGACAAAGGCCTACCCCAAAGATCTCCACGACGATCGGTCCTGAGCTGCCCTCATCCAACCTATTCCGGCGATCTTGACAAGATCATCGGTCCATTTTGTGGGGGGCCTACCAATATTAAAACTTCCAGTACGCGGTCGCCATTCAAGAACTTTTCTGCCCAACGGCCATCTGTCCTTCGCGCTATGTGCCCAGCCCACTGCCACTTCAGTTTTGCAATCATCCGGGCTATGTCGGTGACTTTGGTTCTCCTGCGAATCTCCTCATTTCTGATTCGATCTCGCAGGGAAACTCCGAGCATAGCCCTCTCCATTGCATAATATGAATTACATAATAATAAATAAATAAATTTACAATTAATGTTATATCAATTATTACAATAGAAATTGAAATGTAAATGTGTATACCAAACCATTGTTATATTAGAATTTGCTATTCGTTTGATACATTTATCAAACGAATTCTAAATATGACAATAACAATAAATATTTGGAGTATGTATGTATGTAAAAAGGTAATTACCTCTCACAATATTGAATAATGACTTATTGAGTATATGCTTACATTATTTTGCTTCTAGGGAATCGTTAGAGTTCATAAATGTATTACACTTTCTGCTAGCTCAAATACAACGACCAGATCTCATAAGTACGATTTTCCATGCCGGTTTATGGGGTCAAATTTAATCGTAAACAAAAATACGTCATGGCGCGCAAAAATTTTATCCATGTAACATTCTATACAATGCGTCAGAACTTTAAAACTAAAAGGTAAACTACTTACGAAGAAAACCACTAATCTATACAAAAAATTACGTATAGTATACACACCTGAAAGACAGAGATTATATAACATTTCCTCTTTGAAAAAGATAGCCAATATCATTTATTTTTAACAGTAGCTATTGTGCACAGTCACCTTTTTATCAAACTGTATACAAGCCCCGTCTGGAGCGGACCAGTTGGGATACAATGATATCTCTAATTTTAATATAATACGGGTAAGTGAAGAACCTTTTGTTTACCTTTTTACCTGGCTTCGTTTTATCTTTCTGCGGGTGATTTCCTTCGAATATCGTTGAAGCAAATTTTCCTTTCTATGCGCCGATGTTTTCATAGTGAGCACCTTCTTGAATAATATTCTTAACACAAATTATGTTTTTGTCTTAATTTGAAATATCAACGATATTTTCTCTGTATAATATTATAAAAGTTTCAGACAAGCTATAAATTATTATGGCTAAAACAAAACAGTTTTTTCTAGTCAAATAACTGAGATATTAGGAATACCCACATTAATTTCTTAATTTCTATTACCCATGAAACTATCTTCCCTCGTTGTATATAATATGATTTGTATATTATGTAGAATAATATATTCAAATTAATATATCAAAGTTGTACCTACCACCATGGTTGTGTTTAAGAGCCACTAATAGGCGCATGACCTTGGCGACAAAAAAAGTTATTTTATTACATTCACATCAATTTAATAATTTCGGTTAACACCCACAAATTTTGATACAAGATCTACCTCAGCAATTACGACAAGTTAGCGAATTTCCATTGGGTATCCCAGGATCAAGACTAGGAATTAAATACGCTGTCGTCCTTAATAAAAGGCTTATGATGTTAAAACTACTCAACCATATCACGATATGACATTAATTGTCCTCAATAAAGCCCATACACTAATAAATGTCAAGCGTTGAATTTTAGCGTCCATTTCAATTGGTTTGTGCCCATTCAAGGACCGTTTGCGAGAGCCCACACTATTATTCAATTCTCGTTTATCGATCAATAAATTTTAGAACCAGCCCTGTTGTGGTAAATGGAACTACGTTCACAATCTTTGCATCTTTCACTGAAAATAAGTTATTTTTGGTGAATTTTGATAGTATTTTTGTTCTTTTAACAGGAAAGTTCATCATTTAAGAGTGTGATATTAAGTTATAAAATGATTGATCTCTCTTTCCCTCTTTAAGAGAATTATTATTAAACAATAGTTACTGAACGTAATCTCACGTAGCTAAAACCAAAGGTCTTTGATTAAACTCCCACTGTGACATTCACCTCTCACGTAATGACGATGAAAGCGTAGTGAGAAATCTCGCACACCTAAATAATCCTTGTAATTCGCCAACCTACCTTTATGGGACAGCAGCGTGTTCGCGATGCCACTGATGTTGCAAACATCCATAGGCGATGGTAACTGCTAAATTCTAAGCGGGCCGTCAGCCTGTCTGCTGTCCTACAGCAATAAAAAAAAAAAAAACCTGCGTTGCCAGTCCATGTTTCGAAATCATTGAACAAACTTGCGAACATATCAAATGTTGACACTGGGCACGGCTGGGGTGGCGCACACAGTGGCAAGAATCCGGCGACTAGGCCTGGAGGTGGCCTTGAACAAGACGGAGGCCGTGATATTTTACGGGCCCCGTCAGAGGCCGCCACCGGGCCTGAGCATAACGGTAGGAGGCGTCCACATCGCCGTCGGGCCGTCCATGAATTATCTTGGACTGGTGCTCGACGGGCGATGGGACTTCGCGGCACACTTCGAGCGCCTGGCGCCGAGGCTAGTTCGGGCGGCGGCGGGACTCTCCCGTCTGCTGCCGAATATCGGCGGGCCGGGCGCAGTGTGCCGCAGGCTCTTTGAGGGAACCGTGCGGTCGATGGCCCTTTACGGGGCCCTGATCTGGGCGGATCGCCTGACGGCCAAAACGACGGCGCTGCTTCGCAGGTCGCAGCGCGTCCTGGCCGTCAGGGCGATAAGAGGATACCGCACGGTGTCCTTCGAAGCGGCCTCCCTGCTGGCCGGATCCCCACCATGGGACCTCGAGGCCCGGGTCCTGGTGCTGTTGTACCAGTGGCGCCGGGGCGCGGCCGAGCGTGGCTCTCGCCCCACGCCTCACGAAACTGGGGTAAGGCGCGCGGAGCTGCGCGACGAGGTGCTCATGGTGGAGTGGAAGGAGCGCCTCGCGCACCCCAGCGCGGGCCTCGCCACCATCGAAGCGGTGAGGCCCGTCCTGGCTGAATGGTTGGAAAGGCGCCACGGCGCCCTGACCTTCCGCCTGACGCAGGTCCTCTCGGGGCATGGTTGCTTCGGGAGGTACCTGTGTCGCATAGGGCGGGAGATGACGTCAGGGTGCCACCACTGTGGCGCGGGCGACGAGGAGGACACGGTGAACCACACTGTCGCCGTGTGCCCTGCGTGGCGCGAGGAGCGCCGCGCCCTCGTCGCCCAAATCGGCGTAGACCTGTCGCTCCCGGCCCTGGTTCTGTCCATGGTCGGGGGCGATCCTGGATGGACGGCCGTCGCCTCCTTCTGCGAGGCAGTCATGTCCGCAAAGGAGGCGGCGGAGCGGGAGCGGGAGTCAACCACCACACTCCCCTCCCGCCAACGCAGGCCACGCCGGCGGCGCCGGAGGGCCAGTAACGACCTCCGGCCGCCGTAAAAAGCGGCCGCGGGCGGCCCCTCGGGGGAGGACCCGCCGCCCGCACTATTACCGCGAGGGTGAGGGTTGCGTGCTGTTCCGCGGCCCCCCTCAACTCCTAGAGTTGTTAGGAGAGCGCCGGGGGACGAAACCCTGACCCCCTGGCGCCAACACTTTAGAAGGGGCCCGCCTCAAGACAAAGGGCGGGCCGGCGCCGGCCCGGGCCACGAGATCGGCAGGCCATATATCCGTGGGCCCGGGCGTAGGCGATAGGAGAACAGCGGGGTTTTTTAGTGGGTAGTCGGAAAAATCCCGGAGTCCCACATATCCCTCGGTCCCCCCGGGCCGGGGGAACCCGTCAAGAGAGGTTTTTCCCCGAGACCAAAAAAAAAAAAATACAAAATATTAGAAAATTATATCTTATGGATAAAATATATAATAAAAAAAAATTAATTACCACCAAGTGGTCAGAAAATATTTGTCATAAAATTATTTATATGGACTTACATACTTACTACAAATTAACTTACTACTTACATTGTACGGGCGGCGGCGGGACTCTCCCGTCTGCTGCCGAATATCGGCGGGCCGGGCGCAGTGTGCCGCAGACTCTTTGAGGGAACCGTGCGGTCGATGGCCCTTTACGGGGCCCCGATCTGGGCGGATCGCCTGACGGCCAAAACGACGGCGCTGCTTCGCAGGCCGCAGCGCGTCCTGGCCGTCAGGGCGATAAGGGGATACCGCACGGTGTCCTTCGAAGCGGCCTCCCTGCTGGCCGGATCCCCACCATGGGACCTCGAGGCCCGGGTCCTGGCGCTGTTGTACCAGTGGCGCCGGGACGCGGCCGAGCGTGGCTCTCGCCCCGCGCCTCGCGAAGTTGAGGCAAAGCGGGCGGAGCTGCGCGACGTGGTGCTCATGGTGGAGTGGAAGGAGCGCCTCGCGCACCCCAGCGCGGGCCTCGCCACCATCGAAGCGGTGAGGCCCGTCCTGGCCGAATGGTTGGAAAGGCGCCACGGCGCCCTGACCTTCCGCCTGACGCAGGTCCTCTCGGGGCACGGTTGCTTCGGGAGGTACCTGTGTCGCATAGGGCGGGAGATGACGTCAGGGTGCCACCACTGTGGCGTGGGCGACGAGGAGGACACGGTGAACCACACTGTCGCCGTGTGCCCTGCGTGGCGCGAGGAGCGCCGCGCCCTCGTCGCCCAAATCGGCGTGGACCTGTCGCTCCCGGCCCTGGTTCTGTCCATGGTCGGGGGCGATCCTGGATGGACGGCCGTCGCCTCCTTCTGCGAGGCAGTCATGTCCGCAAAGGAGGCGGCGGAGCGGGAGCGGGAGTCGACCACCACACTCCCCTCCCGCCAACGCAGGCCACGCCGGCGGCGCCGGAGGGCCAGTAATGACCTCCGGCCGCCGTAAAAAGCGGCCGCGGGCGGCCCCTCGGGGGAGGACCCGCCGCCCGCACTATTACCGCGAGGGTGAGGGCTGCGTGCTGTTCCGCGGCCCCCCTCAACTCCTAGAGTTGTTAGGAGAGCGCCGGGGGGACGAAACCCTGACCCCCTGGCGCCAACACTTTAGAAGGGGCCCGCCTCAAGACAAAGGGCGGGCCGGCGCCGGCCCGGGCCACGAGATCGGCAGGCCATATATCCGTGGGCCCGGGCGTAGGCGATAGGAGAACAGCGGGGTTTTTTAGTGGGTAGTCGGATGGCCAATCATCTTTCCCGGAGTCCCACATATCCCTCGGTCCCCCCGGGCCGGGGGAACCCGTCAAGAGAGGTTTTTCCCCGAGACCAAAAAAAAAAAAAAAAACTACTTACATTACCTAACAAATGTATAATTTAATATTTGTTTAATGTAAATTATTAAAACAAATATTTTATCATTGTTTTACAACTCTAAAACAAAGAATATTTTAATTTGAATTTGTAAAATGTTTTTAGGGTTAGGTTTCCTACATTAAATATTTCGCTAGCAAAATAGAGTGCAATTTTAATTGAACGCGCTACGGTACGTAGAAAATCACCATTTCAAAGCTTATTTCATAAACAAAATTTCAAACAGAATTAAAGTTAGAAATATTTGTAAGCATTAATGACGTCGACACTGCTGTTGGATTCGTGGCATTAGGCACAGTACAAACCTTTCAACAGTTTGAATGCAATTAAATGATACGAAACAATATTCTTTTGTTATATAATATATAAATAACAGATAAAATCTTAGTTTATGTATCAACTCTACTTCGGGCGCCGAAGCGAGAGTTTGGGCTGCAACCGGGATACAACGCAAAGATGATGATGATGATGTATCAACTCTAACCGTACTCTTATAAATCAGTATAAACTGAGCTCCGTTGATTACAGTTATGTGTAATTTACATACAATATAATATTTATGTATGAACATCAAACGTTAAAAGTGAATATCATTATTAGTCTAGATCATTAATAGTTAAGAGTCAGTCAGTCAGTAAATTAAACTAAGGTGATATCATTATTTTGACTGCTTATGGTTTTGTAAAAGTCTACGATTTTCTTCTTTTGTTAACTACTAAAAGAAGCATTTCGTGTGATTTTTAAAGGTTGGATGGTCAGACAGCAGTTGCCGCTGAATAAACAATTTTAATAAGAAAAGAAAGAAAGTGTCACTGAAGGGCACGAATAATATTTGTACCTTAATTTAATTTTGGATGATAACGCATTTACCAGGAAATACTGTATCTAACTATAAATTTCTATATATGACAGTTCACAGGATAATTTAAAATATCCGGATGACCGAGCTTTGCTCAGTATTTTTTTTTTTTATAAATTGTGTTTTTTGGAAATTAACAATTGATTTTCTTATTCTAACCTCAAAGCAAACACTCATTGACTTCTTGTTACTTAACAACGCCATCTGCTGGAATAGCTTTAGTGTTGTGTCGTTAAAGCAATTTAAAAAAAATAGTATTATTATTCGCCGATAGATGTCAGGAAGAGTCATTTTTCAGTTTAAATTATTCGCTGATAGATGTCAGGAAGAGTCACATTTTTGTTATTTTTCTTCCAATAAAAAAAGCTAATAAAATGACATTTTCTAGAAATGATTCCTAGCTAGATCGATTTATCGCCCCCGAAACCCCCCCGTATACTAAATTTCAAGAAAATTGTTAGAGCCGATTCCGAGATTCCAATTATATAAGTATATATATATACCAGAATTGCTCGTTTAAAGATATAGGATAATATACTAATTTATTGTTAGTTTTAAAAATGTCTACTTTTATGTCAAATAATATTTGCGGCGTATTTTATAACATTAGGTATTTTATTCAAAAGAAAGCTGCTACTAAAATACTCAGGATTCTTGTTGAGACTTACGGCGACAATGCTCTGTCGGATAAGATATGCGGGGACTGGTTTTTATTTGTTAAACTTGAGTATAAAAAAAAGTTCTGGGTGAAAATCGAAGACAATTAATTGGAGGAATTGCTTGACCAAGGTCGATCTAAGACCCCAGCAGACTTGGAAAAATATTGCAAGAAGCATTGCAAGGAGTTAATAGTTTCGAAATGTTTTAAATTTTTAGGAATGATCCAGAAGAGAAGATTTTGAGTGCTGTACGAATTGAAGACGAGGGATGTCGAACGACGCCTTCACACGTGTGAACTCCTTTTTCAACTGCAGAAGTGAAAAGGTTTTTTTCGTTGTATCGTGACTAGGTATAAAAATTAGATACACTACGATAATCGAAACAGTATAAAATTGTGAGTTAAGATGAGAATCAACATTGTCTCCAAAACCAAATATTTATGGTTTGAAGCTTCTCTTTGGTGGCACCAAGAGGTTGTAATTTATTATGAGCTGCTTAAATCGAGCGAGACTATTTTGTGAGATCGATATTAACTTCAACTAATGCGTTTAAGACAATCCCTAAAAAAACAGCCGCTACACAAGGATAGATGACAAAGTAATTTTGTTACATGACAACGATCGGTAGCAAAACCAGTAAAAAGCTAGAATGTTGCAGAATAATGTATGTTTTTCAAGTTCTCAGCGAGAAACTAATTTAAAGTTTGAAGGGCAACATTGTTATAAGCTGCTCATCTTGGTGTGTGCTAATTTTATTATATGAATTTTATTTTGTCCAAATAGTTACGTTTTTTTTATTGCTATAGGACAGCAGACAGGCTGACGACCCGCTTAGAATTTAATAGTTACCATCGCCTATAGGTGTTTGCAACGCCAGTGGCATTGCAAATACTTTGCTGTCCCATAAAGGTACAGGAACTTGGGTCACTAATGCCGGAACACACCACAAGGTTTTTACGGCAGCATACGACCAAAGGTAGTCGCCATCCAGACGGGCTTGATGCTCTAGCACGTAACTAGGGTGGGTTGTTTTGTCACCTTCTACGACAGGCCGACCCCGGTCGCAGATGTTAGTATTCTTTCTCCACCCCTGCACAAATAATTTTATAAAAAACTTTTAGTCACAGTTATGTTTTAAGCAAATTATAAGTAGTTTATGCTATAAATTAAATAAATAAATATACTGGCACAATTCACACAGCGCCATCTAGTCCGAAAATAAGTAACATAGCACTTGTATGATGAGAACTAGACACCTGCTATACTACAAATATACTTTTTTTTATAAATAAATACATATTAAAATTAAACATCTAGACGCGAGATGGGAATCGAACTCATGACCTGCGCATGTGTACACAAGTGCGTTAGCCGCGACGGCAAGGAGGTTGTCAAAATATATATAAAATTGATGACATTAATTTGAACTTTGAACGTTCAAATTTAATTTATTTCTTTGTTGAAACGTAAACATTTTTAATTTTTCTTTCAAAATCGAAGGGTCAGACGGCAATCAAGTAATGGGTAGTAAAAAAGGTAAGAATTAAATATAATATGCCTAATATTTCAATTTCAATCTTTATACTGATCATGAGCACGTTAGATGTTTCACCCCGCGTGGGAGGCGGGGAGTATGTGAGACTCCGGGAATGATGTAATATTTCCGATATTCACTGAATCCCCGTTGTTCTCCTATCGCCTACGCCCGGGCCTACGGATATGTGACCTGCAGATCTTGTGGCCCGAGCTGGCGCCGGCCCGCCTTTTGTCTTAAGGCGGGCCTCTTCTAAAGTGTTGGCGCTAGGGGGTCAGGGTTTCGTCCCTCCGGCGCTCTTCTGTAATAACTCAAGGAGTTGAATGGCCGCGGTACAGCACGCGGCCCTCACCCTCGCGGCAATAGTGCGGCCGGTGGATCCTCCCACGAGGGGCCGCCTGCGGCCGCTTTTTACGGCGGCCGGAGGTCGTTACTTGCCCTCCGGCGCCGTCGACGTGGCCTGCGTCGGCGGGAGTGGAGTGTGGTGGTCGACTCCCGCTCCCGCTCCCCAAAAAAGTTTATTCGACTTCATAAATATGTATAATATAAAATCTTCAGTCACTAATTTTTTACAAGTATAATAAAGATATTTACTTTTATTTCTCTAAATAATATACTTTTTACAAAATATATGGTAACAGATTGTTATATTGCTGTACAACAGCAGACAGACTAACGACCCACTTAATAATAAGGAGGAGTATCGCGAACACGCTGCTGTTCACTTAAAGGTACTGGAACCTGAGTCACTAATGCCGGAACACTACAGAAAATCATTATGGCTGCATACTTATAGACCAGGGGTGATTGCCATCCAAACGGGCTCGGGACCCTACCATCTAGCAAAACACCTAAGAAATGTGTAATATTAGTAACATTTAAAGTTACGTTTTAAGTGTGTAAACGCGCTAAGCGATTCGGTTTTGTTTTAGCGACTGAAATGAGTTTTAAGCTTCTTTTGATTGGATTATTTATTATATATTAATTTTCAACGATAAAAATTAATTAATTCAAGTCTAAATGTTTTATTTGTCATTAATCGTATCATCAGACGAGGAAAGATACTAACTGCTTTCACACAGGTCATCTGTTGTACCTAGTTCAACAGTCAAGGAATCAGGGAGTTTATTTTGGTACTAAATAATCAAACCATGTCTGGAGATTTTAATTAAATTTACCAAAAGCATTAGTCGTGTCACCCGGTTTATAAATATTTATGTTTACATGAAAATTAAAGTTCCAAACGAAGCGGTCAGCCATAAAACCGTAAAGTTTCTATCTATTTTGATAAATAGCATTGTATGGGACACGTTGTGTCAAATGCAAACAAGGTTCGAAGTCCTGAGATGGAAGTTTGGGATGTCAACCCTTTCTGAAGTTCATGTCACAGAAACTACAGTACAGTAGAGATTCAGTAGGGTCCCATTTCAGAAATGTATATTATGTTCTTCAATACCAAAACACTACATTCCACAAAAACCATTTGTGAAGATTTACGTTTAAAATACTTATTTATAAAATGTCCATTTTTTTTATTAAATATCATTGTATTCCAAAAATGTATTTATTATTTTAGGTTTCGATCATAAACTTTAATTTTAATACTTAAATGAATTAAAAACTCTAAAACAGAGATTTTATATATTTCGAAAAAGCTTAAAAGAATGAACACTCTGTTAACATGACATAAAGAACATATAATGCGTTTCAAATAAGAATAGGATCGACTTTGCGCCATGTTGTGACCTCATAGCATAGGTTTTTAATATTAATTCCACTAACTGTTGTTTAAAATAAAATTAGGTATGTTATGTGTATTTATGACTTCAATTCCACTCACCATTATTGATACGCAAATAAGGTTTCGTTCCAAACCGTACTTTTCTAGTGACATTTGGCAGATAGAGGTCATTGACGTTCCTATTCTTATTTAAACTTTAAGAATTAGATACTTTGAATTACAGTTTATTTTATTATAACCTTTCACTTTTGTAACTCCGATACTGGCAAAATCGATGCTAGAGGCATTGGAGCCATAACCTTAAGAATTGAACTAAAGAATTAGAGACGTATAAATGTTTACAAATATATTTACAGGTAAGCATACTAAGTACCTGCCGTTACTGACAGGGGAAAATAGAATAAATAACAGTGGTCGAAAAATAAAGTAGAACGTGTAAACAGGCCACCGGAAGTCATAATCACCATACAAAACACAATAAGCTTAAATCTAACCACTCGAAGAATGGTTTTAGTTTTTATGATATTTATTTCCTGAATAATAAGGCATTCTTAAAAGCAAGACCTTTAGAACTCAATGTAACCTGAAAGCTGGTGCAACCTGTTATACAACTGATTTTAGCAAGCTTTTTCTTTAATAGTTTGGAAGTTGAACAACAGTCACCGCATATTTCATATTTATAAAGAAAGGCTATCCAACGGGCGAAAGCCGTTGCGTCATGGAGGTCGTCACTGGTTATACCACATCAGCTGCGTTTCCTGGCACAAGAAACACCATAAATTGTTATTATTAAGATTGTTATATTATTAAGCGGACTCTGATCTCCAAAGTGTAAAAAAAATTTTCAACAAATATACATTTTCTATTTGTCTGTGACGAAACCCACGTCTACACGAACTTTGTCGATGGTAATACGACAACGCAGATCCCCGGTGCTGATTTCGGTTCGGTTGTTTGATCAACCGTACAACTTAGTGTTGTTTTAGGACTAATGAGACGTTTTGGATTTCTATCACGATATTTAGTCGATACCTTTGAATTTATATCAGGGCTTTTCATTTGAGGCCAGGTGAGCTATTTTTCTTTACTTACTTCTCACAAACATGTTATTTATTCATGTTTTGATTTCTGTTTAAAATTTATTTAGGTTTCATCTCACCTTTGCCCAGATTTTGATTAATAATAAAAAAAAATCACAATCGATTTCCTATTATAACGATAAATATTTATAATGTTTTTAGATTATAAGTTTTCATAATAAGATCAAAACTACTACATAATTTTTAGAAGCATCTGTAATAGATAAATTCAAAAAGAAGACTCATTTAGTAGTGAAATTTTATAAGTATCAGATTTGTTACCAGAACAATCATCGTTTATAGACTTCAAAAGACCTAAAGAGCAACGGAAAGAATATGAGCTGTATGTAAGAGTTGGTGAGTTCATGAAGGCACGTCGAAATAAAATGGAAGAACAAGATATTCTGCGTCGATCGCAAGTAATTGAGATAGAAAGAGGCTCAAGATTATTGATTTTAATATTACAATAGATGACAACACGACTATAAGTAGCTTTTCTCGATTACAGTTTTCTTTATCATAATTCTATTTGCTTAATTGTCATAACTCGATTTTCATGTTTAATTAGACAAATTTCAGAGGGCTTTTAATAAGTTCCTTTTCAGGCAACCTCGCAAATTACATGCATTTTGCGATACTGTTTCACAGGGACTAAAAGTTCAAACGTTTGATATCGCTGCGCTTTTCGTTTCCTGTTTAATTTTGTACGGTCCAACACAATTGAAAACTTTTTTGGGGTCATTTATATTGCAATGAAATGTTACTCACTTATTCATCGTCCCTTTAGCCCTTAAGATTAGGGTTGTCAATTATTCTAAATTTTTGTATAGGAATTTTAAAAATTAAGTATATCCGGATATTCCTTTAGTTTTTACGAAGTCTACAAGACCATACATCGACTACTAATTTTACTAGATCACAATAGAAGTGCATAGTAGGCCAGAAAATAAATCTGAAAGAATATGACATAACTATTATTGATATTCTTTATATTGTGGCGAGCATCGGTTCACACCGCTCACCATCATATTTGAGCGGGAAAATGCTGCTAGTTGCGAACGCCACCCTCTACTGTCTGGAGGAGCTCATTGGAAATCGTTGGCCAGTCAGTTGTCCACCGCGTGCCAAAGCGGAAAGCTACGCGCTCCCCACGTAACCAGCCGCGTACTCACCATATAACGGACAATTTCAAAGGCTGTTTTACCGTAGATCGTATTGTGACGTACTTTCTAATCCTTTGTAATATTTGTAACTATTGACAATACAGTGTATCTTTAGAAATTCCGTTGTTTAATTTCTGCCATTAGTTCTATTGTTATAATGTGGGTTGGGACTCATAAATCACCCACAATATTATAGCCGCTTATCTGTATTACATTCGAAGAATTGGTTATATCTCGTTAATATATTCTAGAAAATAGCCTTATCGTTAGTATCAGATCGTAGACTATTACGTCATGAAAGTAGATACTAGATATTAAACGTGTCTGGTTTTCGGCTCGGATAAAGATCGGCCAATACATTATTCGACGGCACGATATCAAGAAAGGCTCAATAGGATTATATTCCGCTTCATTAGATACTGTTTACCACCTCTTTGTTTTATGATTGTATTTTCGATAATTTTCAAGGATAAATGAAAATATGAACAATCATATACATATCTCAACCAATTTCTAACACAATACGCATATTGTATAACCACCACTCACATATATAAAGAAAAAAGAAAATCTCGCTACCCTCGCTTTTCAGATGACTTGCATACTCTGTAATGCGGGAACGTACCTGCTATCTGGGGATAAAGATAAGTTGCCTGCACTTCATAGTTTAAACGTAGTAAATATTATAAATATGAGCTCTCCACACCTGTCTACCCTATATAAGAAGAATTAGAGGAATTTTTCCCCCGGTTTGTTAAGGTCCGCGTGCACAAAGAGCCAACGCTGTTCGGAGTAGTGGTAGCCGATACACCTTATTCTAGCTTCCAGCACATAGACGCCTATAGGCACGGCTCTGATACCTTTGTTGATCGTGCGCAGCAAGTAATGCGCAGGCGAATTGTTCCTCCTTCCACACAAAAAATAAAATCCCAACACAATCAAACAGTAATAGGACACCCAGAGCTTTAAGGCACGTCAATGTATTAAAATAATTAAAAGCGTACTACGGTATTAAATATTTACATATGCTTTTTTAGATTTAGTAATTTAACTAAAAATTGTGGATATACTCCTGTGTTTGATCGCGAATTTATCCAAATATTTACGTTGTTCTTGCGTCTTGGTTACTTTTCTTATATAAGAAATACTCGATTTCAGATTTCACAGAGACGCCTTATTTTTATTTCTGGCCGATACCACAAAGGCGATTATTAAATTGCTTCTATTTGTATAATATTACACATTGAAACCGTTTTCCAGGAAACTCATTTTGAAAATACCGCTAAGTTATGTGAATTGAAACTTAAATAAGTACCGCGCAACTGAATTTTGGTCAGAGATGTCAGAAACAATTTCAAATTTAATGTTCAGAATGAATAGAATTCCTAATGAATTTCGACCGCATTTTCAATACGAATTATTGAATTATTACCCGGAAATGAACGGGTTGTTCCCTTTAAATTCCCGTAGTAATGAGTTTTTGATTTTCTTCAATATGCAATTAGTTCCTAGTTTGATATACAAGTAATTCTTTTTAGTATAAGTTTGATTCCATGGAAGGTGAGCCGGTGCGGCAACAGAGCTGGTGCGGCTTGTGAAGCGGCTGAAAAAGCTAAAGCATGCAAATACAGAGGTCTAGGCTTCGAATATGATTTTGTCCCATTCGGTGTCGAGACCCTTGGTCCGTGGGGTCCTATAAGGCTTTCTAAGGAAATAGCAAAGAGGTTAGTCGACATCACAGGAGACCGAAGAGCTGACAGCTACCTCGGACAAAGAATTAGTCTAGCTAATCAAAGGGTGAACGCTGCCAGTATCTTCGGAACCTTGCTTAAAGGGACTCCTTTTAATAATATATTTTAGTTATTTTATTATATTTTTTAATGTTTTTAGTTTTAGGTTCATTGTAGTAATTCTTTTTATAAAAAGTTATAATACTTTTATTTGACGATAGGCTATTTATAACAGAAAAACTATTACGTGAAGATCTGCATGGTAACATATATTTATAAAGTTATTTTAAAATTTTAAATAGAAAGTTATTTACAACTTTAATGTATCTCAACAACGATTACCTAAAAGATGGTCAAAATAAGTACTAAAAAGTAGTTGATACGTCAACAGTTATAAAAAAATAAAATCGTGCTTGAAATCCCCAAAACGTAGTTTTATTGATGAAATAATCATTGAAACTAGTGTAGAATATAGAAAAAATTAAAATGTAGTGTCTTTCTTTGAAGTATTTCAAGCTTAAAATATTAAAATGTGTCTGTTGTCAAAATGTTTGTAATAAATATTAGAATACATAAATATCGATTCTCGTATGTACAATAAACAATTACATTTGGTGATCAAAATTCTGGAAAGAACAGAGATACCAAAACTGTTTGCACAGTTTAAGCACTGAGTTACCAGTAAGATTGTAAAATATGCAGTTTTAATAGTAAAACAGATACTTTTGTCATAGCACTAACACTCTAAGCTTACCACTACGAATACTGAAAGGGCTTTCCATTATTGATATGAATATGAAATGCTACAATAAAGGAAACAAAGACAAAGACAAAGAAGAAAAAGAAATAACTTATTTGAAGAAATAGCGACGCACTTACATTGCTTACATATTTATAAATAGTATAGAAACCAGTGATTACAACCTAATATTTTAAATTAAGTATATGTTTAGGAATGATCCGATGTATCGACGTACGTCTCGTGTAATATATGCTATTATCTGAAATAAGTGATCTATTTCAATTGAGACTGTAACCGTATGATAGGGAAAGAAACGTACGTTAACAAACAGTGAAATCGAATTGTTCGGTCCAGTGCTGGTATTGAGTTAGCGTGAATCCACAATAGTCTTGGCACATAAAGAGGATTGTGAACAAAAAAGATGCGAACAAATGAATGGCGTGGCACTGATTGGCGTGAAGCTTTGCAGCTGATTAACGAATTTTATAAAGAAATTGTTTCATCTCCCTAATTAAATGTTTTTTGATTGTAATTGAGATCAATACATACTTTCCTGTCCCTCTACTCTATTATGTGATACTGGAAACTTCATCTTCTTTTACGCAAATTAGTCTGGTAGCATTCCAAAATGTTGCTTGGCCATGGTAAAACTGTTGACTACTGATAACCAAAAAGCAAAACCTACGTGCATGATTTCATCGGTGTATTTTTGAGATATATATTTTTCTTAACCTATGTCTGACGACCCACTTGATAGTAATCAACTACCGTTGCCTATGCGACGCTAGGGGAACACACTGCTTTCCCTATAAGGTTATTAAACATGGGTTACTAATGCGGGAAATCAACACAAGGTTATTATGGCGGCCTACTTATAGACCAGAGGTGGCTGCCGATGGGCATGGAGTCCTATCACCATAGCTTGTAGCTAGGGTTGTTTATCGTCAATTACGACAAGCCAATCCTTGCCGCAGGGATCAGTATTCTTACTCCGACCCTACATGCAGAAAGATAAATAAAATATTTCATTTGTCGCTCTCTACAACACCGCCTACCAAAGCACCATCACCACCTTATTAGAATGTACACCAATAAGGATTTATCCTTCAAAGTAAGGCGTATAATAATCCGCACGCGATTCAACCGCTAGCCCGTTTCTGGTAAAAAATCAGCATTAGAACTATGTTCTTTGTGTAGCAAGTGAGGCTAAATTGTACATAGATGTAATTATTTATGATATAAATATTTCATTTGAATAATATGCATACTAATCACTTGTTTTAGGAGCAAGTGTATAAGTAAATTCTTACTAGTATTAGAAACGCGAACGTTTGTTTGTATGTTTGTTACTCTTTCACGCAAAAACTACTGAATGGATTTGAATGAAACTTTATATATATATATATATATATATATATATATATATATATATATATATATATATATATATATATATATACCTAGTCAGGACATAAGTATTGTCACACAGTAAAAACTTTTCTTTTAGAATGCTGGCCACAAAAAAGTTTATTGAATTCGAATTTTGAATTGTTCATGAAAATAAAAATGTATAACTTTTAGAATTTTACTCATTTTTAAATATGGAGTGGACGCTTAAAGAAGACCGTGTTGCAGTTATTGCGTTGCATCGTTGCGGTTACGCGCCAATTCAAATTTTTAACATACTGAAAAATTTGAATATTACCAAAAGATTCGTTTATCGTACCATCAAACGATACAATGAAGACTCTAGTGTAGATTACAGGTCAAGAAGTGGTCGCCCTCGGTCTGTTAGGACTCCAGCAGTGATAAAAGCTGTGAAGGCACGAATTCAAAGAAATCCCAAACGTAAGCAGAAACTGTTGGCCCTTCAGATGGGGTTAAGCAGAACCACGGTGAAAAGGGTGTTAAATGAAGACTTAGGGCTTCGGGCATATCGAAGAAAAACAGGACATCGTTTGAATGCTCGTCTAATAGACCTGAGACTGAAGAGATGCCGCGCTTTGTTGAAGCGGTACGCGGGAAAAAAATATCGGGAAATTCTTTTTTCGGATGAAAAAATGTTTACCGTAGAAGAGAGCTACAACAAAAAAAAATGATAAGGTGTACGCACACAGTAGTGAAGAAGCGAGCAACCGTATTCCGCGTGTCCAACGAGGTCATTTTCCATCCTCGCTCATGGTATGGTTGGAAGTTTCTTATTGGGGCTTAACAGAGGTACATTTTTGTGAGAAAGGTGTAAAAACGAATGCTGTTGTGTATCAAAATACAGTCCTGACGAACCTTGTGGAACCTGTTTCTCATACCATGTTCAATAACAGGCACTGGGTATTCCAACAAGATTCGGCGCCAGCTCATAGAGCGAAGAGCACACAAGACTGGCTGACGGCGCGTGAAATCGACTTCATCCGTCACGAAGACTGGCCCTCCTCCAGTCCAGATTTGAATCCGTTAGATTACAAGATATGGCAACACTTGGAGGAAAAGGCGTGCTCAAAGCCTCATCCCAATTTGGAGTCACTCAAGACATCCTTGATTAAGGCAGCCGCCGATATTGACATGGACCTCGTTCGTGCTGCGATAGACAACTGGCCGCGCAGATTGAAGGCTTGTATTCAAAATCACGGAGGTCATTTTGAATAAACTTTAATGTCATAAGAATCTATGTTTTGTTAAGTTCATTTTGGTATATGATTAATATCATATACCAAAGTTAAGCTCGTTACATAATTAATAAACTTGTTACAATTATTTTACATTAAACATGTGACAGAATTTATGACCTGACTAGGTATATATATATATATATATATATATATATATATATATATATATATATATATATATATATATATATATATATGAATGTAACTCTTTTAGGTTTTCACTTTGAAGAATTTCGGTAATAGAGATAGATTGGACCTTGGAGAAAAACATAGGTTTTTTTTTAATTTATATGGCAGAACAATGTTTGCCGGGTCAGCTAGTACAGCAAATAATTTTATAACGTAATAATAAAAAATGCAGAGGATATCAGCGTAGCATGTTACAGTATTGCTAGTAAACAAGAGCCCTTTATTCAGAACAAGTAGGAAATATTGTGCTTTGTTTATCCTAAATTGATTTTCTTTACACATTTGTTTTCTTACTTCGACAAACTGATATTCCTTTCAATGTTACTTTTTGATATGTGATATTTTGTGAGTGGTTTTCATGATTTATAAATCTCTGCATTTATTTTTAGGAATATTACAAATTAAATCCAAAGGGTTACAATATTAAATAAATACACGGTTTTGACTCAAGGATCTTGTATATGTTCTTTGTTCATTCAAGGTTTTATATGTTCATTCAAGAATACTTGACTGAATAAAAGTTTATCTAGTATATGCTCCAGCTATCAGTCAAATAAGCCTTGATTCGAAGCAAATACAGGAGGTAATATTTTCTGTTGAAAATTCCAATAAAATTGGTACTCACTTCTCAGATATCAACCGGAACAAACAACCAGTAAACTGTTATTGTACCTATTCATAAATTCATATTCCCTTTGTGATATTACTCGTATTATAGGTTCGTATTATAGTTCTGTTTATCTTTAATATTTAACACGATATAGAGAGTTTATTCATGAGTTCGAAATAAAGTCGACAACTACTGAACCGAGTTGTGATGTGGAACATCTACAGCGGCGGGTCAGATCGACTTTTGGGGTCGCCACGGTATCAGCCGCCACGGTAACAGCCGCCACGGTAACAGTCGCCACGGTAAAGACAGCAAAATTACATTGTGACACTATCCTATCAAGTCATTCAAGTCAACAGTAAGTTAATTATATTTTTATAATTAGAGTGTGCATTTTAATTTATGTATTTAATAAATATAAATGTTTATGAAATAAATAGTCACCTGTTACTTGAAAATTTTTTAATATTTATTTTTCATTGTGCCATATTTATATCCTGTCGTAAATTTTCTTTTTTATGTATATTACCTGTACAAAATAACTTCGATCTTTCAAGAACGGCTGTACCGATATGGCTAAAAATTGGTGGGAAGGTAGCTTAGAGCCAGGAGACGGACATAGGATACTGTTATTACTCTTTCACGCAAAAACTACTGAATGGATTTTAATGAAACTATTATTATTGGAAATAAGCTTATACATCGGAATAACACATAGGCTATAATTTATAAAGATGTTGTGTGAATTGTCCAAAATATAACGATAAGTGTCAAATAAGTAGAAAAAAATTCTGCCATCTGCGAGCTATTCTGGCGTGCGTTGCAAAAACTGATAAGAGTTACAAGTATTTAATGTATAATGGAAATATTTATCCTAAATAGTCCTACAAAAAAGCCCGGGACAGCATATATCCGTTTTTATCCGGCAGGGGCGGAGAAAGAATACTAACCTCTGCGGCCGGAGTCGGCCTGTCGTAAAAGCCGACAAAACAACCACCCTAGCTACGTTGTAGGGCCTCAAGCCCGTCTGGATGGCGACCACCTTCGGTCTTAAGTATGCCGCCATAATAACCTTGTGTTGTGTTCCGGCATTAGTGACCCAAGTTCCTGTACCCTTATGGGACAGCAGCGTGTTCGCGATGCCACTAGCGTTGAAAACACTCTTATGTGACGGTAACTGCTAAATTCTAAGCGGGTCGTCAGCCTGTCTGCTATCCTACAGCAATAAAAAAAAATCTATCTTTTATGTATAAGCCATACAAAATACTTAATACGTATTATGTATTTGTATTATTATATAACTCTATTTATCTGTTACGTTTTCACGTCAAAACCGCTGAACCAATTTTGATGAATTTCGGTACAGAGATATAGTGAATCTTGCAAAAGGACATAAGCTATTTTTATTATAGTATTTTTATTTATTTCTATGGCAGTACAACGTTCGCTGGGTCAGCTAGTCTACATATAAAGATTTCTAGTTCTATGTGTTTTAATAAAGAAAAACCAACGATATTATTTGTGGAAAACAACAAAATTTATGTTATTTTTAAGATTAGAAAGATCAACGTTGTACTGGATGACGGAGATATATTATGTCCCAAGCGAGCTTCGCGAAATCATACCGAGTCTTCTCTGTTCTTACCCTTTTTATAGCGCAAATGAATTATGGCGTAAAATATTTATCTCTTTTTGGTGTATAACGTGTCTGCTTCTTTTTAGATACACACCAAATCCCTATTTTATACCACAGCCAAAATAAATTGACGTCTCTCCTTTTACAATGCTTACGGAACATCGTCTTTTGATGGCCTTATATTGACCCGGATCATGTCCTTAGCCGTTTTCGGAGTGATGCAAATACATTTACATACATGTTCTTTATATATTTTTGAATGTAAACTTAATTCAGTGTTATGTATTGCGTTCTCATAAAATATTTTTAAATATATTTGTTTATAGTAACCTCTTAAGTAATATTTGCTGTAATACTGATAAATTCGTAATCAGTCAACACTTTACATCCAATTGTTTTTAAATGTAGTAAATTATATTTGTATTTTAACAATATAGTCACTTTAAGTATTATTTCCTCAAAAACTTTGTTTTTGTTGTAAATAAATACGAAAACAAACCGTTAAGTCTGATATCAGTATATTAATACTACGGATGACCGACCGGAAAAATCGTTTTTCCAATATCACCCCGTAAAATGAAGCCAGAAACTTATGCCACTACGCTCTCCCATACAAAGATCCAAACCATAAGTACGGTTGTTATTTAATCACCTAATCAACATTACTGCGTACATAGTATAGGACATCGAATACGCTCGGGTTTTCCGGCATTAACTAGATTTAGCGTTGGAGCCAAATAAATTACGGGTCATCTACTCTGACATTTGTCACCAGGCAGTAATTTGTGGGAATGCGTGGTTTTCTTCATATCCCCGAGAAGTAATCCTCAACAGTTATTTGTCAAAATTTCAACATTTCAGCGAGCCGCCGCTTTCCCACCCCTGCTGTAAGGTCGCGTGATAAACTCTCTGTATTATTTTATGTCATAGCTGTTTCGTCACAAAATATAAGGAGCAAAAACACGGCCACTATTTTCTGTATAGGCATGATACTTTATATTTAAAATTCTTTACACCAAAACTAAATTTGAAAAGAGTTATGTATGTAAAATCATTTTAAATGCAGGCAATATGGTCACGTCTCTACTACATCGCTTACAACGTCTTTTAAAGCCAGAAATAAATTACTCCTTCTACTTTCAAGGCAGAAAAGAAATGGCAACATAATTATGTATAATATGTGGTTGGTAGAACCAGTCAGACCTATGTCATTTATTGTATTTTTGTGGGATCTTAAGAGAAGAGAGTGACATATAGGTGCCTGACTGTGGTAATCTCAACAACGGACATTAAATATCGAAATAAAAGCGGATATAAAATAGAATAGAATAGAAAACTCTTTATTGTTCACCAAATAACAAAATAAAAACTGCTTAAAATTTAAATTTACAAAAAAAAGGAACAATCAGCGGTCATATCGCTAATAAGCGATTTCCTCTAGACAACCTAACTAGGATCGCATTATGGAATATATAATGGTGGTGTACATTAATAATATAACAATATATAAAAAAATAGAAAAGAAAAAAAAACAATAAAAAGTAATGACAAACAATAAAATTACATTAATACACATCGCATGCTTAATCATAAACTGACCTAACTCAAAAAACCTGTTTTTTGGGAAATCGCAAAAAACGTTTTGTCATTTACTACTTATCCCATATATTGACTTATAACTAAATAGCGGTAACTCAGCGTGGAAAAGAGATATCGAAATAAATCCTAGTTTGGCCGATAGAGGGCGTCGATACAATGCTGCCCGTTATATTATCTCACTTTAGACCTAAATCGTAATCGGTCAGTTTATGATTAAGCATGTGACATATATACGACAAACAATTTATTTATTGAGATAATTTTCTTTGACCATATTTTTGGAGATAGGAAGTGACTTAGCTTTTCTGACATCCACGGGTAATAAGTATCCACGGCTAATATAATTGAAATGGAAAAAAATTAAAGAAGTCACTGCTATCTTACCCCTCTTCACCAACAACCTTGAGTCGGATTCTCATTCATGGAGTTCATTGTTTAACTCGGTGCATCAAATTTCAAGTAAGAATGTGAACCTTGAAAATTTAGACGGGTTTACATCCCCTTCATAAAATGTTTATGTCTTAGAAGATACGACAAACTTACGACATACATATAATGTAACAAATTAACTATTAACATACAAACGCAAGTATTTATTACAGGAAACTACATTTTAATATCTACAAAAAGTCCTAAATTATCATTTCTACGTTCAATCTACATGAAAATGAAACTGTGTCAAAATGATGTTCAACTCTCTTTAAGTTGTAAATGCCTGAGGGTTGACCCCAGCGAAGTTGGTATGATAACATTTTCATCCGACCCAATGTTATGTGTTTGTTTAATTTGTTCTTTGTTTGTTGTAGTCAATTGATGTGATAAAAGCTGTTTAATCAGATAAAGTATAGATGAAGTTTAACAGTTAGCGAGTTGTAATCTTTCGACCGTATTGGTATTTTATTTGGAATCTTATTGTGGCGGTGTTTATAAAGCAAAGTATAGGGCTATCCAATTTAATACTCAAATTCTTATTGCTCAACTCATACAAAATTTAAATATACACCTTTAGAAAGGGATTTCAAAACGAGCTGGCCTCATTTGTTTGAAAACTTATCAATATGCGAAAGATTCCTCTAATGTGTAATAATACATGCATTTATTTAATAATATTATTTTATAACTCAAGTTCAGCAGACAGACAAACTGGCTATCCTAGAAGAGATGGTCTCCGTCACTTATGTACGTTTGCACCACAAGGGGGATTCAAAACGCGCTGCCGGATTCAAAGAAATTTTATAACGTCTTTTTTCAAAAACCCCATCGTATCGCACAGTGATGAAAATCTTAGTCTGAAGCTTATTCTAAATCGGAAAGTACGTAACATAACATATGGTCTTTAATTTCTTTATAATTTCATTTTCATTTTTGATGCCTTTTGGTGCATGTGGTTTACGTTTTATGTTTGAACATACATTACGTAGGGCCTAGTAGTCAACATTTATAAATTGGATGTTGGGATTGTAGTGTATGTGATTTAGTCTACGGTATGCATTTATAGCATACCTGCATATTATATAGTTGTGATGATGCCATAAGTAAGGGACCCGTAGGTTCCTATGGGTGCTTCACGGTAGGGATGATTATTTTATTCCTGTTATTTTCTTTATCTTTTCCATACATAAATATAAAACTTTTGTTGAAACAAAACAAGGCCACTGTTCGGTTTTTAATTTGGGGTGGCAGGTCAGACAGTTGCCCGTAAAGCACAAGTTTTACAACTTCAATTTTAAGGTTATTTGCTTGGGAATAAGAAATGGTTACGGATGGGCACAGACCTACTTATGAGAATAAAGAAAACAAAAAAAAATACTTTTAAAGACTGGAATAATGTGGATGAAAAGAATGTTATGATAAATACCTATAAAAGTAAGAGGAAATAATATTTAGAATGTAAGAAGAGAGCAAAAAGAGCTTGGGAAGCTGTAGTGGTCAGAAACATCTTTATAGAATGGTGAATGATAGAGAAAATAATTCAAGGGATAGGGACCCATATGAAATGTATAAAAGATGATAGTGGAAGGGACTTAACAGACAATGAAGAAATAAAGAGCCGATGGAAAAATTATTTTTCTGAAATTATCAATGAAGAGAATGACTGGAGCGGAATGTTAGGGAATGCACTCGTTAACATGGGCATTGTAAAAGAAGTGAGTTCGGCTGAGATTAGACTGTCTGTAGATAGCATGCAAAATGGCAAGGCAATGTAGGACCGGATGAAATACCTGTGTATGGAAGTATGGAAGTTTTTAAAAGCAGATGTTTGGAAGTGGCTAGCTTTGTTCTTCAATAAGCTGTTTCAGAGCAATAAAAAGCCCCAAACTATTGTAGGAGGATAGTTAATTTCACAGCATATAGAGATTATGAATCTTCAACAAGATTTTGTTCATTAGAACTACTTTGACTTTTTAACCAAATAGATTTTTCTTTTAGTTTTTGTTTCAAATTTGTTTCAAGTATTTTTGTTCTCTTTCATATAGCTTTTCAAGTTTTTATCTACGACCTTTCACCCGGAATTTTTTTTTATTAAAAATTGATTTACAAGTCTAATACATCGTATTACATCGTAGATATACACGAATTACATCGTAGTCATTCTGTTGCATGTAGTTGTGTACAATAGGTACACTAGGTACTCGCTAAACTTTTAAAGTAAATAAAATTTATCAATGGGGATTAGTAGCTAGATGCCACTGCAATCTAGTCTCGTCCATTAAATGCACTGATTTCACTTCACAACCTCCAATACAGCACAAATCATTGATCACATTATTCCGACTTTGAATTATTGCAGTCGGTCCACACTGAAAGCTTTTTTATCCAATTCATGGAACTCATAATTAGCGTATAAGGCTGGCTAACGATTAATTTAGTTTCTAAAACATTCATATAATACCAATAACACGGCTTTTTATTCAACCCTGAAACCCGTAAAGCTTAGAAAAGTTGCATTTCTTAATAAAACACATTTAAAGTAAAACAGATAACGAGATCACAAAATTCTGCTCTTTAAAAAGTAACACTTTATCAGGAAATGTCTGGTACTACATAAAGCGGACACTGGGCTTTATTTCGCCTTTGTTTGTTTCCCAGCATTTTCGCGTCGTGTCGATAACATTGTCAAGGGAGTCCTTTCCCCTTAGGGTATACGAAGATATGATGACAACAAAGTTCAATAAAATATAATCTATTTTTGGGGGCTTTCAGCTATTTCTCATTCGGTTAGCGGTCGCGAGTGTGCTACAATTTCATTTATGAAACTTTTTAGACAAAGACTTTTTTCACTTTAATTTTTAAAAGTAAATTCCTAATATACCTACTACTATGCTAAATATAATGCAAGCAATGTCGGCACGTGGTAGGCAAATGGTATGACTCCTGGAGACCAAACTAAAGCTCACGGCTTTGAATGCTACGATGGCATACACCACGTAGGCAGCTTACCTCACTTAATGTCTATATATATATATATATATATATATATATATATATATATATATATATATATATATATATATATATATATATACATATATATATATATCTATATATATATATATATATATATATATATATATATATATATATATATATATATATATATATATATATATATATATAACTCAATTGTGACTTACCAAGGGTGAAAAAAAAAATTGAGAGGAAAGCAGCATACCAAGATAACTGTTGATACCAAGATAAATGCTAAACAGATTACATATACCTAAAGGGACTCCAATGCAATAGCGTAGTTGGAGCTAGATATAATTTTTTTTTCGTTCGTTTTTCGGATACTATCTGGTTGAGAAGCTCCTGCAGAAGAATAAAATTAAATATTTGGATGGAGATACGTCGCTTCTAGCATAGTATTTCTGTATATTGTTACACATATTATTACATAATATCACGAAGAATAAAGCGAGAGAACGTGACGTACCTTAATATTAAAGATGTTACGGTATCAGCATTCAGGTAACGGCAAAGTTGATAAGCTGCTAGCAACAACGCTTCCTATAATAAAGATTTCTTGATTAACTTACGGGCGCTGAAGTTGTTCTGCACCTTATTAAATTATGTACTCGCTTATTAATACAAGCACAAGCAAGTCTGTTTGTTAACTATGAGAAAAATAACATAAATTACAATAAAAATTTGTGTATTTTTGCAAGCTTCTGTTCAAGTACTATTTCTTCTGTTCAAGCTCCTCTGGAAATGTTCAAGTATTCACAATTGCGGTAGGAAAGTAATTTTGCCATCTTATTTTTTTAATTGAATGATAATTTTTTCAGACTAGTGCTGCCTGACTTTCTCGGATCCTTATCACGCTCTAACTTTCATCTATACTTTTGTTTTAAAACATGTTCATATTCAAAATCAACTATGGTTTTATGTTAATTTAACTTGAAATTAGAAATAAAAACAGTCGTTAAGATATTTAAATAGTAAGTAGTAGTTAATATAACAAATGATTTACAGGTATGTTCTATTTACTTAAAGTTGGTGGGAGTTTTTTTAGAAGGGACCGTCCGGTTTATGGCCTTGTAAGGGCACCGATTTGGGCAGATCGCCAACCGTCAAAACGACGGCGCTGCTACACAGGTCACAGCGCGTCCTGACCGTCAGGGTGATAAGGGTATACCACATGGTATCCTTCAAAGTGGCCTCCCTGCTAGCCAGATTATCACCATGGGACCTTGAGGATCGTGTCCTAGCGCTGCTGTATCAGTGGCGCCAGGGCGTGGTCGAGCGTGGCTCCCGCCTCACGTCTTGCAAAGTAGAGGTAAAGCGGGTGGAGCTGCGCGACGAGTTGCTCATGGTGGAATAGAAGGAGCGTCTCGCGCTCCCTAGCTTGGGCCTCGCTACTATCGAGGCAATAAAGCCCGTTCTGGACAATTGGATTGGCAGATGCTGCGGCGCCTTAACCTTCCACCTAACGCAGGTTCTCTCAGGGCACAGTTGTTTCGGGAGGTACCTATGTCGAATAGGATGGGAGACAACGTCAGGGTGCCACCATTGTGGCATAGGTCACGGTCGCTCTTTGCGGTTCGTCCTTGTTGCCCATATTGAATTAGACTTATCGCTCCCATTCTTGGTTATGGTCTTCATTCATGGTCGGGGGAAATCCCGCCGAAAATTTACTGCGGTGACCTCCTTTTGCGAAGCCGTTATGTCCGCAAAAGAGGAAGCGAAGCGAGCGCAGTAGCTGGCTAGCACACTCCCCTCCCACCAACGCAAGCCAAAACGTTGGTTCGCATCCGCCGCGGGCACCATTTCCGTGAGAGAGAGGGCCGTGTGCTAGTCCGCGCGTCCCCATCTCAACTCTTTAACTTGACAAAGGAGAGCACCAGGGGAGGCAAAATTCTAACCACCTGGCGCCAACAACATGGAAGCGGCCCGCCCTCGGAAACAAAGGGTGGGCCAGCCGCGGTCTGGGTCACAAGATCGGTGGGCCGTTTATCCGTGGGCCCAGGCATAGGAGATAGGAGGACAGCGGGGTTTTTTGGTGGGTAGCTGGAGATCAACCATCATTTCCAAAGTCCCACATATCCTTAGGTCCCTCGGGCTAGGAGAACCCGTCAAATTTGTTTTTTCCCCGAGACCAAAAAAAATTGTGGATGGTTTTTATCGTATGATATAAAACTAGTGGTCGTCCAGAGGTCGAAATTCGACCATAATTCATTAAATTTTTAAGTTTGAACTTTATTAGGGCTATTTTGTCAAAGGCTAAGGCAAAGGTATAATATCTCTATAATCCAAGGTTTCATCATAGCTACTCAGTTAAAATGTCATTTTTTTTTCATCAGTTTAAGGTAGGTTTTACAGCATCACTGTAAATCTTCAAAATGTTTGCAGTGCAAAACCTGCATTATAAATCCGTTTCGTAACCACATGTAAACACTATTCTCACAAATAGACAAGACTAAATCTTCTCTTCTTCAAATCTTATGCTTGAGCAAGATGTACATACAATATTTCACAAAATACAAATAAAAACAATTTCAAAGTTTCATTCCTTGTTATGGTCGAATATCAATTTTAACATTCAATAAGACCCAAGAAATCACTTAGATCAATTAACATATAGACAATTAATGTTAATTTATTAAATATATATTAGTAATAAATAATAATAATAATAAATCTTTATTGTAACACCTTATTATATTAAGTCAATGAACCCTAGTCTCCAAACTAGACATTAGTCTGTGTCTTGGAAACTAGTGCCCTCTCAAATCATACAAACAAAAAAAAAAAAAGAAAAAAAAACACCAAGAAACAAAAGGATACAAAATCTTATATATATAAGGTTTGTGTGTGTGTGTGTGTGTGTGTGTGCGCGCGCGCGCGCGCGCGCGCGCGCGTGTGTGTGTGGGTTTTAAGCATATGAGAGCCAAATCTATAATTCAACTAATTCATTATACTCAGCAATTCCTCAGTTTCTTCATAATTTAGGGTTAAAAGCCACGATTTCAATTCATATTTCAACATTTTGCTGTTGTACTCAGTAATATTTTTAATTTTATTTAATTTATTGTATATGAGGGGACCTAGAAAGTTGATATTTCTTTTAGCAAATATACTGTTGGTTTTTGGTAAAGGAAACGAGACATATCTTTTTATAGTTTTGGGTAATGTGGGAACCGTTAGACAATGATACCTTTTTACACATTCCAATACAAATAACTTACGCACACTTAAAACTTGAGTTGATTTATATACATCTACAGTTGGATGCCTGAAGGGTACTTTGAGTATTACTTTAAGGACCGCCCTCTGTGCTCTTTCGACGTCTATAAGATGACTTTTAGCTGCACCTCCCCATACAGCAATACAGTATGATAGAATACATTCGCACAATGCTTTATATATTTGTATGATTAATGTACTATCTGTCACTTCACGCAGAGTTTTAAATATATATATTAACTTCCTAGTGCGTTTTTCAACGGACTTTATATGTTCTTTCCAACTTAGCCTTTCATCGACTATAACGCCTAGATATTTTACATGTGGAACTTTTTCAAGGTCAACACATCCGATACGAGAGCATGGTGAAAGTTTATCTGCTCTATTACAGGGAAACGTATGTATCCGGAGGTTAAAACGTGACGGGGGGTTATTGGCATTTGTCATTTTAAAGCAAATATATTTTGTCTTATCTCTGTTTATGGTGAGCAAATTATCTTCAAGCCAAGCTGTTACTTTTCGTAGCCCTGATTCTGCAGTTTCCTCGACAGCCTCCCATGAGATGTCATGGAATAAAATCAATGTATCGTCAGCAAACATTAATAAGTCTGCCCCTTTGAGTTGTAGTTTACACAATTCATTCAAATATATCAGAAACAGGCTAGGTCCCAATGTACTACCCTGCGGTACACCATACGTACAGCTTATAGTGTTACTTATCTGATGGCCCACTTTAACCGACTGCTTTCTTTCTAGGAGATATTCCCGGAACCAGGATAGTGCTAAACCCCTTATACCTATATCATTTAATCGAGAAATCAATATGGGGATGGATACAGTATCAAATGCTTTCTTCAAATCAAGAAAAATCCCAACGCATTTATGTCCTGTATCAAGATAAGAAGTGACTAGAGATGACAGCTTTAAAGTTGCGTCATTTGTTGATTTTGATTTTCTAAAGCCATATTGATTTCCCGCAAGAAAACTTTTAGTCTCGAGGTATTTCATAAGCCTGATATTGACAACTTTTTCTAAAATTTTAGATAGGACTGGTAGCAAGGAAATAGGTCTATAGTTTGAGGGTATTGTTTTGTCTCCCGCTTTATGAATTGGGATCACTATAGCATATTTAAAACAAGATGGGAATGTACCATTAGCCATACTCAAGTTGCATATATGTGCTATTGGAGCCTTGAGAATATCACTATTTATTTTAATGACAGACACAGGAATGTCGTCATGACCAGTGGAGCTACTATTTTTAAGTGTGGTTATGATACTTTTTATTTCATAGGAATCAGTCGGTAAAAATGAGAAAGAGTGGCAGGGTGGCTTATTTGTAGTTAATTTTCTCGCTAAAAGAACATCTGTAGTGTTAAGTTTGTGCAGGGTTTCAGACGCTAGTGTTTCGCCAACTGAGGTGAAGTATTGATTCACAGTATTTAAGGATTCCAATGAATTATCTTTCAGCTGGAGTAAATCATTTGATATACAGTTTGCAGTATTTAGATTGCATATTTCTTTTACTATGTGCCAGGTTTCTTTTATATTTCCTCTGTTCATGTTAAATTTTGATTGATAATATTTTTGTTTCGCGTTTTTTATTATTTTGTTACATGTATTTCTGTATTTAATATAATATTGTTTAAGCTGAGTGTCTTCAATATTACTTTTAACTTTTAAATGTATTTTATCTCTTTTCCGTATGGCATTAATAATACCTGTGGTTATCCACGGTTTCAATGGGCGCAATTTACGTGGTTTGTTTATTATTTGATTTTTTATAATGGCATTTTTTATTACAGAAACAATCTCGTTTACTGCAATACTCGTATCTGTAATATTAAAGAATTCATCCCAGTTATATGTTACTAAATCCTCTCCGATTTTTCCATGATCTAGAGATATACATATAGGATGTACATATATGTTTTTTTCTAGTTTGTCGTCTTGTAAAAGTAGAAGAATCGGGGAGTGATCTGTAAGCTCGTCAAACACTATTGTTTCTATTTTTTGCTTAGTTTTAATCATGAAATGATCTAGACAAGAATTTACTCGTGTTGGGCAGGTTATAGCTGTTCTTAAGTTGTAACTAGCCATTAGGTTTAAATAAATAAGACCGTTTGTAGAAAGGCTCTGTTCCATAATATCTATGTTTATATCACCCGTCAAAATAACTGTGGGAGTTTCGCAGCTATTTATGACTTTATCCAAAGAATTTAGATACTTTATTGGATTCTGATAGCAGGGTGGCCTATATGAGCAAATAACTGTATATAAATCATCTATGTTAACTACTAGACAATTACCTTCTATTATGCTTGGTTCTGAAAACGACTTGATTCTAATATTATTATTTACATATATAATAATGCCATCATTTTGATTTAAACTAATTTCTGTTTTAAAACTAGTATAATTACATATTTGAGGTATAGAACTATTTTTATTAATCCAGCATTCACAGAGCACAATAATGTCTACGGATATTTCTAATTGAGTTACAAATACAAGCAGCCTGTCCAGGTTGCAGCTGACACTTCGTATATTCAACGTAAGAATACTTAAAAAATTTGTTTCTATTTTACGTTCTCCTATCCATGAATTGTAGGCCAAAGGATTAGATAAGCGCGTACATTTGATTTCACCACACGAATCTATTTCGCAGAATACGTTTTTTATAGAATTAAATTTTAATAATAATCATTATATGATTTTGTTCATTACTACTATATAGATAAAAATACTCTATAATCTGCAATATATTGTTTAAGATAAATTTAGGGTATTTTTGTAAATAACCAAGGAATTCCGACTTAATATGATGTATTGATTGAAATGGGCTTGTAGGATTTATAAGTATTATATAATAATTGACTACATGAGTGCATATTAATAAAATAACAATTTTTTGCTTAGTATATGATAATGTGTAGTATGACAGTTTATATGATGTTTTTGAATTTGTTAGTATTTGAGTGCAATAATGAAAAAGTTTAAGAAATGGTATTGTAGTAAACAGATTATAAAGACATAATGGTAGAATATTAGTATTTAGTAGTCAGATTTGGCTCTTTAGAACATTTAAGTCCCGTTCCGATTCAATGCGGATATGCGATGATCCTTCAGTTTTACGAACAAAAATTTTTCCAAAAGATGTCCAGCAGTATTTATATCCCAACTGCGAGGCTATTCCACGTGCAAGAAAAAATAATCGTTTTGACTTAGGAGTCAAATTTTCTGATACGTATACTGGCAAGGGATTTCCTTCTATTGCGAGGTGACCGGTATTCAATTTATGTTCCTTATTATCTTTATTAAACTTTTTCATGGCCATCAAAATAGTTTCCTTAGGTTTTGCAGTTGTAAATTCGACAATAATAGGAGAGATATTTATTTTAGATTTTATTCGAAAGATATCCTTTATATCGCTGTTCTGCACTGTAATATTAAGAAATTTACCCATTTTTGTAATAATATTGGTGAGATCTTGTTTATTCTCGCTATCCTTTTTGGGAATATTTCTAATTTCCAGACTAGTCACTCTAGCTTGTCTTTCTAGATGTTCGATGCGCTCTTCTAGCTCATAAATGTATTTTTTATCTTCGTTCCTCTCTTCTTCTACTTGAGCCATTTTTTCTAGTAATTCATCATATTTATGTGCCGTAAACTCCACAGATTCTTGTAATTTGTAATTTTGTTCTTTTATAATATCCATGCTGCTTTTGAGATCCTTAAACATACCTATTATTTCCTCCCTAAAAGTATCCAAGTCACTCTTTTCCAAATATTCTTCGCGTTTTCTCCTGACCACGTACCGTTGCGTAACATTGCGTGAAAAAGTTTCGGTATCGCTAGTCATGCTTAAGTTCGGATCGGATCTAGCTAGCGGTGTCAGGTCGTCGACGTTTAAATTTGTTTGTGAAGGAGGAGTACGTTTTAGCGGCATATCTATTATATATATTTTTTTTTTGTTCTATCGAGATGAGAACAAAAATAAAATAAAAACAATAGCAACAAATACGGCTAAGTTAAATGGTTACAATATTGTGACGCTAATTTAGATTTTACTCAATATCCCACACGACTTTGATTCTTACTCAGTAGATTATACGGCTCACATTCAAAGTAAATACGAAGCACAGATAGTTCACCTTGTTGTTTAACGAGTACTGGCGCAAGCTATAGAATTATACGGCGGTATTTAACGAAAATATATTTTATATTCGTTGTGGAAATATTGTTTATAACTCGAAATTTCACTCCATTTTGCACTATTACACTGATAATTTTACTTATTAGTATTTAAGATTATTGATTCTAACGAATTAGGTAGACTTAGGACTTAGAACAAAAACGTAAACAATTTATCAACGGAGCAACTTAAAACACGTCCGATTCGTATGACGTTTAAAACGGCGGGGGATTAGTAGTATAATTATATAATAAAGTAATTGTATAATAATATTTATATATTATTATTATTTATTCAATAATTATTTAAGTATTTACTAATTGTATTATGAATTTAAATATTATAAAATTAACCATAATTTTTTTTACCAGGCCATGAACTGTTGTAAAAAAACAAAAGTGTAAGTAAAGTATGCAAGTGTGTGTATGCTGTGTATAATTTGAGCTGTAGTGTGAGTAATGTTTATTTTAATTAATTTAAGGTTTTTCCACAAATAAATAGCTTTCTGCTCTTCTCCTCCATGTAAACTTTAACTGTGGCAAATTTTATACTCCTTCATCTGCGCAATTTTCGTAAAAAGGGGTACAAAGTTTTTGTTAATATATAAATTACTAATACAAATTGTTAAAATCTGAGGTAATTGAAATACATAATCAATGCTAATAGTATTGATTATTATTTTATAGTTATTAGTCGCATTGGTACTTCACGTTGCATTTAATTTAATAAATATATCATACCTATCAGAACTCTGAGTGCTCCTGACACAAGGCGCCTGTTATTAGCTAGACACTTGATGAGCTAGAACTAATTGAGTATATCATAAATACTAACATCATACTCTTCAACACACGTAAATATTTTGCTACTAAACAGATTTTCATAAAATATATACTCGAACATATAAACAATATGTATATATGTGTATACATATGGAGGTTTCAAAAAAATATTACATAAATTCCGTTTAATCTTTTTAACTGTATCGCATTGTCATTAGGGATTAACAAGAAATTATTTAAGAAATAAGCAATATACCGCGTTTTTATACCATTACCAAGAGGTAATCTTTTGTAAAGTCATTAAAAGTATAAGAATATTTTTAATGACTTTACAAAAGATCTCCCCTCACATTTATTAGCTTTTTTGATGGATTACTAAAAAGGTGTTTACCTAATATATTAAAAAGATTTATTTGCAAGGATTTTAAATTTAGTACATAGCACAAAGCATACATTTCGGTAGTAAAAATTTATATTTAATTTTTTTTTACATTAAGCATGGGTTCAATTTTAATACTAATGTGATTTAAAAAATCGTGATAGTTATATTACGCAAATGAAGCGAACAGAGAATTTAAATAAACTTATGGCTTGATATTCGAAGTTGATTATGCAAACAATTTCCAAAAACAAAAACGTACCGATGTGAAATTGACCGGAAAATCCTACGCGAATTCCCAATCCCTGACAAGAATACATTCTTTGGGACACCAAAACCCTCCCCTCGAAATCCAACCCCTTTCTTTTGTTATGTAAATATTCTTGTAAAAGTTTTCCAACAAATATTCCTACGGTACTTATCCATTAGAAAATGAAAATACTTGGATTCAAGAGCTTTGCCAACACGCTCTTTTTCGTTAATCGGTATTCTTCAAAATCTTTGTTTACGCACGCTATTTTATAAGGTCACATGAGTTTCAGAGCTTTATTTTTTAAAGTTTTATTTATCTTTAAGTTAACTAAATTAATTTTAGTTAGTGGAGAATTTTAATAAAATTTAGATATATTAATTATCCCATAAAATGAATGACTGTTTTGTAACTTACTATTAATAGGTTCAAAATACAACAACATGTAGTCGCGTCGTTCAGGCCTAAAAGAAATATAAGGCTATACTCAAGTATACTTTATCATTTTCAAAAAGATTAGTATGTCTTATAAGTCGTCCTTTGGATTACTCTTTTGCTAGCTACACGTAACAAGCCGCAGTGCAATATACCCTTTGATTTTCCTCTAGAAACCAATTAAAGTTTAGAGTTACCGTCGCCTATGGGTGTTTGTAACGCCAGTGGCATCTCGAACACGCTGCTGTCCATAACGGTACAGGAACTTGGGTCACTAATGCCGAAAGACAACACAAAGTTATTATGGCGGCATACTTAAGACCAAAAGTGCCCGACCAAAGACGGGCTCGGCCCTACCACGTAGCTGGGGTGGGTTGTTTTGTCGCCTTTTACGACCGGCCGACCCCGGCCACAGAGGTCAGTACTCGTATTCTTTCTCCGCCTCTGAATGTTGAGAATGTTGTTCGTTCACAAATATTTGATATGCCACTTCACATTTCGGACTTATAAGATGTTTGCATAGATATTGGCAAGAATTGAATAGCAATGGAGCATTATATAGAACGACCTCCAGGTATAAGAGTTCACACTTCGGAATGCCAGCGAGGGTCGCAAATTCGATTCCCATCTTGAGCTTTTGATTTAATATATCTTCATAATAGTTGCATATTTACAAAATAAAAATATTTAAGTAGTACCCCAGTATTCAAATGGTCGTAAAACAAGCGCTCTGTTATTTACTTTAGGACAAGAAAGCGGTAAGTAAATTGTCACCATATATATTCATTTATTTTTACTTCTTTTTATTTATTTTAGAAGTCTAATTGCTTATAACCTTACTGCAAAGTTTATTAAAGATGAAAGGAAGTAGGTATATGAAAAAGAAAGTTATAGTTATCTCAAGTAAGTTATCGCTTTGAAAATATTTGAAAAGCATTTCATTAGAAAAACGTAATACACAAATTAATTTCTCAGATAAAGCGTTCACAAAAGTTAAACAGAACTCAAATTAAATGTTTATCATTCCGTTTTATTTACCCTTTCATGATATTCTTGTTGTTAATTTAATTATATATTTCATTAAAGATAGGCATTTTCATAAATTTGGAAATCAACCATTTACCTTGAATTTCATTTGATGAAATAATTTCCTATTTTAGAATCATTTCCCCATTTTCACAGTTAATAAAATATTTTCAGAAATAAACATTATTGTGTATGTACGAATGAATACACTTCTATGCAAATCAAATGATGTATAATAGTTTGCAGTAGATGGTGTGGTTTTTGTCAAATATCAAAATCCTTAGGAAGTAATTTAAGCTAAAAACGGATTGAATGATAACAAAGGTAGGGTTTCCTTTCAAGGTTAGTGGGTCTTACAGCACTTGGTTCTATAACAAAATTAACCTCATCATTTTTCTATAATCGTAGTTAATATAGCTTTTTCTGTAATCGTATGACTCTTTTAGTAAGAAATGGAAGTTAGAATACTTTTATCAATGAAGAATGATTTTCAGTCTCGTCTTAGCTTGAGAACATGCAGTAGAGTTAGGACTCGTATACATCCGTGTGATCATAAGGCAAAATAATAAGTAGCATCGGTGACGACACTTCCCAGCATACCAAAACCACCGCCATTTAAACTTCATATGCACCGAAATGAATCGGTTGTAGGAATTATAAATAATATATTTGTATACTTAGGAAATTGTAACCTACATAAGTTCATTCCAACAAAATAAATAAAATCTCAATAATGGGCACTAGAAACTCCTTTAGGGGTAATTTCAATTATTTTAATTATAATTAAAGTAACCTAAGTCATACTAATTGGTTCTGAGAATCAGATATATATATATATAGATCACGTAATTATTCGTTTTTGGTGGTAACATGCTGCGCTATTATGGTGTTATTGTGTTGTATACATTAATGAAAATTCATATCATCTCCCCTCCCTCAAGTCTCTCCTATTGAGCCGGTTGTTCGTAAAAGGTGACGAAATACCCTAGGTAGGTTACTACCACCCTGGCAACCACCACTGGATTGCATCCACCCCTAGTCTATAAGTATGACGCTATAATGACATTGTGTTATGTTCCGGTATACGTGACCCCGACTCCAGTTCCCATACGTGGACGGCAGCATTTTAGCCGTGCCGCAAATGTCTATGAAAGGCCACAGTAACTGCTTTTTTTTATTGCTGCAGGACTGCAGACAGGCTAACGGCCCGCTTAGAATTTAGCAGTTACGCTCGCCTGTAGGTGTTTGCAACGCCAGTGGCATCGCGAACATGCTGTTGTCCTATAAGGTTTTTTTTTTTTATTGCGTAGGACAGCAGACAGGCTGACAGCCCGCTTAGAATTTAGCAGTTACCGTCGCCTATAAGTGTTTGCAACGCCAGTGCCATCGCGAACACGCTGCTGTCCCATAAGGGTACAGGAACTTGGGTCTCTAATGCCGGAACACAACACAAGGTTATTATGGCGGCATACTTAAGACCAAAGGTGTTCGCAATACAGACGTGCTTGAAGCCCTACTACGTAGCTTGATAATAAGCAGGCCGTCAGCCTATTTGTTACTCGGTAATAAAAAAGTACTGATATAAAACTATTACATTTCTTGGCAAACGTCGTAAATCCTTACATCATACATAAATATGAACACTCGATCTAAGCCAGGCATTGAAACCAAAGTATCAGTCAGTTAATGGATAAACAAGACATTTACGTGTGCATATATATTTACACGTGTAAAACATATTACTGTGAATCCAAGAAACGTCTCTCAGTGTGAAAGACACCCATTGTTTATAGCCCCGTGACGTCAGAGCTCGATCCTCTATTCAAACATGTACATTGCTCTCGTAAAGAACCATGTACCTAATATAACTAAACGTGCCACAGCGTGTTTTCTTGTTTTGTTTTTCCCAACACTTGTAAATTTGAATAGATCGCATGAACACAAGTCAGAGATCACGTTATAGGAAAAAAGAAAGTATTTCTTACGTTTTCGTATCATATTCAATATGAGTTACAATAATAATTTTTGTGATTGGTCTATTTGTATAAATTACAGTTGTATTAGTCAAAATTGTGTATGCTTAGTGTGAAATTTTGTCAAAGGACAACAAAAAAGTATAATATTTCAAATATTTTTCCTGTCTTTATCTCATGAGAAGAGATTCTAAATCTTTGAAATATCGGTCTAAAATACAAAAGCTAACTGTACTTCCATTCTAATAATCAATACGATAGATCAAATTTTCAATATTTATGTCTAGTTCAAATTATAGAATGCCTATGTTAATTTCATTTATCTGATTAATATTAGACCGTATAAATGTAGGCTTCACAAGTAGTTTTAGACTTATCACAGTTTTTATATGTAGATAATATTTTCTACACTTACGATTGCTAGATATCATACAGAACAACGAAAATACATTTTCCCGTAGCCAATGAAATGAATCGAAACTTCATACGCACGCTCAATCGCCGCTACAGATATCGCCTTGTCTCCCAAGCTTTTTTCTTGCCTTAAATACAAAGCCTTAGGTTACCAGTAGAAAAGTAAAATTTCTGGCACAATTATCGTAAATGCGTTCCGGCACTTTTTTTCAAATAGTTACAAATATAAAATAAATATGGTGGACGGACATCGTCAACGGATGAATAATAAAGGAGCGCTCTTTAAGTGTTTTGGAGATAAACTTTTTAGTTGAGACCACTACCATAAAATATCTATTTAGAATATTTTATCTATGCATACAACTGAAATAAAGGCAATCCTTATCATAAGACAGCAACATAAAAAAAGTATTACGTACTTAGCGTTACTTCTGTGGTCTCAGTGTTTTATTACACTAGTATGATGCTACGCTTCCGTGGATTGCAGATCTTACTGAACGCCTTCGGGAATTCAAGATTACGGCGTTTGTAAACTTATCTCGTGTTCTCGTTAGCGGGTAGCGCGAGCCTACTGAATACGTAAACGTGTCATTCATGATTAAGCAACCGTTCGCGACGTGACTGTTGACAAAAACACGCTCAAGACACAATCCCTGGCTCGATTGGGACCAAAAGTACAAATAGTGCGCACTCCATGACTTGCTTTAATGCGGCTCAAACGCCCGCTTCACAGAGATAACGCTCAGGCGATTAGCCTAAGAGCCTAAGCGTATAGAGGTAGCGGGTATCTTATTTATTTCCTACTAACTCATCCGGCAAACGTTGTTCTACCATATAAATTTAATAAATAGAACAATTACGTTTACACCTATTTCACCGCCTTTAAATTTCATTTTCGCTACAAAATCCGTTTTATCCGTGCAGGGGCAAAGAAAGAATACTAACCTCTGCGGCCGGGGTCGGCCTGTCGTAAAAGGCGACAAAACAACCCACCCTAGCTACGTAGTAGGGCTTCAAACCCGTCTGGATTGCGACCACCTTTGGTCTTAAGTATGCCGCCATAATAACCTTGTGTTGTGTTCCGGCATTAGTGACCCAAGTTCCTGTACCCTTATGGGACAGCAGCATGTTCGCAATGCCACTGGCGTTGCAAACACCTATAGGCGACGGTAACTGCTAAATTCTAAGCGGGCCGTCAGCCTGTCTGCTGTTCTACAGCATTAAAAAAAAACAAAATAGCCTATATCCTTTTCCAAGGTCTAATCTAATCTATCTCTATACTGAAATTCATCAAAATTGATTCTACGATTTATACGTAAAAACGTACCTGACGGACAGACTTTCATATTTATAATATTAGTATGGGTTACCTTCAGATTAAATCACCACTCAGTCTCAGAGTTGAAATTATATTTACTATTCATGTTTTTCCCCTTTGCATGGTATTCAGCATCTTTATGATTATTTCTAGAATAAGAAATAACAGCCTATAACGTTCTTCTGCTAGGTTCAAATATCCACTTAGAGTGAACAAACTATGTTTATTTTCACTATCGAGTCGTAAGATTTATTATAGACACAATAGACGAGGAAAACTGCGGAGCAGAGAATGCGTTTGTGATAATTCTTGAAATTGGATATAGTGACATGTAGCACTGATAGTGTTTCTGGCCTGCATAATAATATGCATTTAATAACAGTATGTAATTTCAATAATAGCTTTCTCCATGCAGGGGTGGAGTAAAACTACTGAACTCTGTGGCCAAAGGCGGCCTGTCGCTAAAGACGACAAAACTGCCCCAGGTAGGTAGTAGGAGGTAGGACTCTAACATAACAACATTGTGTTGTGAGCCAGGTTCCAGTTCCCTTCGCCGATGGCATTGGCACGTGTTAGTAGTGCTCCTGTCGTCGTATACATCCATAAGCGACAGTAACTGCTTCCTATTAAGTGGACCATCAGGCTGTCTGCTGTTCCATAGCAATAAAAGAACAGTAAAATTAAAGAAAGACAACATCCTTATCCTTTCATTGTACAAATTTATCAAACATACTGTCTTCAAGGGAACCCTTTAGGGAACTTCTATTGGGAATTCCTATCTCTATTCTCTATTGCCTAGATGTTAGATTTAAAAATATTATTTGTAAATAAAAATAGTGTAATTACAGTGTAAATACACTGTCGGAGTCTGATATTATTTTTAATTATTTATCCAATCCACTACTATAATGCTCTTGGGCCCGTTTTGTAAGCGTCACGGTGTGTTGTTTAAGCTTCTTACTTCCCACAGATAGAACCTTATTACATTAGTAAAATTTTGATAAAGTGAATAAATCGATAATCTGTATATATAACTAGCTGACCCGGCAAACGTTGTTCTGCCATATAAATAATTAACGCCCCCGCAACCCCTCTTGGGGGTGGAATTTCGTAAAATCCGTTCTTAGCTGACCTCTACTCGGTGAAAAGAATATTCCTACCAAATTTCAAGTCTTTAGCTGTAATGGTTCCAGAGATATCGTGATGAGTGACTATATACGTGGAAATCTCTTATATATACCTAATATATATATATATATATATATATATATATATATATATATATATATATATATATATATATATATATATATATATATATATATATATATATATATATATATATATATATATATATAGAAAGCCGCTCATACTTTGAATTATTATTATATGCTGTAATTTTGCAGCGTTGGACATTTTTGGTCTCTAACATATTTATATCGATGCCCTTATGTGATTTTTCTTTTTTTATGGCCGGAAACATAAGATTGGATAATATAAAAGTTTAGTTATATATACTTAGAGTATACACTGTATGTATAAATATTGCAAATTGTATTCTGTTCTAGTTAACCCACTTAAAGGTTAAGCCACATCGCATAAACTTGGATAAATTTTATAACATACCTGTCACAGATCCAAATAAAAGAACTGGAGCGTGAAAATAATCAGTATATTGGGGTACAAAATTCACGCTCAAGTTTACCGAATCTTCAGTCAATCAGGTTAAATGAAGCTTGTATAAAACTGAGACGTCGTTATTATGCGATTTGCAGTATATTCTGTATATATACAGTATGTGCCGAAGATTCGTGCGTATCATTGGCATCTCGGGGCGTGGTAAATAGCCCCGAAAATTGCTCGCAATTTATTCAGTTCAAGGGTGACCCGGAATAAAAAGGAATGAGACGTTTGTCACTTAGTATATTATTTACTCAGGCCGTAGTGCGAGTGAGCCACAAAAAATGGACGGCGAGTGAGTAAACACCAATACCCTCTTCAGTAGAACGACGTAAATGCATAGGATTGGCTGTGAAAGTGTTTGCTGAACTCTAGCAAAATATTACTCCAACTATTCATAAGGTATCCAACGAATAGACCCACATTTCAAAGGAAGCTGTTGAATGAACATACAACTTATTACAAAAATTGTACCATCAGTACTAATTTTATTTTATTTATTCGGGTAACATAATTGTATGTTTTTGTAACATGTTTTTTTTAACATAATTGTAATTGTACAATAAATCACAATATAAAGATAATATAAAAATTAATTAATCAGTAAAGTTTCCACTTAAAGGTAATACACATTATTGCATCATCCAATAGAATAATAGTATTGTCATAAATTAAAAATATAAAATACAGTAAAAATAAAAATCGAGTGATTTAAACTTAATAATTTAGTTATTTGCATAATTCGATTTTTGATTTATAGATAATGTTAGAGCAAAAAATGTCAACACTGGTGTAAAATTTATTATATTCAAGACAAGATCTATGTAAAAGAGTCCTTCTTGCAAGTTGTAGTTAGAATTAATAGTTATAAACATCTTAATATCATCAGCGTAAAGTAAGATACTACTATTTTTTTAATTGGAAATTACATTATTTATAAAGATTAAACATAAAAATAGCGGTCCGAGATGAGAGCCCTGAGGAATATCAGAAGATATATGGACAAATGTGGAGCAATAGCCCTTACCAGTTACTGCTTGACTCCGTTCCCTCAGATAATAAGTTATAAAAGTTAACTAAGTGATAAAAATAATGTATAAAAGCTAAGTTATTAAACATTATATCGATATATTGAGTAATTTACTTGTACGTTGACCACTTGCTATCATAGATGGGCCGTTTGCCTATGTGCTAACTCCATCTACAAAAAAATTCTATTTTAAATGACAGTTACCTTCACTAGGTTAAAACCTGTACTACGGGTTATTTTATGAACATGCAATTGATGGATAGACCCGGACATAATACACCTAGACGAGGAAGCCATTTTAATTATATTTTATTTATCCTCCTATTACACTGGTTTACACGGTTTTCATACCCCAGCTAAAAGTTGTTATTTTGTTATTCATTTAGGTAGAATTATTCAGAAAAAATAATAAAAAATTCTGTCACGTCTGGTTTAAGAAATATTTATTAACTTAACTGAAATACATAATTTTGGTATTAATACTAAAAATAATAAAAAATGATAAATTTTTGCCTTTTTTCAATAGCTATTTGAATCAGTCTCTCTTATAATAGACGAACAGTACCTAATCCCCTAACATGATGTATTCATCCCAAAATCCTTGATGTCGTTCTTAAAAATCTTTAAATCTTGATGAAAACGTTCCCCTTGTTCGTCACTCATACTTCCTAAGTTTTTCTAAGTGAACCAAATGGAAGGTGAACGTTTTCTCCTGATAACCACTAGAGGAAGACAATTCTACAACTTTCGCAAAACACATGAGGCACCCACTTTTTATCTTGATTTGCAACAGGAAATCCAAAATAATTGCGATATGCCCTTTTTAACAAATCTACAATGGGTCTTCTCTTTTTTGAAAATATAAACTGTACACAAACGTAACAAAAACTTTGTTTATACTTTCTACTCGACATTTTAAATCAATCCGAAACAAGATAATTGTGGTTTGAAGCGAATGAATAAACAATAAACTGTCGTCACCACGTTAGGTAGTTAAAAAAAAACATTTGACTGCAGGAAGAATTTGTGACGTGATAGAATATTTTTACTAACACTTTTTGGTTTAAGGATTAAACATATTTACATACATTTATTTTGGGGTATAAAAAAAAGTTCAATTTTGTAAACTAGTGTTATCATATACCTTTTATATCCACCGACTTATCATAACCTCTTGTGTATCTGTTGCCACAGCCGAGCTGTCAATACATACATATTATGTAAACATATTGTAAATAAATTACAGTTAAAAAAACAAATAACACGCTTTATAATTATTTTTATATTTATTAAAATTAATGTCACTGTTCCAAAAAGCTTGAGGTGTTCCATATCTAGTTTCCTTCCGAAATGCAGAGTTAGTTTAAAAATATCGTATAAAGCACCCCACACTTTTAGAACAGTGACATTAATTTTCTCATCAGTAATTTTTTTATATATTATTAATTTAACGCGATCTTCTGGCAGTGTTATTAATTTAACGCCAGATGGCGTTTCGGCAGAAAAAAAGAAAACGTTAATGCTGATGATCCTGATAATGAGTATGGGATAAAATTATTAAATATGTGTATTGCCTTCAGGTCTTGGCAAGTGGGTCTTGACAAAATTTGGAATTTTTTTGACTGTTCATTTGATTTGAGTAAAAATTGAGTACGAAAATTCTGTTACATACAGGTCAAGTTAATTTAAAGCGTGTAAAAAAGAATCACCTCCAAGTTAGCTTGAACTAACATATACTTTAACAGCCAAACGCGCTAGCTATTTGCGCCACCTAAGCGTTATCCTCCAAAATAATTCAAATTCTTTAAATGATGAAGAAGTGGTAGTCGAGACACTATTTCTGTATAGCTTAGTTAGTACAAAGTTCTTTAAGATTGATTTGTTATCATATTCAGTTATTTAAACAGAGTAAATCTTCTTTTACCGTAATGTACGATTTACGAACATTTCATTCATTCCATCGATATTTGTAGGCGCTGGTTCAGGTAATTTTTGAACTCTGTAGTCATGCGAAAACCCCCTATTGATAGAGGACGGGAATTTGAAAAGGACTCACCGAACTCGAGTGTCTTCTTTATGTACTGCCGTTGTCCACCTTTATATTCTTATTACTAGCGTGGTACACAATAAAATTACCGTAATAACACGTATCCCAAATAACTTGAAACTGTTCTTTAATTATAGGAAAAGGCGCGCGCGCACAGGCACAATCGATCCTTCACGGTTTTTCACACACACTGAATAGACGTTACGACAGCACGCCATCTCTTGGTGAGAAATGGGTATTAGGATAGTGTCAGAGGATGTACAGGTGTGAGGAAGATGGCGCGTAAGGCGTTCTCACATGACTACTTAATATATCAAGCGAACCTTTAATAGTATTAACGGCCTAAACAATATTCTTAGATTATTTAATTTTAAGAAACTGTAGTCATTATTGAGTACTGTATTATCTACTTTATGGTACTGTCAAAGAACAAAACTGTAGCGCAATTTGTATTGCTCTAATGTGACTATTCCTTATTTAGTGCAAAGGGAAAAAATGATTTTACCCTCAAAACTGAGAAGGAAATTGGAATATTATTTAATTTATTTTCTGCCTGTATACGAAATAAGTAAACAAAATGCCACCTTTCACACCCTAGGAATGATGGGTTCGTCCTTCTCATAGATCGTAACCATACAGACCTTCTTTTACTACTAAGTAATGCAAATTTAATACACGTGAGTTAAATATAAATAAACTTTACGCACATTTTTACTGCATAAAGCATAAGTTTACCCGCAACATCACAGTTGTTTTTTGATATTTCCCAGAAGGCCTATTTGCAGTATACGGCCGCACTTAACTCTGCAATAGTAGGTACTTTCAAAATTTATTATTAGTCAGTAATATTTGTAGTTTATTGTTACATTATAAGCATTCTGTTTTTAGCTAGTTCTGGATTTTATTTGTGTATAAATTTCACAACAAATGTTTTTAAAACACTAATTTTAGGGAACTAAAATGCACAATATATTAAGCTAAAATGTAGTTTCTAAAACAATTTAAGCAATAAGAGTTACTGATATTCTATTTATGTACAGAATAAGTCTACTTGGAGCAACCGTATACATTAACGTAATGAATTTCTCTTGTATTTAATGCAACTGTAAAACACTTGAATAGTTTTTAATTAACCTATAACTCTTATTTTCCAAGTAGCCATACTTACAATTAGAAAATAACCAACGGAATAAATACACCGACATGAAAGCTCATGGATAAACAATATTACATAATTTTTAACTTACAAGTATTACCGGATAATTTCTAAATTTAAAATGCTTACACATTTAAAAAAGTTGTAATCAGAAGTGATTGATTCTTCGAGGTTGACGTGGCCCGCTTTTATTTTGTCTTAGTTTGCTTTAAATCTTGACATTGTATCTGAAGTTAAAACTATTAATCAACTTATGCAATATGGATGCGTATCGTGACACAAGTGAGTGAGATTAACATAAAACTTTTACGTTTATTGCCAAGGGTCACGTCTGAATATATAAACATCTTGTTGAAACGATTCCCCGAGAGCTAGTTGATAAAAGTTAAAAATGGTTGTAACGTCGACATCTGGGACTTAGTTTTAAGTGTTCTAAACTTTTAAAATGTAGTTTTGACGAAAACACATGTATTACGTTTTGTGCTGAAATGTTTACTATTGAGCAACGATTCCCAATTTATATGAAATTTGTTAATGAAACGCGAGTCTCGTCTGACTACGAATATATAATTTTATTTTGAGATAAATTAATACAAAATCACAAATCAAATCAAATTTGAGATGAACTCTCGCTACCTTTATTTCTAATATTTTGGGTACTGAAAATATTGACTATAACCCTGGTTGCTAAGAATTAAACCGTAGAGGTGATTAAATACTAGCAAAAATGAACAATAATTATCAATGGTTAACTATTTAGGGTAAATGAAAAAATTAAACACGATTCAAGCAGCAACGAAATAATTTTATAAAACTCAATAAAGTGATCCAAGGAAGCTCAACTTGGAAACTCGTAGCACCTTTCGAAGGCCTTAACCACGTTTTCAATCATAAAGTTGTGAAGATAAAACGAACACAAAATACCTAATTTAATCATCAAAGCTAGTTGTGAATAATTAAATCAATTTCAAGGTAAACAAAGTTATCGGATATTGGTATTGGCTTTACCAATGAAACCTGTCCTTAAAATTCAAACGTTTGGGATCGACAAACGGTGATTATTGGTTCGCACACCCTTCTGCTTGAATTACCAAATTAATCATACAAGAGGTACTCGATATCGATGGTTTTCAATGAAAACGGGCATGGTCCCAGCTAATTGGCTATTTGCCACAACTGCAAACATATATTCCGATTGAAAATCACAATTGGTACCAACAAAAGTAAGCATTCCGCAATATTTTATGTTTCATTTTTCGGGAGCATTTCGATGAAAAATCGTGCACAAATACAGTTAGCCAGAAGTTTCATACTTAGCGTTCTGATAACATATTTGGAAAAATTGCTTACATGGTTTTACAACGAAACATTGTTTTTTAATCAGTGGTATCACTGGTTATGGGCCAAATTCATCAGAGTTTATGATTTTCAATTTGTAAAGCTTTGTTTTGGGAATACTAGATTGCTCCACAAAGTAACAGCTAACGTTTCAAATAAAATATTAAGCACTAGCAGCCCGTCCCAGCTTCGCACGGGTATTTAACAAAAATTAAAAATGAAACCCTTCTATTTTTTTCGGTCTCGGGGTAAAACCTCTCTTGACGGATTCCCCCAGCCCGGGGGGACCGAGGGATATAAGGGACTCCGGAAAAGATGTTCGACCCACTAAAAAACCCCGCTGTTCTCCTATCGCCTACGCCCGGGCCCACGGATATATGGCCTGCCGATCTCGTGGCCCGGGCCGGCGCCGGCCCACGCTTTGTCTTAAAGCGGGCCCCTTCTAAAGTGCTGGCGCCAGGGGGTCAGGGTTTCGTCCCCCCGGCGCTCTCTTGTAACAACTCTAGGAGTTGAGGGGGGCTGCGGAACAGCACGCGGCCTTCTCCCTCGCGGCAATAGAGCGGGCGGCGGATCCGTCCCCGAGGGGCCGCCCGCGGCCACTTTCTACGGCGGCCGGAGATCATTGCCCGCCCTCCGGCGCCGACGACGCGGCCTACGTTGACGGGAGGGGAGTGCGGTGGCGGACTCCCGCTCCCGTTCCGCCGCCTCCCTTGCAGACACTACTGCCTCGCAAAAGGAGACGACGGCCGTCCATCCAGGATCGCCCCCGACCATGGACTGAACCAGGGCTGGGAGCGACAGGTCCGCGGCCAATTCCGGACGGGACTCGCATCCCCGTCGCGTGCTAGTCAGGCGTGGGTACGACTACCAGACGACACTCCAGAAAAAGCAGAGTCGCCTGACGTCGTAGCCGGCCCAGCAAGACCAACCGACAGCGAGGATGCAATTCCCGCCCCGGGAACACTCTCTGTGCAGGCGCAGTCGAAATAGGCATGGTTTCGACTACCAAATCAGGTCCCAGGGTAGAACCCGGGACCCCAATCAGTATTCGTAACCATCCCACCGGGGACCACGCCACGAACAGAGAGCTAAGTTGGAAAGGATGTAGGAGGTAGACGGGAAGAAAGGTAGGACTCTGTCGCCTCGAACGGAGAGGGGAGTGAAGCGACGGATGCTCGGGCATCTCGGGTACGCACACCCGTGCACTCCTCGGACAGAGGAGCGCCCCTAAGGGCAAACCCTTCTATTTTCGTCAGGTTACTAAAAAAATAAAATTATAAAGAAAGTTTGAATATTATTATTTCTATGAGCTTTTATTTTAATGATTTTTTTGTTATTACTTTTTATTTATTTTTCGTTATTTTTTAATAAGTATTCTAATTTTTGTAAAAACCCCAGTGACGCACGCCTACATTGCATAACGTGCTGCCTAGCTAGCCGAACAGGGTGAGCGGCTACCACGCAACATTTTTCTAATACTTACATTTTTAAACTCGTGATATCTTTCGAATGGAATATCCGAATTGAATAATTCAAAAAGTTATATAAAGGTATTGAAACAGTTTTGAATATGAAGTAATTTATTTTGATAAGGATTAATACCAAGATCCAAATAAAGAGCCTTTTCTAGGGGCGGCATTTCAATTAAATTTTTAAAATAAAAGAACACTTATTGTGGCATAACTATAATAGTTAGACATATGCTGTCGCGACACTTTTTGTAAATAATGGTGTGTTCTGCAAAGTTGTAGTACATTATTTTATTCTATCATCAATAGTTTTCGCAACGCACGCGATTTAAATAATATTTCAGGTAATTTTTTTACACTTTGGGTTACATTATTGGAGTTTTAGTAAGGATCCCTAATTTTTTTGAAAATATAATATAGCCTATGTCACCCGGGGATAGTGTAGCTTCCCAACAATGAAAGAATTTTTTAAATCGGGTCAGTAGTTTCGGAGCCTATTCAAAGCAAACAAACAAACAAACAAACAAACAAACAAACAAACAAACAAACAAACAAACAAACAATCAAATCTTCCCTCTTTATAATAGTAGTATAGATTACCAGCTGGATGACCGAGCTTTGCTCGGTATTTTTTTTTTATAAATTGTGTTTTTTGGAAATTAACAATTGATTTTCTTAGTCTTACCTCAAAGCAAACACTCATTGACTTCGTGTTACTTAACAACGCCATCTGCTGGAATAGCTTTAGTGTTGTTGTGTCGTTAAAGCAATTTAAAAAAAATAGTATTATTATTCGCCGATAGATGTCAGGAAGAGTCATTTTTCAGTTTAAATTGGGACTACTCAAACGCCACCTTTTTATTATTTTTCTTCCAATAAAAAAAAGCGAATAAAATGACATCTTCCAGAAATGATTCCTAGCTAGATCGATTTATCGCCCCCGAAACCCCCCGTATACTAAATTTCATGAAAATTGTTGGAGCCGATTCCGAGATTCCAATTATATATATATATATATATATATATATATATATATATATATATATATATATATATATATATATATATATATATATATATATATATATATATATATATATATATATATATGCCAGAATTGCTCGTTTAAAGATATAGGATATACTAATTTATTGTTAGTTTTAAAAATGTCTACTTTTATGTCAAATAATATTTGCGGCGTATTTTATAACATTAGGTATATATATATATATATATATATATATATATATATATATATATATCATCATCATCATCATCATTTCAGCCGGAAGACGCCCACTGCTGGACAAAGGCCTCCCCCAAAGATCTCCACGATGATCGGTCCTGCGCTGCCCTCATCCAACCTATCCCGGCGATCTTGACCAGATCATCGGTCCATCTTGTGGGGGGCCTACCAACACTGCGTCTTCCGGTACGCGGTCGCCATTCGAGGACTTTTCTGCCCCAACGGCCATCAGTCCTTCGAGCTATGTGCCCAGCCCACTGCCACTTCAGTTTTGCAATCATCCGGGCTATGTCGGTTACTTTGGTTCTCCTGCGAATCTCCTCATTTCTAATTCGATCTCGCAGGGAAACTCCGAGCATAGCCCTCTCCATTGCTCTCTGAGCGACCATGAGCTTTCTCATAAGGCCCATAGTTAGCGACCACGTCTGCGTTCCGTATGTCATCACTGGCAACACACATTGGTTAAAAACCTTCGTCTTGAGACACTGCGGTATTTGGGACGAAAAGATTTTACGGAGCTTCCCGAACGCTGCCCATCCGAGTTGGATTCGACGAGTGACCTCTTTCGCGAAATTGGACCTGCCTAACTGGATCGTTTGACCCAAGTAGACGTATTCGTCAACAATTTCGAAAGTACAGTTCCCAACTGTTACGGAGGTAGGTGCGACATGGACATTAGACATGATCTTCGTCTTGTCCATGTTCATTTTGAGACCTACTCCTTGGGAAGCTGTATTGAGGCCATCAAGCATATGGCTTAAGTCTTCCATGGTTTCAGCCATGATTACGATATCATCTGCGAATCTAAGGTGAGTGATGTACTCACCGTTAATGTTGATGCCCAGTCCGTTCCAGTCCAGAAGCTTGAAGACATCTTCCAACGCAGCAGTGAACAGCATCGGCGATATGACATCGCCTTGTCTGACTCCCCGCTGCAGTCGGATAGGCTTCGAGTTCTGATCCTGGAGACGGACTGACATGGTGGCGTTTTCATACAAACACTTCAACGCTTTGATGTATCGATAATCAATGTGGCACCTCTGGAGAGACTGAAGCACCGCCCAGGTCTCGATCGAATCAAAGGCTTTCTCATAGTCCACGAACGCCAAGCATAGTGGCTGGTTATACTCCTCCGTCTTCTGTATAACCTGCCGCAGCGTATGTATGTGGTCTATGGTGCTAAAACCTTTTCGGAATCCGGCTTGTTCGGGAGGTTGGAAGTCGTCAAATCTGCGCGCGAGACGATTCGTGATGACCCTTGAAAACAGCTTGTAAACATGGCTCAGAAGTGATATCGGTCTAAAGTTCTTCAAAAGGGTTTTGTCGCCCTTTTTGAAGAACAGCACCACTATACTTCCGTGCCAGGCCTGCGGCGTTTTGCCATCGAGGATGACGGAATTAAATAGCTTCTGGAGGATTTTAAGCACAGGAGTACCACCAGCTCTCAGAAGCTCGGCTGTAATTCCATCATCACCCGGCGCCTTGTTGTTTTTAAGCTGTTTAAGGGCTACACTAATCTCGTACAGACTGACGTCTGGGATATCTACGGTGTAGTGTCGGGTTAATTTAGCTCTTGGGTCTTTAGCATTGTTGTTAACAGGTGCCCGTGTGGTCGTGTATAGCTGTCCGTAGAACTTCTCGACTTCCCTCAAAAGTTCGGGTTTAGACGAAACGACCCTGCCGTCGTCGGTCTTCAGCTTCGTCAGTTGGCTCTGCCCAATAGACAAGTCTCGTGCGAATACTTTAGAGCCCTTGTTACGCTCTATAGCCGCCTTTACACATTCTGTGTTATGGCGGCGGATATCGCGAGTCAAGGACTTGGAGATCTGTCTATTTAGCTGCCTATACTGGGAAGCATCGTCCGGGGACTGAAGGGTCATTTGACGTCTCACATCCATCAATTTGAGAGTAGAATCTGAGATTTTTCCGGTTCTTTTTGAACGGCTGGCCTTGAAGAATTTAGACCCGGCCGTTTGAACAGCTTCCACGAACCTGTTATTATACTCGTCCACGTCAACGCAGTCACCGAGGCATTCGAAGCGGTTTTGCAATTCGAGTTGAAAGTTTACCGGGTTTTGGATCTGTATGGGTGCAGGTCGGAGCGTAGACTTCACCAGTCGAGACCTCTCCAATTTTGGATTGATATTCAATGTGCCTCTTACTAAGCGGTGATCACTCCCAGTTTTCACCGAATTGATCACAGAGACATCATTGAATATCTGTCTTTTGGTCGACATAATGAAGTCAATCTCATTTTTGATGGCACCATCGGGACTAATCCAAGTCCATTTGCGTTGTTCTGGCTTCATGAAGAAGGAGTTCATCATATACAGGTCCTCCTTCTCCATGAAGTCGGCCAGCATCTGGCCTCGGGTGTTCCGATTTCCGAACCCAAATTGCCCCACTCTCAACTCATCGCCGCTACGTTTCCCCAATTTTGCGTTGAAGTCTCCCATGACAACGTTAAAGTGGGTTTTAGAAGTGTGGATGGCTGTTGAGATGTCCTCATACATGGCTTCCACCTCCTCGTCAGGATGTGTCGAAGTCGGAGCGTAAACCTGAATGACTTTCAACGAATACCGTTTGGTAATTTTGAGTATTAGGTACGCTACCCTAGTCGAAACACTCCCCACCTCAGTAACGTTGTTCACAAGAGATTTGTGAACGAGAAACCCGACACCACCTTGGGACAGTTGGTCGCCCTCCCGGAAGTAGAGCAGATTTCCGGAATTTAGGATTATTGAGTCCTCTCCCTGTCTTCGGACTTCAGATAACCCCACAACATCCCATCGCAGTCTGCTCAAAACTTCCTCCAGTTCCTCCAACTTCTCGTTGGTCCGCAGTGTCTTGACATTGTATGTTGCCAGGGCCAAAGGTCGTCGTTCTTGGTAGCGAATCCGAACCCGGGGATTCTTCGCACCCCCTGCCCCGTCGCTTATGTGGCTGCTACCGTGACCACCACGAACGGGGCCGCCGGGGACTAGGGGCCGTGGCCTGTGTGTATCTGTCATTTTAGGGGGGGGTTTTGCCATAATCGCCACGCTTGGCAGGCGAGTTGGCGATCGCAGTATTCGCAGTTGGTGATGCTCTCACGGAAAGATGCTGCTGCCCATCCTCCGTTCGTTCTATCCCTTAGTCGTCTCTTACGACACCCACGGGAGGAGATGGGGTGGTGCTATTCTGGTGCGACACCACACACTACAACAGTGACAATAAAAGGTAGTAATTAATGGGCAACTACAACATAGTTTACAAAGTATTCCAATTTCACACAACTATTTTTAAACTCTACACATATATATGAGCGACACCAATAAAAAATTCCAATAAACTAAAATAAACGATAATGATCCATTATAATACATATATATATATATATATATATATATATATATATATATATATATATATATATATATATATATATATATATATATATATACCAGAATTGCTCGTTTAAAGATATAAGATAGAATTCAAAATAGTTGAAATTATAATATTTACGATGATAATGAATATTTGGATATGTTTATGATTAAAGAACAGCGTTGTCAAGTATCGATAGAAAGTATATGTAAATATATAATAATAATTATCAAAAGCTTTATAAAAGTCATCAGTGTCGTTCGTGTAGCCTTAGTACAAGTTGTCAAATAGTTATTTCCTAAAGTATCATGAAAACGTAGCGATCAGTTCTTCCCTTTTAGCGGTCATCTCCTTCCCCTTTTTTTATTATTGCGGTGGAAATGCTTGATTTACTAGAAACAACATGACCTTTCGGTCATTTTAGTTTTTCCTTTGTATATTGAATAATTTATGAGTACATAATATATGTCTAGTTTTTCCGCGTAATACCTTTTAACGTCATGTACCCAAATTTTTTACCCGACTGTTGAGCGAAGGTATAAATAAGTACATGAGCTTCACTTCTGAACTCTAATATTTACAATCCGAATCTGTGTTATATATCAACATTATCCATAAAAATAAAGTGAAGCGTTGGCAATCGGGATTGGTTGTTAATGAATATTACCTCATATCGAATTTAAGTGCGGCCAGTGAAATTTTTCAATATAAATTTATTTGTTCATGGAACAAAATAACTTTTAAATATAGCTATACTAGCTGACCCGGCAAACGTTGTTTTGCCATATAAATATAAAAATTACGTTCTGCACTGAATTTTCGTAAATTCTTATTGAACGTCTACATCCTAGAATGAATAACCATGCTAAATTTAAAGTTAATCGGGCCTATACTTTTAGAGATCTCGAGATGAGCGTGGTATTCCACTTATAAATAAATTTTGGATAGGATTACCATAAAATCCGTTCTTTGCGGGTATCTACATCATGAAATAAGTTATCTAAATTTCTGTTACATCCTACGATGTAGACACTCAATAGTAATAGCTGCAGAAACTGATTTTTTTTATTACTGAGGAACAGCAAACAGGCCCACTTAATAGTAAGCAGGCACGTAAGCAGTTACCGTCACCTATAAATGTTTGCGACGCTAGGGGCACCACGAACACGCTGCTGTCCCGTAGGGTTACAGGAACCTGGGTCATTAATGCCGGAACACAACACAAGGGTGGTTGCCATCCAGACGGGCTTGGGGCCGTACCATGTAGCTGGGGTTGTTTTGTCACATTTTACGACAGGCTGAGCCCGCAGGGGTTAGTATCCTTATTCCGCCCCTATTTGTGCTTTAAAAAGGCTTTTCTATATTTCACTAGCAGTCGGTCAAATAATGTGGAGCCCCTTCAAGCCAGGGCTAAAAATGCCACTGATGTAAAGCCACCATAGTAAACGAATTCGAAGTTATAGTTTTCGGTTGAAGAGCGGGAATGCAGGCATCGCGGCATAAAAAAAACTAAGCAACAATTAATTTCTCTTTTCGTCAATCTTCGCACATTAAATCACATCACAATATAGTTGCAAATTAAAATGTTTGCTAATAGATGGAAACTATAAAATCGAAAGAATAATATAGTATATTATACTTCATTAAATATAGTTCATTATACTTCATTAAATCTGCTTTCAAAAGCTTAGTAAAGAGCAAAAATATATTTTCTTTATTCGAATTTAAACTCAGATAATTAATTGGTTCTTATGGAGAAAAATTACTGTGCTATAATATAATTAGTCTTTAAGACTTGGTATCAGGTATTTAGAAAAAAAAGTATAACATTTCTTAACAGAATGTTAATAAATATAAAAACAAAAACATTGACCTTAAAGATCCTGTTCAACAGAGTTCAAGGTAAAAACAGTACGGATTAATAAATAAGTTAATGACAAGTTCTACAACATTAACGTCGACTACAGGGTTTTATATTTATTTACAAACTTAAAAAATATGATAAAAAAATGAATTAACATATATTTGTTATTTTCTAACAATGTGTGTATGTGCGTGTGGGTGTGTGTGTGTGTGTATAATCTTATTTTATCTTTGTGTCAAAATACGTACTTCAACGAACGTGTTAATAAACGGCTTTCCACACACGCTCTGTTGTTTACTTCAGGACTAGATGGTGCTGTGTGAATTGTCCCAGTGTATTTTATTCAACTATTTTTTATTTATTTCTAATTTGCATTTTAATGCGAAATCAAATACTTGGACCTAAAGGGTGAATATACAAAACTTACCAAAAATGTAACCTACATTTTTGTAACTTGACATTAAAATAAATTAAATAAGAAAATGTTCTTTTTTAATCCACATGTATGTTCGACAATAAAATTTATAATTATAATTCATAGTTCTTCCAGTAAAATTATATTAAAATCTTAATGTATTCTTCTTTTCCCTACAGAGTTTTGTTAAGAGCGTTGAGGAGGTTGGCGAGGGGAGACTTGAACACTCTTTGCCCCAGCAAATCACCGATTATTCAGTGACGTAATTGAATGACGTAATTTTGAGTCGTTAGAGCGCATGCCTAAATGGTGTGGCTTGACTGCAAATCTACATTAGTCATCACTGGCTTTTGTTGGTCTGTGTGTGGCTTATGGTTTTGGACCTCAATTCATTCCTAGAAGTCGGTAGCCAGATGACACAATGATCCGTTAACTGGGCATAAAGAGGGGCGATGATATTCTTCTTGTTCTAGTTAAATCTGAAACTTTTTCTCTAGGTAATACACTGATGATGGTTTTTATCACATGATAAAACTTTCATTATTACCACTTCCTTTTTTGTATAAAGAGATACTATCTTCTTTTCTTCGTTCGGAGTAGGTCCAATTATATTTTTAATGTCTCATTATCACCTAGCTTTAGCAAGCATTAAATAATGGTTACATCTGATTCTAAGACTGAACATTTAATATCCACTAGGTAAGATTAATTTAAAATATGTGGGTGTGGTCACTAGTTACCGAATTTTGAAATAAGGAATAGGTTCTCGATTTTTCGTTTGTTACCTAAAAACTCCGTCAAAGATCTGTTTTATATACTTTTTTTATTTTTTATTAAAGACTGTAATAATTTTTTTTATTGCATTTACTTCTTCATTCTAGGCAAAATTGGAATCAAATACATATTTTACACAACGTCATTGCGTAGAAGATATAAAATACGCAAAGACCGCCGTCGTTTGTACCTACACAATACGTCTCGTTGTCTTAAACCTTTCACTAAACATAAAATAGTGTAAAGGAGCTTTTATTATTTATTATTCTGGAATTCTTCAATTTTATTCCATCCTTTTATTTACGCTTATTTAATAATTTATTTAATTTTAAATAACATATAGAATTTGCGTCGATTTATAAATATTAGAGACATGAGACATTTATTCGCACATGAATTACCTCATAATAAATTATGTGATCTACAGGTACACAATAAAAACCTTTGAGACCTGCTTTTTCAGGAAAAACCATATCTTATGCGTGCCGTGTCGCTAGCAAAGGATAGCCTTAAGATATGGTTATATAAGATATGGTTATATGGTAACGTGCCTATGCAGGTTAGTCTCTGTGGCATACCTTCTATAACCCACGTCGTCACCTAGAGCCTTTGTGGGGGGTTGCGGAATCTACTGTTGCTCATTGCCCTGCGACACCCCCAGCCAGACTTTATTCAACCTTACTAACCTACATTATCTAATTAAATATACAAAACAAAGAGATTATCAGACGACTTTCTAGTAGCGAGCGAAAAGTTAGGACTGGATATAACCCAGTCAATAAATCCCAGAAAATAAACTCCATTAATAGTAATAATACTGAAAATATATTACTCAAATATGACTGGAAAATCAGTTTTCGTTAATAGATAAAATATAGACACGTATGCCCGGGTCAGAAAAAAATATTACTTTATAAATGCAAATATTCTATCTTGTGTGAGTCCAATAGAATCAATAGTCTTTAAAGGTAATAGACATTATATAAAAAGATAAATAACAGCCGAAACCAGCTACAACACAACTACCCGCAATTTCCAAAAATTATATCTACAGTGCTTGCTTGCTTATTATTTACTCTGTACTGCATTCTCTAACATAGAAGTGTGCAGCTTGTTGTAGTATTATCACACATAATGAGAATTATTTGTAAATAAATTATTTGTAAATATTTTATTACAATTTACTACACTACAGTACAAATTGGGTATACCAGAAATGTTGTTGTAGCTCTAAAAGAGGAGGTGCTAAGAGGTCTAAGAGAGAGGAGCTTGACTCCAGTCAATACATCAAAAAAGGATTATTTCGTCACTATACGTAAAAAACCAGGTTCATCGATTATGAATATTGATACTTCTGTCCTGGTATCATCTTTCTTGTATAATCAAGATACCTTGGGTTGTGATAAGTGCGATGTATATGATAGAGCTTAAAAAGATAATATTGGGATTGACCAACCAACTTAATACGGCTACGATTTTAGTAAAAACCTTATCTGGACCATTAGATCACTGTAAAACTCAGCGGATATGAATCAAAACCAGATTCATATGAAGCCAGACTTGTTGATTACACCGACCAATTAAAAACAATTATTGCACACTTTCCGCCACAGCATCAATGTAGTACATTTGTTGCACAAGCGGTACCAGGGAAGCGTACAGATTTACAGGATGCAGATGCATATTGATTGCAAAACTGAAGTGGCAGTGGGCTGCGCACATAGTGCGAAGGACAGATGGCCGTTGGGGCAGAAAAGTCCTCGAATGGCGACCACGTACTGAAAGACGCAATGTTGGTAGGCCCCCCACAAGATGGACCGATGATCTGGTCAAGATCGCCAGAATAGGTTGGATGAGGGCAGCTTAGGACCGAGCGTCATGGAGATCTTTGGGGGAGGCCTTTGTCCAGCAGTGGGCGTCTTCCGGCTGAGATGACGATGATGCGTACAGATGACTTGTATTAATTGCTATTTATCAATTATTATTAATTAATGTAACTGTCTGCGGCCGCTTTAATTAATTTAAAGAAATAAAATAAAATAAAAATTGGCAGCTTTGTATTCTAGTAATTGGACTACGAATAACTATAATAAACATAATAACAAAAAAAAACATAGTTATATTATATATTACCATATAATAAATAAAAATTGGAAAACAATAAGATCGTTTCCGAATTTATTATATCGATACCGAGATCTCGAGGTTGCATGGTTTGAAGTAGATAATGCTAACACCACTCAACTAGATCTAAAACAAACTTGCCGTCTAAAATAAAAATGTTATTTTGGCAGAGCAAGACATTCGTTATCTGAGACCGAAAAATATCACAAAATCCGTTGTCACGTCCACCGCTCAGAACAATAACCCTTTTGGCTTACGGTTTCAGTTACCGTTTAGATATCTGTAGGTGTTTTGTTGACAGATAAAGCCGAGCCAAGTCTTGTTCTGCCGCAGTTTAATTCAAAGGCTTTGCTTGCTTTGCTGCAAGACCTGTTCACAAAATAGATTTTAACTCGACCAACAGCTTACTTTATCTTAGAGCAATATTAAATGGGGCATTTGTATAAGGTAAAAGTACTCTAAAATCCTAATAAATATTTCTTTTACACCCTGCATCCATATCAGTTAACAGACACAAATGGTAAGCTGTCATTATCGATATACGGAAAAATTATACATCTTAAACGCGCAATGCGATTGATACAATAAACTCTTTCAAACATAAATATCAGTGTGGGGTAAACGTATTACTGATTGAGTGAATGTGTTTCTTCTTAAGGATCGCATTTATAATGGAGTGATCCATCAGAAAACCAATCACCGACATCGTTCTCAGATCGGCAAGGCAAAGAGACAGTGGCTTGGCCATACCTGTGATAGATCTTATATTAGACAAGATAAGAGTTTATGACTTAAGACATTTAATCAAATATAGTGTATCGTTGGTTGTCTGAAATAAGGAGTCCAGGGATCTTGGAAAAGCCTTACGGCCTATATCTACTAGTAGACAAAGTTAGGCATTTGTGTTTTCGTACACAATGGCCTTTAGAATAATACTTGATAACAGGATATCGCTTTTATAACAATGTTATTCCGATGATAATAAAAATCATATAATTGAAAAATGCCTTATATAAAAACAAGATACAAAAGTATTCCGGATATATAAAAATTCAATAAAATAAGTTGATAAATAATCAAGTAATTTTAAACACAAGGCAGTATTGAATAAGTTACATATTTTATGTTAATTTTATTTCTGTTCAACAGCAAGCTAATTATGAGCAGGCAGACGGCCTTGCGCTAATCGCGTTTCATGTTGTGTAAATTAATCTATTTATATTCTTCCTCTTTTATTTTGGCTTATATCTTCTCTTCTCTTTCGTAGGACATTTCTTCCACACATTATTATGACGTACTCAGAACAATATAAGTATAGTATATACAGGCAAGAAAAATATAAGCGATTAAAATAACATTTCAGGTTTTGAAAGTATGTACTGTAAATACGCATATTATGACATCAGATTTAATTATAAAATTTAATTATCCTAACTAATATTATAAATAAAGTGAGTATGTTTGTTTATTACGCTTTCACGCCTAAGCCGCTGAACCAATTTTAATGAGTATCGGTATAGTCATAGATTGAACCTTGGAGAAGGACATAGGCTACTTTTTTTTCAATTCATATGGCAGAACAACGTTTGTCGGATCAACAAGTTTACTATAATTAACATTAAATTATTTTGACGTCTAATCCTTTGACGACTAAGCTTTTACATCTGAAGACTGTCTGTGTATTGACTGTTTGAGCTGCTTATCATTGAAAACCAAGGAGTATAGTGTACTCGTTGATGAAGGAAATCAAATCCCTAAGCAAACCCGGAGAGAAGCCGCATGCTATTTAGCAAATGAATAAGTAATAATTCGGTGACCAGAGCTTAAACTTCTTAAAGTGAACATTCTACTAACGTACTATTATGCAGTCAGCATCTGATTTAAATATAGGTTTAAGGGTTTTTTATTATTTTAATTTAATGAACGTTTTATTGAGTTTATAGATTTTGCACTAAAATGAATATTCAATATCAAACCTGATGTTATAAATCTGATCGGTAAAATCAGCATATGCGACGTCTTATTAACATAATATTATTATTACAAACTGGTATTTGTTCACTTGGTATAAGTTTTAATGACAGCATATTTTGATAAAACTATTATAGCCACACTAAGAACTGGTTTGCAACGTTTATCTTACAGATGAATAACGAAAACACCTCAGAATTTTTTGTTTCGCCGCTCATGTTACACGTTTAAGCTACAATGAATTTTGTTGTTACTCTATTACTTATTTCTGTGATTTATTCGGTCTATGCCGTATCGATTGGTGAAGATTACGACTATGAATATTCGGAGTATAACAAAAAACCAGCAATGGCTTCTGAGGATTTAAATCTTATGAAACCAAACTACAATATAAAGGACGCTCCACAACTGTTTGAAAATTTTATTAAAACATACAACAAGCAATACAAGGATGAAGCAGAAAAGACTTATCGGTATAAAGTATTCTTGAATACATTGGAATCGATTATAGATACAAACAAGAACAGCAAGACGCAATCAGCTGATATTAACCAGTTCGCTGATTTAGATGACACCGATCCATTCTTCGGTTAACAACCCAAATTGCTAAGGTATGCATTGTGCACTAAATTAAATAATTCATACATATATATCTTAGTTGTAACTAAGCTCAAAAAAGAACACGAAGTTCAGTTCAAGGCAAGGTAGAATTAATGTACATAAATTGCGCCGGCACTCACCAATGATATTTTTAAATAAAGAACACAATAAAAAATATAGATTTATTGAATTAATTTATATTTACAAGGGCGACAATCGTGTAATTATTTCAACTGAAAATTAAAACTGGTAGGATTTTCAGTCTCTACCATTGATTAGCTAGATGTAACAGGTATATAATGTTGCTATTTGATCTGGACTCTGCAGTTCTTGAAATCTTCTTGGGATTTGGACATTCTGTATACCATATATAACATGCTGCGCATTATATTTCAATATTCATTTTTTTATCTTTCAAATACAAGTTCTCGGTCAATTAAACCTTATAGTTCAAAGTGGTCAAGATCACGGAAAATAAACACTTATAAATTAGATTCGGAGAACTACATAGGTTTGTTTAGAATTTCTTATTGATACGTTCCTAGTCTGAAATAAAAATGGGACCACAATCGTTTTATAAAATTATATTTGCTAGCTTCCAAATATAATTACGGTTCTAATTTAAAAAGGCAGTGAAGTTCAATTTCAAAATAAAATATAGTGGTCTCCTTAAACTAAAAAAAATGCTTGTCCTTTACAGACTGACATTAACTTTTTAGTACTTTAAATTAGTGAAAAATATCAAAACAATTCGGCCAAACATTTCGTACGCCTTTTACATTGCTGCCTCTCGATGAATAATCATTTTGTTGGTAAAAAGGCGAGATAATAGCTGCAATAGATATGGCTATAGCTAGAAGGGTTATATTGCTGCTTTAAACCAATAAAACTAGGACCTTTTGAAACCCTAGGAATGTGAGGGATTAGCTCGGGCCTTATTTCCAGCCCATACTATACAGCCATATTGTTGTAATTTCGAACATTTCCTTCTTCCTAATCCTCAGGTCAATGCTTAAATCTACCTATTTTATAGGTAAAGATAGTAGAGCACTTGTTTATTTAATACTTTATTTGGCCTTAACATATTTCCTTTATTTTTGTTTCGCATATCTTTGTCACCGTCATAACATCTCAATATTAATTGTCTTTCGATAACTTTCACTGCATTAAAGCCAAATTACCAATCATCAACCAATTTAAATCGCCAGAGTTTTCCTATCTGACACAAAAAATACAATCGAATATTGTATAATAAATTTTTTCATTAGCATAATTTCCATTAACTCTTTGAATATTCAGTATGCCATAAGTAACTGACCGCCTGTTAAATTGGGGTGCATTAATAAGCTTCGGTTTAAGAATTTTGCATAGGGATGTATTCGCCTTGTTGGGAAGGGTCGACACAAGGCTGGCATAATGAATTAAATTAGGTTCCACTGATAACCTCCCCGCACAATCTCGGGCATGGTTTCGACATAATACAATGATATATAGATCTAGATCTTTCTATAACTATGAAATTCTTTTCTTATTTTAACCTTAATTATCATTTTGAGCTAAGGCCCATTAAATAACTCTTTATTTCATTTACTTAGAAAGCATAAAAAAACTGGAGTACATTGTACTGCATTTGGCTCCCACGGCAAGTGGTGCATTAAGCAAGTTATCTTAGAATATAGATAGCAGTTCTTAAACTGAACATGATAAACTTAGCACTAAGAAACTAGACTTGAGTTGCATATCTACATTCCTTAAAAATATTTACATTTTATGGTGACAGTCACAATCTATACTAATATTATAAATGTGAAAGTATCTCTGTCTCTCTGTAAAGTTTTCACGCCTAAGCTGCTGAACCAACTTTGATGAATTTCTATATAGATTGGTCCTTAGAGAAGGACATAGGCATTTTTAAATTTATGTGGTAGAACAACATTTCCCAGGTCAATTAGTAAATAATATAAATCTTAAATATATTTACTATATTGCTAAGTTTATTATAGATCCTAAGTAACAATATTTTGAAAGCACGTTCAATAACTGACATAAAGTCGTAAGAGGCCAGGCTAAGAAATGACGAAAGGAGAAAAGTGTCTCTATATTGTAAGAGGATTACAATAATATCGTGAGTTTTAAAAGGTTCCATCTAAGATATACGAAGCAGCACGTTATTTAACAACTTAAAATTTTGTATAATAATAATGAACTAACATAAAATATAACTACCCTACGTTACATTAAATATTATTTTATGTGATACCTACGTAAAATTTTTCTGCGCGAAAAATATCCTTTGCATGACGAGGCCAGGAACTTAAGATGTAGGAGTTATATCCTTTAGATTTTGGGTAGTAATTTTTACCACGTGTCTTTTATATGTGCCTCAATTGAATACATCCTCTCTTAATTACGTGCTCTTCCAATTGCGTTATTGGTTTTCACTTCCAGTGACAAGCTATTAACTCGGCGATGAGGGACAAGACCTTGGTAACGTCAAGTGGTCCGATGCCCAAGAGTTATGTGCATAACGCCTGCTCTCTGATTTATCTCGTTTCAGATTCACCCCACATAAATATGTATGTATGGTCACATACATTTTAACAAACGGGCTTCGACCGCCATTCAATTGGGCACGTGTCCTTTTATGTTAAGATTTTTTGATTTGTGTCTTGAATGAATGAATGAATGAAAACTCTTTATTGTTCACCTTAAATATACAAGAAAATGAAATAAACTTACAAGCTACTGAAGAATGGATCTTGCTAAAATGTTACTAGAAATCTTTTTAAAGTTTTTTTTTTATTATAATGCGTTCTAAAATTATGGTATTCTTGATTATCTTGATTATGAATGTCTGGCCCCAGCGTCGTTAAAGGCCGATCATGGCATTCTTCAGTAGTATTTTCTAGTGGCTCTTTTCTCAGAAAAAGGCAATGTTACTGAAGGGCATCGATGTATTTATAAACACAGAGCTTTTGCCTTGGAACCGGAACTTGGCGAAAATCCTGCAAGGGAATCGAATCATTAAACTTTAATCATTAAACACATTTAATTATACTCTTATACCATGTATTAATAATAATATATTTTGTATTGTTTTAGGTAAACATTGGATTTATATATGCAAATATATAAATAACTATAACTTACATAATATAATCTCCAGAAAAATTACAATATGGTAGTTACTTGATTTTAATTAAATCCAATACAAATCAAGGAATAATCTTGTAATCCTATGAATTATCTTAACCAGTACTACGGCTATCACAGTATTAAACTTATTAATAAATATAAAGAAACCAGTGTTATGTATTTTTCTTTTCATATTCAATGCAAATTAGCTACGTGTGGAAGTTAATAAAGGTCAAAGCGCATCTATTTAATTTATTTTATTGTACCTCTTTGCACTAGAAAATGAATTTTCAGTGAACGCTTAAGGCTTGCATTACTGAAAAGGTCGAGACTACAAAGTGACGATGCAGCGTTCCTTGGGCTCCAACATGTAAGTCTCGAATACAACCTGAATTAGAAACATATGTAAGAAAAAGAACTAAGAAAACAAACAAAAAAAACAGTGCGAATTAATTAAATATGTAAATGTTCCAGTTTTTCGAATTGTCATCATCATCATCTTAGCGATCAATCCCGGTTGCAGCCTAAACTCTCGCTTCGGCGCCCGGGGTCCGCTTTCCGACTTTTTCTTCTCCACTTCTCCACATATCTGGTGGTCAGTCCATTGGCACACATATCAACCCCTACGACGTCAAACCAACACTTTTTGGGTCTACCCCTCCTGCCGGGGCATGGCCAGATATTAGTTCCCCACATAAGCTTATCAAATTGTAAATTGAAATAATAATGTGTTAGATTAAATGAAATCGCTTCATGTCTGTATTTTTTATGATATATAACGAACAGTTTAGTGCATGAAGAGATATAACATTATGTACAATAATACAAATACAATGTTACTAAATCCACTTGAAACTCGGAATTTACCAACTGGCATCATAACGAGGAGGACATTTTGATCACGATATTATCCTTTAAAGGCTCGTGAAGGCAATGGCCGTGAATGCACTAGATGAGTTTATCAAGCGTAAGGCTGTAGATATATCTAGATATGCGCAATTTATTATACAACCTCACCTTAGAATTTTAATGTCTTTGGCAACTATTTACGCAAAATTGTTATTTAAAATTTTTTAAATTTTTTAAATTTTTTATCCGTGCAGGGGCGGAGAAAGAATACTAACCTCTGTGGCCGGGGTCGGCCTGTCGTAAAAGGCGACAAAACAACCCACCCTAGCTACGTGGTAGGGCCTCAAGCCCGTCTGGATGGCGACCACCTTTGGTCTTAAGTATGCCGCCATAATAACCTTGTGTTGTGTTCCGGCATTAGTGACCCAAGTTCCTGTACCCTTATGGGACAGCAGCATGTTCGCGATGCCACTGGCGTTGCAAACACCTATAGGCGACGGTAACTGCTAAATTCTAAGCGGGCTGTCAGCCTGTCTGCTGTCCTACGCAATAAAATAAAATAAAATTTAAATTAATATGTCGTGTAAAGAGTATATACTAATTTAACTTCATATGTCAGATGTTGCATTCTATGAATATCTACGGAGAATCTGGTGCCGACAGTCATTTCAAGTTTCTTCTATGCTATGATGCTATGTAAACACAGTATCATAGAATAGCATCGACGCAAAATAGGCATATACGTAACAGCGGACACTAGGCTGCAGTAATAGCAAAGCCGCAACTAAAAGTATAAGAAATAATAAATAAAAAATCTACAAATATGTGATGTGCAATCAAATCTGTTATTACGACAAGGGACTACTCAAACGTAACCGTAAAAATTAGTAGTCGTAACGACCGGTGATGTTTTCGAGGTATAAATTCGATTTTGATATTGATCAATATAACCAACATGATGTGCTAAACGATGTCGCTAATGATTTTAATTGTATTTTGTTCTGATCTGGATGAGCATGTCCGTTAATTTTATATTTGTAAAGATAGTCCAGGTATAGGTTCTATGTATACGAGGTACTATGCTCGCCCTTTGGCTCTTTGGCAAGTGGCCTTGTGACGTATCTGCAAGTTCGATCCAACGGAGAGTAAAATATGTGTATGATCTGCAAAATGTAGTAAGTAGTTTATCCAAACTAATATCATAAATGTGAAAGTAACTCTGCCTGTCTGTCTATCTTTGACGTTTTCACGCCTAAACCACTGAACAAATTTTGACGAATTTCGGTAAAGTGATTAGATGAAAGGAGTTTGGAAGCTTATGTCCTTTACATAGACTACTTTATGTCGCAAAAATGGAAATCAGAAAATGTTTCCCGCATAAATATCAGGTATAGTACGCGAGGCGTAAGCTGAGCCTTGCATTTGTGTAAGTGCACATAGATAGTGTAGGTGTGACATTGGCCTCGAGCGCAACGCGTATATACGCATCATAGTAATAGGGTTAGGTTAATTAGGGTTACTTAATTTTTTTTAATTATGTGACAGAACAACGTTTGCCGGATAAGCTAATATAGTATATAAAACAAAACACTACAATATAGATTTTTCAACTAGTCCAAAAAAAAATGTTCAGAATAAGTAGCCTACATTTTCACCAAATATATTAGCAACAAAACCATCTTTTGTTACAAGCTTATTTCGTAACAGAACAATAGAAACGTTCTTAGAAACGAATGTTAAGAAAACGAATAAAGTACCTAAGTGTATCCCTAGGCATGTATAGTTAAAGTCTAGTGTCCGGCCCAATGAATAACAAAGTAGAAACATGTTTAGTAAGTTTCGTAGACCGTAAGACGGTAGCTGCTCGATCAACTGGGACTCGAGCTAGGTACTTTCAAAAGGTACGGCCATGCGTGACTATTGACACTATCCGTAACATAATATTATACGAAACGTAACTTTTATTCTTGCGCATTTGCTATATTTAATTTAAAAGGCACTTTTTTGACCTATATTTCAGATTATTACTCGATATTCCGTTCTAATTGATATTTGAACTTATTAAATACACAAAAGCATAAGTACCTGTTTGTTTTAATAATAAAATATTAATTTAATTTTTAAATATGTTACCAGCAGGTACGTACAGTTAACTGTTACATTAGCCGAGCACAAAAACTGTATCTAGCAAGTCGTTAAAGTGACAAGGGACATGGCTTTCCAGACTAACGAGTGTTCCCATCTCAAAGCTATCCCAAGTATTTTGCCATCATCAGACTTCAGACAGAAGAATCACAAAGACGGTGTGACACTGATAGTTTGGCATTAAATGCGGCGTATCGTGATATTCCGTCGCCCTTTTACTATTTAAATATTAGAGCAAAAAAGAGAACTACTTAAACTAAATAGGACTCTGAATACGTAACCTAAAAATTATGACGGCAACCAAGATTTGATGTTATGGTGAACAGGTCGCCAAGAAATCATCGTCCACAGCTGGATGTAAGCTTCCCCATATTTACTGGGTGACATAGGTGACTTAAATACCGATCTCAAGCTATCCCATCAAGCCCCAATCAGTAACCTGGTATAAGTCATCACAAGTCTTCCATCGGATTGGAAGACATCCTACGCTAGGTTTTCTGGGACGCGGTCTCTACTACAGGACTCGTTGGCTTCATCCGGTCGTCCTGCAATAAACGTGACTGGCCTGTTTTAATTAAAACGCTTATAATAGCTTGGTAAATTATCTATGTATCTATGAATCTATGTAACAGAATCTATAAACGTGAGTTTCACCCCTTTCAAAACGATGGATTTATTTTAATTGAAGTTTAATTAATAACACAGCCGGAAGATGGCGTTAAATTAATAAAAACATTTACCGATTGGGAATTCAGAACAAATAAATTATATTATTGACACACTTTTATTTTAAAGTTACCTAATCAAACTAAAAAGTTATAAATGAAATAAAGTTTAAAACCTATTTCATTAAAAGCATGTTTTTAGTGCTTAAAACTATAAGTATTTATATATCCTTATGAGAAACGCGGACATAACTCATTATAAGCGGTACGCTTTGTAGTAGAAACTTGAAATTTGTAGCCCCGACGCCCAGTCCTGCCACCACACCGTTTAACTCCAGGATGGATACGCTTTCGTCAAAATGATCAACAGAAGATCTATTCTATTAATGAAACTAGTTGTGCCCGCGACTCCGTCCGCGTGAAATAGTGACTTTGGGCAGAATTTTTTGGATGTATCATATGGTTTATTTTGGATTACAAACCCTAAAATATAAATGAAATATGAAAACAGTCAGTATTATCGAATGCAACTGTTACACCATGCGCATCCGGTATACGTACGTTCGAACCTTTATAGTCCAGCTTAAGCTAAACCCTATTTCATATGAATGATGACATAAATCTGAGGTTAACTTAAATTGGAAATTCAACCTACACAGTCCAGCCTAAGCTGAACCCTATTTCATATGATTGATGATATTATAACTCTGAGGTCAACATAAATTGGAAAAGAAAAATTCTGAAACTTTCATGTTTATCAAAAACTACTCGCATAGCGTAACAGTTGCATTCGATAACACTGACTGTTTGCATATTTCATTTATTTATATTTTAGGGTTAACAGGGTTTGTAATCCAAAATATACCATAAGATATATCCAAAAAATGCTACCCAAAGTCACTATTCCACGCGGACAGAGTCGCGGGCACAGCTAGTTTCATATGATTGATGATATAAACCAACGTAAATTAGTAATAAAACCTACAATGTCCAACCTAAGCTGAACCCTATTTCATATGATTGTTGATATAAATCTGAGGTCAACTTAAATTTGAAAATAAAATTTTCGAAACTTATCATTTTTAACAAAAACAATTTTTTTTTCTAAAATAAAAATAGCCTAAGTTACTCCTTGATACATCAGCTATCTGCCAGTGAAAGTCCCGTTAAAATCGGTGGAGCCATTTCAGAGATTAGCCGGAACAGACAGACAGACAACAAAAATTGTAAAAAATGTTGTTTTGGTTTAAGTACCGTGTATACATCCAAATGCACTTAGTAAAAAGCGGTTATTTTAATATTACAAACAGACCCTCCAATTTTATTTATTTGTATAAAGTATGTATAGATTAGCTAATCTTGATCATGATTCTGATTATGAGCCCAGAAATTTGTACTGTTCTTCGAAATGTAAACTAAACTAAGGCTGTACAGACTGATTTCTTTACCTACAATTTTTACAATATTGAACTATCAACGTCCAACGTCAGTGTCACTCTGTGTCATTACGACAACTGTTTGTCGTCACTGCTGCCAATTTAGCAAATTTATTTGTTGTTTATCTTAAAGCATATTTTTTTAGCATATAAAATAATTATAAAATAAAAGTTTAATCATGAAAATGACATAGATGCGTACATAATTATTTCCATTTGGAATAAATCCCTTTGTTATATTGTTGGAGCTCCCAGTGCCAACACTGCCAACATAATAATCTTGACGTCAAATGCTCTCCACCGTATTGCAGGGACTCCCCACCAAATCTCATTCCTTTAAGCCATATACCTACCATAGATCAGCAGCATTTTTTCACTCCCTCCTACTTGTTTGAAAGAAGTGAGATGGAAATAGGATCTAGTTTACCGCGTACTTATTGACATTCTAACCTAAACGAATTGAAGTTCTTACAGTTTTTACGGGAATTAATAATTGTTTTTTAAAGTCCAAGAATTCCGAGTGACTCATGTCTCAATAGAGAAACTTAAGTAACTTTAAATGGGAATATATATGTACATCTTCCACCATAGACTTCTGGAATGAAGTAGTTGATTATAAAGATGCAGCTGGTAATAACCCCTTTGCAGATTTATCTCAGTTAGCAGTTACAGTTTGAGCATGAGGCTTTATCATCTTCAAGCACATTAGGTGGTCGATGAAGACCAAGATGTTAATATTTTATTCGATAACATAGTCGATTAAAACATATATTTTGTTAAATAATAAACATTTTAAAATTATATTAAGTTTTATTTGACAATGAAAAATGTTAACAGAATTTTCAGCATATCTATAAAGCATTTGGCATAATTTTGGCATAATTTTTACACCATTTTAGCATATTCTTCATTGGTCTTGTTGGCAACACTGTTTGTCGTCGTGTGTTGATAAGAAATTGCGGTTACATTTCATATTCATATTTCATTTTAATCAAAAAGTGGTTTATTATCATCACAAAAAAACTACAATGTGAATTAATTATATCATAAAGAATTTAAATAAGTTAACCAAAAGTAAATCTGTGAAGAAAATAACAAACCACTAATATTCTGTCTAAGTGAGGTAAGTTTATTTTTATTTTTGAGAAAGTTTACAGATTTTGTTTGGTATCTCGCTGGGAGATATTTATTATAATACATATTTATTGAAAACATAATAAAACTCGGTAAATGGTTAATTTACTGTTGCATATGACTAACTGAATTTGAAATTACTTCAGTTTAAATTTAGTTCAAAATTTATTTTTGCTTTATTGTATTTGGAGTACTTACTAATATTTAGGTGATAATAATTAAATAAAAAATACATTAATCATGAATACTTTCATAGTAAAAAGTTTTAGGCTTTTAGCATACAATGAATTAAGACTACTAAGAATATTCATAAGCCACATAATGTATGTGGCTTATGATGAACTCAGTGATGACATACGGAACGTAGACGTGGTTGCTAACTATGGGCCTTATGAGAAAGCTCATGGTCGCTCAGAGGGCTATGCTCGGAGTTTCCCTGCGAGTTCGAATCAGATATGAGGAGAGTCGCAGGAGAACCAAAGTCACCGACATAGCCCGGATGATTGCAAAACTGAAGTGGCAGTGGGCTGGGCACATAGCTTGAAGGACTGATGGCCGTTGGGGCAGAAAAGTCCTCGAAAGACGACCGCGTACCGGAAGACGCAATGTTGGTAGGCCCCCCACAAGATGGACCGATGATCTGGTCAAGATCGCCAGAATAGGCTGGATGTGGGTAGCGCAAGACCGATCATCGTGGAGATCTTTGGGGGAGGCCTTTGTCCAGCAGTGGGCGTCTTCTGGCAGAAATGATGATGACATAATGTATGAAATTTCTGAATTTTCTACAGTTTTTCGTTTCGAAGTGGCAGCACATGATTGCTGTCACCCTTGTAAAATAATTATCTCTCATCAATTGCATCCATATTATTTAGTGCATTCACCATATTATTATGTATATAAAATAATGTGAAATAGCTATGGCTGTAGCTATAAATAAATATAATTACCTCCTAAATAAACCCATAATATTACCATCATTTACTTAGTTCAGGCATAGTTCAGGTATAGTATTATTGAATGCCAATCAACATTATCTTTCTCAGCTCTCTCACTTATTAATTAAAATCTGGAATTACAAGAAAGCAGAGATAAATATTAGATATTTAGGGGCATTTCATAAAAGAAAATAAAATAACCCCAGCTATGTGATAGAACTCTAAGCCTGACTAGATGGCAACCAGCTCTGGTCTCTAAATATCCAGTATAAAAACCTTAATAATATAAAATTTACAAAAGAAAAAGAAGTACAATCTAAATAAAAATGGTGTGCTTTTACCCTGAAGACTGCGAGCAATTTGCAGTATGTCTGATGTTAGTGGCCCCTTGTCCAACAATATCCTGTGAAGATCTACCTATGTGCTATCCCTGCTTGCCACAATGTCCTTCGACGAAGGTTATGTATTGTTGTGAAAAGGAGCCGCGAGTTTCAAGGCCTCTAACTTGCCAAGAGGAAGATTGCTGTGAGCCAGCCACCACTAAATTATATGAAAACGGACATTGTGCGCAAGTTGCTTGTGTGCATTCAAGCCCAACAGAGTGTAGGACCAAGAGCATTCTAAGATGCTGGAACTGCAAATTTTCTATTTAGAAGCCCTCATGATGTAATTATCTAATGTGAATTGTGCACGGAATCCGTAAAAGTCTATGACCCGGCAAAAGTGCCACCCTGCACACCCAATCTGACACTCGGATGTTGTTTACTCAAAAATAAACAAATAAAAGTGTCCCTTGAGGAGGACATATTAGATGATTAACGAAATTGTATGTCCTACTTTCAATGTGAAAAGAGAAAAATGATTTAAATAAAAACAGATGACAGATTTTTCCCAAAAAAGGGGTTAACATCAGGTAGGCGGCCGCTTGTAAGACCTAAGCCACAACTATTACAACATGTAACATGTTGTGCCGACCCCATATAATGTAGGATAAGGGCAGGAGGAGGAATAAGTAGAATAATCTTGTGCTGTGTTCCTGTATAAGAGAATGCATTTTGTCTACATGAACTGCAGCGTTTTAGCAGTGCCCCTAGTGTCAACATCCATAGGTGACTGTAACTGCTCACTATTAAATGGACTGTCAACCAGTCTATTGTTCCACAGCGATAAAAAAATTATCTTGTTAATTTAAATGTATATAAGGTGGCTTTAACAATAAACTGAACTTGGGTCCTATGTAACAATATTGGAATTTATATTTTATTTGAGTTTTTATATCTAAATAGTAAACAACCAAGATAGTAACTATTTAATTACTATTTTCGCAACATGAATAGGTTTTGTTACTTAATGTATTATCAGAAATGATTCTTTTATTGAGTAATATATATAACATTTTATATACTCTACGTGCAGAGGCAGCAAGAATACTAACCCCTGTAGCTGGGATTGGCCTGTCATAATAGGCAACAAAATAATCCAACTACATTACCATGTAGCTGGCCAGTCCAGGCCCAAAACCTATCTGGATAGCATCCACCCTTGGTCAATAAGTATGTTGCTATAATAACCTTGCTTGTTTCAATATTAGTGACCCAGGTTCCTGTACCCTTATAAGACAGCAGCGTGTTCACGGTGTCACTAGCGTCGCAAACATCTATAGGCGACGGTAATTGCTTACTATTAAGTGGGTCATCAGCCTATCTGCTATTCCTCAGCAATAAAAAAAAAACATTCACAAATAACTGAAGATTCTTGCATCAAACAAACAATTGTAATTACCTGTTTTAGAAATTAACAGTGAACCTAAATTCTTGTAAAGAATTATAATCACTTGGCTAAGTACTCCATTCATGTGTAAAAGCAAATAATGAGTACAATTTTTATTATTTGATGTTTTATTTTACAGGGGTATGATCTTTTTTATGCCTATGATCTCATTACTAAGTTTACCAAAGATCAGAAGGGAAGAAGTAAAAGTTGAAAATCTAACCACAATTTAACTGTAAAACATTGTTATTGTAATTATAAAATACCAAATGACTAAGTTTAAGATTTATGTATTTGACTGAGTACTTATTTATTTAATTGCCGAGTTAATAAAATTTTTGCAATTTTCATATTCTAGTAATTGCGACAGTTACTAACAATAAATGGCACTGGGCACTGACAAGTAAAAATGTATATTTTTTGCTATTTTCATATGTTATTTTGTTTATATAATTCTGTCTTAATATTTTGAAATTTATGACACATATATATGCTGATCAAATAGTTTTGTGTAGATTACATAACTTTATTATCCATTTAAAATTTGATTAAATGTTATATATTGAATTTAATCAAGCAGTAAAACTTGTAAATTACATTTCAAAAAATGGAAAGATACTTACTAAATAGATATTTGGCTCACATTATCCTTTATTTTTTTTTTGTTTTTTTTATTGCTGTCGCCTATGGGTGTTTGCAACGCCAGTAGCATCGCGAACACGCTGCTGTCCCATAAGAGTACAGGAACTTGGGTCACTAATGTCGGAACACAGCACAAGGTTATTATGGCGGCATACTTAAGACCAAAGGTGTTCGCCATCCAGACGGGCTTGAGGCCCTACCACGTAGCTAGGGTGGGTTGTTTTGTCGCCTTTTACGACAGGCCGACCCCGGCCGCAGAGGTTAGTATTCTTTCTCCGCCCCTGCACGGATAAAAATACTTTAATCTTCTTGGATTTTCATCTCCTGATGAAACCCAGAAGAGACAGCATAAATATAGCTAGCATTATCCATACATTTTAATTTAGAGTTTTATATTATGATAATGTTGTGGTTTTTCAAATATAATTATTAACAGTATATAACACAAAAATAATAATAAAAATGATATAAATGTCAATGGATGAAACCAGGGATGCGGACGATTGTTGGAAAGCGAACCCCGTTTGTCGGCGAGACGTCGTGTGCGGTGTTCTGCAGGGGTCGGTCCTGGGCCCCCTGTTGTGGAACATCGCATACGACTGGGTCCTGAGGGGGGCGCTCCTCCCCGGCGTCGGCGTAATCTGCTACGCCGACGACACGCTCGTCACAGCGCGCGGCATGAACCCCCGCCAGGCGTGCCTTCTGGGGTGGCGCACACGGTGGCGAGAATCCGGCGACTAAGCCTGGAGGTGGCCTTGAACAAGACGGAGGCCGTAATAATCTACGGGCCCCGCCAGAGGCCGCCACCGGGCCTGAGCATAACGGTAGGAGGCGTCCGCATCGCCGTCGGGCCGTCCATGAATTACCTCGGACTGGTGCTCGACGGGCGATGGGACTTTGCGGCGCACTTCGAACGCCTGGCGCCGAGGCTAGTTCGGGCGGCGGCTGGACTCTCCCGTGTACTGCCGAATATTGGCGGGCCGGGCGCAGCGTGCCGCAGGTTTTGAGGAAACCATGCGGTCGATGGCCCTTTACGGGGCCCCGATCTGGGCGGATCGCCTGACGGCCAAAACGACGGCGCTGCTTCGCAGGCCGCAGCGCGTCTTGGCAGTCAGAGCGATAAGGGGATACCGCACGGTGTCCTTCGAAGCGGCCTCCCTGCTGGCTGGATCCCCACCATGGGTCCTCGAGGCCTGGGTCCTGGTGCTATTGTACCAGTGGCGCCGGGATGCGGCCGAGCGTGGCTCTCGCCCCGCGCCTTGCGAAGTGGAGGTAAAGCGGGCGGTGTTGCGTGACGAGGTGCTCATGGTGAAGTGGAAGGAGCGCCTCGGGCACTCCAGCGCGGGCCTCGCCACTATCGAAGCGGTGAGGCCCGTCCTGGCCGAATGGCTGGAAAGGCGCCGCGGCGCCCTAAGCTTCCGCCTGACGCAGGTCCTCTCGGGGCACGGTTGCTTCGGGAGGTATCTGTGTCGCATAGGGCGGGAGATGACGTCGGGGTGCCACCACTGTGGCGCGGGCGAAGTGGAGGACACGGTGGATCACACTGTCGCCGTGTGCCCTGCGTGGCGCGACGAGCGCCACGCCCTCGTCGCCCAAATCGGCGCGGACCTGTCGCTCCCGGCCCTGGTTCTGTCCATGGTCGGAGGCGATCCTGGATGGACGGCTGTCGCCTCCTTCTGCGAGGCAGTCATGTCCGCAAAGGAAGTGGCGGAGCGGGAGCGGGAGTCGACCACCACACTCCCCTCCCGCCAACGCAGGCCATGCCGGCGGCGCCGGAGGGCAAGTAATGACCTCCGGCCGCCGTAAAAAGCGGCAGCGGGCGGCCCCTCGGGAGAGGATCCGCCGCCCGCACTATTGCCGCGAGGGAGAGGGCCGCGTGCTGTTCCGCGGCCCCCTTCAACTCTGAGTTAATACAGAAGAGCGCCGGGGGACGAAATCCTGACCCCTGGCGCCAACAATTTAGAAGGGACCCGCCTTAAGACAAAGGGCGGGCCGGCGCTGGCCCGGGCCACGATATCGGCAGGCCATATATCCGTAGGCCCGGGCGTAGGCGATAGGAGAACAGCGGGGTTTTTTAGTGGGTAGTCGGATGGTCGAACATCTTTCTCGGAGTCCCCCCGGGCCGAGGGAACCCGTCAAGAGAGGTTTTTCCCCGATACCAAAAAAAAAAGCGGACCCCGTGCACAGAAAAGTAATTCTAGGTTGCAACAAAAAAAAATAGCAACCCTATACATAAATAGATTAATAATAAAGTACTGTGATCGCGGTGGCGCTTACTGTTGTTATAATATGTTAAAGTTTTAAATCAACAGTAAGTGAACGCACGCGCATGAAGGCACTTGGTGACTTCAATTAATTATTTTTAATACATAACATGGTTTAGTGTCGCCGTGAACTAGTTTATGGCATCGATTGTAATAGGTACGCTAAAATACATTGTATTTTAACAAATTTATTATAGCGATTTGTTACTGTAGTTTTTTATGTTAATTTATACATTTCGTGAAAAGCTTGCATTAAAATAATTTGTTTATTTAATCTCAAGAGTGCACCTAATCAAATAAAATAGTTTCAATATAATTATAACTTTATTGAAATACGGACCGCGAGGTTTCATAATTAAGTAATGATAATAAATATCCAGAAAACTTTCTATGATAAGTAAATCATTTTTTATCACTAGATCTAGTGTTTTGTACATATTTTTCAATAACAATTACACATTGATGATTACTTTGAACATTCACCATTAAAAATAACCAGGATATCCTTTCTCTCCTATCGTATTTCTTTCTATTATATTACTATGTATTTATTTATTTGAAAGCATTTTATATTATTTTTAGCCTTTGCCTCTTCTGAATGAATCAATTGCGTATCTTGATCTATGTTTTGATTCTTCTTCTTCCTGCCCCTATCCCAAACTATGTGGGGTCGGCATAACATGTTCTCTCCTTCCACTCTCCTCTAGTAACCGTCATCTGAACATTCACACCATTTTTTTCACACATTTTTGAACCATATCATCTTTTCTCTTGTACCTCCTATTGTATCCATCCACTCTCATGTCTAGCATCCTCCTTGTTACATGACCACTCTCTTCGCATTATATGGCCATATCAGGCTAACCTATTACTTTTCAACTCCTCAATCCCTGGCGCTACTTTCAAACTTCCCCTAATAATATACTCATTTCTTCATTTCACAATATACTGATTGTAGATTGTATTTTTGTTTAATATTTTACATTGTAAACGAAATTAGAGCAACTGTGCAAACGTGCGAAACGTGTTCTATAATAGAGTAGTCAATAATTCTATATTGTATGTATGTATATGATATTTTAGAGCTTCTTCTTAATGAAGAAATATCCGCAATTTCAGGTATTTGGCTTATTGAATTCTCGATATTCACCTTTTATTTGACTTATTTAGGCTCTATTCGGTCCCGTCGGGATCGGAGGTGCATGCGAAAGTTTATCCATCGTCCCTAATTAACGGACGTGCGTCCCCTAATTAACTATGGGGCTCACGGGCATATTGCACAGGAGTCACACACTACTCTGCCGCGAACCCCATGACGGGGTGTGCATCAATTTTTCCAACTCATCAATAAAAAACGCTATTTTAGGTGTAAACTTTCCCCTTTGTTTTCAATATCGAAGTCATGAAAGTAACGTGGTTGGGGTTTAAGTAAAACTAGCTTCCGTCATTATTTTAATGTACAGTAAGTTCAATTTTGAGAATTATTTCACTATTCATATTGTGACTATTTTTAAATTGCTAAATCGTCTAAAAATATATCGATTTGCTAGCACTTTGAATTGTAAGTTTTTAATGTCAAATTGGCGATATAAAATGGCCTTTGTGCGTTTTCTTTGTATTTCTATTCAAGCCACAAATCTGCAAATGCAAATAAATAAAATTGGAGTGTCTGTTTGTAATATTAAAATAACCGCTTTTTACTAAGTGCATTTGGATGTATACACGGTACATATACCAAAACAATATTTTTTACAATTTTTGTCTGTCTGTTTGTTCCGGCTAGTCTCTGATATGGCTGGATCGATTTTGACGGGACTTTCACTAGCAGATAGCTTTTTTTTTGTCTCGGGGAAAAACCTCTCTTGACGGGTTCCCCCGGCCCGGGGGGACCGAGGGATATGTGGGACTCCGGGGAAGATGTTCAGCCTTCCGACTACCCATTAAAAAACCCCGCTGTTCTCCTATCGCCTACGCCCGGGCCTACGGATATGTGGCCTGCCGATCTCGTGGCCCGGGCCGGCGCCGGCCCGCCCTTTGTCTCAAGGCGGGCCTCTTCTGAAGTGTTGGGGTCAGGGTTTCGTCCCCCCGGCGCTCTCCTGTATTGTAGGAGTTGAGGGGGGCCCCGGAACAGCACGCGGCCCTCTCCCTCGCGGCAATAGTGCGGGCGGCGGATCCTCCCCCGAGGGGCCGCCCGCCGCCGCTTTCTACGGCGGCCGGAGGTCATTGCTCGTCCTCCGGCGCCGACGACGTGGCCTGCGCTGGCGGGAGGGGAGTATGGTGGTGGACTCCCGCTCCCGCTCCGCCGCCTCCGCAAAGGGACATGACTCCCTCGCAAAAGGAGGCGACAGCCGTCCATCCAGGATCGCCCCCAACCATGGACAGAACCAGGGCCGGGAGCGACAGGTCCACGCCGATTTGGGCGACGAGGGCGCGGCGCTCCTCGCGCCAGCAGGGCACACGGTGACAGTGTGGTCCACAGTGTCCTCCTCGTCGCTCGCGCCACAATGGTGGCACCCCGACGTCATCTCCCGCCCTATGCGACACAGGTACCTCCCGAAGCAACCGTGCCCCGAGAGGACCTGCGTCAGGCGGAAGGTCAGGGCGCCGTGGCGCCTTTCCACCCATTCGGCCAAGACGGGCCTCACCGCTTCGATGGTGGCGTGACCCGCGCTGGGGTGCGCGAGGCGCTCCGTCCACTCCACCATGAGCACCTCATCGCACAGCTCTGCCCGCTTTACCTCCACTTCGCGAGGCGCGGGGCGAGAGTCACGCTCGGCCGCATCCCGGCGCCACTGGTACAATAGCGCCAAGACTCGGGCCTCGAGGTCCCATGGTGGGGATCCGGCCAGCAGGGAGGCCGCTTCGAAGGACGCCGTGCGGTATCCCCTTATCGCCCTGACGGCCAGGACGCGCTGCGGCCTGCGAAGCAACGCCGTCGTTTTGGCCGTCAGGCGATCCGCCCATACACTAGCAGATAGCTGATGTAACAAGGAGTAACTTAGACTACTTTTATTTAAAAAAAATAGTTATAGTTAAAAATGATCAGTATCGAAATTTTTTTAAATCCAATTTAGGTTGACCTCAGATTTATATCATCAATCATATGAAATAGGGATTAGCTTAGGCTGGACTTCGTAAGTTCGAACGCACGTATTCCGGAGGCGCATGGCGTAGTTGCATTCGATAACACTGACTGTTTGCATATTTTATTTATTTATATTTTAGGGTTTATAGGGTTTGTAATCTAAAATAAACCATAAGATATATCCACAAAAAATGCTCCTCAAAGTAACTATTCCACGCGGACGGAGTCGCGGGCACAGCCTGCTAGTCCTCAATATAGTACATTCATTGTGACCTTCTAAGTATTTATTCAATAAAATAGATGAGTGTTATTTTTTGTACGAGTAAATCAAATAAGTTCCACTGTTTAAAATCCAATTCAAACAATTATTTATCTATATTTATGTTACAATACTTTTCGTTGTCGTTATCTCCACAGCTAAACAAATCGCGTGTTTCAAGGCTTGCCACTCGAACGGAGCTATCTGAGAGTTCGTGTTCGTAATTGGAGTATTGTTGAATGAATACGATTTCCATAAAACTCAACTTAACGTTAGTCTCTGGTCTGTGTTCATTTTGTACATTACCTGAACCGTAAGGAGAATTAGTAATCCATACGCCAGGCGCTTTTAAAAGAATCAAATTTAGACACATCTATTTTCTTCTTCGCCCTTGGTCAAGGAAAGGAAGTTTTGCTAATTATTTTAACCCTGTCAGTGGAATTTGCCTCATATTTAGAAGTTCACTATGTCTTTAATATAGAGGTTACCTTAGCTACTTATTCACATGAAAAATTTCACGGATATTAAAAACAAATTTTGTTTTTTTTTTAAGTTTAAGAGCATCAACGTTTGCAAGAGTTTCGCTTTGTAATAATACTCAACAGTATCTTGGGTTCCAGAGTGAAATTCTTGGTTATAATTTATTTGGAACCTAATTAAGTGGGAAATTTAATAAAATTATACTTTAAAAGTCTTCATTATAAGCAATATTTGCTCTTTTACTTATAAACAAGTTTCGTTGTAAATGCTTTCGGGTTTTTTTTCCGTTTGATAGCGCTCAGACATTATTCAACAATAACCTTTACTTAAATTTCGCGGCTGTTGACCACTATTACGTTTTATGCTTATTCTATCATATTATGTTTATTAATATAATGATATAGGTACGTGATTCTACGATTGTATCAAGTTCTGCTTAAAGTTGCTTCAATTAACGACACATTGAATAGATTTATCAAACGTATTGAAATGTAGAGATATATTGGTATTACAAGTTATTTGTATGCAAAATAATACTGAAGTTATTCTTGGGTATGTCAAGTAAGTACAGTATGAAAGTTCATTATTTATTTATTGTTCATTGATTTAAATAGGCAAACAATTTATTATAAATTTGATACACACTCCTCTCTACCTTTTCAAATAACATATTAAAACCTTATTTATTACGTTTTGCAACGCCATCAGAATCCTTTTTAATCTTATTTTTTTAATGTACTGCGACAATTCGCACAGCGCCATCTAGACCCAAAGTAAATACTTGTGTTTATAGGTATTAGACAATTGATACATCAAAAACATAACTTGTAAAAAAACCAAGACTCGCAACTCAGTTCTTCTACCGTAAAAAGTCCCTTATTAAGGGACCTTCCGTCTTATACCATCCATTTCTCGAAGCAGTTCAGGCCATTTTCGACCCCCTATAACTTCGTTATGGATAAAACTAGGAGCCTGAATTTTCAGTAAACAAGCAGGCATCATTAAACAATCTTATTTAATATAATATGTATTACTTGAGAGATACATTGTGTTTTCATGCGATTGCCAAGTCAATCTATTTTATTTAAAACAAAATATTTTTAATATTGATATGGTCACTATAAGATGTTGTTAGGTTAGCTAATTATTACGTAATCTAGTTTTATCCATAACGAAGTTATAGGGGGTCGAAAATGGCCTGAACTGCTTCGAGAAAAGGATGGTATGGTCGTGCGGCTTTTTTGCTCGACTTGGCGGGGCACTACCGTGCCCCCAGATACTACATGTATGTATACTTTTCACTTGTCTATAAATACATATTATACATAAACACCTAGACGCAAAACGGGAATCGAACCCGTGACCTCCGCAAACACACCAAAGTGCGTTAGCTGATCCGCCACGGAGGTTGTCCAAAGGCCGAAATCTATGAATGAACACTTTATAAAAATATAGCCAAAATTATTTGTACAGTGATTCAACGTTTCACATCTCTTTTGCTAAGTAAGCTAGAAATTATCAGATACGTATTGTAAAATGAACACTCGTCCGTTCCTATACCGTTTGCGTACAGGACACGGAGTGTCCAGTCGGGGTAGTCCAGTCACCAGAAGTCCCCCGGAGCTCCCGGCTGGCCGCTCTTATACGAGAGCGATCGACACCCCCTTCTCAGGGTGGGAAGAGGTGCACGTAGCGTCTCCTACCAAGATTCGTCCGACGACGACGAATCGGTGGAACCCCGCGCCCTGCTACCTAGCACGCTCGATGGCCTCCTTCTTCATGCTGCCTTCGGTGAAGGAGACCGCCACGTTTCAGTTCCTCTCGCTGCGCATTGACCTACCATTGCCGGCAGCGAGAGATCACCTCCTATTATACTCTGTGGATTGAAGCGCTGGGGCCCCCAAGCGGCACACTCTGCCACAATATGTTCTACGGTGTCTACTGGCGCGCCGCATTCCCAATAGGCCGGGTTCGGATCCAGCCCCGCAATCTGGTGCAGTACTTGACGAAACAACCATGGCCGGTTAGTACCTGCACCAACCTGTATGTCAGAGTCCCGCTTTGCTGTTTCAGTTTCCCCCGCAGGCGCTGGGTATGCGTTGTAAACCCAGCGCTCGGCGATCGCCTGGACGTTAGCCATCTGTTAGTCAAGACGCCCGAGTGCTCAGCGAGGGAAATTTTCTCCTCTCTGCGGCTGCGGAGGGGGAAGACGCTGAATCAGATGTACAGATGATCAGACAGCGTTTCTTCGTCCTCGTCAACGTGCCAGTCCACCACCCTACATCCGACCGCAGGTGTGGCGAACGAGAGATCCCGATAGAACTACCCTGCGCTCGCACGCAGATGGGAACCGTCCCACTGTTCAGGAGGACAAAGCCACTCCGCAGCGCCCATTCTTCTACGGCCCTACCTCTTGCATTGGTGGTAAGACCGCCCCAGGCTTGGGATTTGGCATTAAAGTCGCTGAGGACCAAGATCTTCCTCGGCGGCATCCGGCCGACGGCGGCCCCGACGGAATCGAGAAACGATTCGAACTTCGCCAGGGGGCGGTACGGGGAGAAGTATACGCCAATAATGGCGAAGTCACAAATGGGGGCACACCTACGCGAACAATATTAAGCAACAGGATTATGTTGCGGAATCTAGCCGAGACGAAAACATGTCATTAATTTTATCATCTATCATTTCATTTTATAAAGAAAAACAGTAAATACAAGTTTTCCATCCATTACACGCCAGTTTTCAACACTGCTCGCAGATCTTACGTTATAAGGCAACTTATATTTGTAATCGAGTGATCAGTCAATTCAAGCTTACTAGAAAAAATAATTTATAAAACTGAAAATAAACGAACAGTCCGTATATTTTCCCTTTATTGGAAAACATTTCATGAGAACCATTATATTTCTGTGGAATGCTCGTGGTAAAGCTGAGAACAAATTTTACGGCAGTAGAATGTGAATAGAATTGAAAATGAAAATGTTTTCGGAAAATTTTCTATTGAATAGCTAGTTTTACTTCAGGGCCGTGATCTTCCGGTAAATGATAACCCTAGGGTCACGTTTTGTACAAAGGCCGTTGTTTGAAGACGATAAATTAGTTTCTTCTGCTTCCTTCTTTTTTTTGAGGTCTGGGATTTGTGTGGAAGTAGTTTTGCCTGTCCTATCTATTTTCTTGTAGTTACCTTCTTGCGTAAGGAAAGGAAAGGAGTGTCACCAATTGCCCGCAGACGTTTAGTGATTGACAAATTTCTGTAGTGTACCTCTGGTTTTAAAACGAAGGATTTCGATGAATACGAATAAAAGTTCTTGAGTGAATAGAATCTGCAGCCTGAATGCACCGGTTCTTATAAAGGGGTTCAGTTTCTATATCCATGATAATCATCTGTCGATCCTTTTAGAAAGAAAAGCTTGTGTTTCCTGCAATTGTATCGGCTGTGTTATTTATCGATTCCTTGCCCTCTTATTGGAGACTGTGCCCCATTATACTACTTGAGTGTTATACATATAATATTTATATTTATTGTTGAAGAGTTTGTTCTTATTTATTATGCCCACCTAAAAATGGAGTGCAAATTGAATGTGATAAACTATACTTACATATTGAGGTACCGATATTAAAGTTTTCTTCATTCTGTAATCAAGGAAGGCTCATAAAAGTTCATCTGATGTCATACATAACCTTTATTTTAACTTTAGACAAAATAATCGAATTAAAGTACATTTCGCTTCCAAAACTTGAGATAAAAATAAATACCATAAATAATATAAAATACATAAAAACGAAAACGTTGTCGCCGCAGTCGAAAATTAGTTCAATGAAAATTCGACATGATTCACATGTGGAAAGATGCGAACCATATTTGTATATTATATTTGAAGTGTCTAGTTTATTATTTTATTATTATTTTATTTCATTTTTTTCATTTCATAAGTTATCATAAATTAAAGCATAACTTAGATAATTTATATGGAACATAACATCTACAGCATTAACTATCTTAAGGTGGTGGTTGGCAGCCTAATTGAAAATGCTATGCGAGATTTTTAGATATATGATATACTTTATATAATTTATTACTTATACAATTTACTACTTTTTATTACTGTATATGCAACCATTGCATTGCATACTGCATTTTACAACCATTTCCACCTTACAACAGTTATATCTCAATAAAATATTCATATATTTAAATAAAAATAAGAAAGTAATTTCAGAGAAGTTTTTATTTTAGGCTACATGCATAGCATCAACTTCGAATGTAACAGAACAAAGAGAACAGAGCTGTAAAGATAATTATTTTCTTTTTTTAAGATAATTCTCACCACTGTCGCGGTATCTGACAATGAGTCGGGTAATATTTCGCATCATAGCGTCGAATATCACTCACTTCAGCCACTTCTATTTTACAACTTCCGCAATCCAAGTTACGCGCTCGGTATATCCATGGAATGAGATGCAAAGGAAAACCTCCTAAGAGAGCTATCTCGAATTTATACCCGTCACAGTATTGTGTTGCTTTTATATTGCTTTCGCTGTGTTTAACTTGTCGGTCTCAATGTTTGACTTGAAACCGTACAATACTTGAGATTTAATTTCGAAAAATTTCCCACTTTATCTTCACCGCGTTTCCGTGCGTTCACGGCTTGCGTCAAATTAATTTTGTTGTTCATTGAAGAGGGTAGAGCTGTTGGCCCTGACTTCTGATAGCGTTGACTGATCGGCTGTTGGACGGGTGGAATAGATGGGAGAAGTACGTGCAATGCCCCTCGACGAGCGGCTTGATGAATCGGCGACTTGTAATCGTTGGACTAACACGGGTCCTGTAATTTGTAAAAGGAAAGTTCACAGCTCACGGCTCACGTTTTTCGAATGTGCACTGTCATCAACATTTTATAAAAATGCCAGATTACAAATGGTTTACTTTATAAAATAAGTATTTGAATTAAACTGCCATAAAATTCTAATACTTTATTATCAAAAATTAATCTTATGTTTTAACGCTGTGGTGAGCAGTGCGAGTTAACTTAATAATGTATTATTTATTTTATGTTAGATATATGGAATATTACAGTTAAGTAAAGATATGTGCATTTGCCTCGTCAAAAAACATCATCACCATCTTATAATTTTCTTTTTGTTATTATAGACTATCTCATACAGACGGTCGGATTTCATAGTACCGTCGCCTATAGATGTTTGGGACGCTAGTGGCACCGTGAACATACTGCTGTCCCATAGGGTTACAGGAACCTGGGTTACGAAGCATAACAACACAAGGTTATTATGGCGGTATACTTATAGACCATGAGTGGTTGCCATCCATGGGGGTTTGTGGGCCTAACACGTAGCTAGGATTGTTTTGTAGCCTTTTACGACAGGCCGACCCCGGCCGCAAAGGTTAGTATTCTTACTCCGCCCCAACACGGAGAATAAGCGCTGTGATATAAATCTCAACCTTATTCATCATAGTAAAACGGACACATAATAAATAGCAAGTAGTTTAATTGTTCACATGGATTAATTATGAGTTTCGTGTGAAATTGTCTATAAAAACAATTATATACCGTTCATAAAATATCGATATTGCGTGCGAATGTTGATCGATTGTGAGCGTGATCATAATGCGTATTTCCCGTGCATCTATTGGAAAACTAACAGGGGATGGTGGAAAAAAATGCGCCCAGCGGTGTATTAATGACGGTTACGTGCCCGATTTGAGAGGGGTGCGAAATAAATCGATGTCTCGTAATCGGCATGCTTGCATTCAAGTGATTTGTCAATTGTGCTTTATTAAAGCGTTAATTTTGTTATTTATTTTGTAAAAGTTTAGACCGCACATCCCTTGGCGTGTTTTAGTTGGATTATATCAATCGATCAGTAGAAATTGTATATATGTTTACAATAGTGATCCAGTGGATCTGATCAAGGACACATAGTTTACTCCTGTAAGTTAACAGGCAGTATGAAAAGAACTTGGGTACCTGGTAGCTCAATGATATTAAACTCGGCGATCAATTTAGAGGTCCTGGGTTTGAGTCCCACGATGCACTATTTAGGCAGTTTTTCTCGCCTAATGAAGTTTAAAAAAACGTCGTGAATAAAGTTGCATACCGAGATCACCGTTATTTGTAACTCGTGAATTCCCTTTCGACAAGCGTGGTAGGTGTACTGTCCGTTCCTTCTATGGGGAGGCCCGAGCTCAGCAATGGGATGTTGTTATAGTTATAAAGGATTCGGGAAGGGAACATTCGGATTTATTTTCGAAGATCAGTCTATAATCTAAATCTGTGTGTGTGTGTGTACCTTACCGACGACGGAAAGTTTTCGGACAAGCTTCTTATTTACTTTTTAACTGAAATCTGATACATAAATACATTAACTTGATCTATAACGAAAATTCTATGTTAGTTTACAAAATGTATACGATCGTGTCTTTGACTCCTCCCTGTCCCCGCGCACCGTTTGTGAAAAACAAAATAAAATCGTCAACCGCAACATTTAGTACGTATCTAGCATGCAACGAAGTGAACGTATTTAATTTTTTTTTCTTTTCAAGTAAATATTCATTATTAATAAACACCCAGAATCGGGACGAGATTGGAACCCGGGACTCCCACGTCACGTAAACCGAAATAAGAAACTAGTAAGAGGTAAATATATAAAGAATTCTGTTAAAACCACAAAAGAAGCTAAACGGATTTGTGTATGACTAAGTTGACGTCGTGGGATTTTAATCCATGGAGATCAGACGCCTAAGTCATTTTAGTAGAAAACAACGATCACTATATACTAACTAAACATCATTATCATTCAGTACATTAGAAAACTTAACGTTGTTTCTTCTAATGTACTGATAGAAATGCAAACTTATTGCAATAATTATTTACAAGTGTGCGATTTGTAGTTATTTTATAAAATATGCTACGGTTATTGACACAAATACCTTCAGTTGTTTACAACTATAGCAATACTGGCTGTCAACTGTTATAAGGTTTAACGTAGGTATCAGACTGCATAGAATTACAAGTCGTAATTGATTGGTAATTATCTACCTATCATTACATCATCGTAAGCCGCACCTAAGCCTCAAATTGCTTTGCTTTGTAAAAGGATTATCGTATCATTAGTATTACTCAAATTAGATGTTTAATGACTTTAAGCCATTCGATAAGACCGATATTTATTTGCTTGTGGTCTTTTTATCTTTTATAAATTTCATTTGATATCTCAAAATAATCAATTATTATAAATATTATTTATCTAAATGTCCTCACTGAACAATGACTTACCACTTCATTCTGTTGTTTTGGGGATGCGATTATAATATTTTATATTTGTACATCTGATATTAATCCTAATCCAAAACAAATAATTCTATAAATTGGTACAATTTTTTTATCCAACTTATTCCTGGTTGCTTCTAATGTTGGCACCTCATGTGTTTTTGCGAAATAAGAAACATTAAATTATGGAATCAATCAAATCTATCTTTATTAGTGCAATGATATTTTTATTTTAAAATGTTATATTGTATATAGTGGTAATAATTTTAAAGTGATCTCTTGATTATAATATAATATGGTCCTAAAGGTGGACTCTGTCCCCATATAACGGGATACGAACTGTATAGCAGTAACGTTGGTCCAAAGCCGGTTTCTCAAGCTTATTTTATACATATCTTTCTTTATTGCCGTGAAACAGCAGGCAGGTTGACGGCCCACTTTATAGTTAGCAGTTACCGTCGCCTATGATCGTTTATCTGGTGTCGACCAGAAGCACCGCTAACACGATGCCATATGCGTAAGGGAACTGGGACCTGGATCATTAATGCCAGAACACACGACAATAGTTTATTATGACGGCATATTTAGAAACAAGGGTTTGCTGCTATCCAGGTGGGTTTGGTGTCCTAACTAGGACTGTTTTGTCACCTTTTACAACAAGCTGCCCACGGATACAGGGGTCAATATTCATTCTCCGCTCCTGCACAGGTGGAACGACTTCGCCCGTGTTAATGATTTTCTATCCGTGCAGTGGCGGAGAAAAAATACTGACCTCTGCGGCCGGGGTCGGCCTGTCGTGAAAGGCGACAAAACATCCCACCCCAGCTAGCTATATGGTAGGGCCCCAAGCCCGTCTGGATGGCGGCCATCTTTGGTCTTAAGTATAATAACCTTGTGTTGTGTTCCGGCATTAGTGACGCAAGTCCTGTACCCTTATCAGACAGCAGCGTGTTCGTGATGCCACTGGCGTTGCAAATACCCACATTCAACGGTAACTGCTAAATTATAAATGGGCCGTCAGCCTGTCTGATGTCATATAACAATAAAAAAATGAGCAGTAAATATACGAGAATACTCATTCCTAATTATTATATCATCAAAATCGTAGAAGGGGCTTATGCTATAGACCGTTACGATTCCGATATTTCAAGATCTTTCAATTCGAACGATCATCAATACTTACTTTGAAAACTAAAGTTCAAGTTACCTAAGGACGTTTATTTATGAGAAATTACTCAATTGTTCGATGAAGTCCACCATAAATAAAATCTTTCTGAACAAGAATATTTTACTTATTCGATTCGAGTTGTTGTTTTGAGTTTATAATAATAGCCAAAAACGTTCCACTACTGTTCTCGAACCATAAAGGGAATGGACAGTACAAGGCACAATCGTTTTCAATACGTGGAAATGAGGTACGTATTTAATCGAGAAAAATGCTTAAGAGGTAATGTTTAACGATTTGCATCATACCAATTGGCTACTAAAAATAATTTGCTTTTGAGTGATCTCTGTCAATTGTCCAAATAACATAGTCCATTATGATCTATTTTACCAAGAAAGTTTTACATACGTTTACATAAAGTTTTACGTAAACTTTCTACCAAAAGAGAGCTAGAATTCAATGCTTTTTCGCATACGAAATGGTCACTTTGCTATAAAAAGAAACACCGTAATAATTTTAACAGTTGTAAAACAGTCACGTGTTGAAGCCGTAAGTAAGTCAGTGCTATGTTGCTAATATCAAAAACATACATTTTTATAGTTCTTCGAAAATTTCGCAAAATGTATCTATCTACAAAAGTATTATATAAAATTATTATTACTATTGTGTTGATTAGTATAAATTAGCCCATTTTATGATTTTATAAACATTTTAATATCAATATATTATGATGTTTTATGTGTATAAGTTGATTGCACTAAAATATGTACTTTTTTACGATTACATTTTTATTTTTTTCTGTTTTTATGGATTTCAAGCTCATGTTTAGTTTAAAGTAGTTGTATCATATAAATAACAATACGAAATGGTGTGATATAATGATGTGCCAAAGTCGCATGACGACCTCTGTGGCGTAACGGCTAACACACTTCAGTACGCTTGCGGAGATCACGGGTTCGATGCCCGTCTCGCGTCTGGGTGTTTTTGTATAATATGTATTTATTTACTTATATATTTAAGTGTATATCGGTTATCTAGTATCCTTGACACAAGTGCTATGCTATTTACTTTGGGACTAGATGGCGTTGTGTCAATTGTCACAATATATATATATATTCGTCGGATGCTCGGTGTTATATTGTTTTTAAAATGCCTGGCACCAGCAGGGCTGGCGACACTATCTTCGACAACATCGTTGGTATTCATGGTGAGTAAAGCAAAACACAAACTTGATTGCTAGTAGGTAGTTTGTTCACAATATCTACCAAAGAGCCGATTCTTTGAGGCGTGCACAGTTGACGATTCGTATCGGCGTTTAGCACTTACTGACTTGTGTATTTTTTTCTTAAAGCTAAAGCTGTTGTTGTCTCAGACGACTCGACAGCGACTTCGGGCGTTAAGGCATTCCAACCCCGTGGGAGCGGGGTCGATCAGCCGTGGCAGCGTGCTCGGTCACGCGCCTCCTGTGAGGTGCGTTTCCGGCTCGACCACTGCATGGGGACAATTGAGAACAGCCACGAATGGCAAGAATACTATTTGTTTGGGGACTATCGACTTCACCGGTGAAGCCGATCCTATTCTAATCTACTACCGTTTCGGAGTGCTTATAGCTGAGGGAGAAGAAACGGCGAAAGAAACTCCCCCGTAACACATCTATTCTACGTGTAATCATGCCATGTATGATTGTGACTCTATAGGCTATGGGGGGCGGAAGGCATCCCTAAACCTATTTCGTCGGGCTGGGCTGACTTGTGTACCGCCAGAGACCTCGTATTTATACGAAATTCTGCGCCGAAATATTCAATATAGACACTACTAGCATGATATATATGAATACAATAAATAACTAAAAACCATTATAATTGTTTTTCTACATAATATTTGCACAAACTATAAGCAGGTCCATCTATCTATTTTGCTTTATCAGAGCACTTATTTTAAATTGAAATATGTTGTTGGTTAAGAAAATTAAATATCCGTTTTTTCCTATATACATCTCTTTCCACAGCAAAGCAGTATATAATATGATTTGCAATTCAAAACTACGAAAAACCCTTAAAGTATTTGAAACCACATAAAATATATCTTTAAATTCTAAGAAAAAGCTTATAATGCGAGTAAAAAAGCTAATGCTACCCCAGAAGTACATAAAAATATTCAAAGGGTCTCGGTTTATTAGATTGTTATTTGCGGAATCCACTTGAGTGGCACATTTGTCACATCCCCAATGACGAATTGGTTACGGATGCACGGGTCGATGGATTGATCTAGGAATTACGTGACCGACATACATACATCTTACGAAATGACAGATCGCGGCCTTGGGAAACTGTTCCCCGATCTCTGATAGACGTTTAGTATTTGTTAGTTGATTCCAATGGCTATCCTTTTTCTATGAATGAGATGGTAGAATTGAAGATGAGGGTAAAATTTATTCATATTTACTCCCCTTTAAGTGTAGTGCAGATAATTTTTGTAGAACTGAGGGAAACATTATTAAATGTACGTTTTTGCCATCGGCTAGACGAGGAAGGAACGTAAGTTTGACTGTCGTTTCCTCCATGTCCCGCTGAATCTACTGGTTGGCACTTGAAAAATAATATGTCCTTACTAGTAGTCTTCATTAATACTAAACTTGTATTTATTGTAATGATTTCTTCAGACTGGTGAGTCTCTGACACAAGCATATTCCTTTCGGGGTTATATATAGAACTATCTATATATTTATATATATATTTAGTTTGAGTATTTCATCTATCAGAATAATTTGCAAATGGCAAGAAGCACTTACTGATTCGTAAAATTATATTTTTCATACAACGATGGTTTGGTTACTCTTAGAGTTCTAGCTCAATTATCCAGCCTTGAGATTTGGTGATGGTGTTGCGAAAGTAATATGCTTATGTCAGAGACTCATCAGTCTGAAGAAATCATTACAATAAATACAAGTTTAGTATTAATCAAGTCAAGATTTATTTATTTCACACGGTCTGCGACTTCGTTAATAATAATATGAAGACTACTAGTAAGCACATATTATTTTTCAAGTGCCAACCAGTAGATTCAGCGGGACATGGAGGAAATCGACAGTCAAACTTACATTCCCTCCTCGTCTAGCCGATGGTAAAAACGTATTTTTAATAATGTTTCGCACAGTTCTATAAAAATTATCTGTACTACATTTAAAGGGGAGTAAATATGAATAAATTTTACCCTCATTTTCAATTCTACCATCTCATTTATTATAAGAACTATATTTTAAATCGGATTTATAAAAAAATTAAGAAATGGAACAGTCTAAACTACCCTCAGTATAACTTGTGATAGAATTATGATTAACTACAAAGGAACTATTAGTATACTCATACAAATTAGTACAATTTTATTTTACTTCAAAACTACGACTATTGTATTATATAATGTATTGAATACTGATATGCAAATTAATGTTGTTATCGAATTGTTTCAAGGTTAATGCCAGCGATATGTTACAAACATATGGTGCATATAGGGTTGTATATATGTTAAATAGGTAATATACATTAGGATTATAATTTTACAAAATGAAAGTAGTTTGACAAATAAGTGACTATTCAGAATTTCATGGTACGTAGTTAATGAAGAATAATTTCCTGCAATTTTCAAGCTGCGAAATATTTGAGATTCCCCTTTTTGTATTATTATACTAATTTGTCTATTATATAAATTTTCAAGTTCTGAGTTAGTTATCGTTATTCAAAGCCCAGATACTTCTATTATAATATTATACTATGAATTTAATAATTAATTTCATGAAACGAGATAATGATTATATATTATGAGAAACTTACAACAATATAAACTTCAAATCTGGCTGATCATAATAAAATGTTTTCCACAATCGCACTAACATTTTATTTCGTCCAAAATTACACATTTGAATATTATACCTATAATTTATATAAATGTAGTATAAAAAGATAAGTTTCCAAACAAGGAAGTGAATAAGCAAGGTTAACGATCATTCAATGCAATTAATTCACTATTGATGAGTTTAAATGGTTGTGCCAAAATTAAGCAAAAAGCTTTACGGTTTGTATTCAAGCGCCAATAGTTCAATATATGTTTTGCAAAACTAACTTTCAATGTCTTCATTTTTATAATAAAGAATGGTGTTTCACATTAAGAAATGTTTTTATTATGATACTACATATAATATAAAAACTATTTTTGAATTTTTTTTATTGCTGTAGAACAGCAGACAGGCTGACGGCCCGCTTAGAATTTAGCAGTTACCGTCGCCTATGGGTGTTTGCAACGCCAGTGGCATCGCGAACACGCTGCTGTCCAATAAGGGTACAGGAACTTGGGTCACTAATGCCGTAACACATCACAGGGGTTATTATGACGGCATACTTAAGACCAAAGGTGGTCGCCATTCAGACGAGCTTGAGGCCCTACCACGTAGCTAGGGTGGGTTGTTTTGTCGGCTTTTACGACTGGCCGACCCCGGCCGCAGAGGTTAGTATTCTTTCTCCGCCCCTGCACGGATAAAATAACGATAATGTTATGTTAAGTATTTTTGTTACCTTTAAAGCTGATTTTTATGAATTTTCAGCTCAATGTTTATACTGATCATTGATGACTGATTTCTTATTATTTAACTTTTTGTCCGTTCTCCTCCTTAAAATTGTTATCTGGATCGTTGCTAAGAATTTTCTCATGTATACTCTGTCTTCAGTATACATCACATTATGAAACAACATATTTTTTGCTCATTATAGCATAAATTTTACAATTCAATATTTCTAAACGACAAAAAATTGCATTAGTTAATAACAGACGTTAAAACTTAGAAATGTTTAGTTTCACACAGTATATAATAATTACCGGATTGCAAGATTATAAATTTTTGAACCTTTAAGTATCTACTTAAGGAGTGATGCACATTGACAATAAAAAATTTTTCAATGCCATATCGCATTCTGATGTATATAATTTTGTAATTTGAAACATCCTGTAGTTAGCTAGTAGTCAATTATGCAAAATAATACAATGATACGACAAACAAATGACAGCACGTAGTATATGGCTTGTCGAACACAAATACGCTAGATAATGGGAATCCTCAATCTAATCTAGTCAAATAATTGCCGAGCACCTGGTTTCGGCAACAAAGCCGCTGTACTACATTGTTCATCAGTTTATTAGCCGGCATACCATCGCAAATTACCTCCGGACTCTGGTATTATTGGTAATAACCAACATCTATTTGGTCACTGTAATAGGTAATTTTTCTGTGCGTATGAGGTAAATTGACAGTAATTGATTTGTTTCCTCTATTCTGCTACGCGAAAACCAATAGTAATCTTGGATTTATTTTCAATGATGCAATCGTGTTTTTGAGGATATTTTGTATTAGTATACAGTGTAGTCTATCATATTGTGGTGGTACATGGTGCTTTGAACTGTTATTATTATATTACCGTTTTATTTTTTATCCGCGTAGTTCCAGCTAGTCATAAGTTTTACTTTTCCTTTCGGATTCAAAAGTTACACCGTAGAATAAATATTTTATAAATATTATTGAAAAAATATTTTAACTAAGATGTTCCGTATTTTTTGTGCGTATATTGGCGAGTGTCAAGGTAGGGTCACAACGGATCCTGACGCTGTTGTACCAGTGGCGCCGGGACGCGGCCGAGCGTGGCACCCGCCCCGCGCCTCGCGAAGTTGAGGGGCGGAGCAGCGCGACGAGGTGCTCATGGTGGAGTGGAAGGAGCGCCTCGCGCGCCCCAGCTCGGGCCTCGCCAACATCGAAGCGGTGAGGCCCGTTCTGGCTGGAAAGGCGCCACGGCGCCCTGACCTTCCGCCTGATGCAGATCCTCTCGGGGAGCGGTTGCTTCGGGAGGTACCTGTGTCGCATAGGGCGGGAGATGACGTCGGGATACCACCACAGTGGCGCGGGAGACGAGGAGGACACGGTTGACCACACTGTCGCCGTGTGCCCTGCGTGACGCGAGGAGCGCCGTGCCCTCATCGCCCAAATTGGCGCGGACCTGTCGCTCCTGGCCCTGGTTCTGTCCATGGTCGGGGGCGATCCTGGATGGACGGCCGTCGCCTCCTTTTGCGAGGCAGTCATGTCCGCAAAGGAGGCGCGGGAGCGGGAGTCCACCACCACACTCCCCTCCCACCAACGCAAGCCACGCCGTCGACGCCGGAGGGCAAGCAACGACCTCCGGCCGCCGTAGAAAGCGGCCGCGGGCGGTCCCTCGGGGGTGGATCCGCCGCCCGCACTATTGCCGCGAGGGAGAGGGCCGTGTGCTGTTCCGCGGCCCCCCTCAACTCCTTGAGTCAACACAGGAGAGCGCCGGGGGGACAAAGCCCTGACCCCCTGGCGTCAACACTAGAAGAGGCCCGCATTGAGACATAGGGCTGGCCGGCGCCGGCCCGGACGTAGGCGATAGGATAACAGCGGGGGCTTTTAGTGGGTAGTCGGATGGCCGAACATCTTTCCCGGAGTCACACATATCCCTCGATCCCCCCGGCCCAGGGGAACCCGTCAAGAGAGGGTTTTTCCCAGAGACCAAAAAAACGGTCGCAACGGAAAACAGCGCTTATGTAGTTTTGCTTTGTGACAATACTCGTAAGTGGTATTCGAGTTCCAAAGTGGGAACAGATATTATCGCTTAAAAGAAAATTTCTAATTGAATGCCATTTATTTTTACCGAGCACTTAGTACCAGGATTTGGGTTTGTTGACTGTTTAAAGCGAAAATAATTTCCGTAGTATACTTAATATAAAGACAATATGATTGAAGAAGTTTTCATCATAACAATACAGTTAATAGACATATAAACAATAAAGTTTTCGGAAAAAAACATAACCATAACATTGTACAATGATTATAACATAAATTTTGCTTTGGATAAGATTTAACTTACTTTATCGTTTCTGAGTTGGACAATTACTTCTGCTTCTTTAATTAGATGATATCCATGGTGGAACGGCTTTCACACATTAAAATGCCTGCAAGGTGAAGGGTTCGATTGCCACCCCGAATCTGTATTTGTTAAGAAAAGTAAATAGCATACCAGTTGTCTATTATCCACACCATAAGCGCTATGTTGCCTACATTACGACTAGACGTTGCTGTGACAATATCACTGAATATGTATTTATAGTATATATTACACTATCTGACCCGACAAATGTTGTTCTGCCATATAAATTAAAAAATAAACAGAATTTTATTAGGTTCACACCTTGAAAGGTTTCATTTCATTTTCGCGAATTTCATCAAAATCGGTCCAGCCAAATCAGTCACATACACAGAAGAAATTGAAAAATAGAAAAACTAAATTACTATTGAAATATTTGGAAAGAAGCAATAGAAAACTAATATTTGACTCAATAAACCATAAAAAATAGATTCAAGGCTCAATATCTCGAGAAATATCGATCTTAGCAATAGCTTTTTTATAGGTAATTAAATTTCCTACAACTTTGTCATTTGAATTTATTCCGTACGTCTTATTATTAATGAGATAATAACAGAAAAAAGAGAATTCTACGCGAAAATTAGGTTTAGTGACACGTACTACTTCACCGGTGTGAGTTACGATTACGTCGCAATGTGCCCTTCTGTAGAGCATTTAATGCCGAAAAAATCCTGACCTTGTGCTAGATGATACCATGATATGCCGCTGAAATATAAAAAAAGAAAAAAAATCTAACTTTACGTGTATTTTAAATGGAAAATCTTCACACGCTGTGCGCGAGTACTTATCTAAATACAAATAATAACTTAATATAAATAATTTAAGGTAGAATTTTATTATATATTTTATTTTGTATGAGTAGCATCATAAATAGAAAACCACTAATTAGAACTATCCCCTAAACAAAACAATGCTAAATCAATGCTATTTAAATAAAAAAGAGAATATATTGTTGTGATCCTCTCATATAAGTAAGAATTGCCTTGGGGCCTTTGTTTTTCAACCTTTGTTAGGAAATTGGAAGTGTGCGACACAAAGGGTCTTAAATTAAATCAACTACCCCAATATTCCCTGCAGGAGTGCTTTGTAGGCGGGGACCAGCTTGAGCGGTTTAGGTTACTTTGCAGCCACTTTGCGTTTGTACTATTTGACCGTATGTGGTTATATAATTGTCCTAATAAATAGATGAAGAGAACTCAATTATTTTGCATATGCTTCTTAAAGCATCAACTCGGTCAACTTTTCTCTGTGCAGGGGCGTAGTAAAAATACTAACCCCTGTGGCCTGTTGTAAAAGGCGACAAAACAAACCTAGCTACGTCCCCAAGTGGGCCGTTAACCTTTTTTTTATTGCTGTAGTACAACAAACAAGCTTACGGCTTACTTAGAATTTAGCACTTACCGTCGCTTATGGGTGTTTGCAACGCCAATGGCATCGCGAACACGCTGCTGTCCCATAAGGGTACAGGAACTTGGGTCACTAATGCCGGAACACAACACAAGGTTATTATGGCGGCATACTTAAGACCAAAGGTGGTCGCCATCCAGACGGGCTTGAGGCCCTACTACGTAGCTAGGGTGGGTTGTTTTGTCGCCTTTTACGACAGGCCGACCCCGGCCGCAGAGTTTAGTATTCTTTCTCCGCCCCTGCACGGATAACCTATCGAAAAAAATTATTTATATTTAGATAAGTTCGAAAAATATATTACACTCTTTACACCAAAGATATTTAAACATTATCTTTGAAAGTTAAGTTTCATACCCTAGAACATGTTATGTATGTAGTTGTTGTTATGTATGTTATACATAATGAATACATAATGGATTGTATGTTTTCCTTACATACCCTTTGCATAAAATTTAGCATTACTGGTCACTAATTATTTTATAAGTTTATTTATTGGAAATATGAAACAATATGTGTATCGAAAAGAAAATTATTTCGTTTATCTTGTACAGTACCGGCTGTAAGTTATACCTTGTTTGATAAGTCCTTTTAAAAACTATATATAAAACCTTTTCTGGTAAATAGCATTAACACTAGCAGGCACAATCTTTCGAATGAAGACTGTCAAAAATTCAGCAAAGGAAAAACAAATTTTGGTCAGTTTAACCATTGTTTAACTGTGATCACTCGTAAATTTTCAACAATTATGGAAAAATCTGAATTTCGTGCCGTTATAAAACATTTTTATGAAGGGTTGCAGTGCTGCCACAATAAAAACTGAACTTGATTCTGTTCATGGCACTAATGCACCAACGTTGCAGACTATTTATAACTGGATAAATGATTTTAAACGTGGTCGGTCAAGCACATCTGATGCTCCACGCTCTGGTCGCCCAATCGAAGTCATTACTGAGGACGTTGTTGAAGAAGTCCATAATTTTGTACTCGATGACCGCCGAGTGAAGGTATGTGAAATTGCTAAGAACACAGGCATTTCCACTGAGCGAGTACATAAAATCCTGCATGAAGATTTGGATATGACAAAGCTGTCTGCACGATGGGTGCCACGTTTGTTGACAATCGAACAAAAACGCGAACGAAAGCGAATTTTAAAACTGTGTTTGCATATAATGAAGCGTAATCCTCGGAATTTTTGAGTCAATTTGTCACGGTGGACGAAACTTGGGTCCATCGTTATACACCTGAATCAAAATAGCAATCAAAACAATGGATGGCGACTGGTGAACGTGCCCCAAAGAAGGCTAAGACTGTTTTGTCGGCTGGGAAGGTGATGGCGACAGTCTTCTGGGATGGCGAAGGAATCATTATGATTGATTACTTGGAAAAGGGAAAGACTATCACTGGCCGTTATTACACAGAGTTAATGGACCGCTTTAATGCCGAATTATTGGAAAAACGACCAAAATTGTCCCCACACACGTCAGCTATTGCAATGGACAAAATCCACGAGTTGGGCTTCGAGCTGGTTCCGCATGCTCTGTATTCGCCGGACCTAGCTCCGTGCGATTATTACCTATTCCCAAATCTGAAAAAATGGCTTGGAGGGCAAAAATTTTTGACAAATGAGGACTAAATCGCAGGTGTAAACGGCTGTTATGAAGATCTCGACAAAATGTATTTTTGGAGGGGATAAAAAAATTTGAAACTCGCTGGAATAAGTGTTTGGCCCTCAAAGGAGACTATCTTGAGAAATAAATGTAAATTGTTTAAAAAAATATTTTTTACTTTTTAAAACGACTTTTCAAACAGCCCTCGTACAATCGAGATAGATAGAGTAACAATCGGTAACTAATTCGACTTCGAAGAACAAAGGCAACAAAATATAAAATTACACACATTTACTTGATTTCGTAGTGTATTACACAAAAAGCGCAACAAAGAAGATAAAGGCATTTATGGTAGATTGTTGTTCTCAGCTTGAACAATATTTGACTCCGTTTTAAGATTTTAACGGATATTCATGTCACTAGTATATTTAATAAAATTATCTGATGCTGTTCCATAAATTAGAAGTAAATAAAATCCATACTACTATTATAAATGTGGAAGTAACTGTCTGTCTGTTACTGTTTCACGTCTAAACCGCTGAACCAATGTTAAAGAATTTCATTATAAACATACATAGATTGAACCTTGGAGAAGATTATAAGCTACTTTTGAGGATGACATTGGGATGAACCAAATTAAGTTTTAATAATGGCGAAACAAATTTTGTCGGGACAGCTAGTAAGAAATAAATCTTATATAATACTAATTAAACATTAAATGAGAATTACGATTAGTTGATGAAGTTATGTTTACTTGTATATGTCGTACCAAGTTACAACCAATTATTGAGGGTTCAAACACCAAATTACTTTGATTTATTTAAAAAAAAAATTTATATTACAAAACTAAACACAATACAAAAATGTCACAAAAGTTTCCAACTAGAGAATGGATTAGAACGTTCGCTACGGTCTCCAACTAGCAAGCATACGATTCCTCGATCTATTAGATGTAAGTTAGTTGTCTGACCACTACAGTGCTGTCGATTTATGGTAAAATCTTTTTTCGTTGACGTTTTGACGTTTTTTTACTTGACATATATTTCTCAAATAGTCTATTAAAATCAAGTGAAGCTTTTGAAGTAACTCTATAAATAACCTCCCATACTTCACGAACTTTATTATTACATTTCCTTGCAACGATATTAAACGCTTACATAAAAAAGTATAAATTTCATAAAACTTTATCCGCCACTAAGATATCAAAGTTTACCAAATTAACTAGCAAACTTATTTATTTCTCAAATAAGCTGTTCATTTCTGTGTAAATAAATATTGCTCAGGGTGTATCGAAGAATAGCTACTGAACAATGTTGAGAAGTTTGTCGTACAATTTATGTCTGTATCATTTTCTCAAGAACTATGTTTAATGCGATTATATTATGTTGTTTGTTTGACGAAAATAACAATTGTATCAGAATGTTATTGACAACGTTGGTTGGTTTTTGTAGTATAACTTTTTCAATATTATCATCGAAATGCTGTGAATAGTTCCATAACTTGTGACTATGGCATTATAATAACATTATCTTTTGTTTATAGCGGTTTTGAGTAATACAAGGAAATATACTCGTATTAATTTTATATTAAACGTTAAATTATTATTTTCGAGGCAATTAAAACCTTTTCAGAAATATATGGGTCACAATTTAAACTTCACTGTGCAAAATTTTTGACTGCTTTATGGGAAAAAGTAATTAAATATTTTGACCAAAATGTTATATGTATAACAGAAAAAATAGAAGTTGCTTAGATAGTGAAGCAAATATATACTATTGGTGAAGACCCATGTAATGCACTTTTGCTGAGACTTCTGCCATTATTGTCATTAAATTACGCACAATAGGCATCAGTTGTTCTTGCTTAACCTGATCTAAAGAAATTGAATTACGTACTCTCATAAGTAACCACCTAACAGTAACAAGCATCTTTCTATAGTTCAGCTTCGCTTTAAAGCATTGTTCGGGATGTATTCAAGCAATGTGTTGTTCGCTTGTACTTGTGTCTAGTCGAAAACATTGATAACGAACAGAAATGTATTACAATATTTATATTATTCCCCAGGCTAATTGATAAACTAGACATGCTCGGAATGCGCGATATGCAGCTAAAACTCTTAAAAAACTATTTATCTAATCGCACACAATCTTAAGTTATCTTCAAGTTAAAGTACGAGATTTTTATAGCTTAGAGGTATCGGTGAAACACGGTGTGCCACAGGGTCCAGGGTAGTATACTAAGACCAACATTGCAACAATAGAACGTGCATAAAGATTGATTCTTAAGATAGCTTTTTCAAAAGTAGGCTTTTTCCAACCAGACCTTTGTGAACACGCAGACGTGTTAACAGTACGGGAATTGTTTATACTATCGTGTATTTTGAAGCAACATTTGAAATTTCCATATTCAAATAATAATACAACAATTAAAAGACGACGACGACGACGTACGACATTTATCAAATAATACGAAGCAGAACAAATATTTTTTAAAAGGTCGCTTTGTTTTCAGGAACCTAGATTGTATAATATAATAAATAAATTATGAAATATATTTCTCTTAACAAGTAATAAATGTAAAAATATAGTACGTAAGTGGCTTAAATCTCTAAACTACCATGAATCATAAAATCTGCTGTCAATGGTTGAATAAAAATCCAAATTTGCACAAAAACACATAACATACTCGGCTAATACGTTTTTATACTCACACACGACATAAACTTGCTCACAAACATAAAAGTAATTTAAATTATTTTTACGCCTTAATTGTGTAATATTAGCTCTAAGTTAGAGAGTCGAGGGCCAGGGGTTCCATAGCACAGGTTTTCGACTTTCAATATTGTAACAATATAACTTGTGGGAAAAAATAAATTATTTATTATTATTACTTGTCGTAATGAAAAGTATTTTTGAAGCCAATATCCCTTCTGTACTGATTTAACAAATTATGGCAAGCTAAAATGCGTGCTGATGCAATGCAGATCTGTCCAATCAGCAGGAACCCACTGTTCATTTTATCGATTTGCATATTTAACATTACTTTCATTCATCTTTATTATATTCAGCGCTCTTCCTCCTTTTCCATTCTTCTGGTCGGAAAACTAGCGATTCAATATGCGCTCGCTATCCGTATCCTCTTGGAACACATCATTGACATTAACAACAGTATCTACTGCATCAATCTCACCACTGACTAAACACTTATTCAAATAATATTCTGACTTGCTGCAATTGAAACATGAACATCAAGAAACACCGTATTTTTTTTTTTAAATATTAAGACTGATATAGATATAATATTAAGAAGATATATATAGAATAACTGAATATTAAGAAGATATTTCATGAAAAACGTTTCACTTTTTAATTTGAAATTATGCTTGGTTATTTTAATAGAATATAGACTATGCTTTAAACAGACAATTTTATTGATGTGTATTTTCAATACTCTTATTTTGTTTGCATTGTCCGCAGTTACAGAAAAAATGTCAACGTCACCTTCAAAACACCGCTTGAAAAGACCATCGAAATGCATGCGATTGATGCACAAAAGGCTACCAATAACAAAATGGCTGCCGGAATATAATTCAGAGAAGGCTTTAGCAGATGTGATTGCAGGGATCACTGTCGGTTTGACAGTTATACCTCAAGCTTTGGCGTATGCGACACTAGCTGGTTTGGATCCACAGGTATTTTAAATATGAATATCCTATCTTTCTTACTATAACGCAACGCTATTGAAAGGAGAGTATATGTGTATTGGGCCCCAGACTTCAATTTCACATTCAACACTAGCCATCTTTACACCAATTATAATTTTTCTTGTGTACCACGATTGTTTTCGAAATACCCCACTATAGAAATGAAAGTTTAAAATTTATATTTGAGTAATAACATGTATAATCTATTTTATTTAAAAATTACCCTATAAATATTATTTCGCATTCATTTTATATTAAAGTACAAATGAAAGATAATGAAAAAATTTTTTTTCATCGTTAAGCTTTTTTGATTTTTTTTCGAAAATATTCGTTTAATTAAAATTACAGATATCTCTGTCCTTGTAATTATATTTACAGAATCTATGATTCTAAAAATCCTAATAATCCTTTTCTTCTAAAAGCTTAATTTAAGTGTTTATATAATTATTTATAGCAGACAGTCAAGTGTTGATGTTCTTTATATTAGTAAAAAAAAAATTCACAGTATGGACTATACTCGTCGTTCATGGGATGCTTCGTATACATACTACTTGGATCATGTAAAGACATAACACTGGGACCAACTGCTTTATTAGCCCTCATGACATATCAGCAAATTCAAGGAAGGAATACAGATTATGCAGTACTCCTCTGCTTCCTTTCTGGTGTCGTCCAATTAGTTATGGGTATACTGCATTTAGGTGAGTGACTTTTAGGCCGACTTGCACAACCAATCACTAAACTGATTTAGCACTAAACTTATTTAAATCGTCATTCTGTCCCTGTCAAATGTTGTCAACGTGACAGGGACAGAATGATGATTTAAATAAGTTTAGCGCTAAATCAGTTTAGTGATTGGTTGTGCAAGTCGGCCTTAAACTAACAGTAGTTTTTTTTTTTCAAGTAATCCAAATGACGATAGTTAGTTTTACGATATTAAATAAGCGTTTTGAGCAACATGAGTTGAGTGTCGTTATATAAAGTTGACACTGTTATTAAAAAAGGTAAATTTCTTGAATGGAAAAAAATAAGGAACTTTCTTGGCCGTCGTCGATTGACAATAAGCAGTGCAACCCACTAAAACTAGTGTCACTTTACGACTTGCCTAGAGGTGCTACGTATTCTGGAGTTCCCTACACGTATGTCTCTATTCCTATCCGCCATCATGTAATCGTACGTATCCCTAGTAAAAAGAGGAATAACAATTTTCCAATTAAGCAATAGCAATTCGCACAAGAGTGTTCGTATAGAAATTTCAGCATCGTTTAATGAATGTGGCGTTCCTTTATTTATAACTAGCTGACCTAGCAAACGTTGTTCTGCCATATAAATAAATAAAAAGTAGCCGATGTCCTTCCTCGAGGTCAAAACTATCTATATACCGAAATTAATTGAAATTGGTTCAGCGGTTGACACGTAACAGATCGACAGATTTCTCGAATATGGGTGTTATTAATAACAGCACAAAACTGTGAACACTATTATGGCGTGTCTTTTTTTCAAGTAATTGATTTTTTTTAAATCTACCCTTCATGTAGATATTTATATCCGTGCAGGGGCGGAGAAAAAATACTAATCTCTGCGGCCGGGGTCGGCCTGTCGTAAAAGGTGACAAAACAACCCACCCTAGCTGCGTAGTAGAACTTCAAAACCCGTCTGGATGGCGACCACCTTTGGTCTTAAGTATGCCGCCATAATAACCTTGTTTTGTGTTCCGACATTAGTGACCCAAATTCCTGTACCCTTATGGGACAGCAGCGTGCTCGCGATGCCACTGGCGTTGCAAACACCCATAGGCAACAGTAACTGCTAAAATCTAAGCTGGCCATCAGCCTGTCTGCTGTCCTACAGCAATAAAAAAGGCAACCCTTAGCGACATTGAGTGAACTTTCCAGGAAATAAACTCCGGTACGGACAGCACTGCCCTAGTGTCGCAAACATTTATATGCGACGGTAACTGGTTATTATTAAATGGGCCGACGGACGATATTTTAACACCTCACTGGTGGCATTTTCTTATATCGATAATAATAAATATCATTATAATACAACTCTAAATACACGAAACACCGAAAAGCATTGATGTATCAGTGTGAAGTTTGAAGTCAACTGTCACTTGATCTGCTATCCTGAGTGCGACTATGTTCTAAATAATATTAAAATAATTAATCTATACTACTATTATAAAGAGGAAAGATTTGATTGTTTGTTTGTTTGTTTGTTTGTTTGCTTTGAATAGGCTCCGAAACTACTGACCTGATTTAAAAAATTCTTTCATTGTTAGGAAGCTACACTATCCCCGGGTGACATAGGCTATATTATATTTTCAAAAAAATTAGGGATCCTTACTAAAACTCCAATAATGTAAGCCAAAGTGTAAAAAAATTACCTAAAATATTATTTAAATCGCGTACGTTGCGAAAACTATTGATGATAGAATAAAATAATGTACTACAACTTTGCAGAACACATCATTGTTTACAAAAAGTGTCGCGACAGCATATGTCTAACTATTATAGTTATGCCACAATAAGTGTTTTTTATTTTAAAAATTTAATTGAAATGTCGGCCCTAGAAAAGGCTCTTTATTTGGATCTTGGTATTAATCCTTATCAAAATAAATTACTTCATATTCAAAACGGCTTCACTACCTTCATATAACTTTTTGATTTATTCAATTCGGATATTCCATTCGAAAGATATCACGAGTTTAAAAATGTAAGTATTAGAAAAATGTTGCGTGGTAGCCGCTCACCCTGTTCGTCTAGCTAGGCAGCACCTTATGCAATGTAGGCGTGCGTCACTGGGGTTTTTACAAAAATTAGAATACTTATTAAAAATAACGAAAAATAAATAAAAAGTAATAACAAAAAAAATCATTAAAATAAAAGCTCATAGAAATAATAATATTCAAACTTTCTTTATAATTTTATTTTTTTAGTAACCTGACGCAAATAGAAGGGTTTGCCCTCAGGGGCGCTCCTCTGTCCGAGGAGTGCACGGGTGTGCGTACCCGAGGTGCCCGAGCATCCGTCGCTTCACTCCCCTCTCCGTTCAACGCGACAGAGTCCTACCTTTCTTTCCGTCTACCTCTTACATCCTTTCCAACTTAGCTCTCTGTTCGTGGCGTGGTCCCCGGTGGGATGGTTGCGAATACTGATTGGGGTCCCGGGTTCTACCCTGGGACCTGATTTGGTAGTCGAAACCATGCCTATTTCGACTGCGCCTGCACAGAGAGTGTTCCCGGGGCGGGAATTGCATCCTCGCTGTCGGTTGGTCTTGCTGGGCCGACTACGACGTCAGGCGACTCTGCTTTTTCTGGAGTGTCGTCTGGTAGTCGTACCCACGCCTGACTAGCACGCGACGGGGATGCGAGTCCCGTCCGGAATTGGCCGCGGATCTGTCGCTCCCGGCCCTGGTTCTGTCCATGGTCGGGGGCGATCCTCGATGGACGGCCGTCGCCTCCTTTTGCGAGGCAGTAGTGTCTGCAAGGGAGGCGGCGGAACGGGAGCGGGAGTCCGCCACCGCACTCCCCTCCCGCCAACGTAGGCCACGTCGTCGGCACCGGAGGGCGGGCAACGATCTCCGGCTGCCGTAGAAAGCGGCCGCGGGTGGCCCCTCGGGGGAGGATCCGCCGCCCGCACTATTGCCGCGAGGGAGAAGGCCGCGTGCTGTTCCGCAGCCCCCCTCAACTCCTAGAGTTGTTACAAGAGAGCGCCGGAGGGACGAAACCCTGACCCCCTGGCGCCAGCACTTTAGAAGGGGCCCGCTTTAAGACAAAGCGTGAGCCGGCGCCGGCCCGGGCCACGAGATCGGCAGGCCATATATCCGTGGGCCCGGGCGTAGGGGATAGGAGAACAGCGGGGTTTTTTAGTGGGTAGTCGGATGGTCGAACATCTTTTCCGGAGTCCCTTATATATCCCTTGGTCCCCCCGGGCCGGGGGAACCCGTCAAGAGGGGTTTTTCCCCGAGACCGAAAAAAAATAGAAGGGTTTAATTTTTAATTTTTTGTTAAATACCCGTGCGAAGCCGGGACGGGCCGCTAGTATAAAATATATTTAATACCTATAATTTTTTTAATATAATTTTTTTATAATTTTCATTTTACACAAACCTTGTCCTAACAATAACGAATACATAAACCAAAGAATCATCCAATTTGGTGCAGTCATTCGAAAGTGATGAGCGTACATACACTTCGAAGATCCATTTTTATTTATATAGATAGATGTAGAAGGTATTATACATTCTGTCAAGAAAGTACCGGGAATTGATAATTTAAAAATCCCCCCTGAAGAGATTTTTAAATTTCTTTTTGTTGTTAGATGGCACACATGTCCTCCATATTGAGGCAGAGATTGAGCATCATATGTCTTTTAGTTTGTTTACAGTGCGTGTATATGTCAGCTCATCTCAAGTATCTCTCGCGATTTTGCTATACATAAAACTGTCGAACAAAGAGTTAGTATCAAATTTTGCGTTGCAAATGGAATTTCGTGTGCCGAATCCTTGAAAATGTTGCAAAAGGCTTACGGTGAATCATCTCTATTAAAAACACGTGCATATGAATGGTATAATGCATTCAAAAGTGGTCGGGATGTGGTGGAAGATTTGCATCGCTCTGGTCGGCCATCAACGTCTTCAAGCGAAGTTAACATCACTAAAGTAAAGGAAATGGTGACTAGAAATCCTCATTTAAGTTTAAGAGAGATAGCAGCTGAGATGTCCGTGTCCCACGAATCCATTCGGACCATTTTAAAAAATTATTTGGGCATGAAACATGTTGCCGCTCGACTAGTTCCGAAAGACCTGAATTTTCTTCAGAAACTCAATCGCGTGTAGGTCGCTGAAGAGATGTTAGAACAAGTCAATTCAGACCGAACATTCATAAAACGCATTGTAACTGGTGACGAGACCTGGGTTTACGAGTTTGACTTGCAAACCAGTCAATAAGCTTCGGAATGGCATCTTCCAACAGATCCTAAACCGAAAAAACCACGCCAAAGTCCATCAAAAGTCAGTCATGTTGACTGTCTTTTTCGATTATCGCGGTGTTGTGCACTCAGAATTCTTGCTAGAAGGTCAGGCGGTAAATAAACAATATCATCTGAGTGTTATGCGGCGATTGAGAGAGCAAATTCGTCGAAAATGCCAGATTTGTGGAATTAAAAAACTCTTGGATTTTGAATCACGACAATGCATGCACCAGCGCACAAGGCTATCATTGTGAACGAATTTCTGACCAAAAACGCAACAAATACCATCGAGCGACCTCAGTATTCGCCTGGTATGGCTCCGGCTGACTTTTTTCTGTTTCCAAAACTGAAACTGCTACTTCGAGGTACCCGTTTTCAGTCAATAGAAGACATAAAAGAGAATTCGCTGCGAGAACTACAGTCTATTCCGAAAAATGTTTCGATGATTGGATTATTCGTTGGCGTAAGTGTATTGTTTCGGAAGGAGCCTACTTTGAAGGCGACAAAATATATTCGAATGAATGATAAACAGTCAGTGTTCAATTGACCAATTCCCGGTACTTTCTTTACAGAGTAGTATATAAAGAAGAACTCAATGTCAAATAAGAAATAAAAAGAAAGAAACAAAAGATATCATAGAACGGTTGAGAAGACGCAATCAGTTTGAAACGTCTGACCTCTGACATATTATTTGCGCAATTTCAATGTAATGTACTTCGGTTATCACGTTCGTATATTCTTAAATTATACCTATCTTCCGTTCTGCGATCATTGTTTATCTAAATGCTAGCAACGTGCCAACACCACCCAGTGAGTTATTTTAATTGTTTATAGTTAAGGCTTTTAAATATTATGTTAAATTTTCCGTTGTCTATAAAATGTATGTGAGTGTTAACAGATTTTTTCGGAAACTTTAGTTTTCACTTTGTAACATTTAATGTATGCAGTCTTATAACACTGCTAGACCCAAAAAGTGCTGGCTTGACGTCGTAAAGGGTGATATGCGTGCCAATGGGCTCACTACCAGGGATGCTGAAGACCGTGCGAAGTGCAGAAGAAAAAGTCGGAAAGCGGATCCCGGGCGCCGAAACGGAAGTTAGGTTGCGAGCGGGATGTAACGCTTAGATGATGAAGAAGAAGAAGAAAGTCTTATAACACTGCTAATTATTATATTTCAATAAATAGTTTTTAACTAAGTACTGATTGCATATGAAAGTGTGTAAGGTTTCTCAAACACTATAGAATATTGACATCTGTTTTTTCTGGACAATAACTAATAATACAAAGATGGATAATAGAAAACAGCACAGTGCTATGAAAATTAAATGGAGAAGATAGAAATATATCAGCATTTTATTCTGAAATGCGTGGGAAATTGTTTACAAATATATTGCGTGCAAGCATTTAATCCGGTAATTTAATCGTGAAGTTTTTAATATATGTCATAGACGCTAATACACCAAGCACTTTCATTATTTTGAGAATAAAATTATGTACAAGTTCTAAGTTAAAAGTGTTCAGGACTCCCCTAATGGGAACAGACTATATATCTGCCACGCTAGTCCAAGACGATACGCCGGGATACGGGTGATCTTTATAGGTTTCCTCACGATGTTTATCTTCGCTTTAAAATGTGCAAAAGAAATTCAACTGTGTGTTTTGTCGTGGACTTCGGACCCGTGATTATTGATCTCAGAATGTTGTGTTCATAATAGCTACCAAATGCTTATCAAAAGTTACTTATTAATAATATTAGTTTTCAGGCCGGAGGCGGCCTATTGTAAAAGGTGACAAAACAATCATATTTTATATAGGAGCACTACGGCTCCACTTACTAGGTCGTTGCAATCCGGACGAAGCGCGTCTGGATGACAACCATCCCTGGTCTTAGTTTTGCCCCAAAACAACCTTGTATTGGATTCCGGTATAAGTGACCCAGGTACCAGTTCCCCAACGACTACGGCAGCGTATTCGCGGTGCCCCTAACGTCACAAACATCCGTAGGCGACGGCAACTGCTTATTATCGTGCGAATCGTCAGCCTATCTGCTGTTCCATAACAATAAAATTACACGTTTCATTTATATATGTGTCAAAAGTGTTATTTTGACGTTGCCAGCAGACAAATAAATTTAATTTACTTGTATAGATTTGAATACTTACCGCAAGCCCGTTCCTCGCCACTTATTTTAACGAAACAAATTCCCTAAGGTAATCTCGAATAAAGGCTTTTGTTATACAATCTTGATACGTAATTATTCTATCAACAATGAGGCCTCAATTATCCCTCGTAATGTAGTTTATTATAAAGGCACATTCTATACGCTTATCCTGATATTGTTATCAAATTTCCATTCATACGCCTATAATGGAAGAACTTTACTATGTTAGTTTGTAATTAATCGATACTTTGCCAATATTAGTAGTGTATTATCGCTAACCTAAACCCTATTTCATATGATTGATAAATCTGAGGTCAACTTAAATCTATACATCTACACAAATAAATAAAATTGGAGTGTCTGTTTGTAATATTAAAATAACCGCTTTTTAATAAGTGCATTCGGACGTATGGTAATATTTCGGTAATGGTAGTTCAACCTGATTTCTCCAACTCTGAAGTGCTATTAATTTAGCTATCATCTCGAAGACAGTAATACAATAAGTTTGAAAATGATTGATTGCATTTACATTGACTTTACGTTTAATAATTTAATTGATTGGCGCGTTTATTTGAAGCTTCATTGTGAACGTTTAAATATTGTATTTTTGTTAGTAATTAATCCCAACCAGTACATAAAAACCGGATTCTTGTGTTTGTAAGTGTTTTACTACAGTTGTATTCGAAACAGCCTCGAATATAACCATAGTCGCGTTTCGTCGCAAACATCCGTAAACGATGTTAACTGCTTAATATTAAGTACCCACTTAATATTAAGCAGTTGACGGTAGCTTACGACCACAGACAGGCTGAAGACCCCTTCAGCCTGTCTGCTGTGATACAGTAAGTAGTACAATAAAAATACTGCGAGTCCTTTTGCGTCCATTGCTAACGAAATAGTCACAAAAATGTATAAAAAACTAGCTGTGCCCGCGACTGACGGAGTCGTGTGTCGCGTGGATTAGTGACCTTATCATTAAGGGGTATGAAAAATAGATGTTCGCCAATTCTCAGACCTACTCAATATGCTCACAAAATTTCATGAGAATCGGTCAAGCCGTTTCGGAGGAGTACGGGAACGAACATTGTGACATGAGAATTTTATATATAAGATATTCTGTCCCATTTCACACAGTGTCATCTAGACGACTAGACTGGTAGTAGTCACATAGTAAACAGCAGAGCGCTTGCGTTATGGGTATTAGACAACTGATATAGTATTTATATACTTTTAAATAATAAATATTATGCATAAACACCAATTTTTAGAGATGGATATTCCATATGAAGAGCTCCAAGTCCATCTGGATGGCATAATGTCCCTTAGTTTATAAATATGCCGTCATAATAACCGTGTGTTGTGTTCCGGCATTAGTGATCCAGGTTCCAGTACTCCTATACGGACAGCAGCGTATTCGAGGTGCCTCTAGCGTCGCAAACCTCTGTAGGCGACAGTAACTGCTTACTACTAAGTGGGCCGTCAGCCTGTCTACTGTTCCTCAGCAAAAACGGTAACAGAACCATTGCGCAACGGGGATCGTTTATGATAATTTGGTGGCTAACTTTGTTTTTCACAAGAGAATCAGTATTCTGACACCCTTTTCTTGAAGTGAAAAGAATAGTAAATTTACTAAATAAGGTAGGCAATCTTTGTCCATCCTTCACTTTGAGGAACGTAATGGTTTGGTTCTATTCTGCTAGTTAAAACCACGAATAGAACACATAATGACTAGATTATTTATATTTTAACTAGCTGTGACTGGGCAGAATTTTTTGGATATATCTTATGTTTATTTTGGATTAGAAACCCTATAAACCCTAAAATATAAATGAAATATGCAAACAGTAAGTATTATCGAATGCAATTGTTACGCCATGCGAATAAGTACACTCGAACCTACAATTCTAGCCTAAGTTAAACCCTATTTCATATGATTGATGACATAAATCTGAGGTTTTTTTTTTCTAAATTAAAATAGCCTAAGTTACTCCTTTGTACATCAGCTCTCTGCCAGTGAAAGTCCTGTCAAAATCGGTGCAGCCATTTCAGAGATTAGCCGGAACAAACAGACAGACAAAAATTGTAAAAAATGTTGTTTTGGTATATGTACCGTGTATACGTCCGAATGCACTTAGTAAAAAGCGGTTATTTTAATATTACAAACAGACGCTCCAATTTTATTTATTTGTATAGATGGTAATGTTCAACTATGTAATGGTAATGTGTTACAAAAGAGGAAAAAGACTGTTATTATCTTTGCGTGACTTGTTCATTTGCAATGAAGGTTACAACAGTTTTATGGTACGGCAATTACTCATTCGTAAAAAGTATGTAAATAAATGTACTCTTGAAAGGTAACCCTTACTAAGCGACATTGAGTGAACTTTCCAGGAAATAAACTCCTGTACGGACAGAGCAGTGTGTTCACGGTGCCCCTAGGCGTCGCAAACATTTGTATACGACGGTAACTAGTTATTATTAAATGGGCCGTCAGCCTGTCTGCTGTTCGTCAGCAATAAAAATAGGGATTTGAAGTTCAAATATTTAGAAAACAAAATTCAAATCACACAATTAGGTGAGTTCTAAATTCATCTAATTGTGTGATTTGAATGATTTTATGATACGGTACGATCCCGAGCCAATAGAGACTGAGTATCATTACTCCAGTCTTCAAAGGCAAGGTCGGTGCAGGAGTGCGATGAGTACCGAGGTATTAAGGTCATGTCCCATGAAGCTCCTCGAGAGGATTATCGACTCTCGGATTCGGCAGGAGTGCACTATCTCGGGATGTCAGTGTGTGTTTCGCCCTGGTCATGGGACCATGGATCCTGTTTTTGCCCTAAGGACTGTTGCGGAGAAATACAGGACGAAGAATACGCCTCTGCATTGCCTGTTTCTTAATTTGCAGAAGGCCTTCGACTGTATTCCTCGCGCGATAATCTGGTGGACATTGCGATCTAAAAGGGTTCCAGAGGCCTATATTGACATCATCCAAGACATGTACCGTGACTCCGATTCCGTAGTTCGGACCGTTGTTGGCGACACAAAACTTTTCCCCATCACCGTCGGGGTGCACCAAGGATCCGCCCTTAGTCCGTTTCTGTTTAGCGTGGTATTGGACGTATTGTCAGATAGCATCAGAAACTCACATGAGCAGCCCCCGTGGCTGCTCATGTATGCTGATGATATCGCGCTGGCAGATTCGGACAGGGATAGGTTGGTGCGACGCATGAAGGCGTGGAAGGAGTCGCTTGAGAACGGTGGTCTACAACTTAAGGTGGCGAAGACCGAGTACTTAGCCTGTAACTCCACAGATCCCACACCCGTACGCATAGGCAGCAACACAGTCGAGCGCACGGACTAAGTGAAATACCTGGAATCTGTATTTCATGCGTCTGGTGACATCGATTGCGACGTCAAGGTACGCATTGCTGCCGCGTGGGCTAAATGGCGTGAGGTAACTGGTATCATTTGTGACCCCAAGATGCCGGTAAAGTTGAAGGGACAGGTGTATAAGACCATCATTAGGCCTGTCCTTTTATACCGGCTGTGAAACATGGCCGGTGTTAGAGCGACACAAGCAAGAACTGCGTGTCACGGAGATGAATATGCTGCAGTGGATGTGTGGAGTGACGCGGCAGAACTGCGTTGGAACTCCCGCATTCGCGGTAGTCTTCATGTCCGTGACATTGCGGATAACTGCAGGAGTGTCGGCTCCGTTGGTATGGCCACGTTTTACCGCAACCGGATGCTTATGTAGAAAACAAATGTCTGGCCATGCCGCCTCCGCCGGGCCCCGGTAAGAGGGGTAGACCCAAAAAGTGCTAGCTTGACGTCGTAAAGGGTGATATGCGTGCCAATGGGCTCACCACCAGGAATGCCGAAGACCGTGCGAAGTGAAGTAGAAAAAGTCGGAAAGCGGACCCCGGGCACCGAAATGGAAGTTTGGTTGCAACCGGGATGCTACGCTGAGGTGATGATGATGATGATTAATGATTTTATGATAGATCAATTCCCAATGTTTCCGTGTAGGGGCGGGGTAAGAATGCAGCCTGTCGTAAAAGGCGACAACACAACCCTAGTTACGTTATAGGGCCGCAAGCCCGTCTGGATGGCATATTGTCATATTTATTTACTAAAAGAACTATATATGTAGTGTATCAGTGATGTAGTTCTTCAGTTTCATTGCTTCGAAGATTCTGAACGCGTCTTGCGTCGCGCGTGCAACGTCCGATATTACAACGCCTCACTGGTGCCATTTTCTTATCGATAATAATAAATATCACTATGATAAAACTCTAAATATACGAAACAATTCGAAGCATTGACGTATCAGTGTGAAGTTTGAAGTCAACTGTCACTTGTCACAGTTTGTTGTCAACTGTCACTTGATCTGCTATCCTGAGTGCGACTACGTTCTATAATAACATTAAAATAATTAATATAAAATACATTTTTTATTTTTTTCATTTTATATAAACCTTGTCCTAACAATAAGGAATACATAAAACAAAGAATCATACAATTTGGTGCTTACGATTCGAACGTTATGAGCGTACGTACATTTCGAAGATACATTTTTATTTATATAGATTAGAATTATAAATATATAAGTAAATTACAAAAGTCGTACTTAACAAATGTTCGTTTTACGAGTTTATTTTTGATATCGTCTTCTACTTCAAATAATCTAATATTTAGACTAAGTCTGACTTGAAATGTCTGTTTCACGGAGTAGATTTTGCGTATACTAATATGATTGGCAGCATTTGTGACTTGCCAGGTCGTTGCCCTTACCTTTTAGTATAAAAGGCATTCAATTTATTTTTTTGTTAATTATGACACGCTTATATATCGCTCGAAAACAACCGATCGCGTGCTATTTGCGAGGTATGATAAACTCGTATGTTAATTATAAATTTCGTGACGCTGGCAGTGGCATATTGGTTTAAATTTAGTAAAACTGACACGTCTAATAAACAGAGTGACTTATAATAAAAAAATGTTACTCTTCTAAAAAGCGTGGGGTACCCGATATAAATCGTTAAAAAAATTTTTTATTAGTTTCATTTCGAAATGCAGAGTTAGTTTATTAAACATGTCATACAAAGCGCCCCACGCTTTTAGAACAGTGACATTAATTTTCTCGTCAGTAATTATATTCTTGTGTTAAGAATTTTTTGTTTTTACTTTTTCGTTTCATGAACTATGAAAGCGTGTATTTTTAGTTTTTTTTAAACTATTATTTATTTTTTGGCAATTCCCAATCGGTAAATGTTTTTATTAATTTAACGCTATCTTCCGACAGTTTCATTGATTTAACGCCATCTTCCGGCAGTTTTATTAATTAAACGCCATCTTCCGGCAAAAGGAAAATAAGCGTTAATCCTTATGATACTGATAAGGACTATGGGACAAAATGATTAAATATGTGTATTGTTGTCTTGACAAGTGTGTGAAATTTTGAACATTCAAAATGGGTAAAATTTCAGTCCGAAAATTCTCTTACATACTCGTAAATACAGGTGAAGATAATAAAAGCGTGGTAAAAAAGGTTTATTTGTTTGGCTTTGTGTGAAGTCAAATATGCTTTGTAAAATTGACATATTTACAATTTGATTTTAAATAAAATATTTTATTATTGACTGTTAACATACAAGCTATCATTTCAATGCGTGTCTCTGACTGGGTCAGAGTCCCCGCATATGGAAGACGGGAAGCTGATCTTGATTACAAGAGACCCGCCGTCCGCCTACTGACTGATCTTGGATGATGTGGGGAAGATCTTTGAGAGAATTTTTGCAGACCGCCCCGTGTATTACGTACATTACTAGAGATCACGTATTTGATGAGCCAGGCGGAAGATGCGGTGGAACGAGGTGGATAACACCCCACCTCAGAAATTCGGCGGAATGCTCGAAATCGTCAACGTCTTCAACACCCTGCCGTGGATATGCGTGCTGGGGGCGCTCTGATACCATCGAGATATCAATCGTCGATTTCATCTACTCATAGTCATCAACCAATACTTCCGCCGCATATTCAAGGCGTGCCGTCATCTATCCGGTCCAGCATGTAAAACAAATTGGACAAAAAATGTTGTACGATCTTCCGCAATGGTCAGATTTGTGCCCCCTGCTATGGAACACTAACACTAAACTACCGCCCTGGAGGGCGTCAGTGTAATCTATTACGCTAACGATACTCTATTAGCAACGAACGGCAGAACCCCCTTCCAGGCGTATATTTTAGACATGGCTTGGGTAGCTCAGACGCAGTATCCGGCTACTCGGCCTGGAGGTGGACCTAGACCAAAGTGCCAAAAGGCGTCCAAAGACCTACGGCCGCCGTAAACAGCGGGCGCGGGCAGCCCCTCGTGAGAGGTTCCGCTACCCCCACCTACGCCGCGATGGTGAGGGCACATGTGCTGTTACGCGCTGCCCCCCTCAATCCAGAATTACCACAGGAAAGTGCTTGGGGGTAAACCCGTTGGCGCATTTAGAAGAGGTCTGCCTTGAAGTAAAAGGTGGGCCGTCGCCGACTCGTCACTAGATCGGCAGGTCTGTTGTCCGTCAGCTCAAGCATATTAAGCGATAGGAGAACAGCGGGGCTTTTAGTGTGAGGATTCTCACGGAGTCCCACATACCTCCGACTTCTCTACTGTCGGGTAGGAGACTAAGAAATGAATGTTCCTCAAAAAAAATAAGCTATCATATTAATATAATTCTAAAATGTCACACATCGTACAAATTTCTAAGCGAATCTCTAGACGATTTACTTGTATACTTATTGTTAGTGTTATTCAGATACAATCGTCATTTGTCTTACTTGAAACGCACAAGAATTCCAAAATTTATATTTCTTTACAGCCGAAATAAATAAAAGATTTTTGTTTATACAGGAGTTTTAATAGATTTCATATCAGTGCCGGTGACTGTTGGATTCACTTCGGCCACTTCAGTAATAATCGCCGTCTCACAGCTAAAAGGCTTACTTGGATTACAGTTCAAGTCCGGTGGCTTTTTGGATACTGTGAAGAAGGTACTATTTTTTTTTTATAAAAAGTATAAAAAACAAGTATATATAAATCATTTTTTTTAGTAATAACATAACATGATTTTTTATTTAACCTATTAATTGCGACAATATTTTGTTCTAGGTAGAAATTCTTCGATATTATATGTATTGCACTTTGGAATCTTAACTGACATTAAAATGTGATTTTTTTATGTTTCCGTCATTCCCAGTATACCATCTACGTTTCAACATACTTTTACTTATTAAATAATAATAGGAGAAGAGTGTCAAATATTGATGCAATTTAATTTTTCAGGTTGTGATAAATATACCAAATGCTAGGTTAGCTGACAGTGCTTTAGGAATATCTTGTATAATTATTCTATTACTAATGCGAGTAAGTGTTTTCATTATCCAATTATTTTTAAAATCTAAGAACCTCAAATATTAAAATTTAAATATAATTATGACTGAACGATGATGTTCCCAGGCGTAAGAAAATTTTGAAGATAAATAACTAAAATACATTATTTATATTTCAATGGTTTGCTTAATTTATTGCCTTGAAATCACAATAATTTTTGGTAGGTATTTAGTTGCACAATTGGCCAGAATGTACATATAAAAAGCGTGTTTTTTTAAATTATAATTTATTTTTAAGTTTTTAGGTGGTTAAATTATAATTTATTGGTTGTCAATTTCCAATCTTTAAATTTTATTATTAATTTAATGCCATCTTCCGGCAGTTTTATTTACTCCATTTCCGGCAATTATATTAAGTAAAAGCCATCTTCCGACAGAAGGAAAATAAAGCGTTAATCTTGATGATCCTGATAAGTACTGTGGGACAAAATTATTAAATTTGTGTATTGTCATCAGGTCTTTACAAGCGTGAAAATTATGAATTTTTTTGATTTTTCCAAATGGGTAAAAATCGAATCCGAAAATTCCGTTATAATAGATTGATACATACAGGATAAGTTAATAAAAGCTTGGTAAAAATGATTTGATTTATTCAGCCAGCATTAATCAGAAAGTTTTCATTCATTTCATTTCAGTTGTTATTTATTTTATTACTTGGTATTCTCATCGATATTTCATTCACGCATGATTAATTAAAATTCTTTGAGTGAATTACGGTTTTTTTTAGTATAATAATTAAAGCAATGAAGATACACTTGGCTTTGACTCAATAATTAAAATATTTTAGGTTTATTTTTGCAATCAATTGATATTCGATTCTATAACGGAATCGATACGGACAGCACTGCTGTTAGATAATTGGCCGACTACGGTCGTGTTTGTGGGTACTGCATGTTGAAAAGAATATTCGTATGATTTGCAAATAGTGTTTGCTGAATTGAATGTACTTATGCCAATTGTTTTTTTTTTTTTAATAACTATCAAGCGTCCCTGATAATGCCTGTAATGTAAAAAAAATTAAATTTTAGCATTTATTTCGGTTCTTAGATGCACTTTGCATTAACTGGTGCAATGCTTTCAGAAAATGAAAGATATAAATCTCCCACCCAGTCAGAAGGGATTAAAAAAGGCTTTGTGGCTTTTGTCCACTTCAAGGAATGCAATCGTCGTGGTGCTGTGTTCAGTCGCCGCTTTTCTCTTTCACACTTATTCCGAGACACCGTTTAAGCTAACTGGAACTGTCAAGTTAGTACGATCTTTTATAATTCATGTCTTAACTATACCCATTAGTATAAGAAATTGACATAATTGTTTATGTTATTAAGTTATAACCTCCATACACATAGAGCTTTACAGTTTGCATCATTCGTCATAAGTACTAAAACTTCTTTAGATAAGGCACACACAGAATCGGCTACTGTCGTCGATGAATATTTGATCACAAAGAAAACCAGGAATCCGAATGACCGTACGAAACACTTATTGCATTGACCTGACCATTTCACGTTATCTATTACATATACACTGACAGACTCATAAACTGCATCAAACTAATAGACGACTTTGAAATAAATATTTTAACCAAGTATGCAAACTTTCTATACAGATTTAAATTGAAACCTCTAGATTGGTTCGTGAACTTTAAAATAGCGTAGGGTCATATCCTTAAGTTTAAGTTTGTGTACTGGAAAGGACCTTAAGACTTTTTTGAAGAAAAAACAGAAATATAAGGAAAATTGGTTTAATTAAAAAATTGGTTTTAACAATAGACACAAACTTTATGCAAGGGTTTATTTATGTTTTAATAAGGTGTATTACCTCCACGTGCTCTTATTACGGATTCTAATCGGTTCCGCATAGATTTTATTAGGGTTATTAAAAGATTTTGCGGAATATTGTCCCATTCTTCTGAAAGTGCTGTTCTTAGTGCTGCCACTGTCGTAGGCAAAGGGTTTCTCGCATATACAGCTCTTTTTAAATTGTCCCAAACATGTTCAATGGGATTAAAATCCGGGCTGCGTGCTGATCAATTCGTTGTACGTATCCCAACATCTTCGCAATATTGTCGAACTTGTGCAGCAGCGTGCGGCCGGGCATTATCCTGCATTAAAGTAAAATTTTCGCCTATGAATCCCATGTAAGGCACCACGTGATCTAAGATCTCTGTTATGTAGCTATGTGCAGTCAAACCCCCTCTTACCGTACCGTTGTTATTACCGTTTTGACGGACCATGTCTATGAACACAAGTTCTGTTCGCCCGTTCATCGATATGGCCACCCCAGACCATACACGAACCGTCTCCAAAAGGAACACGCTCCTCAATGCAATTTTGAGCATATCGCTCCCCATGTCGACGATAGACTCTTCTGCGACCATCTGCACCATATAAACATGTCCTACACTCGTCCGTGAACAATACGGAGGCCCATTGCTCTTCTGTCCAATTCAGGTGATCACGCGCAAATCTTAAGCGAGCTTGTCTGTGAGCTACAGACTACTTTGGACCATTTGCTGGTCTAAAAGGGATGATATCCGCTTCCTTTAACCTTCTTCTTATTGTTAGTGCACTCACGTTTACTCCACGTACTTCTTTAAGCTCTGTTTTGATGTTAACTGACGTGAGGAAACGATTTCGCAGGGAAGTTGTAACAATAAATCGGTCATCACGACCGGTGGTTGCTTGAGTCTTGCTTGTACCGCGTCTCCTTCTGTAAGAACCTGTCTCCACAAACCTTCTGTATATTCTAGAAACCGTAGACTGGTTTAAATTTCTACCAATCGTTCGTTGATCCAAGCCCTCCCGCACCAATACTAAAATATAACCCTAATAAAATCTATGCGGAACCGATTAGTATCCTCCACGTACCCTACGTGGAGGTAATACACCTTATTAAAACATAAATAAACCCTTGCATAAAGTTTGTGTCCATTGTTAAAACCAATTTTTTAATTAAACCAATTTTCCTTAAATTTCTGTTTTTTCTTCAAAAAAGTCTTAAGGTCCTTTCCAGTACACAAACTTAAACTTAAGGATATGACTCTACGCTGTTTTAAAGTTCACGAACCAATCTAGAGGTTTCAATATAAATCTGTATAGAAAGTTTGCATACTTGGTTAAAATATTTATTTCAAAGTCGTCTATTACTTTGATGCAGTTTATGAGTCCGTCAGTTTATAAATAGCTCTTTCTTGCCGACGTCTCTAGAAGAAGACAGTCAGCTGCAGACTAGGTATGTGATAACATATTATCTGGATTATATTATTTTACCATTGTAAAAACATTTTTAGAGAAGGACTACCATCCCTAAGATTGCCTCCATTCAGAACAGAATATGACGGAAGAGAAGTCTCGTTCATAGAGATGTGTTCGGATCTCGGATCGTCAATCGTTTTAGTTCCTATTATAGCGGTATTGGGCAATGTTGCTATCGCCAAAGCTTTTGGTAAGTTTATTTTATTTACTTCATAAAAACAGTTGTGTATAATTAATTTAGGTTGTCTATTGAAAAAAAAATACTATTACATATTTTCTTTTATTGACTCTAGCGAATTTTAAAAATAAATATCGCGCCAGTCTTTTTATAAAGCTTACTTCTTAGTATACTTATAGCCATCTCATATATTCAAAAATTAACAGTTTATCTGAAAAATTACCAAATATTTATGTATAATATATAATAATGTGCCATTTATATGCTGCAAATTCAGGCGTTATGATAGTTAATGATATACAAGCTCTTAGAATAACTTGATACGTGGTTTATCGATGGCGTCATTTATAATTTAGATAAAGATACAAAAAGTTATTTCCAGACTGTTAAAAAATGCGTTATTGAAAACCACCGAGTTAATTTTTTCCGAATTCAAATCAACGCGAGTATTACCTTTAAAAAATATGATCGATTTCTCGATGTTTAACAGTTTTTACGTAGTTATTTTTATTGCAATATAATATGATTAATTGGTAGTAAAAGAGCCCCTACAGCTGGAGGATTCTAGACGGGGTGGGACTTGCATCTCCGCCACGAGCCAGTCAGGCGTGGGTACGACTACCAGACGACACTCCAGAAAACCAGGGAGTCGCCTAACGTCGTAGCCAACCCAGCCAGACCGACGGACATCGGAGATGCCGTTCCCGCCCCAGGAACACTCTCTGTGCAGGCGCAGTTGAAATGGGCATGGTTTCGACTACCAAATCAGGGCCCGGGACAGAACCCGAGACCCCAACTAGTACTCGCAACCATCCCAACGGGGACCGCGCCACGAACAGAGAGCGAAGTTGGGAAAGGATGGGGGAGGTAGACGGGAAGAAAGGGGGGACTTCGCCGCTTCGGACGGGAAGGTGAATGAGGTGGCGGATGCTCGGGCACCTCGGGTACGCACACCCGTGCACTCCTCGGGCAGAGAAACGCTCCTGAGGGGAAAGATAGCTGATGTAACAAGAAGTAACTGATAAGTTTCGAAAATTTTATATTCCAATTTAAGTTGACCTCAGATTTATATCAACAATCATATGAAATAGGGTTCAGCTTAAGCTGGACTTTGTAGGTTCGAACGCACGTATTCCGGAGGTGCATGGCGTAACAGTTGCATTCGATAACACTGACTGTTTGTATATTTCATTTAATTATATTTTAGGGTTTATAGGGTTTGTATAAGATTTATCCAAAAAATCACTATTCCACGCGGACGGAGTCGCGGGCACAGCTAGTATACAATAACAGATAGTTTCGACCAGCTTTTATCAATTAATTTTGCAGTTTCTTTCCGTATTGTTATAGCAGTATTAATATAAACGGCAATTCATTATTACGACCTTGATATTATTGTACCTAAAGCAAGCGTGACTTGATTGCCCCTCTAACTAATTTATTTCGCGTAATTTTTTTTATGATCAACTTATATATCAACTTAACAAACTATAATTGAATAGCTGAGTTATTACGGTTATCTGCTAATATTTTAGCAAAAACATAATATACAGACTGACAAACCCGTCCAAATTCACACAGAAGAATCTTTAGTAAAAGTTATGAGAAACATGTATTTTAGTTTTGTATCACATAGTACAAAAATGTTGAGTAATCAGCATCACAAAGTCATTCAAAGAACTCGTAATTTACATAATACGGCGCTAGAGTGTCAATGACCTCTCCATCTGACCTAGTAAAAGGCTGAGGACGGCGGCATTGAACCGGGCGAGCGAATACGCACTACTCATTTACGCGGGTGTGACAGAGACAGGTAATAACAGGTTAACGTACGCTATTTGCACCATATGATTATTCTGTACGATTGAATTAATGATCCTATATGAAATATTTTATGGTGAAAATTTGACATACAATTTTTTTTGCAAACATGGGTTCCTTAAATGTTTAGTGCGTAAAAAAATTTGGACGGGTTTGTCAAAGTCACCCTGTTAAGTTAAGTAGTTAATAATCAGACTGGTGAGATGAATGTTTCTCACCGGCGGTATGGTATGGTTCCAATCTCCCTTAGCAAAACCATATCTGGGCACATCTCGAGAAAATCTCGTGCCTCTTTAGCCTAGGCAACGAATAATAATGACGGAAGATTAAATTCCATGGGACTGAATAATTTTTTGACCTATACACACAGTATAAATAAATACGGTAGAACTTCTAAGACGAAAACATCCCAACATCGGAAAAAAAATTGTGTTCCCTTCCCTCCAACCCCAAATTCCGTTACTCGAAATCTGAACCCTCGTATAACCTAAAATAATTAGTGAAGACCTATTAGTAAATACAGTACTTATTTCCACTCTATAACTCGAAGAAATAAATTGGACCTCTGTATCTCGAACAGAAAATACATTTTTCCTCTATAATTAAGAATTTTATTCAGTTAAACTCTAAGAATAAATCTTAACCTGTACTAGTCGAATGTTTCCTCACAAAATTTGCTTAAATCGAAAACTCAATAACTCGTACTTTTGGGTGTCTCCCTTCAAGATCAACTTACAGAGGTTCTACTCTATAAACAAAAATTACTGTAATTATAAACTCGAAGCTTGAATTCTACTTAATATAATTCTAAATTGAAATCTCATCATATTACTTCATATAAATATGAACATCGTAGAAAGTGTTAAGGTAAGGATTTCACAAACGGATCTTCCTAATATAACGTTTCAGTTCATATAACCAGCGCGTATTTCAAAAAAATTACTTTATAATTGATATTTCGTAACCTAAAATACATTAATAGTGCAATACATACTTAAATACCTATCATGTAATTCATTTTATGAGTTATTAATTAAATTTTACGTGTGTTGAACTGAAGCAATTATTTTGGGTATGATTATGATGTTACTTACGTATTTACTACCACGTAGCATCATCATCATCCCAGCATTGTATCCCGGTTGCAACCTAACTTCCGTTTTGGTGCCCGGGGTCCGCTTTCTGACTTTTTCTACTCCACTTCGCACGGTCTTCAGCATCCCTGGTAGTGAACCTAATGGTACGCATATCACCCTTTACGACATCAAGCCAGCACTTTTTTGGTCTACCCCTCCTGCCGGGGCCCGGCGGAGGCGGCATGTCCAGACATTTGTTTCCCATGTAAGCATCCGGTTGCCGGAAAATGTGGCCGTACCATCGCAGCCGACACTCCTGCAATTTATCCGCAATGTCGCGGACATGAAGGCTGCCGCGAATGCGAGAGTTCCTAAAGCGGTCCTTCCGCGGCATTCCACGCATCCACCGCAGCATATTCATCTCCGTGACACGCAGTTCTTGCTTGTGTCGCTCTACCACCGCCCACGCTTCATAGCCGTATAAAAGGACAGGCCTAATGATGTTCTTACAGACCTGTCCCTTCAACTTTACCGGCCACAAATCTTGGGGTCACAAATGTCATTAATTACCTCACGCCGTTTGGCCCACGCGGCAGCAATGCGTGCCTTGACGCGCGAAATACAGATCCCAAATATTTCACTTGGTCCGTGCGCTCGACCGTGTCTCCGCCTATGCGTACGGGTGTGGGATCTGTGGAGTTACAGGCCAAGTACTTGGTCTTCGCCACATTGAGTTTCAGACCACCGTTCTCAAGCGACTCCTTCCACGCCTTCACGCGTTGCACCAGCCTACCCCTGTCCAAATCTGCCAGCGCGATATCATTAGCATACATGAGTAACCATGGGGGCTGCTCATGTGAGTTTCTGATGCTATCTGACAATACGTCTAATACCACGCTGAACAGAAACGGACTAAGGACGGATCCTTGATGCACTCCGACAGTGATGGGGAAGGATTTTGTGTCGCCAGCAGCGGTCCGAACCACAGAATCGGAATCGCGGTACACGTCTCGGATGATGTCAATATAGGCCTCTGGAACCCTTTTGGATCGCAATGCCCACCAGATTATCGCGCGAGGAATACAGTCGAAGGCCTTCTGCAAGTCAAGAAACAAGCAATGCAGAGGCGTATTCTTCGTCCTGTATTTCTCTGCGACAGTCCTTAGGGCAAAAATAGGGCCCATGGTCCCATGACCAGGGCGAAACCCATACTGACATCCCGAGACAGTGCACTCCTGCCGAATCCGAGAGTCGATAACCCTCTCGAAGAGCTTCATAGTGTGGGACATGACCTTTATACCGCGGTAGTTACCGCACTCCTGCACCGATCCAATGCCTTTGAAGACTGGAGTAATGATTCTCAGCCTCCATTGGTTCGGGATCGTACGGGTGAGGAGTGTCCGGTTAAAAGGGTTTGTTAAAATGCCCACACCACGAGAGCCCATCGCCTTTTACGCTTCGATGGGGACTCCATCGGCTCCGACAGCTTTCCGATTTTTCATGCGGCGAAAACAATTCTGGACTTCTGTAGGCGTTACTGGTGGCACTAATCCTTGATTTGGAGGAAGATCTGGCGGCTGCACCTTTCATTATCATTAGGGCTATAACCATACGTAAATCTGCAAAAAAGAATTATAAAGTTTTCAATAATTAAATATGTTTTAGTTTTGGGGAAATATGTTTAAATACTACAAATTATATTTACTTACATTTGTTAAAATAAAGGCGCAGTTAGAATATAATTAATAAAGAATATAAATACTGTATAAATAAGATCGCCGGAATAGGTTGGATGAGGGCAGCTCAGGACCGATCGTCGTGGAGATCTTTGGGGCAAGCCTTTGTCCAGCAGTGGGCGTCTTCCGACTGAAATGATGATAAATACTGTAGTAATCTATGGGTTGTCATAGTTGTGACAGTCAACGCGCGACTTCAAAGGCGCTAGCCATATGGTTTTAAATTACGAAAATCGCCTGTCGCCAACAGAAGAAATGTATGGATTTGACAATGGGATGGGATTTATTAAATAACCGCCAAAGTATTCATATCGCCATTTTATAAAATAAACTAGAGCGGTAACAGCTTGTGTCAAATAAATAACGAAAATATTATGGCTAAGCCCGTTGTTAAATGTTTATGGGAGTACAAGTTTATTTTGACTCAACACTCAATGCATTTTTAATGTCGCGTCGTTTTTCAATAATGTGATATGTGGTCTAGTAACTAGTCATCTGTTCCGATTAAGAGGGCATGGGTTAGAATACAAGCCATTCATCATGAACTTACTCGTCGCAAGAGCCTTTGCGCTCATTGGGGGGTAGGGGGATATGAAAATTTACACAAATGAAGCACAATTCTATGTTATACATAACATATTTTTAGCACCAAAATATATTCACAAAAATTCGTATCATTAAGGCAACGATTTAAAAAATTACTTTGAATCAATATCTATCGTCACGAGATTAGTTATTTAAAGAAATCAATGTTGTATGTTGAATACTTTCCTTTGTTCCAGCAAGTGGAGAGTCAGTAGATGCTACACAAGAACTAATCACGCTTTCATTTGCGAACATATGCGGCTCGTTTGTGGGAGCCATGCCTATTACTGGATCGTTCTCAAGGAGTGCTGTTAACCATGCCAGTGGTGTGTCGACTCAATTTGGTAGCATTTATACAGGTAAGTAAATAGATTAAAGAAAAATGCATTTTGATTACGTGGATAAGTTAATTAGTATACCAGCACAATACAAAATATCCAAGTAACTATCAAAATGTATTGAGACTGTACGTTAGAAAAAAGGAAATACATTTATTTGCGGCAAATATAAACACAACAATAAAAAATTTTTGTTTATTGCTGCAGGACAGCAGACAGGCTGACGGCCCACTTAGAATTTAGCAGTTACCGTCGCCTATGGGTGTTTGCAATGCCAGTGGCATCGCGAACACTCTGCTGTCCCGTAAGGATACAGGAAGTTGGGTCACTAATGCCGAAACACAACACAAGGTTATTATGGCGGCATACTTAAGGCCAAAGGTGGTTGCCATCCAGACGGGCTTGGGGCCCTACCACGTAGATAGGGTGGGTTGTTTTGTCGGCTTTTACGGCAGGTCGAGCCTGACCGCAGAGGACAGTATTCTTTCTCCGCCCCTGCACGGATATAATACTCTAATAATACACTAATACAAATATTGCCCTAAAAAGACCACAAACTCAGCATGTTCTAGTAGAAATTACTAGTGCCATTCTCCCATTTCCACCTGGTTATATTAGCGACTGCAAAACCCTACTTACATCTAATATATAAAATTCTCGTGTCACAGTTTTCGTTGCCATACTCCTCCGAAACGGCTTGACCGATTTTGATGAAATTTTTGTGCTTATCCGGTATCTATGAGAATCGGCCAACAGCCATTTTTCATCCCCCTAAATGTTAGGGGTAGTCCACCCCTAAATTTTTTTTTGACATTTTATTATTTTTATGGCAGAACAACGTTTGCCGGGTCAGCTAGTAAGAGTATAATACAAAATATAAAAACGAAAAAACATAAATTACGGTGGTATGTAAACTAGTTCTATATTCGATTTAGAAAGTAATAATAAAAGGTAATAAATAATAGCCAACAATAAAACCCACCAATCCGCCTTAGACAACCGTAGCGGGATACTGACCGTTCATACTAAGGGAAGGCCCATGCCCAGCTGTGGGCTGTTTTTATTTTATTATTAATAAAAAAAAAACCAAACAACCTTAAAAATTTCAAATACCAAGCTCAATGCCTTGGTTCTGGCCATAGCCAGCAGGGAATCCGGACGGACAACGTTAATCTTCTGCGAGGGCATTATGTGACATTACGAGGACTTTAGAATCCACCGCCCACTCCTTTATCGCGAAGGTGAGGGCACGCGTGCCTTCCCTAATCCTGGATGACGCAAGTGGTTGAAATGCTGACTCTGGCAAACTATGAAAGAGGCTCGCCCTGACAGAAGGGATAAGTCGACGCCCGCCCGGGCGACGAGATTGACGGCCCAGACACTAGGCAATAGGAGGGCAGTGGGATTTTATAACGGATTTTTATTGAGGGTATTAATGGGGTTGGTTTCGCTCAAATTCATACAATGTCAAGTTCAAAGGAAAATGTAAATCATTTTCGTTCATGATTTATGGTACACGACATTTACAGTAAAATCATTATCTCATTAATAAACTATAAAATATCGAGTAATCTATTTCTTTTAACAAGCCGCGCGGCTACTGACTGAAATAAAATTAGTGATAAAAGACTACTACTGGATTATTATTTTTGTTGAAAACAGCCATGGACTCCAGAGTGATGTGGCTCCAACCTAAATGACACTTAGAGGATTTTTGTTATCTTTTAATCGTTACTGTTTTGAGAAACGCGTTACTTAATTGCTCTTCGTTCTGTTTAAGGGCACACCGTGTCTCCTCCTTTTCCTCTCGTCTTCACCCAGTCCGTCCATATTTTATTTGGTTCTTTAATTTGTAACGTTTTCAATGTTTCTTTCCTTCCTATACATTGTTTCCTTTGCATTTTATAACCACGCTTATCTAGTGAATACAAAAGCAAACATTTATTTAGGACAAATAAACGTTTTGATAAAAAAAAAAAACGATAATATATATAGAAATATAATAAAAATAAAAAGATGTATATAGGTGTCTCTTTTTACTGTGACTTTTTCGTTTCATCGAGTTTCAGATCACAACGATACTAAAGAAGTTTTCACCCCATAAATAAATAATCAACCAAAAAAAGCATCATTGTCTGAAATATTATTGTACTTCTTAATAACACCGGCACACAAAAAAAACAAAGTAATTTGTACGCTGCGGTACCGACATGTATGTGATCCTCTGAATCTGAAAATTAACATAATCGTAATTTTTTGCAATGTTCAACGAATTTTTTCAAAGTACTTTTATATTTAAAACGACTTATGGTTCAAATTAAACTTCAGACCCGGATTCAGCGGATCAAAATCATAAAATTCATGATTGGTCTAATTCCACAATTTTTTTCCTAACCAAAACACCTAATTTTGCCATTTTTCACGATTTTGGCATTTTTCTCCAGATTTTGGTACGGACCAGACTGATCCCAGATTCGGATTCAGCGGGTCGAAATACATGTCAGTAGGTAGGTGGGGTCAAAGGTACAAACCACTTTTATATTTTGTGTGCCGGTGTAATATTTCTGAATGTAATAACTTACATAGTAGCCAAGTAGTATCGTGGTCTAATCGCAACTTCACAGTATATGTTCGATTTTCACTATCGCATTGATACTCACAGACATTTTGTTTAAATATGACCTATGTATAGTGTTGGACATGACACGATTATAAAATGAGTTTGTAAGAGTAACATGACATTTTGAAATGAAGTATTACAATGTACCACTTCAATTGAGGCGAGACATTTTGTACTGTGACAGTACATTTGTACTGCAGCATTACATTTGTACTGTGGCAGTACATTTGTACTGCAGCATGACATTTGAGCCGTAGCAGTACATTTGTACTGCAGCATGATATTTGAGCCGCAGCATGACATTTGAGCCGTAGCATTACATTTGTACCGCAACAGTACATTTGAAGCGATGGCCGTTATTCCCTCGGTTGTACCGTTTTTCACAATTTGTACCTATGTACTACAGAGTGTAAAATATACATAATATTTAAAATATAAATAATACATACAAAATATTTTAATTAATTATTTTAAAAAATAATGTAAAATATAAATAATACTATAATAATACTGCCGCTTTGCTATTAAAAGTACTATTGATTATTACCTTTAACCTTTGTAACTAAATTAAACTAATTAATATACATAAGATAATATTCAACTATAATAACTAAAGGATTGGAATTTATTAAATAAAAGCAAAATTACAGATATTTTAAATTGTCTAGAAACATAACGTCGATTACAAAAACAAAATATTTATGTGTGCAACTGTAGTACGTATCAAATAAAACTTTTAGTTCGAAAATGTTCGTTAAAAATCGGGCGCGATCGGCCTCGGTCATCTCATTTACGTGTAGAAGCTAGCAGTCGTACTTGTGACATGTCATGTTGTCCCTCTTTGTCATGTGAATGTCCGTGGACGCGTTATTGTACTATTGTAAGAGCAAAGCCTCGTTCCGTCCTCCCTCTTACAATGAGTAGTATCGCGTCAAAATTTTTGAGCCGGTTCATTTTTAAATATTGTACCGACACATGACAAATAGACGTTGTACGGGACATTTGACGCGGCTCGTGAATGTCATACTCAACACTACCTATGTATAACCTGCATGCCAAAATTGCCGGCGTCTGTTACCCACCATTCCACTCTTCAGAAGCGTGGTGCGTGTAATATCAGTTTCCTTTAGGGGAAACTAACAATAACATTTTATGGGTTATCTTAATATTTATTATTAAGTATTACCTATACTTAGTGTAATGTTACCCTAATATAACAAGAACAATGTACATTCAAGTGTTAAACACAACATTTTCACTGACTATTTTATTATATGTGCGTAAATTTTACAACTGTTTTGCGGCTATCGTAACAATGTAAACCGTGTACGTCATAATCGTAGAGGCACAACGTTCTCTGAAATGCGGACAACAATGGCGCGTTAACAATGAAATCGCACAATATGTATTAATTAGTGATTGTTAGTTTCTGTGCGTCTAAATGGGGGGACCATAGGTTGAATGGCCAATAATTAAAAGAAAAGCATGCGACGTCCGGCTTTGTTTGCGTTGTTAATTCGACGTAATTATTTTGTTGTCATATTATTAAGTCGCCCAGCGGAAGAAAGAAAGAAAAAATATTTATTTGATAATTTATAGCTATAAACATTTAAACATTATAAACTGCAACAATTAGCACCATACGAGATCAAAAGCTCAGTGAATTGCTGCATCAAAATAAATCGATCCCGATAGAGAGAAATCATTTATGACCCAAAGAACGTATGCACATCGTAAAACTAAATATATACCATACACTGAAGTTCATTACATAAATATTGTGAATAATCAGTGCCCATAGACATATTTATAGCATAATTTCGCTTAATACAATTATATAATTTATTACAAAATAAAAAACAATAATAACAAATAAATAGCTCCTAAAAATATGATATAATAAGAACTGATTTATCCCGTTGTATCCTAATCAGTATCTATGTATAAAATCCTAATTATTTTCCGGGTGCTACAATGCCCCCAGTGTAGAATACGAAGACCTCACGTCTGTCTATCATAAAAGGCGGCAAGGTAACCCTAGCTAGGTGGAAGGGTTCCAAGTCCGTCTGGATACACCCTTGGCCTCTAAATATGCCGCCATAAGAAGCTTCTGTTGCGTTCCGGCAGAAGTGACCTAAGTTTCAGATCCCCTAGGCGGAAGGCACTATATTCATAGATAACGGTGACTGCTTACTATTAAATGCGCTATCAGCTGTTCCATAACAATAAAAAAGTTATGCACTTTATGAGTCCGAAGCTTACTCGTTGAGCACGATCACCAGGCAGAACTTCAATACGCCTTTTGCATTGATGCATCTCAATATCTCTTCCTTTTTTTTACTAACAATAAACTAGAATAGAAATTTTTATCCGTGCAGGGGCGGAGAAAGAATACTAACCTCTGTGGCCGGGGTCGGCCTGTCGTAAAAGACAAAACAACCCACCCTAGCTACGTGGTAGGGCCTCAAGCCCGTCTGGATGGCGACCACCTTTTGTCTTAAGTATGCCGCCGTAGTAACTTTGTGTTGTGTTCCGGCATTAGTGACCCAAGTTCCTGTACCCTTATGGGACAGCAGCGTGTTCGCGATGCCACTGGTATTGCAAACACCTATAGGCGACGGTAACTGCTAAATTCTAAGCGGGTCGTCACCCTGTCTGCTGTTCCACAGCAATAAAAAAAATAGAAGTAGCCTCATTTAGTTCTTCCAACTGCAATTTGAATTGTTCCACTGCTGGACTTGGACCTCCCCTAGAAGGAACGAACAGTATACTCAGCAAACTTGATCAGAGCAGATTGGCCTAAAACTGCAAAATTAGATTATCGGTATGCGAAATCATTTACCGATAATCTTGGTATGCAGTTGGCCTCGCGATGTTTTTTCCCTTCCCGTCGGTACGTGCAATTATAATATGCACATTGCACATAAAAAGTTATAGACCTATTATTATGTAAAAAACTCCCTTAAAATCCATAGAGTGCAGATTTAAATTTAGAAACTGTACTATATTTTTAGGTATCCTGGTGTTATTGGCGCTCAGTTTGTTGACACCTTACTTCTACTTCATTCCGAAAGCCGCGTTAGCGGCTGTCGTCATTTGTGCTGTGATATTCATGATTGAATATGAGGTAAATATGTTTTATGTTTTATACAGTGGTAAGGATGCAACGATATTGTAGCCAAATGGTAACGAAATCATTATATTCTCGATCGATAGCATAACATCACATTATAATTAATTTCCATGTACAAACTGTGAAGGAAAACAGCTTGAGAAAATCTGCATTGAGCTAACTGTTGTATATAGGTATGCTAAATTTTCCATCTAGAGAATATTAACTAACTAATAAAATAAGGTGTTAGAATTTAAATAACCCATAATAAAGTCAATAATGACGTGCGTAGGTAGTGAAACCAATGTGGCAGTCGAGGCGAGCCGACCTCGTGCCGGCGTTCGCCACTTTCGCCCTCTGTCTTTCTGTTGGTGTGGAGTTGGGCATCCTCGCCGGTGTGGCTGTCAATGTCATACTGTTACTGTACCCAAGTGCAAGGCCACAGTTGGACGTCGAAATTATGACGGTGGGTACAATATTTACTGTGGAAATTATACTTCTTCTGACGCGTTTGCATAAAATTGTGATAGTAAATTTTTACGGTGCACGCGCCAGTCAGAAAGTGACATGATGAAGTTAGCTGATAACTATCTCTCAAGTTTCCTTGAAAACTCGTTACTATATTCAGAGTATTTTCTCAAATATCCATAAATCGACAACACGTGTTTTAGATCAGTGGAGATGAAAAAATATTAATAAATATGCGTGTATGTTGATTTTAAATTATATATGATGGGCCGTTGTAAAAATTATTTATATTTTTAAAAACTTTTTAAATGCATTTATAGATTTGAGGTTAGGGACAGTATGTATTCTTTTTATTTTATTAATTTATCATTTTTTTTATAAACATTTTGCGGCATACGGGAAATTATTTTTATTCTGTAACCCTAATTATTTTTATGCCATATCCAAATAATTATTTTTTGTAGCTAGTTCTTAGTCATGTTAAACTTTTTTTGTGTAACCTGTGACAAATGTTGTTAGGTTTATATTAGTACTAACAAATTAATTAAGACAATTTACTAATCTTCATATATTGTATACTGTTTGTTTGTCCAATAAATGAAAAAAAACCCAAAGAAGTATAACTTCTTTCGTGCGTACATAAGTACACACACTTTTTTTGTTATTAATTAGAATCTTAGACTAGGTGACAACCTGTATCCCCGAGCTATTTTACAAACATACATTAGTATAGCCAACCACTGAGCCGTACCAAAATGTTTAATCCATTTTCCTGTAAAGGTGTATATCCAGCGCCGTCTTAAACATATTCTGCGCTGTGGTGTGGGGAGGGTCAGCCTGCACCCCCTAGGACTGCGCCCGGGTACACCCACACCCTTTGAACCCCCGGGTAAAAACGGCCCCGCATCTTTCCGTTATGTGGTATTGAATGAAAACTGAAAACCGAACTCAATGGTCACAAGTTCGATACCACAGTAACATTCGTCTCTCGGCAGTATAATTGCCGCGTACTAACTGAAAGAAACGTTACACTAAAATGACCAATGTTAACCAGCAGATCCACCTTAGACAAGCGTGGTGGGTAAACCGTCATATTCATTTAGGAAGAAACCTATCTTAGTAAAGGTAGTATTTTATTAAAGGTGCTATAATTCAGTACAAAATGTTCTATCATTGAACCTCGTCTTTACGAACTCTCATTGAAGTTCTGTAGGTATATATACCTAGTCAGGTCATAAATTCTGTCACATGTTTAATGTAAAATAATTGTAACAAGTTTATTAATTATGTAACCATTCATATACCAAAATGAACTTAACAAAACATAGATTCTTATGACATTAAAGTTTATTCAAAATGACCTCCGTGATTTTGAATACAAGCCTTCAATCTGCGCGGCCAGTTGTCTATCGCAGCACGAACGAGGTCCATGTCAATATCGGCGGCTGCCTTAATCAAGGATGTCTTGAGTGACTCCAAATTGGGATGAGGCTTTGAGCACGCCTTTTCCTCCAAGTGTTGCCATATCTTGTAATCTAACGGATTCAAATCTGGACTGGAGGAGGGCCAGTCTTCGTGCCGGATGAAGTCGATTTCACGCGCCGCCAGCCAGTCTTGTGTGCTCTTCGCTCTATGAGCTGGCGCCGAATCTTGTTGGAATACCCAGTGCCTGTTATTGAACATGGTATGAGAAACAGGTTCCACAAGGTTCGTCAGGACTGTATTTTGATACACAACAGCATTCGTTTTTACACCTTTCTCACAAAAATGTACCTCTGTTAAGCCCCAATAAGAAACTCCCAACCATACCATGAGCGAGGATGGAAAATGACCTCGTTGGACACGCGGAATACGGTTGCTCGCTTCTTCACTACTGTGTGCGTACACCTTATCATTTTGTTTGTTGTAGCTCTCTTCTACGGTAAACATTTTTTCATCCGAAAAAAGAATTTCCCGATATTTTTTCCCGCGTACCGCTTCAACAAAGCGCGGCATCTCTTCAGTCTCAGGTCCATTAGACGAGCATTCAAACGATGTCCTGTTTTTCTTCGATATGCCCGAAGCCCTAAGTCTTCATTTAACACCCTTTTCACCGTGGTTCTGCTTAACCCCATCTGAAGGGCCAACAGTTTCTGCTTACGTTTGGGATTTCTTTGAATTCGTGCCTTCACAGCTTTTATCACTGCTGGAGTCCTAACAGACCGAGGGCGACCACTTCTTGACCTGTCATCTACACTAGAGTCTTCATTGTATCGTTTGATGGTACGATAAACGAATCTTTTGGTTATATTCAAATTTTTCAGTATGTTAAAAATTTGAATTGGCGCGTAACTGTAACGATGCAACGCAATAACTGCAACACGGTCTTCTTTAAGCGTCCACTCCATATTTAAAAGTGAGTAAAATTCTAAAAGTTATACATTTTTATTTTCATGAACAATTCGAAATTCGAATTCAATAAACTTTTTTGTGGCCAGCATTCTAAAAGAAAAGTTTTTACTGTGTGACATTACTTATGACCTGACTAGGTCTAGGCCTGACTAGGTATATATATATATACATATACATATATATATATATATATATATATATATATATATATATATATATATATATATATATATATATATATTTAATTTAAAAGTATACGTGTACTTATTTTCAGAATGCTTCAGGCTTCAGCTACTTGTTAGTAACGGTTGGAAACAGTTTATATTTCCCCGGCGTTGAATATATAAGACAATATGTGGAACGCGCTGCGAAGAAACAGGGTGGATGTAGTATGCCTGTTGTTATCGACTGCAGATATGTTTTGGGTAAATAAAACATCATATGTATATTTTGTATTGCTGTAGGACAGCAGACAGGCTGACGGCCCGCTTAGAATTTAGCAGTTACCGTCGCCTATAGATATTTGCGTGCTACGGAGTCACCGCGAACACGCTGCTGTGCCATAGGGTTACAGGAACCTGGGTCACTGATGCCAGAACACGACACAAGGTTATTGTGAGGGCATGCTTGTAGAGCAAGGGCGGTTGCCATCCAAACGAGCTTGGGGTCCTACTTGGGGCTAGGGTTATTTTGTTACCTTTTACGACAGGCTGACCCCGGCCGCAGAGGTTAGTATTCTTACTCCTCCTCTGCACGGATAAAACTTACTCAATGTATGTTCATTTTTATTTTAGGCGCAGATTTCACAGCAGCTAAAGGGATGTGTGCTCTCTCAAACTCCTTGGCATCCCGCGGACAGCCGTTGGTGCTTTTATCCCCAAGAGCGAGCGTGGCGTCTGTATTTAGCAACGCAGGGTCCAGTGTGGTTGTTGTACTGTCTAGTAATGAACTAGATTCTACATTACATAGTAAGTTTTTAAAGTTTTTATACTCTTTTCAGGATGTTTAAGGATTTGGTGCTCTTGCTCTTATGGGGTTCTTTTTTCTCCTGTTTCTTTTTCATAACTTATTAAAAGTAGAAATATCTTAGCCTGTTATGGTTTATCGCCTACTACAATAAATGATGGATACCGCTTAACATATATTTACAGGGCACGGTGGGTTTTCGGTCTACTTTGTAGATAGACGTCACATAAATCATTTTTTACTGTAAATTAATAACGAATAAATAGAACCGCATTTACGGAGTTCTATGTCGAAATAGTAAATGAGAGAAAGAAAACAGGAATATTGAAACATATATTTACAAAATATATTTTTAATCAGCATTACTTTCATAATATAATAAAATAAAGAAACTAACACTAAAATTCAATGAAACAAGTGAATGTATGAAATAGGTAATATATATTAAATATTTGTTAAGATACATAAGTTACTAATTAGGATCAAATAATTTGACAACGGAGATGAGTCTTGGACACTCACAGTATAGTTGGTCCACCAAGTCGCCAAGCGGGCTATTGGTAGAGAGATTCTTGGTGTTTCTCTGGAGGATCGCATTTGTAATGAAGTGATCCGTCATAGAACCAAAGTCATCGACATCGCTGCTCGAGTGAGTAAGCTAAAGTGGCAATGGGCCGGCCATATCTCTCGTAGAACTGATAACTGATTGAGCGCATCTCGGCAAACGTAGCGTAGGATGCCCACCAGCGAGGTGGGGCGACGACTTGCGAAAAATGGCTGACAAGAACTGTTTGCAACGAGCCCAATATAGAGCTCTGTGGCAAACCTTGGGAGAGGCCTACGTCCAGCAGTGGACTTTGATAGGCTGATGATGATGAATTTGATAATCTAGAATCTTTCAACTGTCAGGAGCAGTTAATAAATTACAAAAACGCTTACCATAAGGGTCTTCATGCTAGCAGAAGTATTTTTTTTTTTTTGTTTAAAGGAAATATACAAACTTTGACACCTCTTTTACAGATTTGACCGGACAAATACCGTTACCAGTTATAAACTCGGAGAAAGGACAAACGCCTCCACCGTTATACGAATCTCTTCAAACCGAGGAAATTACCGAAATAGTGATAAATGAAGAACAAAACAATGTACCGCTCTTGAATAACAGTAACGATGTCAGAATAATGAGAGTGAACGATACGTGACGTATATGTGTTAGTTATTAGACGTATTAAATTATTAGAAGAAGGCCAATGCACTGTGTAAACCACGATAAACGATAATTTACCCAAAATATTTATCAAAATCAAATCAAAGGTGCAATAAAATGTAATTAAATATCGATACCTCTGGGCTCAAAGGGCGTATAGCACAAAACAGCTACTGTTCAGGAGAGCCAAAAAACCGAAAAAATTAAACAAAATTAGCTATAACTTTTTTATCTCAATGATTATATATACATAGAATTAATGCGTTATACGCCTTAATACTCATAATTGGATTCCTTTACAACCTAGGACATTATTATCTTGCGCAGTAATGTAATTTACAGCCCGATTTCCTGTTTCATTTTGGTTTAGCAACCCAAAAAAGATGGGGCGTAAAGAACATTTTTGTGCGAATTTGGCAACTTCGTATATACCAATCGATAGAGAATGAAAAACTGAATGCAATGGTATTATTAACTCCATATGCCCCAAAATGTGCTTTACGCCCTTTGAGCCCAGAGGTATCGATATAATACGTGTCACGGACAAATAATGTATAATGGTTTTCAAAGTAATTGCTTTGTCGGGTGGCCTAATTCCCAAAATTATAAATGTTAAAATAATTGACACGCCATAATATTATGTTTGTATCATAAGGAAATCTCAAAATATAGAAGTATTTTCCATATTTACCCGCAGTTCTCGTAGTGTTCTATAGCTTGGGTTAGATAATGTTCTAAACACTATACCGTAAAGGTTGAGATAAGGTATCCCGTTGGTGTTGGGGAGGTTAAGCGCCAAATTAACAGGCATTAACTCAGGAGGCAATGACCTTTACGGTGCAGTGACTAAATTGACGTCAGACCTAGTATTGAAATAATGACTTGCAGTGCTGACTTGTGTAACACATAACACCTGTGTGACTGACCTGTATAACATAACTCATTAGACCCTTGTGGGTTTTGGGTAATAGTAAATAAACATACAGTATACTGGTAAAACCCACATTCAGGCGGACTGGTGACCTCCGCAGGCGTTCCCACTTACGAAAACCGTTGAAACAAGAATACCATCGGAGACAATGGATACTTTAAAACAAACTCCCAGTGATCCTTCGCATAGTCGTGGTTGACATAGCATAATAACATTTCCTAAGAATTGATAACACTGGTTAGACAGAAGGAACCATTCAACAAATCAGTACTAGGGCCTTCCTTAGATTATTAAATAAATATACTTATAATAATATAAGTTAATAATAAATTAATAAATTATAGAATTAATAAAAAGCAATGAAATTTAGTAATTTTTAAGCAATTTTGATACTTAAATTTTGTATATTCAGGCCTTTAATAAATTGCAATTATGAATTGGATTTAAAAAAATTCAATTCAATTTATTCATGCTTATATATAACAATACATTATACATAGACCCTTTTGAGGTATAGCATATATACATTGTCAATTTTTACTTTTTTAACATATTTCACAATTACCACTTATTTTTCGGAATACAATTTATTGAATATATTATAATCATTTCTACGTCAGCAAGCCTTGTTTAGTAGTTTTTTTGAAATTAAGAGGATGCTCTTTAATTTTTTCAAATTTTTTCTATGGGCTAGCACTAAAAGCATTTATGACCTGAAAGAACGAAAGAGACGGCACTACATGAATTCGACTCTAGTGTAAATTATAGGAAATATCCAGAACATAAAGAGACTAAATTATTTTTTGACCGTGTGGTCCCAGCCAGAATTAATTAAGAATAGGGCTTCCCCATTATTTGTCTAGAGCAGTATTCGGCAACATTATTATCCAAGAGTCAAATATAGTACTCAATTGAAATTTAATTAAAGAACCATTTTTTTAAACATATGCTTTGCAGGAGACATTATTACGGACATAATTATAGATAATAAGTAATATTCCGTGCCTAAATTAAACGTTTCGCGGAAGAACCGTAAATGAATTGTCAATGAGCCGCGTGTTGCCGACTAATGGTCTAGACTCTAGAGAATAGTAAGGTAAACTAATTCCTCCTGCTAACTTACAAGCTGCAAATGAAGACAACATTCTGTTTTCCTCTCGTTGCTGGGGGATTTGTTGGGCGATCAGTCGGCAGTGGTCCTTTCATCTATTCCATTCATCCCAGACACATTTTTTGCCTCTTTGACCAATAAGAGGATAAGCATAGAGTGCATTGAGCAGCTTACAACCATAAGTTTACGGTATAAGCTTTATTATTTCTATCCGTACAGGGGCGGAGAAAGAATACTGACCTCTGCGGCCGAGGTTAACAACCCATCTTATCTAAATGGTAGGACCCCAGGGCCGTCTGGATCAATCAAATCTGGTCTCGAGTATGCCGCCATAATAACTTTATGTTGTCTTCCGGTATTGGTGACCCAAGTTCTTGTACCCTTATGGGACAGCAACGTGTTCGCGATGCCACTGGCGACGCAAACACCCATAGGCGACGGTAACTGCTAAATTCTAAGTGGGCCGTCAGCCTGACTGCTGTCCTAAGCAATGAAAAAATATAATTAAATAGGAATCAATTATGCACCTTACCGGGGGCAGTAACTGGGCATTGCTGCCTAACAGGTACCTCAACACCGTTAAAATCAGGGATAGCAAAGTTTGCAGGTTTGAAGCTACACCAGATGCGCTACTGATGTCCCCTAATGCATAAGAACCTCATTCGGGGAAACAAGCAAACATATGCTGGAACGAGGTGCGTGTTGATCCTGTCAAAAGACTGTTGTGCTATATAAGCGTGGCAGGCTTTGCTAATGAACGTTTATGTGTGGCGATCATAATAATTCACTATTAGATATAGGACAGTGAAGAATTGTAAGAGGGCAGGACACTAGGCCGTATAGACTAGCCCAGCCACCTTTCCAAATAAATAATATCACGGAGAGGCAAAATATTCAAATGATATAGTGAAAATAAAACAAAGTTCCTAGTTTAATTTATTTCCACATGTTTTAATTTGTATCTAGACTCAGGTGACAAAAATATACATTCTTATAAATAACGCATATTGGGTAAATAATGTGCGATGATGTCAGCAACCGTTTTTAACTAATTAGTATTTTTATACGCTTGCAATACCAGGGGCATTGCCAACGCGCTTGCCGGTCTTGAAGAAAAATTATAATGCCTTTTTGAAAAACCCCATATCGTGCTGCGTTGAGAAACCTCAGACGAGAGCTCATTCCAAATACAGAAATCACGTAACCTGAACATTCTTGAGAACCGTATCGTACAGGAAGGAAGTGTTTCCAGGACATAGGGATGAACGCCCAGCCGATGGCGATGATACTAAAATGTTTTTCACTCTATTATAGTTAATCTCATTAAGTAGTCTTAATGAGATAAATAGTAACCATAATCACAAAATATATATATTATGTGGATATGTTTTATGTATGTATACGTGATTTCAAAATGAATACATCTGCACACTTGATACTTAGCTTTATAATAATGGTTAATTAATTATTGACAGAGTTACATACATATTTATAATATATATATATATATAGTAAATTAATGTAAAAATTTGATTGTACCTTGGAGAAGGGGCCGTTTTTGTTGTTAAATGTTTTTTTATTTATTGGCAGAACAACGTTTGCGGGGTCAGCTAGTACCATATAATTTGCATAAAAACCAAGTAATTATCTATCTAGAATTTTACATTTTCAAATCAAAGGCGATTTAATAAAAAAAAATAACTTCTTAATTTAAAAAAAAATCTGCATTTACCCTGCCAGAAACCAAAATTGCAACCTCAATGTTGAGTGGCCCCAACAACGCTTAAACCACTCGACCACAGGTTGAAGAGTGAATTATAAGATTGTATATTTAAATCTAATTTTTAGCGATAGTGAAAAATTGTTAATAAGTTTTCTTGTCCTATTATAATAAATAAAATATAAATTATATTGCGTTAAGATGCTCGGATCATTTTATAGAGAAATGTCTTAGGTTTATTTTGTTTTAAATTGTGGATTAAATTCAAAATTGTGTTTGCCAAAGAAGTCCGTATAATGAGGAGTTTGATGGTTTTATGCTATGTGAGTATAAAACACTATTAAATTCTAGCTTATTAAGTGTTTTACATCGCAGAGCAATTACTAAAAGTCGATACTGCAATGTCTCCACGCAAAGCTTTGGGAGACAACCGGGTTTAGTCGGTGTTCCGCTGCGGCCGCCGCCGCCGCTGGCCATAACATCTCTGCCATTATCGCAAAGGTGGCCGCCGTAGGGCTTGAACGGTGAGGTCGACATAACCACGTCGGGTTACGGCGTGGTAGCGGTCTTTTTTCAGTTTCCCCGGTATTAAAAAAGCTTTGCTTATATCAGAAAACTGCTGCGCTATATGTGCATGGCTGTGCCAAAGAGCTATAACTGTGTGTGGGGATTAAAACAGTTTATCATAACGCAGTGATACTAAGATGTACACAGTATAGCCATCATCCCCAAAGATGAAAAAATATTTATAAAATAAATAAAACGAATAATGAAACGAAATAAATAAAAGTTTGACCGCTGACACGGGTAAAGCCTTCAAGCTTCATAACTATGTTCACAATTATTTTGGTTGTTATGTTTTGAATATTTTTATTGCTCTCTTCAGAATATATTTATATATTGAGTTTTTAGTCGAACCGCCCTTCCAATAATGGATTCGATTTTACCAGTTAGTTGTAAGTTACGTAACATAAGAATTGTGTAACATATCATTGAATGTGAATAAATGGAAATGAAGTGTACATTTGTTTTTCTTTTAATAATAACAGTTTGAAAGGACTCTCGAGGAACGTCGCTCGAGTCTCTCCTAAATCCTCGGTACGTAGCACAAAAACTGCCTAAGCAGTGCCCGCTATTATAGGAATCAAACCCGTGACCTTAATATTGTTTTTCAAGTGTGATACCACTTGTCTAACAGCTACCAACGCGTTTTAGTATGATTTAAATGTTAATTATAAAATATCGGAAGGTGGGACCCTTCCAAAGGTCTTTGGAACATGAATAAATCTCACATATACAGGTAGGCAGGTAAAGTTTGTTTTTTTGAGGTATAGATTGAAGTACCATAAATAGTATCAATGGTCAAACGTTTTTGAAGCGACTACAATTAAGCACTTAGATTAGACGATCAAATATAAACCCAGAACGTGCTCATAGAATAATTTAAAAAATATAGCATGGCCTAACTGTTTAACACTGAATAGAGCAAGAGCCCAGGACGGCCAGACCTTCGTCATTTTTATAAAGGCTGAAAATTTTTCTGTGCATGTCCCCTATACAGGTAAGAACGCCCAGCGACTATGGAGTTTGGGTTGTGGTTACTTGGGCAGTTAACAGACAGTAAAGGTGCATAAAATAGGACCTTAAATTCGTTAAAGTATAAAGCTCAATTTTTTTATATATTCTTCGGGATAACTTTAGAAATCTCGTCATCCATTGCCGGACACTTCTGACAGTTGCTACCCCCTGCCAGACACCCCTAAACTTTAAGAAATTATCATTATACTTTCGTTATAGTATAAAAGCTAAATTTTATATATGTTACTTGGGGACCTATAAAAAAATGGTACCCCAATAGCCGGACAGTTTTAATGGTTTTTACATCTTGCCAGACACATTGAAAGTCCGCTGTAGGTGCGAGCGCGAGTGCTTAGTCGATAACGCTCTTTATAAAAAATTATTTTATTACGTTCATAGCCATGTTATATAAAGTACAAAAGGTCATTTTAATATTATAAAATACAAAAAAAATATTATTACATGTAAAAAAATATTTAATCGTTTTTATAAATTTAATCATTGTCGTCGATATTTTCATTTTCTTCATCACTACTACTCCTATATCCAGTCCATGTTTAAGCAGGAAAAATCGAATACTTTATAAATAAATAAATAAAATGCTTCGTTAAAACCTCTCGAACCTGGACTAAAAAATAAAATCTCGTCACTAATTTTAAAAATTACCCACTTACCCACATTTTGTACGTTTATATTGAGTTGATGAAAACTTGGGAAGGTAATCACTTGAACTTGCGTAGTATCGACATTTGCTGTATATTCAAGATCTATTTGTACCATGCACAAGTGGGTTCAAATACTTCCTTACCTCTTCTTAAATTTACATTGAATGTGCGAGAACAATACAAGGTGTGAAGTGTTCAAAATACAATTATGTGTTATTAAGCTGAAACAGAGAAATAGTCTCTCTATAAAATTTTATATATTTAATATAAGCTTAAATCAATCAGGAATAATAAATTCGAGGTTAGTACTACTTTCTGTGCGGTCTGCACGGTGTATGGGATTTTTAAAGCTCTGGGAATATTGAATTAAACTTTCTGTTAAGAATGCTGATCAAATCCAATACATTTATGGTATGCAAGTTTTCTCGATAGATCTCACTTGTCATCAAAAGCTTGTTATTTGGCGATGGATTAATCACTGCCGAATCGTAGGTTCCGTATTTTAAAAAAACCAGTTAACAATTTATAGATGTCATGCAATGACAATACAAACATGAGGTTTAAGCAGTCTTTTAGTCTCTGGGTCGGAGACCGTCCTCGCGGATTACTATTTACCTTCTATTGCCTTCCCCACTAAAGTCGATGAGAAGGCAACTATAACTTTCAGATAAATGCGATATCTACTAAAAGGTCTGCAAAATCAATACAGAATATTCCATTTTATTTAAATAACTCGCTCATTGTTCAACACATACACGAAAATAAGTTAGGATGAGTTTCGCTTCCGCCACCACGACTCTCACCAGAACTCAGTAACAGTGGAAATAGAGTTATGGGGGAATACCCCATATTTTTATTGATCCTTTAACTGACTTCACAAATGGATAAGGAGTAATTCAAAAAGTATTTTTCAGGACGTTCTAATTGAGTTAATTTATCATTGGTAAAAATGCTATACATTTTAATAGATTATCTTAAGGTCTTCCTGGAGGTGTGCCTGCGTCATAAAAAATTAATTAGTAGACCACAAAATTAAATGCGAGACCACTTCTAATAATTTATATGTCACTGAATTAAACTGATGGATTGATAGAGACTACTTTGTGCATAGGATTTCGCGATTTAACCTGACATACTACCGGATCCCTTGTATGTAAAGGTTTGTATCTACTTTTGAATTTATTCATCTCAGTTCATTTTAACTTCTGCTCTAGTGCACGGAGTACGTTTTCCTTTTACGTTTTATAAGATTTTCAGAATCAGCAACAGTGATTTTATTGACATGCATATTATCGCTTACGACATCAAACCATATAATCTTAGACACTTATCTACTTTTTAATTATAATAATATATGGCATGAAAGCGGGAGTACCTCACATATTTAAGTCCATATTACGCAACAGTTAATTAAATTTCAAACCAATATACTTTAAGAATTCACACGGGTTCATCTAGTCCCAAAGCATGAGAGCGATTGGTGCTTTTTTTTATTGCTGTAGGACAGCAGACAAGCTGACGGCGATGATCCAACGCCAGTGGCATCGCGAACACGCTGCTGTCCCATAAGGGTACAGGAACTTGGGTTACTAATGCCGAAACACAACACAAGGTTATTATGGCGGCATAGTTAAAACCAAAGGTGGTCGCCATCAGACGGGCTTGAGGCCCTACCACGTAGCTAGGGTGGGTTGTTTTCTTGCCTTTTACGACAGGCCGACCCCGGCCGCAGAGGGTTAGTATTCTTTCTCCGCCCCTGCACAGATGGATGATGGTGCTAGATGGTGTTATAAGTAAATATATAATCACAAACTCTGGATGAAAATCGAACACGTGACTCTCGGAAACATTCCGACGTATGACAGCCTGGCCCACGGAAGTCAACAATTATTACGGACGATATTAACAGTTTATCAAAATCTAAGACAAAGTAGGGCAGACTTGTAAATTCTGTCATTTACTGAACCAGATTTCTTATGTATTTATTCAACTTGTTCATATGATCGGCCGAGTCAGCACTTATGCAAATGAATCAAAGATCTATGGAATTACAGGTAAATGCTCCGTTTTCACCGAATTAAAATTTATATTTTTTTTTATAAGCAATTCTTCTCACGTCACTTGCTCTTGTCCGAATATTGTTTGAGTAATGTTCATGTGAGTTATCATTCCTAATATATCATCAGACTAATCATGGATCCATGGTGTACCAAATTTCACGCAGAACAATTATGGGTATGGTTCCGTACAGTCAGAAGCAGTCCTAACTTAAAAATTAGAGTCATGGTCTTCGGTAATAACACTATAAATATCATTTTACGACACAAGGAAGACCTTCAAGTATGCCCCGCCACGAGATAACCGCGTCATTTGGATACCGACTCCCAAAGATTTAATAGTACGCTTGTCGTACCTGTCAGATGAGCAACTGAGGTCGCAGAACCACCAAGCCAGACAGGCAAACAAAAGCCACTGATGGCCAACAATGTATAAGAGTGACCCACCAAACCAACTGCGATGAAGCCACGCTAATCATGTAGGAGTGCGTTCTCGCGGCTCAAGCCACGTCATCGTGGGGTCGTTTCTCCAGGGAACGTAAACGTTACCGCCCTAAGGAAATGTTGTAGGGTAGAAAACCCATTGTAAACACCGTCAAGACTTTCGTCCAGAAAACAACAAGGTTCAATAAAAAATCCAATTTAATTTAGTATTTTATTCCAAATACACATCACATACATCAGTCAAATACTATGTAATTACCATAAATACTTAGCACCATTAAGTTATAAATAATAAATGCATCAACTAACTATTAAAAATGAGTATCATATACATGTACAAGTAGTGTCTTTAGTAAATACATAAATTAGAAGAATATCTTAAGCTTATATTCGCATTTTAATTGGCACAAAAACTATATTTTTAAAGGCTTCATGATCGATCTGTTACTCAAAATCTATACTCTAAAAGTCTCTTTGATAACTCTGATAAACTTAATGTGGCACTTTGCTAATTTTGCCCCTTAAATTGCTCTAAAGTATACAATATAGGCAGTTTACTCAAATATACTCAGTTCAGTTGCAATTTTAATTAGTGTCCGACTTATTTAAAAATAATAAATGCATAACTTACTAATACTAAAGGCGTCTAAATATATGACACACTTTTACTAATTTTACTTTAAAATTTCTATTAATGTATATTATTTGTAATATTTATTCTTTAATAACTGGTTGCTTCTGAAACATCGGTCTGGAGGCTGTTAAAAGCTTTTCGGAGACGACGTGAGCTATCCTTGCGCTGCGTTGCCGAGCCAGCTCCTTAGTGCGTTCATGATTACTGTCTACCCTGACCTATGGAAAAAAAAGATTAACAAGTGAAATAAAACGAACAATCCACTAACTTTTGCTTGTATTAGAACATAAGTTAACTTATCTGCTAAGTTGCAACTTTCTTTTAAAATTATTTCTAGAATACTCAGCATTCTATCATTATAATCATATTAAACATACAATAAATTGTATGGAGTATTTGTTATTTACTAACACGCTCTCTTTACACAAACTTTTTGTGTTAAGCGCTAAGCAATTTTTACCCTTAACATTATTATGAAAGGATCGCTTTTTCACAAAACATCTCATATGTCCGCTATAATATGGGTGTTTATTACATATTTGTCTGACAGAAACTAGCCTATTCTATTCTAGTATAGATGAATGATTTTATAGAAACAGATATGATAAAATAAAAACCTGTTTAAGGCAAAGTAACAATAAGTTAGTAAAATATTACCTGTTTGGGTTGTAACACTTTAATAGAATGTAGAGTGGCGATGCCTTGGTTGTTCACCCTCAGGCTTATCTTTCCAGTCATGTCGGCTGTTGTGGCCGTTGCAGACTTCAACTCTTTCTTAGATCCCCGACCAACCTAAGACACGTTAAATGTAATAAATTACTATCCATTACTTATTTTTATAACTTTAAATGAAAAATATTAGGTACTTCAACTGATAAACAGAAAATCTAAGACAAAACCAAACAAAGATTTAAACTTCTGAGATGCCTTCATTTATATCAATCGAAACTTAGTACGGGTACCATATAGAAATCAAATCGATGAAAATTCAGTGAGAACTAGACCTAAATTCATCATCAAAATTAATAATTTGTAGTATTAATATAAAGTTACGTTCAATATTCTTTAGATTTATTTTACTTTCTCTTTTATAGCGAATCAAAAATTTACCTCTTTTTCTACTTTCAAAACAAGGGGTCCTACAGCAAAATTGCTTTTTATAGTTGTATGATTCGACATGATGCTGACAGCTACGTCTCCCGTACGCCTTAGTGATGACAGACCATATAAAGTTCCTTTAGCTCTTGGTTTGCTTTTCTCACCAGCTTTTGTTTTTGTTTTGTTGTTAACAGGTTTTTTGCTTTTAGTAGGTTTAGTCTTTGGTTTTGTTGCTTTAGCCGGTGACTTGGGCTTAGTTGTGGTTGATTTAGCCTTCGAATTCACACTAGTTTTCTCTTTGACGCGTCTAGATTCAATTATATCATGAACGTGTTTCTCAATTTCATTAGGTTTCAGTTCATTTATTTGAGGATTAGCTTCAATATTTTTTTCAATGGCGTCTATTTTTGCATCATCTTTGTTTTTAATGTAGTGACGACGACGAGTTGCGGCTTTTTTCTTATTTGATGATTTCCTAAGGAATAAAAGTCGAATTACTTATTAATTAACACAATTAACGTTTTATATTTTATAAAATATACAAATATTATTAGAAATAAAAACGGGCTTCTATTAACTGATATATTTTTTGCGAGATGATTATCGAGACGATTTATCAAATTGTATTAAACTATTTATTAATTGATTTTTTATATATTTATTACCTTTTGTTAGATTTTGTTTTATTTTTCTTTGGCTTGGTTGTCTTCTTAGATGCATCAATAGGCTGTAACTTTACACTCACTGGATCGTATGACTCTTTGAGAATATCATTCATTTTTTCGAAAACTACGTCAACAAAATGATTGTACTTGACCACATAAACTGCTGGGACGGGTATTGGTTTCTTAGGTGGTTCTTCGAGAGCGCCTGTCACAGATTTGTTTTAGGATTATTTAGAATGAATGTTTGCAACCATAAAACTAAAATACAATTAACCTAATTTCTTTCAAGACCTCAAAGATTTAATTTTTATATGAAATATTTGAATGTATACTTATAATTTATTAATACATAATTAATAATATAAGGATAATAAAGTGGCTATCGAAGATAGAATTTTTTGACAAAAAAGTTACTTAAAAAAATTATACTACTCTAGTACCTTCAGAGCACGCTTGCAATTTGCGACACCTACAACACTCGATTCTGCGCAAATTCATGTTATACACATATACTACATACACTATTATTATTAGGAAGGGAAGCTGTCTTATAACTCTGGACAACACCTAAAGCTAGACACTATTTTGGCCATTCATAACGCGACCGTTTCAAAAACGGGCGAAAGGGGCACGGGGTACTCCCCGCCTCCATTAAAGGCCAGCGCCCCTAAAGATAATTTTTTTTAAAAGAGGAATAGGTGCCTATTCCATGATGATGATGATTGTAGAGAGACAAGTTTTGTTGAGTACAGAGAGATAAGTTTTGTTGGTTGATTCATTATTTACTAGCCTGATTATAATTATATTATCGTCCTATAGCACCTTCTTTATTTATAAATAAGATATATTTCATCCCATCCAAAGTAGAATGAAGAGGTTTAAAGAAGTAATACATATATAAAAATGTTTTATGTATCTTTCAAGTATTCTATCATACGTAGCAATTTTTTTATAACACCGGAAAAGCAAGGGAAATCTCATTAATTCTTCATTAATAAACAATTTCTCTTTCGTCGCAACGATACTACCATTATAATGTACAAGCAGTACGCATTGTCATGCAAAACATATGCGTATTTAATAATAATTTAAATGAATGCGAAACCTCATTCGTACTTGGTCGCTTAGCACGCGAGCTAACTGTATCAGTTTGCAGAGCGTCAGTTGAATTCTAATGTTCTCGTTTATAATTAATACATCCAGTCAACAGTGGAATTTCTATTTTCCACACGTAAAAGAAACTGCGTGCCAAGCCACGCGCATTCGAAGAAATCTAATTACGGCACACAAACATCAATACTACTTAACCCGCTTCATTATTGATTCCCTTAATTATTCTTTGATATTTACTTATTAATAGATTATTTATTTATATAATCAAATAGATGTATTCTACATATTTTTTAATCAAGATAATATTATTATCTATAGTCTGTTTACATGAAAGACAGTGAAACAGAAATCGCTTGCAGCCAGACAGGTGAAGTTATAGCTAACAAACGTGTTCTATTTAGGTCGAAAATGACTCCTCGCGACATTCACTACGACAAACATTTAAAATTTCTCTTTTAGCATCTCATTATGTCGTTTTCACTGAGCCGGACGTTTGCTACGCAAATTTCGCGGTTTATTTCGTAACTAAGTGAGAGTAAACATTCAGTTCGATTTACTTTCTATATAATCTGTCGCAATTAAATATTTCCTATTTCAAGGTTAGTTTGGTGCGGGCGAAGGAAGGTCAAAGAAAGTGTCAAGGCTTAAGAAGAAATCGAGCGAGTTCATCGCTCGAGCCAACTTGGGAAAGTAAGCGGACGCTAGAAGCGACCGACCCCGTAACACACATCAGACACCTGACTGGTTCTTCCTTACGAATGCCGCTTACGACCACGTATTCTGATTTTATAAAAAGACAATTTAAAGCGTTTCATTTTTAACTAGTGTAAATGCTTTACATTGCAGAATATAGGAATATATGAATAAATCCTTGTCTTAATGATAAATATGCTATTTCTTTGTGGTTAATAGTAATACCAATCCCTTTTGGCCATTAGTCTTAATATAGATAAAATATAAGGATTTATGGGAGGTAGAATGCTTTGTGCGTTGCACGTCAAATACATATATATGTATATATATAATCGGTCAAAAAGCTAGTTTATTATATATTAATAACTAATAATAAAAGCAGGTAAATAAATGTCTTTAACTAATAAAGATTAGTTATAATATATGATAATAAATATATAATAATTAATATTAAAATAATATTTTTATATAGGTTATAAGGGGAAGCGAAGGTTATAAATACTTTATATTGACTAGTATACGTTTATTTTTACAAACAAAATTAAATTAATATCACTAGATAATGTCACTCTATCAGCTGACTTTCAAATCGAAACAAATCAACTAGTATTCTGACCGAATCTGAATTAGAATTAAGAAGTAGAATTTACGTTCATAAACATTCAAAACAACGCACAAATCATTGTTGAGGTGGTAAAAAATTGCACACAAAAATTAGAACAACAGATTTATTTCAAATAATTTGCCACGAGACCAGTGACATGATCTAGACATTAATTTAACTCTCTTGGTTTCATGCTTACACGTTCACACATCAGACGCACTCACTTAATAAATAAAATAAATTAATAAATAGAATAAATAAAGTCAATAAATAACTAAGCTAGAGCGGACCGTTGAGGTCTCTCAGGTGGATGGTGGGGCTAAAATCACCCCAAGTTCAGCGCCTCATTATCACTATCTGAACTTTTTGTGTTCAGGGACTGCTGATGCGACAAAATTTGCTTTGGTTTTCTTTATTTTAGCCATGTAGTTTGCTTTTTTGGCAGATTTTTTGGCATATGCCGTGACGTCGGCCTTCAACTTTTTGGACTCACGTGACTGTTTTGAGACATTCCTGCCCAAGGCGTCCCCGATGTCGTCGTCATCATCATCATCATCGTCCTCTTCATCATCGTCGTCGTCATCATCTTCAGGGTCAAGGGCATCTGTGATGTCCTCATCGTCATCGTCCTCATCATCAGTCTCAGCAGGTACTTCTTCTACGTTGGAAGGAGTCTCGACTTCCGCACTAGCGGGTTCTTTTTGCCCAGGTTGAACCTCTTCATCTTCAGCGACTGCTTCGGTTTCGGCTACTTCACCTTCATCAGCTGAGTTGGCAACCTCTTCTGTAGAAGCAGCAGGTACTGGTGCAGATGCTGCAGCTACGGTATCGGCAGGAGCAACAACGGGTTGTATTACTTCTGGCTCCTCGTCGTCATCGTCTTCGTCACCTGTTTAATATTTAATCAATTAGTTTATTGTTTACGCTGAGTTTAATCATCTTACTTCACAAGACTTCGTTATGCTTACCACCAAGAATATCGTCGAAGAATCTTTCCAAATAATCATCATCATCATCATCATCTGCTTCTTCATCATCATCATCATCCTCTTCGTCGTCATCATCATCGTCGTCGTCGTCGTCTACTGTAAAAAATACATTATATTATAGCTATACAAACTTTTAAAACAAGCAATTATCAAATGCTTTCATATTTTATTGAGCACTGGTAACTTAGATATCACTATGTTCTCAATTTTGCAGCTTTTTAGTACTATAATTAACACTTAATAAAATCAACCGTTATACAAATGATATATGAGTGTATATTGCTTTTGAATGCGTGACACCCTGCGTCGTGCTTTCTTCAATAGAAAGCAGGCAAGCGTTCATTTCCTTGATAGAGTATTTCTGTTTGCATTAATTAACTAATGAGAGCGCTTGTCACGCTGCTCGGTTCACATTATATATTGGACTCGATGCTACGTCCTGATTCATAGGAATTTATATCGATGATCGTAACACTTTCGTAGACTTAGATTTTTATCTAATCGATAAATCATTTACATAAGCTAGGATTTTTAAAGATCAAATTAAAAAGTAGCTTTCTTTTCTACCGATGATTTATAACTGAAGTCCTTATACACTTTTTTAAATTCAGGTGCATTCACGTATTCTATACACATAAATTGCTTAAACACGTTTCAAATAGAAACGTGTTTAAGCGTATTCCAATATATTTTTACGACGTAACGAGTTATAGATAAATCCATTTTGCTTGAACCATGATAGTTAGAAAATAAAGTCTGAAATTACATCTTTTTCATTTAAGTAATAATAATAATAGAATTTTTATGCACTACGTTTTTAAAATAAATGTATTTTATTTTTAAATTTACGAATCGTACATTATATGATTCTCTTTTTATACGATAGTTCTATAAAAAATCGTGTAAGGAGAGAATTGTGAAAAAGGTGTAATCAATACAAAAAAAAATTGGAGTTCGCATAAAAATGTTCATTATATTATAAATAATATATACTTTGAAAGCAAGAATATATTATTTGGAATTGATTAAAATAAAAAAAATTATCTACACATGTCATGCGTTATGACATTCTGACAATAAATGCCTACATTTGCGCAAGACTTCAATATCACTACCACCACTTTAATTATATTGTTTATGATCTTGCGAAATTGTTTCTGGACGATCATCTCTAGTCTTTTGTGTTGATAATTCACTAGTTTATAGAAGGAAATTAGTTAATAAAGATTGTGTTTGGCTTCGTGATAAACCATTATAAAATTCCCTGCAAGATGTCATTATTGATTCACGTTGAAATTTTGCAGCTTCCTCGTCAGGTCTTTTTTTATAGCCGAGGAACAGCAGACAGGCTGACGGTCCACTTAATAGTAAGCAGTTACCGTCGTCTATGCATGTTTGCGACGCTATGGGCACCGCGAACACGCTGCTGTCCCATATAGGTACAGGAACCTGGGTCACTAATGCCGGAACACAACACAAGATTGTTATGGCAGCATACTTAAGACCAAGGGTAGTTGCTATCCAAAAGGGATTGGTGCCCTACCACATAGCTAGGGTGGGTTGATTTGTCGCCTTTTACGACAGGCCAACCCCGGCCGCAGGGGCTAGTATTATTACTGCGCCCCTGCACGTTGAAAAAAGGTTGTGTTGTTCAAAATAATTGCCAAACTTCCTAGCAATATTAAGAAATGCAAAATTATATTTAAAAGACATTAATAGAGTGTTAAAAATCTTGTTAAAGTAAAACCATTACTGTAAAAAAAGCTTTTCATTATTTTAAACTCTTGTAAAAAATTTGGGTAAAAAAAGAATTAAGTGTATTTTAGTTTCTATTCACTGTGAAGCTATTTTATGCCTCTTGACCCCATAATATGATGATGCCCATTGATGCTAATATTTCAAATCTAATTTAAACTTCTTTATAACGGTTTTAAAAAAATATTAGCATCGAATGAGACGTCGGTGGGAAAGCCTAGCGAGTACACAGCTGAAATGAGCCCGTGGTTAACGGGATTTCTCCTAATGAATCACTTTGTTTTCATAAAAGTAAGTTTTCATATAAGTACCACCAAGGCCTAAGTCATCATCATCGTCGTCATCGTCGTCGTCATCTTCGTCGGTGGCAGCAACGGGCTGCGCGGGCGCCGCCGACTGTCTGGCCACCTCCTTGTCGTCTTCCGAGCGAGCGATCGGGCTACCGCAGACCGACAACACAAGACAGCACAAGGCCGCTAACAAGAACAAAGACCGCATCTCGTATCTGAAACAAACACACACATTTTAATAACATCACCGGGAGCATCGCGATCGCTACAGTGTCGGCACCTCGCTCTCACTAGACACTGTTGCAAATCACGAACACTACACAATATCACTAAACACGCACATGTGCACTGTTGTCCTTGACACTTCACCTTTTGACAAACTGTCACTCTTGAGTCCGTGTGGGCTCCGGCGGAAGAGAATCCGCCCGCGTCCTTCTGAGTCGGTGTACGAAACGCTATGGCCGAGAGTGGCGAGCGGAAACGGTATAGCGGCGGCGTCTTCGCTGCACACTCTTTTATAGAGTTACGTCACACATGCAGGGAAGGAAAGTAGTGATGGTAGCTGTGCCAACCAGAGATCACCGATTTTACAGACATACCACTTCATATCAAAGGCATTCTTTTGTCCCAAAATGGATAGTAGCCCAAGATACACTTCTATTTTCACAAAGGCTTTTGGTATAAAATTTCATATTGAACCATTTAAGAGCTTTATTTAACTTTCCTCTGTGACCGGTCACTGACCTTTATTTAATAAGTATTTTAAAATTTTAGAAAGCGTCTATGCAAATTAGTATTTTACAAGATTTGGCGCTATAATATAGATAGATACCTTGCCAGATTATTTAACGTTTCGAATATATTAGCAATCAAATCAATGACAAAAGAAATGGATTATATATTTATTTGACATAGTTAAAAAATTAATATTTTTCTGCTATTGTATATTCTTGTTAATTATACAAATGAACATAGAAAATCCTTGAATTTCGACTTAAACATTTGCTCGAATCATTTATCATGCATTATTGACCTTTAAAGGATAACGTTTAGAAAATGTTCATCAAATATAGAAAATCTTAAATTTTTAACAGTTTAAATTAGTACACTTCGTGGATTTCATTTATCATTTCTCCTATTCTATTAATACTTGATGTTGTTTAAATCTTCCTTTGTCTCCAACCTTTGTGTCCAACCCAATATAATAAAACATTATTATTAATTTAATTTTGTACATCATATCATTAACTTTAATGAAAATTACATTTGAAATTACTCTAGTAACAATTGCATGTTAAACTAGATTTCACTGGTTCCAATCCCATAACTTTTCTTCAGCTAACATAGCATGAATTTCCTGTACTGATGACAAAAGAAAACCTCTTGATATCCTGCATAGCGAAATCATCGGTTTGTGTAATCCTCCAATCCGTCTTGGTCAAGCTTGGAGGGTCCACTCCTAGAGGGAGACCCGAGTCTAGTCGTGGGACGTCATGGGCTGTTATTATTATGATATATATCGATTTAAAGAGAATTAAGGCTCTTATAGAGTGAACTAAGTATATATTATAATACAGAAATAAATATATGTGTGTTTTATTTTCTTTCATCTATTTACTCTATCTTTTAACATAAACAACATAATTTGCATTTATACTCACTGTAATTTTATAATTTGGAAATGTTTCTGCTAGTTTTACTTGGTATTTCTCAGGAGGCCCCACTGTATCCACATATATCTCAGTAATATTAACACCATCTTCTGCTGCTTGTTTAATTAAACTTTTGCAGAATTCTTAGAAACCTGAAAAATACTATTTAAATTATAACGAATACAGGTAGTTTGAAAACCTAGCTAAAAATAATTGGTACACCCAAGATGGTAAAATGTTTGCCCAAAATTATTATTAAGATGCTGCTAGGTGATGAAACCCCAATCTTATCTGGATGGCAACCACCCCTAATCTATAAGTATGCTGCTATAATAAACTTGTGTTGTATTCCAATATTAGTGCTGGATTCCTGTACACCTATGCAGATAATATGTTCATATTGTAGAAAATTAAGATATCCTCTGTTTAGATTTTTTATCAGAAAGTATCCAAAAATTATGACACATATGGTGATACAGGTCATCTTTATCAAATGATGAAGGTAGGTCAATATTAAAATCATACCCAATATAAATAATAAAATAGGTTCTTACTTCATTGAGAGAGTGCTTTGCCCTTTTATACATCGAATTTGACATATGTTTTGGTGAGATAATCTCTGCAACAAATCCAACATTGTTGAGAGAATTGTCTTCTGAATGCATTTTTGAGAATATTTCATCTCTTTTCGCTTCTCTAAATACCTTAGAATCGGCACACTCAAATATCATGTAGAACATTTGCTTTGTTTACTGGACAATATGCTACTCCGTAAACCATAGGCCCTGAAAATGGATTAAGATAAATATTAAATATATATTAACATAAAGTGGTTAAAGGCATACAAAATAAAATAATACATTTCTCATTTATATAGACAATACATACTTAGCGCTGGACCTCGTACAGCTTCATCGACCCCAAGCATATAGTGCTCAATTTTACAAATAGATGGAACTTCACTATTATTCATAACGTTTCTAAAATTATCTCTCAATTTGCTAAGCTGCAAAGACCGCCAGTTAGAAGAGAAAAATATTCTACTCGTCTTACTCTGGTTATATAAGATATCATCATTTCAGCCGGAAGACGCCCACTGCTGGACAAAGGCCTCCCCCAAAGATCTCCACGATGATCGGTCCTGCACTGCCCTCATCCAACCTATTCCGGCGATCTTGACCAGATCATCGATCCATCTTTTGGGGGGGGTCTACCAACATTGCGTCTTCCGGTACGCGGTCGCCATTCGAGGACTTTTCTGCCCCAACGGACATCAGTTCTTCGAGCTATGTGCCCAGCCCACTGCCCCAAGATATACATATTTTATATTATACAAATATAAGACCAGGTTTTTTTGTCTTTTGAAGTAGATAATACTGTTTTCTTCATAATCTATGACATTTATAAGAGGGTTGGTCGAGTTTGATTAATTCAGCTTACTTACTTACACACTTATGGAACATTAGAGAAAAGAGCATCAAACAAGTGTGGTGACGGAATCCTAAAACATTTTGAGCATTAGTATGAGGGAACCGGCACCGTACTTTCACTAAAGGTTATGTATTTAAACGCGCTTTAAGTATGTATTATCGATAATGTGACGTAAAAACGAAAACGTGGGTGTTTAATTCTATGATACTGAATTTTACGACGACTCTTAAATACTTTAACAAAAGTATGATAGTATTATTTTCAATAAAACAAGAATTTACTTAATTATGCATTTATTCTTACTGTATAAGAAGTTGCCCTCAGACCATCAGAACTCAATAAAATTGATAAATCCTGTAAACCTGTAAACTCACCTGGGAAGTATTTTCCATAACGAGTTCTTTCGGAATAGGAAATGAAACGTCCTTGGAAAAAACTAAATTTAGCCTTATGGCTAGACATATGTGTCTAATTTCATCAATAATGTGTGTCCGTAATAAACATATTATGTGCTGACAATGTGCTAGTTTCGTCTAATAGATAAAACCAATGGCTCTAGAGACAAAAATTACATGCAACTGCTATTATTATCCACTTGAAAATATAATGAATAATTTTACACCAAAGTTTTTACTCATTAAAAAGTCATTTACGAGTTACTTTTTATACCAGTACGTGTGTAGGGTGTATACCGAAGCATTTGTAGAAAATTGTTCATTATTTTGCCCAACCGCGAGATCTCTTCGAGTTTAAAATATATTTTAATAATATAATACGAAACTGAGCGTAAGCTACAATTAACCATAATTCATAATAAATTCAAAAAAATATTTTTAACGGAATAGCACTGGATATAATTGTATACAAATAAATACGAATATATTTTATATCTATATCATCGTCATCTTAGCGTTGTCGTCGTAACCGATATATTATCATTATAATTATAGTGTAGAATTAAATAACAAGAAATTGTACATAATTTATTAAATCATGATACTTTCTCTTCGTTGTTAATTAAGTCAAAAAGATAATAAATGTAGAGTTTAAATATATTAAAATAAAATTGTTAAATTATCTTAGTATGTTAAAATTAGGGCTACTCTTACATAAATATTTTTATTGCGTTACAAAATGAAGAGCTTTATTTGTAAATATTACGCTGGATGTCTTTGCTTTCTCTCTCATACTTTTGTTTGGGAACGAAAGCGGGCTCCCTCTATATTGATAATTTCAAGAATTAACCTTGCAAGTGCAAATATGAAAAAATATACTGTGTGGGATATAAAAATATTACCCTAGTAATAGCCCTATCCATCTCATCGTTTTTGGGAGCTAAAGAGACATATAAAGGAACAATGGAATTGTTCCCATTGCTGGTAATTTACGGACAGCAAAGGATAGGCACCACTTGGTATAGTTTTTCGGGATTGGGTATTCACTGTACTTAAAAATTAAATCTACCTACATCAATTTTATATACATTTTTAAACAAGATTAAAAATATCTCAAAATTGTTCCTACGCAAGAGTTGGCCAGAAGTATAAACCTGTCTGGCTGTAGGTCCGAAACACAAACTTCATTCGGAATTAAACGCTTCTCAAAAGAAGTAGATCATGAGTACTGAAGAAGACATATTTTATTTAAAATTAAAATTTACAGCTATTCATTATACATCTATATTTATTGTCTTTGTTTTCATCATTCAAGCTGTTTAAGCACCTGCAACGGATGCAACATGTCTAACGAAAATTATTCATACTCAATAACCATTTAACACAAGTTACCAGTATAACTTCTCAAATCATCAAGATATAGTCCGTGGAGAGGATGGCTGGCGAAAACTGATTGTAAGTAGATACAATGAGCTAGAAATCTAGATAAATGATGTTCCTAAATATGTCTCCGGGTATTTATTGATGAAAAACTATTCATATACTATTGTTTGTACAAATGACAACAAACTTACGAACTTGCAGACGGTACTTGTAAAAAGACCTATTTAAAATTATTTATTTGTTGCAGCTAAAGTGTACTGATTTCTGAATGAGTTATGTATAATTTATACTACTTATTCAGTACGATGCACTCCTCGAGGGCATGTCTCGTTTCTCCGCCAACGTCAAATCAAATTCCACACACGTGAAGTCGTATTCACAGCTAGCGATAGTAATAATCCTCTTTCTGCTCATAAAATAAAAAATAAGCTTTCTGAACCCAGTAGCTTAGGCAGTGGACAGTTGGATTGCTGATATTTTTCTTCTGTGCAAAAACATACATACATCTTAATCTTGGATTATGGAATACAAGTATAATTTGACTGTGTCATTATTATTTTGCGTACATATACTTTTTTTATTTTGCATACGTATGATACTTGCAAACTGATATCGCAATGTCCAAACGTAGAAAGAACCAAACTCGTTTTTGGTGTTGTCCACAATTATTTGTATGCGCCTGGTGAATGGACTCCGAGGACTTTCTCTCTGAGACTAACTCGTATCAACATTTGACGGCACACTCATTCATTGTACCGTTTGTCAACTTAATGTCATCGAATTATATTTTAAATGTTTATATTGAGAGTAAAAGAACAATAATATTATTTATTATTATAATACTTGTATACGTTTACGATAATACTAAATTAAGTATTAATTGTTATTTTCAAACAAATCTATGATACCAGTACAATGGCCTGAATAGAGACGATCGAAAATTATATAAAAAAAATACAGACCAACTATCGACATACCATTAAAAAAATCAATAAGACCTTATCACGCATAATTAGACTATCAAGAAGTGTTCAACACTGTATAATATAAAATTATAATTATATGGAAAAGCCTGAATAAACAAGGAGGAAGCAAAATATGTACACATAAGTCGTAAAAAATATATAAAATACGGAGTAACGCTATTATTAACTTTGGGTTAAAGCCTCACAGAAATCGGCATTGGCACGGCATCTTGGAATTAATGTTTTCTTAGTTGTTACTTTAAGTTAATCACATCTTCGTTTAAACCAATTAAGAAAAATCTGATAAGTTTTTAGTTGGCCATAAAATTGGTTTATTTTACGTGACTCTCATTCATACGTAACTTGATTTTATATCATTTTTAAACAAATTAGTGAATGAAACTTCATGGAATAACAGAAAAATATGTTATATCAAGAAAAATATCGAAAGCCCTGCTTTATATAAGTAATAATTATTACCAATATATAAATTTTATGAGCTTAAAAGTTTAGTTCGAGAGGTTGCAGAGTATTATCAGCAGGCAGAACTTCTATATATCTGACTCATGCTGCCAAAGATAAAACCGATCTTTTGGGCGAAATCTTTGTAGCCAATTCAACTCTTGATGACGAGGGACAATCTTCACCTTTTATTAGAAGATATGGAGACTCCACAATGTCGGAGGTACGGTTTTCACAAAAATCCGTGCGACGTGTCCTCTAATCCGTCAAGAAGTCTACCGGGCCAGACGGTATTGTGCTGCGGATTTACTCGGCTGAGCTATCTCCAGTCTTTTCCCGACTTTTTACCTTATCCTACCGCAAAGGTTATGTCGCGGCTTCGTGGAAGGTGGACCGTGTTCACACTAATCTCAAAAAGGGTGACTGGATGGACCCGTCCAACTACAGCCCTATAGCGATAACTTATTTGCTCCGAAGGTGATGGAGCGGATTATCAACGCACAACTCTTGGGTTACCTGGAGGATTCCCAGCTGCTAAATGATCGCCAATACGGTTTTCGGCATGGTCGTTCCGCTGGGGATCTCCTGGTTTCATTCATGGTGTTCATCCCCATTTCTTGGAGCTTCATTTTTCTGTTAACCTTGTACCAAAAGGTTCTCAAGAATGTTCATACTGTGTATTCGCATCTGAAATAAGCTTGCAGCTGAGGTTTCCTCGGCGCGGTACGATATGGGGTTCTTCAAAATAGGCGTTATAAAATTTCTTCGAGGCTGGCAGTGCGTTGGTAATGCCTCTGGTGTTGCAAACGTCCATAGGCGACGGTGACCACCTGCTAAGGTGGGCCATTTCTAAAATTGACACAATGCGTTCTTTAAAATCATATTCATTCAAGGCTTGTAATTCCAACAATTCATTGTTTTACAGAATTCATGTTTACAATTTTAAAACACATTAGTTTTTTAACTTATAAAATCATTTCTAAAATCACTCAAATCACAATAAAATAAAATAGGGATTATATGATAAAGAAAAAAATTTTGACTTAAAATATTTAATTACGGCACTAACATGTCGCCATTGGTCAACGTATTCGCACAAACGTAACACGGTCAAGAATTTGTGTTAGCCAGTCCTTACTTCCTTTAGGAACCGTCGACCATTTATATCTGGAATATATAATTAATTGAGAACATTAATAAAGGTGTTCGGAAATAATTAATTTCATTTTAATCCGTTTACGGATGTTAACAATTTATAAAACAGAATTATAAATATTTATTTTAAAATATTTAAATTCTGAAGTATTTAATAAAATGTAAATCATAAGATTAACGAATGTTTTTACAAAAATAAAATTTTAACAATGATACATGATGGTAAAAGGCTTCTTTACGGCTAATTAATTTACGACCTCGATTGTTTTTAATCTAGAAATAATCCTAAGTTGAGTTTGACTAAGTCTCTTACTGCGACTTCATTCATTTTATGAAGATATGGCCAGCATGTTCTGTTTATGTAAGAATATATCCAGCTTAATTTTCGTAGCATTGTACTACACAAACTTCTAGATAAGCTATAAACTTCCATTGCACAAACAGAAAATTGTTGTACATATTCAATAATTAAAGTTCTTGCTAACTTTTTATAATTAACTGAGGACGTTATATAAAATTTCACTTTTTACGACACGAATTTTATAGTATTAATATTCAAAACCTGTACAACAATACTCAAATGTTATGTTACTAATGCATTATATTATATTGTATGTTATACATACTATTATATTATTATTATATTTACGTTATAAGTAAATGCATTTCGATGAAGTTGATATTAAAAATTATGTAAATATTTTCTTAATTTTTTTAATCACTATTATTTTTATTAAATATACTAATTGACAAAATAAATCTTGATTAATTAACAATTTCACTATTTTATCAAATGTTTATTATTACTTTCGCATGATAGTTCTTGCATAATTGCACTACCACAAACACAATATTGTATACATAAATTCGTATACAACACATAATAACTTTTCATTACAAAAACCTTGAACAAAAGTATACTAGAACAGAACCAATTACATCCTGCATTTAATTTCAAGTTAATTAGTCTTTTATTATATTTTACTTCAACAATAATATATAATATACAGAGAAGAAATATTAAAAGATGACACACAACTTAGCAAAACTTAAAATATGAAAGCAGGAAAACCCAAATAACTGAATTCGATTGCTTTGAAATGGGTATTTATGTATTCTATGATTCAGTTTCATATACGGATATATACGAGTACTTAACAGATGTATGTATGTGTATTAGGGTTATCGTGAACAGAACTTTCTGAAAATAAAAATAAGGTCTCTTTTGGTGGGATATAATGTTAACAGAATACTATAACTATTTGCCCCTAATATAATTTGTACATAAATCAATTTTATAATTATTATTATTGGGATTACCAACTCTTAACTATGCCGCCATAATAACTTTGTGTTGTGTTTATGGGACAGCAGCGTGTTTGCAATGCCACAGGCGTTGCAAACACCCATAGCGACGGTAAATTATAAGCGGGCTATCAGCCTGTCTGCTGTCCTCCAGCAATAAAAAAAGGTTATAAACGATTAAGCGTTCATGTAATATTTACTTGAGGATTAAAAGCCAATTTTTATAAATATATGGAACTTACTATATTTATTAATGATACATAACCTACTCTTAAATACATTTTACTGGTTGTGGCCATAATTTTGGTTGCTAAAATCTGAATACGTATATTTAACGATGAAATAAAACTTACTTCCGGATAAGGTAGCTTTCTAATAGCAGAATTAAGATTAAAATTTTGGCGGTTAATAATATTGACGTTTTGGTTTGTTCGCGGTTACAAAACGGTTTCCAAATTTATTAACCCATCGTCATCCTGCTTTATAATATTATTAAAATTTAACTAAACGTTATAAAAAACTAAAAGTAGTAACACAATACGTTCTATGCTACCCATAGTCAAAATCAAATGTATATTGATTATTCTTAATTTTATTTTTAAAGAAGATGCATATCATTACATATAACAAAGACTGATTGGATTGGTAGTATACAATGAGATTCAAAACTGTAGGTGACGATCACCGTCATTGGTTTGAACTCGACTGGCCCACAAACACGACCGGTTGCCATCGGGTACTTTCTTTCTTGCGTTCTCACTTCCGCCTGCGCCTGCGCGCCTCCACGCAACCGGCACAAGGACTTGTCTCGTCCATAATGCGATACACACTTGTACGCGATGGATTCATAATTAAGTCGTGAAATTGTTTCTGCAAGACAGTCTATTATCATTACTATTTTTTCTTAATTTAAAGTAAATTATAAAACATTTAATCAAGCAATAAATTGTATTACATATGTTTTGTATTTTGGTATTATTACAAAAACTAGCTTATCAAACCCCTTTTTTCTAAACTATACTTTTTTTCTACTATTTGTATGCATTGGTTATATAGGAAAAAGTATATTATATATCTAAAATAATACACGAACCTTAGTCTTGGGTATATCGTAAATCCGTTACGTTTAAAGTCAGCAAAAAATATTGAATTTAAAGTTCATTGTGCTTCTTCGACAACACCTACAATATATACATAAATTGAAGAATGGCTAGCTATATGTATATATTAGACCAATATATTAAATTTTAACTCCGTCTCATGATGTTCTAACTATAAAGTGGATTGAGATTATTTTTTTCTGAAATTGCCACAAATGTTTATAATACGTGTTGATCGATATAATATTGAATTTGATATATATTACTTATAATTATAAAACAACATCGATATCATCGAAGTGGCTAATTCCAAATACAAAACTTATATTTCGTAACTCAGGCTTCACTATTACGTATAGTTACCGGGAAAACCTACAAGGCGCTTTGCGTAGACGCTTTTCAGTGATTCTTCGTTGTATTGATCAACAAGTCACAAGAAAAAATCTGAAATAGATATATCTGTAAATCCCAAATGCTACCTGAAATTCCACTTCAAGTTTCCGGAGTCCAATTTCACAGTTTTTTTTCATGTTCGGTCCTCCTCTATATCATTTTAGTGAGTTTAATGACATGTATATCACCTATTACATTGAAAAGTCTACACTTCTCGGACCCACCCCTCTTGACGTGGTATGGTTAGAACAGTTCTGTAAATAAATTATATAAAAATCCAAAGAACTGTATAATCGAAAGAATTATTTTATGATTAGCATAGATCATTATGTACTAGATTAGCATGAAACATACGTTTGGCGTCCGGCTTGTTACATAAATATATATTGATCTAGAGGCTAAGTTGATTCTTGCTTTCCAATAGAAAAGTGAAATTCTGTACGAATTAATTATTACGCTTGAGTTTAAAATTTCCCCAAATTAAATGTCGCAATTTATTTGATTAAATGTAATAGATTTAATTGGCGTTATAAAACCACCTTTTAATAGAAGCTACCTTAAGTTGGTACGTGCAGGGGTGGAGTAAGAATACCCCTAATGACCTATGCGGCCGGGATTAGCCTGTCGTAAAAGGCGACAAAACAACCCTACCTACATGGTAAGGCCCCAAGCCTGTTTGAATGGCAACCATCCGTGGTCTATAAGTATGCCGCCATAATAACGTTGTATTGCGGTGCAAATTAGTGACCCAGGTTCTTGTACCCCTATAGGACAGTTGCGTGTTTACAGTACCCCTAACGTCGCAAACATCCATACGCGACGGTAACCGCTAACAGTGGGCCGTCAGCCTGTCGGCTGTTCCTCAGCAATAAACTTGTCATTAAAATATCAAGTTGTATACGAACTCACATTGCCCTTTTGTATTAGATAAAGATTTTCACTTTCAGTTTTAAGGACTTTTAGGCAATTAGACGACCCCCATGGACGCATCTCGTAAGTTGGTGCCCTTAGTCGGGGTCACAGATTTAATACCCGTCCTGTGTCTGGGTCTTTAGGTCTAATAATTATGTAATTATTGAATGAATAAAAATATATAAGTAGTATATCAGTTGTGTAGTGCTCATAGCCTACTTATGATGCTCAATTAACTAGATGGCTGTCTGGATTGTCACATAATATGTATTTATGTCGTTTGATTACAGAAATTACTAAATGAGGTCCCCTCAATTTTTCATTCCCTCATTCTATTCGTAAATTATACACATCAAAAAAGTCTAAGCAACATTTACTAATTTTAATTTAAGGATGATTTTGTCCGCTATATGGGTGAACTTCCTAATTGCACCTGAGCCTATCAGTATTTCCGGGCCGACGGTACACTCGCACCCTTCTTGTATCAGATCTAAACCCGAATCGCGACTCATCGGAAAAAATAATTTTATCCCATTGTTCCTGAGTCCATGTTCTGCGTTCTCTACACCATTCATTTCGACGAGCGCGATTCCCGTGACGTATCGGTGGGCACCTAATTGGACATCGAGCTCGTAGGCCTTACTCATGCAGTCGATTTCGCACAGTTTGGGGACTTACATCAACACCACTTGAATTTTGTAGCCTCAAACTTATCTCTTGAGCGGTTAACATCAGCTGGCGTCTTGCAGTCAGTTGTATGTACCGGTCTTGCCGAGTGGTTGTACTCCTTTTACGGCCTAGACGCTGTTCAGCGGTTTCCTTTGTATTATTGTAGCGCTGCCAAAGACGACAAATAACACTTCTATAAATGCCAAAGTGCCGAGATACCTGAGATTGATTACTTCCCGCTTGCAACATCCCTACAGCTCTTTGCATTTCATTTGCCGTCAAATGATGTCGCTCCATGACGTAAAGAATATCTAACAATTCAATTTTGTCGCTAACTTTATTTAAATGGTTGGTAAAATTATAAAATCAAAACTAAACGTAGCAATAAAAATGCACTTAAATTCAAACAAATTCCCCTTCATTTAATTTTATGAAAAAAACAAAACATAATCGAATTTTTTTTTACAACCAGCCAGTATGTCATCAATAACAAAAAAGTTTACATACCTACGCACTTTGAGTGAGTAAAGACTTAGAAATTAATTAGTATAAATGGTAAATTTGTAATATCGTGCATGTTGCTTAGACTTTTTTGATGTGTTTACTTTCGTCGCCTTTTTTATGGATCTAAAAAGAATAAAAATTTAATGATATCCTACTTTTACTTCGTGTAATATAGCAAAAAAGTAATCTTCCATCTAAAAAAGTTATTTGTTACAATTTTTAACGTTTTATGTTCAATATATTATTAATATAATATTTAAACACAAAACGATTGAAAAATATTTTGTAAAATACACAAATAATGTATAGAATAGACATCAACGCGCTCTCGCTTGAACAGAAAATTTAAATGTGAAAGATTAATTGTATTTTAACCGACCTTAAAAATAGATTTTCTATTCATAGCGTATACGTATTTGGAATGTATTTCAAATAATATTAAGATGCAAGTAAATAGTATACTACATTAGTATTTACTTTTAATTTTATTATTCAATGTGCAAATATGTAGTAAGGTTGTCCTAGTAATTTTTTAATATTAAATCTTGCACTTCACAGTCCATTCCCCCTTCGTATCTGTTTTTTGCTATTAGTACACCAGTAAAAAGATTTGGCTGTCTTGCTTCCAATATCTGCCCCAACTTTCCATGGAAACTGGAATAGGGTTATTTTAAAATAAATAAACAATAGCAACGCGATACAATAACAACATGTGACATACATTATAACAGTTTAAAGTATTTAAAAACGGTGTTACATTTTTTATACAAATTCTATAATAGAAGTTCCCAAAATTGTTATACAAAACTAACGGACCTATTTCCCAAGAATTATAGCCAATAAATCAACCGACCCACTAGTTTATACCTAGTCAGGTCATAAGTATTGTCACACAGTAAAAACTTTTCTTTTAGAATGCTGGCCACAAAAAAGTTTATTGAATTCGAATTTCGAATTGTTCATGAAAATAAAAATGTATAACTTTTAGAATTTTACTCATTTTTAAATATGGAGTGGACGCTTAAAGAAGACCGTGTTGCAGTTATTGCGTTGCATCGTTGCGGTTACGCGCTAATTCAAATTTTTAACATACTGAAAAATTTGAATATTACCAAAAGATTCGTTTATCGTACCATCAAACGATACAATGAAGACTCTAGTGTAGATGACAGGTCAAGAAGTGGTCGCCCTCGGTCTGTTAGGACTCCAGCAGTGATAAAAGCTGTGAAGGCACGAATTCAAAGAAATCCCAAACGTAAGCAGAAACTGTTGGCCCTTCAGATGGGGTTAAGCAGAACCACGGTGAAAAGGGTGTTAAATGAAGACTTAGGGCTTCGGGCATATCGAAGAAAAACAGGACATCGTTTGAATGCTCGTCTAATGGACCTGAGACTGAAGAGATGCCGCGCTTTGTTGAAGCGGTACGCGGGAAAAAAATATCGGGAAATTCTTTTTTCGGATGAAAAAATGTTTACCGTAGAAGAGAGCAACAACAAACAAAATGATAAGGTGTACGCACACAGTAGTGAAGAAGCGAGCAACCGTATTCCGCGTGTCCAACGAGGTCATTTTCCATCCTCGCTCATGGTATGGTTGGGAGTTTCTTATTGGGGCTTAACAGAGGTACATTTTTGTGAGAAAGGTGTAAAAACGAATGCTGTTGTGTATCAAAATACAGTCCTGACGAACCTTGTGGAACCTGTTTCTCATACCATGTTCAATAACAGGCACTGGGTATTCCAACAAGATTCGGCGCCAGCTCATAGAGCGAAGAGCACACAAGACTGGCTGGCGGCGCGTGAAATCGACTTCATCCGGCACGAAGACTGGCCCTCCTCCAGTCCAGATTTGAATCCGTTAGATTACAAGATATGGCAACACTTGGAGGAAAAGGCCTGCTCAAAGCCTCATCCCAATTTGGAGTCACTCAAGACATCCTTGATTAAGGCAGCCGCCGATATTGACATGGACCTCGTTCGTGCTGCGATAGACAACTGGCCGCGCAGATTGAAGGCTTGTATTCAAAATCACGGAGGTCATTTTGAATAAACTTTAATGTCATAAGAATCTATGTTTTGTTAAGTTCATTTTGGTATATGAATGGTTACATAATTAATAAACTTGTTACAATTATTTTACATTAAACATGTGACAGAATTTATGACCTGACTAGGTATATACTTTTTTAGAAGAGCACCATCTGTTGGACCACTAAAATACTATTATTACTTACAATGCAATAAGCCTTAGTCGCTTGAGAAAATTATTGCCACAACTTACTGTTCTAAGTTGTGTCATCTAAAAGTAGATTGGAACTAGATGGCGCTGTTTTATCGAACATTGTAAAATTTTAACAATATTGTTAGAACATTATTTAATTTTATCCGTCCAGGGGCGGAGAAAGAATACTGACCTCTGCAGCCGGGGTCGGCCTGTCGTAAAAGACGACTAAACAACCCGAGCTAGGTGGTAGGACTCCAATCCCGTCTGGATGGCCACCACCGCTGGTTTTATAAATAAATTCTATATTTTAATAATTAAAATATTTCAGTACGAAAGAATCAAATATTAAGATTAAATTTATAATTTTTAATTTTATTAATTTCTATATAAAATGTAAAATAAAATTTTTAAAAATAAGAAGGTTTTATGAAATAAAAATAGTATAATGAATTATTATATGCCACCACAATAACTTCGTGTAGTGTTCCGGCAAAGTGATCAGGTTCCAGTACCATTATGCGGACAGCAGCATCTTAGCGATGCCCCTGACGTTGCAAACACCCATAGGCGACGGTAACTGCTAAATTTTAAGTGGACCGTCAGCCTGTCTGTTATCCTACAGCAATAAAAAACATGCGGGGCAGTCTTTCGGGACTGCCAATAGAAGTGAAAACTAAGTAACTTGTTAATTCTACCTTCGAGCTATTAGATTATTATTTTTGGTTTATAAAGGAGTGTTTATGATCAAGGATTAAAGTTTAAATTGGTCATAAATACTTCTTTACAGACCAAAAATTGTTCACCCAAAAAGTGCTCAACGCGCCTAAAAAGTTTTCACTTCAAAAACTCAACTGTATTTCATTGTAATAAAGTTGCAGTTCGAATAGATATGTATAAGTAATGCAATGCAATCATTTAAAAGTTACATTATAAAATAATCCTTAAGTCATTATTAATAAGGTTGATATTACTAGAGCAAAACTCCCTCCTTCTTACGAAGTTTCGATCAGGACACGTCTCCTGACGCGAGTTTAACATTTTTTATCCATCACAAAAAAGTGCACAACGCCGCTAAAGAAGTTTTCACTTCATAAATGCGTTGGGTAACAAGTGTATTTTTAAGCTTCCAAGTAATTTACAGAATTACTAATTTTATATTTTTAAGATCCCATATCTTAAAAATGAATGGTATATCTTCAAAATATACCAAATAAAGATCCTGTTCAAGAGCCAGGCATTGACAGTGAGATGAAGGTAATTAAATTCTAACAAGTTTTGTTGGACCCCCTTTGTTAAAGCTCTTACTCGCAAGGACAGTGGAAGAGATGTGGGAGTAGGGTTGCCATCCTTCCGGTTTTCTCCAGATTTGTCCTAGTTTAGAAGGCGTCCGAGGAACGTCTGGGCGGAGTTTTATTTGTAGTCCGGGTTTTAATTCAAATATAAGCAAGGAAGATATTCTAAAGGCTATTGGGAAGACTGGAAAATACTAAAAACCTGATGAGTAAAAAAGGCAGTTTAGAGAATAAGAAATAAATGTGTCATACATTTTAATTTATTATCAATCATTTATTACATTATTAATAATATAACATTATCTTATCTTATCTTATTTTGGGGCCGAGAAATATCTCGGACACTTCGACCCAATGGGATCTTTTGTGTTCCCCTAGATAGCAATCACTCCTCTCCAATCTCCTTGAAGATCTGCTTCATGAGCCTAACAATGAGGTATGGAGATAGGAGCCTGTAGTCTTCCGGTGTTGGATATCCTACCCCCAAAAGATTCATTCGCCTCCTGGCCAATGCATCACATGTACACAGTAGGTGTTCCATGCGTTCTGTATGTTCCCCACACAACCTGCACATGGGTGTCGCGGTTAGACCCATTTTCATGAGCATGTTGTTGGTTCCAAAGTGCCCAGTAAAGGCTCCAAGCAAGTAGCGTATTTGCCCCCTGCTCATGTTCCAGATGGATCCTCGTGCTTTGTACGTGGATCCCAAAAATTTTTTGGAGTGTTCCAGACCGATTCTAGTCAGCCAGTGTTGTTGTTGACTGCGGTCTGCAAAATCCCTGAATGTAGCCTTCACGAGGCTAGTCGGAATGCCTACACATGGTTCCGGACCCATAAAATCATTAGTTGAGCCCTCTCTTGCCAGTTCATCTGCCATTTCATTGCCATGTACTCCCTCGTGTCCCGGGACCCACATTAATCTTACCCTGTTATGCCTTCCAAGTCCATTCAAGGTTTGGATGGCATCCAGGACAAGTCTGGAGTCAACTTTGAAGGAGGCGATGGCCTTGATTGCAGCTTGACTGTCACTGAGAATATATATAGATTTGCCTCTGGTGCCTCTATCTATGTTCTCCTGATAATATAACATTACATTATTAATAGTTTATTAGAACTGTATGAAGATATGTTTTATTAAAAAAAAAATGAGATTGAAAAGTTTAAGTGAAGTTTAAGTTGATTTTTTCGAAGTTAAAGAGTATAATTTTTGTTTTATTTACAGAAAATAAAATGTAAGATGTAAGTTCCTTTAAACTTTGAGATTTTAACACAACTCGACGCAAAAGAGCACTATAATTTTGTTTTGTTAGAAAAGTCTAATTTGGTTTTACTTATTAAAGAAATATAAGAAAACAGCTTATAGTTACTTAAAACTTTAAGAACATTCTGTTTTGATTCTTGTTTTTTAAGATGTAATTTAGTTTAAAATTGTACTAAAATAAATAAAAGTTATCCAAATAAAAGTTGACCATCAAAACTATATTTTATTCTACTAACTTAGAAAAAATACTCTGTTCAAACGTCCGGGTTGTAAGCTCCGAAATCCGGAGTTCCTTGTCCTTTTTTTTTGGTCTCGGGGAAAACCTCTCTTGACGGGTTCCCCCGGTCCGGAGGGATCGAGGGATATGTGGAACTCCGGGAAAAATGTTCGGCCATCCGACTACCCACTAAAAAACCCCGCTGTTCTCCTATCGCCTACACCCGGGCCCACGGATATATGGCCTGCCGATATCGTGGCCCGGGCCGGCGCCGGCCCGCCCTGTGACTTAAGGCGGGCCGGCGCCTGGCGGGCGGGCTGACGCCGATTTTTTCCCCCGGCGCTCTTCTAAATCAACATGAGTTGAGGGGGGCCGCGTGCTGTTTCGCTCTCCCTCGCGGCAATAGTGCGGGTGGCGGGTCCTCCCCCGAAGGGCCGCCCGCGGCCTCTTGTTTGACAGATTTTTGAGATGGCTACCCTATGTGGAGACATATCTTCCAACGAAAACATTTTTAATGTCCATTTTATTTTTTCAAATATGTATTATATAATACAACAAAGAAGTCAACAAATATCAATTCCATCCATAGGGATTACAATGATGCAAAATACAAAAGCAAAACACACACAATAAGAAATCAGACTTCGGGAAAATCCATGGGTTTCGCTGTAGCGGGCACTGATCTTTAAATTCTCTGGAATTATGTATCGCTGGTAAAACCAAATAAGCGAAACTTGACTGTGGTGATCTTGTTTTTGTTTTCAATTCCTTTAAATAATCAAATATATATGATAAACAGTGATATGGTGTGGATATATATAATAAAAAGTAATGGTTAGTTTTTGTCGTTTTATTTATATCAAAATAAATAATTTATAATGCTATTATTTGTGAAATAAATAAATTGTAGAAGACCTGATTTAAAAAAATGTCTTACGTAATTTAATATAAGTTATGAATAAGTTTATATTAGTTGCGCGCCTTTCTGGAGCATTATTTAAAGAACACATTTTACTATATTATTTATTATGGATTAAACAAAAATTTTTTGTAGATGAACTATATTTTTAGTCTTCTGCCTGCCCTTATCCCATCTATGTTGTATGTATGGGTTGGCACAACATGTCCTCTCCTCTAACTATTAGTCGTCATTTGAGCATTCACAACTTTTTTGCCAAATCGACTTTTACACAATCCATTCATCTTTTCTTTGGTCTAACTCTCCTTTTGCGTCCATCAACTCTCACTTCTAACATTTTCCTTGTTATATGGCATTCTTCTCTTTGCATTGTATAGCCGCCATACCAGGCTGGCCTATTACTTTTCAGCTTCTCAATCACTGGCGCTATTTTCAAACATGCTCTGATATATTCATTTCTAATTTTATCCATTTTTGTAACTCCACTCATCCATCTTAACATTCGCATCTCTGCTGCATGCAACCTTAAAAATAACCTTTCATCCTTTCCCTTTCTGGTCCAGCATTCCAATCCATACAATATGACAGGTCTTAATTATGGTGGCACTCGTGGGTCGTAAATTGTTTCTGAAACCTGTCGCCATTTCAGCCATCCTGCATTCACTCTATTTTTCACATCACGGCCTATCTGGATTAATATGGATTAATATCTCACCCTCAATCTGGATTAATGATCTGAGGTACCAAGGGTTGGAACAAGTTGGCAGAGACACGCCTTCTAATGTGATGAGGATTAAGGCGGAAATTCCACCAACGTCGCAAAATAGATGTACAGTTTTAGTTCTACTTATCTTCGACCCAGCACCCTCCAATCTTTCCCGCCATTTAGCCAATCTGGTCTGGACCTCATTTTCTCCAACCAGCACAATGTCATCGGCAAAGAGCATATACCAAGGTGCCTTCGCCTGTATTCCTGATGTTACTGCATCTACCAAGAGGAGAAACAGATACGGGCTAAGAGTCGATCCTTGGTATAAACCAACCGCGACACTGAACTTATCTGTGACGTTAGCTAGAGATCGGACATACTATATATTTGCCTTATACATCCCACGAATAAGATGCAAAAACTTCACAGGACCCCCTTTTGCTTTCACGGCCCACCATAAGACCTTTCGAGGAACTCGGTCATATGCCTTTTCGAGGTTAAAGAATACCATGTGCAGGTTCTTATGTGCCCTTCTGTATTTCTCGCATAGTTGGCGAAGTGCGAATGTGGCATCCGGTGTCCGGGCATAAAACCAAATATGAAGTTATTTTGCCACCTGCTCTTTATTTCTTCATCTTCTGTATTTTTTAAGATAGTTTAAGATGAACTATATTTTTAGTAACAACCGTAAAATAAACAGATCAGTAAAACAAATAGTTTACCCTACACCCTAATCCAGTGGTTCCCAATCTTTTTCAGCCTACGGCGCACTTTCAAGATAAGTATATAGTCACGTTGCCCCTACTCTACCTAGCTATTTGAAATAGATACAATCAAAACAATTAGGTACCTACAATAGTAGTTATTATAGGTTGATAGGCACAAAAACTAAAACATTCACAGTAAGAAACTAAGTTATTTATTTAGCTCGTATTTATAAAAATTCAGAATTGAAACAAAAAATCTACGAAAGAAACTTAGAAAAACAAAAATAAAATACAATAGTTTCTCAATAATAGGGAACAAATCAAAGTGACGGGTGAGCCTGGTGTTCTTCGCACAGATTTTCGAAGCGGGGAATAAGGTTTGAGACTGCCACTCTCATTTCTTGAGCGATATTTGTTCTTGATTATGGCTACTGCTGAAAATGCAGCTTCACACAAATATGACGTTGCAATAGGGATGAAAATTATTAAAGCTTTTGAAGTTAAATTTAGATATTAATTTTGGATCGATAACCAAAACTCCACCAAATCGGATTTGGTGGAGTTCTGAATCTTGTTTTAAGGCTGCCGTCGCAAGAGATTTGACTTGCACCGCGGCGCACACTTTGGGAACCCTGGCTTTATTCAAATAAAGAAACAAGACACATTATAATTATAATATAATAATTAGTATTATTCTTGATATTTGAGAAAAAAATCCTCTAAAAATATTTGTTAATTGTTTACGTGCGGTCATGACCACAAGTGACAACTAGCACACTGACGTTGTCCTGCAGCAGCACACGTATGACACGTTCGACGCGTCGCGTCGCATCGTGTCGCTTTGGATTCGCGTGTCACCGCGTCGGATCGCGTCGCAGATCGCAATTCACTTCACGTCGAAACGTCTACGTAGGACAAGGCCTTAAGAACCTACGATGCAAGTGGTCAAAATATTGTTGCTGTATGGATACCGGCAAATCTTTTCGGATAATGATAGAAAACCGACTCGCGGTGCCCCTTGCTACTTCCTGCGGCGCCCCAGGGCGCCACGGAACATATTTTGTGAACCCCAGCTCTAATCTAAGAAAGATTGACATTTTTTTATGTGCTCACTATGTTTTGATTACTGCATTTTGAATATATATTTTTACTGTTACAATAAAAGAAACATGTCACATAAGACTTATGTTACTACTAAATCAACCGTTTGAAACATGCTTTGTTGTCGCAGTCTTAATTTACATAGTATATGAAAAAACTGTATTAAGTGGCGTTATAATAATAGCCAGGGTCTATTCGGAATGATCGAAACTACATAAATATTAGTGAGGCAATGTTTTGTATACTAACACGTCATGTGACCGAATCATGTGACCGCCTCTGTTTAACACAATGACAGCCTTGACATTTTCCGATGAGGACGATACTGCAACCGGTTGAGCTTATACATGAGCCGGTCACATTATTTAACTAAAAACAAAATATCCACGATATCGTAGAATTCTTGCTTTAACAATTCTTAACCACTTTAAGCTAAAGCAAAGTCCAACGTGCTAACGTATACAGGAACTTATACTCATCACCGTCCTCAAATTTTTATTTTGTGACGCAACTGAGATCCATAATTAAATATTCCCACAAACTGATTCTTACATCAATATGACTGGCAACTTGCTGTAACATTGTTTTAATTTAGTTTTAAAAAGGTGACTGCCGTTTGACTATTATACACCAAAAGATAAAATAAGTTCGCCCTCTTTTTTCTTGTTGAGAAACAGCAGACAAGCTGACGTCCACTAGCAAGCTGTTACCGTCGCATGTGGATGTTTACGACGCAAGGAGAACCAGGAACCAGGGGTGGTTGCCACCCAAATGGTTGGGTACCACATAACTAGGGTAATTTTGGCAACTTTTACGACAGGCTGACTTTGGCCGGAGAAAAAATAATTGTCTTACCTCTGTTGTTTATAAATTAAACTCTAACCCTGCCTTTTACATCTTAAAAAAAGAAATAGTCCTATCCTTGAGCCGAGCTGCTGCCTGACAGCAGACAGGCTGACGGCCCGCTTAGAATTTAGCAGTTACCATCACCTAAGGGTGTTTGCAACGCCAGTGGCATCGCGAACACGCTGCTGTCCCATAAGAGTACAGGAACTTGAGTCACTAATGCCGGAACACAACACAAGGTTATTATGACGGCATACTTAAGACCAAAGGTGGTCGCTATCCAGACGGCCTTTGAGGCCCTACCAAGTAACTAGGGTGGGTTGTTTTGTCGCCTTTTATGACAGACCGACCCCGGCCGCAGAGGTTAGTATTCTTTCTCCGCTCCTGTACAGATAGAATAGACCTAGACTATAACATACTCGTATAACACGAAGTGTTAAGTTGTCTAGCGTCTAACTATTATTATTTTTATTTAACATGGCTTATATTAATTGAACGTGGTTTTTAAAAGACTAAAAGCGTAATTTTATATTATTTTTATAAAGACTAATAATTGCAATAATAAAAATAAATTATAAGTACTCTGACAATGTCTGTTAATTACCTTCTTGTCATTTAATCCTAGTTACACGTGAAAATTCTACTTTAATGTTCGCTTAAGGCAGACTATGTATGCAAATAAAATTTAAAAATTATAAATAACTACGTATCAAACCGATGGCGTGATCTGTGACCACATCAGTGGTGAGAAGATTCAAATTACCCACAATGGTTATTGCAAGTAAACCGTTATACGAGAACTTCTTATAATTTATTGGTCAATATAATATAAATAAATACAAAAACGGATCGCGTTTATTGACAAGTTACATATAACAAAGAAAGACACTACACCGTTGGGCTTTCCGCTTGATATAGTTTTGATAACTCTTTGCTCAAAAAAAGGTACAGGTCAAGAAAACGATCGCAATTGATTTAATCTACGACAATTCTTCGCTTCTTCTATTCGTTTCTAAATATTCGTTTCTTTTTAAAGTCAGTCACTTTAAAAAGAAACGAATATTTTATTGTGAGATAAGAAGTGTTTGTACTTCTAATCATTACATCTTCCTTAAGCGATCATACTAATAATTATATTTAAAAAACTTCCTTAATATTCTTTACTCGAAATTTGAATTAAAATTTATTCCGCGATATTGGAAAATTTTCACGTTTTAGAAAATAATTATAATCAAAAACATATACAAGGAATAAAATATTATAAATAAGGAGAAAAGCCTAAAACTTTTTTCCCGATTAAAAGCCAAATATTCAAACCTGATGTCTCCTCCAGCCAGCTAGCACGTCCTGCTAGGACATGAACTAAGCTCTGATGCATTTTTCTTTTTCAGCTTAGGCATTCTGTCTAAAAGTCATGTGAAATCCATTGCATTTATTACCACGGTCGAAGTATAACCATATAAAAACGACATGACACGCTGTTAGAGCCGGGATTAATTGTATGAAAATGAACGTTAAATTTAATCTAAAAATAACAAACGAAAATATTTGACGTAACCAGTACGTTCTTTTGAAATCATTATGCATGCTATTTACATCGTTGATCCGGCTTATACATACCTAAACATTCCAAGAATCGTATAGCTTCCCATCACGTGAGTGTTTACCTAGTAAAGACCGCCCACAAGTTTACATCCTTAAGCGTTAATCGTTTTAGATCTACGAGTAAATAGTTTATACATCCTGTTGCTACGCCATTATACTTAGTTTTTTCCATAGTCTATTAATTTATACAAAAACATTTTGATTGGAGTCCACTTTTGAATAAAATTTTGACAACGAACATTTATACTAAACCGTTGTAATTTTTGTTTTTACAATTGCTTTAAAATTTTTGAATTCAAGTCGTTGGTAGTTTTGAGGTTTCAATTCAGTTTGTTATTATTGTTAGTTCAATTTTATGAGTCGATATTATGTTGAGTTGACGACCTCCGTGGCGTAACGGCTAACGCACTTCGGTACGCTAGCGATGGTCACGGGTTCGATTCCCGTCTCGTGTTTTTGTGTTTATACATATATAATATGTATTTATTTACAAAAAAAACTATATATGTAATTTATCAGTTGCACATCCGTCCCACCTGTACCCATAACACAAGTGCTATGCTTTTTTATTGCTGAGGAACAGCAGACGGCCCATTTAATAGTAAGCAGTTGCCGTCGCCTATGGACGTTTAACCCGCATGAAGAAGATCCTACTTACTTTGGGAATAGATGAATTATGCCCGTATATTTATTTATTTATTATGTTTCTAGATTTACCTTTTATTATTGTTTTGGTAACCAATATTGTTATATATGTATATATATAATTTTAAAAAAACCTATTGTGGCACCCGGGGACTGCCGCTGTAAAGCAATTGCATAGCATTTTTATCAACTTATGTAATTAAAATTATTTATTTATTTTTTATTTATGCAGTAATTATTTTTTTTCTAAAGTATCGATGTTACTATATCGATGTTTTTATTATCGAGTATCGATATATCTTGTCCAAAAAATATCGATAGAAAACATCGATACTTTAGAAAAAAAACATCGGTAGTTGAAATATCGATAAATATCGCCCATCCCTACCACACTTACCGCACGTGCGCCCCGTAAATATAAATAGGTGTACATTCAAAAAGTGTAACTTGAATTAATATCAAAGAAAAAATAATTACTGCATAAATAAAAAAATAAATAATTAATTATAATTGCATAAGTTGATTAAAATGTTTTTCAATATCGCCCATCCCTACGTACAGTCGTACCATATACACGTTAAGCGAACACTCGGCCGAGCTACATGGTAGGCGGAATGGGGGGTGTTAGGTTTTTTTCGTTACGGAATTTCTTGATTCGATCGCCGCGCTCAAAGCCCGCGATAAAAGCTATAAGCTTAAAAAATCATATGAAATTTTAGGTTAACATTTAATAAACTATATGACTGATGATTAAGGGGCATGCCCATTTTTGGCCAAGAAACGCCCAACAATATGGTTTTGTTAAAAAAAACATCATGTTTTATGATAATTAATCGCGGTGTTCATTTATCCAAAAAAGATTGCAACATATTATGTGCAAAAAAAAGTGCATAATGATAAAAATAAAATTAAGGAAATCCGTAATTCATTGGATAAAATATGCACTAAGCAGTGTTGCCAATTATGTACTAATTTCGTCAAAAATATAATCGATACTGTTTATGTTGTTCGATTTATAAGATGTAATTAATATAATTAATTCCAATATTATTCGTTGTTTATTCGATACTTATTATGATTTTAAGTTGATTGAACAAGCAATTTATTATCTCTAGGTGATTAACCATGACTTCTAATATAAAAAATCATAATAAATAAAGCTACTGCATAATTTAACTGTTATTCTTATCTTTATTTAAAAATACATAGAAAAAGAAATGAAAAATTAAAATAATCATCTTTAGATAATCTTTGAAGCGCTTTAATTAATTCGCTCTTTAATAAATTAATGATGAATTATAATACGACTTAAAATCGATATTGATCTATCGATTTTATGTTTATTAAGCAGCAACATCGAAACTGACATAATGACAGCTAGGCGGCTGGCGACTGTCACAAGTCGATACTGTTTGCATTTTTATTACAACTTTGCTTGTTTTCTTGTGGAATTGTGGATTTCTAATAACCATTTTAAATGGACTTTATATTTCATATATATTTTAATTAATGCTAATGTTCTGGTAGAAGTGCAATTAAAAAGTATTGTTGCAATTGTATTGTTGGGCGACAAACGGTAGGACGCTGTGCCCATGTTATGACAGTAATATGGTATTTGGGTTGGGCACGGCATCAGACAAATATTTTCCCGCCTGCTCAATTCCTGGATGATGTACTGATCATATATGATACAAATGATGTATAAGATCATAAAATGCCTATTAGATCTTATCAAAACTTAATAATGTATATGTTGTATTTAAACAAAATGGTTGTAATACTGATTTGTGACAATTAAATCCATTTTATAACTTAAAAATCCGGACTTTTTGTAAATCAATTCCTTTACTATTTTACTCTATAAATTACATATAATCATTTCCATATGCGTTTATGTATGTGCACCTAGGGCCGAAGTGTCTATTGTCGGTGGGCATTCCCCTTTAATACTGAACAGTGCATAAAATGCTGTTAATTAATTTAAGAGCTTCCGTAATCGTGGACATTTTTAGAATAGTAATAAACCTTTTTATATTGAGATATACATTTTGTATCTTGTTTATAAATGGGTAGTATAATTTTCAATCCTTACGTATTTTAATTAACGATAACTTTTCAAAATAATCCTCCGATATTCTAACTAGAAGTTCACGTTGCCAAAAAGACTTATTAGATCAACGTGATTTTGGGAAAGAAAATGAGGTAACGCCTTATTCGGCGCTTCCTATATTTACCACGTGCATTAATGATCTACAATTAACTAAAATAATCATGCTTCACATTTTGTAAAAACGTTATCCAAATTTAAATCAAAAAGACCTAGTTCATTCTCCGTTATCTTGTAATAGTTGTATAGCATTATAGGATATGTTAAAGAAACGCTAATCCATATATTATAATGTTCGGTTTCTCTAACCAGAAACCAGAGATCAGCAGAAAAACTTAATCAATTGATATTATGATTTACTATAGCCGTATGATCTTGACTAGTGAAGAGGAGGTCTTATTCACTCTATATCGTTCCTAAGGCATAGTAAGGCGTGAAAAATGGGTTAATCCTTCTCCTGCAAATCTTTGTAGGCATAGTAACCACTCTGTACGAGTTGCTCGCTTAAAAAAGAAAACTGAACTTCATATGTTGAAAAATTTAAGGCAACAGAAATAATAATAAGTATAAATATATAATAAAGCTAAAACTTTTGAAACTATCATAATTTAAAAATATTCGCGAATACTTATAAAAAATTTGCATATTTGGTGCGCCACCTGCCTAATCACGCAATATTAATTAAATGTTACATGTATTCTTAGTAAAAGTTGATCTTTGAGCACCTAATCATACCGGTGCCATTTTATGACACTCCCTTTTTCCAAGCAAAGACCTACAGAAAAATAAACGACAAATGTGTATAAATATGGCTATTACAAAGATGCATGAGGTCTAACGCCCTAACTTTAAAAGGAAAACGCTTATGTTTAATAATATTAAACTAAAAAACAGATCCCTTTTACCCACTTTCATAAATTCTTAGTAAGTATCCTCTTATTTTTGTTCGGAAGCTACAACAATAAACAAATACAATACTGTAATTATAATTGCATCGGGCAAATGAATTAATCATGATAAAGAAATCAACATGCCCTACCAGTAATTATTCAAAATTTATACATATGTAAACCTATCACAGAAACATTTTCCGATTTAAATTCTAATATATCAAAAATAACTGAACAGCTTAATTATATTAAGTTTTTTATTATGTCAATAAAAACTCAAACAAAATACAAAATAGCTTGTTAATACAGGCGTAACTCGCGTAGCCCAGTTTGCGTTTTTCGCAATCCATTGTGAACGCCCGTCGAGTTTACCGCCGATCACATGACCCGAGTCACATGCTCCTTCGCGCTGATGCTGTTGCGGAAGGCATACTTTCTCCCGCCATTTACGTGTTTGAATCCCCGCCAGAAATGAATTGCATTACCGCGCAGTTACGAACCGCTTCGGCAGAAATAAAATGTATGCAGATGAGACGTAAGGCACCTACCAAACTGTCACTAACACTCTAAGAGATTCAAAACTATAGAAAACCTTAATTCTAGTGAAGTTTATTCAAGACAGTCCTTTTATTCAGATTTTATTTTACTTTACTATTTAATGTAATCAGTTATTGTTTTTAAATTAAAGTAAAAACAGCATTTGTAATAGCTAACAAATGTATATAGGCAAATTTTGTTAGTTTTTTAGCTAATTTATAAAATCCGTCTAAGGATGTTTATACAATTCGCTAGTGATTGAAATTAATAATGTATTCGCCTATGTACCTCCAAATTAAACACTAATCATGTCGGGATGAATTTATTTTTATTCAATGTAATTTTTTTTTATTGCTTACAAACAGCAGACAAGCTGACGGTCCACTTTAATAGTACGCAGTTACCATCGCCTATAGATGTTTGCGACGCTAAGGGCACCGCGAACATGCCGCTGTCCCGTAGGGGTACAGAAAGCTAGGTCACTAATGCCGGAACACAACACAAGGCTATAACGGCATGCTTATAGACCATTGAGGGTTGCTATCCAGACTGGCTTGGGGCTCTACCACGTAGCCAGGATTGTTTTGTCGCCTTTTGTAACAGGCCGACCCCAGCCGCAGGCGTTAGTTTTTTGTTCATAGTCATGTTGTTTTATTCATAATCCGCCCCTTCATGGAGAAAAATAATATATATTAAAAAAATCAAATTTTGGATTAATAAAAACACGTTGATTTCAAAAATTAATTAAGAATTAACCAAGCATCAATTAAATAATTTTAATGTCATATTTCACAATTTTGTTAAATATGTCAGTTTCTGTTCTATGACGCAATCAATATATTACCCTACATTTTGCTTTTATATTATATAAATAATATAATGAATATTTGAAATAAATATTTTATAAACAATTATAATTTAATTTTTTACCCCAAATACTAATTATAAAAAAATATAGTTGAAAAGTTTTTATACTACGTAAATGAATATTACTTTATTGGAACTTTTTTGATGCATTTGCCTCGTATATACAGAAAATAAAATATAGGTAGAAAATACTTCTCCAGCGTTCACGAATTCATAGCTTACAAATCATAACAGGAAAATGCTAAGCGAAAACAATATTCCATTTCAAATTAATTAATTATTTTTATATTAATTATTTTATTATAAAAATTAGTCTTTTTATAATAAAATAATAACAGGAAAATTTTACAGAAATAAATTCTTAAGTAAAAACAAAATCAAAAATAGCGTACAGCATCAATGATTTAAAATCGTGTGGGATTTCCAAGATGAGAATACAGTTTAGGAAATACCAAAATACACAGAAATGTGTTATCTCGTAAATAATTAACCTCAAATTTATTACAAAGCCTTGTAATCACGTGAGTTTTACACAAGTCATTACTAATTTGATGACGAAATTATAGTTTGAGAACTAAATTTTTATGCAACGTCGTTTATTTGATTCTTCCCCTCCATAGTCACGTAGTTTCTAAATACAATTTTTAATGTATAAAAAAACAATCATTAATATTTAGAACAATATGTGCACAAGCTTATTAAAATTTAATACATATATTACGATGGGTGATGCTGAAAATCTGCGAGATTCTGATACTAAATAAACAATAAATAACCTGAACATTCGCTATATTGATATACAAATTATAATTGAATATTTTTCCTTGAAATACGATATTTTTAATTTGGTAGGTAAAATATATTATCTTCGTATGCATTACATGAAGTATATTTGAAAATAGTTTTAACACTAAGTTGGAAAGAATGGTTCTTTAAAACATGTTTTATAATAATTTTATTAACTTATGAAAAAATTATATTGACACAGTAACTAACTTTTTAAACTTTTAAATTGAATTTCCCTTTTGGCTTAAATCTCTAAACTCAGAGACTATTTGTATATCTACTAGTACCTACTTTTGTACTTGAATAAAAATTACGCTATCATGATAAAAAGAGAAACGAGAGATAAGCTCTTATTTTCATTTAAAATTGTATTTTGATACGAATTGTCCAAAATATGTATGAAAACTATTGAATTCACCTGCGATCGGTATTTCACATGCATGCATCGACTAGGTGCAACGCCGGCCCCGGGACAGAGTAAGAGGAACGGTTGCTCTAGACGCCAGAAAAGGTGCTAAAGAATTAATTACAATTTTTTATGGCGCTTTTTGAATGACGTAGGGAGTGTAGCTAAACCTGTTCCATTTCTTATTAACTTACATGGGTGACAGCTCTATTAACTTGGTATGAAGCTAAGGTACAATTTATGCCAAGTAAGATCTACGACTAAAGGGCGCTGAAAAATAATCTTCCAGATGAAAAGCTAGAGCCGGCATTGACGAAGTCAGTGGTGTATGATGGCTGGTATCATTTGTGAATCTAAAATGCCGTTTGAATTTTTAATATCAAAATAAACGGTACCGAGGCATATAAAAAGGCAGACCTGATGTTGATCTAATTCGATCAACATCAGGTCTGCCTTTTTATATGACTCTGAAAAGTCGTAGAGAGGCACATATAGCGGCTGATTCGAGGTGATGAATATAATGATGAGGAGATGGATACGGTGGATATTTATAGTCATTGAAATTGCCATGTCATAAGGCAGAAAGTAAAGTACATGAGAAATAAATATCTAGCACTAGGTCTCGGCAGAATAAATAGACCCAGGATAACATATTATATGCCAATATACAAAGACATGAACGCCTAAACCCGTATTAACCCGTAGAAGTAGAGAATAAAGAGTTAGAAATACCGAAACGGAAGTTAAAATAGCTTATCTGTAATCATAATTTCATATTATTTCAAAATGATTGACTATTCGTTGGATTATATAGAGTGTGGAAGACACAACTTGAATAATATTTCCATAGTAACCTGATAACTTGTTGTTCAGTGCATTACATAATATTAAAATAATTTTATTACTATCACGGACCAGTTGGTTTGAATTACGTATAAACATGTATGTCACATGCTTTGCCACTTTATATTGTAACTAGGCCATTCTTATTTTTCATGTAATTTTTAGTTTAAAAAGGCTACATGTGAAAGTTTTTTTTAAGTATCAATCAATTTGAAATCTTCAAATAAATGTAATAATAAGCGGGTAGTTGTGAAATTTAAGTGCGAAATTTATTGATTAAATTATGTGTAAAATGGTGTAAAGTTATAAGTGATAAGAGAAATACAAAACAATTTATATTGTATTATTTATAGAAGCAAATTTAAATAAGAATTTGAAGTACATAATAGAATAAAGTTTGAAATTCGAATGTGCCTTCTTTTATTTTTATCTCGTTAGTTATAGTTTAATTTACTAGAATAACCGTAGCTTTGGCACGTTGGAATACCAGCGGAGATCTGGATTGTGTCCCGTCCCGAGTCTGGTGGTTGATATATAATATGAATTTCATTACAAAATAAATATATTTGTGCCCCATAGGGCACACCATGCATACATGGTGTGCTCCAGGGTTATGTACTATCGCCGACGCTATTTATTCTGCATATCAATGACATGTAATCCATAGATGGCAATCATTACTTTATGGATGATAGTACCAGTGTTGCATTTCACACTGGACGTGTAAACCTTCAGCTTGGTTTTCGAAGAAAGACAGGTCAGACTTGTGTTTGAAACAGAAAACTTGCTCTAGAGTCTCTGTACGATAACATTTTGTTCAACTCCTCGAAGATGCAAGTTTTCTCTAACTGTCTCAAAGAATATTGGGATCTAGGACAACTGGAGGGCAAAGCTAAGCTTGTTTCTAAAAAGCTGGGTGTATTAATGGGCTCCAAGCAGTATTTCACTCCACAGCATTTGCTTGTGCTATACAAGATACAGGGCAAGACGTACAAGGAATAATGCTCACAATTATGGACTGGAGCATCTACCTGGCAGCTCAATCCTCAATCAAGAATTTGTCCAACGGGGCGCTTTTCATCTTATTGACTCACGGACTTGCGTCTCTTTGTATATTCTACCTTCTGTACACCGGAAAATGTTCTGAGGAGCTGTTCAGAATTGTACCTCTATTGTTTTCCTTCTACCACATTATCCATCACCAGCTGGGTGTTAAACATGTCCTAGAGCCTCTTCTTTCCTATTCCAAAACATGTATATATTACTATTTTTTTTTTATTTGAAATGCGTTTCCGACTGAGATTTTCAAAGCAGTAACGATAAAAAAAAAATTCAAAAATGGCGTTATAAACTTTCTTTAAGATTGGCAACGCGTAGGCAATGCCCCTAGTATGGAGAAAACCTACTCGCAACTATGATCAACAGCTATCAGGTGGACCATTTGCCTGCCCGCTGAACTTCAGCTATGAAAAAAGTTTACAAGTAATAATATCAGTTGCCTAGTACCTATCTGAGAAGAGCTCTGCTGCTTACTTTAAAATTAGATGGCACTGTGTGAATTGTCACAGTACATTTATTTGAATGTAATTAACGTAGAACTATGTACTGCTTCCAAAGCGTTATTTATTTAGACATCATCAATCATTCATATTTTTAAAAGCTGTATTTATAACCTATTGTCTAATCATATATAGTTATAATATGATTTTACGATCCAAAAAATACAGAATACAGATTTGTAGTGGAATATACGATACATTTGGAATTAACACAAAGGTAAACAAATCGTTAAGATTCTTATTAAAATTGACGCTAATTTTGACTGAATAATTTTCTTATACTTCTGTTTCAATTGAAATATGTATTAAAATGGAATGTTGATACACGGAAGTAAACGAAGTACCTACCCAAAGAGATTCTGTTGAGTGGCAAATTGCGCAGGTGTTGGACTTAAATGTCACTGAATTACCTTTTTAATATTTAAAAAAGAACATTTTTAATGGTTTTATTATCCTATAGAACTTTTTATTATAAATCGTATTTAATAATAATATCTTACTCGCATTATGCCATAAATGTATTTAGAAAAAGATGGAAAAAACCAATTATGAAAGCTCAAAGTTATATTGTACCAAGTGTTAAGACCAATAAACTTGGTTATTCACTACCAATGTTTTGAATCAAAACCTGAGATGCCACATATTCATTTGAGTCTCGATGATATATGTTTAAAGTTCTGACTAAGAAGTCTTTAAAATCCTGGCCAGTGGATTTTCAAGCCTAAAAGCTTGTATAAAAAGTGGATGCCCGTTATTTGGAGCTTATATGGAGAGGTTAAAGAGATTCGTAGGACTAAACTTGTAACAATGGCAGTAGTACGCATCTTTAAAGAAAACAGTAAGACTGAATTATATTAAAAATGTTTTTCGATATAATTTGCATTCTAATCCGATAATAATCGAGGGTTATGGCGTGGTCCTATTTCCAGCTGTAGACAGCGTAAGACTGTTTATAATGATAACCAACTCGCAAATTCTAAAATGAAGAGTTGTCAGAGGACTATCGGACTCAGCAAGTAAGGTTCGTTTTTCATCTTCCTTAGATGCATTTTAATATCGTAAAAGACAAGAAGTATTTTTCACATTTATTATCAAAACTAGCTGTGCCCGCGACTCCGTCCGTGTGGAATAGTGACTTTGGGTAGCATTTTTTGGATAAATCTAATGGTTTGTTTTGGATTACAAACCCTATAAACCCTAAAATATAAATAAATGAAATATGCTAACAGTCAGTGTTATCGAATGCAACTGATACGCGATGCGCCTCCGGAATATGTGCGTTCGAACCTACAAAGTCCAACCTAAGCTAAACCCTATTTCATATGATTGATGGTATAAATCTGAGGTCAACTTAAATTGGAAAAAAACCTACGAAATCCACCCTTAGCTAGACCCTATTTCATATGATTGATGATATAAATCTGAGGTCAACTTAAATTAGAAATAAAACTTACAAAGTCCAGCTTAACCCTATTTCATATCGTTAATGATATAAGTCTGAGGTCAACTTAAATTGAAAACAAAATTTCCGAAACTTATCATTTTTAACAAAAACTTTTTTTTCTTAAATAAAAATAAGTTACTCCTTGTTACATTAGCTATCTGCCAGTGAAAGTCCCATCAAAATCGAACCAGCCATTTCTGAGACTAACCGGTACAAACAGACAGACAGACAAAAATTGTAAAAAATGTTGTTTTGGTATATGTACCGTGCACTTAGTAAAAAGCGGTTATTTGAATATTATAAACAGACACTCCAATTTTATTTATTTGTATAGAAGATTAAAAATTAGATATTTCTTACAAAACGCTATTATATAGTTTCTACTTTCATGAAACCTGTCAAAACGACTACATAAAATATGGCTGGATTCTTTTGATTTTTACGTGATAGGCGGCTTTTTTAAATATTAACTTAGGTCGTCAACCCGGATTTAAAGTCATTTGCCTCTATGTTGCTATGAAGATTGTCTAAAGAAGCCACAGAATGTATGACGTAATATACTCGTACCATATAATATTCTAAGGATATATGGCATGCTGATAAGAACCAGATAGAGTGAATTTAGGAAAAATACAATTTAGAACCATTTCTCGAATACAAGGTAATTGTCTTTGAATTGGACAATTTGTTTTGTTCCGTTGGAGAAACTAGATAAATTACTTACTTTTCATATGAAATCATTATATATAATTATATATAAATTTTAATACTTCTTGTTTTTACTGTTTTTTTTTTTATTATGCCTGCGAAGGTCACGGGTTCATGTCGTTCAGGTCCCAATTTCTGGGTATTATTATTTATTTTCAAAAGAAAAGTATACAAGTAGTATATCAGTTGTGTAGTACCCATAACACGAGTGTTATTTTTTCATATAAATACATTCAGAGGTCTTTTGAAATATTCTATTAGTTGACTTTTACTACTCTCTAAGCAAGCAATAAAGCCTTATTTTTTAACTTAGGTTAATCAAATATGTTGATCTGACAGCTGATAAGCAGAGCTTAAGAAGGGAATAAAATAGAATAAAGCTGCAAGAGTTAAATGTCTTTAATTTCTGACGTATCCGTTTTCATCCGTGCAGGGGCGGAGAAAGAATACTAACCTCTGCGGCCGGGGTCGGCCTGTCGTAAAAGCCGACAAAACAACCCACCCTAGCTACGTGGTAGGGCTTCAAGCCCGTCTGGATGGCGACCACATTCGGTCTTAAGTATGCCGCCATAATAACCTTATGTTGTGTTCCGGTATTAGTGACCCAAGTTCCTGTATCCTTATGAGACAACAGCGTCAGGCTGTCAGCCTGTTAGCTGTCCTACAGCAATAAAAAAAAAAACGTAACGTATGATAGATATGAGTAATCTGACTAAGAAAACGGGTAATTAAAGAAGTTTACCCATAACCGTTCTATGTCATTACAATGGTACATTCAAACACGGAATCAATCATAACATGGGCTATTTAAGATGTCAACAGACTTGTATAAAACTATTTCTTCTTCAGTAAGCAACCATTATCAGTAACAACATGATCTAATGTTTCGGATAATCTGTTTAATGTTTAATACTAGCTGTCCCGACAAACATTGTTCTGCCATATAAATGAAAATAAAGTACTTAATTGCTTATATGCTGTGTAGTGAGCAAACATCTTTAAACGAAGATTTAGGAATTTAGTTTAATAACATCCTTGACGATGCTAGAAAAAATGTGTTTGTCAGGGCGATTTGTGTTTTAATAGGACAACTAGTAGTAGGAGTGGTTTATTGACTGATTAATCGCATTGTGTAATATTATACGTACACAACTCTCAAGATGTTCTTTATTATTTTAAGCAAGTTTCCTATAATTTTTGTAAACAAGTAGATTTTTTTATGTAATTGTACAACACAAACCTTTAAAACTCTAAGTGATGAATTCCAGGATTCATATAAGCAGAAAACACATGGTTTGCTTTTATAGTAATAATAATATTTCGTGGTAGATCAGTACTGGACGTAGAACCTCCCAGGTTTAGGCCACACGTTCCGTCGTAAACTTCGGGAAACTTGGTTCATCTACATTTTAGGAAAAATTGTAAACGTAAACTCTGATTATTATATACACACACACACACGCACGCACACGCACACACACAGATATATCAACAAAATATTATATACTTAAGTAGATAAGTTTATATAGTATATAGTAAAATACGAGTATTAATCTTCAATATAGAACCAAGATGACAGCAAGGACGTCTTTGTTAAGAGCATTGTGATACTCGATAGTAAATATTCGTCATTATTGCTGATCTTCAATAACATTATAACTATTTTTTACTACTTTATTTTTTGTGCCACTTTTGTCCAGCAGTTTTGATAAAATAATATTTTTTTAACTTTACCAATTACCAATATTTGTAACACAATATTAACGAAGTAGATATCTACTTATACATTTGTATGATGCCTGTAGATATTTAAACATAATATGACAAAATAAATATCACATTTCAAGAAAACATTATCAAGGAAGTACAAATAACATGCTGAGGTATAATACAAATAAGTTTGTATATAAATAATTAATAACGAGCTATTTATGTCAATGGGCTGGGCGGGGAATTCTAAGTAGGCCGTCTGCCTGTCTGCAGCCCTACAGCAATAAAAAAATAGTGTCTTTTACTTCCATTATATCATGGTATACTTCATTTGTACAAACCTCCATGACATGCATCACGCATTCGTTCCGTTGCTTTTAAGCTACATAGTAAGAATCTAGCACAATCTTGATACAGACAGCACAAACAGATATTCAACCGCAATAGTAATCACTGTAGTGTAGAATTAGCAATACATCCATACATTAACAATGTGTGCAGTCACGAGTGAATCTCACGTTCATCCTTGGTAAACTAACGATTGTCCCTTCTCTACCTTAGGTTACTGACCCCGATGTAACTACTAGTTATTCATAATGCAAATTATTATATGCATATATTTATTATAGATTTAACCGCGACTACCTAAAAAATAAAAAATAAATAGTATTATTAATTGAACTAGCAGCCCGTCCCAGCTTCGCACGGGTATTTAACAAAAAATTAAAAATTAAACCCTTCTATTTTTTTCGGTCTCGGGGAATAACCTCTCTTGACGGGTTCCCCCGGCCCGGGGGGATCGAGGGATATAAGGGACTCCGGAAAAGATGTTCGACCATCCGACTACTTACTAAAAAACCCCGCTGTTCTCCTATCGCCTACGCCCGGGCCCACGGATATATGGCCTGCCGATCTCGTAGCCCGGGCCGGCGCCGGCCCACGCTTTGTCTTAAAGCGGGCCCCTTCTAAAGTGCTAACGCCAAGGGGTCAGGGTTTCGTCCCCCCGGCGCTCTCTTATAACAACTCTAAGAGTTGAGGGGGGCTGCGGCACAGCACGCGGCCTTCTCCCTCGCGGCAATAGTGCGGGCGGCGGATCCTCCCCCGAGGGGCCGCCCGCGGCCGCTTTCTACGGCGGCCGGAGATCGTTGCCCGCCCTCCGGCGCCGACGACTCGGCCTACGTTGGCGGGAGGGGAGTGCGCTGGCGGACTCTCGCTCCCGTTCCGCCGCCTCTCTTGCAGACACTACTGCCTCGCAAAAGGAGGCGACGGCCGTCCATCCAGGATCGCCCCCGACCATGGACAGAACCAGGGCCGGGAGCGACAGGTCCGCGGCCAATTCCGGACGGGACTCACATACCCGTCGCGTGCTAGTCAGGCGTGGGTACGACTACCAGACGACACTCCAGAAAAAGCAGAGTCGCCTGACGTCGTAGCCGGCCCAGCAAGACCAACCGACAGCGAGGATGCAATTCCCGCCCCGGGAACACTCTCTGTGCAGGCGGAGTCGAAATAGGAATGGTTTCGACTACCAAATCAGGTCCCAGGGTAGAACCCGGGACCCCAATCAGTATTCGCAACCATCCCACCGGGGACCACGCCACGAACAGAGAGCTAAGTTGGAAAGGGTGTAAGAGGTAGACGGAAAGAAAGGTAGGAGGACTCTGTCGCCTCGAACGGAGAGGGGAGTGAAGCGACGGATGCTCGGGCACCTCGGGTACGCACACCCGTGCACTCCTCGGACAGAGGAGCGCCCCTGAGGGCAAACCCTTCTATTTGCGTCAGGTTACTAAAAAAAAAAAAAATTATAAAGAAAATTTGAATATTATTATTTCTATGAGCTTTTATTTTAATGATTTTTTTGTTATTACTTTTTATTTATTTTTCGTTATTTTTTAATAAGTATTCTAATTTTTGTAAAAACCCCAGTGACGCACGCCTACATTGCATAAGGTGCTGCCTAGCTAGCCGAACAGGGTGAGCGGCTACCACGCAACATTTTTCTAATACTTACATTTTTAAACTCGTGATATCTTTCGAATGGAATATCCGAATTGAATAAATCAAAAAGTTATATGAAGGTAGTGAAGCCGTTTTGAATATGAAGTAATTTATTTTGATAAGGATTAATACCAAGATCCAAATAAAGAGCCTTTTCTAGGGGCGGCATTTCAATTAAATTTTTAAAATAAAAAAACACTTATTGTGTTCTGCAAAGTTGTAGTACATTATTTTATTCTATCATCAATAGTTTTCGCAACGCACGCGATTTAAATAATATTTTAGGTAATTTTTTTACACTTTGGGTTACATTATTGGAGTTTTAGTAAAGATCCCTAATTTTTTTGAAAATATATTATAGCCTATGTCACCCGGGGATAGTGTAGCTTCCCAACAATGAAAGAATTTTTTAAATCGGGTCAGTAGTTTCGGAGCCTATTCAAAGCAAACAAACAAACAATCAAATCTTTCCTCTTTATAATAGTAGTATAGATAGAAGAAAAAAATGGAAAATCAAGCAATCAATTGTTAGTATGTATATAAAGAACATAGTAGATTTTTTATTATATCGTTAAGGTTGTCTAATTATAGTTTTCACAACTCTCTAATTAATAACTGTTCGATCCTTGCATAAAGGGTATTTGAAATCCCGCCTCCTGATTTTTGTTACCTACCCTCACTCTCGGTGAGGTAAAAGCGATGGTGGGACAAAAATAATACAAGTAGTATCACGTAAGCTCTTAAACGCGTGGGACGGTCGACGGCTGACCTCCGTTCTGTTACTCCAAACACTCATTGACCATAACATAAGATTGTGTGTTCAGTGTGCGCGAACTTAGCTGGTGCCGTGCAACATTTCCTCCGTGAGCGGACCTGAACCGAACCGAGAAGAGGTGGAATCAAGGTCAGTGCGATTTCTTTGCCCACTGCAAGGTACCGCGTTCTGTCTAACCACCGCTCCTCTTCCCCTCTCTCATACAGTCCACAGTAACTGGCATCGTAAAATAACATTTGATTAGATGATAAGGACGTAAGTACGATAATAGTGAAAAGTTAAAATGTAATAAATATGCATATATGTACTATAATTAAAAATGTTAACTTATTAACTTGATGTAAGCAATAAATTAGAGAATTACATAAAATAATCAACTTTTATTTTAACAAATTATTGTTATCGTGAGAATTTCAGACTAATTATGATCCTTTTTGTTCATAAATAACATCATGTTAGTCTTAAATCCTGTTTCAACCCAGAGTTCTGCTTTGATGCCCGAAATCCATCAATCAATTCCTTTTTTTTAGGTTGAACTCTCGCCAGGACAGTGTGGACTCCTCATGCAATGCACTCTCGTCTCTAATCTAATATGTCTGACTGCAAAATATATCTAAGTTTGTTTTATCTAAGTGCGTTTGTTTTGACATCAACATTGTTGTTTTCTTACAAGCCCTGACTGCCATTTGATCCCAAACTTAAAATGTTCTGCTGCATGATGCTCTTTTTTCTATGTTAATCCACCTCCTAGGTAATAAAGTAGTTTTATACTTCTGAACGAGACTACATGAAAAATCAGGGCTTATTTTAAATTATAATTCTAGTGATTCAATGATTCGATTGTTACGCTTATGTGTTAATAGTTTAAACTACCTCATTCTGAAGAATAAGTCTTCATTGCTTCAGCAACATAGTGTCAAGCTTACATACGGTCTACGTTGTACATAGCTAGTTGTAAATACTAGTATAAGAAAACCTCACCTCAATCTTTAAAGTGAACAAGCAAGTTATTACATAATGTCAGTTGTTAAAAACGTGTACATCATCAATTACTTAAGGTAAGATAAGAGCTGATGTCACGGGGCAGGTTTTGTTCACTTTCACTTTGAGGCTTTTGTGATGAACTTTATTTTTTACAATTCGTAAACGAGTTGTTAGAATTGCCTACTAATCCGGATTCTATTACCAAGAAAAATAATTAATGGATCCCTTAGCGTGTTTCTAGTTCCGTACAACCAATATATGAGTGTAAATACTCATTATTAATTAATACGGATTTTTGTACTTATTAATTATTTCTGCATTGTAAAATGCCCATTTTGCTAATTAGCAAAATGTATATTTCACAATAAGAGTATAAAAAGCAAATGAACACCAAAACTCTGTCATTATTTTTTTATTATACCTATATATTCTAAAAATGTATGTACAAGTAGAACAAATAAAAAAATTATGATTTTTTGTTGTCACATATATACATATTTAAATAAAATAATTAACAACTAAGGTGGAAATTTATTGTGTAAGAGGTCATACCAAGACTAAGGGATCATTCATACTGTTAAACAACAGAAGAGGATCGTTTGATCGTGCAAGATTCGACAAAATTTGATTTGATTACTGCCAGGACAGCTACGATACGGCAAAATGTATTTATTCTCTTCTCCATTTTTTATCGTAGTGATTATGACTCAAGAAAATAATGAAGCACGTAGAGGCATCACGCGAATGACAAACAGTAATTAACCCAGGACTTCAAAATGAAGCGTTACGAAATAAAACTTTGATACATTCAATCGAGATTAACATGATTATAATTAACATCATAATATAATAATGAGAATTTTGGGTGTTTATATGACGTTAGACCACTGCTGCTACGAAGTAATAGCATTTGAGGTGATTACATTGACAAATGCTTTTTCGTAACCTTTAACTTGCAGAAAAGTAAACTCATTAGGTATATTTAATCTTCACTCTTTAATATCAAAAGAAAACATTGCGCAAGTCGTTTGACACACACAAGGTGAAAACTTTAAACATTGTATAACAAAACGCTTTTGTCCTGTTCAAAAACTATTGTCGGTATATTTAACGGCACGTGCTCAACTGTCTTTTGGTCTTTCGTTTCTGTTAACGTAGAATAATGCAGAGCTACTCGTACATGCGCCACAAGTCCACATCGCGTTTCGTAATTAAAAGTTCGTAAGTATTGACTTTAGACTTCCGTGTCAGTTAATAAGTCGTTCGAAAGGGAAAAATTTATGATAAACAAAACTGAGAAAGTATTTTATTATTGAAAATGCCACTTTTGTTCTCGTTTCATCTTTGTTACATCCAAGATTTTGTTGACTTTTTGCATAACCCCATCGCTATCATTGTAGTGTTAGACGATACAATGTAGACTTTATTTAAGAATATCCCATTTAATTGAATTAAATCTAATTACTAATTTGTAAGACATTTGAAAGTTTAGAATGATTTGTTTTAAGAGAATTAATAAAATCAATTAATTGGTCTTTAATTTCTGTTAACGTGGCATAATGCAGAGCTACACACGCCACAAGTCCACGTCCCATTTCGTAATTAATGCTTCGTATTTTATTAGTTCAACCCTGACACAAGGGCCGTTACTGTCCTGAGCCTAAAAAATTATTAGGAGTACAAATAAGTTTCCGCCGTTTTGAGAGATATGGCATGGCACGAGGCCTACGTTAGAATTTGCGGATGATCATCGGCTTGAAAATTAGGTTGCTCATTCAAGAACAGCATAACCCTATCATATTATTAACATCGTATTAGCATCATATATTTTTTTTATCCAAAAATGTCTAAATTTGGGCCAAATAAGCTACATTTGCGGAAAATTTTAATTTACTCCTTTAATGTAAGTGAAATGCGGCTAGCTAGGCAAAAAAAAAGGTTTTTTACATCGAATCGTCACAAAAAAAAGAAAATCATGTGGCCACGCGTCAACATCCACAGCAGAAGCGAATATTCATGGAAAAAGTCTCATGCTGTGTATTTGGTGGGATCAGCTGGGTGCTATGTATTACGAGGTTGCTTAATTAAAGCGAAACTATCACTGGAACTCTCTACCGAACTCAATTGATGAGATTGAATCGAGCTTTGAAGGAAAAACGCCCTCAATACTACTCCAGACACGACAAAATTATTTTTCTACATGATACTGCTCGTCCGCGTGTAGCGCTTCCGGTGAAAAACTATTTAATAACACTTGATTGGGAATTACTACAGCACCCGTTATTCACCAGACATTGCGCCGTCCGACTATCATCTGTTCCGGTCAATGGCACATGCTCTGTCGGAGCAGCGGTTCACATCATTCGAATAGGAATTCTTCAGACGTGGAATTCGAACGCTGCCTGAAAGATGGGAATTTTTTTTTACAAAAAACGGCGGAAACTTATTTGTACTCCTAATACAAAAAGTCTTTAAGATTGAAATGAAGAAGCTTTTTGACAATGTTACTAATAAAAGAAATAGGAGAATAATAAATTTCAAGTCTGTTTTCTTGGCAATGAATTAATTTTCCCTTTCAACAACTTGATTTTGACAAAGCTCTCTTCCCTAATTCATTCTGGTCTTCCATATATAATATAACATATATAGGTTAATTAGTAAATAAAATATTATTTTAGTATGGTAAAAATATATATTTGAAGATTTTTTCTCGTCATGACTTTATCAAAGACACAATAGACTTTAATTGGCAATTTCCTTTCAATCAGCCTTAACCTTCCACACTGCCAAACAACACCTAACAATGACTAATTAAAATTTCATATAAACCTACAGCTGTTACAATTATCTTTATAATTGTATGGATATTGCTTGAAAACATTCATGTTCATATACAATACAAGTAAAAAAATTTGTTGAATATGCTGCAATATATGCAACAGTAAATTATCATGAAATTATAATGCAGAAACATCATTATGATCTTTACTACACTATAGTGTGACAATAATATAGTTTCGGTCAACTATTTCTCCCGTATTCGCGGCAGCCTTCATGTCTATGACATTGCGGATAAATTGCACGAGTGTGGCTCCCGCTGGTATGGCCACATTTTACGGCAACCGGCTACTTACGTGGGGTAGGAATGTTTGCTTATGCCGCATCCGCCGGTTTCCGGCTTATCCCTCCTGAGGAAAACGAAAAATGTGTTACCTTGATGTAAATGGTGATATGCATGCCAATGGACTCACTACCAGAAATTCTGAGACCATGCGAAGTAGAGAAGAAAAAGCTGGAAAGCGGACTCCAGGCACCGAAGCATAAATTTAGTTTGCAACCAGGATTTATTGCTAGGATGATGATGAATATAATTTTGGTGAAAATAATAAATAGAGTGATCCTAATAGTAAATGATTAATAGACCAATAAGGAAACTCAGATGCAGTAGGTTTCATTTACAATGGTTGTAAATTTGATAAATTTCTAATTCTAATATCAAAGCTTTGATTTTTTTATTGCTGTAGGACAGCAGACAGGCTGACGATCCGCATAGAAAAGATCAATATTATTTGGAAGATCAAGAAGATTCTTCTTAAACCTGCAAACTAAGTTAAACTCACAAATATTCAGTCTGGGGTCTGATGAGATTAATTCCTGTAAAAACTAAATCAGTGACATAAATCGGTACCGACGCAAAACACAAACTAATTTGATCTTGTTTGTGATCCACAACAAATACCGGGATTTGGATGATGATGAAGATTTCTAGTACGAGTAGTATAACTGCTGCTTTTTATCCGTGCAGGGGTGGAAAAAGAATACTAACCTCTGCGGCCGGGGTCGGCCTGTCGTAAAAGCCGACAAAACAACCCACCCTAGCTACGTGGTAGGGCCTCAAGCCCGTCTGGATGGTGACCACCTTCGGTCTTAAGTATGCTGCACTAATAACCTTGTGTTTTGTTCCGGCATTAGTGACCCAAGTTCCTGTACCTTTATGGGACAGCAGCGTGTTCGCGATGCCACTGACGTTGCAAACACCCATAGGCGACGGTAACTGCTAAATTCTAAAGGAGCCGTCAGCCTGTCTGCTGTCCTACAGCAATAAAAAAAAACTGATAGATAATCTAATAATACTGAGAATCGGGTTTTATAAAAATGTGTTTAACATATTTTGCTGAATTCCGTTACATTTTAAATTTTTTCTCTATATAATAAATATGAATCTACCTATATATATAAATAAGCGAAATGCCACTCATCACGAAATCTCTAAGATTATGCACCCGATTGACTTGAAATATAACGTACTTGCTCATTTTGTGACGTAGACGCTCACTGAGAATAGATTTTACAGAAATCCTGTCCATGATGTAATTTTTTTAATTTATATGATAAAAAACGTTTGCCGGGTAGCTAGTAAATATATATAATATATAAGAATATGAGTTAAGATATTCCGTACAATACTCTATTAAAATATTGTAAATATGTGTGTATGTTATTTGCAATAGTGAAAGTTGCTCAACCAATACTCACAATCGAATAAATATTAACCTGTGTATTATGCAAGAAATATCAATATTATACACCAAAGATTTACTAAAACATAATCAATGTTTACTATCGTGTTTATCTTGATTCCATATTGGTTGCATTCTATACAGTATTTAAATAGATTAACCAATGTTGGTGTTCATTGATTAAACGTTTAGGCTACGTGATTTCAGTCAGACAACTATCGTGAAACTTTTTAAGTCATTAAAAACGTGTATGTTTTTGATATTCTATCAAAAGCAGTTGATTTGAAAAGATAATTCAATAATTATAATCTATTCTAGCTGTTCATATTTTAATTAACGTATTATATTAGTGTACCCGATGAATACTGGTAATGCAAAATACTATTATGTACTGATAATTATAAATATTTAAAATCATAAAATAATTTTATATTTTATCGAAAAGGAAGTTAATAGAAAATCAGATCATATTCATCATATTTAGTCATTTTATTTAAGTTTTTAGTATTTAAGTTTCACCGTCATAATGTTTAATTTAATTTTAATTAATTTAATTTAAAGTACAATAATCTATTGCTATTTTTATCTTAATTAATTGTAACTTGTAATTGATGTTATATTTTATATTGTCAATATTTTGTTGTTGTATAAATTATTATTATTATTAAAAAAAAAAGTTCCAGTGCCCATATACGAACAGTAGCAACAACAGCCGTAGTCAACAGTAATTGCTTACTGTGGACCATCAGCCTATCTGCTGTTCATTAGAAAGAAAAATAATGTTGGAATAAATACTGCATTGCAATATTCAACAAAATAAATATTTAATAATAAATATTTAATTTAATTTATTTAATAGTATTTGTGCCACGAGGCGCTGCCTCAATCTTGGATTAACACAGGAGAACGCTGGAGGGTCGAAACCCCCTTGACGTAAACCATGAAAAAGATCAACCCTGATAAAAGGGCCGTTGCCGTCCTGAACTACGAGCTTTGCTGGCTAGTTATCCGTCGGCTCAGGGGCTAGGCGACAAGAGAACAGCGGGATTTTAGTGGTTAATTAGCAGTCTCGCTCAGTTCTGGAGTCCCACATACCCCGACTCCGACTCCATTCACGAGTTCCTTTGACTGTGTCAATTGGAAAATGGAATGTTTTCCTTTAAAAAGATACATATCAGTCAGTCAGTTGGAATGGTGTCGTAAATGTTAGTTGAAACGATTCTAAATTACTATTTGCATTTGGTTTTACAAGACAAAAAATAAAAATAGAAATGCCCTACTATTTTTCCAAGAAGACGTCATCTTATAAATTCTTGTGATTTTTTCTCACTCAATCATAAAGTTTCTAATCAAAGAAATTTTATATGTATTATTGTGTACTACTGAGTTGTTCATTCTAATACATTTTAAGCAGCAAAGGAAAGTAAACGTTTAGTGTTATGCCTCGGATTTCGAGATTAAATGGAAGTCAACCCCGTAACCCTACTCACTCCCACGAAAGGGTGGATAAATAAACACAAAAACTTAGCACTATTACTTTGTTGTAAATCTGACAATATAAAAATCTCAGGTTCAAGTGAAATTTTTGGATACGAAATTCAACCGGAACTTAGAATAACAATAAGTCTACATATGTTGATGACTAAAATACTTAATCCTAACAAAGGGCTACTTAGTTAAACCAAGTTTGTGAATCATAAAAAAATGTTATCACTTCAAATATGCAAACTTCCTTTTATTATGGCGAAAGTAAATAAATATTACATTATGTACCCAAATGTAGAACGCCACACTGAAAGCACGTTCACTGTGTCAGTAGCGCGTCAGTAGTACGAATTTTGTCAACGACTACGCAATCAGCGAAGATAGCGTCATCGCCAAACGTAACCGCGAAGTTTGATAATATAACTTTCTCCAACTCATAGGCTGGTGGCGGGTGGCTCCTGCAGTTGAGCCTGCAGCCTCATTCCGGCACAGCCGCCGAGCCAGCTTGATCGGTGTGCGCTCAGCCACTCAATCCGGATTCGCGCACAAAATCCAATTTAAATATTGACATTCAAACGTTTGATTAAAAACAAAAAGTGATTTCAACCAACTAGTCGTGTTCTTTTATTTGGTTAAATGCATTTTAGTGTCTGTTGAAATATTTATTGATAGCAGCATGGGAACTCTTAACATGTAAGTTTGATTAAAATCAATAATTTGTTAAAATTATTTATTTCAATAATTTTTAAATTCCCTTAATAATGCTTGATATTTAAGATAATTTCACTTTGTCACATATTATATAATTAATAACTTAATATAATTAAGTATACATAAATCATTACAATTTTTAATAATTATTAATTACCGAATTCCTCTTGTCTGTTTGTAATAAGTAGGACAATGCCAGTTGAAGCTGCAAGTTGACATTATAACTCTGAATGTTAACTTTAAAGTTAGCTAATCATTCCAATTAGATAATGAATTTAAGAAATTATTTTTTAAAACAGCGAATTAATAAGAAAATAATGAATATTTAAAGTATACGTTTTAATAACCTTGAATTTATTATTGTTCTCTCGTCGTCCGCATGCCAGAGCAATGGTCTCTAGGCTAGTGATTGTATTTAAATTAATTCCAAACAAGTTTGCGAATACGTAAACTATGTATTACCAAATTCACATAATATGAGTAGGTGTATGAATTTCTATATTAACTAATTTCCTGGTTACAGAATCAATATAATACAAAGACACGTTTAAATTTAGTTTAAATTGAATAATTTGATTAAACATTTTTTTATTTTATTTGGTACTGATATTAGAAATATTATTCTTAAATAGCGAATATAAATTTCTGTATTACAATTTAATTAGAATGCAAAGTAAGTTGGATCTTTCATCCTTAATAAACTTTTCTGATAGAAGTTTGGTATTATTCGCATTTGACCAGTGTGAGATAAGTTAATAGTGTATAGTTAATATTGTTGTTATTAATGTGGGAACGAGTTACTAGAATTTTATTAGTACACGCTCTAAAATCTTTATTTTATCTATACATTGTATTAAATTAAAAAATATCTTAAGATATTCAAACATAAGAAGGTGCTCCAGAACTAAAACAATAAGAATAAAACAGTTTTGCGTATTTAAAACTTATTGGAAATAATAGTTAAAAGAATTCAAATAGAATACTTTCTTTATGTCAATACTATTATATATTAGTAGTAATATATAATATTAAGGGTAAAAATCTAAATTTAAGTATTTGAAAATACAAAAAACTAATAGGGTATGATATAAATATCGTGTTTATTATAACTTTTAAAGTAAAACTATCAATTAATGACCTAGTTTAAAAATACTCAACAAAATTTAAGGACACTTATTTAATGTTAATGCTGTGTCACTTTCATTCTTCCGACTTCACACAATCTATTACAGTCACCTCTCGTTACATAAATGTTGTATAACCCACCTCGTCTCGTTTGAGCTGTCTAGAATAAATATTTACTTCATTTTGAACCAAGTAAATGGATTTCGACCCACAAATCGAAATTGATGCTAAAAAACTAAATAAACATTACTAAAATATTTGTGTCAAGGATTTATTATTATATTTGTTATAAGAATTTTACTAGAATAGCAACGCATGAAACAGAGAGAGAACAGCAGCAGTTTTAGAAGCGAAGCCTTTCCCCCTGCAGGAACGGAGTAAGAATATTAAACTCTGTGGCCGGGATCGGCCATTCGTAAAATGTGGCAAAACAACCCTAACTACGTAGTAGAGCCCCAAACTCGCCTGGATGGCAACCACCTTTGATATATATAAATACGCCTCCATAATAACCTTGTGTTATATTCCGGCATTAGTGACTCAGATTCCTGTATCCCTATGGGACAGCAGCATGATTGCGGTGCACCCAGCGAAACATCAGCCTGTCTGCTGTTTTTTAACAATAAAAAGGGCGATATATAAATTTTACGCAATTTGTAATTTATCGTTATATTCAAATTTAATATCATTGTATTATTTTCTAAAATAATAATTATTGAAGTGAAAACTTCTTTAGCAGCGTTGTGCACTTTTTGTGATGGGTTAAATGTTAAAATCGCGTCAGGTCACGTGTCCTGATCGTAAGAATTTGTAAGACGTAAGACGGTGTTTTGCTCCAGTAATACCAACCTTATTAATAATGACTTAAGGTTTATTTTATAATGTAAATTTTAAATGATTGCATTGCATTTCTTATACATATCTATTCGAATTGTATTATTACAATGAAATACAGTTGAGTTTTTGAAGTGAAAACTTCTTTAGGAGCGTTGAGCAATTTTTGGGTGAATAATTTTTGGTTTGTAAAGAAATGTTAATGACCAATTTAAACTTTAATCCTCGATCATAAACACTTATTTATAAACCAAAAATAATAATCTAATAGCTCGACGAGACAATTCACAAGTTATTTAGTTTTCACTTCTATTGGCAGTCTCCAAAGACTGCCCCGCATGTTTTTTTTTGTGCATGAAATAATATTTTCTGTAATATATGTAAGTTTTATAATATAATTCGTCTTACAGTAGCTAGTTCCAAAATAATGACACAACATTTAATCGAAAAAACTTTTGACAGATAAAAGAACTCATTAACTTTATGAATTAAAATTTTAGTTAATTTTCATATTAAATTCTAAAGGTTTATAAAAGTTTTATATTAAATGGATACAGAAATAAGTAACTATAGTACTACTAAAACAGTATTCTTTGAAAATAATTCCTTTTAATTATCATTTTTGAAATATGTTCCCTTGTCACTTTGTTTTGACCATCATAATAATTATGTTATGGACAATGAAAGTATGTCAATTAGTTTATACTTGGCATAAAATAGTAAATAAAAATATTTAACAATGACAATACAATACAACACATAGTTTTGTATATATATAAAAACTTCTCAAATACGATTTCCGAATCTGAGCTTTTTGTATTTTGTTGTAATAATAAACAGATGTTCTGCAAAATCCCTATACAGTTTAGTTTATAAGTTTATGTAATTGCAAAAGTTGTTATTAAAGCTTAATTATCATCGTTTCATGTTATAAGAAAATGAACTTAATTATTCATTAGCTAGGTGATTTCCATAATCTAAAGTCAAGAAATTTATTACAATTTTTGTTCAACAACGATTAATTTAATTTATTAACAAGGTACGAGTGTACAAACAGATTACAATAAACCATTTAAAAATTACCATCAAATTCAATATTTAACATTCGTTTGGGAAATGTAGGTAGCGTTTGAACATAAACTCCTCAGTAATAACCTTATATTTTAATCTCAAATAAGAAATAGTTGAAACCGATTTAAGAATGGGCTTAAATCTTACTTAAAATAAATTCCACTCTGAATCTAAATAAACAAGATTGCGCACTTAAAGGGTTGCGTGCAGGTTTAAGGAAAAATTACAAATTATTTATTTTATTTGATAGTTATAAAAATACAATAATAAATATTGATGTCACGTCAAAGGATAATCATGTGGCATGCGTTATGTAACATGCCATTCGACGCATCGAAATTGCGGTGCGTGCTTCTCGTCATAATAGCGACCCGCATTTTCGGCCGTGTCACGGCAAAGTTGCATCATTACTATTGATTGAAGTATTTCTGTCAATATATATTAACAGCTTTTGTATTCTATCCAAAAAAATAAATGTACTTACGGAATGATATAATATATGAATATATTTACAATTGCTATAAATAAAGTAGTATTTGTATGGTAATTCTATTTAATTATTTATGTGTCAAACAACTGTATACCAAATAAGTATGAAATGCATAATATAAAACACCAAAGAACAAAAACCTGTGTAAAACGGAGATGAAGATTGTAAATACCATAGCATAAAAATAAATTAAATCTTTATGCGTGAGTTTATTTGACTCTTTGACGTTACAAGTTCTTTTATTTCACGTTAAAATCATTTAAATTACACATGCACAATATTGTCACTTCATCACTTTATGAGTAACTATATGAACAAAGAACAAAAATATTCACTTAATATTTTTATATTGATGAAAATAGATATGTATATTAGTTAAGTTTTTTTTACATTATAATTGATTATGATTCCACACATTTATAAACAATATGTCTGCGAAATTATATATATATATATATATATATATATATATATATATATATATATATATATATATATATATATATATATATATATATATATATATATATATATATATATATATATCGTGTCACGAACTATATTAATATTAAACTACTGAACTGATTTTGAAAAAAATTCGTATCTATAATTCACGTCATATTTTTTTGTTTCCGAGATAATCGTACTATTTTAACATTTCTGTGATGATTTATAAAATGAACAATATGTGTCTAGGTTAGCTTGTATTATTTTCATATTATAAAAAAAATATTATTATTTTGAAAATAAGACGCATTTATTTACTTTTATGTTACAAAAAAAATTATATAAGAAAAACTTACTATTACCATTACAATACATTATTAGTTTTTCTCGCTTTTAATGTAACAAACAAGGCCTCAAACTCTATTTACTGATATTATTTCAGCCTTGGGTAAATATTATCATCAATTCATAGGTTCTGTTATTTTATTAATACTTTTTGTATAGCTGAAGTTCAGCAGACAGGCAAACGACTTATTAGATACTTAGACTTATTTATACAATAGGTACATTGCATAAATATCAACGGATCCGAGCTTCATAAACAAACATGATATTAGGGGTTAAAGTATGAAATTACCGATTTGTACTATTAAATTGAAACTTGTTTTTTTTTAAGATGTAACATATTTATTTAATCAAAATATCCTTGTGATCTATACATTGCTGCCATGTAGACGGAAATTCATTTATGCCTTTACGATAGAACTCTGGGGATCTAGATTTGAGAAACTGTGTAAAAGCATTTTGTACTACCTCCCGGAAAGGAAAATTTTAATCACGTTGAAAATTGTTCAAATGACGAAAAAAATAGTGGTCCGTTGGAGTAAGGCCTGGCGAGTAAGGTAGTTGAGTATGGTTTCTAACTGCAGCTTCTGTAGAGTTACATCGGCTTCTCGTCCAATGTGAGGTCTTGCGTTATCATGGAGCAATAATGGTGAAGAAAATTATAGTGAATAACACCATGAAGAGACCACCAAACAGTTACCATTACCTTTTTATTGGTAAGATTTGCTTAACAAGCAAAGCTTTGCTTTGGGTACTGTTGTGGCGCTTAACCTGTAACGATTCAACAAAGCAATACAAGTTTCAACAAGTTTTTGGGGCTAAGATTAGGATAAAGGTATCAGGAATTCGCACTGACACATTTGTACGACGCGCACTATTTTCATCTTGTGACATTACTGAACACCTAATCCTGGATCCGTGTTGTGTAAAAGTGAAAACTTCAGATGCTACCAAGATTAAATGCTTGCATTATATTGACTTTTAAACAAAGGACATTTTTAAGAGATGCCTCTATAATATAAACGAACAACCGTATATAATTGGCAAATCTTTACGACTTGCATGTTTATTTAATTAACTAAGTGGATCTTGTTAGGTTACAAAAAAACATTTACAGTTTTATACAATGTGCTTCTAGACAAATCCATGATGCTCGTTGATGTCTTTTAGCAGTAATATGTAGTAAAATAAGATGAAACATCACGAGCACTCTGACTTGCAAAAATTTATAATTGACTTAATTATATGACCTTTTTAACTATGCTATCCTTTAGGTTATATTTTTGTATTCGGTTTCTTTGAATCCTTTTTATTTTCCACAATAACTTAAGTATTTTACTTCATCTAAACAATTTATTTTATCAATGTGCCATAGAAGGTTCCGTGAAAATTGTAGTAATTGTTTTACGTATCGCTTAATAGTAAGCAGTAACCATCGCTTATGGATATTTGTGACGCCAAAAACACAGCAAACACGTTGTTTTCCATGTAAGGGAACTGTAAGCATGGTCACTGATGCTGGAACACAAAATAAAAATACGTCGTCATAATATCCTTGTATTATGGTGACATGTTTAGAAACCAATGGTGGTTTCTTTCAGGCAGGCTTAGAATTGTACCACCTAGCCTAGAATTGTAAAATTGGTTATAGAGTTTATGAATTAAATAAAAAGTAATTTTAACTTAACAAACATACACCTGAATTTTATTTCAATATTAAATTGTATATTGGGACAATTCACACAACGCCATCTAGTCCCAGAGTAAGTAGCATAGCACCTGTGTTATGGGTACTAGACGACTAATAAACTACATATATACTTTTCTTTTATAAATAAATTAATATAATACATAAACACCCAGATGTGGAACAGGAATTGAACCCGTGCGATCCGCAAGCGTACCGACATGCGTTAACTGTTACGCTACGAAGGTCGTCATTGTAAAAGCAACTCAAAGATAATTTAGTCTTATCTTCATCTAAATAATGCCCATAATTATACATGATCCACAGTTGCCTGGAGCATTCAAAGGTTAATAAAGGCTATATTACATCCAAGTGTTACGGTTATTACACTAGCGTTGAGTAAGAACGCGTGCGCGTGGTTACAGCATTAACGCGGTTCGAGTTAATATTCTTCCTTCCTCTACGCATTACACAATAGTATTACCCATTACAACTTGATTAAAAAGATATAACAGACGCAGTATCGCTTTTGTTTTAAAAATGTCTTTATTATTCATCACAATTATTCAAATTAAGCGGTATATTAAACCCATCGAAGGAAAAAAATATTCACTCAATTCCAATGATAGAATATTGTAAAAGTAAAAAATTAATTACCCCCACTTGCTAGCTCACAATCAGTGCACAAAAATCATCCATAACTAGATTTATCTCATAGTTAAAAAATTAGAGATTAATTAAATTAAACTCTAAAAAAGACCACTTTACGAACATTTATTCCCTGAATTATCACATATGTTTCTTGAGAAGAACAAGTAATGTTAATAATAGGCAGACAGAGCCACACACACTCACACTTGCATAATAATAAACTATTATAAAGTGTAGAATATTTAAAAAATATAATATTAAAAATGAGTTTTGATTTCCGCCAACACAATTAATTTTCTAGGTCTTATAAAACTTCATTTGTGTTAAAAATTGCTGTAATCGATTAGCAATTTATGAAAATTTGTCAAAGATTAAGTAACTTAATAATTAAAATTTGCAGATCATTACGTTTAGGAATGTTAATCTCCTTGAATGTAACGATAAATCTTTCATAGCATGATCCTTTTAACCACGCAAATACTATAAGGTCAACAGGATTATTAGCCTAAAACTAGTTAGTCGAGCCTAAACAAATACCGATAAATACAAGCAGCTCAATCATAATGGTATATTAAGGATATATTAGAGGTTTGCAAATATTAGCCGATAAATTTAACTTAAGTATAAACCAATTTAAAGCAAAGCAGTAAATATACTTTCGGAAATATTCTCTAAATTTTCAATTAAACTTAATCTTATTTACGACCCGAAGTTACAGTATTAAAAAAATACAACGTATTTCTGTTTATGCTTGGGATAGGGCCAAATATTTTGAGTAGTCAATTATTCTTCACGCTAAGAAAATAATAAATGAATTCCAATATTAGACCACGTGGTCCTGTGTAAAAGTCATCTCATCTAGTTAATAGGCTACATAAGTAGCCTTGTGTTGTTTCCGTCGGTTCAATACGCACACGGGACAAATATTTCAATAATTTACAAATAGCCTGTCAAAAGCTTGATATTTTTGTGATATGATTCTTTAGATTAAAATACTATAAAAATACCCTCCGCTAGAGAGTATAACCTAATATAAAAGCTATGTAATATTATATAGCTTCAGACTCAAGCTAGGTTTGAGAAGATGATGCAATAATAATTACAAACTAGACACAGCAACGTGACAATATTATACAGTTTACTGATTTTATTGTAATATTATTCCATAGAATAATAATTATCATAATCTCCGGATATGATGCGCCAACGCATGAAGTCGTGGCTCGTAGTGCAAAAGGTCATGACTACGTGTTAGGAAGCCATTAAAGGCCAGGCAGCTTCAAAGCATTAATTACAATTTAATTGTAAGAACAATAACACATCGAAAAACGTTATGAATGCAGGAAGCTTTGTTTGTATTAATACTTTCTGTGCATCGTTTTATTGTTTATTTCTTATACTATTTTGTACATATTAAATAGCATTTTATAGTATCTTGACAATCACCAGTTATAATTTTCTATAATTAGAAGCTGATGTGTTTAACGTTTCGATACTAAAAACATGATAATATAGTGACTATTGACACCTCAAATAGCTATAGTGTTGACTCATGTATAAAGATTCTAAATGTACTAAAATTATTATTATTTATTGTCAACTTTATTCTATGCATACTATTATTACTACTACACTTAGTAAATTATCTTTATGATTTTTATACTTCTATTCCGCTGAGATATATAACGGATGATTATTAAAATGGTTATTAGAGACGGTACGTGTAGGAGTGATTTAACTTCGCATTATGTTAACAAAAAATTTGGTGATTGAACAACGTGTCCAGTTCACTTTGTATTTTCAATGACGGTAATTCTGTATAATTTTTAATGTTTCAGCTACACCATGACATACTGAGCGTCATTAATTAATTCTTATTGATTTGTTTTAAAAATATGATAACACGTATTCTTCCGGCTCCTTGGGAAAAAGTCGGATAGCTTAATTAATCACAATAGCAACATGCCATAATGCATGCCAAAACTACATTTATATTTTGGATGCTCACAGAAAAACTTCTAAAAGCATTTTCTTAGCTCTGGGTATTTCCAGAACAAAGCAATAATAACAATAATAATCTTTATTTCGGGCAATAAACCCATAATACAATAAAAACAAAACTATATAAAAATTACATACATAGATGTGCTAATACATAGTCCATAATGTATGTTGCAGTCAAAATTAATAAAGTTAAAATAATTAAATAGGCTATACATATATATCATCTTGTCGGTCACTAGACAATCATTTTTTTGTTATGATTCAGGTGCACAGAGTTCCAACTCTTATACATATAATTATCAAATCTCTCTGCTAGTGTTTTCAGAATGATATTTACCGAAGCGCGAAGATAACCCCAGAAACCCATTATGCGAAATCTCCTTATTGCATAGAAGTCCGCTATTCCTTGTTCAGCGAACATTCTTGATGCACTGCAGCATCTTCAAGCAAACGCATCAGAGAGCGATATGTGTTAAATATAACAACAGTGCAATTGTGACCCACTCTAATTGTACTTAAAGATTTCTTTTACAGTTTACCCATTGACAAGTATAAAAGCATTGACAAAATGCTCTAAATAGTGTTGCTTTCACCTGTTTACTGCACTTTGAAAATTTACGTGCTAGCATTTTACCTCTCACAGACAAGGCTCTGCGCTCGCAATCAATGTCCCGGTCATCACTAAGATTTTCCAAAAGTATGTGTCCCAAATATTTGAATTGCCTTACATATTGTATTTCAATTCCATTTAAGTACAACGGCAATATCCTCTTTGGATCCTCTCCAGCCCTAAATATCATAGCCTGAATCTTGAATAACTGAATCTTGATAACATTATACTTTAGACCATGTTCTGCAGCATAGGTCTCGCAAATGCCTAATAATTTTCATAAGGCACTGATTGAAGGGCTAAGAAGAACCATATCGTCAATTTAACTGATGCTGTTTACACAGACACCAGCAATATGACAGCCGACACCGGTGCCTCTCAGCTCATCTATTAGATCATTAATGTAAAGGTTGAAAAGATTCGGAGATGTCAAACCACCTTGACGTACACCACATTTTAACTTATATTCGCTAGAAGTGGTGTTGCCCCCGTCTCACATTATTAGTTTGGTTTTCGTATCAGTACCTGAACAAGTTCACTGACTAAAAGACCAAAAATTATAAATGTCATTAAGAACTAAATCCGAAAGCACGAGGCATAAAACTATTTCTATTTTAAAACAGACAGCTTGAAAAGCTCTAACCATTCAAACAGCGAGACCTTATGTGGCATCTAAGAATTACTATGTTAAATAATGGAGAATACATATAAACACTAACCTAAAAACATTTGTTCAAATTAAATAGACAGTTGATTAATAGTAGATAGCTTTTGATTACCCCGAGATAGTCATTCAAACTATCTAACCGTATCTACTAATTATACAAATTTTATGTATTTCTCAAACTTGATTGTAATTTATAGTGACAAAGATTCATTAAAAATACCCATTAAGTATATTTACTACCTATAATTTATTTCTAACTACTACTATACACAACCTTATATACAGTAAAAGCTCCTTATTCGCGCTTCCTTCATTCGCGTTTTCAATATTCGCGGATTAAATAAATGCGACCCAACTCCTATACTCACGGCTAAAGAATTCTTTATTCGCGGATCTTATCAGTGAATCGGTACATACGTACATATTAATAAAAAAGTTGTGCAGTCGGGGGACCCTAACTAAACCAAATAAAACAGAAATAGAAAAAGAATAAATGTTCCTGGATGAGAACTATCTAAATATGCCGCTTTAATAACCTTATGTTTTGGCATAAGTAACCCAAATTCCAGATTCTTTCGAAGCCGGTGCGTTGGATTTGCATCTGGTGATGCAAACATCCATAAGCAATGGTAACTGCTTTCTATTAAGTGGGCCATCAGTCATTTTGTACAAAGCTATAAAAAAGTATGTGTGTGTGTACTTATGTACGAACGTAAGAAGTTATACTTATTTTGGCATAACGAAATATAGTCTATACATTTGGAAATGCCAGTGAACGAGAAAGCTGAATTTTGTATATGACGTGGGGGGGGGGGGCTATAAAAGCTTAAGTTTAAATTGTCGACCAAGATTTCCTATGTGCATTTTCCGCCATCTTGAAAAAAGGGTTGCATTCAGTTTTTTTACAATAACTCGGTTCTCCGTTGAGATACGAAAATTTTGACCCAATACTTTTTTATTGCTCTTTGTACGCTCTACAATTAAGTCTTTAACTTTTTTACCTATCGTTCATCGTTATTGAGATATCGATCGAAAACTTAAAAATTTAGGTAGTCAAATTTGTTTTTTACTATTTTCTCTTTTCTCGTGATAAATATCGAAAAATCATTTAACATCAAACTTGTAGAGCGTGTTCAGACCTACAATTTAGTTTTTTTATTTTCGACATAAATTATGACCTCTGACGAGCCGCAAAGTCGCCAAGCCCGTGCCCCGTTTCGATTTAGCCGCTCGTATGCACACCAGTTAAAACGGATGTAAGATTGTTCAGGAAATTACTGAGATATAAAATAAATAAATTAACTAGACAAATTATGAAACTAACATGAATTTTTTTTTTGTGTATAAAATATAATAATTAAGAGCAATCCTTTTTTTATATTGATGGTTTTTTTTATATATTTTTTGTCGTTTTGATGGTCCTGACTTAAGAAGTTCCTCCTCAGTATATTCTTCGTGTCGTGAAGACTCTTGAACCGTCAGGGTTTCGTCCGCCCGGCGCTCTCCTGTGTTGTAGGAGTTGCGGGGGGCCGCGGAACAGCACGCGGCCCTCTCCCTCGCGGCAATAGTGCGGGCGACGGATCCTCCCCCGAGGGGCCGCCCGCGGCCACTTTCTACGGTGGCCGGAGGTCGTTAGTTGCCCTACAGCGCCGACGACGTGGCCTGCGTTGGCGGGAGGGGAGTGTGGTGGAGGTTGCTACCGCTCCCGATCCGTCGCCTCCTTTGCGGACATGACTGCCTCGCAAAAGAAGGCGACGGTCGTCCATCCAGGATCGCCCCCGACAATGGACGCAAACGTACTCAAAGTAATATGTAAAAAACACTTTTATCACTTATAATCTAAAGTGTTTTTTTATATATTAGTTTTTATTTTGTTACCTAGGAACGTATCCCCTATAATCCCATATAAATTACCATTCCATATTCACGGTTTCCGTATTCGAGACATATTTATGGAACATGTACCGCCCGAAAAAAGAGCGTTTACTGTACTTATTTTATTGTGAATCAAAGGGACTGAAAAAAATTGTTTTACTTTTTTCTACTTGAGTCAGCTTGTTTCTTGATAACGTTAACCTAATGCTACTTTTCACCAATAAAATTTAAAAGATAAAATGAATTTATTTTATAAAACATCTTTCTTTCTTGTCTATACAAGAATACATTGTATATATTATGTCTGTGTTAAGGTCACCTTCTAGGTTCCTTTTGGACCTATAAACTGTCCAGTTGTTCGAGAAAAAGCCAGTCTTATTAGGCTTAGGCTAGACAACTATTTTAGGGAAATCTTTAATAAGGTCTTGAGCCTCAACTCTTCAACTAACAATTCCGAGAAATGTGGAGAAGGCCTACCTTCTAAGGCCTGGTTTTTCTATCCCAAAACTTAATAGAAAATAACATAATATAGTATACCTAGTCAGGTCATAAGTATTGTCACACAGTAAAAACTTTTCTTTTAGAATGCTGGCCACAAAAAAGTTTATTGAATTCGAATTTCGAATTGTTCATGAAAATAAAAATGTATACTTTTAGAATTTTACTCATTTTTAAATATGGAGTGGACGCTTAAAGAAGACCGTGTTGCAGTTATTGCGTTGCATCGTTGCGGTTACGCGCCAATTCAAATTTTTAACATACTGAAAAATTTGAATATAACCAAAAGATTCGTTTATCGTACCATCAAACGATACAATGAAGACTCTAGTGTAGATGACAGGTCAAGAAGTGGTCGCCCTCGGTCTGTTAGGACTCCAGCAGTGATAAAAGCTGTGGAGGCACGAATTCAAAGAAATCCCAAACGTAAGCAGAAACTGTTGGCCCTTCAGATGGGGTTAAGCAGAACCACGGTGAAAAGGGTGTTAAATGAAGACTTAGGGCTTCGGGCATATCGAAGAAAAACAGGACATCGTTTGAATGCTCGTCTAATGGACCTGAGACTGAAGAGATGCCGCGCTTTGTTGAAGCGGTACGCGGGAAAAAAAATATCGGGAAATTCTTTTTTCGGATGAAAAAATGTTTACCGTAGAAGAGAGCTACAACAAACAAAATGATAAGGTGTACGCACACAGTAGTGAAGAAGCGAGCAACCGTATTCCGCGTGTCCAACGAGGTCATTTTCCATCCTCGCTCATGGTATGGTTGGGAGTTTCTTATTGGGGCTTAACAGAGGTACATTTTTGTGAGAAAGGTGTAAAAACGAATGCTGTTGTGTATCAAAATACAGTCCTGACGAACCTTGTGGAACCTGTTTCTCATACCATGTTCAATAACAGGCACTGGGTATTCCAACAAGATTCGGCGCCAGCTCATAGAGCGAAGAGCACACAAGACTGGCTGGCGGCGCGTGAAATCGACTTCATCCGGCACGAAGACTGGCCCTCCTCCAGTCCAGATTTGAATCCGTTAGATTACAAGATATGGCAACACTTGGAGGAAAAGGCGTGCTCAAAGCCTCATCCCAATTTGGAGTCACTCAAGACATCCTTGATTAAGGCAGCCACCGATATTGACATGGACCTCGTTCGTGCTGCGATAGACGACTGGCCGCGCAGATTGAAGGCTTGTATTCAAAATCACGGAGGTCATTTTGAATAAACTTTAATGTCATAAGAATCTATGTTTTGTTAAGTTCATTTTGGTATATGAATGGTTACATAATGAATAAACTTGTTACAATTATTTTACATTAAACATGTGACAGAATTTATGACCTGACTAGGTAATTAACACTCATTTGGCTTAAAATTATTCAAGTCAGATACACAACCGCTTCTATACGTCGTTTGTGCATAACATCGTGTATAACATATTCAAGTAACCGGCATAAACGGCATTGTGAATTGTGGGAGATTAGGTAATCGTTTTTCCCCGCGCTCCAGTCAGTTTTCGCAAGAGCGTTGCCACACCGAGAGACTTTAAGATAATTGCTACATTCAGAAGCAGTCTATCCCAATACTATTGTTTACTGACATTATCGAACTATATTCAGTCGGGTTATACGAAACAATTACTGGCGTAAAGTTGGTCAGCTGGTAGGCAGATAATAAATCGTGATAAATCGATGATTGTGGTTAATTCCGCTTAAAGCAAACAAATTTTTTTTTATTTAACCAGCACTTCGTGGTTTGCTTTGTTACTGTTTTTGCAACATGCTGATCTAATTAAGGTCATTAGTTTTAATTGTTTAAAAAGTTTTATAAGTGTCTTCATGTTTAAATATGTTGCTAAGGCATCATTAATAGATGCCTTAATATAATGAGAGGCAACACTTTTTTCTTAGTTATATATTTCTTTTATTATTTTCAGCAATTATTGAAACTTTGCAAATAACTGTTGACAATTAAATTTAACTTGACCTAAGGGGTATTAAAATAAATTAGTTGTATAAACTGAAATTCAATATACAGGGATTTCCAAAATTATTGTAAGAATTTCATAATGGGACATTTCTAATTTAAATATTCAAAATCATTCCCTCAACTTTTGGTAACCTTCATGAATATACACTCAAGTATTTGAATTTGAAAAAATATAAGAAATATGAAAAAATATGATTAATAATAAAGAGACTACGCCTCATTCTTATCTATTGTCAAATAAAATTACACGATATAATATGCATTAAGCTGCCTACGACCCGCATATACTACGTGTTTAGCGTATTATGTCATATGGGCATACAGCATAAAGTAATTTAAATGCGGAAACGGTTACGTGTATCACTTTTATATGCAAATTGTTTAAATTTAATAAATATATGTAAGTAATTTTACTGCTATGCTTTGATTGACTGAATCATATATTATTTGAATACGAAATTTAAATAGATAACAGATAAATAAGTTCTTGTTTTGAAAGTAGCTATCGCTTTAATATAATTTTATACCAATTTATTATTTGTTAGGTATATAGGTATAACACATCTATCTAGTAGGTAACTCTGTAAATATTTTTTATGGACAGTAAAGAATAAAATTTATCTATTTTAATATAACAGTTATAAATAAGTACTATATTTCAAGTCCTAAATATTGACCTCCGCTTCACAATGTGATCGGAATTTAAACCTTTACTGTTTTTTTTTTTCACCTTTTATTATATACAGTCAAAATTAGTAATCATATTCTCTATTCTTACTATTATGTATTCTTTTACTTGATTATATACTTTTTGATTTTATGTTTGATTTTATTCTTTTACTCGTTTTCTTTTTCATCACAATATTTGTATTTTTTAAATAAATTTGTATATATGAATGTTACAACACATAGCTATTATAACTAACAATATTTGGTATAATTACTTGGTCTTTTTAAAATTTTAATATTTATGGTATCAATACATTTTTTGTGATAATTATCTTTCAATATCTTTAATGACGCATGCGTAATGTGATATGTATTAAAGAAGCATTCAGGATATATATTTGTCGACGAAAAGGTCGACTGGTGTCCGGCTTGTGAGGTCATCACCGCGCGTTCGAATCACGTGCTTTTTTTATGTAGACCCATTTCATTAACAAAGATCCCGACGAGTAATAGAGCTCTATGTAATGATTAGAACTAGTATTCTATTCGATTGTTTTACCATACACATTATAAGATATAATATAAAAAAACATGTGTGCAGTTCACTAGTGATAGAAGTGAAAAATGTAAAAATATAAAAAACAAATAAAAAAAACAACTTTTGAAGTTAAAGTCCGGATTCGAACCCGGACTATTCCGAAACCCAGAGACCCAACCCAAGAGCTACAATACGTTCGAAATTTAGGGTTAAAATCATTCAAATTATTAAACACTTCAAAAAAAGAACGATGTATATAGGTGTCTCTTTTAACTGTGACTTTTTCGTTTCATCTAGTTTCAGATCACAACGATGCTAAAGAAGTTTTCACTTCAATAATAATGTCAGCCTATAATGTCCAACATCTGAGTTTAGGCCTCTCTAGACCTCTTCAGACATCGGATAGCATAACTGCCACGTTTATTCATACTATTGTGTTTGCAAATAGTTTGCTTTGTGTACATGTATACGATATTAAATAGACATACATAGATCGACTAAAGACAGTTTATATGAAAAGATATAAACAAGAAAAAATCGTCAAAAAGCCTGCAAAGGATAATTTGTCTGTGGTTTGATTATTACACGTACAATGACCTGAGTGTTGAGTGAGTGTCAAAGGTCATTTCGGAAACAATAATTTTTCTGTAGCATTGCCCAGTTATAGAATAAAATATATTTTATCGTTTAGCAATAGAGATAAACATGAACAGGATTAGTTTTAAATTCTGAAATCCTAATTAGCATATTAATTAAGATAATTTAGCATTCGTAATACAAAGCTTTCAGCTTGGTAACATATTATGAACATATGCGCAATGCATATGTTCATAATATGTAAAAGGCCATAAAGAAATTTATGGAACACATTCGACTAAATAGTGTTAGGTGTATAGGACCGACAGCCATCTGATCAACAAACAATCCTCCGGGAGGGCTTCGTCTTCGAGCAAGCTAGAAATAATAATATTTGTGTGTAATATAAATACATATTATTAATACTTATCAGTCCATTTTCAGAACCTACTTAAGATGAGCAAAATATTGCAAAAATCTCCGCCGTACTGCTAAAGTAATTATATTTAAAATAGTTTCTAAGTGTTCTTGTAAATATAATTGTTTCTCGCTAATGGAACTATACAAAAAGTATGAAAATATCCATAACATTTCAAGATTTTACATAATTACCAATTTAAAATCATAGGACTAGATATCAATTAAAGATAACCAAATAATAAAATCAGGAAGTTGTAGTTTGCTTTTGTCAATGCTAAAACTTATCAAGAGATTGGTTTTACAATGAAACTATTATTTTAATGAACAATATTACTAACATTTAAATTTTTTAACAAATGCAAAAAGATGAATCATGTGACCTCGGTGGCATTGCATTACAGCAACAAAAAAAAAGGTGAATAACGCTGAATTGAAGGAGATGGTTGAAGCCGATTCGAGTCAAACTACCCAGAAATTAGCGGCATGATTTAAGGTTACACTATTTACAGTATTGACTCATTTTCATCAAATTAATAAGATAAAAAATATGAAAAATGGGTGCCTCGTGATTTGAGAGATGTTTGACTGAGATTGCATAAGGAAATGCGTGTTGAAACTTGTATTGCCTTGTTGAATCGGTAAAGAAATGAAGGAATATTGGATCGAATTGTGTGTGACATGTGACAAAAAGTGGATTCTTTACGATAACCTTCAGCAAAAAATTTAATGGCTGACCGCAAGTTAAACGCCGCGATAGTTCTAAAGCAAAGCTTATTAATAAAAAGGTAATGATAACTGTTTGGTGATCTCCTCGTGGTGTTATTTACTATAGCTTTCTTAGCTCTGGTCAAGCAATAACAGCATATCTTTAATGTGGCGAACTTCGAACAATGATGGCGAAACTGGCAGTGAAACAGCCCCGACCCGTGAATCGATCTTCACCATTATTGCTCCACGATAACGCAAGACCTCACACTGCACGAAAAACCGTTGTAACTCTACAGAAGCTGCAGTTAGAAACCATACGTTATCCACTGTACCCACCAGACTTTGCTCCAACGGACTACCATTATTTTCATGATATGGATAATTTTCTACGTAATAAAAAATTTTCTTCCCAGGAGGCAGTCCAAAATGCTTTCACACAGTTTCTCAAATGTTCCGTTTAGATGGCTGCAATGTATTGATAATGAGGGTAAATATTTTGATCAAATAAATATGGTACATCTTAGAAAAAAACAAGTTTCAATTTTTCAGTACAAATCGACAATTTCATACTTTAACCCCTAATGTTTGGGTATTATAATTGTTCTTGCCTTTTTTAAGTTAATATAATATAATTGTATACATTCCTGTACAAAGCCTTCGAGCGTATAAAAAGGAGACGATAGGCGTCTCTATTTCTATAAATTTCTAGCATATAGTGATAATGCAATAATATGATAATAATTACATTAATATTTTATGTTGTTTTATGCTAATTAAATATTTATTCGTGAATGGCCGCGTATTTAGTGCCACCGCTGTACTCACATTCATAATAGATTTTTTAAATATAGAACGTATTTAATTTACTACTCCATTTTATAAATAAAACGTACTTTGCCTTTAACTTCACGTTCAACGTTAAAGTCATGCTCTGATGGCTGACATGAAACTATTAAAAATGACCACAGAAAAATCTTTTCTGTGGTCTTAGATGCTTATATAAAAATGCAACTTCAAAAGTGGATAAATCTTACTGTCTCAAGTATTGTTTTTTATAGGTATATTGTATCAATTGTTTATAGCATACTTACGCCGCATACTTTGTCGATTGCTTATATGTTGATTATAAATAATAGGCATTTAAATATCAAAAGATGTTTAATAATCTAGTGCAAGGGTAAACACCCTTTAACTCTCAAAATATTATTAGAATAATAAGTATTGATAAACTGTTGAGCAAACAAAGATATATTCAATTTTACGCGGTTTTATGTTATACTTATAACTGGCCAAGCATTTCAAGATTAAGTTAGAGTTTTTATCAATTAATTATATCCATTCCATTCACAGTAATGTATAATTTATTCAACGAGACAGGCGTTATCTACGCTTTTTCTTGGTAATTTTCTATCATAGAATTCAGAATTTTTCAGATATTTCTAAATATTTCAGTCAAATGCAAAATTAACCTTTTATGGAGACTTAATATATTACACTATACGCTATTTTTGTCGTTGTTTCGTTTGTTTTGTTGTTGGTTTTTGAAACAGAAATAACATTCTACAGAGCCGAAAGTCTATAAGTTTAGTGTACAATACTTACCACACTGTCTTATTGAAACCCCAGCTGGACTCTACAACAATTATATTTACTAAATATTTTTTTTTTTTTTTGTGTGTGTATAATAACCCTCTACCCTTGAAAAGAATGATCGGCAAGATTGACCATCATTACTATCCAGTATATGAGTTCACTTAGGTAAAAATAAAATAATAAGCCTAAGTATGTTCTTTGTATTACAGGTATAAGGATATAGAAAATTGTTTCTAATAATAATGATGTCACTTCCAGCGTATAGATTTCCTTGGTATTTCGCCACGTGACCTTGTCCAACTTACCCACAGCAACGACACCCATTTTAGTGTTCAGAAGTTTTGGTCACGTATTGTTGGCGAACGCACTTTCGCTTTATGTTAGGCTAATGTCAAAATGATCGAGGCATACAATTACTTTGATTACGTTTTTGACATTGAATTTACAAATGTATGAGTAATTGACCATTACGTGTTTTGAACACGTAAAAACACGAAATGTTAAACGGTTTCGTGGAATTAAATACCCACTCATTAATTCTGTTTTATCGTGAGTTAGCATTAAAACATTTAACAATGGCAAATCCAAGCGATAAGCCATCTTCTTTACCAATCTTTGCTTGTGTTTAATTAGTTGCATGTATGTAACTATGAACTAAATGTATTTTATCAAATAAATATTAAGTTGTTGTCATTGCGATTATATTTATCTTTATTATTTAAATTTAAACTTATTATTAAACGTAAAATTGATACTATAATATTGAATAAAACTAGATTTTTTCTTAAACAGATTATAGCTTAGATATAAGCTTGTTAGCAGTGTGGTCACGTCAGTAATCGGCTGATGAGGATTCAAAATACTCTTTGCAGTAATCAGAGGCTTAGCCACCAGAACACAAACCCTTAAATGCTTAGACTTTATGTTAAGTAATTTCAATAAATATTTTGATATTAGGTAATACTTTAATCAAACGTAATACGTTCTAGTATATTTAAATTTATATACTACTAAAGTAATGAGTATCTTGTATACTTTTCTACATTAGATATTAGTTGTAATTTGAAAGATATGACCTGCCAGTTAGAAAGTTGTGAATGTATTTTAGAAGTTAAAATTGTAAGATAGTTTTGTAATTGTTGTGTAAATTGGTCAGTTTCCCATGAACAATTGTCTCGTACTTTCTTCTTTAAAAAGCAAAGCACATTCCAAGTTATGTTTTGGTTTAAAGCTCTTACGATAAAATTATCGTATGTATAATTAATTATTGTATGTATAGGTATGAAAATGGCGTAATTTCGATTCTGTCACTTCTCTATATATAAAACACAACAATTTCCGATAAAATCAAAGTTAATACAGTTTATGTTCGGTTATTCAAAAATTATTTTGCCTAAGATGTAACAACGACAATAAGAAATAATAATAAATATGGTATTTAAGATGAAAATTATAGATATGTATGAAAACCAAACAGTACCATTCTTTTGGTGTATTTGAACTAGCAGAGTAATAGCAGCATTTTACGACTCCCTAAGAAAGTGATAGATTAGCATTATTATAATATCTCGATTAAACAGTCTAAATATATCAGTCTATATATAGATAGTATTAAAATTCAATCTATAATGTTTCATGGTTAATTCTTACTGCTATCTTCTTCTAGATGAACAGAGAAGATTTAATTTTTACATTTTATCTTGATCAATCTTTTATTAAACCTGTCCGTGGAAAGACCACGCCTCTCTTAGTAACCCAGCTCCGTTCGACCGCATTTTTATTAGACGTAGCAATTGATTACGCATGAGCCGATCAAGATTTTTATATGCAATGTCAATGACATAAGACTAATGTAATAGTTTGTACTATGTCATAAGACAAGTTGATGTTAAGTAAACTATGTTTTGTTTATTAGTAGAAAGTTAACACATAGATGGCAAATTCATTTGACTTTCCATTTCAAGAGTTTACATGGTCCTCTTTTGATCTATACGTATTTGTTTATGTTTGAACGATATGATTGATATTTTTACGTCGATTGTTTACATAACTGGGTTTAAACATAGTCTTTCACTTTCAATATTTAAATACAAGCAACCGTGGTTGAAAAGATCATTTAATTCACCTAATATAAAAAAATATTATTTACAATAATATTAATATTGATTTTGTAATTTAAGTAAACCCCACAATTTTATAGTACTTGTATCATTTACTTCATACATAAAATTACCAAGATTGGAGAAAACCCGAAATATTTGTTGCATTTTCCCATGCATGCATTAATTTGCATAATTTGCTCGTCATATACATTACTTACATATTACAGACTTAGAAATTATTGTAAATAATATGTTCCCATTTATTATACCTACATAATATAGGACATTAGTGTCATTAAAAATCTATACGTATGATCGAAAATACTTTTAAATTTATGTATTGCCCATATATTACAAACTAGTTTATAATTACTTACAATCTAAGTCGAAAGCACCTCGAACTCGTAGGTTAAAAGTACAGGTTACTGACATACGTATTAAAATTGACGTGTATGAACGCATGGTGGCTTTAGTCACTGACTATGACAAATGACAAAAATGTCATAACGCTCCAACCATCTACATACCAGACAAAGAGGTACATCAGTCAAGTTGATAATAATCGCTCATCCACGTTCGCTTACGTCCAAAAGGAACCACAAGTCCTGGGCCAACTGTTGCTACCTGGGACGGACTTTTAACATTTCTGCTATAAAATGCGTTAACGTACAATCCTTTCTGAAACTTTCGATGAACAAAAAAATGAGCTTCAGAGGACGACGTACGCTGATGAGTTATCCATTCCTTTTAACCTTGACCAAAGCCTCTCAAAATACAACGCTCAATAATAATTTTTAGATTAGTATAATTAATTGTAACGATTTTTAAGAATATAAAACAAAAATAATAATAAATTTAAATATCCATTTTTATATCCACTTCATTCTTAGGCAAGAAAACGCTCGCTGATATTATTGGAAACTAATAAGAAGGAGCATTTTTTAACATATTTATATAATTATTTATTACACATGTATCTTGATTATCTATCTACTTGAATTCGTTATGGTAATATATATTAATACGATTTAATAGCAGTGAGTCAAAATATGTAAAATAGGTGTAAATGATTTAATCAAAAAGCTCTCGTAGAAACCGGATAAGTTTTTACAGCTTTAACCTTACTGTCCGATAACACATGTAATTTTTATTGTAGTTTATTTTATTTTTAGACAGATATCTGAATAAATATTTATAAAAGGAACAAAGTAAAACTAGTTGACTTTTGATTTATAAAGGGCGCCGATCTGCTCCCCCACCGCGAAAGTTAAACTGAACAATTATTAATCCATTTGCGATAGGTAAAGCTCATTCATATATAGCAGTGATCGCACAAAAATTCAGTTTATTATAAAGTTTTAAAATGTATGTCCAAAAAACAATCTTCATGCGTAGGTATTATAGAGAATAGTAAAATACCTATCTAATACGTATAAAAACACAGAGAAAGATAAATTTCCTATAATTTGTTTCAGGTTAAGGCAGAGTCTATGGCTTATAACGGTAGCATTAGCTCTACATACTTACGCACAGAAAAGCAAAACAGATGACAGTATACAATCTGTGCCTAGTGACCTGAGAAGACTCGTAAACGAAGCCCTTACCCTAGAAAGAAGGTTTTCAATAGGAGCTAGCGAGTCGTAAGTACATTTTTTATAGACTAGAATTCACCATTAAGACATTTTATTAAAATATAATTATTTTTTAAAATTTTCTCTGTACAAGGATGGAGTAAAAATACCGATCGTTGCGGCTAGGGGTGGCCTGTAAAAGACAACAAATTATCCTATCTAGTTAGAAGGGCTCCAAGCCCGATTAACCTTGCCTCCGAGCATCGCAAACATCCATAGGCGGTAACTGCTTGCTTTTAAGTAGGCCGTCATCTTGTCTGCTGTTCCAAAACAATATAAAAAATCACATGAAGAAATTAAACTATTTTAAGAAGTAAGCAAGTTTCTTGAGTCATGTGAATTGCAAGAAAATACCTAGCCTACAGATGTGTCGATGATCCGTGAAAACTCCTTCGTCAACATTTTCATGTGATACCGCTTGAATAATAATTTGAGAATGTGATTTATATTAAATGCCACATACTGACATAGTTTTCCTCACTGAATGCCACAAATAAGGAGAGATGTAGAAGCATTGCAGAAGCCGCAACCAACCTAGTAGACGATCCATGACCACGACCACTCCGGCAGGAGTGTACGACTAAGACTGACATCGTAAAGAGACCTGCATACCGAGGTCATCGTTATGTGTAACCCGCCAATCTGTCTTTGATAAACGTAGTGAACATACAGTCCGTCCCTTATGAGAAGCTTTGAGTCTAGCAGCAGCATGTTGTTAGCTGTCATTTTGTTTTACTTTCTTTTTATTCTTTTAAAATTTTATCCACCAGGCAAAACTGCTCACACAACGATGATGAGGCTACTACACCATGCCCTCCAAGCAAATATCGAAGCGCCAGCGGAGAGTGCAACAATGTCAGGCATAGACCTTGGGGAAGAAGAGGGGATGTCTTTCTCAGGATGATGCCACCAAATTATGCTGATGGTAAGTAAATTGTTACTATTTATCACTGAAACGTAAGTCTGAAAATTACACAACATTGCTTTGTTGGGCAAGATAATACTTGAAGATTGTCTGATAAAGATTAGTCTACATTATCCTGGTAGTTTATCCCTATAGATGAACCAAAGCTTTCACTTAAAAGCCTAGATTCACTATTGACGGCTGTCACAAGATGGCACTAGTACGCCTGTGTGTGACGCCGTGCCTATCCGTAACAATTGTTTTCCTTCTACAAATAAAATTAACACAGACATGGTTATATAGTTTTTAAAGGAAGCTATTACGGTTTGTATCTCTAACTCCCAAACTTGCATGCAGGGGCAGAATTACTTGGATTCCGGATGTTTTGGAAACTAAGACTCTCCTTTTTGTATAACTTATAATAAATATACATATAATTATGTACAATTAACACAATGCCATCTATTCCCAAAGTAAGCAGCAAAGCACTTGTCTTATGGGTAGTAGACACAAAACAATACATAATTATCATAAACATGTACATTAGATTATCTAATTACTCATTAAAGTAATTGGGTATTGCTCTTATAACTATTTACATTCACAACTTTTAAATTGTGTAAATAGTAGTATTTCATACTCACAACTCGTACATGTATAATTGTATTAATAAGTATCGCACTAAGTGTAAAGTTTCACACGGCTCTAGAAAAAATACTAAAGGTCACTTAGTTACTTAACAATATCTTCCAATGCCTTATTACGTAAGCACTTGAAAATATATGTAAGCTTAAAATCAAATCTGCTCCCAAACTGTAATCAGTGTTAGGAGCTCCGATTCAAAATATTTTTACTTGATTTATTAATACGAATATATTTCATGTTTAGATAAAAACACTTATCATTCAATAGCATATATTCAAAATGTCATGGTTTCTACAATAGCTATTATTGTATAAAATTATTTTCAACTTTCACCTTAACCCACATAATACTAGATTTTCAGATTTTAATTTAGTCGGTAGTTTCGTTAGTTATTCAAAAACAAATTTAACTTAATATGGGGGCCAATTAAGAACTTATTATAATTAAAAGGAAACAATATATGATGCTTGAGATAATTTTTAATTCTTTAAGTGCCATATAATAAAACTGCATATTTTTTGACGATAATTGCCCTTTAATGGTCAGATCATTGACCGAACAAGTAGTTTAATTAAAAATTATGCCACTGAAAACGGGCTTGAAAAAAGTGTTTTTGTTTGTTACATTTTACTGTCTTTACAACAAAATTAGTCATAATTCAGAATCGACTTTACAGGAACACTTACAATATAAAAATCAAATACAAGTCATAGAACTGACATAATCTGAAAGATAATTCTTATCATCTTTTAAAACCGGAGATTTACAGAAGATATCATTATTTGTTATGATGTTTCAGTTCAAATTATTTATCTATCCGTGAAATATTTTATCTGTGCATGGGCGGAGAAAGAATACTAATCTCTGCGGCCAGGGTCGGCCTGTCGTAAAAGGCGACAAAACAACCCACCCTAGCTACGTGGTAGGGCCTCAAGCCCGTCTGGATGGCGACCACCGTTGGTCTTAAGTATGCCGCCATAATAACCTTGTGTTGTGTTGCGGCATAAGCGACCCTAGTTCCTGTACCCTTATGGTACGGCAGCGTGTTCACAATGCCACTGGTGTTGCAAACACCCATAGGCGACGGTAACTGCTAAGTTCTAAGTGAGCCGTCAGCCTGTCTGCTTTCCTATAGCAATAAATAAAATCTATACAAAAGTACATATTTTCATCAAGATGCAAGGAAAATCGATCAGATTTATATAGTTGATATTGTTCCATTCTATCGTATATGTTGAATGATAAACGACATCTAAACCAACAATTTGCGTAGTAAAGCATATATTTGTCATGTTATATTTCCAAGGATCCTTGTATCCGCTTATTTGATTTAGCATATTCAGAAATCATCGGTTACGCAACTAGGCTTTGCCAGTGTACTCTTTGCAAATTGTTCGATTTGCAATGAAGTATTATAAGTTACTCGACTTACTAAAGCACAAAACTTAAGAAAGCTTCCATTAGGGTAGAAAAATGGGAAATACTACTTTCGACAACTTTGAATTATTCTTAAATCGTAGCTAAATTTGCTACATGCTAATTAAATGTCCATAAATTATAAAATATATACATATTTTCTTTAGATAAAAATGTGATAATTTAAATGATAAGTAACTGCGAATTATAAAACAGTACAATAAAATTGGAATATCAACTGTGTAATTATAAATATTGTATTAATTACACTGATTTATTGAACTGTGACTAAACTGAAATAATAAAATGTGTTTTAAAACTGAATTTTCAATTTCTTTATCAGGCCATATGCTGTTTTGTAGTATTTAGATTCACATGAAGGTTTATTGAAGTTTTATGGTTCGGTATTTAGCAACACGTAGGCTAGAGGCTTAAGCCGGATTTATATTTGTCTGACGTGACGCGTCAGAAGCATATTATGGTTTCCTACATTTAGGACAGATGACAGAACGCGTCACGACATACATATGGGTCCCTAACCATATTAAATGTATGAAACCGATATGCTTCTGACGCGTCACGACACGACACGTCAGACAAATATAAATCCGGCTTTAAGATCTCCTAATTAAGCTTAACGAATATTTAGTTTACGAATATTTTATTATACCAGAGTAAAAGTTAAGCCGATTAAGTAAGTTTAAGCCGATGTTAATTTATACGGAACTTTTAAATTAATATAACAATTTATAAATCTTTAAAGATACTCTTAAAACTTTAAAGATATTATATTAATAAAAAAAAATGTTGAAATGAGGTGATAAATAATGTATGTATATATATATATATATATATATATATATATATATATATATATATATATATATATACGATATAAGTCACGAGCGCGTTTGATAGGAGGATGTACAATATTTTAGCACTTTAAATTCATAAATATTATTTATTATTATATACTAAGTCTATGTAAAGTAATGGGGTTTCCTTTATAAATGAAATCGAATGTAATATTCGATTTTTTCATCCCACATCCAGTTCATTTTCAACTAGCGTATGTTAAAACATCCTATATACTGGTAAATTAAGCTGGCAAGGTACATGGAAGTGATCGGGATGTGGGCTTCAAATTTAGAGAAGCCATTTTTCAAGAGTAAACTTTAAATAAATTAGTAATAAATTACTATTTTGATATTCGTACAAGTTTGTATTCGAAAGATTGATAAGATTTTGTATAATTATATTAACCAGACAAATTGAAATGATAAACTCAACCATTGTAATTGATTGATTAAAATTGTATAACTGTATTTGTCAGTATCATATGACATATAAAAAGGGTCAAACCAAAAGTTCTTATAACAGTTCCCATAAAAACTCCCGTAATATCTAATTAGAAAAAATTTGGGCCGATGCGTTCATATATAATACTCAGAATGCTATCTACGTCAATTAAATTAATATCGCTGACTATAGACTAGGGCCTACAAACTATAGACTAGGGACTATAAACTAGGCCTTTGAAAATGGTAAAAAGTGAAAAAAAATAATAATAGGATGAAAAGCAAGAGAATGTAACAAAAATGATAACAAAAATAATTTACGGGCGATCTGAGGTCGGGAATTGGAAGGGAATTTTTTTAAGGGTAAAAACGGTTTATCTCGATTTCCGGCAAAACTACAAGTCATCATCATCATCATCCCAGCGTTATGTCCCGGTTGCAACCCAAACTTTCATTTGGGTGCCCGGGATCCGCTTTCTGACTTTTGCTACTCCACTTCGCGCGATCTTCAGCATCCCTGGTAGTGAGCCCATTGGCCCGCATATCACCCTTTACGACGTCAAGCCAGCACTTTTTAGGCAAAACTACAAGTCCTATGGAAAAAAGTTCAATGGCAAAGTTGTAGGTAATAAAAAGATCTAATACTTTTTTATTTTTTTTCACATAACCTCAAAATTTAGGTGAAAAATTCAAATAACCAAGATTTTGATTTTTCATTTTTATCTTTTACAAAAAAAAATGTTTTTTCACGAAATTTGGTGAAAACTTTTCATGTCCTGTTTTCATGTTTCATATTATTAAAATATTTATTTTTATCAAAATGTCAGTTGTTTTTAAAAAAGTCGGTGAGCTTTTTATGTTTTAAAATATACTTTCTGATGGTTTAAAAAATATACATTACTATAGTAAATGTTCTCAGAAAATACAAAGAAACGAAAAATCTCAAATCCGAATTCTTTTTAATCATTATGTACAATTTTGAGCTATTTATCAAAATTCACACTTTAATTACTCGAAAAACGTAAGTTTTTACTGAAAAAATTTAAGTTAAAAAATAGTAGTTTTGTCGGTAATTGAAATAAACCGTTTTTACCCTTAAAAACTCACCCCCTTCCACTTCACGACCTCAGATCGCCCGTAAATTATTTTTCCTACCATTTTTGTTATATTCTCTTCCTTTCCCAATGGGTTTCATCCTACTATTATTATTTTTTTGGTTTCAAAAATAAACGACCCTGGTCTACTAGTATATAGGTCTAATATAAATTCTTTACTGTATAAATGTGTTTATTAGGCATAAGTTTTTTGATCATTGTTGTAAGTCTCGTCCACTTTTTCACGAACTGAGCTTAACATCTGTAAAAGGTATATTTAAATAGTAGTCCTGAGAAACATTCAAATATGTAATTTATACCGACTCAAAATCATTTTTTACTGCGTTACCAAGTTTTGATACAAAAAAAAATACAATTAATTTAGAAATTAAACAAATAATGGTAGGTAAATCTAATGAAAGATAATTATAAAATTGAATTAGTGTGGATTCTTAGCCACCAAGAAATAGCTCGTAATGAAAAGGCAGATAGTAAAGCGAGAAAAGCATTTAATGATAATGAAAATTGGCACTTACTAAAATCAACCCCAACTGATTTGCAGAAGTATATTAAAACAACAAAAACAAACGTAAATAAATCGGGATCATAAATGGAAGACAAGAAATACATCTAAGTTATTTAGTATTAGAAAATCAATATTTGATAATCTACTATCAGCTTTATTATGTAGGAAAGATCAAGTTATCAGCATCAGATTACGTATAGGACATACAAATATGACACATGTACATCTAATAACTAAATACAATATAAATAAATGCAAAAGTGGGATAAATCTAACCGTTTCCCATTTATAAATAGATTCTACAGAGTTTGAAAATGAAAAACGACTGTGTAATGTACCTAATAATCTAAAAAATAATATTAATCAAGAAGAATATAAAAACACTCTAAAGTTTTTGCAAATTATAAATATGTATAATCAAGTATAAATTCATAACGACGAATGTATTGTTACTATTTTCATTATTCTTACACTGTATGTAAACATGGTCGCTAATAACCTGAACTGTTAAAAAATATTTATAAATAAAGAAATTAAAAACCTGTGAAATTTTATCAAATTATTATTTAGTGTTTTCTAAAATCTTTACTACTACTCACATGTAACTTCTATATTAAATTTATTTATAATATACGACGATATTTTATCTGTCTAACTCTATGATTAGATTTACTCGTAATATATGAAACTTTACATACTTTTGGACTTTTTTCTATTGCTTATTAAAATCTAAATGTATTTTTTGTGGCCTGCATATTCTTGTGAGTTGGCCCAGAAATTTATGTCAACTATAGCACAAGCATAATTTTCTAACGATGTTGTGAGAATATATTTAATTAACTAATTTATATAATTGTAAATGTAAATACTTCCAGTTAATAAAAAAATATTTGGGCATAGAAAGAACGTCAGTACAAGTTTTTTGTATTACTAATCATGAATGTTCATAAAACCATCAACGTTGTAATAACACTTCATGTCAATTATATCCTGTCGAAAGGAAATCCTAGTTAAACACGTGACTCGTTGAATAATTATCGCAAATAGCTGCCATTATATCGGTTAAATATTAGTAATTACGATACTTGAAATTATAATTGCAGATTACTCCACTAAATTGGTATCGTTTATGACCATAGATGACTATAGATGTTAGGGAAACAGGGCAATTATAAAATTAAGATGGTACCTGTTGAAAGATTGTAGGTTATTGATCCTTTCAAAATGTTTAATACATGCCGACAAACCAATTTTGCCTTTGGAACTAAGTTTGTAAGATTCTATACAAAATATAAATATTCAATTTTATTTCCGAATAGGTAATAAATATAGCATGAGGCAATCCCTGACACTTTATATAAATATTTTCTATGAATAGTTTCCACTATTAATAGTAAAAACATTAAAAAGTTTAACCATCAATTATTATTTAAGCTAATTCGTGGTTTTATGTAGCCTCGTGACAGATATATAATAAAAATAATCAACAATAATAAGAAAATAAATTGTAATACATATACAGTAAAATATGTTTATAATTTACTTATTTTATTGTTTACTTTTGTTTCTAGGTATCTCACAACCTCTCACGGAGCCTCATTTGCCCGAAGCCACACTAGCTATTCGAGCCGCTGCCCAACTTACGAAACAGGCAGAACATGATTACGTCACCAGTATGTTAGCTGCCTGGGGGCAGTTCATAATGGACGACATCATGGCTACTGCTAATGGAAATAAGGTAATTTTAAAATAAAGCTTAACTCTGTATTATAAACTTACTTTACTTAGTCCTGATAATATAATAATACTTCGTTTCACTAAAAGTATACTCATAAAACTATGAAAAAGCAAGTGTGATAGAATATTAGAAATCTGGCAAATCTTAGTTCAAAATGAAATAAATAAATAAGCTGCAAAGAAAGGCTTTAAAATATTTGGTAAATAAAAGAATCATGTGATCAGTTCATAATTCTCTAGTCAGAAAATACTTTGAAATCTTTTAGAATTAAGCAATAATACAGAATCTTCTAATTAATGCCTTAGAGATGCGTACGGGCATAACCAAATAACATTATATTATTAATAAACTTGCAAACTACTAATGAAAGTTAATTATAGCCAGGGAGTACTAATTTAAATTTAAGATGAATTTAATTAATAATTTATTGTGAAAAATTATTATAATAAGAAAAATGAGAGAAATTTCTATCATTTTCCTTATTCATTTTCCTTTTATATGAAGGAGAAGTACACCAAAAAAGATGGATGGATTGCGTAAATTATGATATGACGATAAATGGTGTGAATGTTGAGATGACGGTTACAGAGGAGAGTGGAAGGAGAGAACATTTTGTACTCACTTCAAAATATATCGGTTAAGGGCAGGAAGAAGAATATCTTTTTGAAAGATTAAGCGAGTTTTTAAGTAGACAATTCCGTTGTAAATTCACTTTTTGTTCAGATCCTTGGTCTGCTGGTTTCTTATATTAAATATGCTCTGTGCATCAAAATTCATAAATGTTATATTTAAATAATTCAACAGATGCATATACAGTGAAGAAATTTAAAAAAAATACAAGCAATTCCATTGTTATATGTTTAATTTAGCTTTTTGGGGCCAAGGCGCGTGATTTTTACAAATAAAAATACTACATCCGGCCATTCTCACATGACCAACGTGATCTCATTCTGTTCATTAAACATGGTAGAGGTCAAATAGGATCGTACTTTTAGGCACTCGGCAAGAAATAAGTTAATCAATAAAACAATAAAAACTTTATCGGAGAACCATTTTTCCTTTCATTTACTATTTCATAATTTCCTAGACCATTTGTCTTTCAATGGCCCGTTTCCATATATATCCTAAATCACATTTATACCCATCTAAAACTCGACAACACATAAACATAGTCAGTGTTTTATTTTGTAAAACTATAAAATTTTGATTATTTGAAATAGATTGTGTTGTTCGATTTTCATTCATTAAAATGATTTAGTTAATTTTAAAACGAAAATAAAACATTGTTCGATACTTTCCATTTGTGGATTAGGTCATTCATTCAATGAGCGTCTTATTTCTTCTATTCTTATGTCCGTTAAACCTTGAAGACTAGAATAATATGAATCAAAAAGGTCAACGTATATATGCATTATGTTCGACGTTATGTTTCACAATATAGCTTCGTAATCTGTGTAATAATATTCAATGTAATATAAGATATTTTCTTGAACTTGAACTTTTTTTTATTACTGATGAACAGCAAACTAGCTGATGGCCCACTTAATAGCAAGCAGTTACCATCGCCTATACGCCTATACCACCGCAAACACGCTGCTATCTGCATAGGTCTACTGAAACCTGGGTCACTAATACACACACAAGCTAACACAGCACAAGACTATTATGGCGGCATACTAATAAACTAGGGTGGTTGCCATGCTTGAGCACTTGGAGGGGGTTGGAGCACTACCACCTAGCTGGGATTGTTTTGTCGCCCTTTACGACATCCCAACCGCAAGTGTCAGAATCTTACTCCGCCCCTGCACGGAGAAAAGAATTCAAATACCATAACTACCCTCAAATTGTGTTTTGATCCCCAGAATCTGCTACCTTATTCATCTCATTGACTTTCTAGTCAGGATTTCATGGTTCTATCTCAACTACTAAAGTACGTAGTTTTTCAACTTGAACTTGGATAAAAATAAATAATAGTGTTATAAATGAATGGTGAATTTATAATAACGATATTTTGCGTGTTTGAAACAAATCTAATAAACATCGATTTCACTTTTGATTACAAAATGAAGTGTGTTCGTATAAATGATGTACAAGAGATAGCATACGTTATTAAAAAGCGCTGGAGACCTACTAAGAGGCCCTATAGACGTCACAGAGGTGATGTTGAAACAATCTACGAATCCTGATAACAGCCTTCTCTTCAGTATTCTTAAAAATTTTATGAGGATCAAAATCTTAGTTGGTTTGGAAATAGAAGGACAGTGAAACTAATTCGCGATATTCCAATGCACGTTCTTAGTTATAAATAAATAGTAGTAATTTAAATCATAATTTTATATAATATTACATAATAATCTAAATCACTAAGATATATCTTTATTATTATTTGGAACCTTGGACCTTATTTGGAATAATAGTTTCATATAATTCAATACATAATGTTTCACCATTATTGAGTCACGTCTTTATAGTTTCGCGATGCATAGATAGACTAGAAAGCACGATTTCATTCTTTATTAGGATTGTTGTGTTTAACAATAACATATGTTACCACAATATGATTGAAATGAATGATCAAGACTGCATGAAGAATGTTTGAAGTTGGGACTGTATTAATACCATAAAGAGGAAATATTTTAATAAACCATCAACTTCGGTACAACTGTTGCAGTATGTTTTGTACAGAATAGAACGCAACTGGCTCTTATAAAATTTCACACTAATGAAAAAACTAATAATAAAAGGAAACTATTTTGAAGCTGTAACTATCCCCCAACCTCTATTAATATATTTAGGTCTTTACCTATGAAAATGCCGTTTTATATGAAAAAATTTAAACGAAATTTTTTTCATGTATTTTTTATTTGTATTAATCGAAGTAACCACCCATGCAATCAATGCATCTTTGCCAACGCAATGGCAGTTTATTGATTCTTAAAGAAATAAGCTCGACGGGAGGCAACAAATTCTTCAAAGGCATTTTGTACTGCCTCTCGGGTATTGAATTTTTTTCCCACCAAGAAGTTATCCAAATTCTGGAAAAGGTAGTAGTCTGTAGGCGCAAGGTCTGGTGAGTAGGGCGGATGACGGAGAACTTCCAACCCCAGTTCTTCAAACTTGGAGACCATCTGCTGTGCTGTATGAGGTCGCGCGTTGTCGTGCAGGAGTAGTGGGACGAGCGATTGACCAATGCTGGTTGGAGATTTGCCAGCTTCTCCATCATTGTGTTTAGTTCTTCACAGTACACATCTGCAGTAAATCTCACCCCGTTTCGTAAGAAGCTGTGATGAATCACACCGGCGCTAGACCACCAAACAGTGACCATCACTTTTCTAGGGGTAAGTTTTCGTTTAGGGCATTGTTTAGGTGCTGAACCAGGATCCAACCAACTTGCTGAGCGCTTGCGGTTATCAAACAGAATCCATTTTTCATCGCAGGTAACAATGCGGTTCAAAATTCCTTCATTTGTGTGTCTGTTGAGCAGTGCAAGGCACGTCTCGACGCGTACTTCGCGCTGGCGATCATTGAGTTCGTGAGGCACCCATTTGTCAAGCTTTTTTACCTTGCCAATTTGACGTAAATGCACCAATATTGTTTTGACGCTAACGTCGAAAGTTGCTGCTAATTCAGCCGTAGATTGTGTATCATCAGCTTCCACAATCGCCTTTAATACTTCATTGTCGACCAGTCTTCGGACGACCGCGAGGTTCATTTTCAGGTCGAAATTCCCAGAACGGAAGCGAGCAAACCAATAACAGGTGGTGCGTTGGTTTGTAGTGTTAGCTCCGTAAACGTTGTTATGTTGCGTGCCGCTTGTGCCGCGTTGCTGCCACGACGGTACTCATATTCCATAATTACTCGAATTTTTAACGTATCCATGATGACGAAAAACATTGAAATGCGATGAAAATGTAACACTAATCAATAAAAAATTGACTACTTTTGAAAAAAGAATTCTTAGCCAAACAAAAATTATTTTGATTTGAAATGGCCAGTCCTGCAGAACGGCAATTTCATAGGTAAAGACATTATATACATAATTAGTTAAAAAATATAGCATATTTTATCACCCAATCTAATGAAATATTGTTATAATAAAAATACAATGTTTTATTACCAAGGGCTTTGGCAATAAGACGTTTCATTGTAAAATACCAAAAAAAATAGTGATTTTAAATATCAAAGTTAAACGATGGTTTCAATGTAATACAAAATAATGCAAAAAGTTTTAAGAATATTTTATTACATTTTTTCTTTAATTGCCACTTAACAAACAGGATCAATGTTTTTACTTGACCACGTGAATGAAAAACACGTGAATTAACTGTTTATATGGTCTTGTATAAAATGGTCTCTAATCAATGTTTTTAATCAAGTAATTACATTTTATCATTTTCTTAAAAGGTTTCCTGTAATCATCTTTTAATTGTGTACCTAACTACACTTATTTTAGATAGATGATTAAAATTACAGTAGAAATTTCATAAACAAATCAATTTATTTTCACTAAAAGTTATAGTTAATAGCTTCTTTTAATAAAGAAGTTGTTAAAAATAAGAAGACGGAAGAATTGTAGTTTAATAACTACAATTCTTCCGTCTTCTTATTTTTAACAACTTCTTTTATTAACATAAGAATCAAAAGAAAAAGTTGTAAAATCCATATCTATATGACTAGATTTATTGTTATTTATAGATACAAATGTTGTCTATATCGTCTTGTCTTCGAACCTTCAACAAAAAAAAATGATTTGTTTGGTATTTGTGAATTAGCCATTAAGTTATGGTAGTAATATGTCACCTGCTAGCGCAGTGATATTAAACTCGAATACCAATCTAAAAGGTCCCGAGTAATTCGAATCCCACGCTACATATTATAGCATAATTGGCTTAAATGTAATGTATTTTATATTACATTTAAGTCTTTTATTGTAATAATAATTTATTTATTGTAATAAAGAGATATATTGACAATATCGTAACAGTTCGCGAGAGGTCGTACGCAGAAAGGTTACGTGCAGGTGAAAGCAATGAAGTAACATGCAGTTCCTTATGGGCACATCTTAACGCACATGGCAACTCTATAGTGAATCGTTTGAAGCAAGGCGATACAATCTAACTTATTGGCCTGTAATTCACCTTATCCACTCGAATTTATCACACATGAATATTTTATCTAGTATCCCTAAATTAATTAATGTTTGTGTAAATTATATACAATTTATCCGTGCAGGGGCGGAGAAAGAATACTAACCTCTGCGGCCGGGGTCGGCCTGTTGTAAAAGCCGACAAAACAACCCACCTAGCTACGTGGTAGGGCCTCAAGCCCGTCTGGATGGCGACCACCTCCGGTCTCAAGTATGCCGCCATAATAACCTTATGTTGTGTTCCGGCATTAGTGACCCAAGTTCCTGTACCCTTATGGGACAGCAGCGTGATCGCGATGCCACTGGCGTTGCAAACACCCATAGGCGACGGTAACTGCTAAATTGTAAGCGGGCCGTCAGCCTGTCTGCTGTTCTACAGCAATAAAAAAAATAAAAAAAACAATACAAATGAACTCCTTAAGATATAAATCGGACATTCAATTTTGATAACTAAATATTCAATGGTATTCTCAATAAGAAGAATGAAGCCACTAAATCTTAATATACACACACACACACACACACACACATATATATATATATATATATATATATATATATATATATATATATATATATATATATATATATATATATACATTCATATATATATATATATATATATATATATATATATATATATATATATATATATATATATATATATATGTGTGTGTGTATATTAAGATTTAGTAGCTTCATTCTTCTTATTGAGAATACCATTGAAAGTAAACACAAACAAAAAAATACCGAGTAAAAACTTCCGCGTGCGAAGTTTTATACAACGTGGAAGTGTTTTTGACCTTAAGATCTTAACGCAAATCTTTGAGTATGGATTCCTTTCAAATTCCATAGGTAAATCTACATATTCAACTTTTAATTCAATAGTATTGTAGTGAACTTTGAATAAAAAAACTACCTGTTCTGATGTAAAAAAAAGAACCTATTGCAATTAAATGCCATTATTTTAAGTGTAAAATTTTAATCTGATCAGAAGATTCTTAAATTTCAATAATTTCAGATCTTAATAGTTTTCAAAATAATCTTTAGTGCTGAGATAAAATAAATTATAGAAGAAAATTATCGAATTTTGTTTTAAATTAATATCTATCAGTGATATTGACTGAATTTGCCACCAATGAAAAAAATATAACCACTACGTCCATTTCTAGAGGTGCAAGGTGCCAAATAAAAAAATTAAACGGTCTGCGTTATTCCTGCTATCATTCGGTTTTTATCAGACCGTGATAAAAGAAGATAAAACCGAAAATCTGACCCCGGGCACCGAAGCGGAAATTTGGTTTATGATGGATTTAAAGCTAAATGATAATGAAAAATAACAATTATTAGACTTTAAGTTCAAAATTATTTTGTTAAATAAATAAAATTACTGTGACAATCAATGGGCACAATGCCATCCAGTCCCAAAGTAATCTGTAGAAAGCTTGTATTATGGGTACTAGATAACTGATATACAAGTTATATACTTTTCTTTTGTAAATAAATACATCTATACTACTATTATACACGACCACACGGGCACCTGTTAACAACAAGGCTAAAGACCCAAGAGCCAAATTAACCCGACACTACACCGTAGATATCCCAGACGTCAGTCTGTACGAGATTAGTGTGGCCCTTAAACAGCTTAAAAACAACAAGGCGCCGGGTGATGATGGAATTACAGCCGAGCTTCTGAGAGCTGGTGGTACTCCTGTGCTTAAAATCCTCCAGAAGCTATTTAATTCCGTCATCCTCGATGGCAAAACGCCGCAGGCCTGGCACGGAAGTATAGTGGTGCTGTTCTTCAAAAAGGGCGACAAAACCCTTTTGAAGAACTTTAGACCGATATCACTTCTGAGCCATGTTTACAAGCTGTTTTCAAGGGTCATCACGAATCGTCTCGCGCGCAGATTTGACGACTTCCAGCCTCCCGAACAAGCCGGATTCCGAAAAGGTTTTAGCACCATAGACCACATACATACGCTGCGGCAGGTTATACAGAAGACGGAGGAGTATAACCAGCCACTATGCTTGGCGTTCGTGGACTATGAGAAAGCCTTTGATTCGATCGAGACCTGGGCGGTGCTTCAGTCTCTCCAGAGGTGCCACATTGATTATCGATACATCAAAGCGTTGAAGTGTTTGTATGAAAACGCCACCATGTCAGTCCGTCTCCAGGATCAGAACTCGAAGCCTATCCGACTGCAGCGGGGAGTCAGACAAGGCGATGTCATATCGCCGATGCTGTTCACTGCTGCGTTGGAAGATGTCTTCAAGCTTCTGGACTGGAACGGACTGGGCATCAACATTAACGGTGAGTACATCACTCACCTTAGATTCGCAGATGATATCGTAATCATGGCTGAAACCATGGAAGACTTAAGCCATATGCTTGATGGCCTCAATACAGCTTCCCAAGGAGTAGGTCTCAAAATGAACATGGACAAGACGAAGATCATGTCTAATGTCCATGTCGCACCTACCCCCGTAACAGTTGGGAACTGTACTTTCGAAATTGTTGACGAATACGTCTACTTGGGTCAAACGATCCAGTTAGGCAGGTCCAATTTCGCGAAAGAGGTCACTCGTCGAATCCAACTCGGATGGGCAGCGTTCGGGAAGCTCCGTAAAATCTTTTCGTCCCAAATACCGCAGTGTCTCAAGTTGAAGGTTTTTAACCAATGTGTGTTGCCAGTGATGACATACGGAACGCAGACGTGGTCGCTAACTATGGGCCTTATGAGAAAGCTCATGGTCGCTCAGAGAGCAATGGAGAGGGCTATGCTTGGAGTTTCCCTGCGAGATCGAATCAGAAATGAGGAGATTCGCAGGAGAACCAAAGTAACCGACATAGCCCGGATGATTGCAAAACTGAAGTGGCAGTGGGCTGGGCACATAGCTCGAAGGACTGATGGCCGTTGGGGCAGAAAAGTCCTCGAATGGCGACCGCGTACCGGAAGACGCAGTGTTGGTAGGCCCCCCACAAGATGGACCGATGATCTGGTCAAGATCGCCGGGATAGGTTGGATGAGGGCAGCGCAGGACCGATCATCGTGGAGATCTTTGGGGGAGGCCTTTGTCCAGCAGTGGGCGTCTTCCGGCTGAAATGATGACTATTATAAAGAGGAAAGATTTGATTGTTTGTTTGTTTGTTTGTTTGTTTGTTTGCTTTGAATAGGCTCCGAAACTACTGACCCGATTTAAAAAATTCTTTCATTGTTGGGAAGCTACATTATCCCCGGGTGACATAGGCTATATTATATTTTCAAAAAAATTAGGGATCCTTACTAAAACTCTAATAATGTAACCCAAAGTGTAAAAAAATTACCTAAAATATTATTTAAATCGCGTGCGTTGCGAAAACTATTGATGATAGAATAAAATAATGTACTACAACTTTGCAGAACACATTATTATTTACAAAAAGTGTCGCGACAGCATATGTCTAACTATTATAGTTATGCCACAATAAGTGTTCTTTTATTTTAAAAATTTAATTGAAATTCCGCCCCTAGAAAAGGCTCTTTATTTGGATCTTGGTATTAATCCTTATCAAAATAAATTACTTCATATTCAAAACTGTTTCAATACCTTTATATAACTTTTTGAATTATTCAATTCGGATATTCCATTCGAAAGATATCACGAGTTTAAAAATGTAAGTATTAGAAAAATGTTGCGTGGTAGCCACTCACCCTGTTCGGCTAGCTAGGCAGCACCATATGCAATGTAGGCGTGCGTCACTGGGGTTTTTACAAAAATTAGAATACTTATTAAAAAAATAACGAAAAATAAATAAAAAGTAATAACAAAAAAAAAATCAACTACCACGTAGTTAAGGCCCGTCTGGATAGCGACCACCTTCGGTCTTAAGTATGCCGCCATAATAACCTTGTGTTGTGTTCCGGCATTAGTGACCCAAGTTCCTGTACCCTTATGGGACAGCAGCGTGTTCGCGATGCCACTGGCGTTGCAAACACCCATAGGCGACGGTAACTGCTAAATTCTAAGCGGGCCGTCAGCCTGTCTGCTGTTCTACAGAAATAAAAAAAATAATAAAAACTTGGGATAAGAATCGAATCAGTGACCCCTGCAGGCGTTCAGACGTGTGAGAACCGTTGTGCCACAGAAGTTTTTTCTTTCTGAGTGGTTAATTTGCTTTCAAAGCTTTACTATCGGAGACCCTAATCCCCGACCCTTTTTTTTTTTTTTTTGGTCTCGGGGAAAAACCTCTCTTGACGGGTTCCCCCGGCCCGGGGGGACCGAGGGATATGTGGGACTCCGGGATTTTTCCGACTACCCACTAAAAAACCCCGCTGTTCTCCTATCGCCTACGCCCGGGCCCACGGATATATGGCCTGCCGATCTCGTGGCCCGGGCCGGCGCCGGCCCGCCCTTTGTCTTGAGGCGGGCCCCTTCTAAAGTGTTGGCGCCAGGGGGTCAGGGTTTCGTCCCCCCGGCGCTCTCCTAACAACTCTAGGAGTTGAGGGGGGCCGCGGAACAGCACGCAGCCCTCACCCTCGCGGTAATAGTGCGGGCGGCGGGTCCTCCCCCGAGGGGCCGCCCGCGGCCGCTTTTTACGGCGGCCGGAGGTCGTTACTGGCCCTCCGGCGCCGCCGGCGTGGCCTGCGTTGGCGGGAGGGGAGTGTGGTGGTTGACTCCCGCTCCCGCTCCGCCGCCTCCTTTGCGGACATGACTGCCTCGCAGAAGGAGGCGACGGCCGTCCATCCAGGATCGCCCCCGACCATGGACAGAACCAGGGCCGGGAGCGACAGGTCCACGCCGATTTGGGCGACGAGGGCGCGGCGCTCCTCGCGCCACGCAGGGCACACGGCGACAGTGTGGTTCACCGTGTCCTCCTCGTCGCCCGCGCCACAGTGGTGGCACCCTGACGTCATCTCCCGCCCTATGCGACACAGGTACCTCCCGAAGCAACCATGCCCCGAGAGGACCTGCGTCAGGCGGAACCCTAATCCCCGACCCAGACAAGAATATGTTACCGTCAGCAACTTGTCCGTTGTATGTCTTAGAGACTCTAGACCTCTTTAGTTAAATTATACTTATTTATTTCACGCTCTACTACAATAGTCGGAAACTGGTTTATACATGTCAAAGTAGGTTTGTTTTGTTTGCATTTGAGAGACGCTAATGAATGTTACACAATATTTAAGTAACGCGGTCACAAATACGAATTACGTATTCCATATGTGTAAAGAGAAAGTTATTTTCCGTAATATATTTGGCCATTGTGTTTGGAATGTCGTTGCTTAAGATAATGAGTTAAAGAAAATTGTTGTATTCAATTAGTATGAAACACTTTGTTTTGTATCATAAAGTTGTGTTAAATTTTTTTTTGAATCGAAGATCCGACTCAAAATTGCTTAGGCATACTTACATTACTTTAAGAACTTAGTTAATAAGGTTAATAAAAAGAAGGTTTATTATTTTTTGCTTTTCAGTGTTTTCGGCGGTTTAATTTTATTGTTAAAAAGTTTTTTTATTTTATATATGTAGCGATTATTCTAAGAATGCTTCTTTACATAAATTATTCATATACTTGTTAATTTTATTTATTTATTTCACGTAAATATTCTCAATTATATGCTTAGTAAAAATCTTTATAACGCTAGTTACATACATTTATAACTTTAATTAATAAATGTAAACATTATCTGTATATCCTAAATGTGAAGATGTATAGTTTATAAGTCATACTCACTATCATACAAGATAGTTCGATTTACATCCAAAGCTCTTTTGAACTCAGGGCCTACTGTTGATTGCCAGTCGCAGTATAATCCCAGAGCCTACTATCACAGTGAGAAAATGGTTCACGTCTTTAGCACAATAAACACTGCTATAAACCCGAAACCCCAAAAAGAAATATTTGTGTCGGAGTCTGTTCACTTAGGCCCTGAAGTTCTTGATGGGATTTCGTACTCCTAAACCTTATAATTTATTGCCTTTATAGTTTTATATTCTATTTTTAAACATTGCGTACTACAGCTTTCATTTTAAAAGCAATTTACATGGAATCTAAAACAAAACAAATGCATTGAAAATACTACAAGTACACAATATTTGAAAACTTAAAACCCCTTGTTTTTAGTATTAATTAATAATCATTATTTATTGTTGAAAATAAGCAACCCAACGTGGTAGGGCCCCAATCTCGTCTGGATGGCGACCACCCTTTGTCTTAAGTATATCGCCATAATAACCTTGTGTTGTGTTCCGGTATCAGTAAACCAAGTTCCTGTACCCTTATAGAACAGCAGCGTGTTCGCGATGCCACTGGGATTGCAAACAACAATAGGCGACGGTAACTACTAAATTCTAAGCGGGCCGTCAGCCTGTCTGCTGTCCTACAGGGAAAAAACTATGCATATTAATTAAAACTTACAAGCTACATGTAGTAGGTACATACCAATGGCCAGTTTTATCGCTTAAATAATCTCTTCCGGGCTACCGTAGTACTTTTTTTACAAATCTAATATTTTTGTTACAGAATTGCGAACCTTCAAGCTGCGAATACATTCGTTCTGCCCCAGCGAGAAATATCGACTCCTGTGGTTTTGGTACGTTCTACGTCATATTACATACATATAATAGTCATGAAGTACCTGGTAACTCGGTGACTCGGAGAGACCAATCTAGAAAGAAGTACCGGGTTCGAAAACTATCGTAGGATAGCATTCGAATTGGGAATGCACCGCCCAGGCAATTTTTCTCGCCTATTGAGCGTAGCATAATTGCCATGGAGAAGGAAAATATTGTAAGGAAACCTCAGTATGTACGAGATCACAGGTTTTCGCCTTGGACGAGTATGGTGGGTATACTGTATGTTGCCTCTAAGGGGAGGCCCGAGACGAGACGTTACTATTATGGTCATAAACCTTTATCTTTTTACGTATTTCGGTATTTCGACTGGTCTTAATTCAAATTATCACAAAAAAATAGTTAAAACATAAGTAGTTAAATCTAGTTTTTACAGGGCTGCCTTTTTTTCGACCTGCAAAACTTAGAAAGATAATCCAAATATGTTGTTTCCCTTCCTTTATTCGATTTTTTTGTCTCTACATTGGTCTATTTGACTCAACGTCAAGTGATGGTAGCCCTGTTGTCAGTTCTGACCGAGATCATCGTCATAAACTTTTATGATGATTATTATTTAATACATATTTAAACCATAAAAAAATAATTGTGTAAGTAATTGGTTGCACTAATAATCAAATAAATATTCATTTCATATGACGCAGTCATGTCATATACTGTGTTTCTCAGTGGGGGAGAAACAAGTTGTTTAAAATGCACCACTAGGAAGTATATATAAGTATACTAGTATATCGGGTTCTTAGGCACTCCACATATGATAATTATTTAAATAATCATCATAGTTTGCAATGAATTTAATTGTATATACTAAGTGCATTGCGCTTTATTCCGCTGCCTGTTCTTATAAACTAGTTGTTCACATATAATATTTAAGAGTGCGAGTGGTATCTGACACAGTCTTTTCTATTGTTAAACAGGATGTTCCTGAAATTGCATTTTCGAGACTATTTCCTATAACGTAATCGACCCAAAGATACGAGTAACTCAGATGCGGGAAATAAAATTGCTTTTCCGTTATTACTTTCCTATAACTACAACTGACAAAAAATTTATAATTTACCTTTATATAAATGGAGCATATATGAGCATATATGTAGGTGAAACTAAGTTGCACTTAAAATTAAGATTAAGTATAATTGAACAGTATATGTGTAAAGTATACAACGCTCTTAATTGAGGAATTATATAATAAATATGCGTTTGTGCAGAACCTTTGGTTGACATTATCGGTCAGTGAACATTCCCATTACATTGACATAATCAGTCATAAGCTCATACGATTGCATAACCCGCTCTCCATGCATCAAATAATCTTATGCATACGAGCCCAATTAATCTAATAACGTCCGTAGCCACGTAGTCAGTAAAGACTAATTAAAATTAAATTATTAATTATGTAGATGTTTAATTTACATTAACATAGATATGTATACGTACCTAATAAATTCAAATTGCACTGACGTTACTGGAATAATTATTAGGTTATAAATTAAGATTATTTTATACACGGAGTCTTGGTTATGTAAACGTTTGAGAGTGGCATTATGTCAAAGTAATCAGATCGTTTAGTCTACATTCATAACTTATACAGGTCTTTAGATTAGTTATTAGAGGTCCTATCGATTTTGAACTTACCAATCTCCGCGTTGGAGAAACATAGAACAAGGCTTATTCGTTATCAAATATTGCACTGTTTATTTTAGTTAATGACCCAAAACCTTTTGATCACTAAATTTAAGAATGTGGGTGGATCAATTATCAAAAAGTAAGAATTGATACTAGTTATTATTTAGTAAGTTATTTTAGTATCAGAAATCGTTTGCGAGGTGAAGTACGACAGAACGCCTGCGGAATCAAGAGTTCGATTCCCGTCCGGAACCTGATTGTTTATGTATAATTTACATATATAAAAATAAAACAAATATACAACTATTATAAAATAATTGTAACTATTTATATTAATTGGAATGCAGTGAATTATGTAAATACATAAATAAATAAATGTAAATATAGGTTAGTTGTCCTTTACCCATAGCACAAAAGTTCTGCCATTTTCTTTAAGACCAAATGGAGTTGTGTGAATTATCACAGTTATTAATTTATTGTACTTATAAAACCTTAAAAGTTATGTTATTAATAATAACGGACGCGGACTATAATCAATCGCAAAGAGTAAATGAATACAATAAAGTTTGTAATTGTATCCCAACAGAGTTCCGTGATCAAATGAACTTGGCGACATCCTTTCTCGATGGCTCGGCGTTATACGGAAGCTCAGAGAAGGAACTCCGGTCACTTCGATTGTATGACGCAGGGAAACTTGACATTGGTTCATGCAGAAAGTAAGTATTCTCAAGAATATTTATTTCAATAAAATTAGTAAGTATTTGTTTCACTTCAGTACAATTTAGTATTCTATGGTATTTGACAGTGGAATCATCGTAAAATTAAATTATAAAGGCTGTTAAATTGTGAGAGCTTTCAACTTCAAATTAAATTTTAATCACAATATCCGAGTAACTCATTCATTCTCTACCCACTTTCATTCTCTTTTAAATCTGTCAAGCAATTGTTCATAAACAGATTAAACAGGCACGGTGACGCTACACATCCCTGTCTAACACCTTTTTCGATATTAAACCATTCAGTGTCTGCCCCGTTTATCCTTACACAAGCACTAGAATCCCTATAAATAGATTGCAATCCTCGTATGAGGACACTGCTCACACCGTTCACAGACAATGCTGATCACAATTCATTCCTCACCACTCTATCATAGACCTTTTCTAGATTACGATCTATATAATGTATTAATAAGTGTACACTTGTCAGTAGTTGACAATTATTTTGAAATTAACGCATATTAGGTCAGATCCGGATCGGTCAGACCCGGATTATAATGAAGAACGGGTATACTATAGCGCTATTTAACTTGCAAATAATAGTAAACATATATACATGTATCATTTACGTCTCAGAAAGACCTTAAAATATCATGATTTGATAATACTATTGCATTACATTGATGCATTTTGCTTCCAAGAATGGAAAACAGAAATAAATTAAATACTAATTGTATAAATGGTATAAAACAAATATTACTTAAAATTCAAGTTTAAAATGAATGTAATATCAAACTTGGAGTGTTTGCAAATGATATTAAACCTTGCATTGATTGCGTTCTTATACAGATTTTTATCATATTCAAAATTAACATAGGTATTTTATTGACTTGCCGGTTTAATATTATATAAAAATTATTAAGGAAGCCAAAACAGTTTATGTTTTAATTAGTGTAATCTTTATTTAATACTAATCGCTTTTAACGTCTATATTTTTGAAGTCTTCCTTCATCTTCTTTAATTTTGTTTTACAATTTCTTTCTCTTTAAAGTAACTTTAGTAAATATATTAAGCTAAAATATGTGTTAAAGTAAATTAAAGTTTATCAGTTAGTTAAAAAAAACTGACGAAAATATCCAAAACATTAAACAAATCAACTTAAAATCGGTTTTAAAATATTATAATATTTAAATAAATTTATCCATTTTAAATGTAAAAGTAGGTAATGACCTAACTCAATTTTGATTAATGCTATATATAATATACAAAAAATATCATCAAGACAATATAAAATTTAAGATTTTATATCTTCACGAAGGATCCGAGACAACTGTACTACAAGTGTTAATGTTTCCTTTCAGATGTAACGATGGCAGCCCAACATCGCCTTTGTATAAAACTTTGGCAACCGAACACAACCGTATTGCAGGCGAATTATACTCTATGAATCCGTTTTGGGATGACACCACGCTTTTTTTAGAAAGTAGGAGAGCTATCGCTGCTATTATCCAACATATTACTTATAATGAATTCTTGCCTGTGTTGCTGGGTGAGGTACGTATCTTTCCAGGTATATTAACTTTATTATCATATATATAATTCTAATTACGAACATTTTCCAATTTGGTTCTTATAGTAAGATAAGGCCAGCCCATCTCGTTTCTTTGGCGTCCTAAGAAATGTCAAAAGAATAACTCCTTGTACTAGCTAGCAAAAGCACCATTAGCTTTACTATTTCAGTTTTGGAGGATTCGAAACAGTTATATAGGTAAAAATACGAAATAAGGACTTTGGATGCAACCGGGATAAATAACTTATAAAAAAGATAATTTAAAAGTATAATTTGCTTATCGGTATCAAATAAATCTCTTAAGTATTGTCGACACGTCCAAATATATTGTTGCTGAGATGCAATATAATATAAAAAAGTTAATATAATATAAAAATCTTTGTAACTGTCCGATTTATACAAGGTTAATAGCTAAATTATTTTTTTTAATTTAAAGTTTCTGTCTATTAATTATATAATCTTATGTCTGTCTTCCAATATCTCTTTGAACAAATCAAAACTGAAACAGGTTTTTGATCATTCTCTAAAAAGATCATTAACATTTTTTTTTATACATCATTTATTCTAAATATTAAATAATCGATTACAGGTGGGTATGGCGAAAGCAGAGCTGAAGCTGACATCCCTCGGATTCTGGCGTGGTTATTCGAGTGCCAATCGGGCTGGTGTTTTCACAGAACTAGTAGCAGTGGCCCCAATCTTTCACGCAATGATGAATAATAAATTGGTAAGTATCCTTTGAGTATAATTATATTATTCTAAATTTTACGCTACACTGCGTATTCTTCCGCGACTGCTGGAAGGTTGTAACCGACATACAAGGCAATTTTAAAAGCAACAAAGTGGTTACATGTGGCACATAATAACAGACTCAAGACTACAACGTATTGAGTCTATGTCTATAAAGAAATAACTATGGTTCGTTCTTGTATTATTCGTGATATGACCACGCTTGTTCAAGGTGGTTTGCTGGTTTATTCATATTAGTATTATAATACTTCTTCTATAATGCGATAGAATGATGCGCTTCTATAGTATTCACAGCATCATCATCATCATCAAAGCGTAGTATCCCGGTTGCACCTAAACTTCCGTTTCGGTGCCCGGGGTCCGCTTTCCGACTTTTTCTACTCCACTTCGCACGATCTTCAGTAGTTCCCTGGTAGTGAGCCCAATGGCACGCATATCACCCTTTACGACGTCAAGCCAGCACTTTTTGGGTCTACCCCTTCTGCCGGGGCCCGGAGGAGATGGCATGACCAGACATTTGTTTCCCACGTAAGCATCCGGTTGCCATAAAACGTGGCCGTACCAACGAAGCCGACACTCTTCGACGATCTCGGTGGCGTAACGGATAGCGCACTTCGGTACGCTCGTGGAGGTCACGGGTTCGATTCCCGTCTCGCGTCTGGGTGTTTCTGTATAATATGTATTTATTTACAAAAAAAAGTATATAAGTAGTATATCAGTTGTCTAGGCCCCATAACACAAGTGCTACTTAGTTTGGGACTAGATGACGCTGTGTGAATTGTCACAAAATATTTATTTATTATTTATTTACTCCCGCAATTTATCCGCAATATCACGGACATGAAGACCGCCGCGAATGTGGGAGTTTCTAATGCGGTCCTTCCTATAGATTCACAGCAGGCGAGAAAAACTTCCTAACATTCCTGTGAGGCATCTGGGTTGCGTTTTTCTTGTGATTCCACTTGATATACGTGTAATACATATATTAATAATCTTTTCATTATATAGTATATAAATAGAAATAACACAATGAAAAGTGCGATATAAATCTGAAATAACTTAAATGATTCGAGATACAACTATTGAATGTAGTAAAATATTCAATTAATATAATCTTAAGTTATTGCGTAATAGCTTAATTATAACTTGATTAACACGTAGATGATTTTAATATTATATAATGAACATTAAAGCTCTTGCTTAATAACTACTATTAAAAATACCAATAAAAATACGTGAACGATTAGTACACGCTTTGGAGTCTGGTACCGAAAAAACGTCTTTGATGTTTGTTTCATTAATTGACCTTTCCAATTTAAATATTAGGTCATGTTATTTAATAAAAAAAGATTAAAAATAATCAAAATTAAACTAAATAAAAATAATTAACTAGTTCTGCAATTTTTGTATTTGCTCAGGAACAGTAGACGGGCTAGTGGCCCACTTAATTGTAGCAGTTACTGACACCCATGGATATTTACAACACCAGTGGCACTGCAATACCGCTACTATCTCATAAGGGATTATGCATAATATACATAACCTGGTATGGCTGCATAAGATAAAATTCTAAATAATTATTAAACAATTGCTCGATATTTTGAACTATGTTATAAGCAAGGATCCACTGGGACTGATACTGAACCAAAAAGAGTGAAAGAAATGAAATCAATCTATTTCGGTTACATAAGCCAGTAGTTGAACGCAAGGGCCGTTCAGAAATGAGGATTGAATTACTCTATAACCTATCTTAAGGTTGTAAAAGATAGCAAACTGATTATTCGTCTTATTTTTTAATACTATTCTAGTATGAGTAGTTGGTAAGCTACGAAGAAGAACTCTGAAAAATTGTCGTGGAAGGGCCTTAGTCTTGGAATAGTAAAGACTTGAATGCAAATTATGCAACCAATATATTAATTTATTCGGTTCATTAAATTATATTCTAAGGAGCCTTTTCATAGGTGATAATATTAATGATAATTCTTAGGTTAACAATACAATCACAGTGGAACACCTAGTCCGCACAAGCGCGCAACAAGTATCTCAATTTTCTCCATCTGCCACATGGGATTTAAACCGTGCTCGTGACCATGGTATATCGCCTTACTTGAGGGCTGTGAGGATGTGTGAGCCTATGTACACGGTTAAGACATTTGGAGACCTTGAAAAGATGGGCTTTGATAGGACACAGCAGGAGATGATTGCTGATATGTACAGGTAGGCACATAAATATTTAATAATTAACTCTATTATATCCATTTAAAAGTTCTTCATTTACTTAGCGAAAATATTTAGTTATCTGCAGGAGAAGGTACGCGTCAAGCGATTCATGTGGTAAACAAAGTCACGGGAACAGCCAGTCTAAAAGGTGCCTAAGTTTCTTCTTGTAATCATAAGCCTTATAATAATAATACCATATTTTCATATAAAACACTCAAAATCTGCTCCTATAATTTCATATTTTTTTATAGATAATCAAATGCATTTACTTTAAAATATATACATATTAAGATTATATTTACATATTTCGTTTCCATAATTTATTTTAAATCGTGAGTATAATCTTCTTTTCAACGTTCTAGCTCTTTTTAACATTCTCCTTCAGCGCCACTGATAAATCCAATCTAATATTGGTTAGGAACTGAAATTAATGAATATCAACCAAGCTTTATTGTATATATACTAGCTAATAATTTATAAAAATGATTGTACTATGTTTCGCTTTAGGAGTGCTGATGATATCGAACTGATGATTGGTGGTGCCATGGAAAAGCCCGCCACAGGTGCTGTAATTGGATCCACCCTAGCTTGTGTTTTAGCAATGCAATTCGCCAATCTTAAAAAGAGTGACAGGTAATTAATATTACGAGTATATTCTTTTGGAAAATAATTTATCTTATTGTATACACAGTAATGTGCTCGGTTACATACATAAAAAGATTGGGTGTTTGTTTATTTTAGGTTCTGGTACGAAAACGACATCCCACCTTCGTCTTTTCTACCTGAGCAGTTAGGAGCTCTCAGAAAAGTTTCGCTGTCTGGACTGTTGTGTGCTGCAGAAGAATCTCTTCTAACAATTCAACCCAAAGCTTTCGTTAGAGAAGATCCTTATTTGTAAGTTACTCGATTATTTCTACAGAGTTGTGAGGTTGAATTCACAGTTGTATGAATCCAACGAAGATAATAGAGGCTTGAACCTTGAGGCATCTAAAAATACCAATGTTCTGCTATTACGAACAACTGAACGATGCCCTTTCTTATAGCTACATAAAGCTAGCAATGTTTTTTTTCGCTGGTGGATATGGAGTAATATAAGTAATATATTTTCCACGGTGGTTCGATGAATTCTGAAACTCATTGTTAGATTTAACTTCATTAATAAAAAAAAATAATGTACAGGAATGCAGCCCAAGATTGCTCTCAACACAATCGCCTCGAACTTAGCGCATGGAAGGATGAATCTGGTGCCAAAGCTGCTGAAAGACTATCACAGGATATGGTTGCTGCTGCTCTTGAGAAAGCTAAACAAGAGATGGCTGATAGAAAAAAATTAGAATACATGATGTGGGAGTCACGTAAGTATCGTAACATATAATTATTATATCAAATTATATAACTTTTTCAAAGAAAATAAAGCATGGCTACTTAATTACAGGTGGCGGTGCCGATCCAAAGTCTCCAGTTGGTACTGCAGCGTCCTTCTCTAAAGCCAACAAATATGCATTGAAGCTAGCAAATACATCGCTGTTTTTTGAATTTGCTACTAATGAACTTCTAAATACTGTCCACGGAACGTATGTACTATTTGTTATATTTTAAAATATTTGCATAGCTTAGGAAATGATCCAACAATCATGAAAACTATTGAATTTTAGTACAAATCTTCTTCTTCTTCTTCCTCCTGCCCTTATCTCACATTATATGAGATGGGCACAACATGTTACATGTTGTAATAGTTGTGACTTAGTTTTTACAACCGGCCGCCTGCCTGACGTTAACCCCTTTTTGGGGAAAAATCTGTCATCCTTTTTATTTAAATTATTTTTCTTTATTATTTTACTTAATTATTTTACTTTTAGTACAAATAACCATTCAAAATATGTGAAAGAAATCTCTTTATATTGATGCTCCATCTGAGCCACAAAAATCAATATTTCTTAACGAATTTCACAAAACACCAAATTTTGTTTACTTTTCTGCATTGATTCGTATTACCCTAGAGGCGGTCTTTAAAAGTAAGCAGGAGAACTCATCAAATACTTTGAAACATTAAAATTTGAAATACAGCAGTCTTTATTTTTTATATTAAATATATATATTTTCTTTTATAGACATCGTCGCAAGCGTCAAATCTTTGACGATACCTTAGGATTTGGCACAACTGATTTCGCCGATTCATTACAATCGGTAGATGTGAGCAGCTTTTTAGGTCAAGATCAATTAGGACCTACAATTGAACCACAATGCGACGATACAGGTGCTTGCGATACCGAAAGTCCTTTTAGAACATATACTGGATTTTGTAACAATCTAAGGAATCCCAATCTAGGAAAGAGTTTGACTACATTTGCTAGATTATTGCCACCTGTTTATGAGGATGGTAAGTTAATAAAGATTTTTAAATTCTTCTATAAATTTATATAAACGTAATATTTTGTAATATTTACCCAAAATTTTAGCGTCTATTGTATTAATTTTAAATGTAATTCCTACGAGCCCTATATTAAGGTTTATATGATAAAGTTATAGAATATGATAAAATAATAATAATTATAAGAAATAATAACTACATCGTGCACACCTAAAGTTATTTACAACATTTATTATTAGCTTATCCTTGCGTATTTCTAAATCTTTAAATGTAACATTCACACAGGTGTCAGTCGCCCACGTATTAACTCTGTCACCGGCACTCCCTTGCCTTCCCCGCGAATCATCTCCACCGTCATCCACCCCGACATCTCCAACTTGCACACGAGGTACACCTTGATGGTAATGCAGTTCGCGCAGTTCCTCGACCACGAGTTGACCATGACACCCATACACAAAGGTTAGTTCAGCATTAAACTACCATATGAAAGGAGGTCAATTAATTGTGAAAAACAATCTTATAATGTGAAATAAGCTATAGATAGTGGTTATTGCCTATTGTTAATATTGATAACGAAAAAAGTGGAAACAAACAAGTTACTTAAAGTTAAAATGTAAAAGCTCGGGTAAATTAGTTTACCCAACAAGATAAATTATAATGTACAATGCTATCTAAAAGCGATTCAAAGTGATTTTATCATATGTCATCAATATACTCTTAGTAAATACTTCTTATTCGTTCATACGAAATATTTTTGATGATCTTTATTTACTAATAATATGTATATTTTACTTGAATATTTGTGAAATACTAGTAATGTACTTGTGATTATTGTACTCATTCTAGTTTATATTTTACCTTTAACAGGCTTCCACGAGTCAATCCCAGATTGTCGTTCTTGCGACTCGCCCCGCACCGTTCACCCTGAGTGCAACCCATTCCCGGTACCTCGAGGAGACCACTACTACCCTGAAGTCAATATCACTTCCGGAGAAAGATTGTGCTTCCCATTTATGAGAAGTTTACCAGGACAGCAACAATTAGGTACGACAACGATTTCGATATTCAAGATTTAAATATTGTGATCTTTCAAATAAAACAAGTTGCATTTTATTCTTATATGAGTACTAATTTTACCATCATTAATATATCATCTAAAATAACTGATCTAATTTAAGCATACTATTAACAATTCTAGTATTTCTAAAAATGAACTGCAGTATTTTTTTTATTGCTGAGGAGTAGCTGACAGGCTAACGGTCCACTTAATAGTAAGTAGTTACCGCCGCCTATGGATGTTTGCGACGCTAGGAGCACCGCGGACATACTGCTGTCCCATAGAGATACAGAAAACTAGGTCACTAATGCCGGAATACGACACAAGGTTATTATGGCGGCATACTTTAGACCAAGAGTGGTTACCATCCCCACGGGCTTGGGGCCCTACCCAGTAGCTAGGGTTGGTTTGTCGCCTTTTACGACAGGCCAACCCCGGCCGCACGGGTTAGTATTCTACTCCACCCCTGCACAGCACGAAATTATTTATATCTTCTAACAATGCTATTCCACTAATCCAAGCCATTGTAAAATGGGAATTGAGTTTTTCATTGCTAAATCATTTTTTTATCGTTTCACAGTATGTTATTTATAATACAATACCCCAGTATCCAAAATAATTTATAACTTCTGGATTATAATTAATTTCGCAAATATTTCCTAGGACCTCGTGAGCAAGTCAACCAAAACACTGCATTCATTGACGCATCTGTAATCTACGGAGAAAATCCTTGTATTGTTCGTAAATTACGAGGATTCAATGGACGACTTAACGCTACAGCTAACCCACATAATGGAAGGGAACTTTTACCTAGATCTGATAGTCATCCTGAATGTAAAGCTCCCAGTGGATATTGTTTCATTGCTGGTAAGTAATTCTACTTTACACGAATCATAATTTACTTACTCACATATTTCCTTTAAGTTATCTGAAGTTATGGGATTGGCTCCAAACCAGATATATATAGATAGTTCTTAAAGAATAAATGATGATATTATGTTTAACTAGGTGATTTTCGACCTAAAATTTGATTTAAAATTCAATATTTAATTGAGTAGTAAATTACCTAAAGACAATTCTTTACTACATTAAGCCCACGTTTTAATTGACCTTAAATAATAATTTCATAAATATTTTAAAGTTGATTAAGATGTTAGAAATTATTCATTTCGCTTTCAGGTGACGGCCGTGCCTCAGAACAGCCAGGCCTTACAGCCATTCACACGATATTCATGCGTGAACACAATAGAATCGTGGAGGGCCTGCGAGGCGTCAACCCCCATTGGGATGCAGAACTACTCTTTGAACATGCCCGTCGTATTGTCGCTGCACAATTTACTCATATTATTTACAACGAGTTCTTGCCACGTCTGTTATCTTGGAATGCAGTCAATCTCTACGGGTTAAAATTATTGCCATCAGGTGAATATCTGATTCTTATTTAATTTAATATGAAAATATATATTATTTTCTGTTATATCTTCTGTTAAAAGACCTATTGAGTTCTAATGACAAGCAACTTCATTTATCCAATTTTAGAAACATACGTGCTGATGGCCTCACTAGTAAGAATGCTGATCTTCGTTCGTAGTGAGAAAGAAAAATTCGGAAAGCGGACTCCAGCCACTAAAGCGGAAGTTTGATATGCAACCAGCATTTAACACTAAGATAATGATGACAATGTGTGTTGAAATAATTTATAATAGTTTCTTGGGGATTTTTTTCAATAAGTACATCAAGGAGATGTTATTATAACGATGGTATATAAGTTGGTAGGCCCCCCCACAAGATGGACCGATGATCTGGTCAAGATCGCCGGAATAGGTTGGATGAGGGCAGCGCAGGACCGATCATCGTGGAGATCTTTAGGGGAGGCCTTTGTCCAGCAGTGGGCGTCTTCCGGCTGAAATGATGATATAAGTAACTTCTATTCTATCGGGTTATCGGTTATCAAAATATGCATAATAAACTGAATGAAACTGAATTTAGAGGTCTAACAATTGAATATGTTTCAGGTTACTACAAAGAATACTCTCCTACCTGTAACCCAGCTATCGTAACTGAATTCGCAGCGGCAGCCTTCAGAATCGGTCATTCTCTCTTAAGGCCGCATTTACCTCGTCTATCCCATAATTATCAACCAGTTGAACCCCCGATTTTATTGAGAGACGGATTCTTCAGACCTGATCTGTTTATGACTGTAAGTTTGATTTTAAGTTATTTCGTTTCAACACAGTACCAGTAAGAGTGTAATATATATTATATATATTACACTCTTATTTTCACTCTGTTATTCTTTATGAAATGATTTTTTTAAACAATACTACGCAAAACCATGTATCGTAGGGGTGTTCTACAAACATAAAATTGACGTAAACATACCCCCAGATCAGTACCATACAATTATTCTGCCCTCCGTAGGAATCAAATCCATAGACACGGTAGGATTGTAGTTACATGAGTAATTTACATATATGTATAAATAAATATGTTGACGATATCGATTGCTACATTACGAGTAAAAGCACATTATATTTTACTGAACGTTGACAGTGAATCAGGGGTTATCAGGCCACTAGTTGTTTGTTTCGTTGTTGCACAGCAGATTGTCTGCCGACACACTGCTGTGTGATAAAATAAAAAATCTGTTTTTAAAACAAAAAGAGTAAATATATTTTCATAATTATACAATTTTGTTCATTTCTCAAGAGGCTAAATGTTTTCGTGAACTGGACAAACACTAATACCTAGTTTTAATCATCATAAAATTAATCACAATCTTACTTAAATTATAGCACCCTCCACTAGTAGATGAACTGATGCGTGGTCTTGCCTCAACTCCAATGGAAACTTTAGACCAGTTCATTACTGGGGAAGTGACCAACCATTTGTTTGAAGATCGCCGTATACCTTTCTCGGGTATAGATCTAATAGCCCTTAATATTCAAAGAGCTAGAGACCATGGAATTCCAAGCTACAACAACTATAGAGCTCTTTGTAACCTTAAAAGAGCTTCATCATTCGAAGATCTTGCTCGAGAAGTTCCTGATGAAGTTATTGCTAGGTAAGATATAAATCTACGTAACATATTCTCTTCAGAAATTCAATATTTGTCAATTTAATGTTTCAAATGAACAAATATAAAATTAGAAAAACTAGCAGTATATTTTAAAACATCCGCTTCGTATACTTTATATTTCGTATTGATAAAATTTAGATATGTTTATATTTTAAAATTTGAAATCTTTCAGAACTTAAAAATATTCTTCAGGACTACAAGTAAAGGGTCATTGCATTATTACAAACAACTTTAATTATATAAGTTTCAGAAATCACACATTTACTAAAATCAGAGTCTGGCTTACTTTTTATATCCAACAAGTTTCAGTTTAAAGAATTTTATTCGATGTTACAAATTACAAACTTCATAGTACAAAAATAAATAAATAATTACACAATGTAATTAACTACAAAGTTGTTGTTTTTATAACCCTGTATAAAAACCAGTTTTGAAATAACGAATAACGAAATTGACATTATGAGTAGTTTAAGAATTAGGAAATCTTTTCTTTTATGATGTCATATATCTTTCATATTTTAATATTATTTCAATGGCAGGTTCAAAAGAATATATGCAACGGTAGACGACATTGACCTATTCCCCGGTGGTATGAGCGAAAGGCCTCTACAAGGAGGTCTAGTTGGACCAACATTTGCTTGCATTATTGCCATACAATTTAGACAACTCAGGAAATGTGATCGTTTCTGGTAAGTTCCTTTTTTTATGTAACATATTATTAATTGTAATATTTATACGGTAAATTCAGTGAAATACGTACGATGTTTTTTAATAACATTTGTTTGTACTTATCAGTTCATTGGTGTTATTACTATGATGTTCATTTTATAATAATAGGTATGAAAACGACAACTCGGCTGCCCGTTTCTCGGAGCAACAGCTTGCAGAAATCCGCAAAACGACTTTGTCGAAGGTACTTTGCGAGAATTTCGACATTGCTGGTGACATTCAGAGAGCGGCTTTCGATCTACCGAGCAACTTCTTGTAAGTTGTACCATTATACGATAATATGGAATTGTATACTTCTTATCCATAACTCGTTTATTAAATATTTTTATTGAATTTTTTTTTAATGGCTGTAGCACAGCAGACAGGCTGAGGGTCCGCTTAGAATTTAGCAGTAACCGTCGCCTATGGGTGTTTACAACGTCAGTGGCATCGCGAACACGCTGCTGTCCCATAAAGGTACAGGAACTTGGGTCACTAATGCCGCAACACAACACAAGGTTATTACGGCAGCATACTTATGATCAAAGGTGGTCGCCATCCAGATGGGCTTAAGGCCCTACCACGTAGCTAGGGTGGGTTGTTTTATTGCCTTTTACGACAGGCCGACCGCGGCTGCAGAGGTTCGTATTTTTTCACCGCCCCTGCACGGATAATAAATTCTTTAAACAACAACATTTAATAATATTATTTTGTAATAATGTTGTCATTTACAGTGAACGAAATTTTAATGATTTTAAAGGATATCTATCATATCATAAAAATATATTCTCTGTAATCACTATCAATTAGCGAACCTACTTGTTGAAATTGAAGTTAACTTTTATTATTTGTTAATCCTATTTATTTTAATATGCCATTTCACAATAATACTTAAAACTCGATACGAGCGCTTTAGAAAACCTTTTGAACTCAACTTCCGATTATGAAACTAAGGTTTCGTTAGATACATGCCGCAAATGTAATTTGACGTGTTTTTTTATCTACAAATTTTTTTCTAGAAATCCGCGAGTCCCCTGCACGTCGATGCCTAAACTCGATCTCTCGGCTTGGCGCGAGAATTCCGCCCAAGGATGCCTAATCGCAGGCCGATCAGTCGCCGTTGGAGATTCCGCTTTTCCGTCCCCTTGCACATCTTGCATCTGCACAGCTGAAGGGGTGAGTCAATAAAAAAGGTTTTCAAAATGAAATAAAAACTGTCTAGAATGCAAAAATTAACAAGCGTGTAGATGGCATGATGCTATATTCAGCTGCTAAAATTTGTATAGAAATGTAAAATATCAATACTCTCAGAAGCTATTTACTCACTATAGTGTTATTTTAAATATATTGAACTCGAATAAGATCAATAATTCTCAAAATCTTTTAAACAACATATTATACAAAACTGTTTTGAATTAAAGGAATTGAAAAAACTAATACTAGATTCTATAAATAACTCGACACGTAGGTCGAGTTAAAACCGTAGGACACTAAAGCCGTAGCTTTAGTGTCCATTTATTTTTAAAAATTAATATGCGTTGTATACTTTTATTAAAACCCGACAATGTGAAAACCGTCAGATGTCGCAAAGTATGGATACAAGAAGCATACGTGACGTACTCCCACCATTGTTAAGATTTTGCCAATCCACAAGTTGTATTCATTTGAAGTCGGTGTTCTTCACCTGCTGTTGCTGTGTACAGTTGAACAACTTTTTACCCATTTCAGGCGCAGTGTGCATCCCTCCGAATAACGGACTGTGCCCAACTGCTACGCGAGTGGCCGCGAGAGGCTGTGGTGCGCGATGACGTGTGCACGGCGCAGTGCGGCACGACGGCTCCCACACAGGGTCGTGCGCATAGACGACCGACGCTTAATTTCAAATTCCCGGACCTCTCTCCTTTCATTGCTAAGTGAGAGAACCGCCGTTCATCTTCTGGATATAGTTATAAGACAACAGATCAAGGGGCTGCAGAATTGCTCATCATTCGCAATATTGCGATTTCAAAATGGTTGAAATGAGCATCTAAACTAAAATTTACTATGACACCTGTTTGCAGTAAGCGCAGCCGATTTGATAAAAATTGCTAAAATTTATTGTTTTATATTAGTAATTATTTTAAAAAATTGTTTTGAATTTAGTAAAACGTGAATCTAGTAATTCTTTCAAACTTAACTTATTAAATGCGGTTAATTGCATTTGCAACATTAAAATATTTTTTTAAATATACTCAATGTACATACGTAAGTAATCTCTGTTTTTCTTTAAATAAATATTGAGATTACATCTAGTTAGACCGCTAAGTTGCAATACCGTAACTATTTTCTGCACATGGAAGAACTTAAAAATTCTTACTTTTTCTACCTGCACAAAATAAATTACAATGTTTTTAACGACTTTATTCAAAAAACATATTTACCTTCATCTCATTTTAACTATCTGGAGTGAAAAAACACAAATTAAAAAACAAATACTAGGTTAGATAGATATTTAAATTTTTTTAATAGGGGCTAAAACCTAAAAACTAGTCCTAAAGGTGCGTGTACGAGAACAACTAAATGCAATAACAGATATAACAGTTACCATAAAATATAAAATAATAATAGTATAAGATATTATATTTTATTATTATATTATATTTATATTAGATTATAAAAAATATTAATAGCTTTACATTTGATAAAAATTACATACTTACCGATATCTAAAGTCCTCTTATATATTTATCCGTTATCTTAATCGAATTTGTTGCTAATAAGTTTAAAATATTTTCGATGCCTATTAAGCTTTAATTTTATTAAACTCTTATTATACAAAATTGAATTTAAAAAATTTCCCATTTATCCAAACCCTTCGTAAATTATACGAATGCAACAATTTCCATGTACTTTTTCAAACATAATCGCCGTTTTATAGAATAATTTTATAAAATACAATATTTTATGTTTTGTGGTCGTTTTGCTCAAGTTTTTCGTAATAATTTAAGTAAATATTAACTAGCATATACGGCCATCATTAGCTTTAAAAAGTAGACATAATTATTAAACAACATATGTATTGTATATAATAAAGTTTAAATATAATTATTATTTTTTAACCCTGCAAAAAACACCACCACAGTGAAATTTTGACAAAGCTATAAAGCTACACGTTTCTTTACTAGCTTAGGCAAATGAATAACTTTTACTCTTTTGCAATTCGCTTGGTTTTAGCTATCCCTAAGCTTTGAATAAATTCACTAGATGGCGTTGATCATGAATATCTATTCTATCCGTAATAACGCACTGTACGACCGTCCACGGACCGCACACGCAGTGACGTTATATTTTCGAATATTCCATATAAATCCACAGGGTTTTTAAATAGCATATCCCTTCATAAATGACAATTTTTTTATCATCAAGTTCAAGGAAATAACAAATCTTTGTACATGAAATAGTTTTCAATAACATACCAGTATTACCTACCATATTATGTTAGGCAATTAAAGCAACATATAACTTTGTGTTTACTAATATTTCTACACTGCCTTTTTATAAGTGCATAGAATATACTGTAAATTATTTTGTATGATACTGTCATAAATATAAGTTAATTTAGTTTTAGTTGTATTTTTTATAAGTTTTTATGAATCTCACCCAACAACGAAAAATCTTTTTAAAGGTTTTTGTCGAAAATGTTGTTTTATTTATTCCTATAGCCTGTAGCGAAGATGTTGCCTCCATACATTTAGAAAAATAAACATTTAAAAAAAATCTATTAGCCAATTAGCTCGATTGGGAAGACTTCGTATCACCTAACAGTCAACGATTGTGGTGCTTATTATATACCTTTTTGTTAAACTTAGTACAAGATTTTTTTTATTGCTACAGCAATAAAAAAATGTCCTACAGGACAGCAGACAAGCTGACGGCCCGCTTAGAATTTAGCAGTTACCCTCGCCTATAGGTGTTTGTAACGCCAGTAGCATCGCGAACACGCTACTGTCCCATAAGGGCACAGGAACTTGGGTCACTAATGCCGGAACACAACACAAGGTTATTATGGCGGCATACTTAAGACCAAAGGTGGTCGCCATCCAGACGGGCTTGGGGCCCTACCACGTAGCTAGGGTGGGTTGTTTTGTCGCCTTTTACGACAGGCTGACCCCAGCCGCAGAGGTTAGTATTCTTTCTCCGCCCCTGCACAGAGAACTGCTAACATAATACAATAATAAAATCGAGTATGTATTTATAATAAAGGTACTTAAAACATAATCCCAAAAAGTCAGATCAATTACCAAATTGACATTTTGCTCTTGCCAGATAATCGAGAATGTAATCCATACGTGAACAGCACTATGTTTAGCTTGAGGTGTGAGAGAGAGAGCGTATATCGACTTTCTCGCTCAAATTAGCTGTGCCAGTTTTGGAATTACAGTGAAAATATTGATGTATGACGAACTCCGTACTCCGTAGCGTACCGGCTAACACACTTCAGTACGCTTGCGGACGTCACGGGTTTGATTTACGTGTCTCGGTGTTCATGTATAATATGTATTTATTTACAAAGAAAAGTATATATGTATCAGCTGTCTAGTACCCAAAACAAGTGCTACGCTACTTACTTTCGGACTAGATGGCGCTGTGTGAAATGTCACTGTATATTTATTTGTTATTTATTGAGCTAAGATTTTTAATTTCGAATTGAATTATTACGGTTAATAAATTACGGTGAAAAATTAAATTATTGGTCTAAAAAAATTTTAAACAAAAGTTATAGTAATTAATTCTGAAAAGGATCATTTTGATTTGTTTAAAACGTTTGTTTTATGTATATTAATTAGGCACACAAAATAAAAACAAAAGAAAAATAAAATTCATTATTTATTATGTACAAAAAAAGGTTTTATTTCATGTCTTGTCATTTTATTATAATTACTTTATACAATAAATACATTATTATCTTGAGTATAAAAACATGTTGCAAAAAAAATAGACATCACAAATAATTTAAAAATTATTTCATTAGTTTCCAACTTGATTCGTTTCTTTTTTTAAGTCCACATAAACACCTTGCCTAGAGCAAAATATCCCTTCACTTCTCACCGAACTAACAATTCGAATTGCACTTTCACTGGTACTCATGGTCCTGAAACAATATCATTTTAATAGTCACAGTCGTCTCATATGTTCGACCCTGACAGTCAGTACAGTCTGGATCGCACTTTGGTAAATTCAGTGTAGGGACGGACTAACTACGCACGCCTTATGGTCCATAATTCTAAAAATTATCGCACGATTATTGAATTTTATCCGTGCAGGGGCGGAGAAAGAATACTAACCTCTGCGGCCAGAGTCGCCCTGTCGTAAAACACGACAAAACAACCCACCGTAGCTACGTGGTAGGGCCTCAAGCCCGTCCGGATGGTAACCACCTTTGGTCTTAAGTAATAGTAACCTTGTGTTGTGTTCCGGCATTAGTGACCCAAGTTCCTGCACTCTTATGGGACAGCAGCGTATTCGCGATGCCACTAGCGTTGCAAACACCCATAGGCGACGGTAACTGCTAAATTCTAAGCGGGCCGTCAGCCTGTCTGCTGTTCTACAGCAATAAAAAAAATTCAATGAACAATGCTAAATATTTAGCAAATTAAAATTTAAATGCCAAAGCATTTACCGACCCGGCAAACGTTGTTCTGCTATATAAATTTAAAAAGTAGCCTATGTCCTTTGCTAAGGTTCAATTTATCTTTATACAGAAATTCATCAAAATTGGTTCAGCGGCTTATGCGTGAAAACATAACCACATACAGAATTCCTTTCACATTTATAAGTATGATACATAGAGCAACAAGCATCATACTTCACATAGGTAGTGTGTGGATCAGAGATAACGCTCACTATAAACCCGAACTAGCCAGTTGTCTGTCAAACCAGGTTTATATTTGAAAGGCTTTTCAGGGTCCAAATTCCAACAAGATTGGAATGGACAAAGGGATCAGATCCACCGGAACATAATAGTCTGGTATGGTACACTGATGGATCCAAAATGGAATCAGGTACAGGGGCGGGAGTATACGCGAAAGACTACAAATGTAGTAAAAGCTTGGGAAAAATGGCAAGTGTATTCCAGGCTGAAACATATGCCATAATAACCTGTGCTCAGGAGAACATAGATAGAGGCACCAAAGGCAAATCTATATATATTCTCAGTGACAGTCAAGCTGCAATCAAGGCCATCGCCTCCTTCAAAGTTGACTCCGGACTTGTCCTGGATGCCATTCAAACCTTAAATAGGCTTGGAAGGCATAACAGGGTAAGATTAATGTGGGTCCCGGGACACGAAGGAATTAATGGCAATGAAATGGCAGATGAACTGGCAAGAGAGGGCTCAACTAATGATTTTATGGGTCCGGAACCATGTGTAGGCATTCCGACTAGCCTCGTGAAAGCCACATTCAGGGAATTTGCAGACCGCAGTCAACAACAACACTGGCTGACTAGAATCGGTCTGGAACACTCCAAAAAATTTTTGGGATCCACGTACAAAGCACGAGGATCCATCTGGAACATGAGCAGGGGGTAAATACGCTCCCTCTTATGCTCGAAGTATTTTATTTAGAGCCGGTTGCTCTATTATTAACCCATTACACAGTTAAGTGCAGGAACACAATTCCAGACTTAAATCATTCCAAAGTGCTAGTAAAAGTCTACAACCGCAAACTTGCGGTCGATGCAACTAGCACTAAACAGGAATCAGCTATGCACCTTAACAAGGGCGCTAACCGGACACTGTTGCCTAAACAATGACCTCAGCATCATAAGGTTCAGGAATAGCAAAGCCTGCAGATTCTATAACGCATATAAATGCATAAACGCAATCTCATACTAGGAAAAAATACGCTAGAACCGGATGAGATACGAGCAGCTCCTGTCAAAAAAACTGCTACGTTACATTAACGAGGCAGGCTTTGCCAATGAGCTATACTAAATGTGGCGATCACAATAGTTTATTAAATTGGATGCAGTGATACTAGGATGAATAAACTAGCATAGCCATCTTTCGAAATAATAATAATAACCCTTTACACTTGTAAGGATTAGTGCTGAGTGCAAAGTTAACAATTTCATATATTGCCAAGGCTTGTGCAAAATTATTTTTATGAATATATTTGGACATACAATAAATCGAGGAGGTATTCTTTAAAATTTTGACATATTTGATACAGTAGACACTGGCTAAATGCAAGAGCCGTTTAAAAGTCAATTATTTTGTATTTTCGATCTATGACAACATTATCCATGTACGTCAGCAAATATTTATTCCTTATTCATACTCCATAAATAGTGTACGGTTACAAAGCTAATATACATCTGAATGAAAGGTTATTTCAGATATTATCAGTTGGTTTAATACAAGACACGTACCTGTGACGTGGAAGGGTAAGGTCAGTTGGCGGCCAGCTCAGCGCACCCGTTGAGAAGCGGCGTGTGGTCGCTGTTGCTGGTGCTGCGGCGCCATAGGCCGTAGGCGCGCCCTGGCACGGCCTGCCACAACCGGACGGTACCGTCCTCCGAGCCTGACGCGTACACTTCTCCGTCTGGCGACCATCGCACGCAGTGCACCGGCCCAAAGTGCCCCTTGTTCGATTCTAAAAGAACATAAAACTCAACTCAGATCTTCATAAACAATAATAGAAAAAATATATAAAACATGTGTGCAGTTCACACGTGATAGAAGTGAAACCTTGAATAAAGAAGTTTTCACTTCAATAAATAAAAACAAATCAAAAAGGGGAACTTTTGGAGTTAAAGTCTGGTTTCAAACCCGGATTGATCTGTTATTAAACACTTAAAAAAAAAGATGTATATAGGCGTCTCTTTTTACTGTGACTTTTCTGTTTCATCCAGTTTCAGATCACGATTTGTGTTGATAAATGAATGCAATGATGCGAGCAATACTGCCGGCTTTTACTCAGTCTCAAAGACTAAACGAACGTAGAGACCACGGTGTTTGGTCTGATTTCAATTCAGCTCTTGCTTGGTTGGCCAATCTTGGCTATTTTGGCCATCTGCAGCTTCTGTTAGTTGCTCATCTCCCAAGTTCGATGGGGATACTAGTATCCTCGCAATACTAGACCTAAATCTATAGGAGTCAGCAGCCAAATGCCACAGTGTTCTGGTACTCGGGCCTGCAGAGGAGCGATGCTGTGGAAATGTGTCCCCCACATGCGATGCGCCAACCTCGCTACAGTCTTTGACATGGGGAACTCCCCGTTCGGCTATGCAAGCCATTGATGGTCGTAACATCAGTGGCAAAGTCTAAATAATCACCCGTTTCCAGCTTTAACAAGTATCTCACATATTATGCGATCGAACTGAGCTTGTATCGGCCGTAACTATAAATACAGTATACCACACACAAATAATTTACCTAATTCTGTTCCTGTGTTATAATCGAACTTGTACACTTTGAGATCTTCACCACCGCAGACGAAGGTCGCCCGCGAAGGTGCCAAGGACGCTGAATAGCACTTGGTCGGGACGGTGAATTCGCGCATCTTGCGCATTGTGTCCGTCGAGTAGAACGCTACATTTAAACCTTAAAAAATTAAAACAAATAAATAAATAACCCAATTTATGTGATAAAAATCAATAACAATCAACAACATTGAAATATAAAAGCTCAATACCATATACCTTTTGAGACAGCCAAACATGATCGTGCACTATACTTAAAAAAAATCCCGCGACGTTTTTAATAAATAAATCTATGTTTCCATGAAAAATCGTTTTAAATTCACCATTTTTACCTAGAAAGTCGGCACTAAAGTAATTTTACGCCTAAACATCACGATCGTGCAGGGCCTATAATTTTTTTTTTTTTTGGAGTGTCATATACAATAGTAAAAGATGTTTTGTTCAAAATTCTTCATTTCAAAAAATATTAAATCAGGCTTGCAAGGGATATAGACAAATGGATACTTAAATTTCTATACACCCATACTTATACACCCATACTTTAAGTTCACTGTTTATAAGTCATATCAATGCAATGTGCTCACAGCATATTAATTGTTCAAAGGATAAGGAAAATATTTAACCTTCATCTTATTTCTTGCATACAGTACTAAGAAAAAAATAATTGTAGAATTTTGTTAAATGTTTTTATACTCGAGATAATGTGACTCATTCTTCATTTTAATATCAATTAGTCTTTTATTCATTTAACATGTATTTTGATCTTTTATAATTAATGATTAATGTTATGTACTAGCGATAAAATAAATTGGAGGTAGTTTCTTTAAAAATAATTGTTAAATTCTTACCGTACGCCACAGTTAAAACAGCGCCATCTCTTGATAGTTCTAAACTATTTGGCGTGCTTGGAAAGTCTATTTTGCTCACTTCCTGAAACACAATAAATTACATTAAAAATTAAATTTACTAATATTTTAGAAGTTATATAATAATATATATAAGAAACAATAAACTAGCTTCATAGAAGTATTACATTAGGATTGCATTAGAAGCTTTTCGAACCCTGAGGTGTACTGGTGGATAAGGAACAAATTTAAACATTTGTTATTAGTGTCATTGTAGTTCTCCGACTACCTTTTTAGGTAAACATGGACTTAATCAGGAGACCTTTTGACCCCAACTTCGAAAGTGTATCCTGAAATATTTGAATTCAAATAAGAAATTAATTTTAAGTATTTATACCTGTCCACTAGCACGATCCCAAACTCTCATTGTCAAATCATCACTAACACTCACAATCCGCGTGTTGTGTAAAAAGACTGCATGCCTAATGCTGCTTGTGTGCGCAGTTATTTTTTCTATCGCTGAAAATTAATTTCAATAGTACTATTAGAAGCAGGGCAAGCTGTGGTTTTGAGCAAGTATCAATTGTGCTTATTGATGTAACATGTTTATTGGCATGCCATGATAGTAAAATCGAATCATGTACCAAACATGATGCGCTTTGCTTTTACACTGTCATGCCCATCTATACTTCTAGTCTATATTAAACATATTTTCTTCTTTGTAGTAAAATTCTGTAATAATAAATAAAAAATGATACTAATTCTGCGTTTTTTATTTATTTTAATTCAAGTTTTTTAAACATCTACGTTTATATTACATAAGTAATATTCATTAATTTGACGACCTCTGTGGCGTAACGGATAACGCACTTCGGTATGCTTGCGGAGGTCACGGGTTCGATTCCCGTCTCGCGTCTGGGTGTTTATGTATAATATGTATTTATTTACAAAAAAAAAGTATATAAGTAGTATATCAGTTGTCTAGGGCCCATAATACAAGTGCTACTTAGTTTGGGACTAGATGACGCTGTGTGAATTGTCACAAAATATTATTATATTATTATTATTATTAATAATGCAATCACATTAAAAGTTCAGTAATTTTTCCCTCTTCTCTAACACAATTTTCGACAATGTAGATTTGATCTTTGAATAAGCTTCGGTTCGGTAAACCAAATAATGAACATTCACAGTATTAATGAACAGTCAATCTTAATTATGTATTACAATTAAAATATTTTTAAATGTTATCATTATATTTGAATACGACAAGAAAAATTTTAATAGTTGCATAGAAATAAAATTTAAAATTACCTCCAGCATCAGGTTTGTTTAAATCAAATACCCGTATAAGTTTCTCATTGCTTGCAGTAACTAACAATGTGTCGTCTGAATTGAAATTCACGCTTTTGACAATGTGCTCATGGTCGAATGTGTGAGCAACATCGCCATAACGTGCATCCCATAGTTTTGCTAAAAAAAAATACAGAAAGAATAGATTTATCTCATCTCTCAATATGCATTTAGAAGGTAGTAACCTACAAAGAAGTATTTTATAAATGAGGTTGGTTATTGGTTAGTTTTAAACATGCAGGTTCAGAAGGTTAGTCAAACTAACAACATTAAAGTAATTATCATAGCACTAATGTAATTTTAAAATAAATTCTTCATTTCATACTGACAAAAAAATCTTTATTGAGAAACATTTTTTTTTATTATTCCTAATATTTACTTATACAGCAGCCCATATATATTTACATTTAGTCTAATAGCTATACACATATAATATGTTACATTTTTTTTATAAATCATAAGGAAAAATCAAATCATCATCACTGACTACAAAATAGACTGTGATCATGAGATACATATCTTAATAGCTCAGCTCATGTATATATATGTTTTAAGGTTGTACCAGCACTTAAGAGTGACAAGTTTAAGCAATTGTATATTCAAGTCACTATAATTTTAAGCTTTTATGATTGGTATTATATCCTTTATTTTGAAAACAATTTTTTATTATGGATGACAGTTTCAGTCAGTTGTTTGTAGAATAAATAGTTATTGAGATCATATTTACCTGAAAAATCAGCTGCACCACTAGCAGCGAGATTTGCATTTCGTGTCAAAGCTACCCCCCACACTGCTCCTTTATGGCCTTCGAATGTTCCAATCCAATCTCCTGTTTCACCTTGCCGTAACATAGGTTTACCATCTAAAAACAAATATAATGACCAATGAACCTACTTCATGTTATTTTATACATGAGACACAACTAAATTATTACAAATTTAATTTGCTTTTATCAACTTTTCCTGACCCTTTACCCTAGAGCTGAGCTTTGAGGCCAAAGGAATGATACTAATGTATTAACAGCATGGTAGCTAAAGATTATTAACCACAATGATATGTGTGGTCATATAAAAACAACCATAACCTACAAGCAGCTTATGTACCGTGCATTCTGACACAGACTGCTTGTAGGTTATGGTTTTTTTTTAGACCACCCACATCTGTGTGGCTAAACATCTGTAGCTGCAGTGGCATAAATATGTAAGTACCAAAGGAATTTTAACTGATATTGTCAAAACTATTCAGACCATTAATCGCTCAATAAATAACACATTCGACAAGATACATACATTATAAAATTACTTATACCCAAGATACAGGTCAACCTAGTTTGGGGACCAATGATTTAATTGTTATGGATTTTTATATATGTCAATAAACAATTTATTATTTATTATTATTATACTTATATTTCAGTGCTTATAATACTAATAAATACTAAGTTCAGTTTAGTCTTTAAAATAATTACATTAAATTATGTTTATACCATATTACAAATAGTAATTCATTCAAATGTATGAAATTGTTCTAGCATAACACAACACCACATTAATATATACCCAATTATTCAAATAGTTTCCTTGAAAAAAATTAATGTGGTAACATATTCTGATTATTTTTCAATCTTATAAAAAAAAGGAATAGTTAAGCTGTTAACGAGTATTTCAAAGTAGATAAATTAAAAAGGAAAAACTTTAATAGGCAATATAAAACTTATCAATCAATGTAGACAAGGTGAACAATAGCAGGAAGGGAATTACAACACTAACCATAATAAACTTGTTTTCCTTAAAGGGCCACTTGTGAAAGTAATGTATTACCAACATAAACATTAATGTCAAGTACTTTATCAAACCTTGAGTCAGGCACAAGGTAATCTAGGTGGGTGAAATGTCAACACAGGAACAAAAATTCAAGTCCAGTGTAAGCTCAAAAACACAAAGCAGGTGTAAAACTTGTGTGTCATGCTCAACTAGATATTAAAAGCACGACACATATCAAGGCAAACTACCGGAGGAAACACGAGAGCAAATACTCAAGGTGCTTCCTGCATGTCCGGAAAGAGAAGGTCACAACATGCACAGAATGCAAGCCGGCTATGAATAACACCGTAAATAAGAAAAGTGAAGGTCTCGGAAAAGTTTGCATTAGTTGACACCTGTTCTTTACCAAAAAATTCAGACCCTAACAAATACACTTGCAGTACATCCATCAATATCTAGGCCAAGGTTAGGGCTTTGTAAATAAAAATTTATGGATAAAACTTACCTTTGCATGCAGAAATCAAATAATATCCTTCGTTTGTAACGTCACTAAAATCCAAATGTACGACTGGTCTTGTATGGCCGCCGCATGTGAGAGGAACTTGTTTGAATGTGGTCATTATGATTTAAAAAAAATCTGTTTATTGTATTTTTGAAAAATAAAACTAATCTTTGTAAAACTAAAATTAACCTAATGAGTCTGATCGTACTGAATGTTGACAATCGACTGACGGGAAAATGTAATAAACAAAGTTTACTAGTAAAGTAGTAAACGTCAAAGTCTCTAAGAGTTTAATGCTGTAAGTATGACAGTAAAGCACCACACAGTTATGGTATTCATAGTGTCAATAATTTGGAGGTCATAAAATAAACCACAGCTATTGTCAAATCCATACATTTCTTAGCAACGATCGATTTCGTTAGGTGAAAAACATAAAGGTAAAGTAAGTAAAAAAAAATTGCTTTTAATTTTTCTTTTAAAAAGGGGATGATGTTATAAAGTGTTTCCGAACGTAGCTCACGTCACTTTGACAGCTGGCCTGCCCCCTAGCCCTAACTTGCCAACTAGCTATAGGATGTAACATTCTCTACAAAACTAATTAATAAATAGAATACTTAAAATAAACCTCTCAAGACTTCAAGATTATCTTTTATTTGATAACAATACAATGTATTGCTTGGCATATAGTAAGGCATTAAGGTTAGTATCCGACCGAAAGTTCGGTTTCGGGCGAGTTTCGGCCAAAAATCAAGTTTCGGCGACAGTTTCGGTTTCGGTCAAAATTGGCCTGAAAGTGTCCCGAGTGAACAGCTGTTCAGTGCTGCTGGCCAAATATACTCGGATCGTCACAATAATTTACGTAGCGGAAACGTAGACAAACTGCTTTTCTTGGCGTACAATATAAGACTTTAATTATGAATATTAATAATACGAAAAACCAAAAAATAACCCTAATTAAAAGATATTTAGAAGTTTTTTTTTATTTGATTTTATAACTGTTTTCAATCTAAATGTTTACTGTAGTTTATAGTGAGTTACTTACATTTACTACACTAAATAAATGTAAGTATGACTGTCCTACTAATTGTGATCTAGGTATATAAGAGATTGATGATTCTTTTAAGTACAAATACAAACCAAAGATTAATAAGATTTCAAAATACCAATACTTAGTATTTAATGAAGCTGTAACAATTAGTGATTTGATTATTGATAACTGTTAAACATTTTGCTATGAGAACTTAATTTGAAAAAATAATAAAAAATTATTTAAAAAAAAAATTAAATAAATGATTACAACAAAATTAATATACTGTGTTTCCATTTCATGTCGTAATTTTAAATAATAATGTGTAAAATGCACCAAATTTCAGTATTTTAAGAAATTTTATACTTGACCACATGAGTTTCGGTTTCGGCTGAAACTGAACCCACGGCCAAATATTCGGTTTCGGCTGGAAAACCAATTTCGGTCGAACACTAATTATGTTAAACAATTGTGCATCCCGAATGGCTTCGGTCTTACGCCAAGAAACATTGTCAATAAGCTGTATGTATAAAAGCATTAATTGGCAGACTATTCATTTGTACACTGGTCTCAAACCTAGTATGCAAAATTAAATATTAAAATATGTTCTGAATTATACTGAGATTTTATTTTCTCAATAATTTATATATAGTCGATTAAACTACTAACAGTAAAGACACTTGTATCGAGTTGAAGTGTGCAGTAACTATATTAAAAATAAAAACTAAACTGGATGGATGATGGATGACACTGATGACAGGATGACCACAAATTGGATTTACCGGATTTACGTGTCTCTTGTTGACGTAAAAGTTTAGTAGTTATTTTACTATTTTAGTTAGTTATTTATTCCTAATTGAGAGCAAATATGGATTTCTTCTCAATTCCTACGCACATTGACTACGTCGGTCAAGCAAAAGCGGAAAAATTATACAGAGCTATCATCACATTGTTTAGTATTGTTGGCTTCGTCTGGGGTTACATTGTTCAACAATTCTCGCAATCTGTGTATATACTTGGTGCTGGCTTTATTTTGGCTGCGATATTGACCGTTCCACCGTGGCCGATGTACCGCCGGAATGCCTTAAATTGGCAGAATCCCAGAAGTAACGAAGACAAACCAGCAAGCAAGAAGGGAAAGAAATAATCGTAACAAATTAGTTACATTTTCCTCTTTATAAATTAATTTACTCTCAAATAAAATAATGATCAGTTTTAAAATGTTTTATTTGTTAAAAATATATATCTCATATTAATACATAGACTGCAATGATCAAACATTAATTCATAGTAAAACAAATTCCAAGCAAGTCACAACTGTAAGATCTTGTTCTACAAGAATAAGCTGTTATTTTTACTCATTAGTTATTAAAATGGTGTTGAATGCAATATAATCCTTAACTATCAAGTGGGAATTAAGATATTCACCTAAGCAGTAACAAACCAGGAAAATGGATGTACATGACACAATCAAATCAAACCTGCTTTCTCTTTGTTATAACCCAATTAAGATACTGTTGCAGTACCAGGTAATTTACATAAGGCAAGGGATTGTAGGAGACATTTCCAACATAGAAAAAATTACACAATTTTTATTTAACAAAAATATATATTCAACCCTAAATTTTAGTTTTTAATTATTATTAGTTATTACTTTAACATCAAAGTAAATTATCAATATAGTTTGTAGCTATATCCAACACATTTTTAATATTTCCCTCACTGTAGCTCCGTCTTGTTGAAACCAAGTCCTAGAATTCACTATTTTTGAATTTTCAAGTTCTGGAGCCAAGAAAACCTTGCAACATAGCGTTCGGTATTAACAGTAACGTTTGGCCCCCGCACATTTTCAAAAAAAAAGGACCAATTATTCCTCTGCCAGAGATTGCTGCCCATACTGTCACTTTAGGACTATAATATGCAGTGGTTTCTGGTGTTTGAGTTTGGTACTCTCATTGTTCCAGTAACGACAATTTTGACGGTTTACGAACTCATTGCTATGGAAATGGGCCTCAGCAGAGAAAAGGATATTGTCAATATTGGAAAATCGATTAAGAATTGCATTAGCAAATGCGAGCCTTGCTCCGAAGTCAGACTCTTTCAATCCTTGTGTTAATTGCAGCTAGTATGGATACAGTTTAAGGTCCAACTATAAAATTCTTTGCAAACTTCATTCGATAAGTGTAAGACGATCTCTTGCGGATCATTTGTGGATCTCCTCATGCCAACTGCATAACTCTCTCAATATTGTCTTCGGTCCTAGATGTTCTTAGACGAACTTTTGCTTGTGGTTTCAATGTTGAACCGGTCTCTTCAAAACGCTTTACCCATATTTTAATTAGATTAGCACTAGGAGCTTCACTAATTCGCCGTAGTCCATATTCAGAACAATATAGTCGCCTAGTAACAATGTATGAACGAGAGTTCTCGTAAAATGAGCGCACGCAAAATGCGCGACGCTTCCCCTCGAAGTTACTCATAGTGACTAAAAGTAAAACTCCATGACATTGTCTACTTCATGAGCACGCCTACGCCTACCCAACAATTTAGGCTCCCCACGCCCGCGCGCTTTCTACCCCGCAAAAAAAGATTATGCGATATGCACGTTCTATTGCGCCACCCTGTACTTTTTTCGATTCATTGTACATGTGTTGATACTAGAGATTAGCTATAATCTATAATTATGATTTAAACTAAAAATAGGTTGCCTCGAAGAAACCGCTATCAGCTATAACGCCGCCTATTGTTTAACACTGTTAGTTTTAATATTCATTAGTTTTTAAGTAATTTTTAAGCTAAACAATAAATTACTATCTATCTAAACTGTCATATAAGATTCACATCATTAGTACTGTTAGAATGTAAGATAATTTATGTATCACTATACATACAATAGAGGCTTCTACTGTACACAACAACACGGAAGAAATTATATCTAATTATATGAAATGCTTTGGTATTGCAATAGTGGAGCAGCTAAAAGAAAATGAGGTTTTTAAGGTGAAGGTAAGATTGATCCTTACCAACCTTATACCAAGTAATATCGTAGTCACCTTTGACTACGATATTACTGCCAGTGTCATGACTAGAAATTTTCATCTTAAACTAAATAATCAAGTATTTCGACCTCCTATCGACGACCTCCAAGGCGTAGCGACTAACACAGTTCGGTACGCTTGCGGAGGTCACGGGTTCGATTCCCATATCGCGTCTGGGTGTATATGTATTTATTTATAAAAAAAAATTAAATGTATATTATGTAGTATATCAGTCGTCTAGTGTCCATAATACAAGTATTATGCAACTTAGTTTGGGACTAGGTGGCGTTGTGTGAAATGTCCTCAGTATTATTTATTTCATGTTAAATAATTATTTCAAAAGTATTGTAAATTTAGAATACCAGTGTGCATTGGAGGAGTAGGCAGAGAAGTTAAGCCTGAGCTACAAATTCGGTTACAGAGGAAACAACTAAATGAATACAACTGAAATTTGATACTCAAATTATGATGAAATTTTTTAAAGCTAGTAAGACTAACACACTGGAAAAACAAATTTTTATGATACATTTTCATCAACTGATAATTTGTCTCTAAACCTTTTAAATACATTATAAATTCTATTTTCATTGCATGGATCACATTCTTCTTGTACACCATGCACATCTTGAGAATTATTTGAGCTAGATTTATTATTTTTTTCATTATTTTTATTTACATTATCAGATTCCGTATTCGAATTTGTTTTATTTTCAGTATCACTTTGTATATGTTCATTAATAACATTCGAGTCCTCTTTATCGAATAGCTGTTGTATTGTGATCAGAGTAAACATAAATGTGACCCCATAGTTCACGATAGTAAGTGATAATGGTCCCAATGTAATTATAAATACTGCCATAGTAAATAGAAGAGACGAGACTGCGTCATAATATCTCCTGAAAATAAAAAGAAATTAATAATTCTCTTATTGTTAAATACTTGCGAAGCATATAGGGGCAAAAAGTTGTGCGACTGAGTTTCGGTTCTCTATTATAATTTCTTCTAGACTTCTATTGTTCTACCCCCATTTCTATTTAATTTCTTAGCTCTCTTCATGTCATTACATTCTTTGAAAAACTCAATGCTAAAACTTTTATCCGTGCAGGGGCGGAGAAAGAATAATGTGCTCTGCGGCCGGGGTCGGCCTATCGTAAAAGGCGACAAAACAACCTACCTAGCTACGTGATAGGGCCCCAAACTCGTCTGGATGGTGACCACCTTTGGTCTTAAGTATGCCGCCATAATAACTATGTGTTGGTGTTCCGGCATTAGTGACCCAAGTTCCTGTACCTTTCTGGGACAGCAGCGTGTCCGCGATGCCACTGGCATTGCAAACACCCATAAACGACGGTAACGGCTAAATTCTAAGCGGGTCGTTAGCCTGTCTGCTGTCCTAAGCAATAAAAAAACATAACAAATAGTGAATATTTACTATTTGTTATGTTATGATTACCCATGTCCGTGACATTGCGGATAAATTGCAAGAGTGTCGGCTCCGTTGGTACGGCCACGTATTGCGGCAACCGGATGCTTACGTGGGTAACAAATGTCTGGCCATGCCGCCTCCGCCGGGCCCCGGCAGGAGGGGTAGACCCAAAAAGTGCTGGCTTGACGTCGTAAAGGGTGATATGCGTGCCAATGGGCTCACTACCAGGGATGCTGAAGACCGTGCGAAGTGGAGAAGAAAAAGTCGGAAAGCGGACCCCGGGCGCCGAAGCGAGAGTTTGGGCTGCAACCGGGATAGAACGCAAAGATGATGATGATGATGATGTTATGATTACCCACATATTACTGGGGTACTGGAATCTTGGTCACTAATGAATACAATTAAACGTTGTTATGGCGGCATATTTATAGACCACAGACGGTTGCCATCCAGAAGGACTTGGGGCCCTATCACCGAGCTGGGGTTGTTTAGTTGCCTTTTACGACTGGCCGACCCCGGCCGTAGGGGTCTATATACTTACTCCACCCCTGCATGGAGAAGAAATGCAGGATGCTAACTATAAAACAAAACTTGACTTACAAATTTTGTCTGGGTCCGCCCATTTGCCATATACACGTTGAGCAAGCAGACATAACTAATCCTGTATGATATGACGTATCTGGTGTCAACACCATACTATACCTAAAAATTATAAAAACTATATCAGAAACATGAACAGGACAATAAAAGCTATTATGTAGCTGAACTTATTACATTTTTAACGGGCTTTTATTAACTTGACCTGTATGTATATGTAAAGAAATATTCGAACTCGATTTTTACCCACTTTGAATGATCAAAATAAATTCAAAATGGCGTTAAATCAATAAAAACATTTACTGACTAGGAATTGACAACAAATAAAATATTATTACAAATATTATAGTTTAAAGATATAAAACCATGTTTCTATAGTGAATAAAACTAAAAAGTAAAAAATAATTCTAAACATAAGAATAAAATTACTTAGGAGAAAATTAATATAACTCTTCTAAAAATATCGTACAAAGCACGCTTTTAGAACAGTGACATCAATATTCTCGTCAGCAATTTTATCCTTATGTTAAGAATCATTTATTACTTTTGATTAACTATAAAAGCGCATTTTTTTAACTATAATTTATTTATATATATATATTGTAAGTCACAGTTTTCTAAAATACACTCACAATTTCTGGAAGTGTTATCCTAAAAAAAATCTCTCCAGATTTCCTTTTAGATTCATAGTAATGAGAATACTGGATTTTATGAGTTCAGAGTTTAAAAATTCTGTAAGATTTACCACTACGCAAAAAATAACTAACCTAAAATTCCTGGCCCACGTTAATAAAGCTGGTACATTGACTAATGCCACAGAAAGCCATAAAAAGAACATCATCATATGGAAATTTATAATATTGAGATCTTCATTAATATCATTATTATCTTTATTTGACTCCTTAGTTTGTTCATCCTTTTCTTCTTCTATTTCATCCATGACTTCATAATATACTTCTGAATCTTTAAATTCATTTGTTTCTTTTGAATGTTTCTTTTCGTTTGCTTCATCAGAATTTTCCACAGTTACATTATCATTATCTACTTGTTTTTTTGCTTCTATATGTTTAACATTTTCAATAGACGCATTTTTAGCTAAATTGTCATCAGTTTCTCGTTTATTATTATTTTTAAACATTCTACACATTCGAGCTGCGAATTTTGCCAATAATTTATAAACATAATCTTCTAAATAATCTTCGTACATTTTGGATAGCTGAAAAGCAGTATAATTTTTAATGAGTTGTTCGAATTTATTAGAGCTTATTTCACTTTTTTATATGTGGAATATCTGTTTTAATTTAAAACAATTGTCTAAAACAAATAAACCTCTGTTAAAATGAACATACCAAGAATCCATAAAACGCAGCACCAGCTATAAGCGATGCGGCACCGCAAGAGAAAGGCACAGCGCAAATCAACGCCGCACTCACAACCATCGGCACTTTTTGCAGACCAGTTGCTATCTTCTCAGTCAGTCCACGACCGCCTCTCCATATTATTCTGATAATTTGAAAAAAAAATATTCAATACATGGCCATCAAGAGCGAGTTCAGTATTTGCTAGATTGAACACTTCTTTTTTTAAACACCATTTTCAATTTGCTTGATTATATGAATTCCTGACGTAGACTGAATATGTATAAACAATTAACACAAGCTTTATAGCTTGGGTTATGCTTTCGATATTCAAATATTCAAGTAATTATGCCTTAATCGAATTTGGAAAAGTTCGTAGTAGTCGTTTATTATTATGTAGCTACTATCCAACATTCTGGAATATGTTTAAATTATTCAATGATTAACGCGTTTATATTAAGTACCTAAAAACGCGTATTAATTATGTGATCACGGAAGACGTGGTTAAAAATCTTCTGGTAGGAACTTTTTTGTCGATTTTTCAATCTAAACGTACAATATATTGGCGGGTAGATCGTTTTAAATCTGGTAGGTGTGATCGGAAGAAATCCTATGAAAGAGTAGGACAATCTAAAACTCTTCCGCACTTGTCTATGCAGGGGCGGAGAAAGAATACTGACCTCTGCGGCCGGGGTCGGCCTGTCGTAAAAGGCGACAAAACTACCCTAGCTACGTGGTAGGGCCCTGAGCCCGTCTGGATGGCGACCATCTTTGGTCTTAAGTATGCCGCCATAGTAACTTTGTGTTGTGTTCCGGCATTAGTGACCCAAGTTCATGTTCACGACCCAAGTTCATGCGTCTTCGCGGTAACTGCTAAATTCTAAGTGGGCCGTCGGCTTGTCTGCTGTCCTACAGCAATAAAAAAAACTATTAAAATTACTCACCGAAAGAACAACGCATAAGCGATTTGTGACGAAAACACCATGGCTATTAAAATAGCCCCAGCAGCTATATTGACAATACCTAAAGCAGTCATGTAAGCTGGCAACACCAGTAGTGATCGGATAAAATATTGAACTTCGAGATTATTCCAACTGGCGTTTTCGAAAACAAACGTCAGTGGCAACGACCTGTAATTAAGTTATAAATTCACAATAATCCATTTATGAATTATTTACTATAATTTTTTGCTCTTCAAGCAATAACTACCAACTACAATTAAATATTCTGTTTAAAAAATTAAATCTCATTTACATGCCAGACATTAATGCCAACAGTTAGCACTGTTAAGTCTTTGAAAGAAATTGAATTGTATATAGTAAATGAAGCGACGAATCTACCGGACACTGAGAAATACAATTTGAAACAACAATATACTTACATAAGGGCAACCACAGCTAATCTACCAAACACCAAAACATAGTATGGCTTAACACTTTCGCTCGTCAGGGCGCTGTGCATCGAAGCACAGGGTCTTTTCTCACGTAAATTTATAATATTAGCTCGAGCAGCCAACAGCACTATGGCAGCTACATATGGTACAAGCATGGGAGTGTAATTTCGAGCTAATTGCGCTAAACGATGGTACCACGATGTTGATATGCTAAAAAAATAAAGATGTATTATTTTTCTTTTTAGTCTTTATCTCAACGATTACGACATTATCGCAGTAAATTGAGTGATTCTAGGCAAACATAATAAAGTTCATATTACAAGTGTGGTAGTTATAAAAACAAATATTTAACATGCACCGAGTAGATTAAAGGACAGTATCCGTGTTTCTTCTCAGGGTTGGGAGGATCAGAAGACAGTCTGTTTTATAACATATTCAGCGTTCTTATATGTTATTGGTACAAGAAAAATCATCACCGACGCAAAATAACGCGGTTCGATGTAGTCCTGCGTACTAAATGAAAGCTCTTGTGATGCCAAGATAATAAACACTTGATGAAAATCTATATATAATATGCCACTAACTTACCTAATCGTGTACGTACATTGAGGATCTAATAATAAAGTGACTTTCACATGTTCCGTGGCTTCCAATCCATATGTTATGTTAGGATTGCTTTTAAAGAGACGAAGTTTCATTGGCGTCCGTTTCAAGTGGCTGTAATATTTCGACATTTATTACACATTATGAATATCCGTGCAGAGCCGGAAAAAGAACATTAACCTCTGCGGCCGGGGTCGGCCTGTCGTAAAAGGCGACAAAACAACCCACCCTACCACCTTTGGTCTTAAGTATGCCCTCATAACAACTTTGTGTTGTGTTCCAGCATTAGTGACCCAAGTTCATGTACCCTTACGGGACAGCAGCGTGTTTGCGATGCCACTGGCGTTGCAAACACCCATAGGCGACAGTAACTGCTAAGTTCTAAGTGTGCCGTCGGCGTGTCTGCTATCCTATAGCAATAAAAATATGTATATACAAACAATTAACTATTGGATTAGGGAAATAATCGGTTTAATTCGACGTAGATAAGGTTCAGTAGAAATTCATTTAACAAACATATGTATTATCAGATCACTGTTATAAATATAAACTGTTATAAAGAAATAAATTGCCATTATAATATAATAAAATAGAAGTGGAGAAGAAAAAGTCGGAAAGCGGACCCCGGGCGCCGAAGCGAGAGTTTGGGCTGCAACCGGGATTCAACGCTAAGATGATGGTGATAATGACAATATAATAAAATAAGCAGATACAAAGTGAAATGTATGTATTATTCGTCCCATGTTACTAAAATAAATGCCAGACACGCAGTCACACACAATAACACGCACACGGATAAAGATATATTTCGTAAACTTTCTCTCATACAGGCTATTACGCCCGGACGTCGGATAGTAGAGCAACACTGGAGTGATTTTGTGGGTAAACTAATGACGTGCGTCCCTCTTGTCAACTGTGGGGGGCATACGGGCACATCGTATGGGAGTCTCACGCAACCGCGCCACAAGGTCTCAAGCGGTAGCAGTCATTGCAAATAGTAGCAATAATTTCCACCTCGGCAAAAATAGATTCTGCACATGTTTCTTGTATCTGACAACTATTTTTTTATTGAAGTGAAACTTCTTTGCGCGCATGAGGATTAATTTTTTACGGATGAAACGTCACGAAGATGTGAAACGTTTTTGTCGAAGCAGAGGGAGAGCGATTGAGACCGATTGAGAGAGGGAGAAAGGGCGAACGTAGCATGAAGCACAGTGCCATGGGGCGAGAGGGAGCACGAACTTATATTGCATATTTTACTTATCATAATGCTTTAGTCACAACAATACCAATAGAAATCGCATCAAATATTGTAGATATCGATGAAATAAATTAACATTAAATTTATAATTTGTATTAATTTTCAACACTTTTAATACACTGACGGACTCATAAACTGCATCAAGGTAATGAACGACTTTGAAATGAATATTTTAACCAAGTATGCAAACTTTCTATACAGATTTAAATTGAAAGCTTTAGATTGGTTCGTGAACTTTAAAACAGCGTAGGGTCATATCCTTAAGTTTGTGTACTGGAAAGGACCTTAAGACTTTTTTGAAGAAAAAACAGAAATTTAAGGAAAATTGGTTTAATTAAAAAATTGGTTTTAACAATAGACACAAACTTTATGCAAGGGTTTATTTATGTTTTAATAAGGTGTATTACCTCCACGTGCCCTTATTACGGATTCTAATTGGTTCCGCATAGATTTTATTAGGGTTATTAAAAGATTTTGCGGAATATTGTCCCATTCTTCTGAAAGTGCTGTTCTTAGTGCTGCCATTGTCGTGGGCAAAGGGTTTCTCGCATATACAGCTCTTTTTAAATTGTCCCAAACATGCTCAATGGGATTAAGATCCGGGCTGCGTGCTGGACAATTCATTGTACGTATCCCAACCTCTTCGCAATATTGTCGAACTTGTGCAGCAACGTGCGGCCGGGCATTATCCTGCATTAAAGTAAAATTTTCGCCTATGAATCCCATGTAAGGCACCACGTGATCTTTTAAGATCTCTGTTATGTAGCGATGTGCAGTCAAACCCCCTCTATTACCGTTTTGACGGACCATGTCTATGAACACAAGTTCTGTTCGCCCGTTCATCGATATGCCACCCCAGACCATACACGAACCGCCTCCAAAAGGAACACGTTCCTCAATGCAACTTTGAGCATATCGCTCCCCACGTCGACGATAGACTCTTCTGCGACCATCTGCACCATATAAACATATCCTACACTCGTCCGTGAACAATACGGAAGCTCATTGCTCTTCTGTCCAATTCAAGTGATCACGCGCAAATCTTAAGCGAGCTTGACTGTGAGCTACAGACAACTTTGGACCATTTGCTGGTCTAAAAGGTGTGATATCCGCTTCCTTTAACCTTCTTCTTATTGTTCGTGCACTCACGTTTACTCCTCCCATCCATCCAAGCCCTCCCGCACCAATGCTACAATTTGAGCCGCTTGTTCGGACGAAGTATCCATATTATGGTTCAAAAACTCTCGATGAGTTAAAAAACTGACCCAACAATTCTGCTGGTAACAATAATTCAATTGACAAAAGAATAAAAAATCAATGAGAATCAATTTAAAAATCTTTGCTATAAATAACACGCAAATCTGATACTACGAGTAAATTTTCTTTTCCCGGTTATATTCATTTGTTTTACTGCAGTTCTATTTTTAAATTTTCCTTTTTTTTTAAATTAAGAGCCAGTCTCTCCATATTTATATAATTTAATCTAAAAAGTTTGCATACTTATTAAAAAAAATAATTTCAAAGTAATCCTGAACTTTGATGTAGTTTATGAGTCCGTCAGTTTATTTTAATGACAATTAAATTCATTAAATTCCTAACATATCTTCCTTTTTTCGTCCCTCTAAGTCTCAGAAAGCTTCAGATTAGTATAAATATAAACGAGATTTAAAAATTAGTTTGTCAAAGAAGTTTCACTTCTGACATGTGTACTTTGTACGCACGCACTTTTTTAATTTCATAGGCGTTGATTTAGTGAAATTAAGACATGACATGCAGAATCCTGCTCGAAGGACCAGATTTAAAACGTACAATACTTACGTGAAGTAATGATAATACTCGTGGTTTTTCGCCCACGGCACATGCAATTCAGCTGAAACGTGGTATTGCATAGCCTTACAATTAACTGGTTCAACGTACAGCAAATACGCTTGATGGATAGCATTGAAATCTTTTAATATCAATTCATAATATAAACTATCTTGATCTGTCTCGTAGTTTATTATTTGTTTCTCGAAAGAAAGGTCTGATGGCATATCAACTGTTATTTGCCTCGATGAATAATCATTTATATCTACATTTAGAACAATCTGGAAAAAACACATTTTACTTACACTCTTACTTAATGATATATATATATATATATATATATATATATATATATATATATATATATATATATATATATATATATATATATATATATATATATAACGCATCCTGTAAGTCGCAATTCCGTAAAATGCTCTAAACAAGCATACAAACATACAAGAAAATTAGAAACTCACGGGTTTTCTTGTGGGCGAGACTTTAACGACAACATGACTCCAATCAGGATTCATTTCTTTAATGGTATGGAGATTGATAGTGGCCAATTTCCTTTTACCGAAATCAGTGGCCACCCCAGTCCACCGGCTCAGTTCGGATAACGAAATACCAGATTTGCTGAAAACATTACAATCTTATATAAACCGTGCGCGATAAGTTGAGTCGCCTGGAATGCAACCCGCTACCCCTGTAACTTCCCCTCAAGCTCCCGTGTTGTACTGTAGGCAAAATAGCAGAGACGAAGTTGCGGGTGGAAACTTGTAATTTTTTTTTGTGCACAGTACAACCATGCGTCTGTGGCGACACCGCCCCCAGGTCTCAACTTATTGCGCACGGGTAGTAATTACCAAATTGGGGTCTCATTTACAAACAGTGCCATACATACATCGGCGTCGAGTTCTCAAATTCACTTCGATCAAAATGCGCGCATTTAAAACTTTAAAATCTATTTGATGTAAATATGAATCATCGATTTACTGTCTTACCAATATCTATATGTATGGTAGGTATACTTGGCATTACATCCAAAGATCCAGTCTCTGTCGTCAACATTATTAGCTTCAATGGCTACGAATCGGTTTTGGGGGTATTTTACGAGTCTTATCATTAGATATGTTGTTCTGAAATACATATAAAAGTATTTTTACTTATACTAAATAATAGAGTATTATTTCAAGAATGGATTGTTCTTAATTACCGGAAAACTGAAGTATGATAAATAAAATAGATTTACATTTATTCATTTTTGGTAATACATTTTTTCAAACATCTATTTGTTCGATGCCATGTGTTGTCATTGCCATGTCAATCTCGTTTTCAAGGAGTAGCAAATAGCAAGATATAGATATGTCTCTTTTCCTACTTCATAGGTTAGTTGGTTGATCAACAAGGTCAGGCGGCAGTCGTCCTAGTATAAACGAAAACAAAAACAAACACACGCAGAATTTTTACTTTCTTACAATATCCAACAAAACGTATTCAAAAATTTGTAGTTACTCAAACAAATGTCATATCATCTTTTACTATCAGTGTACAGATTTGATTAAATAGTAACAAAAAACATAAATAAAACGTAAACACTATTTCTGTCGTTATTCGTATTTCCTACATCTCGACGTATTGGAATTATGCCAAAACACCATTTTCACCTTGCAATAGGGCAAAATGAAATCACAAATAAAGCTAATGATGTAATAGGCTACATTAGTTAATGATCTATAGATACGTATTTTATTTGCAATTTAAACGTAATTCTTGCAAAATATCTAATCAAATCATGTACATAAAAACTTATCAATATTTCACAGATATTTTGGTTGGTACCATTTGTATACGAACACCAATAAAATGCTGAACAAATAATATTAAATTACAGTACATTAAATATAATTAAACATTAGTTTATAAATATTACTTTTCGATTTCCGGTCTAGATATCTGATAAACTCTTCTATTGTCCTCGTACCAAAAGGCTTCGGCTAACATTGAAGTTTCTGCACGACCGATCGCAGGGTTCAAGATCATCGAACGATTCGCCTACAATAATAAAAAAGAACTCGACACTACACTTGGATTCACGCAACTTTATAAACTCAAAAATATCATTTATTTATTTATTTATGGCACACCAACAGTACACATATTATTAAGTCACATTACAAATCATTTAATATAAATGTTCTGATGTGTGGACCCATTATACGAATGCACAGCATTTACAATTCAAATGTCGTCAATGGAGTAATAATTTAATTAATGTCGACATTATGCATAGTCACAATTATAATGCCAAGTACTAACACAGTACTTACATACATCATAATCATATACTTCCATAATCTGAGCTAGGATAATATTTTTGGGAACATACTATGAGGCCGTGTGGGTCCAATCAGAAGTAAATATAAGCCCGGACAATATAGCCGCCACGCTTATCTAAGGCGGACTACACATACTCGTAACGTCAGTATGTAGGGTTCCTAACGATATTTTTCTTTACCGTCCCCCGCGAGAAAAACTGCCTAAGCCGTCCATGCCATAGTAGGATTCAAACCAGGAGCTTCTAGGTTAGCCTTAAACCAAATGTTCCCACATCTATTCCAACTATTTTCTGGCTCATTGTACTAGAAAATTGAAGTAAATATGTAGTTGCGCAGAAGTTTAGACGTTTCGTCGTAACTCTTTTTTATGGTTCCCCTGGCCGTAGGGAACGAAACGCGCGCCTCCTCGCGGCATAGGCACGGGCAGCGGGACCTCCACTCAGGAGTCTTACTGCCTATTAACGGGAGGCGACGGCGGTCCATCGCTCCGCAGCATAGCAAAATTAAGTCTGAGGGCAAGGCCTGTGAGAATAATCGGCAGTGAACCTCAGGCTCCGAATAGTTTGCTTCGATTCAAAATATACTATAGTAATATTTATTTATATCTCTAAAAAAATTTAATTATAAATATTTTTGTTTCTTCTTTACTTCCTTCCTTTGTATCTGACCTACTGAATCCTCATAAAATATTAACCGGGGCTATTCTAAGCATGCAGTATTGTTGAGTTAAATACAATTTTAACTCTAAAGCTAAGAAAGATAGTTTTTAACTTTTTACATTATAATAAATAGTTCAAAGCTCTAAATAAATGTTTTACTTATTTCATAATATAAAACAAACTTACTTGAAAGTACATATCTGCCTTGTCCATCATTACATGTTTGTCTTCGACTATTTGCTCTGTTATTGGATCGACAATCGAAAATAAGTATCTATTGATTGCCATTACTAACTGTTTACACCAAACTATGCATACGTGATCTGGTGAGACCCATACTCCCGGTATAGACGTTGTCTATAAAATAAATTATAATTTAAAACATCTAATTAAAAGCAATATTTAAGCAGTATACGAATTCATTCTAATCCTTCTTTATAAAATAACTAGTTGACCCGGCAAATTTTGTTCAGCCATATGAATTTAAAAAAGTAGCCTATGTCCTTCTTGAAGTTCCATTATATGACTATACCGAAATTGGTTTAGCGATTTAGGCGTAAAAGAGTAACAAACAAACAGACAAACTCACTTTCCCATTTATAATATTATAGTTAGGATAAACATGTGCAGTTTTTTAGTCATTTTTACAAAAAAAGAACATCATTCATTTAATAATTGGCTAATATTAGCGAATTTATTATAGCCTATATTTACAAACAGATTCAAACATAATGTAAAAAGATATATAAATAAAAAACATCTGCCCTTGTATTATATATTTATAATGTGTATAATAATTATTTCTTTATTTCACCACAAAAAATCTCGTTTCTCATGAGTTATAAAAGAAATTATTTGCTAGCTCTGTGAACAAGAGAACATCATAATTCAGTTATCTTTCGGAGGCGTCGGATTTCTCGGAATCCGAAAATATCATATGATATATCGAGATGATATATCAGTATTTAAGGAAAAGATGAACAATTAACTCCGTAGCAACACTCACAGTGAAACTCGGGTTCGAAGTAACAGCTTATGATACAGTCAGATTAAAGATTGGAAAAACATATGGGATCCAATTATAAAAGATACATATTGAATAAATAAACTCGGTGATATATCAAGGTTAAACTGTTATTATAAAACAAGTTTATTATTCACACATTATGGGGTATCTAAGAGAAAATGTTAAAGATAAAAATAACATATCTTAAATTTATCGACAAGATTATACTCGTATACATATCGAAATTACGAGATGTGATAATAGATGATTGTAATCAGAATTTGTGAATGTAATTCTGATATAGTTTCAGAAATAAAATGATTACGAAATAGTCGAAATTTTAAATATAAATAGTATTTAGGAGTATTAGGAGAGAAACTGATTTTAATCCCAGACGAAAACCAGATCCCAAACTAAAAGAATAATTGTTGAAATGTTTGAAAGCTAAACCACGTCCATCAGATTCGATTAATAGCCATGTTTTGTGAAAATGTGAGGCACCATTCTATTTTTTTTTTTTGAGAAATGCGATCCGCAAGTTTTTTTCACCACATAGTTTTTTCTGCAAGGACTAACTTAAAATGCAAGTGCCACCTATATATAGGTAAAACGGCAACCAGAGTATTTATACTTGACAGCAACAATGATATTACAATACTTAGAAATAGGCCTGGATAAAGCTGAGATGAAATGCCCAGGAGATTGTTTTACGACTGTCTAGTTTTTTCTTACATGCATTTTAATTTATTCAAAGACTTAACGATAGATATATGTATACATTTTTTTTAATCGCTTCTTCCCATCCTCTTCGGTGCTGATCTAGACTGATAAGTTATCATAGGAGTAAACTTTAGCACGCCATTTATAGTTAGTGCTTTTGACAACACTACTTCCTTTTTTGATTAAATAAACATCACTTAAATACGGTAAATGTGGGCAATCTTAACTTTCATTTAAGCTACCCTTACGGCGAACATATGAACACGCACTTTAACATTTTGATCTCAAAATTAAAACACTTACCAAACTATTTATATAGCTATCATTCGAAGACGTCAACCCTGATGGCATAAGCACGTCTCGTGGCCCATTTCCAAAGCTCAGCAATATTTTCCTATTTCTTATTTCCTCATTTTTATTAACAAAACTATCCCATTCGTACTGCATGAGCATATAGTAGTCATTCATTTTCATGTCAACATTTATAACTGGCGCTTCTAATGGGGACGCGAGTGCTATTGCCAAATTTGTGGTGTTTATTGTTGGTGGATATGCTAATAATCGTTTAGCAATTAATCCTCCCTGCGGCAAATACAGAAATTTCGATTTTGTTTAAGATAGTATAGGTATCATATAAAATTATTAACATACTCATAAAAAAAAATTCTTACACTATGTTGATGTGTATAAGTTAATTTAATAAAAGGTGTTTAGAAGGTCATCATGAGTCATCATCATGAAGAAAAAAGACTTAATATTATGATTAAATGTACTTTGAAAAGTTAAATAAAAAATGCAATGTTGTCAGGTGATTTAAAATATTATATTTTCTGAAATTAAATAATTACTACTTAATAATGATATATAATAATGATGATTGTGACTTTAAATCTTAATAAATAATATAAAAATATATGTACATAAAAATGATGTAAGAGGAGTGCTTCTCCTGCTGACAAACAGCAGAGCAGTTTGGTGGAAATTATATTAATTTGTACTAATTAGATAAAGATTAAATAAAAATGTTGAAAAGGTAAATGTTTAAAAGTTATGATATTTAATCAAATTTAAGTATATAGTGTCTTTTAACTTCTTATATGAAGCAATGTTAAATTTTCCTTGCAATCACATATTAACTCATCTAAACTTTTCAACTTCTCTGATTTTTTTAAGCCAAGTTTTTAAAAATTAAGAGAGTTATGACAAATACATTTTAGCCATATCCAAAAAAGACAATTTGAGCCGTTTAAATCGACAAATGACAGTTCATTTGAAGGAAGAGAATGAAAGTTACTCTCATACCAAAGAAGAATAAAAATATTTTATATTTCTATTTAATAAGAAAACAACAACAACCCTGAATAGGCAAGCGGTTTTGCTCTCAAATCCCCCATTTCACCATGTACTTTAGTATTTAATTTCCTAGCCTTTTAACAATTTACATGAAAATAATAGGTCTCTACCTGTGAAATTGCCGTTCTGCAGTACTGGCCATTTCAAATCAAAGTAATTTTTGTTTGGCTAAGAATTCTAATTTCAAATTAATTTTATTTTAAAAACATGGAATTCTTTTTCCAAAAGTAGTCATTTGTTTATCGATTAGTGTTACATTTTCATCGCATTTCAATCTTTTTCGTCATTATGGATACGTTAAAAATTCGAGTAATTATGGAATATGAGTACCGTCGTGGCAGCAACGCGGCACAAGCGGCACGCAACATCAACGACGTTTACGGAGCTAACACTATAAACCAACGCACTACGTTATTGGTTTGCTCGCTTCCGTTCTGGGAATTTCGACCTGAAAAATGAACCTCGCGGTCGTCCGAAAACTTTAGTCGACAATGACGAATTAAAGGCGATTGTGGAAGCTGATGATACACAATCTACGGCTGAATTAGCAGCAGCTTTCGACGTTAGCGTCAAAACAATATTGGTCCATTTGCGTCAAATTGGCAAGGTAAAAAAGCTTGACAAATGGGTGCCCCACGAACTCAATGATCGCCAGCGCGAAGTACGCGTCGAGACGTGCCTTGCACTGCTCAACAGACACACAAATAAAGGAATTTTGAACCGCATTGTTACCTGCGATGAAAAATGGATACTGTTTGATAACCGCAAGCGCTCAGCAAGTTGGTTGGATTCTGGTTCAGCACCTAAACAATGCCCTAAACGAAAACTTACCCCTAGAAAAGTGATGGTCACTGTTTGGTAGTCTAGCGCCGGTGTGATTCATCACAGCTTCTTACCAAACGGGGTGAGCATTACTGCAGACGTGTACTGTGAAGAACTGAACACAATGATGGAGTAGCTGGCACATCTCCAACCGGCATTGGTCAATCGCTCGTCTCCGCTGCTCCTGCAGGACAACGCGCGACTTCATACAGCACAGCAGACGGTGTCCAAGTTGCAAGAACTGGGTTTGGAAGTTCTCCGTCATCCGCCCTACTCACCAGACCTTGCGCCTACAGACTACTACTTTTTCCAGAATTTGGATAACTTCTTGGCGGGAAAAAAATTCAATACCCGAGAGGTAGTACAAAATGCCTTTGAAAAATTTGTTGCCTCCCGTCCAGCTGATTTCTTTAAGAAGGGCATCAATAAACTGCTACTGCGTTGGCAAAGATGCATTGATTGCATGGGTGATTACTTCGATTAATACAAATAAAAAATACATGAAAAAAATTCATTTAAATTTTTTCATACAAAACGGCAATTTCATAGGTAAAGACCTAATATTAGATTATACTGTGCCTTTAAAACATATTTTTTAAACTTACCATAGAATGTCCAATAAGTATAACGGTTGTAGGAACTGATTTTGTGAATTTATTATTTTTATATAAATTTAATATTTTTGATATACATGCAACTGCAAAATTAGTTTGACTTTCCAACACTCCGCCATATAATCCAGATAACTCTTCATTGTAACTGACTAAAAAAATTAAATAACTAAGTAACACCTAGTAATGTCATAAAGTCATTCAATTTAGATACTAATAAATGTTGCATTTTGAGCTAATCACATATATGCATTCAGTACAAAATTTTCTACAAATGTAACAATAAATGAAAAATAAGTATACTGGCACAATTCATACAGCACCATCTAGTCCTTAGGGACTAGCCCCCATAGCACTTGTGTTATAGGTACTAGACAACTGATAAACTAAATATATACCTTTTTTTGGAAATATATACCTATTATACAGGGTGACTGACAACACCGTCCAAATTCACACAGAAGAATCTTTAGTAAAAGTTGAGAAACATGTATTTTAGTTTAGTATCACATAGTACAAAAATTTTGAGTAATCAGCAACACAAAGTTATCCCAAAAAATCGCAATTTATACATACTACGGCGCGCAAGTGTCAATGATCTCTCCATTAGTACCGCAAAAAATTGAAGAATTTCGTACAATGACCTCTTTAACTACTGACAGTGGTCACAAACATTTTTGTATTAAGTGCGCTTTACATAAAATGTTTGAAAGAGAAAAAATTTACTAACTTTTTAATATAAATTAATGTTATTGTAATAAATTGTTTATTTAGATTTTATATTATAACAGTTATAAAAATTGAGTTACAATTAATAACTCGGCAGAAATAAAAAAATGAAAATTCAAAAATCAGAATCCGAATCCTCTGTATCGGAGTTACTGCTTTGTGACGACGTCTCGTCTCATATTTATTACAAAAGAATTAATAACTTACATAACAACTCATATTATAATAACTTACAGCCTCAGGTAAAAGGTTTACAATCCCGAGGACGGCGGTCATTGCATCTGTGCGAGCGAGTACTCATTATATTTACGCGGGAGAGACAGAGATAGGTAATAACAGTTTAACGTACGAAATTTGCAGCATATGACTCTTTTGTACGATTGAATTACTGACCGCGCTGCTAAATATTTTCCTTGGGTGGAAATATTTTATGGTGAAAATTTGACATACAATTTTTTTGCAAAAATGGGTTCCTTACATGATGTTTAGTGCATAAAAAAAATTTGGACGGTGTTTTCAGTCACCCGGTATATAAACACACAGACACGAGACGGGAATTGAACCCATGACCTTTATAAGTGTACCGAAGAGTGTCAACCACTACGCCACAGAGGTCATCAAAATAAGTAATCATACAAATAATAGATTTCTGATTAATAAAAGAAGTTACATCAATATAAATTGTGCATAACTAGAATTATTCAACCGGTGCCGTGTGGCCCCGGCCAGTGAAAAGAATAGGGTCACCCCAGGTCATTCCAAGAGAGTCGTTAAAGGCAACTGATGGACTACTCCTTTGCCAGCTTGCATGCGGCAAAGGAAGTGCACCTCTTGGTTGCAACCGGAATATAACGCTGGGATGATGATGAGAATTATTCAACCTACAGTAATTATACAATTTAAAATATAGGTATAAAAACTTACTAGTAAAATAATCAAAGTGATACTCATATCCCCTAGATAAAGCCTTCCTCAAGGCTACCGAGGCCAAGGATCTTGCTTGCATATGGCTGCCTGAATTCCCAGGCAAAAATAAAACAGGTACCCCATCAAACCTAAGAAATATTCTTTTTATTTAATTGAAAAACTAGAAATTACATTCACTAAGATAAGAACAAAAAGAGTAACAATTCATTATGAAAAAAAAAATTATTCTGATATATTTCACAATATAATATAAAATAAATAATATTGAGGAGTCCTATGTCCAGTAGATTATTTAGATAGAACTTATAATAGTTATTTATAACAAACTGCCTTCCAAGGATTGATTTTTTTGTTATTAGGTTTCAGTTTAGTGTATGTACATAAATAAATAATTTATAAATCATTATATCATAAAATTCATGTTTTTCAGATTCACTAAAGACACAAAATTCAATAGACACAGTTCTATTGTCGTTGAAACTAATAATTCAATGAAAATAGTATTTATTGTAGTTTTTCTGTTATTGTTTGTATTATTTACTTTTAAGGGTACACTAGCTATTAATTGAACCTTTGCATTCGGAGAGCACATAACAGTCCAACTAATTTGAAGACTCGAGTGACACTACTGCATTGATAGCACTGTACAGGGGCGGAGAAAGAATAGCAACCTCTGTGGCCGGGGTCGGCCTGACGTAAAAGGCGACAAAACAACCCAACCTAGCTACGTGGTAGGGCCTCAAGCCCGTCTGGATGGCTACCACCTTTGGTTTTAAGTATGCCGCCATAATAACCTTGTGTTGTGTTCCGGCATTAGTGACCCAAGTTCTTGTACCCTTATGGGACAGCAGCGTATTTGCGATGCCACTGGCGTTGCAAACACCTATAAGCGACGGTAACTGCTAAATTCTAAGCGGGCTGTCAGCCTGTCTGCTGTCCTATGCAATAAAAAAAACCATATTAAATAAGCAGGCCCTATATGTCTCATATATTGCTTGAAATTTTACATGTTTGTTTATTAAAAAGATTTTAAAGTACTTAACATTTTACCAATTTGGCAGAAATCATCCCAAGTTGCTGATTCGTGCAAGCAAAAAAGATCTCGAGTGCCAAAGATTAATATTTAAATTTTAAGTTTTTTTTTGCAAGGGATTTTGATTTTCTTATATCACAGGTAAAGTTGGATAGCTAGAGAGTAATCCTACAGATTTGATTTACCAATAAAAGTTAATTTAGTCTCAATACAGGAATACTTTGATAGTAAAGATACTTTAGTTATGAAGCATTATTTTACACCAAATTCTAACATCAATACAAAATTTAAACTATTTGGCACAAAGTTTCATGGAAATCTAAAGTCCTCTGTTTGACATTGGCCTGTAGTTTAATATAAACATAAAAATACCTTAATTAAATTAAGTATTGTTATTGAAACAATATATTATAATATGTATCTGCATTGAGTGTAACGAACTCATTAATAATTCAAAACATAAATATACTCACCACATCTTTCTAGCTCTTTCAGTGAATCTGCCTTCACTGTAAGCATATAAACCATAGTGAGGGTAAACATTGTTCTCTGGTAGAGAAATATGCTGAAATGTTTAATTAATATTAATAAATAGTACTCCAAGACATAAAATTATGTTTACTGTGAAAAAGAAACATACCACAAATTGAGGATATTCGAACATATAAGTCATCTCACAGTGATTCGTTTTGTCGCTAAAATAAATATTGAAGACTCCCAACAAATATGCCAAAACAAATAACACAGAAACAATTTGGAAAATACTTGAGCTCATAATTTTCGGCAGATTCATGGTTGATGATAAACTACTTTATCTCTAACAAAATATTTTGACGATAGGTACTAATATAAATTTATATATTCCTGAAAATAAAATAATTAAAAACACCAAAAAAGCCGCCAAATTCCTCACAAAATTTACAAATTAAAAAACACGGTACGGCAGCAACAAACGAAACGAACACAACACAGAAAAAAATTCTAAAACAATCTTTGACGTATTTTTGACAGATGACAGTGTTGACAGTACAATTTTTTAAATTTATTCTATTCATGTACATATTCATGTACATATTTATATTATTCTATTCATGTACATATGCCTGGCCTGGCCTGAAACTAATCAACATACAGTGTTGCCATATATACAGATTTATCTGTATCTATACAGATTTTTGACCACGATTGGCTTAACTTTTATATCTATACAGATTTTAGGATGAGGACGTATTTTTTGATAAAACTAATAATTAAGTATCATTTTTATTGTGTAATAAGAGTTAATTTTGTTTTGAATTTTTTTTCTGTTGATAGAGGTGAACCCTTGTCGACTTCTAGGCAAAATTAATGGCTTACGGAAGGGGAATTCCCGAATGTAATTTGTTAGGATATTTTCTGCAATAAACTTGATTAGAACTAAAACAAGAAACCATTTAGGCACTGAAACGATGGAGGGATTAATTTTAACCAAACAATAACTCAATAATGAGCCATGTTATAAGTTTAATATCGATAACAATTTGATTTTCAAAATGAATAAAAATATGTGCAAAAAGTAAGAAATATATTTTATTGATAGTCTTTATTTTGTCAGTTTACCTAGGTTTGTAGTTGTACAGTGGCCTCAGTTGAGAGATTTCTGTTTCAGAGCTAAGTATTTTGGAAGGTTAACATAATGAGAAGAAAATCAGACAGCCCATAGCTTTTAAGATTGTAAATTAAAATTGTAATAATATAGCTAATAATAATTGTTCCCATACAGATTTTATACAGATTTTATTCAGATTTTTTGACCTTTTGATTCAGATTTATCGAATTAGAATGTGGCAACACTGTCAACATATCAACAACGTTGTATCAGCTCAGTGAAATCGAAATCAGTGGATCTTTGAAATTTGGTTTAATTGCAAATATTGTAGAAAGAAGAAAAGAGCTACAAAGACTAAAAACGAAATGGAAGTCTTCCTTTTATTCTTTAGTTTCTTACTACTATTGTTGGTTGGAGTTCTTCTATTAAGAATTATATTTTTGTTATATTTGATCTTCTCGACAGATTGTAAACTTGATAAAAATTCACCACTGCGAACCATTATTTGCATTGGGTCAGGCGGTCACACTACAGAAATGCTACGAATAATAAAAAATCTTAATTTCACCAAGTATTCACCGCGGTTGTACATGATGGCTGATAATGACGTTAATAGTGAAATTAAAATTCACAATACTGAGAGCGGTGACCACAGTTACAATGTATGTAAAATTCCTAGGAGTAGAAATGTGAAACAATCTTTTCATTCATCAATGTTTAGCATTTTGTATGCTACAATACGAACTATTCCTATCATTTATAATTTTAAACCAGACTTAATTATTTGTAATGGTCCTGGTACTTGTTTTCCCATATGTATTGTAGCTTTTATGTTGAGATGCCTGTTTGTATTGGACTGTAGAATTGTATTCATAGAAAGTATTTGTAGAGTGAGAACAATGTCCTTGACAGGTAAGGTGCTGCAGTACTTTGCAGACATTGTAGTTGTACAGTGGCCTCAGTTGAGAGATTTCTGTTTCAGAGCTAAGTATTTTGGAAGGTTAACATAATGAGAAGAAAATCAGACAGCCCGTAGCTTTTAAGATTGTAAATTAAAATTGTATTGAGATTTTAAATCTATAATGTTCCATCCTAAGTTAAGCACTATGAAAAATAAAAGTATTTTCATATCAAAATTATGTACTTGATCAATTTTGTGTCGTATTAACCATATTGATAGAAGTTAATACCAGTTTATTGTTTTTCTTATTTTTTATGGACTCTACATTGTACAGTCACCGTCAGATATATTGTAGCAGACAAGATGAACAAATACTTCTGAACAATTTAAAATGTCAAAAAGTTCCATACACTACAAGTTACCATTAATATCTGAACATTCATTACTGCATTAATATCTGAGCAGATGCTTGTCAATAATTTCTATACAAACAACTAACCAAAAATATCTGAACACTAACAACGTCAAGTGTATCTATGCAGACAAACACTGAGCTTACCTAATTCATTACTGTGTGATTTAAAGGATGAACTAAAAACGAATATCTGTAGATATAGTCTATAGATACACTTTGTTCAGATACTTTTGGTTAGTTGTTTGTATATAAATTATTGACAAGCATCTGCTCAGATATTAATGGTCACTTGTAGTGTATGTAACTTTTTGACATTTTAAATTATTCAGAAGTATTTGATCACCTTGTCTGCTACAATATATCTGATGGCGACTGTACATAGTACCTGCCTATGAGAGTTCAAGGAGTGACCTTTAAGCTTGAAGTCAACCTCATCTGCTAGCTCTTGCACCCTGCTGAACAACATGAAGCTCTGATACAAACACACTAACTATAGTATGTATTAGTACTCAGCGATGGATCTCAAGCTCCAAAGTAAAAGCTTTGGCTGCAATAAGGTTCAACCACTTGGATGACGATAAATTTTATATTTATTGTCATCATATTTATATTTGCTAATAAAAATAATACAATTTGAAACTTGAGCTTTAGAAAATAATGAAACAGATAAACAAGTTTAAGAAAATATTTTAATTAGGGAGATCGGTTTACAAATTTTTGCAGTTGATTATATTTGTTATATAAAGACTCACATACTACCTTAATATTTACTTCATTTGTAAAATTTGATCTTGTACATCATTTCACATAACCATATGTTTTATCAGAATCTATTATTCTTGTTCATTAGTATAATTATAAAATACATTTTAGATATATGAATATAAATATATATGTAGACCCATTTGGCATGCAAATATTTAACATTTTTGTCATATATGTTTTGACATCTAGTAAATTATATCATATGGTAATTTTAATATGGATAAATGAAAACAGCTAAAATGAATATGCCTTTATAAAGATGTATATTATTTATTCATAATTGTTTGATATTTAAACATACTTAATGTATAAAGTTTCCAAATTATTACATTTATCTTTGTACTAATAACTCCACATTGTAGTAAAAATTTTGTTTGACTAAATAATACAATTTGATAATCAAATAGTACAACATAACATACAATATAATTTACATGTAATTAAATACTAAAAAAATATTTGTTGAAATGTTTCATTTCATTCTTACACTTAATATTGCCAGTCAAGAACTTTTTATTTATTTTTGTTTGGAATAACATGTCTGCAGATAACAGTTGAATTTTGCTTGGGTAACAGACAAAAAAAAAAGTGAAAACTGTAAGAAAAATTGTATTTTACAATTATAACTTGATAATTAGTTATTTTCATTATTACAAGCTATGAATGCAATGAAAATCCTCCCTAAATTCATTTTCATAAATAATTATGAAAATGCATATGGATGCAAATGCATGCAATGGCGGCGCCTGGATTGCAAATGCATGCAATGGCGGCGCTGGATATAAATCCAGGCGCCGCCTTAAGCATATTCTGCGGCGGGATGCGGGGTGATCAGTCTATGCGGGGGCACAGACTTTACGCAAGTTTTAACACGCACAGACATTATGCAAAAATTGCAGGATTCAAATTATTATATTTGTACTACTTGAAGGATATAAAAAATAACAGTGCCTAGGGACGCCCAAAAGAAGCGAAGCTTTATAGTTAATATAAAGCGTAGGAATTAAGCGTTAAAAAAATAATGAAATAAAAGACAGGAAAAAAAGCTAAAAAAACGCCTAAAAACGCAAGGCTACAGCGGAGCTCTCTTCGTATTTTATTTTTAATGTATTAATTTTTATTTTCCCAAGTTTTCCGTTTTTATTTTGTCATGGCTTTATTTTTTCCTCACGTCTTCTTTTTCATTATTTTTTTAATGCTTAGTTCCTACACTTTATACTAACTATAAAGCTTTGCTTATTTCGGGCTCCCTAGATGACACTGTTATTTTTGATTACATTTGACTTTTCAGCTACTTTAAACCGGCTGCTGCAAATAGTACACGTCCTTTAAAACCCTTAAATATTCAAAAAATAAGTTAGTCTATTCAAATTGATTTCAGTAAAAATATGGTTTATTAACTTTTATAATTTTACAGATGACCATTTCGACTCCTTGAACCAAAATTGCTAATAAAATCAGATGAATAGATTAGTATTTAGGTGAATAAATATCTCTTGTATGAGGTTTTCTACATATTTACTTTTTAATAACTAATGATGCAATAATAAAACTTGTTTTAATGAAAATTCGTTTCATACAATCTAAAAACCGCACTTGGGCTATATAATTATTTCTATCCAATAACAGAAAAGCAAGGCATTCGACGCATTTATCAAGACAATTCACAAGGTCACACATGTTATTCCAACAGATGACTGTCTTTAATTACACTTTCCAGTGTCTATGTTTGCATGAAAATTAGAACAAATAAAAATTAACCCTGACCAATATCATTGACCCCGTTAACACCAGATAGATTTTAAGTGGAGGATTTGCACATTCGAAAATACAATCCGGTTATCTCTGAAATATGAGCAATGAGACATAAGAATATTTTTTACATTTATTCAGGCACATTATATTCAGATCATAATTAAGTTTTCTATATTGGTGCTTAACCTTTACTATTATAGGTAATAAGGCAACTATATATGCTAACATTGATTCGACTGACGCCACTTGTCTTCATTCCTTATCAAAAGACAAGTACAATGTCATAATATTGACCAATTATTTATGTTCTGTAGTCTTAGAACTTATGAATTTACAACAATAATATTATTGGCAATAATTTTGTATATTCATCAGTCTTTACAATAAAAATGTATAAAAGAAAATATTAAAAAAAAAAGCAGTGAATCCACAAACATGGATAACTTTCTCCCTTTGTCAAAGTTATAATGGGATGTGATTCAATCAATATATAAACTACTTAATGCTAAATATTCTGTGAAATCAATCATTATAAACGTCGAAGAATTATTAATATATAAATTTCACATCAAAACATTTACAAAAATAATTCTGGCTTTAATTCAGCATTTCTATTCGATTTATTCCATATTAAAAATGCATTTTAAAATGCTTAAACTAGATTTGCACCAGCCTGAATGCTACCATAATTTTAAAAAGACATTACACATTAAATGACAATTGGTGTATAATATCAAAGGCTAATAATAATGTAACCAACATTATAATACTTAAAAGCATGTCTTAAGTTAGTATGGTTTAGAATTAAACAATATCTCTTAACAAATTTTACTATTGTAAGTTAATTAAGACAAACCAGAACGAGAAGTTCAAAAAATATATATTTCTAAATAAAGTATACAAAAATGGTAGAAAGTATTTGCCTGCTACTTTTATTTTAACACATTAGTGTGAATTTTTAAACATATGTTTAAAAATGCGCAGAGTCCAAGGGGGGCAAAAGATCATAGAGGCAAACCCAATTTGTAAAATATCAGTCGCAATGGTGTCCATCGACTTAGGCAAATATTGCCGCTTTCGGTGTAAAAGTTTATTATATTTCCTCCTCTTTTAGAAACCACAACAAATCAATAAATTACAGTTCTTAAAGAACTATTCCTTATTAAGGTGTCATATAAGAGTTGTTATATAGATTTGAAAATTAATAAATGTTTTTGTATTAGTAAACAGATACTAGCTTTCCTTTTTGAACATCTATTAACATTAGCTAAGATGCCTATAATTAAGTCACTAAGCAAAACTTATAAATATATTCTACCATTATGTTAATATAATAACAATAATGCCAACAAATATTTAGGCACATCAAATATAACCTAGTAAAAGACTATACAACTAAATTATAAGTACAAAGGAAGAATTAAGTTGGTCTTAAGAATCTAAACAAACAATAAGTACTAAATGATTTCTAAAATACTACTTTTGTAGAACTCCATCAGACAGGAACAGGCTATACAATAATATAAATATGTATCAAATATACATAACTACTAAATCCCACTAAATCTTCCCTTATCTCAGTCATATCCCTCTGTAGATTATAAATTCTGCAAAAACAGCTTTTTAGAGCTTTCATATATTTTCATGGTTTACCAGTGCCATCAGACTGATTGCTTGTATCCTGCTTAGGACCATCATCATTTTTATTTTCCCTAGTTTTTTCATCATCAATTAGGTACATGGCCTCATCGTAAGTAGGAGGTGGTGGCTCTGAACTAGATGGTTGGGGTTTACTGGTAGCTGCATTTGCCAATAAAGCATCATACGAAGGAGGTAGTGTAGCACTGGATGCTGTGCGGGGCACCTGTCCACTGTATGCTTGTTCTGCTTGGACAGCCGCCATATCCTGAAATAAAATTAAAAATGTATTTTATCTGTCCATAATTCTGGAAACTTGACTATTATTTTATAAAACTTTAATTATAATTCATAAAACTAGTTTTACTATTATTAAGTTATTATTTTTCATAAATAATATTGTTTTATGGTGTGTGAAGGCAGATTGTATGAGATAGATAACTCTTTATTGCTTACATTTAAAATAAAACTTATAACTAGAGCAACACATTAAAAACTAGACAATAATTACAAGTAATAACAAAAAATGAAATAGTAAAACAAAAGGCATTCTAACATAGAAATAGAAGACCAGGTGTCCGAACCCAACATTATTGGAGAGAGAGCTAGGCTTCAGTAGCTTGGACATCTAGAGAAAATGGTAGAGGATCGTGCCGCGAAGAAAGCGTACCTGGGACAACCAAATGGGAGACGCCCGGTTGGATATCCTCAATATCGCTGGGAAGACAATGTAGCTCAAAATCTGCTCAACCTCGGCCATAGCTACTGACGAGAGCTAGCGCGAGACCGAGATGGCATGACGTGATTTAGTGTCGGCGGCCAAGATTCACTTTGGGTCCTTGCGTCACCATAGTTTTTTAGTTAGTTTTAAAACAAAAATGATTTTATCGCTTATAGCGATCTCTTCCAGATAACCTAACTGGAAGGAAGAGTAATAAAGAATATGGCGGTGTAGGTGAATTACAATAAATATATGTACATATATTACTGACATACACATATATATATATATATATATATATATATATATATATATATATATATATATATATATATATATATATATATATATATATATATATATATATATATATATATATATATATATATATGTATTATTTAATTTCAGAAAAACTCATAACGGGTGTCTCAGTAAGAGTGCACTTTTTAAAATTGGAATTTTTTTTTCATGGATGTTGCAACTCTGAAATTAGACAACTGTCACCTCTGTTTATTCCGATTATTAAAAATGGAGCGCTTTTCGAAAGAACAACGCGTTATAATATAATTGCGAAAACTCATTACAAAAATGGGGAGTTACGCTGAAACCGCTCGCAAACTTCGCCAAATTTTCAGCCGAGAAAGTGCACCTAATGTGTCAACCAATCGAAGAGTGGTCAAAAAATTTGAAGAAACTGGGTCAATTATGGATAAGAATCCTTTGCGTCAACGTACCGGTCGGTCTCTTGAAAACATTGCTGCTGTAAACGAGTGTCGCCGAAAACCAGAAAACATCAATTCGACATCGTTCTCAACAACTTCAAATTTCACGAAGCACTACGCAGCGAATTTTGACTAAAGACCTCCACTTTCTTGCGTACAAGATTCAGTTAACTCAGGAGCTCAAACTAGCAGGCCACGGAAAGCGCCGGCAATTCGTCAATGGAGCAAAGTGAAGTCGACGCCAATTTTTCGAAAAAAGTCATTTTCTATGATGAAGCGCATTTCCATATGAATGGCTTCGTGAATACACAGGCGGCGTGATTGGACCTTACTTTTTGAAGCCGAAATTGCAGTGACTGTGAACGGCATTCGTTACAGGAATATGATAACGGACTTCTTGTGGTCTTTACTGGACGGCATGAATCTGGACATGTGGTTTCAGCAAGACGGCGCAACCTGCCACACCGCGCATGAATCAATCGACTTATTGCACAACGATTTCCAGAACACATTATCTCACGAAATTCTGATGTCAACTGGTCACCAAGATCGTGCGATTTTTTTCTTTGGGGTTTTGTGAAACATCTGAAATCCAATGCGTCATCGGTGAGATACAGCCACATCTCTGTGCAAGTCATGAAAAGAGTAATGGCCTGTCATCGGAGCCGTGGGGGTCATTTGCCGGATATTTTATTCCATACTTAATCGGAACATGTCTCCTTTACAATACAATAAAAATATCACAACTCTGTCATAAAATACTTGTTTTTATTTTAAAATTAAAAAGTGCACTCTTACGGAGACACCTTTATTTACTTAAAATTAATAGACTATAAAGCAAAAGTGACTGTGAAGTATATTCTTGAAAGTAGTTAGCAATTTCGCTTATCATACACGTAGAGGCAGTGTGTTCCAGAGTTGGACAGCCTACACGGTAAAAGCGTTTTTATAAAAAGATGAAGTGTGTACAGGTATCACGAGCTTTTGATATGTACATTGGAAGTAGAAAGTTTCGAATCCTTCTCAATGATCTTGAAAACAGAAACACTTATAGCTTAGTTCAGATGTGGGGACCTCCAAGACAATTCACTATCACTAGGAGCAAGATTTTATCTTAATAGACTTGTAAAACTATGCTAATAGTTTATCATTAGATTCTTGTCTAAAATATCTGTTATACAGGGTGACTTTGACAAACCCGTCCAAATTCACACAGAAGAATCTTTAGTAAAAGATAAGAGAAACATGTATTTTAGTTTTGTATCACATAGTACAAAAATGTTGAGTAATCAGCATCACAAAGTCATTCAAAGAACTCGCAATTTACATAATACGGCGCTAGTGTCAATGACCTCTCCATCTGACCTAGTAAAAGGCCGAGGACGGCGGCATTGCACCGGGCGAGCGAATACGCACTACTCATTTACGCGGGAGAGACAGACAGGTAATAACAGGTTAACGTACGCTGTTTGCACCATATGATTATTCTGTACGATTGAATTAATGATCCTATATGAAATATTTTATGGTGAAAATTTGACATACAATTTTTTTTGCAAAAATGGGTTCCTTAATTGATGTTTAGTGTATAAAAAAAATTTGGACGGTTTTGTCAAAGTCACCCTGTATTCACAAAATGCATGCAATACATTTTAACAAAATTTATACATTTGTCAGTTTAAAAATGTTATATTTAATTTTATAAGTTTAAATTGGATTGTAGGCATGGTATAATTATAATCAGACAATAATTAAATTAATAAACTTAATATTTTATATTATTTATGAAGAATTGGTTTAAATGTCCCTTAAAATAAATTAAAATTATATGGTATTTAATGACTTCTCTAACCTTGAGCAACAGATACATGATGTGCAGAATCATTTCCTGAATGTTATGTCATTATTTCCAGGAAAAAAATAACATTAAATTTACAAATTTGTAATAAGGCTTGTCTCGGGCCACAAAGGGGAGGGATGAAAGGGATGCTGCGGAGATATAAATGCTGAGATGGATGTGTGGACTGTGGAGTTACAAAAATGGATAAAATTAGAAATGAGTATATTAGAGAAAATGTGAAAGTCCAGTGGTTGAAAAACTTAAAGTAACAGACTAGCATGCATGTAATATGAAGGAAAGAATGTGATATAACTAGGAAAATGACAGAAATAAGCACTCTTATGTATCCCCTGATGGATACAGAAGGAGAGGTAGACCAAAGAAAAGATGTATGGATTGTGTAAACAGGTGTGAATGTTGAGATGGCAGCTAACAGAGGAAAGTGGAAGGAGAACATGTTCTACCGACCCCATATAATGTGGGATGAGGGCAGGAAGTAGAAGACACCTCTATAGGTCAATACATGATTTACAATAGAATATTTATTAAATAAAGACAAACTTCTTTAAACTAATAATAAATTTATCTTCATGAAAAGATAAGGTATTTTTATTATTGTAACTTGGTTGATCACTTAGTGTTGACAAAATATATATAACTAAACATTATAAACAAATAACAACTTTTATTTCACTTATTATGGTTGAGGCAAAGTTTATAAGGAAAATATATAATAAAGGAAATGTACTGTAATTGTGACTAAAATAATTTAAAAATAAGAACACATATAATCCTGATCAGAATAACGAAGAAGGATTTGAAAAAATTCCAAAATTCACTTTTTACCATATTTGGATACTACATTGTCTAAATATTATTGCTACACTAAAAAAAAATTACACATATTTTAGTTTTCAAATTAAGCAGTTGTGACGGATATGATACTCTCATAGTAAAATGACGCTTGTGTATTTTTAAAATGGCTGTCCTGTAAAGTTTAATATATGTCATATCCATCACTATTCTACGACTACAAGGATATTCTAGTAATAATTATGAGCAATGAATTTGTCATGCTAATAGCAAACTGAGTTCCTCAACTGTTATTTTGCAAACACTAGTCTTATTCAATTTAAGTAGTAAATAAAACAAGAATTGCATTTTGCAATTATTTGCAAAATACATTTTTTTATTGCTATTGTGGCCCACTTAATACTATCCGTGCAGAGGCGGAGAAAGAATACTAACCTCTGCGGCCGGGGTCAGCCTGTCGTAAAAGATGACAAACCTATCTGGATGGAGACCACCTTTGGTTTTAAGTATGCCGCCATAATAACCTTATGTTGCGTTCCAGCATTAGTGACCTAAGTTCCTGTACCCTTATGCAACAGCAGTGTGTTCGCAATACCCCTGGTGTTACAAACACCCATAGGCGACAGTAACTGCTAAATTCTAAGCGAGCCGTAAACCTGTCTGCTGTCCTACAGCATTAAAAAAAAGCAGTTACAATCATGTATCGATGTTTCAACACTAGGAGCACCACAGATATGCTGCTGTCCCATATGGGTACAGAAACCTGGGTTACTGATGCCAGAACACAAAGTTATTATGGTGGCATACTTAGAGATCAAGGGTAGTTGCCATACAGACGGGTTTGGGGCCCTACCACATAGCTAGGTTTGTTTTGTCACCTTTTATGACAGACCAACACTGGCCACAGAGGTTAGTATTATTACTCCTCAACTAAGAGAAAATAATATATAATACTATTACTAATAAATTTATTTTTAAAACTTTGTTTTTCTTACCTGCCCACCAATTTATCTAGATACATGAATGGATACCTAGTGTTTTATTATATTTCAGTCTGGATGTTCTGGCTTATAAATCAAATTTGATTTTACATAAACTTAAACTGCATAAAAAAAAATTCTGTAATTCTACCAGCAAAGCAGGCAGGAACGGTTAGTGTTAAATAACATATAATAATCATTATGTATAAATATTTCTGGATTTTTTAACTGATCTTGAAATATCATAAGACCCCATACAGTAAAAAAAAACAAAGTTAAATTTTTTTTCCAAAATGACAAAACCTTAATGATAAATTGGGTTTATTTTACTTTATATATTGGCCAGACATCACTGACTTGACATTGGTGTGAAATACAAGGCTAAGGGATTTTTTTTATTATTTTATCTGTAGGTCTAGGTCTCCAAAATAAGAATGAGGAAGTAGTGCAAATATACATTTCTAAAATAGGATATAGGAGAAACAGACAAATTGAAAAAGTACCGTCTAATCTATTTATATATTCAAATAAGTTTATTTTCATTTGTAAATGCAGTATTGGTCTATGAAAAAAATTATTTAAATTATGACACCTATTGATAGTGGCTTATAGTTAAATTACAATAATAAAATAAGATATTACAATTAGGTGTAAAGGAGCCTAAAAAATACAAATGACTGGATCACAAAACATTTGCATGTATATAATTCTGAGTTAATCTTACAACAGTATGATATCATGCATATAGCCAAAAGACATCAAATACATTTTACTTTGTTAAATTCTGAACTATATATTATAATATTCAGTAGCCCTGCTTTATGATTCACTACTTACCCTGATAATAGCTCTCTGATGTAAAAGCATTTGTATAACACTTTTCCTTCGTAAATAAAGCATACTCTTCACTGCCACCATCATACCAGAACATATAAATATGGGCCCAACTAGCCACATGTGTCCCAAATTATTAAGTATGTAGCCATCGGCGTCTCCCAAGGCCAATACAGTTATCACCGTTCCCACAGAGAAAAGCACCATCGATAGGACGAAATACGAATAACTTGTACAGTCACATCTACCAAATCTCTGATCTTCATCATAGTCGTAATCACGATGTCTCAACCGATGTAAACGCTGTCTAATAAAGGGACTATCGAATACGGTAGCCATTTTAAGTGAATATTAAAAGAAATTTCAATCGAAATAACAATAACAGATAATTTCCCATTCACACTTCACAGGCTTTAACGGATTCAAATTTAGAGATCCGCTATTCTCGTTATTAAAGAAGTGAAAAATGCGTTTATGTCAAATAAAAATCAAAAGTAAAATTCTAAAGCAAATATACAAGAAAACAAGTGATGAGGTAGGTATTGTATTCTACGTATACCTAGTACTAGTACCTACAGTTAGTGGTGTACGGATTCAATTTTCAATTATCACGATAATTATTTGCAATCGATTTTCTTTCATATAATCGATTATTGGGAGAAAACTATTTCAGTTCTGGTAACCCTACTATTACATACGCAGGGAATCTCCGTTACTATTAATAGTCTAAGATCCGGGATTAGAAAATATACCCTCATCTGTTAATTATGTTAAATGACAAAACCTTGCATTAGAAGGTTTTTATTAACAAAATTAATGTTACATATTTTAGTGTGTATGACATAGTTATTAGAATGAATTGGTTGTTAAGAAACGTCCATAGACGGGAGGTATAGATATACCACAAATTAGATGAAACAATTTTTTATAGGCTGATATCAATATTATGAATTTATGAAAACAACCTCTGCCACCATAAGTCTGCTGCAATTAATAGTAATTAATTAATTAACAACTAATTTATTCAAATTTTTAACTTCTCATGTTAATTACATGTAGTGAGCTAAAATCGTTAGTATTTTATATTATATACCTTACTATAGTTGGCACCCATCTCAATGATTGCTATACTTACCTGCAGCAAGGTGAGAAAAGGTAGATAAATGTAGCTTATTTCCCTCACATGTTAATTAAAAATTACGAGCATGATTTGAAAATTAAAAAGAAATTTGATAAGAAAATGTTCAATTTCGAAAATTTAAGAAAAATATTATCATCTTTTCTTTCTATTCTAGTACGTTTTGAATAATGAAAGAGCATGAAAACAAATAACCCTTATCTGTACAAATTACATTTAAAATATTCGTGCATCCCAGCTACCTCCGTTCCTTCAGAGAGAATTTTCTCCAAAGCAGGTCAGTTGACAAATTTATGAAGGAACAGCCTGCTGCCAAAGCATCTCGATTACATAAATTTTTTAAATGCTAACTGGACTCTGATTAGAAATTGATTTATTTTTTTTATTTTTAATATAAAATTGTTTCCATTTCAATAAATAAGTGATTACATTCTGTTTTTTTATAATCTGGAGAAGCTGTAACAATTTTTATTTCGAAGTAATAATCAAACCTAATCATTTAATAATTGATTATCCTCCAATCGCAAAATCGATTGCTCGAATAAATAAATAATCTAATCGGAACACCACTACCTACAGTATTAGACCATGTAGTTTTCAATAAGTGGTCTGGAAAGTCATCACTCACTGTCAATTAAACTTCATTTGTTAATATGTTTTAATGTTAGGATTTTTAATCCTTTGGTTAACCAAGTTTATAAATCTTCATAAGCAACTATGGATGATAGAAGTAACTTGAGGTAAGGAGTAGCGATGGGTGATGGGCGTTGAATCAACGAACTAGTTGAATCAACTGTTGCCGTTGATCTCCTGTCAACGTATCAACGTTAAAACACGATACACACCTACCTATCCTAACTGATTCGATCCTAATTATCGGATGAAATCGGAAGGTGTATACGCATTCTACGGAACATTCGTCCGATAAAACGTCAGTCACACGCGAATCGCGTACTCGTCCCAGTCCAGATGTAGATAGCTACTTGCGCGCTTTGAAATATCGGACGATGAAAGCGATTCGATGTCATATTATTGCGAGTATTTTCTATTATTTTTAGAGTGTTACTAAGAATATAGGTGCATATGGGACACTTCGGCACTAGATTACTCGAACAGAAATTTGAGAAATAAATCCATGAAATACTTCTACAAAAAGGTTTGCAAAAACATAACATTAGCTGAGATGAAAAAAATAATTCTTCAGCCCTTAGGATTCTGTTTTTCCTCCGTTTTCGTGTATCCAAAACGATACTTGATAATGCTTCTCCTATTGCAACCTTCTGTAGTTTAGACAATGTAGGAGCCATGTGAAACATGTCTGCACTGAGTCACTACTAGAAAACCGAATCCGATTTAGGATTTCCGACAAATCTGATAGGATTGGAAGGCGTGGATTGCGTTTAACTGCATATGAGTTAACTACAGGGCGGTGCAATAGAACGTGCATAATGCAGCATCTTTTTTTGTGGGGTTGAAAGCGCGCGGGCGGGGGGAGCCTACATCGTTGGGTAGGCTAGCACATGATGTTTTAGTAAGAAATATACATATATTGATTTTTAATAGAACATCATATATCGATAAAGCTCTTTAATAAAATTTTTATTGTTCTATAATAATAAGAACTCTGTTTCATGGACTTATTATACTATGCGTCCATGCTCTGTTTAGTGGAAAATTTCATGGTACGTAGATTTCTGATGGTTGTTGTTGGCAACACCTAAAAAGGGCTATTGAAGTATTGAATGGAATGGAATGGATACAATACAAACAAAAATGGCGTCTATTTACGTTTGTAGTTCGAAGTTAAAAGACACTATTACAGTTTGTGGCTTGTTTTTTCGGAAATCGTGAAAGTTTCCGTGTAATCATGAATACTTTTATTGTAAGTGGTTGTAAGCGAGAATCCTATCCAGGTTGTGGAATATCCTTCCATAGGTAAGATTCATTGATAAATTTTTACTAGTGTGAGCATATTTTTATAATGTGAAATATTTTTTATCATTATAATTTTTAATACCCTTTGTCTTGTAAATTGTAGGTACTTAATCTATGTCATATACTAAATTTGGCTTGAGAAATAGTTGTTTTTTTGTTTTTCCATACAGTGTAAACCATAAATATCAACCGGTTGTAGCATTGTCACAATTTCTTTTTCTGTTTTCAGGATTCCAGCTAATGAAGAACGGAGGGCTTTGTGGATTACTTCCATGAATCTTGACAATAATGTGTCAAAATTTGCATGCGTTTGTAGTTTGCATTTTAATCAATATGACTATGAAAGTGACAGGTGACACATAACCTAGCATATGCGATTGGAATTTTTTACCAAGTTTTATTTGTTCTTTTGTAGTCCTTAAGCTTGTGTTGTTCCGTTTTGTGTTTGGTGGTGGTTATTTGTGATTATTTTTGTGTGGTAAGCTCTAAAATTTCACTATGCCAACGTCCGTAGGTGAAAAAGTTCCACCTGATAAAACTTGAAATGAATGATCTTGAAATGAAAGAACTTGTCGAATTAACTAATGCTTCCGAAAGATCTCTATTAAAGCGTCCTAGTAATGTCCCAACTGGCCCCCCTGAGAAAAGATTAGTTGCCCCTTCTTCCTCTGTTCAACATACCTACACGCGCTCTGGTTATGAATTGAATTCTCTCCTTAGATACTCAGATACAGACATAAACTCTTATACAGTCCATGTATCTCGCACAGATAATGATACTTCTAATTCGTCAAATAGTGCCCTTAAACTCGCTCAGATAGTCTATAACAGTAAATTTTCGGGTATAAACGAAATAAAAAATTTGGGTAGAAATAAAATTGCTATCTATTTCAAATCTGCCTCAGAAGCCAATAGTTTTCTATCTTCTCCCCTTTTAGAATCCTTAAAGTTGTCTGTCTCAATCCCCAAGTATAATATTACAAGGATGGGCATTGTCAAACAAATTCCCCTAGACTGGACCCTCGAGGAGTTGGTTGATATGACTGAATGTAGGCCGGAGTCTACAATAATTATTAAAGCCCGTCGCCTAAACAAAAAAAAAGAGGATAGATGGTAAACCAGTCTGGGAACCTACCGGCACAGTCGTTGTAACATTTTTAGGCCAAATTCTTCCTAACTACATATAGATGTACAATAGTGTTGCAACATGTCAATACCTGTACATGTACATGTCAATACATACACACTAGCCACCATTCAGTGCCATAAATGTTGTAGGTTTGGTCATGTCCGTGACCAATGTCGATCAAAACCTCGTTGCTCAAAATGCGCTGGCCCCCACGATGTCCAAACCTGTAATGTCAATGAAGTAGATACATCATGCTTATTCTGTTCGGTCACCACCAAGCAACTGATCCAAAATGTCCCGAACACTCAAGACAAAGATCGATTAAACTTGTAATGTCTGAAGAAAATATAGGATATATTGAGGCTTCACGTAGATTTCGCCCAGTTCGCACAACATTCGCTGAAGTAACATCATCTCCTCTTACCAAAAACGCAAGTGATACACCCTATGTCCCTAATACTTCTCCCTCTCAGTCATCTTCCCCTAAACATCCCCAAGCGATCCATTCATATAAAAAACTATTTATCCAACGGAAAGAAAAACCACAATTAGGAGTAACTTATGATAAAGTTCGATCTCCCTCAGCATTACCGAATGGTTGTGCACTTGACTCCACAATCCCACAGTCTCTCACTCCCAATGATAATTTATCAGAAATCATATCAATGTTAGTCATCAATATTCTTTCTCGTTTTAGTGACATAACACCGAACAATGTAGTACATCTGATACAAAATCTATTAACTAACCTCCTTACCCCTCTCATAAACAATGGCCAAAATTCTACAGTGGAACACTAGAAACATTAAAAACAAAAAGCATGAAATCATTTACTTAATAAATTCTTTCTCCCCCATTATTTTTGCTCTCTCAGAAACCTGGCTCAAACCAGGTTCAACATTCAGGATCCCAGGATATTCTTGTATCCGGGATGATAGACCTGATGGTTGGGCTGGCTGTGCTCTCTTGGTAAAGAGAAATCATATTTTTTCCTCCCTTCCTATTAACTCTCATTCTTGTGGAATTAATATAGTTGCTGTCCGTGTATCAAACATAACATTTGTCTCCGTATATATAGCATATCCTAATAGGATCCTAATCTCTGAACTTTCATCTATCTTATCCTCTCTCCCTCCCCCTCTTCTTATATTAGGTGACTTCAACATTCATCACACATCTTGGGGATGTCATTCGAATGATTCAATTTCTCATGTTTTTCTTGATGTCATAGATTAATTAAATTTATGCATACTTAATGATGGTTCTCCCACTCGTAGAGGCCTTCCTAATCAAAACCCTAGTATCCCTGACCTCTCTTTAGCGTCCCCATCCTTAGCTAACTCTCTTTCCTGGTTAGTGCTGTCGAATTGTCATGGTAGTGACCATCTACCTATCTTGTGTTCGTTAGCTAACTCACTACCACCTTCTATTGTTCCCTGCCCTCTTTTCAAATTTAGGACTAAAGAAGCAGACTGGTGCAAATTTTCAGATCTTGTGGAATCTAAATTGTCACCACTCCCAGAAGTCACTCAAGACAACTCCCTTCACCTATACTTCAAATTTACTGAAGTGCTTATGTGGTCTGCAGAAAAAATAATTCGTCTTAAAAATTCCAACTTCAATAAAATGTCTTCCCCTGTGTGGTGGGACTCAGAGTGTACGGCCATTGTTAAAGAAAGAAAACAGGCTGAACTCAGGTTTCAAACAATCTTTCTTTGCAGAATTTTTTGGAACATCGAAGGATCTCTGCTAAAACAAGAAGATTTCTTCACAAAAAAAGATATTAAGCTGGCGTCACTTTTGTGAATCTCTATCTCCCAGATCTCCTGCTTCCGTAGTATGGAAAAAATTAAATGTTTCCGAAAATCCCTAACTGATAATAATATAACTTCTAATGACACATCCCGTTGGTTTCCTAACTTCTTTTCAAAATTAGCTCCTCCCTTCGCTCCCCCCAGTCAATGTATATTGCCCTATTCAGCCCCGTTTGTGTGTACTGACAGGATGGAAAGGGTATTTTCCTATGCAGAACTTTGTTGCGCCCTTAATCATCTACAAGACTCTACTCCCTTTTTTTTTTTTTTTTGGTCTCGGGGAAAAACCTCTCTTGACGGGTTCCCCCAGCCCGGGGGGACCGAGGGATATGTGGGACTCCAGGAAAGATGTTCGGCCATCCGACTACCCACTAAAAAAACCCCGCTGTTCTCCTATCGCCTACGCCCGGGCCCACGGATATATGGCCTGCCGATCTCGTGGCCCGGGCCGGCGCCGGCCCGCCCTTTGTCTTGAGGCGGGCCCCTTCTAAAGTGTTGGCGCCAGGGGGTCAGGGTTTCGTCCCCCCGGCGCTCTCCTAACAACTCTAGGAGTTGAGGGGGGCCGCGGAACAGCACGCAGCCCTCACCCTCGCGGCAATAGTGCGGGCGGCGGGTCCTCCCCCGAGGGGCCGCCCGCGGCCGCTTTTTACGGCGGCCGGAGGTCGTTACTGGCCCTCCGGCGCCGCCGGCGTGGCCTGCGTTGGCGGGAGGGGAGTGTGGTGGTCGACTCCCGCTCCCGCTCCGCCGCCTCCTTTGCGGACATGACTGCCTCGCAGAAGGAGGCGACGGCCGTCCATCCAGGATCGCCCCCGACCATGGACAGAACCAGGGCCGGGAGCGACAGGTCCACGCCGATTTGGGCGACGAGGGCGCGGCGCTCCTCGCGCCACGCAGGGCACACGGCGACAGTGTGGTTCACCGTGTCCTCCTCGTCGCCCGCGCCACAGTGGTGGCACCCTGACGTCATCTCCCGCCCTATGCGACACAGGTACCTCCCGAAGCAACCGTGCCCCGAGAGGACCTGCGTCAGGCGGAAGGTCAGGGCGCCGTGGCGCCTTTCCACCCATTCGGCCAGGACGGGCCTCACCGCTTCGATGGTGGCGAGGCCCGCGCTAGGGCGCTCCTTCCACTCCACCATGAGTACCTCATCGCGCAGCTCCGCCCGCTTTACCTCCACCTCGCGAGGCGCGGGGCGAGAGCCACGCTCGGCCGCATCCCGGCGCCACTGGTACAATAGCGCCAGGACTCGAGCCTCGAGGTCCCATGGTGGGAGTCTCTAGAGTAAGACTCTACTCCCGGTATAGATGGAATTCCCTATTCTTTTATCACCAAGTCCTCAGTTTACATTAAAACATATTTTTTAAAATTGATGAATTGTTTCTTCTCGAGTGGTATCGTCCCTGATTCTTGGAAATCTCAACTAGTTGTCCCCATTTTAAAACCTGGTAAGGCTCCCAATGACCATAACTCCTACCGGCCTATTGCCCTCTCTTCTGTACTCTGCAAAATTATGGAACACCTCCTTAAGAATCGCCTGGAATGGCTAGTTGAAAGTCGCAATCTTTTGTCTAGGACACAATTTGGCTTTCGCAAGGGATTAGGAACGCTAGATAGTATGAGCACCCTGATTTCAGATATCCGTTTAGCATTTACCAAAGATAATCATGTTGTTGGTGTTTTCTTAGACATTACTGCAGCATACGATAATGTTGATCTTCCCCTACTCAGACAGAAACTGTACCAGCTGAGTATCCCGGTGAGAATCACAACCCTGTTATGTAATATGCTCATGGAACTCTCTATATCTATCCATTCTCCTGGTATTCCTTCCTCATCAAGACTTGTCTGAAAGGGTCTTCCACAAGGGTCTGTCTTAAGTCCTGTCCTATATAGTATTTATCCAAGAGACTTGGAGTATTCAGTAAACAGCTTCTGTAAAATACTACAATATGCAGATGATATTGTCTTATATTCCACATCTCCTTCTCCTATTGATGCTTGCTCTCGCTTAAATCAGGCTTTGTTCTACCTCCATTCTTGGCTCTCAGACCACGATCTTTCTACTTCAACACCTAAAAGCACTGCTGTCATTTTTACAAGAAAAAGGTCCCCTCCCCTCACTGATATCTCAGTTAACGGTCATCAAATTAATTTTCAGGATCATGTCAAATTCTTAGGCCTGACTCTTGATTCAAAATTGTCAGGAACCCGTCACCTAGATTACATCTGCAATAAAGTTGAAAAAAACATATACATTCTTCGAACTTTATCAGGGGTTGGTTGGGGTTCCCATCCATACAATCAAAGACTTTTATATCAAGCCATTATCAGAAGCCATTTTGATTATGGATCCTTTCTTTTAGAACCCTGTAATAAATTAGCATTGGCTAAATTAGACCGTATCCAAGCCAAGTGTTTAAGAATTATTACAGGTTCCATGAAATGTTCACCAACAAATGCTTTACAAGTGGAATGTTTTGAATCCCCCCCTTTTCTTACGTCGTCTGTTACTTGCAGACTGATTTTTTCTTAAAGTTGTATCTTTTTCTGACCATCCGCTACTTGAAATTATTGAACAACTGTCACCTTTAATAACCTTCTCCCCATACTGGTCCCATAAATCACCCCCTACATTAATAAAATCTTTCAATAAATTTTCAAATTACCTCAATTACATTTATAAATCTAGTTTACACCCTTTATATGAAATTAACTATGATAGTTTTCTATTTAACCCTAATATTATTCTGAATCTTGGTTTAGATAAAAACTCCTTCAACGCAAATAGCACCTTTTCAAAAATATTAGCTGAGAAATGGCCTGACTACATCTATTTTTTTACGGATGCATCTAAACTAACAGATAATGGCCCAATTGGAGCAGCAGTTTGGATCCCAAAATACCATATTATTTTAAATTTTCAACTTCCTCCTCACAATTCAGTCTTCTCTAGAGAATCAATTGCCATTCTTGAGGCAATAAAATATATGGAATCCCACCTCATATATAAATCTGTCATATTCACTGACTCTTTAAGCTGCCTCTTTGACCTTCAAAAATCCTCCTTTCGTTGCAAAGAATTGTCTCCTATTTCATTTAAGATTAAAGATATCCTATATAAATGCCACTCTTCTAACCTTGACATTGTCCTTGCTTGGATTCCAAGCCATTGCGGGATTGCAGGAAACGAAACCGCTGATAGATGTGCTAAGCAGGCTACCACAATTGGATCAACCAATCACAACAAATACTTTCCCAGAGACTTAAAAACTCTAACAACGTCAGATATGACCAAAAGTTGGGATAAGATATGGCAAAAAACTTGAACAACTGTCGCTCAGCATTATGGTTCTCTGCAACCTAATATAAACTTTAGCAAACCCTGGTTTGCACGCTACCAGTCCCTCCCAAAAAAGGTTACGTCCACAATTATACGTCTTCGCCTTGGACAGGTATGTTCCCCTGTCTTTTTAGCTAAAATTAGAATTCGTGACCATTCTCTGTGTGAGTGTGGACTTGATGAAGGAAACCTTGAACATAATTATATTCTTCCACTGTCCAAAGATATCGATCCTTATATATGACCTATTGCCAAAACAAATCCCACGCCCCATTAATGTAAATTTCCTCTTAACACTAGTGCACTCTAAGCTAATATATACACTCTCTAACTTTTTAATTACTAACAGTATTTACTTATAAGGCTTCATATATACATTTAATACTAACTTGCTTCTTGTGTTGTCCTCAGAAACTCAGAATTCAATTTACCGACCATACTTATCTAATACTACTGTTACATTTAACCTGTCACTTTTTTTTAATAACATAGACGTTGGCAAAATCAATGCCAAATGCATTGGAGCCATAAGTACAAAGAAAGAAGAAGAAGAATATGACTATTTAACAGAAGCTAAGAAAAATGTATTTCCTAGCATTTTACTTACTATAAACAGCTATAAATAATAAATGAGACGACTACCAAAAACTAAAACTAAATAAATTTTATTTAAATAATAACATAATTAATTATTTTGTAAATATAGAATAAGTACCATGTATTGACTTGTCTTAAGAGCTATTTAATTGCCTACATGATCAATAAACCAATTTCATTTCATACATTCCCACTTACATTACGCATCGTTTTAATGATACTCATGGTCCACTTAGATATTGATTAAAATAAATTATGTATTTCGTTGAAAAAAAAAGAATTTACCATAAAATAGAAGAAATATTGTACTTTATGACTACCAAAAAATAACTAAATTTAATTAAAATAATATAACAAATTTTGTAAATAGAGATCAAGTACTATGTATATTGATTTGTCATTTATGAGTTATTTAATTGTCTACTTAAAACAAAATAAACGAAATCAGTTCATTTCATTTTATTACCCATTGTGTTTTATTTCCTAAAATGTAACTGGTAGACCTAATATACGTGAATCACGTGTCATGAAAATACCACAGAAGTAACAATACAACCAATTTTATATCAATTGAACATGTGAATGTAGGAAATGAGCGCCCGATACGCGCAGACCATGTGTGTTGCAGTGTCTCACGGCCGAATACTCAAACGCTATTCAAATATTAATTTGCTTTTAACTGTGCACGCCGCACTTAGCCACTACATTTATGAGGGATTTACGTAGTTAAGTGCAACATAATATATAAGTAGCGTTTGAGTATTCAGGTGTTAGACATGAGTTTGAGGAAGTTTAAGTAATAGAACTGAGGTAATGACGTTGGTAACAAAACTCAATGCTAGATTTTCGACAATGAAGTAATTCCCAAAAAAACTATCTTTCCTACGAAAGTATTAGACGAAACAATGTTTGAAACTGGATTCACTTAAATAAATTGTCGCAAGCACGTGTGTTGTATTTACATAGGGCTATACAGAAATACTTGTAGTAAAATCCAAAATTGTTGTACATCTGTATAATTTTGTCCTATAAATAAATTTTATATGGTCACCACATTAGACAAGGACACCGCGACCAAAATGTTTTCTCTCTCGAGACCGATTTCTCGGCATTAGCACATGAGTAAATAAATAAACGTACAGAGACCAAGCTTCTAAAGAGCGAGCAAAATTGTTACGTATTCTGATAGGGTTGGCACAGGAGGATTAAAATAAATACACAAAACGTTTGTCAGCTTTTTTATGTACTACCCGTTTGCGCTAAGTTTGCCGTCGGCGATATGACATCACTTGAAAGGTAGTGTCAGCACAAAAAGAAACTATATTTAAAAAATATTTTTATTTGTAAAAAAAAAGATAGATACAATGATTTTATATACAAGATATGTTACCTTCATAGTAACTGACTCTTAAAATCTGATCGCGGCTTACCGATACCGATATAATGCACACATGTTGACAAGTAGCATTAATGAAAAGTACAAAAGATGGGCTAAGCACATGAGTAAAAAAGATAGCTATAATTGGAACGATTGCACTTCAAGTGTTATGTCGAACCATAGATTATGATTTTGTTGAACTGAAGGAAATTTAAAAATTACAGTAATTAAGTATTTATATAATTAATAATTATTAAGTTAAGTATAATTAGTAATTATTAAGTTACAAAAATTTCGACTAGGCTGAAAATTGGTATCCTACCAATAGTTCAATACACTATTATAAAGGAAACGTAAAAAGTTCTCATCAAACGTGCAAAAAAAATTTACTCGGGGTCAAAGGTCACAAAAACGGGTTTTTCCGCTTTTAAGCAAAACGGTAAGTTTTATCATAAAATTAGCTCAGACAAAAATTGTAGATTAGATAATTATCTATAAAAAATGTCTCAATACTTTTTTCTTAGAGCCACCGTTTTTTAGATATATGCTGACGAAGAGACATGCGATGTGTCATTATCGGGGCAATTTACTTGCACCCAGAATGAAGAAGCCAATCAAAGAGAAGAAGAAGAAGAACAAGGAGAAGAGGAAGCAGAAGTTTCTGATAATTTAGATTTTGATGGATAAATTTTCCTATTTCGTGCAACTTACTAAAATAACTACTTAAATCATTTATGATCAATACCAAAACGTTTTTTACCACCGCACCCATATGAGTTTCTTTCGAAATTGAGGCAGATACATACTAAATGAGGTATCTATCTTATATAAGTAAAAATAAAAATAAATTATAGTTACTATTTACCTAGTGGTCTTTGGGATAATAAAAAAAATATATGTTTTTATTTTTTCGATTATTGTTCATGCACACAGTACAATAAACCATATTTACACTCTTTCTAATTAATTAAAATTTCAAATTTAAACAAACACGCACGACGCTGTGAGTGAGCCCTTTGTTTGAGCACTGGCCGAGCCAGTATAAACAGGTTTCGTTCCGTACGTGACGAGCTGCCAGTGCTCATGCACACACGCGCATCATGCTTGTAGTGATGTACCTACCGTGGCGCGGTTGTTGAATCTTTGTCTCTGTAGGTTTATTTTTTACTCATGTGGCATTAGACAGCACTCCAGTTGTACATAAAACTAAACTCCATGATTTTAACATAGAAACACTGTAATAGTAATACCATTTTTAAAGTTGAGAACACTGATATGAGATAAAACGAAATTGCAAGAAATTATTACGACGTAACTGTATGTCAAAAGTCAAAATTAAATTTCAATTTTGTCAATTCAATGAAAATTAATCTGCAAGTCTTGCTTTAGGTATAAAGTTAGTAAACTAAAAACTTATGTTATTAGTTCTAATAGCGTAAGAGCCCTTCTGAAAATAGAGTGAGGTAAAAGGATTTGTAAAATATTCGCACCTATATTTTTGTAAAGGATAGAATTTATGTAAATCGAACAATATTTTTTTAAAACACCTTACTCTCCTCATGTCATTATTGCTTAGAAAGTCCTAATCGCCAAGATTAGGACTCATCTGAGTCTCTTTATTTGCGTCTTTAAAGAATTATCGAAATGCAGTGTTTGTTTTTTCTGTGCTGTTTACTTTTCATATGGGATTTAGGTAAGTGATTGTCTTATAGATGTAATTTAAAGTTTTCTATAGTTATTGTGAACAAAGCAAGAAATTTGATATGTTTTAGGTGTACATTGTATGCGTGTTTCAATAACGAATAATGGTCCTGCTGTAATTGGATCTAATATTACATTCACTGCTGTTGTGAGTGGTTATACAAATCAGAAAATAAAGTTTGAATTTATTGATGATGCTCAACCTCAACATAAAATTGAAGTAAGTACACGATTGATTAATAAAAGGGATATTAGGAAATATTGTGTTCTTATGTTGTATAGAATGGTATCAAACAATACAAATATAATATGTTAATATGTCTTCGTAGAACATAGTGTTTCTCGAAACTTGTACAATATTTTTCTTCAATAGTATGAAAATTTATAAATAATGCATTGCAAATCATTTGGCAATTTATGTAAATTTGTTAAACTACAAATATTAAACATTTTTGTAATCATAAACAGATGTCCTTCCAAGTAATCTACATTTGGCCAATGCATGTTAAGGTACAGAGGGAAAAAAACATTCAACGCTGGTCACCAAAGGCAGAGACTTTGTTTTTTTTTTTAAATAATTACTGGGAGTTTATACAGGGAATGACTTATCCATACAACACAACACTTTATCAACAGGTTGTTTTTGAGTCTGCCCCTTTCTGGCTTAGTCATGCATGCTCCCAGTACCCGCCATTATGTTGTCTTTATTCCTTTTGTTTCAAAGAAGTGCAATTTTATTGATAATTATACTTTCTGCATTTATTTTATATAAAAGGGCCATAAACTAACATTCATAACATAAATTCAAGGTAATAGTAAACCATTGTTAGCTAAAAGCCGATTAATAAGTTAATGGTCTAATGGTAGATAAGCATTGGCAATAGAATAAATAGGTTAGTGGTCAATAAAGTGTTAAATGGCACCCTTTGAATATACATATGTATTACTCTTATGAGTAAAAGTGTATGAAAATATTATAAGTAAGCTTTGTATAAATTTCAGATCATGGGCACATCAAACACAACAAGCTGGACAGTGGAGTATCCCAAGTATGATTATGAAGCAGGAGATTATACAATGACAGTCAGACTATCAGAATATACACTATTTTACTGGATTGTTAAAAGTACAGCAAAGAGTGTGTTTAGGTTGACAGGTAAATGTTTTTTTCCTTGCATATAACAGATAGCAAATAGTGATAAGTTTTGTTTTGTTCTGTCACAGTGTTTTGTTACACTTCCAATGAAATGTATAAGAGAAGTTTCAAAAAGACAAATATTTTTTTGAAAAAAAGGAGATAGAAAAGAAATTAAAGTTTACAGAAAAAATTAGATATTAAAGGTACAATTGTCAGCACCCAACTATATAGATGCAAAACAATTGTTTTTAAAATTAAGTGTCATTCAAGCGATATGTTTAAAAAATAACGTAGTCCATTAAAAAAATTCAATTTAAATAAATAAAATAAAAAAGGTACAATTGAATTTAGTTATCTTGATCCTAAATTTTTAAACAAAATATGACAGGGAAAAATTACAGTGAACTGCCCAATTACTTACTGATATTGGATAAATAAGGAAAATATTTCAGAGGTATTATGTATAATAAAATTAAAAATACATATATGCATATATATCTATCCCCCCTATAACATGGAAGATTGGTTCTGCTTTACAGGAAACACTTTGTAGGAGTATTCTCGTATAACATGCTTGTATGACCTCATATAACACATTATGTACAAATGATATACATTTAACTTTTCTCATTAAAGGGTTTTTAAATAAATAACAGGTGAATGAGTTTGTGTATCTGGGTTCAAAGTTTACAAGAGATGGAAAGTGTAAGAGTGATATTAAAAGAAGAGTGAATGCAGGAAACATGGTGAATAGAGCTTTGCACTCCATTATCAACAGTCGGAAGGTGTCTAACAAGGCTCGTCTGGCTGTGCATGAGGGGGTGTTGGTTCCGACACTCATGTAAGGAAGTGAAAGTTGGGTATGGCAGAAGAAACATGATAAGCAAAATAAATGCAGTTGAGATGAGAGAGTTAAGAAGTATGATATGAGTTAAACTGAATGATAGGGTAAGAAATAGTGAGATAAGGAAAAGTTGTGGTCTGAAAGAAGATGTAGTGACAAAAATTGAGAAAGGTATGCTGGGATTGTTTGGCCATGTCAAGAGAATGAATGAAGAACGATTGACGAAAAAAGTGTATAAGGCGAGTATGAATGGAAGTGTTGGAAGGGGTAGACCTAGGCGGACGTTTCGAGGCCAGATCAGGGACATCTTGAAAAAAGGCCAGGTCAAGAGTACCCTAAACCTAAGGGCATGTATGAAGGGAATAATGAAATTGGACGAAGCGAAATAAGTATGTAAGGATCATACCTGATACTGTTCATACCTGTTAAGTTCATACCTCTACCACCTACCCCTACGGGAAAGAGGTGTGATTATATGTATGTATGTATGTAAATCGAATATTAAGAAAAAACTATGTGCGTTTGATTAAAATCAAACTAAGAACATATTAAGGTATACAAAATTAATTGTGAACTGTGCAAATAATTATAAATTTCACAGTACATACAGAAATATAACATTTTGTGAAATCAGCACATTATACGGGGAAATATTCGTGTTATATGAGGGACTGAAATCACGTAATATGAAAATGTGTTATAAGAGTACCGTGTTATAAGGGAGATTACTGTATTTTTTACAAGAGGTAAATTTTGAATTCAGTATGGCATATAGAGGAGATCTTTCTTCATTAACTCTTGTAATTTCTTACATTTCTTATTGTCCTGTATTGTCCATACATTAAATATATGCATTTTTATTCCAGATGCCTTACACGGGGAGTTAGTATTAAATCAAAATAGTACTGATCGGCCAAATAATTTTGTGGCTGTGAATAAACCAGTATTACATTACATCAAGTTACCAGAAAATGAATTACAGTTCCTAAAAGAAAATTCTTCTAGTATTATTACATATTGGTTTTTAGATTGTGTATTTGTTGATAAGACAACAGATTTTTCATTTAACTACACATATACTAATACAATGGCAGACCATAATATTGAAGCAATTGTTGTTGCTGATAATAAACCTCTACCACCAATTACGACTACAACAACAACAACAACTACTACTACTACTACAACATCAACTACCACAAGTACAACTACTACAACGACTACAACAACACCAAAGCCTACAATGACAACCCCTAATGCAACTATTGAAAATGTAACTAATGTCGCACATAATATACAGAAAAGAGCAGTATCCAACCCAACAAATAATAATTTTAATTGCAATAATACGATTCCTTTTGGTAAAACTGAAACCCATGGAATTTATCAACAAACAGTGAAAGTTCGAGGTAAGTTTGTTTGAATTAAAGCAAAAAAAAGTATGTTACTTTTAGAGCATGAAATTTTATAAATAAAAAAAAAATGTATACTTCTTTATTATGTTTAAATATAATCAAATAAATAAATATACTGGGACGAATCACATTACCATCTAGTCTTAAGCTAAGTAGCATAGCACTTGTTTTATGGGTTCTAGACTACTGATATAAACTTTTGTAAATAAATACATATTATACAACAAACACCCTGAAGCGAGACAGAAATTGAACCCGTGTTTAGTTTTGTGCAATCAAGTATTTTCATTAAAATTATCTTTATATACTTATAACTTTCTCCCAGAGAATTCAGGCCCACAACAGTTAATCTATCGGTTAGTTGAAGTATTAGGACTACCCCCAAATTCTTAAATTATTAAGTAAAACATCTTTTTTAACCAAGAATTTATCTACTTATTTGATATAAAAGGTGCCAAACAATTAGTGTGCATAATTAATATGTATTTTTTTGTATATTTCGTTATCTTAACATGTTATATGTATGTACAAAATTAATAATTTCCTGTTGTGTTTATAATTCTGTTTTGTTTAGCATAAAATTTAGTATTGATAATTATATACATAGTTTTCCTACCATTCAAACAATTAATCATTTTTTTAATGCTGTAAGACAGCAGACAGGCTGACGGCCCGCTTAGAATTTAGCAGTTATCGTCGCCTATAGGTGTTTGCAGCGCCAGTGGCATTGCGAACACGCTGCTGTTCCATAAGGGTACAGGTACTTGGGTCACTAATGCCAGAACATAACACAAGGTTATTATGGCGGCATACTTAAGACCAAAGGTGGTCGCCATCTAGACGGGCTTGAGGCCCTAACACGTAGCTAACACAAAACAACCTACCCTGGATTGTTTTGTCGGCTTTCACGACAGGCCGACCCCGGGCACAGAGGTTAGTATTCTTTCTCCGCCCCTGTAAACTTAAACTGTGTAAACTTAAGTAATGCTTGTGTTGAAGTTATAAAGTTAGCTTTTACAAATTAATGTTAAATTCAAAATAACTCTTTTTTACAGCGAGTGACAAATATAGATACTCTATCTACACTGTCTATTTAATTCTGAGGGAAACCTATATTTGGGCAGTATGGTACCATGAAATGCCGTTGAGCTAGAAAAATTAAAAAATCTAACTTTGCCTAACATGTTTGATGAAAAATACTCAAAATTGAAAAAGTCATCATCATCATCTCAGCGTTGAATCCCGTTTGCAGCCCAAACTCTCGCTTCGGCGCTCGGGGTTCGCTTTCTGACTTTTTCTTCTCCACTTCGCACGATCTTAGGTATCTCTGGTCGGTCCACTGGCACGCATATCAACCCCTACGGCGTCAAGCCAGCACTTTTTGGGTCTACCTCTCCTGCCGGGACCCAGCGGTGGCGGCATGGCCAGACATTTGTTCTCCACATAAGTAGCCGGTTGCCGTAAAATGTGACCATACCAGCGAAGGCGACACTCCTGCAATTTATCCGCAATGTCACGGACATGAAGACTGCCGCGAATGCGAGAGTTTCAAAATTGAAAAAAGTACATAGAATTAAATTTAGAGCTCTGCTATGGACAGCATTTTATTTCAGTAGGTATATAGAATAATATTATGCTGCAGGAGCGAAAAATATTTAGTTTTTTTTAATGAATTTACCTTAGTATACATGTTTTAACAAGTGTCACATTTATTAAAGAATCTTTATAATTAAATAATATTAATGATAATCTGGACCTCCAAACTGGATGCTGCTGAAATATTGAGGTCCTTGGTGATGGCTCACCAGTTTATATATTATATGTTAATAATATTTATATAATTAATTTTTGTACTGCTATACATAGTTACTTATTTTAGTATGCAATATTATTTTTTTTTCTTCATTTTTGATTCTTTCTGCAATCAGCCATCATTATCGGCTATAATCAGAAGGGTTGTTGGCAATCAGGCGTTGAGAGCAATACATCCAGTGATGTGCTACTCTGATGTTATCTATGATGATGATCTATGATGTCTTTAAATTAGGTCGATTCATTGTCTCTCGTCGAGCTCCATGACGTGTGCCCTCCTGAGGCGGACAGTATTATGTGTTGTGTCAATGAGTGAATGCGCGAACACGTTCACGTGGCTATTTAGTCGGAATTTGAATTTCGAACTTCTTTTCCTTATTGTTTCTTTCACAGTATCCATCTCTAAGTATTCGTGTATTTCGGTGTTTTTTATAAACCATGTTGTGTTTGCGATCGTTCTTAGTACATTGTTTTGAAACCTCTGCAGAATTTCGACATTGGAATGACTAGCAGTTCCCCATAATTCAATACCATAGGTCCATATTGGTTTCAGAACGCAACTGTAAATCAGAAGCTTATTTTCTAGGGATAGTTTTGACTTACTGCCCATAACTAGTACATTTCTCTAAATTTCAAGTTTGCTTCTATCCGTTTTGCCTTTACGTGATCTTTCCATGTCAGTCTTCTGTCCAGGTGCATCCACTTCCCAACTTCACAGCAGGGCAGTCGCCTTTTCTGAGTGCAAAAGTGATGTGGTTGGACTTTGCGGAGCTTGCTTTAATTCTCCACTTATTGAACCATTCATGTACGTCATTTAGGTGTTTTTGTAACATTTCGGAAGCTTTTATGGCATTTGTGTGGCTAGCTAAGATTGCAGTGTCATCTGAATATTTGGCCGTGAGCGTTTCTTCGTTTTTAGGGATGTCTGACGTATATATGGTATACAATATAGGTCCCAATACGGATCCCTGCGGCACGCCTGCTTTGATGACGCATATGGCAGATATGTCACTCCCACGTTTTACTTGAAAAACTCTATTTTCCAGGTATGATGTTAGGAGTGTTTTGTAAAACGTATGGGGGAGGTTGATCTTTAGTTTACAAATCAAACCCTTATGCCAGACTTTATCAAAAGCTTGCTGTATATCCAAGCAATATTATATCGGGATTTTTTGTTGGTCAAATATATTGAGACTTTCGAGTTTAAAATTTTTAATTACCTAAATAAATAAAAACCAGCTGGATGACCGAGCTTTGCTCGGTATTTTTTTTATAAATTGTGTTTTTTGTAAATTAACAATTTATTTTCTTAGTCTAAACTCAAAGCAAACACTCATATATATGTGTATATATATATATATATATATATATATATATGTATATATATATATATATATATATATATATATATATATATATATATATATATATATATATATATATATATGTATATATGTATATATGTATATATGTATATATGTATATATGTATATATACATATATACATATATACATATATACATATATACATATATACATATACATATATATATATATATATATATATATATATATATATATATATATATATATATATATATATATATATATATATATATATATATATATATATATAATTGCTCGTTTAAAGATATAAGAGTACTTTGAATGGCAAAGTTCTTCTTGATTCAAGCATTTATTTTTGTACGTCAAGACACTTTCATTGTTAACGGGTTCGATTCCTATACGGACACTGGGTGTTTACATATGATGATATTTTTAATTACAAAAGAAAATACTAAAAGTAGTCAATCAGTTTTCTTGTGCCCTTAACGCATTCTGCTGCTTTTGGATTAGAGGGCGCTGTGTGAATTCCAATATTGGTTGCAACAAAATCATGTACTACCCGTGCGTAATAAGTTGAGACCTGTTCGGATAAACTGACAAATTTGAGCGCGTCGTCGTTGTGTGACGTAAGCTAGTACAAGACTAATTTTAATCTCCCTAGGTAAATAGAAGGGTGCTAAACCTAATTTTTATCCTAGAAATGAGATTATAGTGTCGTGGGCTAATATTAGTAAGTTAATTGTTTTCTTGCAGAACCCATTTCATCAGTGAACATAACTGGGTTAAACTGGTTGCAACACGGAGATTTGTTAAATTTGGAAGTGAAATACACTGGTTCACCGCCCTTCAACTACTGCATACAATACAAACTTGGCGAGTATAATATAACAGGGAACGAAACTTGTAGGTCTCAAACGAGAACAGTTTCGAATATATTTCCCTTAGTGCACTATTTCTCAGATAGCGACCAACATACAGTGGTTGTTGTTATTGAAAATGAAATTGGGAGAATAGTGTCTAGAGCAACAATTAATATTTATAAAGGTATGTTGTGTACATTTATTACCAACTTCAGTTCTGAATACATAAATAATGTGAACAAAGATTAATTAAACAAAAAAAAAATTATTATAGTCAAGTACAATAACCTTAAAAACTAAATAATCTAAACTAATTTTCAATAGTTACAGTTTGTCACCAAGTTGTACTTTTTTATTTATGAAATAACTGTATTTGTATTTTGTACTTCACTGTACCTTTTGTCACGCACTCACAGTCACTGTATATATACAAGGTTTACTCAAACACAGCGCCGTGCGCACAGATGTGTTGAACTATCTATAATACCCTGCGAAATAGGGGTTTTTTTAATAGTTAAAAAAGATAATTATGGTAATGCTCAATCACGGGAAAGCCGTCATCATACAGGGGCTCGCCCCGACACCCTGAGGGGCGGAGCTGCGCCACATTTGCTCAGGCAATATGCGATAGTACTGTATTGTTTTAGTGGGTATGTCCAAAGAATCTCACATACCCCTCGACTTCTGCAAAAAGCATTTGGAAGTGCAGAATAATATCATTTCACAAAACAAAACGACACTAACAATTTATACTACGCTAACTCGAATTTTAGGTAAATTCCTTTTATTATGCCAAGTTGCTTAAAATGTGGGTTTTTATATGTAATAAAAAATTCATGAAGAAATATACAAAAATAACAAAGTTATAATGAATAAATTAACTACTAAGAGTACCAAATTTCAAATAAGTATCATAATTAATATAAAAATTATCACGTTTTTTCCTTTATAAGCTGTAAAGTACATTTTATGAGTTAGCTTAGTATAAATTGTTGGTGTCGAAAATATATGTAGTTATTAATTTGTTATATGGACGTTTAACTAACTATATTTAATCAATTTCCTTATGTAATTATAATGAATCAATGGTTATGATTTTTTTTCCTTATATAAATAATTGGTATTAATTTTCAGTATCAGTCCACACTCAGTTATCAGTTATAGTAGTTCCAGTGTTCTTTTGCCTTGTCGCAGTGACATTGATAGTATTTGGTATCGCATACTACCAACATAGATCAAGGTAAGTGAATTTATCGCCCCCTCCTGTGTGTCCTTACGTGCGCTTCCGTTTTGGCCTCCGCTACGTTGCGCAGGGTGAGCTGAGTGCGTGGAACACTGTCGCAGTCATTCCTCATAATGTCCAGCAAGTATATCAGCAGTTCTTTCAGTGCATATCCTTTCCTCGACTAAATGGGTGTACGTAAATTAGAAAATAATTTAGTTCTAACATTTACGTGGTGGGTTTTAAATTGAGACTAAATAATAGAAAAAACTTTTCTTCTTATGGGCTTTGATCTTTCGCAAGATTTTTATAAGGCATTTTTAGTATTTATCATGTCCTAAATGGAGCATTTCATGGCTAAGTAACACTATCTAAGAAATAATATATGAATTGAAATTTTTTGCATACTTTATAGTATTCATTTATTGAACAATATTTGTTTAGCTTTTGAAACAAATGTAAACACCATACTAGCAATTCCTATAACGCCGCAAAATGAAGCAAACGCAAATGTTCACTGAAATGTCACATAGTTTCAGTAACAGTATCTATATTCAATCCTAATAGAACAACTCAATAGTTGTTTGATTTACAATAAGTAGATGGAACAACAATTTGTTCCATCCACTTATTGTAAATCAAAATCTTTCACGGATAAATTCCAATACACAAAAGTTAAAGAGAAATGTTGTTAAATATGTTATATCTAAAAACATACATGTAATATTTTTTGTACTTATAGGCACACAGTGGAAGTGGCGGACTTTGACTTTGGTCAAAATCATCCTGAGTATAAGACTTTTATGGAGCGACTTAGGGATAGCTTCAAAAATGCCTTCAACTTCCGTCACCACGAGGATACGGATCCACTCACTCCGGACACGAGATACAACTCGATGACTTAAGGCTAAGAAGAAAGTGTATTATATATATAATTCATTCCAATCTATGCCAATTCTTGAAATAACCACCATTATCACAGACACTTTGCAGTACACAGCATTTAAGCTCTGCAGTTATTCTCGGCAAATATATAATTACGGTGTAAACTCTATATAACGACATTTGATGGACTGAAAATTTTTCGGTGTTATAGAGAGTGATCGTTAAATGGAGAGAAACGAAAGATATTATTTTACTATTCTATAATAACATGTATTTACTAGTACACATTATACACATGAACATTATTATTCATACAGTAAAAATAACACTTATTGCGTATTGTGTCTGTTATCTTCGTTCGATGTTTATTGCTGCTTCAATATTTTAATCATATTTTCTTATGTATTTTACTCATATCTTGAGAAATGGCCGGATCAACTTGATTATTTAAACAGTATTAATTTTCTCATAGTTTCGCTGCATCAAGTGCTTGTCTGATACTTGGTGGAGTTTCATACTTGGTCGTATGAATTTCGGTAACTTAGAAAGTACTGCTTAATGATTTATAATGCCGTATTGTTGTCGTTAAATAGAGTAAGCGTGACGTTATATAGAGTGTATTATCGTATAGAAAACAAGGTAAACCAACCAAAGTCAAGCAATTTCGACGTTTTAAGGAGTTTGTTATCAAATGTCTGTTGCTAAATGTTAAGTTATCAAAATTGAGAATAGCCCACATGTTATTTGATTCCATTTGCTAGTTCACAGGAAAGGTACCGATTGGTTTTATTTCGGATCGTGTCACAGGATTGTTCCGGTAAAAAACTAATTTACGCACATCCATAACAAATGTGGCTTGTGACTTTTTTTATTTAAGACAATTACTTCTTGGCCTTTTACTTCGGTTCTCTTAAGTGAATAAAGTATAGAAGAAAAAGTATATGATTTATCTATCAATTAACAAATTTAGAAAGAATTTAATATATTGTATAATCAATTAGAATCGGTTATATTGTTATACGAAAAATTCTGCCGCTAGAGTGGAATGAACGAACTGCGCACCACGTTGATAACCCAGTAATGTTTTATATTTATCTTTTTAATAATAATTAAATTTAATACTAATTTAAACCTGGATATGTCGCATAATAGTACTATTATTTTCTCATAATATTATTTTGAGAGTTGCGAATAGTAGTATTTAGTTTGGTTTTAAATACAGTCTTTATCTCCGAAGAATATGTATAATATCGACGATTGACTTTCAAGCGTCGATATCTAACAGACTACTAGAAACTGACACCACTTACTATACCGGCACGCTGACGTATATCCACCTATGAAGTTTCGTATTATAATTAGTAATTACTTTTGAAGGAGCAAATTGCTATTCTTTATTGTCAATAGCGACGTGCAGTTATTGACAATAAAGAACAGCAATTTGCTCCTTCAAATGTAATTACTAATTAATACGAAACTTCATGAAGTGAGTGGATAAACGTCAAAACGGCCATCATAGCGTGCCGGTAGCATAGTAAATAAATTAAAAAAGAAATTTAAATTATCAATACACTTAGTTGGATTTCCAATTTTTTATCACTTAACTAATTAACGTGTTTACAGTTTCCTCGGTTGATGGAGATAAGACTTTCTTTGGACTTTTAATTAACAATCGTTGTTTGAATAACTTAAATCAATGCATTTGTTAGAAGAGCTTGATTTTGAAAAACATGAACATTTTTATATATGAGTTTGTTGTATCATATCTATACAACCAATATTGTAAATTATTAAAGATATATAATTTGTTAGACTAATAGCTTGAAAAATATATACAAAATTAATATATTAAAACTATTTTAGACCAAAGTGCTCACGGGCTTTATATAAATCCACAACGCGATTTAATAATAACGTGCTCGTTCGGTCGGTTAGTGTTTTGTGGATATATCCTCCATTTTCGGAAGTTGTAACCGGTATTGGCGAATTATCCAAACAAAAATTTCGCTGTTTTGTCATCACCTTGTGTCCGGAACACGGGGAATCAAATTCGTGCCAATCTTGTTCGGGCAATAGCCGCACCGCCATAAAGTGTCTCGTTATGTAATTCTACTTAAAACATTTTTCAGTCATCAGTGAAAGATGTGTCGAATGCAGCTCACGTAATATATTTTTCATATTTAATTTTAATATTTGTCTATTTAATTTATTTATAATATATTGAAGACTAAATTGTGTATTCTGGATGGTGATCAGTCATATTTTGTGATATATTAGTTTATAATCAAATTTGATGTACACATTTTTAAGTTTAGGTTACTTTACATCAGAAGAATAACACTGATTTGACTATATGCTTCTTATATAATTTATAATATGAACAAAAAAGAGATCCATGAAATCATTGTAGTTATCGTTTAACATGAATGTTGAAATATACCTAATAGTTATAAAATCTTCCTAGAACAGTATTAAACTTCTGAAGCAAAGTTAAACAGGTTAATTTGTAGTTAAAATAAAATGTTATTTAAATATTTCTACTTTTTTATATCCTTTATCCCTTAGTTCCTTATGAATATTGTTTTCTTTTCGTATTTTTTGCATTCCAAAATAACAACATGTCGTTCTTAGGGTTCCGTAAAAGATGATTGTTCAGAGCTGCAAAAAGGTCTATGATGTTTTTCTGGGCTATGAATTAGGCGGCTTGGGGTTGTAATAACCCAAAGCCACATTAATTCTTCTATCTTGTGACTCGTAGTGGACACGAGTCCACTGTTGCATGCACCCATAAGATGACAACGGTATTACCTCGGAACCTGGCTCCGAGAAATTCTCTCCGTGCAGGGATGGGGTAAGAATACTAACCTCTGGGGCCGGGGTCGGCCTGTCGTAAAAGGCGACAAAACAACCCACCTTAGCTACGTGGTAGAGCCCCAAGTCCGTCTGGATGGCAACCACCATTGGTCTTAGTATGCCGCCATAATAACCTTGTGTTGTGTTCTGACATATGTGATCACATTTCAGTACCATTACGCGGATAGCAGTGTGTTAGCGAGCGTTGCAAACACCCATAGGCGACGGTAACTGTTAAATTCTAAGTGGGCCGTCAGCCTAATAGCCTATAACGTCCCACTGCTGGGATCGAGCCTTCCCTTAGAGGGATCGGCCAGTATACACGCCACGCTTGTCCAAGGCGGATAGGCGACTTACTCTTACCGGTGATCTGGGTATGCAGGTTTCCTCACGATGATTACCTGCATCGTCGGTACATGGTAATTATGCTATAATATGCTGTATATGAGAAAAACTGCCTGAGTGGTGCATGCCGGATGCATGGCTATCTTTAGATTGGTTTCCGAGTGCTATCTCCGAGCTACCCAGTAACACATTTTGTCTGCACAACTAAAATACTCCAGCTTAGATAGTATTCGTTATATATCGAACAACAACCTACCTTTTCACCGATGTAGATAAAATGTTTCAGTTTGACCTTTCTTTGTGAATAATGAAGGAATAACCGTTTAAACTTTAACAAGTATTTGAAATTGATATCTCGTGGCCTCCGTAATCAGACCTTATGAACTCGGGCGATTTATCAGCATTGTTTACCTACTTTTCGGAATTCATTTCGCGTTATTCTTTCAACGTTTCCTTATTAGTTGTTATTGTTTGTTGTTTTTTTATTGCTGAGGAACAGCAGTAATAGTAAGCAGTTACTGTCGCCTATTGCGATGTTGCGTTTGCGATGCTAAGGGCACAACACAACATAAGGTTATTTGTGGCGGCATACATAAGACCAATGGTGGTTGCCATCCAGACGGGCTTGGGGCCCTACCACGTAGCTAAGGTTGTTTTATCGCCTTTTACGACAGACCAACTCCGGCCGCAGGGGTTTGTATTCTTATTCTTCTCCTGCATGGAGGAAAATTATGTGGAGTATATCTGAAATATATTAGATATAATTGGGACTTACGCTGAAATGATAATGACTATTTGCTTTTTATACATTCTGTAACAAACTCATTTATAAAAAAATTGATGAAACATATTTAATGTAACTGCGATGGCTATTATTTTTTGTAGAAGTTAATCAACTGACAAATTGTGAATTATCTGCAGTGAAGGACAGTAAAGTGAGGGTTAACCGTGGGCTTTAACTAGGAACTATGTAGTTAAAACCTAAAGCGAGCAAAGTTGCGAGATCGGATAGTCTGATATATATGGTAAATGTCTTATTTCCATTGGGTCCGATTATTGGTTATAAATTTCAAAAACTAGTGTGAATTCATATAATTTGTAAAGCTGGTATCACCTATTCATTACTTTATGACCGCCGTATCTAGAATAGTTAATAGTACTATTATTTTACAATAAATATTTTATTTATTATGAAAGGTATATTATATACCTATAATTGTAGTTTTAATTAGTAAAATAAAATAATGAAAGTAATTAATTTACTCCCACATAAATATACTCACTGTGTCTTTATTAAATTTATTCAGTTTACTTTTATTAAATTCTTCTTTGGAATTAAGTACATAACTTACGTTTTCGAATTGTTTAATAAATATAGCTAATACCTAATACTATGACATTTTTATTGCTAATGCTCTGTGTCAACAATTCACGTTTCTAATCACAATACTGAAAATACATTAGTGACTGCGATGCATTAATGTTTTATTATACTTATTCTTTAGTATATTTATTAAGATTCATCGAATCATCTTTTGATCATTTGGAGACCGGGCAATCGTCCGTCCTCTGCAGGATGAGTCACGGCAATGGGATGTTCACGCGCTGTTATTATATTAAACAAGCATGAAATAAAAGACGAATGTTAATATTGAAATTAGTTTATTGTCATGGAACAATGTTAAACTTACACTGAGTATTAAACTAACATTATTATAGGTACTAGCCTACTAGCAAGTACGTTATTTACAACCTGTGTCAACACGTATATGACTCACAAATCCAATTAGTTGTTTAGCAATGGTTCGCCTGCTACAATTGAACTCTCAATACCGCAGTGGTCTTCACCACGTAAAATCTTGAAGAATCCGTTGTCTCCCCAGTCTGTGTTCCACGAGTTTGCTATTAGCCAATACTTGTTACCGTTTTCCACTCCCCAACCAAGTATTTTAATAGCATGCCCGCCAAGAGCATCACCTTGTGTGTGCTTGTACACACCGCTCTTGTAACTCAACAAATCTGCATAAACAGTGAACGCCCCTTCGACGGGACCATTTTTGAATAATTCTGCCTTAATGTTCTCTTCACCTCCTCTTACAGAGTATACATGCTTCCCGTAGTGTTTGTCCTTCTTATACTCAACCTTATAATTATCTTCACATGTCTTTACGCATTTAGGAGTTTTTGTATCTCCACTACACGGCATCCTGTTTCCGGGCACGTGATGTTCGCAGGGAGGAATCTCGTATGGTTTGCAGCCCTGGCTCGAATTATAGTTTCCTCCCGATACGAGGCCGAAATGCTTCCAATATTCCCAGGCCAATGTCGGCATACCCCCATTACATCCCAGACCGCAGATAGGACAGCAACTCAACAGATCGTCTGCTGAAAAATGGAAATGTTTCGTTGCATTTGAATAAGTGCAAACTCGATCTGTCATAGCTTCGACTGCACCGAAGGCCCAACAACTGCCGCATGAACCCTGGTCCCTAACCTCGTTTAAAGTCGGGCAGTCCGGCCATTTATCCCTCGGATCAAAGTTTTCGGGGAGACTAGCGATGAGGTCAGCATCGTGGGTTACTGTAGGGAGCGTCTCAAAATGGGAGTCTTTCAATACGCCCACAAGTTTGTTGATGTGAGCGAATGGTGTGTTTAACTGGAAATTTCTTCCCGCTTTCCAAGTATTTTGTTTCGCGTTGATTAAATTGATGAATTCGTCCGAAAGTGGATTTAGATCAGCGGTTACTATAGCGAAAGCGCATAGCAGAGCTAAATATGTAGCACTCCAAGGTGCCATTGTTCACTTTGTATTTATTTTTTACGTTTCACTGGTTAATGGCAACGGACGCGCGAATTTAACGAATGTAGCGCAACGACTGAGCAGTGGTGGCGTGGCGATGGGTTGTGGTCGTCGTATTTGCGCTCACACTGCGTGTAATTACGTTTTGTTTCTGACCGACCGTACTAGGGATATAGTGTATACGAGTGGAGGGCGAGCGCGAGACAACGAGCTTGACCGTTTGTGTCAAAGGTTACAGATATAATTTTAATGGCTAGTAAAACAAACAGCGTGATTAAACAGAAACTACTGTTGCAAATATTTGTCTATAGAGAACGATAAGATATTATTATAATATTCTTGTAATTAGCACCAATTGTATTTAGGTATACACTTCTCATCAAAAAAATCGAAACACGCCTGAAGTATGGTTTTGAATGAGTTTAATTTTTTTTACATTTAACCAAAAATATTAACAATACTAGTTAATTGTGGATATTATAAGGTATCATTTAATGAATATTAATGTTTTAAATTAAAACAGTTTCAATTTATTCAACAGGTTTTACCCTTTAAGAAGAAATTGTTAAATGTTAGAGGCAAAGATGTAACGCATATACATGTCAAAAAAGTTTATTCAGTGTCTCGTATTTCCTCCCCGGGCTCTTATCACTGCTTCCATGCGGTTTTCTTCATGGAACAGATAAGCGTCACAATCTTGTGTTATGGGATGTTATCCCACTCTTCTTGTATAGCTGTTTTAAGCTGGCCAAGCGTCTCCGGAGCAATTTCTCTCGCTCTAACTCGTCTCTTTAACTCATCCCATAGGTCTCATATGGGATTTATATTCGGGCTTCGTGCTGGCCAATCCGTAACAGTAAGACCGACTTCGCTCAGGTATTCATTTACAATGCCTGCGGTACGAGCCCTGGCACTGTACTGCATAAAAATTAAGCCTTTGCTAGTAAAATGTGCGTAGGTTACCACACATGAGGCTCCTCTCTATCGGCGCTCATGCCTCCCCAAACCGTCCATGAACCGCCACCGTAACTGTCTCTTTATTCAATGCAGCACTGTGCAAAACGCTCTTCCTTTCTTCGATACACCTTCTTTTTTCCGTCATTACAACTCTCGTTAGAAAAGAGAACTTTGCTCCATTGAAGGTTTGACCAATTTAAGTGCTCAAGTGCAAAGTTAGGCGCGCTCTTCGGTGGTCTACCGTCAATTGGGCCATTAGCTGGTTTCTGAGGTTTCATGCCACGCTCCGCCAATCTTCTTCTTATGGTAGAATCCTCGAACCTCACGGAGCCGCTGATACACTTTATTGACAGCAGAGAGCCTTAGATGCCATCGTGCAGCCACAACACGCTGACTATGCCCTGCATCCAGCAACGCCACGACTTGGGCGGCTTCTGTGGGCGATGTATCCATATTTTTTTAGGAAAATATCTCTTTGATAGGATGTCACAGAGCTTAGTTAACAATCACGCTCAGCTTTAAATGCCGCCTGAATAATAATTACAGTAGTGTTTCGATTTTTTTTATGAGAAGTTTAAAATCGCTAATATACTTAAATTTTAAAAGAACTTTTTGAGGTTGTTAACTTTTTAATTTTGGTCTTGTGTAATATAACGGAAATTGTACCTATAAATTACCGGAACAATATAATACAATATTTTAATTAAGTCGCTGTTTAATAATAGATGTTTATTCTGCTTAATCTATACGTTACATATGTATATGTACATATACCCACTAAGTATAAGAAATTTATATCGTAATAATGATAAAAGTTAATTGAACTTTATATCGTCCGTTGTCACAGTCAAAAAGGCGGTTATGCACACAAATATTAATAAATAAAAGCACTTATTGTTAAAATTTTAGAGCTTTTAACTGTTTGGAGACATACATATAATAAAATAAAACAACTCGTCTTTTAAGTTTAGACAAACAAACGTCTTTTGAGATATTAAACAAAGACGTTAAATACGTCAGATAATGAACTGTTTGTTTATTGAAAGACAAATAATAATTATATTTGACTTATTGATAAACAGGTCTATGTCATCAGTTCTGGTTCAGCAATTCTCAACTTGGGGTATGCGTATTCCACGACGAACGCGGGATTCCATTGGGGGTACGTGAAAATTATACTGACGGAAATACTAAGAAGTTAAAACAGTTCTTATTTTATTGTTGTAAGAAGTTAAAACAGTTAATACTGTATTGTTGTAAATTATTTTTTATTAAAAAGGTTTTACGCCGGATTTCAACCAAAATAATCCTATTTTGATGATGTTTAAAATATAGTCCGGCCAATTAGACATTCGAAGGTGCATAAAGTCCCAACAAGCTGAAAATCAGTAAAATTGTTTAAAACATAATTATAAATAATATTTAAAAGTTCCCCATCATTCCCGTGTATACAATTTTTTTATTCAAGGTCAAAGGTCAAGAAAATGAGTCGCGATTTTCAGCAAAACGGTAAGTTTTATCATAAAAGTACCTTAGACAAAAATTGTAGATCATAAAATTATCTATAAAAATGTATCAATACTTTTTTTCCTACGAGCCACCGTTTCTGAGATTTATAACGATACAAAAAGTTATAGTGGTTTTTGAAAAAAAAATGTATAAAAATTTGTTAATGTACATAAAAAAACAACTTTGTATATATATCACACGTTTTTAGAGACAGTCCTGGATATGAGGTGAAATATATTTCAAAATGAAAGTTGACAACATATAGAACTTTAGAGAACTATGACACATTTTTAGGAGTAGGTATGGAGTTATCATTGGAGGTAGTTATAGTGAGTGATAAATGAAAAGTTTTATTAAAGGGCACGGAAACGAAAAAGGTTAGAAAGCACTGCTAGTACTGCTAGTATTTTGCTTGGACATATTTTCAGTAGGGGCAGGTGAGTATTGCATGCATATTAAAACATATTAGTCGATAATTTTAGCTAATTTAAGTCCTTGAATTTAAGATGCAATATTATAAATAATATTCATAAAACCACACATGGATATACGAAATATGTTCTATGTATGAAGGCGAGAACTCTCTTTCAGTATATCTCCAATATGTTATCACAGGTATGAGGATTGCCGAAATAAAAAAAGGAAAAAATTTATATTTCAAGATTTAAAATAATTTTTAATATATTTATGTTAAAAGAAGCTTTTTAATATAATACATAATATACCTTATTTAACTAGGTGACAAGGTAAACGTTTTTTTACCCAAAAAAAAAAAAACATTTTGCAACAAGAAGTAGCCCTTGTCCTTCTCCAAGTTCCAATCTATCTCTATACTAAAATTCTTTAAAATTGCTTCAGCGGTGTAGGCGTAAAAACATAACAGATAGACAGACATAGTTACTTTCACATTTACAGATATTAAATTAGTATGGATAACATTTTTCTTTAAATTTTATGTAAACTACTTACATAGATATGTTATACTTAAATTCTAATAAAGGCAATGAAATCAGCTATTCATATATGTATGTAGTAGGTATATGATTGTTGTTTCTCGGACATTGTTATGTTTTTATGTTATGACTCATGATATGAACCCAAATGTTAGACACGTTTTGCTGCGGCTATTAAACGTTATTATTACAATTCTAGAACTGCAGAATAAAATTACAAATGATTTTCGCCTGTAAAAGTAAAACGCAGGCAGAATAGAATCACGTATTACACGTACGAGCATGCATTGTTGCTCAACTGAAATGGGGCCAAATGATTGGTGATGTCCGCGATAATGTCCTAGTTAAGCGCAGGATGGACCATTTTTCTCGCCCTTTCATCGCTCTAATACGTTATCTGGTTATTACTTTCTGCGTAACTGGCTTTAACTAGATAAGTAGCGCCCAGTTGCATTGTAACGTTTAATAAAACGAGGCCATGATGGAAATAAAGCGAGTAAACCGACTGCTTGTTGTTGTATAACTTCTTTCCGATATATCCAATACGCAATTATTTATTATACATACAATTATCACAAGCAAATGTTCATAATCACCCTGAAAATAGTATTGTAATTTAAGTAAAGCATACTTATTCGCTTAATGCTCCATTTATATTTGCATGAGATATTCTAGTGAAGAAGACCGTTTACTTAGTCGTAAGTATAATTGTAGTAGATTATCATCATCTTAGCGTTGAATTCCGGTTGCAGCCTAAACTCTCGCTTCGGCGTCTGGAGTCCGCTTTCCGACTTTTTCTTCTTCACTTCGCACGATCTTCGGCATTCCTGATAGTCAGTCCATGGGCACGCATATCAACCCTTACGACGTCAAGCCAGCGCTTTTTGGGTCTACTCCTCCTGCCGGGGCTCGGCGGTGGCGGCATGGCCAGACATTTGTTCCCCACGTAAGTAGCCGGTTGTCGTAAAACGTGGCCGTATCAGCGAAGGCGACACTCCTGCAATTTATCCGCAATGTCACGGAGATGAAGGCTGCCGCAGCATATTCATCTCCGTGAATCGCAGTGCCTGCTTGTGTCGCATGATTTATACGGATTTGAAGCGTGGCCACATATAAAAGGACAGGTCTAATGATGGTCTTATAGACCTGTCAGCCCTTCAACTTAACTTAACTTTTAGGGTCACAGATGACACCAGTCACCTCACGCCATTTGGCCCACGCGGCAGCAATGCGTGCCTTAATGTCGCAATCAATGTCACCAGACGTGTGAAATACAGATCCCAGGTATTTCACCTCTTCCGTGCGCTCGACCGTATCGCCGCCTATGCGCACGGGTGTGGGATATGTTGAGTTGCAGTCAAGTACTTAGTCTTCGCCACATTATGTTTCAGACCGCCGCCGTTCTCAAGCGATTCCTTCCACGCCTTCACACGTCCTACCAACTTACCCCAGTCCGAATCTGCCAGCACGATATCATCAGCATACATGAGCAACCATGGGGGTTGCTAAATTTTTCATTAAAGCGTGTTTTTTTTAACTATAATTATTATTTTATTTTTTTCAGTAGGTACTTGAATTTATTTTGTTCATGTTCCGAAATATCACATACATACATTTTATGTTTTAATTTAAATTTTTAGTTTTTTATTTAGTTTTCAGGAATTTTCAAACTAGTTAATTATTTAACTCTATAACATTTAAAATGTTGTTGGTTTTAATAATTAAAATTATGAATTGTTACGAATTTTAAGTTATGAATAAATTATTGATACTTTGTTTACATAACATTACAAGGGGTGACACCCGATGGACTCCCTCAACAACGAAAATAAACCTGGATAGTGCTCTTTGCTGTTTGTAAACAACCAAAAATAATTAATTAGTTATCTACTGTTCACGATTCTCTAAGTAATTAATAAAGTCTTCTTATTTCTGTTCGGGACATATGACCATAAACATTCAATGCGTATATAAATCTTTTGCTCAAACGAGGTAGAAGGAAGTGTTATAAATATTACCAAAAGATGTAAGCGATTGGGCAGCGTTACATAAAATTGTGAAAGCATTTGTTCGGAATGTCGTTGAAATCGGAGCAAATTTTCAACTTAATATTCAGCTGCTCCGACAGCCGTGATCGTCTAGTGGTTAGGACCCTACGTTGTGGCCGTAGTAACCCAGGTTCGAATCCTGGTCACGGCAGTGAAACACTGTCACGGCGGAGTGTACTTTTTTATTGTACAAATTTACAAAAGCATATTATTCTTTTCAATTTCAAGACAACCGAGTGTCTGAAAATTTTTGTCAAGTAAGTCTTTTGAAGTATTTAATAAAATTCTCAATTATCACATTTTGCAACAGTAACTCATGTAAAAACAAAATTTTACCATATTTATTTCAATGATCTGTCGTTTGATTTCCCAAAAAATGATGTACGTGTTAACTCATGGAAAGCTTTGTGGCCTACCCGACATCTACTAGTGTACCTCAAATACCCAGATGAAAGTATTGTATGGAATCTGTAAGAAGCGTAAAGAAGAAGAAAAAATTTTAGTTTTGCGTAAAAAATATATAGTAAACACGTACTAAACTGTAATTAATTATGATTGGTTTCACCCTTGTTATGGGTATGCAACTTAGAACATTGATAAAAAAGTCGCTTTATAGTTTAATAGATGGCACTGTTATAAATTACGTCACTTAAATACACAAATAGTAAAGTTTATCACCTTATTTGTAATCAGCGCCATCTATGTTGCAAATAATGTGAAAGGTTTACAGACCAAATCGAGAGTTTAATCTACTTCTAAATTATGGTGTCCCTAAAAGTTTTTTTTATTGTTGAGAAACAGCAGACAGGCTGACGACCCACTTAATAGTAAGCAGTTACCGTTGCCTATGGATGCGTGTGAAAGCCAGGGGCACTGCGAACACACTGCTGTACCATAGGGGTACAGGAACCAGGGTCACTAATGCCGGAACACAAAACATGATTGTTATGGCGGTATACTTAAGACCAAGGTTAGTTGTCATCCAGACGTGCTTGAGGCTCTACCACGTAGCGAGACCACCAAAGAAACGCTCCGCGCCTGGCCATTTATAAAAGCAATTTACTCCTTTCTAATGTTGATAGTATGAATTTTTTCAATTTAATTAAGTATAGTATGTTGTTTATTTATCTTTTGGTACAAGTAAGCAGTAATTTGAAATCAAATTTTAACAGCGTAAATACATATGCAATATTTGTTTATTACTATTGCTGCAACTTCTATAAGAAAGTTAATATAGATTTAAAGCTTTTTGATCGAAAGACTTAATAATCATTATTGAGTAAATTGGTCTTGTCCAAAATCTATAAATCAAAAACTGGCTGCAATAGTTATATCTTAAGCGTACTCTATGACCTCGCCTGTTTTTTATACGATGCAATAGCCTGAAGTAGATGTTATCGTGGGTATCCAAGTAAAATATTACAATAAGTTTTATCGTATTGATAATTGATCTGTTGGGGTGCAAGCGGCTCCACTAAGACCCTAGCCTAAAGGAAACGCATATTCGTAAACTTCTCTGCAAAGCGAGATAAATAACCAAGATAAAATACTCCAATCTAATTTTCTTTCGGCCACTATTGTAAAAACAGAATTAAGCCAAATATATTATTATACTAGCTGACCCGGCAAACGTTGTTCTGCCATATAAATAATAAAATGTCAAAAAATTAAAAAAAATTTTTTGGGGGTGGGTCACCCCTAACATTTAGGGGGATGAAAAATAGATGTTGGCCGATTCTCATAGATACCGGATAAGCACAAAAAATCACTAACTCAATTTAGTTATCTGCCTACTGCCTACCCCCTAAGAACGATGGCGTGATTATTTATAGCCTATGACCATTTCTAGGTTATCATCTATCACCATACCAAATTTCATCAAAATCCGTTAAGCCGTTTAGGCGTGAAAGAGGAACAGACAGACAGACAGACAGACAGAGTTACTTTCGCATTTATAATATTAGTATGGATTTGTGTTTTATAGATAGAAAAAATAAAACAATTAGATAGGATGATATTTATAAAGTAACGGGGATATTTGATACTTTTATATATCATCATAACATGTTTAAGTAACAATAATTACTTTTTATGCGAAACTTTTGCCTGGCGCTGTTCTTTAGAAGCTTCCTAAAAGTGTGAAATGAGTTTTTTGATTGACATGTTGTGTGAAGATGTAGGGGCTGATATTACACAAGATGTCATATAAGAAATAAGAATATTTTTATTCTATGGTAAAGCAAATATGTACGGCTTTTATGAAGGTACTTTGATTTATTGCTCTGAGAAAAAATATAGGCGTCATTAAAAGTAACTTTTTAGCTGTGTATGTTATTTTTCCCTGCTTTAGATAAGATTACTAATACGATATAACACTACGAGTACTTATACGTAGTACGAGTACTATATTTTTATTTTGGAAACATACATATTTTAGGCTAGAGAAAAGGCTCAAACCCGTGACATCCACAAGCTTTTCGTATGAAAGTCATCACAGAGTTCGTGAAAAATATTAATACCATCCGTAATAAAGGAATGAAAGAACTGAAAAGCAAAAAATAATAAATCTTTTTTTATTATACTTAATAAATAAGTTCTTAAACGTGTAATAAGTAATTAGTTCTTAAACGTGTGTGTTAATAATAAACCTTTTTTTATTAACCTTAATAAATAAGTTCTCGTGTGTGCTCGTTCGGATTGCTGTCTCGCTGACATTAACTTCGTAAGCGCTCGGCATTTTCCGGCGAAGGGACGTGTCACGCTGCGCCGCCGCCGCGCATCACGCTTTACGTAATTGTTTAATTTGCTTGTTTGGCATCGACTCAAAATTATTTAGGTATACTTACATTAGTTTAGGAACTTATTTATTAAGGTTGATAAAAAAAGGTTTATTATTTTTTGCTTTTCAGTTTTTTCGGCGGTTTAATTTTATTGTTTAAAAGTTTTATTTTATATTTGTTTTCGTACCCTTAGGGTTAGAATTTTTTCCCAAATTTATATGGGACCAACTTCGGGGTATACCCTTTCCAATAAAAAAATAATTGTTAAAATCAGACTACTCTGTAAAAAGTTGTGCGTGGTCATACATAAAAAAAGAAAAAACAATAATTATACGCGTCGAATTGAGAACCTCCTCTGTTTTTTCGTCAGTTAAAAAGAAATTAATATTTATGTTTCTGAAGCGTCTAAAATCTTTTGTGTACTTTTATTGATGGATGTTTTTTAACATTGAAGAACAATAGGAAAATATATTTGTAATTACTCATCGCTTTTCAATATTCCGCTGCGTTCATCAACAAATTGGAATTTTATTGTTTCAGGATTAGAAAGATTACTCAATATTGATGGACTTTTACGAACCATTAATGCCCTTTTAAGTTGCTTAACAACACCGTTTATTACGATCTTAAAAATAAGTTTAATTTATTGGATAGAAAAGTTTCGGATCCAATATCTTATTAGCAATTTTTGATCTTTAAGTTAAGAAAGTTTATTGCTATTTCTTTTTGTGAAGCTAGAATATTTATCCGCGGCAAGACGAAGAACATCTAAAAGTTGAATGCTGTGGGCAAATGGATGTGCGTTGAAACCATCCTATTGGAAGTGATTCTCTTACAACTCCTATTTTTAGACTAATATTTTTGTAATAGTTCTCAATCTAAAAATAAACTATTATATAATTTCATAATACAAACTGAAAATATTTTCCAGAGAAAACGTTATATATACCTATACATTTACAAATACGGAAGACTCATCTTTATTAAAAAGATCTTCAAATAAAAAGTTTCGTCTCTCAACGTAATATACCTAAATATTATCAAATAAAAAGCTATCAGGAATACAATTTGAAAATTAAAACAATTTTTTCCCAATTCTTCCCTTTTCCCTGCCAAGCGTGCCTTCCGGTCAATTTCTTAAGATTCGATATTCAATGGAGTGGTTTCCTTTCTTTTTACACAAGCGAGCATGATTTTTTTGTTTTCATTGTACCTATATTAATATTTTTCATAAGCTTGTTCACGTCACGTGATCCCTGGTAGGAAGAAGAATGGAACTACACTTCGCTTGCCCAGGCATAGATGACCAGCGACCAGAGACAGGCAGTATAGGAAACTGGTTTTCCTTTCAGGGATATTTATAAATTAAGTTTCAATATTTAATTTATTTTCTTGTGGCTTAATAAAAGAAAGAAACGTGGACATAAATTTTGTAACCAGCAGAGTATAGCAAATAGACGGACGAGAGGACATACATACTAGAGAAAACTGTATGCGTTTCTAATTTCTTTTCAAAGGATATTACTCTTGAAAAATAAGGTTAAGTGTTTTTAACTTTCTTGGATTACTTTGTATTTTTTTTTTATTGCTGTAGGACAACAGACAGGCAGACGGCCCGCTTAGAATTTAGCAATTACCGTCGCCTATGGGTGTTTGCAACGCCAGTGGCATCGCTAACACGCTGCTGTCCCATAAGGTACCCTTATAGGAACTTGGGCCACTAATGCCGGAACACAACACAACGTTATTATGGCGGTATACTTAAGACAAAGGTGGTCGCCATCCAGACGGGATGGGGCCCTACCACGTAGCTAGGGTGGGTTGTTTTGTCGCCTTTTACGACAGGCCGACACCAGCCGCAGAGGTTAGTTAGTATTCTTTCTCCGCCCTTGCACGGATAAAATTAACTTAACAGTATTATAATACTTAAACACTGTCTCAGGGCCATATTTTATTACAAAAAAAGTGTTATGAAGCCTATTCTCTCAATATAATGTATCATTTGTTTGTTTACAATTGCCTTCTATTTCGCCACTCCCTACGGCGTATCATATACTGCGCACATAAGACAATGCTTTAATCTTTCCGGTGTTTGTTTTTCGTGTCAACATCGCGAACAGGCGCCTTTGAAGCGTTTCTGTTGTCTTGATTGAGATTCTAATAGGGATTTCCATTACCTATAACCAATATTACATATGCAAAAGCGCTTTATCTTCGTAGGGGTTTTATTAGACAATTAGTTAATTTTACCCCTTAACTTTACGGTACAATTAGGCCAAAGTGTTTTAGAATTTGCTTGAACTTGAATTCCCTTCAATTAAGGATTAAATCTTTTTAAAAACACATTTATTGTTTGTTGGCTTCATTTACATATTGCCAGAAAGTACGTATTTATTTTATGAGTTACTAAATGCTGTTTAAGCATTTCCATACCATTTTAGACACAACAAGACCACTGGAGAAAATGTTTTGCGTGTCTTTTTAGGTTGGTGACCTTAAAAATAAATTAAAGAGATAGCCCTACACTACAAAAACCTTTAAAACATGAATAACAAGAGCGTATACTTATGGGGTTACAAAAGCTTGAAACATACATAACTGACTCCTGTAAAAGCAGAAATATATACCTTAAACTATTTTCGGTGTCTAAGTAACTTAACTAAAACTAAAACAGGTTCTACATTGAAATCAGTCAATGCAAATTCAGCCGTCTGGTCTTCTGTGTTCCATTCGCAACGGCAAGCCAATACTTGCAAATAGACGTTAAAGGTCGTATACACTAATTAAATGCTCTTAGTACAACTTAACTGTTCAATGTTCTTTTATATTCTTTTAATATATAATGTGTGTAAAAAACAGTTGTTCTTTTACGTAGCCTAGACCTCAAAGAGGTTAAAAGGTTCTTTGAATGTTTACACTACAATAGTGAACAGCTTACTTTGTATGCTTTGAGAAACATGCCGTAGGATTGGTAATTCCTAACATTGTTCAATTTACTATTTATTTAAACTATACTCAGAAATACTTAGGTTTTTTAAACATTTTGTTAATATGGCAAGGTTGTTATTTTTAATGTAGATATATTACGCTCTTATTAATATGAGCATTTGTTTTATGTACAACAGATATTAAAACATGCGAACACTGATATAATCTATTAAAAAAATTTTCATTGGCATTGCTCAGATATTTTTTATGATATTACTCGATATTTTGTCTTAAAATAACTACTTACATAAATCCCTATAAATTGTTGTTGAAATGTCAAGATTACTCTGAGGTCAAGAGTGAAAATTACGAGGAAAAAAGTGCATAATTAAATTAGAAAAACGTCGAGAACAAAGATAAGTGAAAAACGAAATTAAGAGTCCCTTCCCCATCTAGAGATAGGAGTCGTGATTAAAATTTTCCGACGTTCAATCATTGTTTAATTTAAACAAAGCTGCGCACACAGCTTATTTGAAATTTGGGGGACAATGCCAGTGGACGCAACGTGGTAGAGTAGTGCGTATGAAAAAATAATGAGTATGACTATTATAATTATGTATAAATAAATTACAGTTTAAAAAACTAAAAGACACGCTTAACATGAGAATAAAATTACTGACGAGAAAATTAATGTCAATGTACAAAGCACCCCACGCTTTTTAGAACAGTGCCATTAATTTTATTTTTATGTTAAGAATTCATTTTTTTCTTTTTAGTTTTAAACTATAATTTATTTTTAACTTTTTAGTTTGATTAACTATAAAATATAATTTATTTGTGGTCAATCGGTATATGTATTTATTAATTTAACGCCATTTTTCGGCAGTGTTATTATTAATTTAACGCCATCTTCTGGCAGTGTTATAATTAAACGCCAGCTGGCGTTTCAGAAGATTTTTTTTTAGATTGTTTAAAGTGGGTAAAAATTGAGTCCGAAAATTCCGTTACCTACAGGTCAAGTTAATATAAAGCTTGTAAAAAAAGAGCAAAAAGCCAACGTCACGCGGAGGTTTTAGGCGGTCACCCATCCAAGTACTGACCACGCCCAACGCTGCTTAACTTCGGTGATCGGACGAGAACCGGTCCGAAAATTCATTAATCCTGAAGATCCTGTTAAGGGTAATGATACAAACTATACAAATTATTGCATTGTCATCAATCCGTGATAAGTATGCCAAATTTCAAGTTAATCCGTTTTGAAGAGGGTCCAAATCATGTTTAAAGTTTCCGTTACATAGGCACATAGGTACTAATACGTATGAAGGTAATAAAAGCGTGTTAAATACATCCACTTTCTTTTTAATGAGAGTTAATTATAGCAGTCAACTGCTGTTTATTCAAATATTTTAGATTTTCACATATTTAATATAAGTTTAGTGCATTATATTTAAATTAAATTAAATATTATATCGTAAATACCTTTTGTCTTCACTTTTATTTGAACAAACTTACAAAGACAATTGTAACAAGTCATCACTTCATGCACTATAGTTATTTGCTGACTCTGTGGCGCAACAGCTTTCGTGAGTCGTAACTTCTGTGGGGGTAACGGGTTCCATTCCCATCCTGAGTCTGGAAGTTTATAATATATGATATTTATTTATGTACATAAGTAAAGTATATCACTTGTAACACGAGCGCTCTACTGCTCCTGCTCTTTTAGGTCTAGATGGCGTTGTGTGGACTGTCACAGTTTTGTGGCAGTTGTTTGCACTATTTACAGGTGTACTTCGAAGTCCGAACTTACGCGATAGATGGATCGATTTTGTTAGTCAAATTTCCGTAAAGCGGGATAGCGAAGTCGGGGTCTCTTTTTTTTTATTTTTTTTTATTGCGTAGGACAGCAGACAGGCTGACAGCCCGCTTAGAATTTAGCAGTTACTGTCGCCTATAGGTGTTAGCAACACTAGTGGCATCGCGAACACGCTGCTATCCCATAAGGGTACAGGAACTTGGGTCACTAATGCCGGAACACAACACAAGGTTATTATGGCGGCATACTTAAGACCAAAGGTGGTCGCCATCCAGACGGGCTTGAGGCCCTACCACGTAGCTAAGATGGGTTGTTTTGTCGCCTTTTACGACAGGCCGACCCCGGCCACAGAGGTTAGTATTCTTTCTCCGCCCCTGCACGGATAAAAAAATCTCTACTACTCTAAAATCTCTACTCTAAAAGTCTCTACTAGTATATGGTTTGAAATAAATAATAAAAATGTATACATACTGTTATTATTTTTCGAGACTAGAAATAAAAAAAAATTAGCCCTATAAATTACTTTTTCTTGTGATTCTTTATTCAGGAATCGTAACTGTTACGGTACAGTATCGATACAAATTATCCGTAGACATTAAGCCTTGTGCCAGTATTCAACTTAAAGAGTTCAAAGCTTCGGATGCCATCGGGTAAAACGTTTAATACTCTCATAAAATTGGCTACAGTGTATTCAATACGTTTTCTGGCTGAAACTAATCAAACTAGCAAACGAGCATTTAGCACGTTATAATTTTCAATCTAGCAGCGGGAAGGTTCAGCGAGCAGCCCCCACTGCAAGTTTAAATCGTGTTGGTACGCTTTGAGCTTCTCTGGTACTCGTTTCGTTTAAATTGAAACGATGCTCTATTTGCTTAAACGAACAAGTTGTTTGGAAATAATATTTAGCATAGTTATACCCAGCATATATCGGCATACCCAGATATGCCGATCACTTCAATTCAAAGATATCTTAAACTTGATCCTTAACTGATAGGCTAATCACAGTAACGTTTCTCACAACATGACAAAAATTAAGAATTAGGGATTAGTGTTTATCTATAGTTCATCAATTTAACAATAGAAGAACTTTCGAAAGGATGGCCATCGATAACAAAGTTTTAACCAGATCTAAGGTAATATTGACTTCGTATTTAGAAGTACTTGTACGCTTTCGAATTCGAAACAATATCTATTGAAAGAATTATAATTCCATAAAAAAATGTATATTAGACAATGTTTAAAAAATAATTTTTAACAAGTCTGTAATGTTACTTGGAATTAATTGTTTATTATCTACTAAATTAATAAGAATTGTATTAAAAAAGAAATCTACCAAAATATGCAATATTTCGTTGTAAATATTTTAGGGATCAAATTTCGACCCTATAGTAATATAGTGAGATAGGATCTTTCATCGTCAACAGTTTTATTTATACAATGTGGGAGTTCACCTTAGGGATGCAGTCTTCGAAGATCGATCAACGCTGACATGGCGTGACGTGGGTAGGGGAATGTACTGACAACACAAAACAGTAATCGTGTATACACCACCCACCTTTTCTATCAGATTGAGGATAATTGCTCAATGCAATAAACGTCTTATTATTATCAACGGAAAAAATTCAGAATATTTTCTCTTCTCTTTAATTTGTTTAGTAAATAGTAGCGGAAACTCTTGCTTAAAAGTTACGGTGCTGAACTTGAATGGGAAAAAATTTCGTCTTGTTGCTATAGCAACACCCTCGCAATGTTATTTGAAATTTTTAATTTGATTACCCAACAGATTAGAATGAATTAACTCGTAATTTATTACATGTATACTAGCTGACCCGGCAAACGTTGTTCTGCCATATAAATAATAAAATGTCAAAAAATTTAAAAAAAAATTTTGGGGGTGGGTCACCCCTAACATTTAGGGGGATGAAAAATAGATGTTGGCCGATTCACATAGATACCGGATAAGCACAAAAAAATTCATCAAAATCGGTCAAGCCGTTTCGGAGGAGTATGGCAACGAAAACTGTGACACGAGAATTTTATATATTAGATAAGTATCATATAATGTAGTTTAAAAATATATGGAAAATAATAATTAGGGATGTTAAAGATCTCTCTAAAAGTGGAAAGTATATATTTAAGAGAGAATACAAGTATTAATACAGCGTGGTTGCGATTTTCGTGGCAAGTACAGATATGAGAGTAAACAACTATTTCCCTGTTTGTTTCATTCGGTTCGTTGCTTTAAATTGATGTGTATATTTCGTTGTGACGGCAAATACGCATGTGTATTCTGTGTGTACCCAACACAATGAATTTTGCGATATATGTATTACATAAAAAGATTTGCCACGCAACCCAATATATTGATGGATTTCAATTGTATTGAAACGTATTGTGCAAAAAATGTGCAGCCATTTTTAGTTTTATAAAATACAATATCATTGAAGCGACTTAGAAAATACGTAATTAGAACTGTAAGGTATTTTATCGTTGCTTTAAATGGTATGAATTGTTGACACTTTTCGCGTGATGTGTTTAAGGTAATTTTATTACCATATTAAGGCTTATTTAAACAAACCGAATAGATTTATATAAAAATTAATTAAAATGGTTGATCACGTTATACAATTTAAAATATTTACCTATGTATACGAAATAAATGAAATGTTGAAATTCTGCGCAATTGCAATTTCAATGTTTTTAATCATGTGGTAATATTATAACATGGAATTTTAATACATAGTCCTATAATGCTGGCATTACTTATATCTATAGGCATATATTGAGCGAAATTGTGTTTAAGTAAATATCTAGAAAGCTCATGGTCGCTCAGAGGGCAATGGAGAGGGCTATGCTCGGAGTTTCCCTGCGAGATCGAATCAGAAATGAGGAGATTCGCAGGAGGACCAAAGTAACCGACATAGCCAGGATGATTGCAAAACTGAAGTGGCAGTGGGCTGGGCACATAGCTCGAAGGACTGATGGCCGTTGGGGTAGAAAAGTCCTCGAATGGCGACCGCGTACCGGAAGACACAATGTTGGTAGGCCCCCCACAAGATGGACCGATGATCTGGTCAAGATCGCCGGAATAGGTTGGATGAGGGCAGCGCAGGACCGATCATCGTGGAGATCTTTGGGGGAGGCCTTTGTCCAGCAGTGGGCGTCTTCCGGCTGAAATGATGATGAAATATCTACTAGGTAATCGTGCTGCATCTACCAAATTTCCACAATCGTCTGTTTAGTAGTAAAATTTACTATAATACGTATTCTCTTTTATTTAAAAAAGGTTACATCATAGCGTAACGGGCAATACAAGTTGAAGTACTCAAATTAGCGTACGATCATTTTCAACATAGCCTTCATAAGTATTTTAACGTGCAATAAAGATGTAATAAAAGTCAGCCGGATCCATTCGAGATGCCTCTATCAAGGTCTAATGACTAACCTTATACGATATCTCAACTGAATACCACAGCTAATCTAAAAATTCCAAAACTACTAGATCAATTGCTTCAAAACTATTAACACTGATCTTTAATTGTCATCACCTATTTCCGTGTGTGTTTTATAATTTAGCTCTAAAACACAATTTAATATGTAAATTGTTAATATAACGGTTTTACTAGTTACTTTAGACTAACGTACAGACTAGTCTATTTTCTAACGGCATAGATTATTTTTAGTTTATTTAGGGAATTAGTTACTAGACATATTCCTACACAACTATCACGGAACACCTGTAATATCCGTGTGGCAGTAAAAAAATAAAAATATCACGGGATACTCCTGATATAGAGAAAACCTCTGTTAGGAAAGGATTATGAAACACAGACAATTCTTACCATGAATTATACTGAAATAGGCTTGTAGTTGTTATTAGGTAACAAATGTCTAGCTATGCCGCCTCCGCCTCGCCTGGGCAGGAGGGGTAGACCCAAAAAGTGCTGGATTGACGTTGTAAAGGGTTGATATGCGTGCCAATGGACTGAGTACCAGGGAAAGTAAAAGTTGGAAAGCGGATCCCGGACACCGAAACGAAAGTTTGGGTCGCAAACGGGATTTACCGCTAGGATGATGATGATAGGCTTGTAGTTGTCATCAGCCTTATTTCGCCTACTGTTGCAAAGAGGCCTCCCTAAGATCACATCATCAATAGTCGATCCTCCGCTATTCTCATCCAGCCACTACCTTGTCAAGACGCAGTTACTATTCTAGGACTACCTTACTTCAACATTTGTGCGTTACACATCACCATTCACACAGAAGCCGATCTTCACTTCAGCAAGTATATATTGCGAGTTATGACCATTACGTTAGTTCTCTTTCACATCTCCTAACTTCTGATTCTGTCTTTAAAATAAATTCCGAGCATACCCCTGTATGCTATTATGGGTGACTGACACACCCGTCCAAATTCACACAGAAGAATCTTTAGTAAAAGTTATGAGAAACATGTATTTTAGTTTTGTATCACATAGTACAAAAATGTTGAGTAATCAGCATCACAAAGTCATTCAAAGAACTCGCAATTTACATAATACGGCGCTAGAGTGTCAATGACCTCTCCATCTGACCTAGTAAAAGGCCGAGGACGGCGGCATTGCACCGGGCGAGCGAATACGCACTACTCATTTACGCGGGTGTGACAGAGACAGGTAATAACAGGTTAACGTACGCTGTTTGCACCATACGATTATTCTGTACGATTGAATTAATGATCCTATATGAAATATTTTATGGTGAAAATTTGACATACAATTTTTTTTGCAAAAATGGGTTCCTTAAATGATGTTTAGTGCGTAAAAAAAATTTAGACGGGTGTGTCACCCTGTATAACGCTGTAAAACTATGAACTTAAAATAAAACCAGCCGTAGCGTCCACTAGCATTATTATTTTATAATTGTCATTACCTACACAAATTAACTAAATATTCAAAACAGAACCTATTCAATAAAAGTATTTGACCTGCAAGAAGTATTTACTTAGTGAGAAACTTTCAACGACCGGAGGTTACTGGCCTGAAATTGTTATCCTTGAGTAAGATCTTCAAACATTTAGTATGTGTTAATTTGTTCTTTTTCCTGGTTTAATTCTTTTCTCATATTCTCAATTTCATATTAAGTCTTTTTTTCCTTACCCACTACTTACTTCCTTTCCTACCTACTAATAATTATGTACTATAGGTAAAGGTAACTACCGGAGAGGGAACTCCCTCTCCGATTGAAATCTATATTATATACTAGTTGACCCGGCATATATATATATGAAACATAATTACGTTCACCCCTACTTCACCCCCTTCAAGTTTGATTTTCGCTACAAAAAGTTTTTTACGCTTTTTCAAGGTCCAATCTATTGTTATACCGAAATTCATCAAATTTTATTATATTAGTACTGATTCCTCTCTCTCTCGTTTGAGAACGATAGCAATGACTTTCCTCATTTTAACAGCTTCTCACTATGCGGCCCGTTTTTATGTTTGCTGTACGGTAAGCATAAAAATATAGTGGCAAAGTCTTATTTTTTATTTATCTATTAGCAGTAATAGACTTCTTTTCTCATCAAAAATAAGGAGCCATTGCAGCACTCTTATAGATAGTTGTCACCTAGGAATGTATTCTCCTTCAGATATATTTGGAAAGACAGTCATCACACAGTGCTATGAGTATTTTTTGAGTAACGGGTGAAATACCAGTTATCCCTGTAAAATCAAAGTTTAGCTTGTTTGCTTACGGTTGTTTGCACATGAAACGGCAGTACAAGGCAGTCATGAAAAACGCATATGACTATGACACTCACCCTATCCTATGACTATACTCAAATGTGAAGGTTCTTAACTATGGGTACAACTGGTATGGAGCTTTTAGAAGTAAAATAAAATTTATGTATAAATGCACTCAAAATTATTTAATGTCCAAAAAGGAGACTAATGTTCGCTTGTAAGCAGCAGTATATAAGTTATGCAAAATTTAATCACAACGACTTTTTTTCTGAACGGCACAGTTGTGAATGAATAATTCATGTAACTTGGCGTCTGTTGAACTGGAGCAAGCTTTCATGGAGGCGGCTTAAAGCATTCGCATCAGGGGTAACCAACTTGGATAAATATATTTATTTTTATTCTTTTATGCGTTTGTAATTTTTGTACAATTAATAGAATACGATATCATAGTATGAAAACGACTGAATTTAATATTGTAGTATTTTCTTCTATTTTCTTATCAGTAGCATGTTATAAAGTTATTATTATTTTTTAAATAGAATGAATGATACAGTTTAAATATTCCTATGCCGCAATTGAGAGCCAACCTTTTATTATATGACTGATAATTGATAAACGCTTTTTATAATTGCCATATTGTATTATTTAGTATGAGTTTCTTTTTTATGAGTGCATGTCATATGACACCAAGATTGAAGCCAAATACCACACCTAAACTTATAAAGTTTAAATAAGTAATACGTACATTCACGCCTGTGGGAAAAATATTTAGCAAGATTAATGTTGGATGAACATGTCTACAATTTATCGTTGTTTTTAGTTATTCTACAATGTAAGCCCTAGTTTGTCAATATTTAAAATAAACTCTTAAAAATTACCTTCTTGGCGACAGATTGGTTACTTCTGTACATAAAAAAATTCGCTCACATCAAATACAAACATTGTCCCACAAAAAGCATGTTGCACGATCTTGTTTATGTGGTCAAAAATATATGATGTCATTCAGACAATAAATTAGATTTATTTTATTGGAACTCTTCAAAATGTCAAAATAGACGTGATGTTTCTTATAAAATACAGTAAATCAGAACGACTTTTATCAAGAATTCTATTAATTTTTATTTGGTTTTTAACAAATATATCCAATCTTAGGAATGTGCTGCGAGAGAGATATAAAAATTCCGAAATAAGAAATATTTTAAATGAGCGGGAGTTTCAAAGTTAGTCCATTGATCATTAAATAAAACTGTTTCTATTTTTTACTGATACTATATTAGCAATGGCTACTAAATTAATTAACACAACAAACAACAGAGAAAATGGATTTAACTTTGTTCGCAAATTTATATACAAAGGCGATCGAATGGACGGTGATAGGTGAATTAATTTAAATTTCGTACATTTAGTTAATAAATCCTGTTTCTTTTTAACACACTTTTATTAGTTTTACCTGTATGTTTGTTTGTAACCGACTCCTTTGAACTCAATTTAGACCCACTTTAAGCGGCCAGATTTCATTTAACCGTAAACTTATAAAAGACGGATGACAATACAATAATTCGATAAGATTGATTATCCTGATTAGGATAGCCAGGATTAAAAATATGGTGAACTATTATATATTACGCCTGATTAAATTTTTAAAGCAAATTTTAATTAGAACAAATAAAGAACAAGTTTTAGTGACAAAATGAATTAAACAGTTAAAAAATACATAAAGTAAAAAAAAAACTAAAAACACGCTTTAAAGATAAATTGAAGTAGAAATTGAAAATAATTCTTAATATAGGAATAAAATAATGAATGATAAATATTAGTATTATTGTGATAAAGCGTGGGGTGAATTTTTGGTGAAATACCTCACACCCTTACTAGTTTAAAAATATAACAGTATTCAGTGGAATATTGATAAAAGCTAACAACTATTTTAGACTTACCAAAATACTTCCCATTTTCTTTACTTATAAATAATTCTCGTACAATTGCAATAATCAGCAATTCTAAGTATGTTTTACAAAAAGTACTTACGAATTAAAAAATAGACTGAAAATATAAAGGCCGAGGAAAAAGCCACAGATTATTTAAACTCATTATACTTATTATACATACATTAATATTACAATATGATTACGGTTTTTTTTTGTCTCGGGGAAAAACCCTCTCTTGACGGGTTCCCTCGGCTCGGGGGGACCGAGGGATATGTGGGACTCCGGGAAAGATGTTCGGCCATCGGAATACCCACTAAAAACCCCGCTGTTCTCCTGTCGGCTACGCCCGGGCCTACGGATACGTGGCCTCCCGATCTCGTGGTCCGGGCCGGCACCGGCCCGCCCTTTGCCTCTTCTAAAGTGTTGACGCCAGGGGGTCAGGGTTTCATCTCCCCGGCGCTCTCCTGTAATAACTCTAGGAGGCAATAGTGCGGGCGTCGGATCCTCCCCCGAGGGGCCGGCCGCGGCTGCTTTCTACGGCGGCTGGAGGTCGTTACTTGCCCTCCGGCGCCGACGGCGTGGCCTGCGTTGGCGGGAGGGGGGAAGTGTGGTGGTTGACTCCCGCTACCGCTCCGTCGCCTCCTTTGCGGACATGACTGCCTCGCAAAAGGAGGCGACGGTGGTCCACTGTGTCCTCCTCGTCGCATCGCACCACAGTGGTGACACCCCGACGTCATCTCCCGCCTTATGCGACACAGGTACCTCCCGAAGCAATCATCCGCGCTGGGGTGACGGGAGAGTCCCGCCACCGCCCGAACTAGCTTCGGCGCCAGGCGCTCGAAGTGCGCCGCAAAGTCCCATCACCCGTCAAGCACCAGCCCGAGATAATTCGTAATTATAGCTAATCAATCCTATTATCTAATCTATCCTTTATCCGTGCAGGGGCGGAGAAAGAATACTAACCTCTGTGGCCGGGGTCGGCCTGTCGTAAAAGGCGACAAAACAACCCACCCTAGCTACGTGGTAGGGCCTCAAGCCCATCTGGATGGCGACCACCTTTGGTCTTAAGTATGCCGCCATAATAACCTTGTGTTGTGTTCCGGCATTAGTGACCGAAGTTCCTGTACCCTTATGGGACGGCAGCGTGTTCGCGATGCCACTGGCATTGCAAACACCTATAGGCGACGGTAACTGCTAAATCCTAAGCGGGCCGTCAGCCTGTCTGCTGTATTACAGCAATAAAAAAAAAAAAAAAAAAAAAAAAATTTTTAACCGACGACAAAAACGGAAGAAGTTCTCAAGTCGATGCGTATTTTTTTCTTTTTTATGTATGATCACGCATAACGTTTTACAGAGTAGTGCGGTTTTAAAAATTCTTTTTTTATTGGACTGGGTATACCCCGAAGTTGGTCCCATATAAATTTGGGCAAAAGTCCAAGCCTAAGGGTATAAAACCAGAGAATGATTAATTGTTCACTCACTGATTATATCTATGACCACGCATAACTTTTGACAGAATTGGTTTATTTGAGCATGTAGTAATTAGTAGATTATAGCCATAAAAATTATAAAGTAAAAACTTTTTAACAAAAAAATTAAACAGCCGAAAAAACTGAAAAGCAAAAAATAATAAACCTTCTTTTTATTAACCTTAATAACTAAGTTCTTAAACTAATGTAAGTATGCCTAAGCAATTTTGAGTCTGCGCCAAACAAACAAATTAATTAATTACGTAAAACGTGATGCGCAGCGGCGGTGCAGCGTGACACGCCCCTTTGCCGGAAAATGCCGAGCGTTTACGAAGTTAATAGCAACCCGAACGGGCACACACGTGAGGGCACTGGCGTCGACTCAAAATTGCTTAGGTGTACTTACATTAGTTTAAGAACTTAGTTATAAAGGTTAATATAAAATGGTATCTTATATTCTGCTTTTCAGTTTTTTCAGCGAATTTAATTTTTTGATAAATATATTGTATAGATTGATTGATAGGGACCTAATTTACAAGAAGGTGTTTCTGAATATGCAATAAGTTTTGTACTTGAAACATATGTAATAGATAAATAGTATATTCCATTCAGCTATTGAAACATATTTAAAACTAAATTATTACCAATAATGTAGAAAAATCAAAACTGCCCGTTATTTTTTTCAAAGGAGTTTATAATTAAAGCATACGTAATGCTATGATAGAATTATGTATATGTTTATCATTATAAAAATTGTCAATATCTCTTGCACTATATAAAATTCCTTCAGCACACAGTGAAGTCTACTAATGAATGCATATTAGGTATCTAGCGAAATATATAAAAATTAGTAGCGATGGCTTAAAATTTAATCATATTAATTCAATATTACAGTAAAATACTGCGTCGACACTTTGAATGCTTGAAAAATACACACATATATTATAGGCGTGCTGTTTTTCGTTACTACTTATTGAAGTTAGTTTTGTTTCCAACTCATTATTTGCTGTATTCCCTGCGTTGTAGGTTTCCCGTTTGCGGTTTTGATTTCCGGCGAAACAGGAAATTTCCGTTCATTCAGAGATCGCAAATTCTGTATAGGTTTTATTTCCGACTGTTTCTCGATTTGTAATAAAGTTACGTAGATAATCAAAAGTTAATTGAGATGATTTGTATTTACTAATACAATGAATATATTGAAAAGCTTTGTAAATGTGAAATTTATATAAGACCCATATTTAACCTTTATTATGTAATAACAATTCATAACGTACCACTACCGAGCTTGGACTTTCCGTAATGGGAAAGGACAGGGCACCCACAGCACTTGTCCAAGTTGAGTTAGCATACACTTAATGGTGATATCGGTGGGTGCGTAAGTTTCCGGATGTTTTTTTACATCGCCTGAATGTGATAATAACCGTTGCAAAATATTTAAGAATTCTTACTGTTTGCGATTATCTAATTCAAAATATCAATGTATCTAACATGAATATGGTCTGATATTTATTCCGGTTTTATAACTCGCGTTTCAGCAGCTACAATTTACTTCTTTATCTTCGATTTTTTATGTACAAGACTATGTCGTACAACTGTAAATTTACACTGAACAACATGCTTGTTACGAGTACAGTGCGGTGTAGCCTGTCGCGCAAATTGACAACATAAAAAATAACAAGTTCGTAAAAAATAGTACATACATTATTTCCAAGGAAAATAAATTGATCAATATATTGTTATTAGTCACTTTTATGACGTTTTTAACCTGTGTGAGAAATAAATTAAAACCTAGTTAACAACTAAGTGAAAGAATAGAAAAAAAGAAGGATAGCAGTTTTAGTAAATATGTCGTTGTAATTAAATAAATAAATATACTGGGATAAATCAAACAGCGTCAACTAGTCCCAAGCTAAGCAGCATTACACTTGTGTTGTGGGTACTAGACAACTGACAAACTAAATATATATGTAGATACTTTTCTTTTGTTTTACGAGAGATGGCGTAGGTAGGGCAGTATAGTATTTCGTTGTCACCGACAGTAAAGTATTCATCTTGAAACAGCGATCATTGAACGTCATTTGCTGTACATAACCTCTCTTTGAATCGTAATCAACAATACTTTATAATTTATTAAATATGTCAACATTTGTGCCGAATAAAGTGTTTTTGCGGGAAGTTTTACTTCATTATTTTATTATGAAAATAAGTGCTGCCGAAGCTCATCGTATTTTAGTGGAAGTGTATAGTGAACATGTTCTAGCTGAGCAAACATGTCGGAAGTGGTTTGTACGTTACAAAGCTGGTGATTTCGAGTTAGAAGACAAGGAGCGACCTGGCCAGCTGAAAAAATATGTAGATGAAGAGTTGGAGGCATTGCTCAATGAAGATTCATCTCAAACACTTCAAGAATTGTCTATATCATTGGAAGTAGGCTTATCAACAGTAGGAAAACGTCTCAACACTTTAGGAGAATAATCAGAAGAAGGAACATTGGGTCCCATATGAATTGAAACCAAGGGACATTGAGAGGCGTCTTTTGACATGTGAACTGCTGCTTCAATGAGAGGAAAGAAAAAGTTTATTGCATCGAATTGTCGCTGGTGATGAAAAATGGATCCATTACGATATCCAAAGCGCAGAAAGTCATGAGATAAGCCCGGCCAACCATCAGCATTAGTGGCAAAGCAAAATATCCATGGGTCTAAGCTCCTGCTGTGTGTTTGGTGGGATCAGAGGGGTGTGGTTCATTATGACCTGCTGACACCGAAGGAAACCATAACTGGGAATCGCTACTGTCTGCAATTGATGCGACTGGGTCATGCGATGAAAGAAAAACGGCCGGAATACTCCGAAAGACACGACAAAGTCATTTGGTTGCACGTAACGCTCGTCCGCACGTCGCAAAACCGGTACAAAATTGCCTAAAAACACTTAAATGGGAAGTCCTACTGTACACCCGTTGTATTCTCCAGATATCACTTCTTCAGATTAGCATTTGTTTCGTTCGATGGCTCATAGTTTGTCTGAGACTTCTTACGAAGAATGTCAAAAATGGGTCAATTCGTGGATTGCATCACAAGATGAGGCGTTCTTCCGATACGGTATTCGAACCCTTTTTTTGTTATGAGGTGGAATATGCTCAATGCACACCCTGCCGCCTGGAGGCTGGCGGAAGGATTGGGTGGGAACCCCGTGTAATGCGCCCGTATGACGCATGTCGCTGGGTTACCCACTAAAAACCACCACAGTGTTCCTCTTATGCCCGAAGCCTGGGAGAGAGGGATATGCTTTCGCGTGCGCTTCCCACCCAGGTGAGCTGGGCTGGCCATGTTGACTTTGGCCGGCCTCTCCTGTGTATACTTACTCGGCTGGAGTATGTGGGTCGTACCCCGACTCCGGCACGACGGCACGCCCCATCTCCGGCCCACGCTGACCTGCGGCTTCTCCTTGCTGGCAGACCGCGTCACCGGGGCCTACAGCGGCTACAGGTTGGTGACGTTCCTTCGCCGCCATTGGCCCTGGCGAGAAAAGACGTCACTGCTAGGCTCCCTTTCCCGCTCTGCCGCCTCCTTCACAAATATGACCGCCTCACAAAAAGAGGCGGCGGCATCCCAGACACGCTCACTCCTGACCATTGTTGTGACTATGACCGAGAGGGGCAGATCCGGACCCACTGCGGTGGCGAGGGCACGACGATCCTCGTCCCACACAGTCCACACATTTTTTTTTGCTACGAATTAATTCCAGCAGCTAATACATAAGCACTCAGACGCGAGACGGGAACCGAACCCGTGGTCTTCGGAAGCGTACCGAAGGGCATTAGCCGCTAAGCCACAGACGTCGTTGGCAATTATGGTAATTAAGTCTCAGAAATTAGGGTTTCGAAAAGATTATATCGATACAATCAATCTTATTAATAAGTTTATTTATATTAATTGACTGGAAGTTTTTGTATTAAAAATGTTGAATATTCTAAGTATTATAAATCACAAGCAATAAAAGTGTATAATTTTCTCATGAAAGTAGATTAAAATTAGTGTCAATCATTAAGAGGGGCTGATTGGAACACAGTAGTTCACATAAATCACTAAGTCGTAGGTTTTTATAACGGAGATTTGTATTTAAATAAAATTGGAGCTGTACCGTTATCTAGCAACATCAACATGTATAGTCTACCAGTGAAAATAATTTTGTTACATTTTATAATATTACTGGATCAATCTATAAGAAATTTAAATGTAATTCTTTGTAGTCTGAATACGTAGAATATATTATGTTTTCTACATATTTCCAGGTTCCTATGCGGATGACAGGTAGGAGTGCATGGGTGTGCATACCCGAGGTGCCCGAGCATCCGTCACCTCACTCCCCTCTCTGTCCGAGGCGACAGAGTCCTACCTTTTTTCCCGTCTATCTCCTACATCCTTTCCAACTTAGCTCTCTGTTCGTGGCGTGGTCCCCGGTGGGATGGTTGCGAATACTGATTGGTGCCCCGGGTTCTGCCCTGGGCCCTGATTTGGTAGTCGAAACCATGCCTATTTCGACTGCGCCTGCACAGAGAATGTTCCCGGGGCGAGCATCGCATCCTCGCTGTCGGTTGCTGGTTTTTCTGGAGTGTCGTCTGGTAGTTGTACCCATGCCTGACTAGCACGCGACGGGGATGCGAGTCCCGTCCGGAATTGACCGCGGATCTGTCACTCCCGGCCCTGGTTCTGTCCATGGTCAGGGGCGATCCTGAATGGACGAGCGCCGCCTTCTTTTGCGAGGCAGTAGTGTCTGCAAAGGAGGCGGCGGAGCGGGAGCGGGAGTCTGCCACCGCACTCCCCTCCTGCCAACGCAGGCTGCGTCATCGGCGCCGGAGGGCGGGCAGCGACCTCTGGCGGCCGTAGAAAGCGGCCGCGGGCGCCCCCTCGGGGGAGGATCCACCGCCCGCACTATTGCCACGAGGGAGAGAGCCGCGTGCTGTTCCGCGGACTCCCTCAACTCCTAGAATTGTTACAGGAGAGCGCCGGAGGGACGAAACCCTGACCCCCTGGCGCCAACACTTTAGAAGGGGCCCGCCTTAAGACAAAGGGTGGGCCGGCGCCGGCCCGGGCCACGAGATCGGCAGGCCATATATCCGTGGGCCCGGGCGTAGGCGATAGGAGAACAGCGGGGTTTTTTAGTGGGTAGTCGGATGGTCGAACATCTTTCCCGGAGTCCCACATATCCCGCGGGCCCCCCGGGTCGGGGGAACCCGTTAAGAGAGATTTTTCCCCGAGACAAAAAAAATAAGGTAGCGCGTTCGTGGTGCCCTTAGCGTTCAAAACATCCATAGGTAATTGTTTTATTTTAATGCTGAGGAACAACAGATAGGCTGACAGCCCACTATCCCCCCTATGGGACAGCATAGGTGACGACCTATGGATGTTTGCGAAACTAGGGGAATCGTGAACACGCTGCTGTCCCATAGGGTTATACGAACCTGGGTCACTAATGCCAGTATACCACACAAGGTCACTATGGTGGCATATTTATATACCAGGTGTGATTGCCATCCAGACGGACTTGGAGCCCTATCACGTAGCTAGGGTTGTCTTGTCGCCTTTTACCACAGGCCGCCCCGGCCGCAGAGGTTAGTATTCTTACTCCGCCCCTGCATGGAGAAAAATTTACTATTAAGTAGTCCTTCAGCCTGTTTGCTGTTCTTCAGCATTAAAAAAGAATATATTAAAAAAAATATGTGTGTGCAATTCACATACGACACAAGTTAAACTTTAGTAAAGTAAATTTCAATTTCATTTTATATATTAGTGTATAAACTCTACGTAAGCCCAAAGAGACGTGATCCGAGACGTGGTCTTTCACAAAAGATCTTCTCAAAAAGTTCATTATCGCGCAGCGAGCTATAGAAAGAGCTATGCTCCGTGTTACCCTAATAGATCGGATCAGAAATGAGAAGATTCGTAGGAAGACCAAACTAACCGACATAGCTCGGAGGATAAGCAAGCTGAAGTGGCTATGGGCGGGCCACATAGTGCGAAGATCGGACGGCCGATGGGGCAGAAAGATCCTAGAGTGGAGACCGCGAACTAGTAAGCGCAACGTGGGACGGCCGCATACTAGATCGCTAGGTCTCGTTGGACGCAGGTGGCATTGGACCGGCATTGGCAGTGGCAATAGGCACCGACAGTGGCATTCAGCAGTGGACAGCTATAGGCTGAAGTGATAAAGCCCAAAGAGCCCGAGACGAAGATTATAGAAGAAAGAAAGAATATGTATTTATTTAGGACTAAAAATTATTTATAAGGAACACCGTACATTTGTAATCTATCTCATTCTCTCGCAGGCTAAATCATATTTATAAATGTTTGTTTTTTTTTAGTGTCGATTTTTCGTTTCTATCCAATTTTCAAATCTCATTGGTGCTAAAGAAGTTTTAATTCAAAAATCTAGTGTGATAGATGGGATAGAATAATAATAAAATTATATAAATATTGTCTATCAACGCAAAAATGTGTTTAGTAAGAAATGCAAGCAATTCCGTGTGCTAGTGTAACGTTATCTCGCAAAGGATAAATTTATATGAATGTATTTTTCATTTTGCGATATCAGTCCACTGGTTCGTTCAAACAACGTTACAACACTCGTATTTTATTGGTTTTGGGAATAAGCATTTCTGATATTGCCGTCAGTCTTAAAGTGGGACCGACTCGTATAGTGGTCGGAAACCGAGATGTCTCAACGGACATGGATATCCTTACTATAAAGCTAAGTACACACTACGTAATATACTATTTACAAGGATTACTATCTACCTAATTATTATACCAAAAAGCTTCAATTTAGGAATAAATATAGTTTAATTATTACAAAAAAAAGTTTTGAAAGAGTTAAGTTGAGTTATTATAACATAAATAGCTTTGCTTATTATTTTATTAAATTAAAAAAGGGATAATTATGTTATGTATCCTGCTCATATCATAATACTAAGTATTAGTCGTATTTAAGATTCTTAGTGAAATTAAATATAAATTTGATTCCAAGCAATTAAAATTTATTATAGCTTATTAAGCTATAATAGATTTTAATTGCTTGGAATCAAACTTAAATTTAATTTCACTAAGAATCTTAAATAGGACTAATACTTAATGTTGACAGCTTTAAATACGATGGAATATTTCCTAAACAAAATAATAGCATGAAACTTGAGACTTCACGATTGAGAGTTCTACTAAACCTATTTAGTAAAAGGTATTCTCCAGAGACAAGGTTTTTGGTGGTGGTGTCGTTAGATATAGTGTTGGTTATTTCAATATCTTTCAACACCTTGCCCTAGAGTTACGTCAGTGAAGCATTCCGGTTCTATGGGGTGCCCACCTACTTCAGCCGCATAATTGAGGCGTCGTATATGCACGATCGTGCCGTCGTGTTGCCGGGACAAGACGGCTGGGGACGTCGTGAAGTCACGGCCGCAGTTCCACGGGGAACTCTGAACGCAAAGGCAATTGGCAAGGCTTTGACCGCTTTAAGGACATCAAATGAGTTTCAACTTTTTTAGTGCACTACAACATCGGGTATATTAAAAAGCGCCTAATGAAATTGGAAAGCACCAGGCAGCCTCTAGCATTGCAAACATACGTAGGTGACGGTAGCCGTTTGGTCCTCTCTGTTGTTCTACTTCAACAAAAAAGTAAAATATATCTTAACATCTCTTTTTCTATATATATATCTGATTTACAAGATATACTTTATTTAGGAACTTATTTTGAAAAAACTTTTTAAAATTTAATTTTAAACAAATGATATTCGTATAATAACTATGTTTTATTGCTATGTTTGGGTCACAATTAAGAGGAAACGCATGGAATATTCACCACGTTTATCTAAGGTGGTTTGGTAGGTTGTGCACAGCATAACCGAATGTACACACACTTGGTTTCCAATCACGTTTTGTTTCTAGTAATATTATATCAATGATGAAAAAGATAGATCATCATGATATTACAAGTGGGAGTTATTTGTATTTTTGTAGTGAAGTCATCTTTAAAGTAGGGTCGCGTATTGCTGACCTAGTTCGAGATCGCCGGGAGATCACTTCAAAGGGTTTATGGTTTCGATATTTTGTATCCTTTACATATATACGTATTCAAACGATATATGAGTATTACGTAATATATATTTTATTTGTACTACATGATATGTAAGTAAAATTATCATGTTCTTTATCAACTATGCCGTGAAAATAGTCTTGCTTAGATTATAATCAAAGTAGTCTTGATAGTAAAGGATCTAAAAGTTACATAATTTACTTCAGGTGTAAATACTGATTAGGCACCTATAATAGATACAAGAAAAAAACTAACCATGATTGGATGATGTTAGGAAATAAGATATAATTGTTAAAAGTACATTTATTTTATATACACTGAATCTTTTGCCTACAATATATTTCTTTATTTCTATTCTATTTATAATTTCTTAAATAAGTTTGTATAGATGACTATATTCGATTTTAAAACATATTATTTTAATCAAATCAACTAAACCAGTATCAAATGTGTTTGTAAAACAGTTTGTAAAAAGGTTATGTTACATTATAAACATAAAAAGTCGTCAAAGAGTCACACAAAGCTATATTACGTTAGATATATAAGAAGATAATGATGTATTGATATTATCTTTGTTTCACAAAACTGTTGCCGATCATTTTAAATATTACATTTATCTTATTATATATACTGCAAGGATATAGTGAGGCCATCGTTAACAGTATTCATATCGGTGGCAGCAATAAAGTAATGTAATATATTATTAATTAATTATGAACACAATAGCTACTGTAATAAAGTCAAGTTTCTTTCAAAAGCCTACAAATGATGGTAACATCATAGCAAGTTAGCTATTTACCACTTTGAGACTGTAGATAGGGTTGTTAGTATGTTCATAGTTGGCACCACAAGAAATATTGTTCTTTTTCAAACTACGACAAAGCAAAGCGGATTAGATGATGACCTATTTTTAGCTTTCAAAAGATTAGCAACGCAGCCTTCACATGGTCTAATCTGGTTCGGAGGGCTGGCATCCAATTTGCCGCCGACATTGTATGGCTTCGACCGCAACCCTCGTAATTGACACCGAAAGTAAAACCGCAACTTATAAAGCGGAAAATGCAATGAATTCCACAGAATTACAACAATCCACGTTTAATGTTTCGCCTACAATTGCTGAATTACGAAACTTATTTATATCTTTCGTTTTTTTATCGAATGTAGCGGAATAGGTTCCAATAAAAATAATGTAATTCACCATCACGATAGACTGGTCTTATAGGTTTAGTTTAGAAAGTTGGCATCTTGTCGATAGCGGCTATTCCGTGTTTCCTTCATAGGCTACAGAGGCAGGTTCGAAAGAAGGCTTTATTTAACGAGAAGTGATTAGGAAAAAAGAGCTCTATGGGTTCGATGGCGAAGAACCGGATTACTGTGGCCACTGGAAAACAAATCCACTACGATTTACGTACCGTAAACTCGTTACGCGTTCCGAATCAGACAAGTTCGTAGCCATGATGTGGTATTGGAATATATGACTTATTTTGGTGATACGTGAGTTAAAATTTGTATGTTTGAAGCTTTAAGTACATGAGAGAGAGGCGAGCTTATGGATGTAGGGGTTCGCAGGTTCATTCCGAGGAAGTGTCGTTATCACAGTCGCTGTTCGACGGTCGGGCAGCGCGTTGGTTGCCACGTGGTCTGTACTCCTCTCTCGTCTGTTATGGACTTCGTCGAGAAGTTTTGCGGAGATCGCGTACTAGTATTTTACTAGCTTCGAGCTTCTCGGACTTGTGACTGTTTATGAATGTATTGAAAGTGAAACTTCATGATTCAAACGAATAACCTTATTGTTAATAACTTTTGAACGGGGTGTAATATTGAGTGATTGGACTGAACAACTGTTTCACGAACATTGAAGACTTATTTCTGATTTCGATATCAGCGCAGTTTTGATTTAAAAAACTGTGTTTTGACTATTGAACTACAGAAGATTCTTCTAGAGACGGTGAGATAGTAAATAGTTCTTTCATACATACGAAAAATATAAAAATTACGATAGTATAAGAATAATACCTAGAATAGGAGGTCAGGTGGTTGTATCTGGTAACAGCATAAAAATATATGTTTTGGATGTTTCTTTTTGAGTTATATATGAGGTTATATTTTTGGATTATAGAATGCTACAGTTGTAACGATTACAGAGCGACGAGCGATACGTATGTAGATGCAAAATATATTTTGTGCGAAAAATTGTCAGTGCCTATGGATCCATCCAGACGGGCATATAAAACCTTTTTGTTTTTTAGGAGCGATTTAAAATATTATTCTATGTGATATATTTTTGGTATTTTCTTTAATAATCATTCGTATTGATTCACTCTTTAAGTATCTATTTTTATTTCAAGCGATTATAACATGACCTTCCGTGTAATTTATAAAGAAATTTAACCAAACTACCACACTTTAAGGGAACTGTAGAAGGTAGATGAATTTCTCCTTTAGCCGTTTCAAAGTCAGCAAAAAAAGCCGCTATATGGCTTCTTGTAAACTTTTTCTTAAATTTATTTTCTTGTGTATTTTTGTAGAAAGAGGAATTAATTGTTACTGGAGGGTAGTGACATAAAGGCGTGAAAAATACTATTTAGTCCCGTGATGCGATGGTGCCTCGTAAACCAGCTGTCAATAACCTAGCAGTATCGGCAGCAAACCGCACACACTTTTTACATAAATAAATTGAGTACCTATCCAGTGAGGAAAATCACAAAATTCTGGTATATGTATAACGCATTAGTAAACTAATTTGATCGTCTATCTTTGATCGACTCTATATTTTGAAAAATATAGTCACGAAACGTTTAGGCAGGAAGTCTTTTTTATCTCATCTGCGTGATTATTGTGGTTTGGAAATTCATATACATTTATTTGTTATTTAAGTACATTCGTAAAACTTATGAATAATGATACGATTGTAGCTGAAAGGAAGACATTTTCAAAAAAAAAATAAAAAGCCTCGTCACTGACCGTGACAATATTTCCTTGAAATATGAAAATATAAATTAAAATTATAAAATTCAATTAAATCTGTTTATATTATGTAATCAGGTCCAAGGTAGGCGTAAATCAAAGTTATTAATGTAAATTGCTTTTTAAACAACTTATAGCTTGGTGTATAATGAGAGAGGGTGGCCTCAAGTATTCATAAGGAAGAAAGTAAAAAGGCAATATTAGGCAAGCGTGTCTGCAGTCTGTTCGCGCGGTGATTATTATTTATAACGGTTAATATAATTTTGGAGATAAGGAGAGTGCTCCTAAGAACGGATAATTAGCGTAAAGAATGCCAGGGTTTTATGATAATGCTTGCAGTTTGGCACAGTTACTTCCAGCTGTTGGTATTATAATTACGTTTTACAACACTGCTGCTAATATTTTTCATGATGTAAGGGTGTGAATTAATTAATAGAGTATTATAGGATATGGGAACATAGTTACAGATAGTCTCTTAGGTTAAACAACATTTTATATTGATTCTCTACTAATTTGCTCTAACCTGTTTACCTACAGTCAGTTTTAAATTCTGATTAAGTTACAGTGAGATACAACGGTTACAAGCAGATGCCCATCTATCAGTATATTAACATTTGACCGCAACTAAAACATTTGAACACCAAAATTAAACAAATTTTAGTGGTATGTACCACTAAAATAATAAGAGTATTATTAGTATATTATTAATGAGCCATTCAAATATGTGAGATGCAGTGAATTTTGATGATTTAATTTTTTAAATAATCTTAGGTGGTATGGTAGATGACTGTTATCGCTAGATCACTGAAAATATCATGTTCATATCAATGAAACTAAATAATATTACTCATTTCACACATTTATTTACTCTAATAACAATTAGAGTAAATAAACGATTTTGCTGATGTATATTAATGTTTATTAATGTTTAGGAATATTAAAAAAGTTAGAGCAGATAGTCTGATTAATATTTATAATATATTTAATAGGTTTTTCTTGTTATTAAATTGATAATAATTGTACAAGTTATATGTATTACCCATATGGGACAGCAGCATGATCGGGGTGCTCCTAGCGTCACCAACATTCATAGGCGACGATAACGGCTTACTATTAAGCAAGCCGTCAGCCTGTCTACTGTTTTTCAGCAATAAAAAAGTTATAAATACGAGAGGCTTTGAAGGGTTGTGACGGATTAGGAGAGCCTTAAGTTAGGACGTTTAACGCCCACACTTCGAGCGCCTGGCGCCGAGGCTAGTTCGGGCGGCGGCGGGACTCTCCCGTCTGCTGCCGAATATCGGCGGGCCGGGCGCAGTGTGCCGCAGGCTCTTTGAGGGAACCGTGCGGTCGATGGCCCTTTACGGGGCCCCGATCTGGGCGGATCGCCTGACGGCCAAAACGACGGCGCTGCTTCGCAGGCCGCAGCGCGTCCTGGCCGTCAGGGCGATAAGGGGATACCGCACGGTGTCCTTCGAAGCGGCCTCCCTGCTGGCCGGATCCCCACCATGGGACCTCGAGGCCCGGGTCCTGGCGCTGTTGTACCAGTGGCGCCGGGACGCGGCCGAGCGTGGCTCTCGCCCCGCGCCTCGCGAAGTTGAGGCAAAGCGGGCGGAGCTGCGCGACGTGGTGCTCATGGTGGAGTGGAAGGAGCGCCTCGCGCACCCCAGCGCGGGCCTCGCCACCATCGAAGCGGTGAGGCCCGTCCTGGCTGAATGGTTGGAAAGGCGCCACGGCGCCCTGACCTTCCGCCTGACGCAGGTCCTCTCGGGGCATGGTTGCTTCGGGAGGTACCTGTGTCGCATAGGGCGGGAGATGACGTCAGGGTGCCACCACTGTGGCGCGGGCGACGAGGAGGACACGGTGAACCACACTGTCGCCGTGTGCCCTGCGTGGCGCGAGGAGCGCCGCGCCCTCGTCGCCCAAATCGGCGTGGACCTGTCGCTCCCGGCCCTGGTTCTGTCCATGGTCGGGGGCGATCCTGGATGGACGGCCGTCGCCTCCTTCTGCGAGGCAGTCATGTCCGCAAAGGAGGCGGCGGAGCGGGAGCGGGAGTCAACCACCACACTCCCCTCCCGCCAACGCAGGCCACGCCGGCGGCGCCGGAGGGCCAGTAACGACCTCCGGCCGCCGTAAAAAGCGGCCGCGGGCGGCCCCTCGGGGGAGGACCCGCCGCCCGCACTATTACCGCGAGGGTGAGGGCTGCGTGCTGTTCCGCGGCCCCCCTCAACTCCTAGAGTTGTTAGGAGAGCGCCGGGGGGACGAAACCCTGACCCCCTGGCGCCAACACTTTAGAAGGGGCCCGCCTCAAGACAAAGGGCGGGCCGGCGCCGGCCCGGGCCACGAGATCGGCAGGCCATATATCCGTGGGCCCGGGCGTAGGCGATAGGAGAACAGCGGGGTTTTTTAGTGGGTAGTCGGAAAAATCCCGGAGTCCCACATATCCCTCGGTCCCCCCGGGCCGGGGGAACCCGTCAAGAGAGGTTTTTCCCCGAGACCAAAAAAAAAAAAAGAAAAAAAAAGGACGTTTAACGCCATTATGGTGCCCATGAAAGCAATGTTTAATATAAAAATCATATTAAGCAATTTAACTAAGTTACCACTAAAGGGTAATAATGTAGATCTCTGTTATACATATGTAAAAGCTAATAAAGTATATCAACACGGGTTATTAGTATGCATCGTATACCCGAGGCCTCCTTCGCTCCGAGAAGTGGATATCATTTTCCGACACAAGCTTAACTGATCACTTATGAAAGAACATTTAAATCTAAATGTGTTATGTAATTGAAAATCAATGTATAATTGAAACAATTTCATATTCATTTTTGTAATTTGCAACATTTCTCATTTTTTTTACTTAAGAGCGTGACATTTTTTTAATTGAATTATCCGTGCAGAGGCGGAGAAAGAATACTAACCTCTGCGGCCGGGGTCGGCCTGTCGTAAAAGGCGACTAAACAACCCACCCTAGCTACGTGGTAGGGCTTCAAGCCCGTCTGGATGGCGACCACCTTTGGTCTTAATTATGCCGCCATAATAACCTTGTGTTGTGTTCCGGCATTGGTGACCTAAGTTCCAGTACCTTTATGGGACAGCAGCGTGTTCGCAATGCCACTGATGTTGCAAACATCCATAGGCGATGGTAACTGCTAAATTCTAAACGGGCCGTCAGCCTGTCTGCTGTCCTACAACAATAAAAAAAATTGAATTATAACATTATTATTTTCGTGTTGTGATATAAATATGTTAGTGTTAGTTAGTGTTAAGTACTGTTTAGAGTTTTCTTATTGGGATATGTTATGAATCTATTCATTAGGTAAGGCTTTATTCAACAGCTTGTCTTACCAGTTATCAACATACGTATTGACAACTTTATATATGTTAAAATTGCAGTATCTTCTTAGTGGTAAGAATATTTTTCATATTAATACTTTTATATTGTTTGGTGGTATATTTTCATAAATATTATGGTCCCATACTACAAACTGGTAACAAAAGCTAACAAGTGGTTCAAATACCTTGTTGACATAGCAATTAATACAAAAATAATGTCGCATAATCTCTTTGTGCTAAAATATTGTAATTGCACAGTAAACAGGATCACACGTTAGAAAGATATATGACGGTGGCATACGTAAATTAAATCTAAAAAGATAAAAGTTATGTTTTTTCGGTATACATAATGAATTTATGGTAATGTTTCGGTCGCCGCGAGGGTAGGCCTTAGCGTTCACTTATGATTTCCAGCAATTTTATCACTTTCAGCCCATCTTTGAGAAAATGTTTGATTAAAATCTTTTACGACGCTAAAGCCTTAAACAAATAAATAAACATGCATTAATGAGAGGAGCTCATAACTTCTCACTGTTGAGTTCACGCTTCCCTCTGGAGAAAAAGGACAATATACCCCCCACAATTGTCCAATGCGGATCAACCGGCTAAAGGTACCGGTAATTATGGTATGCAAGTTTCCTCACGATGTTTTTCTTCACCGTCAGTACAAAGTACCTAGGCCTAGATACCAGGTGTACCGAAAAAGTAATTACCATTTAAAAAAAAAACTACATTATTTTCAAGAAAATAAAAAAAATGTGTTTATTCAAAGTATTGGCCATTTGATTCTATACATCTTGCCCATCTTGCAGTCCTAACCTAATGAATAGATACATAACATATCGCAATATGCAAAGTCAAAACAGTACTTAACACTTAAATATCTCACAGCACGAAAATAAAAATGTAATATCTATTTCAATCAAAAAAATGTCACGCTCATGTCATAATATGACACACACACACAATGTACACGGACACGTAAACACATATATTATTAATAAATTATAACACTAAAATTTTGCAGTTTCATGTTGCAATTATAAATTTTGCGAATATGTAAAAATTTAGTTTTTTTTTATTGCTGTTGGACAACGGACGGGCTGATGGCCCACTTAGAATTTAGCAGTTACTGTCGCCTATGGGTGTTTGCAACGCCAGTGGCACCGCGAACACGCTGCTGTTCCATAAGGGTACAGGAATTTGAGTCACTAATGCCGGAACATAACACAAAGTTGTAATAGCGGCATACGTAAGGTCAAAGGTGATCGCTATCCAGACGGGGTTGGGGCCCCACCACCTAGCTAGGGTGGGTTGTTTTGTCACCTTTTACGACTGGCCGACCCCAGCCGCAGAGGTCAGTATTCTCTATCCGCCCCAGCACGGATAAAAAATTAATTTTCCATTTACTATAATATATAAACAAAAACTACAACTAACATAATTGAAACCATTAAAATTGTCATCTATCAACTTTAACTTCCAAATTTAAATATTAAAACAAGAAAAAATACTAAAATATATTAAGTCTAATACAACACTTATTTTCAAAAACCCTGAAACTTGTCCGACAAAAGTTATTTGATGAAAGTAAGTCGTAAGCTGAGAATTTTTAATGATTATAGCAATTATATTATGTATATTGTTTTACATTTGAAACAATTGGTCAGTGACGAGTCACCTTAACATTGAAAGTAGCGCTTGAGATGGCCTGCTTCGATCTTTTGAGAGTCAAATCAACTGAGCCGGTTTTAGATGCCATTTTTTGCTTATTCACTTTTTGCTGTCGTCTGCGAGACGTGTAATGAAGTGACTATTAGATGAGATCTATTTCCTCATCACGGTACGTCATTATATTGATACCTAATTTAGAACGTGCTATGGCATGGTCTATATTTGCTGAGATCATTGTAACTGTATTATTCATAAAATACTAATTTAATAACTACATATCATAATAATTTAGATAATTTAGACAGACATTAGAAAATCCTAGGATTTTATAATTTTGTAACAACTTGTGACCTTGTTTAGTATCCAACAAATTTATTTGATTTTCTTTGAATAAGTTTCAAATACAATTTAACTCATGATTATCAACATGCGGATGGTTGGAGTCTGGAACTTTGGTATCTGAAATTACGTCGTATTTAAGTCCTAAAAAGAGTTGAAATAGACGCAAATTCGAAGTGACACACCGCGCGGTTTATATTGAACTGTTTGAATAATAGCATTATAAGCCTTTTACGATTCTCTAGGGCGTCACTGCTAATCAAAACAATTAAACTACTTAGCTCAATATATTTTATCATTTTCCTATTAGATGTCTATTTTGTCTTCGGCTAAAATAGGCTTATTATGCTTCGTATGTTATTTTATATACTGTGTAATGGTTCTGAAGGATTTCCTCACTTTCTTTCCTAACTTACATCTTTTACCCTAATACCATTGTTCTCTATATAATGATGACTGTACTCTTATTAAAGTTATGATGTTGCAAACATACACAATCATTGGTTTCTACTAACCACCTGGCGAGCTGTCCACTGTATTCTTTACTGTTGTTTTTTTTATTAGGAATAGAATAATAGGTCTTTTACCTATGAAATTGCCGTTCTGCAGTACTGGCCATTTAAAATCAAAATAATTTTTGTTTGGCTAAGAATTCTAATTTCAAATTAATTTTATTAACATGGAATTCTTTTTCCAAAAGTAGTCATTTGTTTTTTTTTATTGCTGTAGGACAGCAGACAGGCTGACGGCCCGCTTAGGATTTAGCAGTTACCGTCGCCTATAGGTGTATCCAACGCCAGTAGCATCGCGAACACGCTGCTGTCCCATAAGGGTACAGGAACTTGGGTCACTAATGCCGGAACATAGCACAAGGTTATTATGGCGGCATACTTAAGACCAAAGGTGGTCGCTATCCAGACGGGCTTGAGACCCTACCACGTAAATAGGGTGGGTTGTTTTGTCGCCTTTTACGACAGGCCGACCCCGGCCACAGAGGTTAGTATTCTTTCTTCGCCCCTGCACGGATAAATGTTTATTGATTAGTGTTAACATTTTCATCGCATTTCAATCTTTTTCGTCATCATGGATACGTTAAAAATTCGAGTAATTATGGAATATGAGTACCGTCGTGGTAGCAACGCGGCACAAGCGGCACGCAACATCAACGACGTTTGCAGAGCTAACACTACAAACCAACGCACCACCTGTTATTGGTTTGCTCGCTTCCGTTCTGGGAATTTCGACCTGAAAAATTAACCTCGCGGTCGTCGAAGACTTTGGTCGACAATGACGAATTAAAGGCGATTGTGGAAGCTGATGATACACAATATACGGCTGAATTAGCAGCAGCTTTCGACTTTAGCGTCAAAACAATATTGGTCCATTTGCCTCAAATTCGCAAGGTAAAAAAGCTTGACAAATGGGTGCCCCACGAACTCAATGATCGCCAGCGCGAAGTACGCGTCGAGACGTGCCTTGCACTGCTCAACAGACACACAAATAAAGGAATTTTGAACCGCATTGTTACCTGCGATGAAAAATGGATTCTGTTTAATAACCAAAAGCGCTCAGCAAGTTGGTTGGATCCTGGTTCAGCACCTAAACTATGCCCTAAACGAAAACTTACCCCTAGAAAAGTAATGGTCACTGTTTGGTGGTCTAGCGCCGGTGTGATTCATCACAGCTTCTTACCAAACGGGGTGAGCATTACTGCAGATGTGTACTGTGAAGAACTGAACACAATGATGGAAAAGCTGGCACATCTCCAACCAGCATTGGTCAATCGCTCGTCTCCGCTACTCCTGCATGACAACGCGCGATCTCATACTGCACAGCAGACGGTCTCCAAGTTGCAAGAACTGGGGTTGGAAGTTCTCCGTCATCCGCCCTACTCACCAGACCTTGCGCCTACAGACTACTACTTTTTCCAAAACTTGGATAACTTCTTGGTGGGAAAAAAATTCAATATCCGAGAGGCAGTACAAAATGCCTTTGAAGAATTTGTTGCCTCCCGTCCAGCTGATTTCTTTAAGAAGGGCATCAATAAACTGCCACTAGGTTGGCAAGGATGCATTGATTGCATGGGTGATTACTTCGATTAATACAAATAAAAAATACATGAAAAAAATTCGTTTAAATTTTTTCATACAAAACGGCATTTTCATAGGTAAAGACCTAATATTTATACTACTTTCCATTAATAAGTTATGGTTACAAAATTTAAAAAAAATTCTGATATGTACCTTTATTATACATTTAATTAAGATCAGAGAGATAAAAATTACTTTCCCAATCAAAGTTTACCATTAGCCAAGTAGTATCATGGGAAATTCTCTGACACAATGAAATCATTCTCAAGGGACTGTGAATGAAAATTTAAAGCGTAACAAAGGTTGATATCCTATAAGGTTAACATATTGGTATAATTTTGGGGCGGCTTTTTTGTTTCAGTGGCGTACCAAGCTTCAAATGCATTGGCTTGGTTACTGACAGCTGAGATTAATAACAGGGGTGCAAAACTTGTGTAGATGATTGAATCGACGTGTAGACGTAGAATTACATTAATTTATAATTATCTTGAAAACCTGACGTATCATAAGTTGGAATGGTTATTTTAATAAATTGTGAGATAATATTTTTGATGTGGTCGAAGCATAAGAGAAGAAAAGAAAACCTATTTCCATCCTAAGAGTGTCGTGTAAGACGAAAGAGGGGTAGGAATTACTAGCGCAAAGAAAGTGTATAATTGGTTGTACTTTCGAGGGTTAGACAAAAAGTGTCGTTCTCCAAAGAGGATAAAAGTAGCTATTCCCCAAGGCCCTAAGGAGCGGTATGGATATAATATTTCTTCTTTCGATGTTTAAGGTTTAGACGGCAGTCGTACTTTTAAATACTGATTTGTCTATTTTTATATATATTTTGTTTATCTTTTTCACGGGAATTAAAGTGTCATAGACAACAAAGTAAATAGGCACCCAGAAGTGAATAGCGGACAATTACTTACAAACCGTAAAATCGAAATTTGCCTGTGGTTATTTGGGAAAGCAGTCGGGAGAGGAAAATTTGAAGTCATCTTACTTAATATATTGTACTCTTGGAGGAATCTGACATTTACTAAAGATAAATAATTATTATGTTGTAAATGTTTTAATAAAAATAATTAAAGTACAAATAATAAGGTTTTATATTTATACCTAGTCAGGTCATAAATTCTGTCACATGTTTAATGTAAAATAATTGTAGCAAGTTTATTCATTATGTAACCATTCATATACCAAAATGAACTTAACAAAACATAGATTCTTATGACATTAAAGTTTATTCAAAATGACCTCCGTGATTTTGAATACAAGCCTTCAATCTGCGCGGCCAGTCCTCTATCGCAGCACGAACGAGGTCCATGTCAATATCGGCGGCTGCCTTAATCAAGGATGTCTTGAGTGACTCCAAATTGGGATGAGGCTTTGAGCACGCCTTTTCCTCCAAGTGTTGCCATATCTTGTAATCTAACGGATTCAAATCTGGACTGGAGGAGGGCTAGTCTTCGTGCCGGATGAAGTCGATTTCACGCGCCGCCAGCCAGTCTTGTGTGCTTTTCGCTCTATGAGCTGGCGCCGAATCTTGTTGGAATACCCAGTGCCTGTTATTGAACATGGTATGAGAAACAGGTTCCACAAGGTCCGTCAGGACTGTATTTTGATACACAACAGCATTCGTTTTTACACCTTTCTCACAAAAATGTACCTCTGTTAAGCCCCAATAAGAAACTCCCAACCATACCATGAGCGAGGATGGAAAATGACCTCGTTGGACACGCGGAATACGGTTGCTCGCTTCTTCACTACTGTGTGCGTACACCTTATCATTTTGTTTGTTGTAGCTCTCTTCTACGGTAAACATTTTTTCATCCGAAAAAAGAATTTCCCGATATTTTTTTCCCGCGTACCGCTTCAACAAAGCGCGGCATCTCTTCAGTCTCAGGTCCATTAGACGAGCATTCAAACGATGTCCTGTTTTTCTTCGATATGCCCGAAGCCCTAGTCTTCATTTAACACCCTTTTCACCGTGGTTCTGCTTAACCCCATCTGAAGGGCCAACAGTTTCTGCTTACGTTTGGGATTTCTTTGAATTCGTGCCTTCACAGCTTTTATCACTGCTGGAGTCCTAACAGACCGAGGGCGACCACTTCTTGACCTGTCATCTACACTAGAGTCTTCATTGTATCGTTTGATGGTACTCGTTTATCGTATCTTTTGGTTATATTCAAATTTTTCAGTATGTTAAAAATTTGAATTGGCGCGTAACCGCAACGATGCAACGCAATAACTGCAACACGGTCTTCTTTAAGCGTCCACTCCATATTTAAAAATGAGTAAAATTCTAAAAGTATACATTTTTATTTTCATGAACAATTGGAAATTCGAATTCAATAAACTTTTTTGTGGCCAGCATTCTAAAAGAAAAGTTTTTACTGTGTGACAATACTTATGACCTGACTAAGTATATTTAAAAATATTTTTGTAAAAATGCGCATGTATGACATACATTCGGAATGCAAATAATAAGATCAAAAATAAAAAAAATATGTTTAAAATGCTGATCAAAGTTAAAGATTGTTTAGATTAAAAAGTTAATGTATTCATGTATTGAAAAAGTTGATATATTTATTTATTAAATTATCAGGAATCTTCGCAAAGCTCATCAGCATCATAGCACTTAAAACATCGTTAAGCAAAAAGACTTTATATAATGATAACTGTGATTCGGTATTGCCCCTTGAAATACCAATGACGTCATTGAATGAAGCACGTAAAATGACAAAAACCGCACTCAACTATTCTAACTAGGTATTCCCTTTGCGATCAAAAAAGGCGAACGATAAATGAGATTCTATACGTGACTGTGTAATACAGTCTTTATCAGTCCTGAATTGGACTTCTGGCGAACCCGATTGTTCTCATCGACTCTTCGGATATATTACAATTGACCTCTCGCAATGGAAGGGTAGAATTCATTGGACCCTTACCCAAAACTTAAAGCACAAAAGATCGAGATTACAGAAATTAAGCTGCATACTTATGAGCACTCTTAGATCAGATAACTATCACGTTGCTCTATTGACTGATAATCGAAAAGTTTATGGTTTGAATGGTTAGGCATTGGTGTTACAACCGAGAGGTCTTCGCTTATTTAAATACTGGCAAAAAAACTTTTGCAGTACTGAAAATGTATGTTCTGACACATCGAATGCATTTTTGGTGAACAATTTCTTTATTGCATTATCGTCAAGTGAATGTAAAATGAAACATCGCTGTACTCACTTAACAATACCGTAATTGGTAATTTCGAATATTATTTGAGGAATATTTTTAAATAGTCATATTATACTTATACTGAATCAAATTTAAAACCAAATTTATACTTCTAAACTCTCAGTGTTTTGCGCTTAGAGTGAAATAAATACTCAGAATGAAGGTTGTGATTAAGATTGTTTTTGACCCGCATTTCCGACGGTGCAATTGTTTTAACTTATTACAACTATTGTAACTAGGGGATAGTCAGGCGTTTTTAAACACGCCTTTATTAGCTTGGTCTCTATATCTCTTGGTTCTATCTTGGTATGAGATCTATGTATCTATTTATCTATGTATCTACATATCTATGTAGAAAACGTGCAGATGGAGGGACGTGTGTACTTTTTGCAGGTCTCCCATCCCGCCGATGAAGCAGATATAAGTTATGGCAGTCTCGATAATATACAGACTGATACTGTTGCGCTGCGCCTACCAAAACTACAAATATATACGGACAGAAGTAAAATTGATAATCAAGTAGGTGCCGCATTTGTATGCTGGAAAGACAGGGTCGAGATTGATCTTATTATTACGAGAGATCTGAGCTTATGAGGCTTGGGCCATTTTGTACGGGTTTTCAAGCGGAGCTTTATGCGCTCTGTCAGGCTACAAAATATCTTTTAACATTATCGCATAAAGATGTACCCGTGCTGAGTGACTACAAGTCATCTTTGGACTTGATTTGCCAATCCTGATACAGCCCTTCCCCTTGCTACCCGTATTCGTAGTAATATCAAGGAGTTACAGGGAAAAGGGTGTACCACCCAGGTGTACTGGGTAAGGGCACATGTTGGGGTTCCTGGAAATGAGAGGGCGGATGAATAGGCCAAGATCGCAGCCCAACAAGTTGAAACACGCTACGTGGTAGGGCCTCAAGCCCGTCTGGATGGCGACCACCTTTGGTCTTAAGTATGCCGTCATAATAACCGTGTGTTGTGTTCCGGCATTAGTGACCCAAGTTCCTGTACTCTTATGGGTCAACAGCGTGTTTGCGATGCCACTGGCATTGAAAACACCTATAGGCGACGGTAACAGCTAAATTCTAAGTGGGCCGTCAACCTGCCTGCTGTCCTACAGCAATAAATTTTTTTTTACAGATATTGGTAGAAGTAGTCATTTTGAAAATATATTAAAAACACCCCACGCTTTTTTACAATAAAATTAATTTTTTTGTTAATCCCACTATCCTTAATTTAAATTTATTGAAAATTATTTTTTACCTTTTAATTTGATTGACTATAAAATAAAAGCGTGGTAATATAATTTATTTGTTGTCAATTTCCAATCAGCAAATATTTTTATTAATTTCACGTTATCTTCCGGCAATGTTAATATCAATTTAACGCCATCTTCTGTCAGTGTTATTAACTAAACTCCAAATGGCGGTTCGGCAGAATTTTGAATTTTTTTCATTGTTCAAAGTGGGTAAAAATTGAGTCTGAAAATTCCGTTACATACAGGTCAAATTAATATAAAGTGTGTAAAAAAAGAGCAAAAAGCAAACGTCACGCGGTGTTCCCAGGCGGTCACCCATCCAAGTAAGATCGGACGATAATCGGTCTGAAAATTCATTACTCCTGAGGATCCTGGTAAGGATAATAACAATAATCTTATCAAATTAGTGTATTGTTATCGGTCTTCGATATATCTACAAAGTTTGAACAAAATCTGGCCGTTTAAAGTGGGCCAAAATCGCGCCCAAAGGAGTCGGTAAAAAACATACAAGTAAAGCTAATAAAAAGCGTGTAATAAAATATCATCTTTCTATCTAAACTTTTTGATTAAATTAAATAGTTTAACGACATAATTGCTATATCATTGACGGTGATATTATTGAAGAAAAAATCCAAATTCGGATAAGCGTGTGTGCGTTGAATGAGTCCTCTATGATTAATTAGCTGGAGATGAAAAGTGATAGATAGAGATAGAAGAAGAAGAAGCATTATTTATGGTCACAAGGGAATATCGCTGAGCCAATTTCCAGAACATTCAGACTAGAGTAACATTGTAAATTTTAGTAACATACGAACACTAATCTACTGCAAATTAATTCAGGTTATGATAATAACATAATGTGAATTTATCGACGCAAACATATATCCTATTCTGTTGCCGAGCCGACACTTAGTTATTCCGCCACTAATTAATGACCACGCTGTGAGTAAACTGCAGATATTTAACACCCCATATAACATAAAGATATTTATGAGCTTCTATCATCATCATCATCTCAGCGATGAATCCCGGTTGCAGCCCAAACTCTCGCTTCGGCGCCCGGGGTCCGCTTTCCGACTTTTTCTTCTCCACTTCGCACGGTCTTCAGCATCCCTGGTAGTGAGACCATTGGCACGCATATCACCCTTTACGACCTCAAGCCAGCACTTTTTGGGTCTACCCCTCCTGCCGGGGCCCGGTGGAAGCGGCATGGCCAGACATTTGTTTCCCACGTAAGCATCCGGTTGCCGTAAAACGTGGCCGTACCATCGGAGCCGACACTCCTGCAATTTATCCGCAATGTCACGGACATGAAGGCTGCCGCGAATGCGGGAGTTCCTAACGCGGTCCTTCCGCGTCACTCCACACATCCACCGCAGCATATTCATCTCCGTGACACGCAGTTCTTGCTTGTGTCGCTCTAACACCGGCCACGCTTCACAACCGTATAAAAGGACAGGTCTAATGATGGTCTTATAAACCTGTCCCTTCAACTTTACCGGCATCTTGGGGTCACAAATGACACCAGTTACCTCACGCCATTTGGCCCACGCGGCAGCAATGCGTGCCTTGACGTCGCAATCGATGTCACCGGATGCATGAAACACAGATCCCAGGTATTTCACAAGGTCCGTGCGCTCGACTGTGTTGCCGTCTATGCGTACGGGTGTGGGATCTGTGGAGTTACAGGCCAAGTACTCGGTCTTCGCCACATTGAGCTTCAGACCACCGTTCTCAAGCGACTCTTTCCACGCCTTCACACGTCGCACCAGCCTACCCCTGTCCGAATCTGCCAGCGCGATATCATCAGCATACATGAGCAACCACGGGGGCTGCTCATGTGAGTTTCTGATGCTGTCTGACAATACGTCTAATACCACGCTAAACAGAAACGGACTAAGGACGGATCCTTGGTGCACCCCGACGGTGATGGGGAAAGGTTTTGTGTCGCCAACAGCGGTCCGAACAACGGAATCGGAGTCACGGTACATGTCTCGGATGATGTCAACATAGGCCTCTGGAATCCCTTTGGACCGCAATGCCCACCAGATTATCGCGCGAGGAATACAGTCGAAGGCCTTCTGCAAGTCGAGAAACAGGCAATGCAGAGGCGTATTCTTCGCCCTGTATTTCTCCGCGACAGTCCTTAGAGCAAAAACAGGGTCCATTGTCCCGTGACCAGGGCGAAACCCATATTGACAATCCGAGACAGTGCACTCCTGTCGAATCCGAGAGTCGATAACCCTTTCGAAGAGCTTCATGGTGTGGGACATGACCTTAACTCCTCGGTAACTACCGCACTCCTGCACCGACCCCTTGCCTTTGAAGACTGGAGTAATGATACTCAGTCTCCATTGGCTCGGGATCGTACCGGTGAGGAGTGTCCGGTTGAAAAGGTCTGTTAAAATGCCCACACCACGCGAGCCCATCGCCTTCCAGGCTTCGATGGGGACTCCATCGGATCCAACAGCTTTCCGATTCTTCATGCGGCGAAGACAATTCTGGACTTCTGCAGGCGTTATCAGTGGCACTAGTCCTTGATTCGGAGGAAGATCAGGCGGCTGCACCTCTTTGTGCTGCGTGTTCAGCAGCTCGTGGAAATACGAGCGCCATCTCTCCTTCACCGCGAGGTCCTCGCATAGCAGATTGCCCACAGGGTCTTTTACACAGCGGCACTTGGAAATGTCCTGTGCCGCTTTGACCCTGGAGCGCGCCAACTTGTAGATGAGCTTCTGCCCCTCAGACGATTCCAACTTATCGTAAAGTGGTTGTAAGTGGTCTCGCCTGGCTCTGGCAACAGCTCTCTTAGTGGCGCGCTTTGCTACCCGGTATGCGTCGCGGTCTTCAGGAGATCTGGACGCTTGCCACTTCTTAAAGAGGGCTTTCTTCGCTCTAGTCTCCCTCTGGACTGTGTCGTTCCACCACCATGTCTCCTTGTCACACTTGCGACCACCCTTAGACACCCCAAGCACCTCCTTCGCCGACCCAAGGATAGCCGCCTGAATCTTGTCCCAGTAAGCCTGAACTGGTTCGCCCATACCACCGGTGCACTTGTCACCGACGGCTAAGGCGAACTCCTGGGACGTGACTTCATCAAGCAGCCACCACCTGATTCGGCGCTGAACGCGCTCGGTATACGTGTCTTTAGGCTTAGCGCAGAGGTCCATGACAAGAAGACGATGTTGTGCAGTGAGACTCTCACCGGGTATGACCTTGCAGTTGGCTACTTTGCTGATGTGGTGTCTCCTAGTGAGTAGGAAGTCGATTTGGGTAGCATTCCTCCCGCTCCTGTAGGTGATGAGATGCTCGGGTCTCTTTTTGAAATACGTGTTCACGATGGCAAGGTCGGCCGCCGCACACGCATTGAGGATGTCCTCCCCTTCTGCGTTGCGGCTGCCGTACCCAAATCCACCGTGAACACGCTCGAATTCCCCACACTCATCACCCACATGACCGTTCAGATCACCCCCCAAAACGATCCCCTGTGATAATGGGATTCCACGGAGCACTTCTCCGAGTAGATTCCAAAACGCTATTTTATCGGCGTCGTCACAACCGGCCTGTGGCGCATAGGCACTTATCAAGTGGGTAACTACCCCATCGATAAGCACCCTAACGACCATAAGTCGGTCGCTATGACGTTTCACTTCCAAAATGTCGTTCTGGAACTCCTCCGAGAGCACTATGGCAACCCCATTCTCCCCACCAGGTGCACCTGTGTAGATCAGCTTGTAGCCATTCCCAATGAACCGGGATCTGCTGGCCTTCCACCGAGTCTCCTGCAGGAACGCCACGGCCACCCTCCGCCTGGAGAGCACATCGGCCAACTCTCTCGCGCGTCCGGTTAACGTGCCTATGTTCCATGTTGCGAAGCGGATCTTTCGAGATGTTTGGGCTGCGTGAGTTGGGGCTAGCGTCGTTAGCCGTGCCCGCCCATGACACGGTAGCCCTTGTCCACTTCTCACAAGAGTCGGGCGAAGCTCTTGCGCGCCGTTATGCGGCGGCGCCCTAGCCCTTATACGATCTCGCATTCGTGTTCTGTCCATATGATTTGGCAGATTTGGCTTTTACGGGGGCGACTGCCGTCTGACCCCCCAACCCCAAAAGGAAAGCCGTCGTCAGAGCCTCGTCCGTTATTCAGCAGGGTGCGCCGACTTGCAGGTGAGGTTGACTTGGGCCCCGAAGATGTTGGTAGGGCCCCTTACACCCCAATTTATGAGCTTCTATATAATAGCCAATACGTTAGAAGTACGTACTTAAATTAGAGAGCGCATAAATATAATTTTACAACACTATACAATGTAACCTAAAGGGTTATTAGGGTAGGGTTCTCGTCGCAGAGCAATGACCAAAAGTCGATCCTGCGATCCCCCATTTATTAGGTGGCGACCGGGGTTTTAAGTGGGTATGCAGCCGCGACCATCCTGGCTGTCTTTTGCTAGCCAGTTGAGTGGTCGCAGTACTGGGGCGGTGACCATATACCTGCGTCGGCTTCCCTCCGGAGTTCCGACGCGGCACTAATCAGGTTTAGTGTTCCCCGGGCAAAAAAGGGTTCGGGAACCAATTTCATCCTATGTACTAGGTAATGCGGCTGTAAGTGATCTGGCCAGTCCTTTATAAATGTTCCGATATGTGAACGCATAAATTGTCATTTTAAGTATTTGTTGGTGCCGATCCTGACCGCAGCCGATCAGATTTATGGGGTAATTGGGTGTACATACCTATTGGTCTCCGTGTGTAATACCACTTGCATGCCACGCCATTCTAAATTGAAGCTTTTATTTTGATCTAATATTAATAAAATCGTATTTAATTCTAATATAATAGAAAGTGATGTTAAATGAATTAATTAAACAGAAAAGTCGATTATATGTGTTGAAACCGGAAAAATGTGTAATAAAATATCAATGCAATCTACAACTCTCACTTTTTAGAAGACAAAATTAGTTTCGTAAAGTACATTTGAACCTGAGATCGTGACTGGTTTACTTTTAACGTTTAATGGGAGTAGGTTTATAACATTTTCATGGTGATTACGCGTTTGTTACGAAAACCAATGCAATATTTATCACGAAGGTATATTACCTAATATTATCCGAGTTTGTGGTGGCGAGTTCAACTTTGCTACTCATAATAGTTTTATGCGAATACCTATGAGGTACCAGATTAAGACCTTGAAGTCTCAACTATGAACAAAGAAAAAAAGTTTGACGTACACTATTCCTTGATGAGTTGAAAGGACAAACATTAATTGCTTTCTTCAAATAATTATTTGTTGACAAATTACACCCAACGAATTATTCAGAAAGGACACATAATAAAATATTATGAGTAAAATAAGAATCGAGCAAACGAGAGAACATCACCAGACACAAAACTACAGGAATTATAGTGGGCTTCATAACGTCGTAAAAGGTAATGTAGAGCTCTGTTCAGTTTCTCCTTTCAAAGTCTGGCAAGTTTTGCTACTCAATAATAGATAACCGGCTTTACAGTACATACTCTATATGCAATCTAATTTAACATTGATAATTTCTGCTGGAGTGCGTAAGCGTAGCCTAAGGCTGAGTTAAAGATTTTAAATGAATGACAAGAATAATGAGAAGCAACGATTTTAAGCTGATGATAACATATTACTAGCAGAAACTGAGTTTTAGTCTATAATGTTTATTTATCGTAATATTGACAGAAACTTATAGTACTTTACACTGCTTAATTGTACATGCATACGGTTTTATATGAAAAGTTTAAACGATATTTTTTAATTATCATATACGCTTCAACATCTTTAATTTGCCAAGCCCCAAACTCTATAGAAACGTCTAGAAATAATTATTTATAATTATTAATGGCTGTGTGGTCTTGATTTAAGAAAAAATAGAACCTTCCCCATCATGTTCTTAGGATGCCGTTAAATGCTACAGATAGATTACTCCTATCAGAAGATAGGTAACATATTACCTATCTGCATACAGTAAAAAAAGGACACCATTCTCTTTTATTTCCAGGCTTAGGGGTGAAACGGTGTTTTAGCAGGATATTCTGCGGGCTAAAATCAAATCGGCACAGGTTTATTTTACTGTTGTCTTGCTAGTTTTCACTATAATAGGCCTCGCTCAAGTTATTGTTAAGTATTTTTTAAATGATGACTTTTTATAGAAAGTTTAGACGACATCATATACCTATGATGTAGTCAAGAATTAAGGTGGCAGTTACTTTTTATAACAGTTGGTTTCTACTAATGAACTCTACTCGTCGTTAAAAATATTGTTACACCAACCGTTTACACACTTTAGGTGTATTTATATCCGTGCAGGGGCGGAGAAAGAATACTAACATCTGTGGCCGGGGTTGGCTTGTCGTAAAAGGCGACAAAACTACCAACCCACGCTACGTGGTAGGGCCTCAAGCCCGTCTGGATAGCGACCACCTTTGGTCTTAAGTATGTCGCCTGTAGTGTGTAAGTCGATTTAGTCAGTATAATTAAAGTCGTCGTACAGACAATACGTGTTTCAATTAACGACCTATACCCCCCACACCTCATGGCGACCCTGCCTTGCGCTATCGCCTAGGTATCGGGTTTCGCCCAGGTGCCGGGCGACGCGACGGCGCGACGGATAAATAAGCGAGATCAGCGAATTCCTGTGTGCCTCAGTGCACGAAGTTAAGACTTTTGAATTATAAAAATTAAAAAACATGATATAATGACGCCAACCACTGAACTGACAACGTCGTTTGAAGACAGAAAAATTATATATTATAAAAATTACAATGGGTAACGGAAACAATAAACAAGAAATAAAGGAGGTGATTATTGGAGAGAATACTATTATAGAAACTCATATCCAAAGAAACAACATCCTACTGCTGTCGGCCTTGGGATTAATCATACTTTTCATTTTGGTTGTACTTATTAAAAAAGTACTGGACAGACAGAAGAAATGGATAGATAAGAGAATTAATGCTGAGTTTGTCAGAAGAATGCGTATGCGGCTGTCCAAAAGGATCTACGGCGAAGGAGAAGGAGTTGAGGATGTGTAGTGCTTTTATTATTTTTTTAATTCTTTTTCTGTGAGCTATAAAACTAAGAGTGCTATGTTTGTGTTTTTGTGCGCTACTTATTCCAGAACAAGGTGCCGTTACTGATTTTCTATTGAACTTTAAATTTAGTTAATAATTAGTGAGTATATTTTAACGTCATTAAAAAATCTATGGAAGAAAATGTAGAACAAATTTTATGTGAGTTAACTGACATACAAATATATTTAAGGAAATTGGGCTCTAAAAGAAAACAATATAAAATTATTGTAGACGAAAAAATATTAAAGGCTAAAAAGCTATATTCTTCTTATGAAAATATTATAAGTATTATTCCCGAGCATAAAATTTCTTTAGAATTAGATGAACTTATACTTGAAGTATTAGGAGAAAAAATTGAATTAGCTTACTCAAAAATTCTTACTTATAGTACTGAATCTAGCTTAAAATATAATAATTTTTGCAAAATGGAAAACTTTGAGATAAGAACGGCAACATCATTAATTCCTATAATGGATGGTTCTGAGGAAACAACAGAAAAAATTATTGACACTGTAGAATTGTATAGTGATTGTTTAAAAAATAAAGATCAGATAAAGTTACTAATATCTTTCGTATTAAAAACTAGGCTTACTAAATCTGCTAAGTTAAAATTAAAAGGTGAATATAATGATATAGAAAGTCTCGTAAAAGACATGAAATCTTATTTGCTTACAAAAAAATCTGCAAATTCTATTCTTTCTCAAATAAATAACTTGAGTCAAAATAATATGTCTATCAGTGAATATGGAAATAAATTATCAGAATTATTCGTAGGCCTGACTATCGCACAAGCTGACGGTAACGAAAAAGCATGTGAAATACTAAGACCTATAAATGAAAAACTTGCAATTAAAAGATTTTCTGATGGGTTAAGAAATAGGCGATTAAGTACCATTATTTCAGCACGTAACTATTTGGACCTCAAAGATGCGGTGCGAGCAGCTGAAGACGAAGAGTTGGCTCAACCTTCTTCATCCAGCAATATTTTCAACATGAGAGGTAGGTCAAATAACAGATATAATAACACAGGAGGTCGAAATAATTATTATAAGAATGGTTTTAATTCCCTAAAACCATTTGGATATGCTAATTATGACACAGTTAATAAATATAATAATTTTAAACAACAACATTTCAATAATAATTCCCGTGGTGGATATTACCGTGGAACGAGTAATAACAGGGGAAATAATTATAATTATTCTTCGACAAGATCTTATCGTGGTAGAAGTTCACAACATAAGATGTTCCCTGTTCAATTATGTGACAATACGGAAAAACAAAAAGAAAAATTGGAAAATGAAAATCGGTTTTTTCGGGGTTAAATATTTTAATATTATGACTCGTAATGAAAATGTTAGATATGCTCATTTTAATGTAAATAATAACAAATGTTCATGGCTAGTAGATACCGGAGCATCAATTTCAGCAGTTACCAAGAAAGTATTAACGGAACAAATTCCACTATTTAGAGACAACATCGAAATAAATGGTATTGGGGGAAAAACTCAATCTGAAGGTTTTGTTTATCTATCTTTATATGATCAAAATGGAACTTGCTTTAATCATAAATTTTATTTGTTTGATAAATTACCCTGTAAATCAGATGGAATACTTGGGCTAGACTTTTTATCAAATTATGATTCACATATTGACTTAGAAAATAATATATTAAAATTACGTAATGTGCACGAGTGTACCATACCACTTTATACGACACCAACTATTTCTTATAGCTGTCTGACTCTACCTGCTAGAAGTGAATCAATCCATTATATACAATTACAGAATAATAAATTGAACCATGATATTGTTGTTTTACCAAAACAGTTAAATGAAAATTTGTATTTAGCAGCCTTAATAGTTAAACCTGTTAACAATGTTATACCGATTAAAATATTGAATACCGGTGAGGAGTTAGTTACTATACCAACTTTTCAGCCAGAAGTACATTCGTTAAATGAATACCAAATCTGTCAATTTACTGCATGTAAGTCGAATGCAGAACGAGCTAGTACTTTGTTATCAACCTTGAATATAGACCATTTACACCCTACGGAACGGACGACTATAGAAGCTATTTGTTCCAAGTATAGCGATATATTTTATCTCCCAGGAGATAAACTTACTACTACCAATATATACGAACATAACATTTATTTAAAACCAAATACGAATCCTATTTATACGAAACCGTATAGACTACCAAATAGTCAAAAACCAGAAATAGATAAACAAATTAAGCAAATGCTAAAAGACGATATTATAGAAGAAACTCAAAGTGAATGGTCAAGTCCTATTTTACTTGTACCAAAAAAGTCCGACGATGTTAATAAAAAGTGGAGATTAGTTATTGATTACCGTAAATTAAATGAAATTATTCAAGACGATAAATTCCCATTGCCTAATATAACGGATATTTTAGAATCTCTTTCCGGTGCAGTTTATTTTAGTCATTTAGACCTTAGCCAGTCATATTACCAAGTAACCTTGAATCCAGAGTCTAGGAAACTTACGGCATTTACAACTAATACGGGACAGTACCAGATGAAAAGAATGCCAATGGGTCTTAAAACCAGCCCTAGTTCTTTTTCAAGAGCTATGACTATAGCTATGTCAGGATTAAACTATGAGAAATGTTTTATCTACCTTGATGACCTTGTAATTTTTGGACGTAATTTAGAAAGTCACAATAAAAATTTAACTGATGTTTTTGAAAGACTTAGAAAAGTAAATTTAAAATTAAATCCCAATAAATGTAATTTTTTAAAACAAGAATTATTATATTTAGGTCATACAGTATCAGCAAAAGGAATCTTGCCTGATAAAAACAAAATTAAAATAGTTGAGAATTACCCTAAGCCTAAAAATACAGATGAAGTAAAACGCTTTGTTGCATTTTGTAACTACTATAGAAAGTTTATTCAAAATTTTGCTGAGATAACTATCCCATTAAATAACTTGTGTCGTAAAAATGTACCTTTTGTTTGGTCCAACGAGTGTGAAAATTCATTTCAAATTTTAAAAAAAAAGTTGATATCACCACCCGTTTTACAGTACCCAGATTTTTCGAACAAAAATGAGTTCATTTTGCAAACTGACGCTTCAGGTATTGCCGTTGGAGCAGTACTTTGCAATAAAGATATGCGACCGATTGCTTATGCAAGTCGACCTTTAAACAAAGCCGAACGAAATTATCAAACAATTGAAAAAGAATTAGTTGCAATCGTGTGGGGAGTAAAGTATTTTAGGCCATATCTTTTAGGTAAAAAATTTACAATTATGACTGACCATAAACCGTTAATATATTTGTTTGGAATGAAAGATCCGTCAAGTAGATTACTAAAACATAGATTAACATTAGAACAATACGATTTTAATATCACTTATATTAAAGGAAAAGATAATTGCGTAGCTGACGCATTATCTAGGTTACCAACAAACTCGGACGAATTAAAGTGTATGAACTCAATATTATTAACAGTAATGACTAGAGCACAAAAGAAAAAAATAAGCAACGTGGAAGATAATACAGAAACTCATATCAATAGCAATGACACGGACAATCGGACTGATCACCCGAAAGTTGTGGAATTGTTACGGATACCGAGTGACGCTGTAGAGATGGTTTTAATAGAAGGAAAGGAGATAAATAAACTTAAGAAACAAAATAATATAAATGTAGAAACCGAGTGTTTTGCATTTTCTCAAAGTAAGAAAACGTTATACATTAACCTTAATTTCAAAGCGCAATACACGCGAGCCGTTTTTGTGAAGAAATTAAGTCAGTTTTGTAAAAACATAAACGTTGATAAAGTATGTATAATAAAAGGAAATAATAACGCGTTATTTATTAAAGATTTAGTAGACGAAATTAAAAATGACGAAATGTGGACCGGTCCACGCATTTGTATTTTGCGAGGTGTTGAAAGAATTAATGACGACAATGATAAAAGATTTATTATTAATGACTATCATTTACTGCCCACAAGTGGTCATGCTGGTGTGCGCAGAATGATTAATAACATAAAAAGAAAGTATTACTGGCCAGAAATGGAGAAAGATGTTAGAGAATTTGTAAGTAAATGCGATAAATGTCAATTTTCAAAGTATTCAAGAAATACTAAGGAGCCTATGGTAATAACAACCACAGCTTCGTATGCTTTTGAAAAAGTTTTCTTAGATTTAGTTGGTCCACTGGACAAAGATATAGATAATAATAGTTATATACTCACATTACAATGCGAATTAACTAAATTCGTAGAGGCGTATCCACTTCAAAATAAGGAAGCTGTAACCGTAGCTAAAGCATTTGTTAACAATTTTATTTTAAGGTTCGGAATACCGAAACAAATAGCTACAGATAAAGGAACAGAGTTCATGTCATCTACAATGACAGAAGTCTGTACTCTTTTGGGAATTGAAAAATTAAATTCAACTTCATACCACCATGAATCAATAGGATCTCTTGAGAATGCACACAAACATTTAGGTGCATATCTGAGAATACAATGTGACCAATTTTCTGAAACTTGGAGCCACTGGCTTCCATTCTGGTGTTTTACTTTTAATAACACTGTACATTCTTCTACAAAATACGCTCCATATGAGTTAGTTTTTGGGAAACCTTGTGAAATCCCGAGTAGAATAAGTAAAAACATTGAACCTTTGTATAATCCAGATAATTATAGTTTAGAATTAAGGTATCGTTTGCAAGTTGCACACAAAGATGCTAGAAATAATTTGTTACAAAATAAACAAATAAGAAAATGTACTTATGATAAAAATAAAAAACAGGTATTATATAAGAAAAATGATTTAATATTGTTAAAAAATGAACCTGCAACAAAATTAGATAAATTATATATTGGCCCATATACTGTAATTGAAGATTTAGAACCTAATGTAAAAATTATGAAAAACAATAAGATAGAAATTGTGCATAAAAATAGAACTAAGTTGTTTAAAAATAATGTTTAATATGCTTAGCATTAATTGAATTCTAGTATTAAGTCACTATGTACATACTAATATAATACCAATTTTATTATAATAACTGTTAAAAAAAAAAAAAATGTTTAGGTTACATTTTTTTTTTCTTGTACCCCGGTGGTGTAGTGTGTAAGTCGATTTAGTCAGTATAATTAAAGTCGTCGTACAGACAATACGTGTTTCAATTAACGACCTATACCCCCCACACCTCATCGCCATAATAACCTTGTGTTGTGTTCTGGCATTAATGACCCAAGTTCCTATACCCTTATGGGACAGCTGTGTGTTCGCGATGCCACTGGCGTTGCAAACACCTATAGGTGACGGTAACTGCTAAATCCTAAGCGGGCCGTCAGCCTGTCGCTGTCCTACAACAATAAAAAAAATTAATTAATCAATCATACATATTTTTTATTTTCAGATCACAAACAGACACTTGATTTTTATATATATTAATGTACAGAAAATATATTTCCTGTCAATAAAAACGTATTTTACACAATAAACCTAAGAAAAATATTCAATTCCATTCACGCGTGTTCATTAAATGAGCGGTCTTCGAGATGTAATGACGAGTATTCTGTGGAGACAGCAGGATGGACCGTTAGTGGACGTGACGGAATTTGCCATATAGGTACCGTTATATTACACACCACAGGTCTTAATAGACCTTCGATACAAAAGACTAGATAGTACAGAAATTATGATTATATGTTTTCATTTCTGTATATACGCTCGTTGGTAGCAGTTCTATTATTACGTCAGCTTAAATGAGTTGTCTGGAATTAATTTAATAAATAATTAGTTAAACAGATTACCTGGAAGATATAGTTTATAGCGAGCGATAAGACCGCCAATTATACAATCTTTGCTGTTTCTTTTTCTCCTGTATTTTTATATTAACCCTGTATTTTTATGACAACCCTTTAACCGCAAACCCGCGAAAAGTAAGTAAAAGTCTCAAAATGAAAAAGCGTATTATTTTTATAAATAAAAGTTTCTAATTTGGAATTAACTTTTTTTCATACCCAGACTCTTATTTAAGGGCCAGTAACATAGTTTGGCTATTAAAACCACTCTAGAACTAAATTATTACCAATAATGTAGAGAAATCAAAACCGCCCGTTTTTTTTATAAAGAAGTTTATATTTGAAATAGAAATATTATATACTACACAATGAAAAAAGTCTAAATTAGTACCATAGATATGGAAACAATACATGTTTTTTTTTGTAAATTTTTGAAACAATACTTCTCCTTTCATTACAGAAACGTAATTACTAGTAATTGTTGCATAAGTAAGGTAAAAAACACCGAAAAAAAATTATTGATTTTTTTATTGTTGAAAAATATATAAAATAAAATAACAATTCTCCGAAACCTAGAAATTATGGTAGCGATAATAATTAAATAGTTACAATATTTTTATTGGCTCTACTTTTGAAATAAAACGTTTAATACCGCGCTTCTAGCAGCGTGGCGTGATTTTTTAAAAATTCCATTTACACTTAATAGTAAGCAGTTACCATCGCTTATGGATGTATGCGACGGCAAGGGCACAGTTAATACGCTGCTGTATACGTTAGAACTGGAACCTGAGTAATTTATGCCGGAACACAACAAAAGGTTCTTTGACTTTTATAACCTCATATCTAGAGACTACATGTGGTTATCATCCAGACGAGTTTGGAACCCTACTACCTACTTTACTACCTAGCTAGGGTTGTTTTGAATAATTTAATATGTGTGATTTGTATTTGTAATTTTAAGAAATGTACCGAGATTAAGTTTAATTGATTATTTGTGATAATGTGACTGGCATTAAAGAGTGCACACTAAAGCGGTGCGCAAGGTATGAATCTTAATATGTGAACTTAGTCTTCTGTGCTTTCGAAAATAGTTAACTGATATCAGAATTGATATTAGCCATTTGACCTCAAACGGGTTTTATACATAAATGCGATTGTATTTGCCTCTGTGGTACGTTTTAATGATGTCAATTTATATATGACGATTATTGTTGAATATATTGGATCTACGGGTTTAAAAATTATCTCATTATATATACCACTTGACAGGCCCGACACTCATTTAAGAATCATTTTTATCTAAAAATTATTAATATTTTAGTTTAGATAGTTTTTACCTGCAATAATGAACTTTTTTTTGCTATGTGTATCTTTCTACTTTTAATGAATAAACGTCACAATATATTACTGACTATAATTTGATGAACATTTGAAAGGATGTTTTAATTACTGTAATTAGTATTAATATAATATTTGTTATAATATTTTTAATTATATGTTTATATATATTATGTAGTCGAAGGTCGCATTTACATATATGTACACCATTTTTCGTAAACAAGAGTTATAAAAAATTTGGTATATGGAATATTTTGTGTATTATTTCAAACATCAATACATATTCACTTTATTATAACGATATATATTATAACGATATATATCCACCTTTTGTGATTTATAATATTTAATATTGGAACTGATTACTTTGATGTCGCCTTGATGAAAATGATGGTATAATTGTAAGGTTTAGATATATTACATAGATGTCGATGGCGTAAGGCGCCCGGTGTCCAAATTGAAGCTATTAACTCGATGACGGGTCTATTACCAACTGACCGTGAAAATCTGTCGTTTTCTCTGAGCTCGAGTACTCAGTGGTAGTCAGGTGTGACTTTCTTTCGCAGAACGATTCGGCCGTATCTAATTCGAAATGTGCGGTTAAATGCATTAAAATTACGTTATTTTATTGCTTTTTGAAGGTAACTTTCAGTTACATGCAATTTTTTCTAAGAATTTTTCGGATGAGTGTTATAAAAAATGAAACTGTTCGTGAGCTATTTTTTATATTTTTTGTTGGTTTGGTATTTGATTTTGGTGTTAGCACTTTATTTGAGATGCAATACCAATATCTATGATAATTTAATTTGTTATAAGAATATACACTACTTCTGGCAAAAAATTAAAATTAAAGTTAGAATTTCATTTATATAAACAAAAATAATCTGAAATAAGATAACGGTATGTGGTATCATAGTCTTCATAATTTGGTACAAATTTTAATATAACCTTGACGTTTATTTATAAATAGAATGAGTTATATCCTAGTTGATTGATGGTATAATGATCTTCATACCTGATTACAAAATATTAGAATTGATATAGAGTAATCGTATATCAATAAATAAGCGAGTATTAACCATTTAGTGAAAGTATGTATCATTACAAAACTATTATATTTTGTTCATGAATTATCATAACGAAATTAATTCCATTTAATAGGTTTATTATATTCAATAACGATATTCACTTTTGTTTTGTGTCCAATTTTTCATTGATGGGTCTTGCGTATGTGACTGCTTGCTTCTGTGTGTGTGTATGTGCCTCCGTGCGTGAGTGAAGGCGAGCGTGCGTGCGAGTCTGCGTGCGTGCGTGTTTGCGAGTCTGTGTGCGTGCGTGAGAGTCTGCGTGCATGCGTGCGAGTCGGCGTGGGTGCGTGCGAGTTTGTGTGCGTACGTGAGAGTCTGCGTGCGCGCGTGCGAGTCTGTGTGCGTGCGTGAGAGTCTGCGTGCATGCGTGCGAGTCTGTGTGCGTGCGTGCGTGTCTGTATGCGTGCGTGCGAGTTTGTGTGCGTGCGTGAGAGTCCGAATGCATGCGTGCGAGTCGGCGTGTGTGCGTGCGAGTCTGTGTGCGTACGTGAGAGTCTACGTGCATGCGTGTGAGTCTGTGTGCGTGCGTGAGAGTCTGCGTGTATGCGTGCGAGTCTGTGTGCGTGCGTGCGAGTCTGTATGCGTGCGTAGGAGTCAGCGTGTGTGCGTGCGAGTCTGTGTGCGTACGTGAGAGTCTGCGTACGTGTGTGCGAGTCTGTGTGCGTGCTTGCGAGTCTGCGTGCGTGCGTGAGAATCTGCGTGCGTGCGTTTGTGCACTAAATTATGGAATATAATAAAATATTAGAATCTACTTTAACGAAACTTGTTACAAAACATAATATGTGCCTTGATAACCCGCTACATACGAGAAAACGCTTCAAACGTCATAGATAGATAAATTTCCTCTCATATGTATTATGTTCATACGGCTGTGCATAAGAGAAAACGCACTAAATGTCTTACGTACCGCATAGATACCTAATATAACAGCCATCAATAGTGACGGTCGCCGTTGATTATGATATTTATCTATATGATATTTATAAATATATAATTTATATTTATGATCAATGGCGACCGTCACTGTTGATAGCCATCAATTATGTACCTATATGGTACGTACGATATTTGGAGCATTTTCTCTTATGAACATAAGACATTTGACAGGTTAAAATAAATAACATTTTCACTACAAATTGTTCAAATAAATAACTTTTCATTCTTATACACGTCTCGTTGCTATTAGAACAATATTCATTTTGCTCATGCATTATTTGTATTTATACATAGAGCAAAGGCCACGGACATTACACGAGTCGTGCCATGAAGATGTTCTATTACATTATATTTCCATCGAAAGTGACATGCCAATTACTAAGTGCGTGACGAGTCATACTGTCTTGGAGGTTACGTTGCGTAAATTTCCATTATGCATTTAGTGAATTGCGAAGTTTATTTCATCGGTGACTTAAAGTTCTAATGAATCTAATGAAAGTTAATCCAGTTGTTGCTACTACAACCTACCCTTAAAGTCTTGGAAGGGTGGGTCATACTCGTGCGCATATAATATATATATATATATATATATATATATATATATATATATATATATATATATATATATATATATATATATATATATATAAATATAAAATAAAAAAAGGCTCTAAAATATAAATTATATAGGCGGTTATATCTTTTGTCATTTAAATGCTAATTATATTATAATAAATCGATATTGGATACATATTGTATAAAAATATAATATCTTTTATTTTATGTTTTATATATGCTAATAATTCAGAGTTATTCCTTTTAAGATCAATGAAATTATAAGAGGTTAATGTATGCGATTGCTGTTTAGAATCACATAGTAAAAAAATGTTGAGTAATCAGCATCACAGTAATACAAAGAACTCGCAATTTACATAATACCAATAACCTCTCCATCGGTACCGCAAAAAACTGGTTCAATGACCTAGTACGAGGCCGAGGACGGCGGTCATTGCATTTGTGCGAGCGAATACGCACTATTCACTTACGATATTTACGCGGGAGTGACAGAGACAGGTAATAACAGGTTAACGTATGAAATTTGCACCATATGACTATTTTGTACGATTGAATTAGTGACCATATTTTCCTTGGAATGAAATATTTTATGGTGAAATTTTGACATACAATTTTTTTGCAAAAATAGGTTCCTTAAATGATGTTTAGTGCGTAAAAAAAACTTGGACGGTTTTGCCAAAGTCAACCTGTATATATATATTATTTTGGATTACAAATCTTATGAACCCTAAAATATAAATAAATGAAATATGCAAACAGTTAGTGTTATCGAATGCAACTACGCCATACGCCTCCGGATTACGTGCGTTCGAACTTACATAGTCCAGCCTAAGCTGAACCCTATTTCATATGACTGATGATATAAATCTGAGGCCAACTTAAATTGGAAATTTAATTTCCAAAACTTATCATTTAGAACAAAAACTATTTTTTTTTCTAAAATAAAAATAACTTATACTCCTTGTTACATCAGCTAACTGCCGGTGAAAGTCCCGTCAAAATCGGTAAAGCCCTTCAGAGATTAGCCGGAACAAACAGACAGACAGACAAAAATTGTAAAAAATGTTGTTTTGGTATATGTACCGTGTATACGTCCGAATGCACTTAGTAAAAAGCGGTTGTTTTAATATTATAAACAGACACTCCCATTTTATTTATTTGTATATATATATATATATATATATATATATGCCGTGTATATATTTGTATATATATATATATATATATATATATATATATATATATATATATATATATATATATATATATATATATATATATATATATATATATATATATATATATATATATATATATATATATATATATATATATATATATATATATATATATATATATAGTGCCGTGTGGTCCCGGCCGAAGAAAGAATAGGGCCACCCCAAATCATCCCAAGGGAGTCGTAAAAGCCGACTGATGGGTCACTCCCTCTGCCAGCTTGCATGCGGCGAGGGAAGGACACCTCTAGGTTTCCCTTTAGAGGTTGGGAGGTCGGACGGCAGTCGCTCCCGTAAAAACCAAAACAAGCCAAACAAAAATGGTACGGACACGGAAAGGTATTGTCACGGATAGGGCGTCGCCGCAAAACGACGCGCAGGAACTTCGCCCGACTCCTGTGACAAGTGGACTAGGGCTGCCGTGCCGTGGGCGAGCACGGCTAAAGACACTAGCCCCATCCAAAAGGAAACTCCGCTTCGCAACGTGGAATATTGGCACGCTAACCGGACGCGCGAGAGAGTTGGCCGATGTGCTCTCCAGGCGGAGGGTGGCCGTGGCGTTCCTGCAGGAGACTCGGTGGAAGGCCAGCAGATCCCGGTTCATTGGGAATGGCTACAAGCTGATCTACACAGGTGCACCTGGTGGGGAGAATGGGGTTGCCATAGTGCTCTCGGAGGAGTTCCAGAACGACATTTTGGAAGTGAAACGTCATAGCGACCGGCTTATGGTCGTTAGGGTGCTTATCGATGGGGTAGTTACCCACTTGATAAGTGCCTATGCGCCACAGGCCGGTTGTGACGACGCCGATAAAATAGCGTTTTGGAATCAACTCGGAGAAGTGCTCCGTGGAATCCCATTATCACAGGGGATCGTTTTGGGGGGTGATCTGAACGGTCATGTGGGTAATGAATGTGGGGAATTTGAGCGTGTTCACGGTGGATTTGGGTACGGTAGCCGCAACGCGGAAGGGGAGGACATCCTCAATACGTGTGCGGCTGCCGACCTTGCCATCGTGAACACATATTTCAAAAAGAGACCTGAGCATCTCATCACCTACAAGAGCGGGAGGAATGCTACCCAAATCGACTTCCTACTCACTAGGAGACACCACATCAACAAAGTGGCCAACTGCAAGGTCATACCCGGTGAGAGTCTCACTGCACAACACCGTCTTCTTGTCATGGACCTCTGCGTAAAGCCCAAAGGCAAATGTGTCGACCGCCTTCAACGCCGAATCAGGTGGTGGCTGCTTGATGAAGTCAAGTCCCAGGAGTTTGCCTCTGCCATCGGCGACAAGTGCGCTGGTGGTGAGGGCGAACCGGTTCAAGCTTACTGGGACAGGATTCAGGCGGCTATCCTTGGGTCGGCGAGAGAGGTGCTTGGCGTGTCTAAGGGCGGACGCAAGTGTGACAAGGAGACTTGGTGGTGGAACGACTCAGTCCAGAGGGAGACCAGGGCGAAAAAAGCCCTCTTTAAGAAGTGGCAAGCGTCCAGATCTCCTGAAGATCGCGACGCATACAAAGATGCCAAACGCGCCACCAAGAAAGCTGTAGCCAGAGCCAGACGAGACCACTTACAACCACTTTACGATAAGTTGGACTCGTCTGAGGGGCAGAAGCTCATATATAAGTTGGCGCGCTCCAGGGTCAAAGCGGCACAGGATATCTCCAAGTGCCGCTGTGTAAAAGACCCCGGGGGCAACTTGTTATGCGAGGACCTCGCGGTGAAGAAGAGATGGCGCTCATATTTCCACGAGCTGCTGAACAAGCAGCATAAAGAGGTGCAGCCGCCAGATCTTCCTCCGAACCAAGGACTAGTGCCACTGATAACGCCTGCAGAGGTCCAGAATTGTCTTCGCCGCATGAAGAATCGGAAAGCTGTTGGATCCGATGGAGTCCCCATCGAAGCCTGGAAGGCGATGGGCTCTCGTGGTGTGGGCACTTTAACCGACCTTTTTAACCGGACACTCCTCACCGGTACGGTCCCGAACCAATGGAGGCTGAGTATCATTACTCCAGTCTTCAAAGGCAAGGGATCGGTGCAGGAGTGCGGTAGCTACCGCGGTATAAAGGTCATGTCCCACACCATGAAGCTCTTCGAGAGGGTTATCGACTCTCGGATTCGACAGGAGTGCACTGTCTCGGAATGTCAATATGGGTTTCGCCCTGGTCACGGGACAATGGACCCTATTTTCGCCCTAAGGACTGTCGCGGAGAAATACAGGGCGAAGAATACGCCTCTGCATTGTCTGTTTCTTGACTTGCAGAAGGCCTTCGACTGTGTTCCTCGCGCGATAATCTGGTGGGCATTGCGGTCCAAAGGGATTCCAGAGGCCTATATTGGGATCATCCGAGACATGTACCGTGATTCCGATTCCGTAGTTCGGACCGCTGTTGGCGACACAAAACCTTTCCCCATCACCGTCGGTGTGCACCAAGGATCCGTCCTAAGTCCGTTTCTGTTTAGCGTGGTATTAGACGTATTGTCAGACAGCATCAGAAACTCACATGAGCAGCCACCGTGGCTGCTCATGTATGCTGATGATATCGCGCTGGCAGATTCGGACAGGGGTAGGCTGGTGCGACGTGTGAAGGTGTGGAAGGAATCGCTTGAGAACGGTGGTCTGAAGCTCAATGTGGCGAAGACCGAGTACTTGGCCTGTAACTCCACAGATCTCACACCCGTACGCATAGACGGCAACACGGTCGAGCGCACGGACCATGTGAAATACCTGGGATCTGTGTTTCATGCGTCTGGTGACATCGATTGCGACGTCAAGGCACGCATTGCTGCCGCGTGGGCCAAATGGCGTGAGGTAACTGGTGTCATTTGTGACCCCAAGATGCCGGTAAAGTTGAAGGGACAGGTCTATAAGACCATCATTAGGCCTGTCCTTTTATACGGCTGTGAAGCGTGGCCGGTGTTAGAGCGACACAAGCAGGAACTGCGTGTCACGGAGATGAATATGCTGCGGTGGATGTGTGGAGTGACGCGGAAGGACCGCGTTAGGAACTCCCGCATTCGCGGTAGTCTTCGTGTCCGTGACATTGCAGATAAATTGCAGGAGTGTCGGCTCCGTTGGTATGGCCATGTTTTACGGCAACCGGATGCTTACGTGGGAAACAAATGTCTGGCCATGCCTCCTCCGCCGGGCCCCGGCAGGAGGGGTAGACCCAAAAAGTGCTGGCTTGACGTCATAAAGGGTGATATGCGTGCCAATGGGCTCACTACCAGGGATGCTGAAGATCGCGTGAAGTGGAGTAGAAAAAGTCGGAAAGCGGACCCCGGGCACCGAAACGAAAGTTTGGGTGGCAACCGGGACTAACGCTAGGATGATGATGATGATGATGATATATATATATATATATATATATATATATATATATATATATATATATATATATATATATATATATATATATATATATATATATATATATATATATATATATATATATATATATATATGCAAGCAATTAAAAAAATCTTAAAATTTAAAATATCTTAAATTATTAAAGTTGGGATGGATATGGTATAACAATCCAAATGCTTTATTAATAAAATGAAAGCCCACACTTGTTAGCGTTGTCCACACGTATGAGTACAAGTCTACCCCTTTCACTCGTTACCCACACAAACTTTACATAATTTTTCTCTAATGCGAATAATGACGGTGTCAATTTCAATATACGTGCGGTTTATTTCATAACTTTTATCCCAGTTGCATCCGAAGCTCTTTCTTTGTATGTTGAGGTTTTGAAAAACTTTCAAAACTTTTTTGAGTCGATTATTTTCAATGACACTTCTTATTACAAGAAAACTTCAGACTTCTTTTGTGCGACGGCCATTCCCCGAAAGTATAAATTAGTGTTAATAAAATAGTGTTGTGTATGTCAAACGTGTCTGTGCTATTATCTACACATGTTTCTACATTTTGACGACTAAATTTTGATACAGTTGTTGTTTTTGGAAATTCATATGTATGGTTGTTAGCGTAAATATTTATTTACTTTTTTTGAACACTTTATAGTCTACTTAATGTTTAAAAAAACCCCCGTTGTCATTATATCGCCTAGTGCCTGGACCGACGGATAATTTGGTCCCCCAATCTCGTGGCCCAGGCCATCACTGGCCCGTCCCTTGTATTATCAGTATTGGTCAGGCTTCCTCTATGGTTGACGTCAGGAGGTCAGTGTTTTCCTCCGGTGCTGTCCTGTATCAATTCAGTATTGAGCGTGGTACGTGGAACATTATGCGTGCCCTCACTCTCACCTTCGATAACCCCATCAACCAGACTGCTCCCAAGAGTCAGCGGCACACAAAGTCCCGCTCAAAAGTAGGCGCAGGCGGATAGAGCCGCTGCCGTCCGAACAAGGTCCAAGGTCAGTAGCTCCAAGTGTGCCTAAAAGTATCGTCGACCGAGCACTAGTCCAAGATACGATATTTTATGGACCACCCGAGGTTGATTCGGGACGCCTCCTGTAGTGATGTGGAAGGGGTTCCACCTCCTACCTGTCAGCTAGGGAAAAAGTCACTCGAGACACTCCTCGCAGATGTTCCAGAAGCTAGAAGGCTCAGCTAAGGTCTCCATGGCCGGGGTTATAATTGCTATGTCGTTGCATCAGACAGCAGCAAAAGCGGCCGCCGCGCGCCGTAAGGTTAGAATGGTGAGATTGATTTAACCACGCCAGCTTACCCCCGGAATCCGGCATGGTGCTGGAATTTCGGTTTCTCAGAGATAGAAAAAAAGACGTGTAATGTACGTGAAAATATGAATGACTACCTGCATTCATATTTTTAACTGTAACATACGACCAAATTTACAAGCACTTTTAACGTAACATTTATTCAAATTTATAACCATAAAGTGCTAAATATTACAAACCGGAGCAGTTTTCTAGCAACAAAATCTAAGAAACGTAAACGTGTAAGTGGAGGCAATGATCACGATAAACGAGTCCGAACCTAAGGCGACAACTTGTAATTTAGATGCCTTTTACTTACATTTATGGGACGTTGACTCTGCTTCTAAAATCTTTTACATAAGTCACACCTAGCTTCCAGTTTTATTTTTCTAGTTGCGACATAATAAACTTTCAACCACTATTACTCAATTACTATTTATAGCAGAGTGAGAATGCGGATTTATTTAAAAGACTCTACAAAGATACTGAGATTCGTACAGAGAAAAAAATTATTTTATGTTATAAAATTCTTTTGATGTAGCTACATGTTTAGATTGTGTATTACCTTAATTCCCAAAGTGGCCCAGTTGGACCCCAAGGGGCCCACAGGAGACTCGACGGGGTCTACGTTGGCGTGACAAAAAAATGGGGGTTCACAATTCGTAAGCGGCGGTCCACGATTTTTTTTAATTTATTTAACAAATTCACAGGTATTACATTGGCTTAATAAAAATAACAGCATAAAAAACCACTAAGGTTTGTACAATGCCATCGAAACTTAAGTCTACGCACGTTCAAATGAATAATTAAAATTAGGTTACAAATGCTCTAAAAAGTATTTTTAAGGGAGGTTTTAATATTTTTTTGGGTAAGATATATAAGATATATAAGAGATAATATATATTATCTCTTATATATCGTAAATCATTTAATAATCTGCGAACTAAGTGGGTAGTTGTACGCTTGCCGTACATATTCTTCGCGCCGCTAGTAGCAAATCGGATTAGAGCAGCGGCCCTAGTATATACAGTGTGCTTCATTTTAGTTTGTATTTTTTTATTAAAAAAGATTTCCTTGAGTTTCATTTTTTAATTTGATTTTTACAGATAAAATATTGCAGTATTTAAAAGACCACATTCATCACCAATAAATTTATGCTTGATATTAAGGAAACCATATTTTTAAAAATTTTATGTTGCAGTCTATGTATTTTATTTATGTAAGATTTAAAGGTGCGTCGTTAATCCATGCTGGATATAGGATTCACCTAATGCACTATAAAGCATTAATTTAGTTTTAAATGGTAGACTTTTTTAAGATTGTCATATTTGCTAAAAAGTGTCTTAGTTTATTACATACACATTCTTTATGATTTTCCCAGTGCAGTTTATTGTCGATAGCAAGGCCAAGATAAGTATGAGTATTGACGACTTCGATTTCTGGGCAAATACAAGTAAGGAGCGTTGTATAGATACAATCATGTACGTGTGCAACTATGTTTTTAAAAGTGCAGCATTTTTTATAGGGTGATTTGATGACTAGTATCTAGGTTTTATTATAATTTAACACCAGGCGAGCATATTGACACCATTTGGTTAAGGTATCAAAGTCAGACTGTAAAAGGTCACGAGTTATTTGTAAATTATTTCCTTTTGTATTGCTGTAGGACAATAAAAGACACGGGGTGCTCGATATCAATCGTTGTAATTTTTTTTTACTAGTTTCATTCCGAAATGCTGTTTAAAATATCGTATAAAGCACCCCACATTTTTAGAACAAGGGTATTAATTTTTTCATCAGTAATTTATGTTAAGGATTCTTTTTTCTTTTTAGTTTGATTAACTTTAAAATATAATTTATTTGTGGTCAATTCCCAGTCAGTAATTACTAATTATTAATTAAACACCATCTTTTGGCAGTGTTATTAATTAAACGTCAGATGGCGTTTCGGCTGAATTTAGAATTTTTTTGATTGTTCAAAATGGGATGGTTAAAAATCGAGTTCCAAAATTCCGTTACATACAGGTTAAGTTAATATAAAGCGTGTAAAAAAAGAGCAAAATGCCAACGTCACGCAGTGTTCCCAGGCGGTCACCTATTCAAGTACTGACCGCGCCCAACGCTACTTAACTTCTGTGATCGGACGAGAACTGGTCCGAAAATTCTCCTGATAAATCCTGAGGATCCTGGTAAGGACAATAATACAAACTATACAAATTATTGCATTGTCATCGGTCTTTGATAAGTATGCCAAATTTCTAGTTAATCCGACGTTTTGAAGGGGGTCAAAATCATGTTCAAAGATTCCGTTACATGGGCACATACTAACGTAAGTATGAAGCTAATAAAAGGGTGTTAATAATCAGAACTTGATCACCTACAAACTGCGATCACTATTGCGAGTAACAACCCAATTCGTCTAGGATAAGCGTTATTTTTCAAGTGAAACTTCTTTGGACGCATGAGGGTAAAATTTTTACGGACATAGCGGAAATTAACGTCACGTTACGGATGAAACGCAAATTAGCGTCACGAAGATGTGAAACGTTTTTTCTAATACTGACATTTTTAAACTCGTGATATATTTCGAATGGAATGTCCGAATTGAACAATTCAAAAAGTTGAATCTAGAGTTCATTAAATTAGTTTGCCAAAGAAGTTTCACTTCTGACATGTGTACTTTGTACGCACGCACTATTTTATTTATAAAATAAAACAGGTACAAAGTAAATAATTTTGACAGTAATTTATATTTAATAAATTTATGATTTTTAGTATCATAACATTCGACTGACTTTGAATGAATGAATGAAAACTCTTTATTGTTCACCTTAAATATATATACAAGAAAATGAAATAAACTTACAAGCTACTGAACAATGGGTGGCCTTATCGCTTAGAGCAATTTCTTCCAGGCAACCCTATGTCAGGAATGATTGATAAGTATGACTATGGAGGTGGTGGCTAACATAAGGTAAACAAAATATATATATACACATACATACACACACACACACATATATATATATACACACACACACACATTTACACATACATACATACATATACACATACATACACATATACACATATATATATATACACACATACACATACATATATATATATATATATATATATATATATATATATATATATACATACACATACATATACATATATATATATATATATATATATATACACACACACACATACACATACATATACATACATATACACATATACACACACATACATACATACATGCATGCGCATACAAACACACACATACATACACACACACACATACATACATACATATATATACATAAAACACATTTTATACAATATAACATAAACACATATATCGATAACATTGATGACATATAGCGATATATGTATATATATGCGTGCACATACATGTACACATATACACACATACACCGATGAATTAATCAAATCACATTATAACTGACCAGTAATGGTCAGTGATTCTCTTTTTGAAAGTAGGCAACGATTTAACTTGTCTGATGGTCAAAGGTAGCGAGTTCCATAAGTGGACAGCCTGAACACGAAATGAATTGGCAACAAAGGAAGAAGAATGTACAGGTGTCATTAACATAAGAGTTTCAACAGAGCGCAATTCACGAGAATGAGAGGAATGAAGAAAGCTAAACTGGTCCTTAAGGTAAGGGGGTGAAAGGTGGTTAAAAAGGATATTGTGAAGAAGTGAGAGTAAGTGAACATTCCGGCGAAGGCGGATAGGCAACCATTTAAGCTTTTTTCGATATACAGAGACATGGTCATATTTGCGCAAACCAAATATAAACCTGATACAAAGATTTTGCAGACGTTCTAGCTTATTTAGTTGATCTTCAGTTAAATCTAGATAGCAGGCGTCAGCATAATCAAGAACCGGGAGAAGTAGAGATTGTGCAAGCATAATTTTAGTGGCAGTAGGGAGAAAAGTTTTCAAACGTCTAAGCGAAAAATACGATGCAAAAAGTTTTTTACTTACTTCTCTCAGATGAGACTGCCAGGATAAATCTTTGTCAATGGTGATGCCTAGGTTTTTGACACTGTCGCTGATTTGTATTTGTACACCATTAAATGTAACTTGAGGGAGAGTAGGCCAATCTATTTTGGAAAGTAGTCTCGAACTTCCAACGATAATGACTTTTGTTTTATTGGGATTAACTGTTATGCCATAAGATTGGCTCCAATTGAGTATAGAAGAAAACTCACTATTCATAATTTGAAATACCTCGGAAAGGTCGTTCAATTTAAAATGTGTGTAAATTTGTAAATCATCTGCATAGAGGTGATAAGACGACGAAATATTAGAGGAGATTGAGTTAATGAAAATTGCGAACAGAAGAGGAGATAGTACGCCGCCCTGTGGGACCCCAGCCGACAAATCACACCACGATGAGTAGACGTCATCGATGCGAATGCGCTGCCGACGACCACACAGGTAACTACGAAACCAGTCAATGCCTGTTGGAGATATGTTAAGAGAGCTTAAAACACTAAGGAGAACATCGAAGTCAACATTATTAAAAGCACTGCTGAAATCAAGGAGCGACAGCATAGTCAACATACCCTTTTCCATAGCCTGGCGGATATCATCTGTGATCTTAACCAATGCAGTCGTGGTACTGTGACCTGGGCGGAAACCTGATTGGAACGGATTAATAAGGGAGTTTGTATTAAGAAAAAAGTTAAACTGCTGATGGACTAGACGTTCTAACGCTTTAGAGAGGAAAGGTAGGATGGAAATGGGACGATAATCAGAAAATGTTAGAGGATTGGTTTTCTTAGGTAAAGGAATCACTTGTGCTTCTTTCCAGATATTAGGGAAAGTTCCAGATGATATCGAGGCGTTAAAAATGTGTGTGATTATATGAATGATTACATCTAATATAGGAATGATCATGTTACGACTGATGCTGTCGCTTCCAACCGCGCTAGAACTAATGGACATAATGCTCTTCCTAACATCACAATCAGAAAATTGACTAAAAGCAAACTGAGGATATGTAGGGATTGGCAGCGATGAAAGACAATTTAACGTATTCATTTTACGTTGTTTATCAAAAGGGGCAGTATTTGAAAAATGGCAATTTAGTTGCTCGATATTGAAATTTTTTGAGAGTGTACTATGTATAGGTTTGCCAACTCCTAAAGTTTTAAGAAACTTCCAAATTTTAACAGGATCGTTAATTTCAAGAGATTTATGAATGTGGCGGCGTTGAGCGTCCCTACACACTCTATTGCAGAGATTACGTGTTTTAACGTAGTTGGCGCGGTTAGACTCGGAAGGAGTTTTTTTATATTTATTTCTGGCTGTACATTTTTTGCGAAGCATCAATTTAATTTCCTCTGTGAGCCACGGAGCAGGTAAGTGTTTAATTTTAATGGCTCGTACCGGCGCATGCAAGTTATATAGTTTGATCAGAGCTGTATTGAAAACATGTACCTTTTCATCAACAGAGACCGCATTAAAGACATCTGACCAGTCAATCGCTTGCGCATCTTTGGTCAGGTTTTCCAGAACTATACCACTAAAGTTACGCTGCATGCAGATTTTGGGCTTGGCTTTCGGTGGACGTAGTTTATAAGAAATGTAAATCATATCGTGATAAGAGAAAGCGTCCGCCGAGCATTGGCCGTAGTTGAAAACATGTGAAGAAGAAGATACTAGGGCTAAGTCAAGAAGAGAAGGAGTAGAGTCAGGAAAATGATGCGTGGCAGAGAGTGGTAGAATAGTGAGATTACAAGATTGAATGAGACTTTCAAATCTTAAAGAACGAGTGTCACGTTTTAAGAGACAGGTATTGAAATCCCCCATGATTATTGTATGTTCATAGTTGGGAATGTAATCAGTTAATAATTCTTCAAATGAAGAGAAATAGTTTATTCGAAGAGAAGGACAATAGTATACGCCAAGGAGGACTCTCGTACTGCGAATAATGACTTCAAGGAATAGATATTCCCCCGAATCAGGTGGAGCTGGTTGAGGTGATACTTTCAGTACCTTAAAAGAAATATTGTTCCGAAGGTAAATAGCAACACCTCCACCGCTAGTATGAGTCCGGTCATTTCGTATCAATTGAAAACCTGGCAAGGAATAACAGGAAGTAGGAAGACATGGTTTTAGCCACGATTCCGAGACCAAAATAGCGTGGACATTTCTATGACTAAAAGACGCCTGCATATCAGTGAAATGAGCCGGAATGCTCTGCGCATTGATGTGCAATACATTGAAAAAAGATGAGTTTGACAGTTGAGTTTCAAGAACAGATTGAAGAGAAAGAGCTTCGTCAGAACTAAGACCATCAGAACAAGAAGCAAAATCATCAGATATATTATCAGAACTACTTGAGTTATGCATCAATCAAATTATTATATAAAGAGTAGAACATGTATTTATGAAACAGTACAAATATTCTAATATATCCGCTAGCCCATTAACTGTCCGTGTTACATGGATAGATAAAACAACATAACTTAAATAGAATAATATTTTAATTATTATAACAATCTGCTCAATATAAATATGGTAATTTAAAATACACACATATATACATAATATAAACATACTTAAAAATAGTACTTACAATTGTTTAATATATCTCTAATTACTGGAATATGAAAGCATGGTATATGATACGCATCAGTGTAAGTATAATATTATAATATACATAAAAACAACCTATTTCAAATAATAACTAAAAAAGAAATAGCAATAAGAAACAGCAATAAGAAACCAATAGCCATGCTTCCCAATTGTTATAGGCACAAATGTTCCTTACTAAATGATAAGAAAAATTAGTAGCATCTTAAACGTAAGTTCACCCATTATAAATTACATTTTTGTTGTATAGTAATGGCTAATTTACTTATGTTAATACAAATTATGTAAGGCTTAATTTATCAACAAGAATAGCCCCAAAATTACAGTATTTTAACAATATAAAAATATATACATATATTAGTCATAAATTCACTGTCAAGTACAAGTAAAAAGGCCATTCTATTGACTTTATGTAAAATAACTACTGCCTACTAACCATTAAAAGACATAGGAATAAATAAATCATCTAATAATAACACCAACTAGTACATACTTGAAAAGAATATTGCATAATATTATCCATTATGACCATTACAAGTTACATTTCTATTATATAGTAATGCTAATTTACTTTTATTAATACAAACTATGTAAGGCTTAATTTGTCAACAATAACAGCTATTAAAATGATAATATTTTAACACTATAACAAATAAATCGGATATTAGCCATAAATTAGCCAAGTAAAAAGCTATCTTATTGACTTTATACAAAATAACTATTGCCTAGTAACCATTAAAAGACATAGAAATAAATAACCAATCCAAGCCAGAATAAATTGTAAAGTAATATTTTAAAGTATAACAGCATAATGAACAGACTATTGTCTGTCTGTGTATAATACATTATTATGTATTGATTTTGTTTATTAAAAAAAGATATTGAATTTGAAAGGATTGAAATATGATTAGAAAATTTACTACATAAATAATCACCATAAAAGAAATACAATACAAACTAGAACTTGGAATGAAAATTGCATAATATTATCAATTATTAATGGTTTTACCATATGAATTCCTTATGTACCTACTGAAAAAACATAAAAAAAAAGCTTTCCTTGGACATTAATTAGCCATATCACTGCTATCTTTTGCCATATTCCATACTATATACATAAGACTCAAAGAGTTATCCATTTTATATAGATATTGATAATACAACAAACAAAGGGAGAAAAAAAAAATTCTTTCAAGGTTCATGAGAATTCATGTTACAGTATACAGCCATCAATTATTATTGTCAATAGTAATATCGAGTTGAATAATTTATTGACAGTAATAATTTTCAACTATCACTATTGTAATAACAGTAATTCTAAGACAGGACACCTAATATTATAAAAATCTTAAAATTTATAATTTAGATAACATTATTTATTGAATTGAAACCTATTATTCAACATTGCATAAAAAATGACCAAGTAATTGCTTATACATACATTGGTTACTTTCATTTAAAATAGGAATTGCGAAATATTTATTTATACTTATTATATTTATTACTTTCTACTCTATTTACCATTTGCTTGGCCAAGTATTTATATATAATAAACCAAAAAATTAAAAAAAAAAAAAAAAAAAAAATTATCACTGTATTACATATTGTTATAATAATTGCATTTAAAATTTTAGTCTTAGCAAAATTACAAGGATTATTAATAAATTTAGAAATAATAATAAATAAAAAAAGACAAAAATCTATTTTACTTCTTTGTTGCATTGCGTCTAGGCCTGGAATGCTCTCTTGGAGCTGATGCAGGGACCCTTGGGGTTTCCGGGGTGGAAATGTTTATCAGATCTGAGTCTTGGGTAATGCAATGTCGGGACCCATCAGGGCTCAGTACAAACACCATCCCATTTCGTGTCCAGCACTTGGAAATACCAAACATATTCCTCGCTTTCATAAACAATTCGTGTCGATATTTAGTGAGGAACTCAGAAATTGTAATGCCTGATCCTTTTAAATGAGTTTTAGTAGCCCAAATCTTTGTGCGAACAACAGGATCAGCAAGCTTGATGAGAACAGGTCGTGGTTTGGAAGACGTTACCTTGCCCATTCTGTGGCAACGGCTGATGTCATCCACCTTGAAGTCACTGAACTTTAGCTTTTCACAAATGATCTCCTTAACCACAGAGGTGACATCTTCTTGCTTTATTTCGGGCACACCATGTAGAAGTAGGAGTTTTCGTCTACTCCGCATTTCTAAATTATCTACTGATTTTGATACTAGGATCATTTGATTTTGGAGAGCCGTTAAAGCCGTTAGTATGAAATTCTTGAAAGACAAGAAGTCAGCAGCTAGACTGGAGATGTTGTTAGCTGGAGTTGAGTTTTTTAGCTCACCTTCAAATGCTTCCATTCGCTTAATGAAAACAGAGGTCAACTCTGTGAAGGCCCTTTGATTAGCATCCATTGTCTAATAAAGACACTTTGCGATTAGTGCTTAACCGAACGATGAATCCTAGATAAAAATAGGAGAAAACACTAGGGCAGGTTAATTAAGCTAGCTTGTTCACATTTACACAGTAACTTGTTGTTAAAACGATAAACTTCTATAATAAATACGAAGAGCACTTTAATTGCGTGTTATCTATTTCACACCTACCCACATTTTTTGGCAGTAAGTTTCTATAGGCTTTCTATAGACTTTCTATAGGCAGTAAGTATGAACCCTAACTATTGAGACACTGAAAAAACCCGCTTCTAATAAAGTGCCTGTTGAAATAATGATTAAAAAAGAAAAAAATGATTGACATATGCTTAGTTTTGTAGATGCTCATTTGCATCTAAAATCGATGCCATCTAAATTCAGAACAGCAGTAAATTCGTGGCCGTTAATGGAATTTCCGCATCAGAGGCTTTAGCGGTGCGGTGCGCGTCCGGCGGGAACATACCGGGAAGCCGGGACGCGCGCTGCGGCATCGCCCTCTTCAAAAGTTCTAGGGTTGTCATAATTCATAATTGTAAAACGCCTTAGATAGAGGACTTAGAGCAGAGCAGTTATTTCTAAGCTTATCATATTGATAATATAAGTGTTGGCAGTGAGGTGAGTTATGCTCTCGTAGCCTTTATCAAAAATAGAACAATATATAGGTGCATACTCCTTGATGTATACTCGTATTATAAAAATTAATGAAATTTGTGGCAAATAAAAATATTTCCTTGATTTCAGTTTATTGTTGTTGCCAACGTATTTAAATGATGTTATTTAATCGTACCAATTATTATTTTAATCGTACCAAATTATCTTTATAATTAAAAATGGATCTTCGAAATGTATGTACGCTCATCACGTTCGAATGATTGCACCAAATTGGATGATTCTTTGTTATTGTTAGGACAAGGTTTGTATAACATGAAAATTATAAAAAAGTTGTTTATATTAATTATTTTAATGTTATTTTAGAACATAGTCAGACTTGGATAGCAGATCAAGTGACAGTTGACTTCAAACTGGGACAAGTGACTTCAAACTGATACATCAATGCTTCGAAGTGTTTCGTGTATTTAGAGTTTTATCATAGTGATATTCATTATTCAATTCATTATCAATAAGAAAATGCCAGCAGTGAGGCGTCAGAATATAGGCCGTCGCACGCACGACGCAAGACGCGTTCAGAATCTTCGAAGCAATGAAACTGAAAAAGAGCTGTGTTATAGGTACTACATTACTGATACACTACATATATAGTTTTTTTTAGTAAATAAATACATATTGCCATGCAGACGGGCTTGCGGCCCTATCACGTAACTAGGGTTGTTTTGTCGCCTTTTACGACAGGCCGACCATGGCCGCAGAGGTCAGTATTCTTTTTCCGGATATCCGCACGGATAAATGTCTACATGGATTTAAAAATATCCACTATACCCATTCATCTCCGCATCCCTCTCATATCCATCCCCCAAGGTCTCCCTAAAGACACGACATAATAGTATTTACAGTTTTGTGCTGTTATTAATAACACCCGAATCCGAGAAATCTGTCGATCTGTTACGTTTAAACTGATAAATCAATTTCGATGAATTTCGGGATAGAGATAGTTTTGATCTCGGAGAAAGACATCGGCTACTTTTTTTATTTATATGGCAGAATAACCTTTGCCGGCTCAGCTGGGAATGTAATAAATATACATACATATAAATCACGCCTCTTTCCCGTAGGGGTAGGCAGAGACCACTTCTTTCCACTTGCTACGATCCTTACATACTTGTTTCGCTTCATCCACTTTTATTATTCCCTTCATACATGCCCTTCGGTTTAGGGTACTCTTGACCTGGCCTTTTTTCAAGACGTCCCTGATCTGGTCTCGAAACGTCCGCCTAGGTCTACCCCTTCCAACACTTCCATTCACACTCGCCTCATACACTTTTTTCGTCAATCGTTCTATAAATATAATTGGTATATATTACACAAATCAAGTTTATTGAATTATAGTAATTTGTAATGGTAATAACCATTATAATCTACATACGTGAAGCGAAAACTTTGTACTGTTTTTTAGGAAAATTGCGCGGACGGAGGAGAATGAAATTTGACAGTTTTATAGAAACGAAGGAAAAATGCAGTAAGCTATTTTTTTGCTTAAAATCCATAAGAAATACATTAAATTAATTAAAATAAATATTACACATACTACTGCTCGAATGATACACAACATACATACACATACATACCTTACTTACTCTTTTGTATTTTTTAATAAGAGTTTATGGCCAAGTGACGAGGCCATTAAGGTTAATATTATAATAATATAATATTTAATTTCATAATATACATTAGTAAAACCTTAAATTATAAACACAAAAGTGAGTTTGTTTGTTTATTACGCTTTCACGCCTAAACCGCTGAACCAATTTTGAAGAATTTTGGTATAATTATAGATTGGGCGACCACTAGTGTTAGAGTGGTTTGAACATTACATATATAGACTGAAATATTATAACCTTGATATCCCACGTTTAATTGCCAGGTAAATTACGACGGTGGATGCTGGTATTTATTTACTGTCTGAACTAGGTTCTAGAGATGGCACTAGACATTTGTAATTCAAACACAACTCTAGTAAAATATCAAAGTTAAGATTAAAAAATAGGACAGATCTGAGGAAAAATTAAAATTTACATTACAAAATTTGTTTGCAAATATGAACTGATGTTTAACTTAGGTTAATAAAATACCTTAAATTAGAAGGGTAGTTGGCACAATTTGATCTATCCATACTAATATTATAAATGCGAAAGTAACTCTGTCTGTCTGTCTGTTCCTCTTTCACGCCTAAACGGCTGAACGGATTTTGATGAAATTTGGTATGGTGATAGATGATAACCTAGAAATGGTCATAGGCTATAAATAATCACGCCATCGTTCTTAGGGGGTAGGCAGTAGGCAGATAACTAAATTGAGTTAGTGATTTTTTGTGCTTATCCGGTATCTATGAGAATCGGCCAACATCTATTTTTCATCCCCCTAAATGTTAGGGGTGACCCACGCCCAAAAATTTTTTTTTAATTTTTTGACATTTTATTATTTATATGGCAGAACAACGTTTGCCGGGTCAGCTAGTGTTTATATAATACTAGCTGACCTGGCATACGTTTTTCTGCCATAAAAAAGTAGCCTATGTCTTTTTCCAAAGTAGTACAATTTATGTCTACACCGACATTCATCAAAACCGGTTCAGCAGCTTAGGCGTGAAAGCGTAACAAACAAACTTATTTTCATATTAATATAATATCAGTATGGATTTCTTTATTCACTTTTACTATAAACTCCCGTTAAAATTTGGAAAAGTAAATAACATGTTATATTGAACATTAATAAACTAACGGTTATAGAGTCGGTGTTTAAGAAGACTCCACTAACTTAGTGTTCTACCCGAAACATAAAATATGAGAGTTGAATAATATATATAGATCAACTCAATGTAGCGTCAATGTCGTTTTTTACCTTCTGATTAATGCGTTTGGGATTTATTCTCACTAAGTAAAACCAGTATGACTTCACCATATTGCTTTTTTCATGACAGAGGCATTCCATGTCATTACATTAATAACCTACTGACTTTCTACATTTGTCTACCTGCATAATATTTTATATATATTTGAGGCACTTACATCACACTGATCATAAAGCTCAAATTTCAGCCCAGGACCAACGATTACCACAATCATAGATCCTTCTATTGTTAGCCCACAACATGTAATAAAAACAAAATCTTAATTTAGGTAACATTCCGTAGCATTGAAGTGCTAACAATGTCCAAACTCGATAAAAATATATTTTTATTATGGCTTTTATAACTGTCCACTCGGTAACCCTAACGTACACAACCCCAATTCTCATATTAATCCGATTAATGCCTAAAGACTGAAAGGATCACAGACGATTTTTGCGTGGTATGTCTCTTTAACCTAACACCTTCCGTGAATTGTGGGGTACATGCGTAATATGCTTTTTATTTTTTAATGATCCATTTTGTATTAATGAATTTGCACGCATGCACGATGTAATTATTTTGGATTAAAGTTTTATTTATAGAGTGCATACTGCATATAGTACTTAATATACATAGATCATTTGAAAGGAATACGTTTACAGGCATACTTACAGATATTTTGTGTGGTAATTTGGCTATCTAGAAATGTTTTTGACACACACGTTATTGGAAGTATCATCATCATCTTAACGCTAAATTCAGAATGCAACGCATACTTCATTTCTGTACGCGATTTTCCTCCACAAATTTTTTTCTTCCACTTAACATGGTTTACAATATACCTAGTAGAGATTTCATTTGCCGGCGGAGGCGGCAAGGCCTAGATATTTATTAGCCACGTAAGTAGCAAGTAGTAACGAAGGTATCTGCTTGCAGTTTGCTTGCAATATTATGAACCCAAACTTGTCGCAATTATTGATGTATGATTTAATGTATTTTTGTTTATTATTATACACATAAAAAAGCAAGGGCTTTATTAAAAATTGATATTAAATATTGGTTCCCGATAGCTATCCATTGTCCAAAATAAAAGAGAAGTCGGTCAAAAGGAAAGATACAGCTAAAAACTCGTTAACTATGGAACAGTTCAAATGGTCACGCTATATGGTCGGTAAATCGATTGTACAAACAGTGAGTTCCAATCATAGTTTCATGATTGGAACATAGCATGAGTTCAAATAAAGATATTCGTTCACTCCGAGTCAGTGCACTGCTCTTAGTTTGCTTAATTTTAATCAAAACTTTCAATTGAACTGCCAACGAATCGGAGAGCAAATTGGAAGCACACTTAGGCCCACGTCATCAAAATAATCGAAGTTTAATGACATCCAAAATGCGCGCACTATCTAATGCATATTTGCACATACATAATTGTTGAAAGTTTTGATTGGTACGCTATTTGAACAATCCTCTGCTATCTTGTGAGACGAATGCAACTCGTTATAAGTTAGTCTTTCAGTAGGCACGGTAAATTGAAACGGGGCACTCTTAATGAGAAATGCATGAAGTGCACGTTTAATGAAGACATATAAGTACTTCGTATAATAACTATTATTGTATTCACTTGCCAGATCACAGTGACACAAAGAAACCTACAAGCAATCTCTAATGAAGACTAAAGGTCTTATATTTGTCTGACGTTTCGTGTCGTGACGCGTCAGAAGTATATCGGTTTCATACATTTAGGACAGACGACAGAACGTGTCACGACATAGATATGTGTCCCTAACCATATTAAATATATGAAACCCATATGCTTCTGACGCGTCACGACACGACACGTCAGACAAATATAAATCCACCTTAAAGGTAAATTTATATAGCTCCAAAAGCCCACATTTAAGTGAAATAAAGGAAAATATAAAATAAGTGAATGAGAGAGCCGCTCAAATTAAGCACCTGAATAAATTGTGTGATAATCCAAAGTGGTCTTTAATGTTATAAGGAGCCAACGGCGGACGTCGCGCGGAAAAGAATAATCGAATGAGATAATGATTACTCTCATTTCATTACTTCTCCTTGATCCTGTAATTGAGGAAATTGGGTCGAAGCGTGATAAGAGAGTATTGGGTGTTATTGGGGTGGTCCATTAGGGACCTTTTAATCGTATTTAACGCCTTTATCACCTGAGGGTGTGCAATGAGCTGTGCCGGCCGAACACAAGGTGTAAGACTTCCGACCACTTAATTGTTTCTGCTATACGCATTTTATTTATTAAGAACTCTATTTCGTTCGTAACTACTTAAATATATATATCGTATATTCAAATACGATTTTAATATGAAAATAATACTAATATTAGGAATTGAAAATGGAATGATATATATTTTTGATCAATATCTTCGTTTTTGATTAGATTTCAAAATCAATTCCAATCGTTTATTTGCCAGATATTTACTTAGGTAGATATTGGTTTATATACCTTTGGAGTTGTTTAATATTTTACTTCGATAAAATTTACTACTTTTTGTCCTTTAATTTATGAAAGATTGATATAAAATCTGTTATATTCGTAATTCCAATATTTATGTTTACATTTATATTCCATATTTTCCTTAACTCTGTGCACCTTCATCTCTTATTATATATATATATATATATATATATATATATATATATATATATATATATATATATATATATATATATATATATATATATATATATATATATATATATATATATATATATATATATATATATATATATATATACTTGTCTAATAAAGTATAACATTATTGGTTGTTTTCGTTTGTACTTTTACATTTGCTAAAATTGCGGGCAGAGTTCATAATGGACGAAACATTAGCGTGGTCTACTTTGGCCGAAAGCTTTCAGTGCTTTTCGGCTCATTATGTTAACATTAGGTATGTAGGATTACTGTAATAATTAACAACTGCATTATAAGCTCCTGATCTGATAATGCACAACGTATCTTTTTTCTGCAGAGAAATCAGTTTAATTTCGTATATACCTTTACAGTTGTAGAACATATTGATGACCTCCATTGCGTAAAGGCTTGCACTTCAATATGCTTGGGGTGGTCACGGTCACATATGTATTTCATATAAATATAATAATAATATTTATTTATTTTTAAAAGAACAATATATGTGTAATATATTATTAGTATAGTACCGCATATTTATATTATAAAAAATATATAGCGGTTTTTGTTTTTCGATTTTAGCTATTTCTTAATTAAGTATTTTTGCTTGCTTGAAATATAAATTTCAATACAAGATATTTGGTACTTTTAGACAAAACCAAATTTTTTAAGCTATTGCATAGCTTTTATCGCGGGCTTTGAGCGTGGCGACCGAATCAAGAAATTCCGTAACGAAAATAAAACCTAACACCCCCCACTCCGCCTACCATGTAGCTTGGCCGAGCGTTCGCTTAACGTGTATGTATATGGTACGACTGTACGTAGGGATGGGCGGTTTGAAAAACATTTTAATCAACTTATGCAATTATAATTATTTATTTATTTTTTATTTATACAGTAATTATTTTAGTTGATATTAATTCAAGTTTTTTCTTTAATATTAATTCAAGTTACACTTTTTGAATGTACATCTATGTATACATATATACCTACATGTATATTTACGGGGCGCACGTGCGGTGAGTGTGGTAGGGATGGGTGATATCTATCGATATTTCTACTATCGATGTTTTCTATCGATATTTTTTGGACAAGATATATCGATACTCGATAATAAAAACATCGATATCGTAACATCGATAGTTTTAGTTTTTAATTATCGAGTATCGATATATCTTGTCCAAAAAATATCGATAGAAAACATCGATACTAAGAAAAAAAATAATTACTGCATAAATGAAAAATAAATAAATAATTATAATTGCATAAGTTGATTAAATGCTATGCAATAACTTTATCCGAGTCAGTCCCCGAGTGCCACACGTCTTTTTTTAAATTAAAATATCCGGATGACCGAGCTTTGCTCGGTATTTTTATTTTTTTTGGAAATTAACAATTGATTTTCTTAGTCTAACCTCAAAGCAAATACTCATTGACTTCGTGTTACTTAACAACGCCATCTGCTGGAATAGCTTTATTGTTGTGTCGTTAAAGCAATTTAAAAAAAATAGTATTATTATTCGCCTATAGATGTCTGTCAGGAAGAGTCATTTTTCAGTTTAAATTGGGACTACTCAAACGCCACCTTTTGACATTTTCTCGAAATGATTCCTAGCTAGATCGATTTATCGCCCCCGAAACCCCCCGTATACTAAATTTCATGAAAATTGTTGGAGCCGATTCCGAGATTCCAATTATATATATATATATATATATATATATATATATATATATATATATATATATATATATATATATATATATATATATATATATATGTGTGTGTATATATATACAAGAATTGCTTGTTTAAAGCTATAAGATATGATTTCACCGCTGAAAAAAACGTTTAGAATTATCAGCATTTTTGGATGTACATCATAATATTAGGATTCAGTCCCGGCTGCTACCCAAACTCCTGTTTCACTGCCCAGGTCCGCTTTCTATTCTTTCTTCTACCGGAACCAAGGACCATGTAAAGTTGATTTGTAAGACCATATCATACATCATTAAATTGGCCTTGTCCCATTATCATCATCATTTAAGATCGGCACAATATGTATTTTTCTTCCTATTTATTCTATAGTGGCCATTCATTATCTGTCATTTCACAAACCCTCATATCGTATATTGTTAGATACATTACATGCTGGTTATTAATATGCCCTTAAAAGATGAGTGACACACTGTATGATCACCAACAGATATAAGCTACCTAATTGTTTACTATAACTTTATTAGTCTGTTTGATAGTTAATAGCGAAATAAAGAGAAACTTTATGATTTCTTTTTGGTGTTGATGATTAAATGCGAGTTGGCCTTGTAAAAAGGGGCAATGGAAATAGAAGCACATTAGTTTACTTAAGTAATAGACTAGCTTAGTATGGTCATATAATGCGAAGAGGAAAGAAAATGCTTGAAATAAGAGTGTACCCAACAAAGAGAGAGATGACCAAAGAAAAGGTAGATGGATTATGTAAAGATGATATATCAAAAAAGGTTTAAATGTTCAAATGATTAATAGAGGAGAATGGAAGTAGAGAACATGTTGTGCCGACCCCATATAGCTGGGATAAGGACAGGAAGAGGAAGAAGACCAAGCTACTTAATAGTAGCTTAGCGTAACCTAAGCTAAGCTTTTATATAACAACTGTTAATACCTGTTAACCTTATGTCAACAGCGTACCTTCAAGCGCTGAAATGTAGTAAACGAAATGCAATAGGGACACAAGTGAGAAAATTGATAGGGTAACAATAGACATTCGTATTATATTAGCTTGACCTGTATGTATCTATCTATGTATCCATGTATATCTGTAACGGATTTTTCGGACTCGTTTTTTTACCCACTTTGAATGATCACAAATATTTAAAATTTTGCACACTCGTTAAGACCAGATGACAATACACAAATTTAATAAGTTTGTCCCATAGTGATTATCAGATTCATGAGAATTAACGCTTTCTTTCCCTTCTACCGAAACGCAATCTATTTTTTTATTAATAAAACTGCCTAAAGATCGCGTTAAACTAATAAAAATATTTATCGATTAGTCATTGATAACAAGTAAATTAAAACTAAATTACAGTTTAAAAAAACTAAAAATCGCGCTTTTATAATTAAATATAACTAAATTGTAACGATTGATATCGAGTACCCCGCGCTTTTTAGAACAGTGACATTAATTTTCTCATCGGTAATTTTATTCTTATGTTAAGAAGTATTTTTTATTTCTTAGTTTGATTAATTTTATAAAACCGTGTTTTTTAGTTTTTTTAAACTATAATTTATTATACAACGTGATTTTAGTATTATCAACTATTTTGTGTAGAGTACTTTACTTCTTACACAAAGCCTGCGTAAATTTTTAATTACTTTTCTAAAACTAATTAATTTCCCAGACGTGTTTTATGAACATGGCTTGGAGCAGAGAAAGCTTCACGATGAAAAATGCCAACAAACCGCTTTCCTATGTACCGAGGTTTATAAATGTGCATGTGACAGACTGGTTTGGACCCTGTCAGCTTATGTTTCTCTTCAGCAGTTAAAGCTTAATCGCATCCGGGATGAACTCTCACTTGCTTACATAACATTATTATGTGTTATGTAATACGGTAATAAGAAATAAATATTTTAGAACAAAACAATAGGCCATGTTTAAAAAAATAAAATATTAGAATTGATTTTAAGTTTAAGGCTTTAAATAATTACGATTGTGAATTCATTAAATTGTATGAAGGAGTACCATGGAATGTTATTGAAATGTTAATGTATTTGAGTACCTATAACCCTGGTTCGTTGTTTGATTCCTGAGTACATTTCAAAATTAATCATTAATAAATGAAATGCTTTTGCTATTTTTCAGATTTAGATCTGATTGGAGCGTGATCAATGATTTCAATAAAAGTATTTTTTTACGCTGTGTAATGGTTAGCTGTCAAAATTATTACGTAAGTATACGACGGTCTCACACTTTAGGTGTATCACGTCAAAATGTGAGATATTTGATACTTTAACATTAAACTTTTAAAAACACATATTCTAACGAAAAGAGGCAGACGCCTCAGATATTGTTGTTTATAAACGTTTGCAAAACTAAGCATAACATCAAATTTCTGTCAAAAGTGAACAAAAAGAGAACTACATCAAATTGAATTAACGTCGGTATTCTAGAAAAGGATAGAATAACTCGTAATAAAATACAAAGTAGAAAAACTTTAACTATTGCTCTCGCTTCTCATTTACAAGTATATTTTAATAACAATAACTAGAATGTCAAACAATAATGCGTTAAGATTGGATTGGCTAATATTTCTCACATAAAAGAGGTATCTTAAAAATGAAAACTGCGGTGGTCGAACCTGAATAGATGCGAGAAGAGCGCATGAGAAACTTTTGTAAATGTGAAATTGTAGGTATGCATACTGCCTTAGCAGAAGTAATATAAAACGCTTATTTGTGTTTGTAAAAATGATAAAGTGCCAATGGATTTAAACCCATGATTAATCATGTCAATTAATTAAAAGTTTGAGATGTACCGGGACTTATAGAAAAGCAGATTTTTTAAATATGGTATTAAAGCTTTATGTTTTTTTAAAGGGGCATTTATGAATGAACGTCATTATTCAAAATCTATGTTAGTAAAGGTCAGAACTATTCTTTACATAAATATTTACCTCGCATAAGGTATGCGAGATAAATATTGTATAATAACGGTGTTTTGTGGCGAACCGAACTCACCACAACCTTACGCCCGGTTTCGACACTTGCATTGAAAGTTCAAGCTATGTGGGACACCAGACAGGTCTTGCATAGTTCGAAATTAGTGTTGTTAATAGGCTAGGTTTACCTTAAAAAATAGCAATTTAACAAACTAGTTTGACAATACGAATGGGTAATTTTGTGGTTGAAAGTTAGTTCCGTTGTTTTGTTTTAAAACATTAATTGAAAAGATAATCAACAAATTCATTAAGTGCATAGAAGCTTTTAGAAAAAAACTGAACATAAATTTAATACAGAAGTTGTATTGGTATATCACATGTTCTAAGATTTTCCTTTTGTAATAAAATTAGCTTTTGACAATAAGATAATCTCAAACAAAACATGTTTTATTATGTCTTGATACTATGCAAAATTATACTTTGTAAAATATCCTTTACTCTCCCTTGCTCTGTAAACCACTAGCTAAATAATCTTTATTAATCCTTCCGAATTTGACACATTCTAACTATGTTTTATTTATTGTTTTCTTCTGAAATTACTTTAATTTACTTTGTCACGCGGCATTCTTTGCATCACAATAGATATATGTTTATACCACGCTACCTAATAACTTTTTCATTCTATGGTTGCAACGTTACTATTAAACAACATTTAATGTACTATAGTTATTAATTCAAAGACATAGGCGATCGAAAATGACGAGGGCAAGCTGTTAAGTGAGATAGATGAGGTGACGGAGAGGTGGCGATCGTACTGCGAAAACCTGTACGCCGATGCTAGAGTACAAACTGGATATACTCCTACTATGGATGAACAATGCTTGGAACTGGACATTATAGAATCCGAAATCGGAGGTGCACTGCATAAACTCAAAATGAATAAATCAGCAGGTAGATACACTATTTCTTGCTGAGAAACTGGAATATCTAGGAGATCTGGGAATTAAGTTGCTACTTGATCTAAGTAACCAAGTTTGGAGAACAGGCAGATGGGTCACCGATTGGAAATAGTACTTGCTAGTTCCACTACACAAGAAGGGATAGATGAGGACATGTAGCAGCTACCGTAAAGTGGCATTAATATCGCATGCGAGCAAGATAATGCTTCATGTAATTAACGGCAGCGGGTTTAGTGACAGGTCGCACATGAGAACAAATTGTAAATGTAAGGTAAATAATCGAGAAGGGTTGCGAATTCAACATGCCAATACTCATGTGCTTCATAAACTATACGATAGTGTTTGATTGTGTTCGATGGGATTGTTTGTGAAACATCCTGCATGGAATGAACACCTCGTGTCGCTGATCGCTAACTTATACCAAGATGACGAGTCTATGGTAAGGTGAATAATGTCATTTCAGGATTCTTCAAGCCAGGAAAGGGAATAAGACAGGGATGCATCCTTTCTCCCATTATTTTTAACGCATATGGTGAATATATAATGAGGAAAGCCTTGGAAGATTGGGAGAGGGGCATCTCGGTCGGTGGCATGAAAATTAGTAACCTGAGATATACAGATGACACCACACTTTTCAAATCATCGGAGAAAGAACTTGCTTACTTGTTTCGCAGAGTAGAGTATGACAGTGGATTGATGGGACTCTCTATTAATAAATCCAACACGAAAGTCATGGTTGTCGACAGATCCGGCCAACTCTCTAGAACTAGAGAACTCTCGGACTTAGAATTCGTCAGCGAGTTTGTTTACCTCGGACCCCTATTGACTAACCAAGGAGCAAGTATATTAGAGATCAAAAGAAGAGCATTAATTGTCAAAGCTGCAATGACCAAGCTGACACGCATATGGCAAAATCGAAAAGTCTCCAACGTGACTAAAATGAGACTAGTCCGAACATTGGTCAATTTTTTTCTACGGGGCAGAATCATGGACAATTAGGGCATCAGAGCGCAAGAAAATAGATGCACTTGAAATGTAGTGGAGACAAATGCTCCGTATAATTTGGACGGCCAAAAAATAAATAAATCTATTCTGGACTAGCACGGAAAGCGATCCCGTGGTCGATCACCTAGACGCTGGTGTGACCAGGTAACCGCCCCACTGGACTCCCAATAGCAACCGTTATTCGAGAAGCTGAGGACGGGACGAAGTGGAAACAGCTTACGAGATAGGCCTCGATTGATTTTCAAGAATAATATGACTTTCAGCAATGAAGAATTCGACCAAGAAGAAGAGAAATTATTAATTTACAAGTTCACAAGGCCTTTATAATAAGTTCTTTGAAGTTTAATATATAATATAATTTAGACCTAAAATAATTAACTACATATTATTATATATCTTGGGACAAAAGAACAAAGGTAGTGTAAGTATAAAAAGTTAATTAGCCTGTGCTAGTTACCTTCTCTATTATCACCTTTGTAAGTTATTTGATATCATGAATCGTTTACACTCTCGTAATTTAGGTAAATGCTATTAATTTTTATTATAAAAATGATATACACTTTCATTAAAAGCTTTTAATGCTTAGAAAAAGGACCCCAGAAGTCGATCTAATCAAAGACAATTTTAATTATATGAAGCCGTGTTGCTACAGAGATGTAATTTTAACCGAGCATGTATAGCCTTAATTATATAATAATAATATTCATATCTTATGCCAGTATATATATTCCAGCACATTGTATAAATTTAGTTTTTGCATATGGCAAATTTAACATATGCGTGTAGGCAGCTAATTAATATAACGAGTGGACATAAAATTGAGAGAATCACGGATAGATCAGAAGTCGGAATTGCGACTACCCAATTTAGGGGTTCGTTGTTCGCTTATTACTTGGCGTAATGTGCCCTTTAACTTTTATGGGCCAAAGTTGCGGAATGAGTCCGCACTGGGCTCACGGGGGACTAATATAGGGCAAGTTTTATCAGTCACTACTATTTGAAGGTTTATTTCGGTGTTTTCGTGGGAAAATCTAAAGCGGTTCTAATTCTAATTGTCAACTGTAAAAAGACAATTATCTTTAGTTATAATAACCTAGGATGAAGTGGTAATACTTATAGTTTGAGTTTTGTTAATCGTCTATTTTATTCCTCGTATATTTTAGTGTTTATTTTCAAGATTTTTTTCTGTTTTCCTAGTGTTTAATTATGATTTCAGCCTGATATTTTGACCAAACTATTACATGCTTTTTGCGTCCATGTTCTAAGGTCAATAAATTTTTTTATCGCTCTTTGCGTGCTTCCATTCACTTACCTCATTCCTGTTACATCGTATTCTGATAAGAGATAAAATAAAATTATATATATTGATATAATGTGTAATACTCGTCCTATAAAAATTACCAATTTTAATAATCTAATTATATTTTTTAGGTACGTAAAATCCTGAAGCACAGAGATAATAAATAATTATTGGGTACGTATTTACAAATATAAGAATATACACTGATTAATTTCAATTTACCCTTATTGCGTCCTGGTATGTGTTACAAAGACCCTTTACGACGCGGAGCCCGTATCGCTAAAGGAACCCAATTCAAACATAATTTTTAGGACTTCCTAAGAATTTTTAATTAACCATTGCTCCCCGAAAATGTGCCCTTTATACTTCTCTGTTTGTAATAAGATTACGGCTTTAAGTATTATTATATTTATGTTGATGTTAAGAGATACTATAGAATCAAATTGGTCGTGACGAAATTTTTTACTTCTTTCCAGTTTTAACATCTTAGTTACTACGGGATTATGCTTTCCAGCTGACCATGTTCTTAATAATCTAAATCTTTTTAAAATAAAGGTGAATAACAATAAGAGAAACATGTATGTTCAAGGACTGGATATGATGATCGGAGATGGGGCTTTGTGGAGGCTTGCCTCATATGGGTGTCAGTTCAGCAAGAGGCGACTTTAATCAGCGAAAATAACTCAACTAAAGCTTATACATATATGGATTGATATACTCACATAATACTATTTATAGAAGAAATTTCAGTTTCATTGTTACAGTCATAAATTCGACTTATACAAAAAGCAACAACAAACAATTCTGAGTTATTAACACATCTGAGACACGTGAAACAGTAAATAAGCTGTGTCTTTTACTTGTCTCTTTGCAGATGAAATATTTCTGTTACAAGCGTTTAAACCGGTTTAATATTTATAAAATGGCTACCACGCTAAGGTTTGTCGAAAGGTTTGTGTTTCTGAGTCCTCAAGTTCTTTTACTTTTTTTGTAGTGGAAACTTCTTTAGCGGCGTTGTACACTTTTTTTGTGATGTGTGAAAAATGTTAAACTCACGTCAGGTCACGTGTCCTGTTCGTAAATTCGTAAGATTCATAAGACGGAGTTTTGCTCAAGTAATACCAAGCTTATTAATAATGACTTAAGGTTTATTTTATAATGTAACTTTAAAATGATTGCATTGCATTACTTATACATATCTATTCGAATTGCGACTTTATTACAATGAAATACAGTTGAGTTTTTGAAGTGAAAACTTCTTTAGGCGTGTTGAGCACTTTTTCGGTGAATAATTTTTTTTTGTAAAGAAGTGTTAATGACCAATATAAACTTTAATGCTTGATCATAAACAATTTTTTATAATCCGAAAATAATAATCTAATAGCTCGACGATAAAATTCACAAGTTATTTAGTTTTCACTTCTATCGGCAGTCCCCAAAGACTGCCCCGCATGTTTTTTATAGCTAGAATTCAGCTGACAGGCTAGCGGCCCATCCTAAAGCAGGTGGTCACTGCCGCCTATGAACGTTTGCAACACCAACAGCATTACCAACGCGCTTCGGCTTCTAAGAAATTTTATAAAGCCTTTTTAAAAAAAACCATATCATACTGAGATGAAAAAACCTCAATCGGAAGGTCATTCAGAATCCGGAGAGTACGCAACAAGAACGTTCTTGAGAAACGTTTCGTATAAAAAAGAAGAGGCCCCAGGAAATGGGGATGAACACCCAGCCGATGGTGGGTATATTATCAGTATGCGATGTTAAAACTAAATAAAAGTAGACGGCTTTTTACAAAATATATTTATTCACAGGAATAAAGTAATATTTACTGTCTTGTGGTTATTTATGTAAGAGAAAGATTACATGAAAATTCTTTGAGAAATATAAACACGTCTCACAATACGTGCTATTCATTTTTTTATGTTGAGACGCGTAATACAAACGAATACGTGAGCACTTGAATTGCCGAGCTGTGTTTTTCATTATGTCAAAACGAATTAGTTGTTTCTTTTGTTGCAATATCTCAAGACAGGCATTTTTCATTCAAAGCATGTTATTTCCAAAAGAGTGAAATTGAACCGAGAATAAACAGAGAGAGTGATAAAATTTCATATAAATTAAAGTCTATAAAGAAGAGCATCAACACTTAGAATGTCCGTTCCAAATAAATTTTATTTCTTCGCAACAGTTTCACAGTGGATGCCTCCCGTTTCTTAACGGCTCGCTAGAGGTGGGGGCGCACGAATTATTGCGAATATATGCGATAACGAAATGTCTCACTCGGGGAGAGGCCCATTGTGCTCGCAAGGACCGCGCTTTCGCATAAACTTATCCGACTCATGCGATTTATACGGAATGTTACAGCCGTGCCTTGTTCCGTACTATGTTGATACTAATTGTTAAAAAGCACAAGGGTTTATAAATTGTTTTTTACACATCTGCCTAATGTAGTTGCTACTGGATTAATATTTGCATTTTCAACGTCACTGTGACTGATATTATTTTGCACGAAATAGTATATAAATCTTTTCTTTCATAGTACATTTGTCAGTTATCAAAGTTTAAAATCAAAGTAATTTCACCTGATGTAGTTACCTGACCAGATGTACCAGCCGCCGGTCATCTGTACTACAGTAAGATCAAAATCTTCTTCTTCTTCGTCGTGTTCTTCATTCCTGAAGGTCGTGCCCGTCTTGATAAGCCTTTACGGAGACGCTGATGAACTGCTTCCACACCACTCTGTCCTCGGCCTGTTTCAGAGCTGCAGGCAAAGTGAGCCCCGTGATAGCCTTAATTTGATCCGACCATCGGGTTGGTGACCGTCCTCTGGGCCTTTTCCCCTCTATTTTGCCTAGATCAAAATATGAACAATGTAATATCGCAGTTGATTTTTAAGTCACTGCTATAAATCCCATGAACAATTTTAGGTGAAAAAATTCACCCGTAAAATTCTTTTATGTGATAACATGTTGCTGATAAGCGGACAAATACATTAGTAGGTGAAATGTGGATTTCCGGTTGTAATTTGTTTCTATCGCATATGTAAATTTAATGTCTGAAATTGATATCACTTGGGCATGTGAACGGCAAAAGCCGAAACATTTAAACTTTGATGCCAGAGCGATCTCTGTCTCGAAAGGATTATTAAGTTAGGCTTTAACTTAATGATTGAGGGGCCGTTCTGCGGACTCGTTCTGCACAATCGATCCTCGATATGAGTTTCAATGACAGCCAAGTATAATCCAGTGTGGATTTGTAAACCGCTGGTTTGAGTTGGCGTCTCAGTTTACTAATCCCCTTGTCAAGGCTTGCCAGGGCCCAATGGAAATTAGGACAACTTCCAAAGTAACTTACAATGAAAGTTATGTGGTCTCCGGTTTGTCTTTGTTTTAGAACAAGAAGAGTTACTACCTTTAATTAATTACTGAGATACAAATGAATTTAAATGCATTTTATAATGTTATGGCTTTACATTTGTAACATATACTTTTTATTATAATGTAGTGTTGGTTGTCTTTCGGTTCGATGAGCCGTCAACCTACGCAAGTTTGCTGGTTGGGGCTGAATGAGGAAGGCGGCAACGTGTTTAGAAACCTTGGGGAGACCTATGTCCAGCAATAGGCGACGACTAAATGACTTTTATGCTGACCATACTCATCTCACACCACGTGGAACCGACCTTGACCGTTCTTTCATTTTATGTCTATGGTACATGGAGTACAGGTAAATAAATCAGAATGTCTAGACTTTCACCACAGGAACAAGATGTTTTTCGTGTGCTAAATCTAATTGGAGGCTTTTCCAGTGTAATTTATTTATATCAACGTCTAAACGAGGTTGTTTGCCGCAGTCTGATATAACCGCAATCAGCTAGATAAGCCCTTCACTTAAGATACGCGCCCTCCTTTGCTTAAAGCAATACCTACAATTCGTCGAGGCGACGGCGTGAAAAAATTAATCCGACTGAAACGAAATGGGTCATTGTACGGTGACTTAATATTATTCAATGTTTCCGCACTGTTCGTAATTAGGGGAAAAATGATCTCGGCTGAAAATAATGTTATAATAAAAGCTTTCCTTTTAAGAAAAATTAAGTAAGTTATCGTTTTGTACTTTTGTTTTTACGGTATAGAAATATTATTTTAAATATTCAAATGATTTATTTTTAAGTCTTACGTTCTTACTTAGCTTACATATTCAAGTACCTCAATATTAATTCTGTCCCTCTTAATACAATGAATAAGTTCCTACTTAAGGGATCTTCTGTCTTAGGTTATTACGTAATTACGTAATAACTTAAGACAGAAGATCCCTAATTATAGAAGATAGCTAATTAGCTTACCTATCAACATTTTATAGTGACCATATCAATGTCAAAAAATCTTTCATGTTTTAAATTGAAATAGATTGACTTGGCAATCGCACTAAACAATCTTATTTAATATAATATGTATTACTTTTGAGATACATTCTGTTTTCATGCGATTGCCAAGATTTTTAATATTGATACGGTCACTATAAGAAGTTGTTAGGTTAGCTAATTACGTAATAACTAAATACAGAATATAGTAAGGAGCCAGTGCATAACTATGTAACCAACTTTCACAATGAAAACAATTCAGGAGACTCAAGTTAACCTAATAAAAATATTTACTGAGCGTATGGACGCGTTTAAGAGTGAACTCGGGAAAGCACCAGCACCTCTATCCTCAATTTCTTCACTGGCCATCGATTTTGTCACTTTTAAACATTTTGTCACGAAATCACTAAGAGCCCTCCAGAAACAATTTGAGTTGATTCAACTGTCCACTGATCAAATTGAGATGCAGTTGAGACGAAAAATGCTACTCTTACACGGAATTTCTGAAAAAAAGAGGAGACACAACAACTCTTGTCTCTAAGGTTTCCAAGGACAAGCTTAAGTTCAACGACTTCGACAGTCGTGATATACGGCGCTCTCATAGGATGGGCAAAGTTTCCTCTTCAAGGGCTCGCCGTAGACCCCTACTCATAATGTTCAATGACATCAGTATTCGCAATAAGATATGGTTCACAAAAACGCAGCTCAAGGGAACGGGGTTCACGCTATCTGAGTATCTCACCAAACAATGTCACACTCTGTTCACACTGGCTCGGCAACGTTTTGGGGTGTTTGGATCCTGGACTCGAGATGGAACTAATTATGTGGTGGACTATGATGGCAAACGGCATCGTATTAACCGCCAATCGGATATGGACAATGTCGACCCCCTTCTCGGCCTGAACAGTAGGTGACCGCTAAGCAACCCGCTAAAGAGCCTGTTGCTTCATCTGAATCCCGCCGTACAGCTTCAGTAAATAAGCAAAAATATAACATGTTGATCAGAAATGTCGGATGAATTATTTCTCTATTTGTGGTATAATGTGTTTTAAAAACTGTCCAATACTTCTTGCACTAATATTATTTTATCAAAACAAGTTATGAACATATCTAATACGAGTACGTATAATGAATGAAAATGTATCATGAACTTCTATAGTTCTTAACAACATGTTAATCACTGATACAAGTACTGCCTTGTAAGTTCTCTATAATTAATCAATTATAATTTAATTACAGTCCTTAAATAATTTCCTTCTGGGTCATATAGTGATTACACTAATATAATACAATAATTACATTAACACAAATTTCTGAGATTAAACTCATCATTGATTAATTAATATAATATATCATGGTTAAGAATATTCTTTATTATGATATTTAATATTAGAACTTCTAAAAGATATGTATATGTAGTGTATTAATGTAATGTAGTAGTTGTAATATAGTGTAGTTTTGTTCCAGAAATTAAATTGTCCACATAATTCCAATTGTCCACATAAGTCCAATTAAATTGTAAACATATATAAATTTCAATATGTTATTTTTGTGTACAGGGTAGATACTGTATTTGATAATCATACAATTTAGGATATTGTGTTCTGTTAATTAATTAATAGTAGTGAAATATATTGTTATGGTCTAGAAATAAGTATTCTAAAAAAATACTCACAAAGTATAACGTTATTAATTATTTAATGATACTGTATGTTCTTAGTTAAAATGCTTGCATGCTTTACAATGCAATGTTTTACGAAATATAATTTGTTCCCAATACTTACACCTCTATATCTTAAGAATCGTTTTAACTTTCTCTCGAGCTTGCGTTAGTTGCGTCCTACTACAAAACTTACAAAGTGCCCGGGCACAAGAACTCTTTTTATAACCACTCATTTACGGCGCAAGCTGCTGCTGGAATTTCGTTCCTCTAAATATTAGGCAAGCTATCTTACTACATTTTCAAGAACTTGCTAAAGAAACATTACCTGTCTATGACATATGATGATGATTCGTGAATATACACGTCATGGTGTCGTGTATAATTTTATATTTTTGTGAACATAACAATATATATAACGTGGCATGTGTGTATGGATGTATATATGTATGTATGTGTATGCAAATATATATATATATATATATATATATGTATATGTGTGTATATATTTGTATCTATGTGTATGTAATTTATGTATGTATTAATCTAATATAAGCACATATTATTAAATTTAATGTGCCTCCTAGCCTCCGACTATCCTTTAATATATATTCCAATAATATATAATACATACCACTGATGGTACTTTTATAACCCACTTTCTACCTGTTGCACTTTTATATGTATGTACTGTCTTGTAATGTTTTGGGAGAAAATAAAGAATTTTTTCATTTTCATTTTTCACATATCAAACCATGGTGAAAGCTTGGGTTGTCTGGAAGAGATCGCTCTTTAGCGATAAGACCGCCCTTTGTGCTATCTAGTTTTATATATTTTTATACCTATTTTTTAGTAAAATAAAGAGCTTTCTATCTTCTATCTATATTTTGTCGGCACAGAAATTTATTAGATTTAATTATGTGTTTTTTTTTCTGAGCAACAGCAGATAGGCTGACAGCCCACTTAATAGTAAGCAGTCTCTGTCACTTATAGATGTTTACAACGCTAGGGGCACCGAAAACACGCTACTGTCCCGTAGAGGTACAAGAACATCACCAATGCCGGAACACAACACAAGATTATTATGGCGGCATACTTATAGACCAAGGGTGGTTGCCATCCAGATGAGCTTGGGGCCCTACCACGTGGTTGTATTATCGCCTTTTACGACACGCCAACCTTGGCCACAGGAGTTCGTATTCTTACTCCGACCCTGTACTGAGAAATCTAAATAAAAACATTCAAAATAAAAATATTTTTTCGTTATAATATAAACATACATTATAGTATAACGTTATATATAATACATTATATTGAATCAATTCACACAGCGCCATCTAGTTCCAAAGAAAACAGCAGAGTGCTTGTGTTATAGTTGTTAGACAACGGATTTATATCCTGATATTCCGCAGCTCAAAATTTTTCAAGTTTAATTTATTAATATGACATTCAGAATATGTGTGTATTACTTTTAATCTTTTATTGTTAAATATCTGGATTTCAAGTGAAAAGGCTCAAGTAAAAATTATCATCTATCAAAGAATGTTCTATCAGAATGTTCATCAAAATTAAAATTGATAGTGCGGCTCCCTTGGGACAAACTTTGTTATCAAGATGGAACGGTAGCTGAGTCGGGGTATTTTGATTTATTTCACTAAGATAAGAAACACTTTCTCCTTGAGATTATTTTCACGGACAAATATGTCTACAGAATTTTCACAGGTATATATTTGAATAAAATATATCTATAAATTTCATTCTCGTTATAATAGGATTAAATAATTTTACAATTCGTCGTATTTTAATGATAACATTTTTATTATGATAAAATACCAATTTTTTTGCCGATGATAGATTACACAATAGTACCTCATAATATATACTATAGTATATTTACAATATAAATTTTCATATGAACACAATGAAATTAAGGTAATCTCATAGAAATGATTTACTATTTTTTTGTATTTATTTTTATGTAATAAATACAAAACGGCCTAATTTTTTTTTTAATAAAATAAACAGTAATTAGGATTCTGCAAAACATATACAAGGATAGCAAAGCAAAAGTTAAAATTGAGAGAACGGGTTCAGAATTCCCAATTCAAAAGGGTGTACGACAGGGTGATCCTATCTCCCCAAAAGTTTTCTCCGCTGTCCTTGAGATGGTTTTAAAAAAAATTCCATGGGAGACAAGAGGATTAAATATTAATGGAGAAAATTTACATTACCTGAAATTTGCAGATGATATTGTAATATTCTCAGTACGTCCATTAGAGCTAGAGAAAATGATAAGAGAACTAGCTACAGAAAATGCTCACAATGAACTCTAGTAAAACGAAACTTCTTACAAATTCGGGAAAGAATCCTATTATATAAAATACATTTTTATATTTGCAGGGGTGGAGAAAGAAAACTGACCTCTGCGGCCGGGGGCGGCCTGTCATTAAAAGCGACAAAACAACCCACCCTAGCTATGTGGTAGGGCCCTAAGCCCACCTGGATGGCAACCACCCTTGGTCTATAAGTATGCCGCCATAATAACCTTGTGTTGTTTTCTGGCATTGGTGACCCAGGTTCCTGTACCTCTACGGAACAGCAGCATGTTTTCGGTGCCCTTAGCGTTGCAAAAATCTATAGGCGACAGAGACTGCTTACTCTATTAAGTGGGCCGTCAGCCTGTCTGCTGTCCTATAACAATAAAAAAATAAAACACTAATAAAGAATGTAGATGAATATATATATATATATATATATATATATATATATATATATATATATATATATATATATATATATATATATATATATATATATATATATATATATATATATATATATATCTATTTGGGTCATTTTATATCAACATCAGACTGTACAAACAAAGAACTAGATAGAAGAATAACTAACACATGGAAAAGATACTGGTCCCTTGAAGAAGTGGTGAAGAACATTGACATAGAGATGAAATATAAACGTGAAGTTTACAACATTTGTGTGCCATGCTTGACTTATGCTCATACATGAGTGCGGAGGATGGTCGGTAGCGCAGAGTCGTGGGACGCAGTGGTGTCCTTCTGTGAGGACGTGATGTCGCAGAAGGAAACTGCGGAACGGGAGAGGGAGATCTCGACTCCCTTCCCCGGCCGCAGAAGGCGCACCGGGCGCAGGAGAAGGGCGGACAACGCCCTTTTCCAGCCCCCATGAATAGGTCCAGGGGCGAGGGACTTGGGGAAGTTCCCGCCCCCTATTCGATGGACCCGAGGTGGAGGCGCGCGCGGGTGTCGGCGCGTGCCTCTGAGGCGATGCACGGGGTAGTTAAACACCTCACTACCCCGTGCAGGAGACGAGGCCCGGACACACCGGGCCAGCACTAGTGTGGGGCTGCGGAGGAATTTGGATTCCCGCGGCCCCGCGCGCACGTGTGAGGAGACACCGGGGTGGTGGTTTTAGCCGGTAAGAATCCGGCACGCCCCTCCGCCTTTCCCCAGGCGGAGGTAGTCCATGAGGATTTCCCCACCCCGTAAAAAAAAAAAAAAAAAAAAAAAAAAAAATGCTCATACATGAGCGCCCAAGATTGGCACACACTTTAAGTTTATGTAACTGCTTCTGTAGAAGCAGTTACATAAACTTAAAGTGTGTCAAAATAGTATAGAAAGAAGCGTATTAGGGGTGAAGCTATAGAAGAAAATACAACACAGCAAGGAAAAAACTAAATTTAAAGACGCAAAAGTCACCAGGAAACAACTGAAATGGCTTTGATCAGGTCATATGTTAAGAAACCACTGAAAAAGGACTAAAGAAATCACCGTTTGGTATACAATAATAGGAAAAAGAAATAGAGGACGACAGTTCATATGGTAGGGAGATAATATAAAAAAGACTGCAAGGACAGAACGTTGTAGAAATCTTTAGAAGAGTAGGTCCAATGGACGAGTTGAATATGGTTGCCGGATTGATAATACATAAATATATATGCATTATAAAAACAATATTGTAATCATAAATGCTTAGGTTTAACTTATTCTTCAACAATAAAGGCTTTGTTATTATTATTTATGCGGCAGGTAAGTTCTTAACATGTATAAAGATTCTTATTAAAGGAAATGTACACCAAATTCTTAAGTTTAAGGTGCCTAAACTAAACTCTTAGATTCTGATACTATCAATCTAATTATACCTCCTCAGTGGATTCTAGAGGGTTGTATGCTTATAGTTAGATATATTTTTATAGGAATATAGTTTCATTTTTTGAATTTTCAAAGATTGTAAATTAAAAATTAGCATAAAGCCTGCAGCCTATGAAACTGTTACAACTTAAAAAGATTCCTAACAATGTTAGTTAAGTAAAAATATCATCAAAACTAAGTTTTAGTAATTTTAATATCTGAATCATACATGCGTTAAAAAGCTTGATTTTATTATTGCCGTTAAACCTTAAGATAAACTAAGTTTACATAATTCTTCACTTTAAAGAACATCAGTTTTCAACTATGTTAATTCAGAAAGGTTGTCTTTGAGTGAGTTGATGCAAAAGCATTTAGCTAAGTGCCTTTACTTAGAATTACTATTCTTTACGCTCGTTAGCTTTTACTGTCTTTCCTTATTGCGGCTAACGGCTATTAAACGTTTTGCAATTGTGACAGATGTTCTAATGTAAAATCACTAGAGAACAAAATTTTTAGTATAAAACTATTCTAGTATATAATACAACTGGATTCCGTATTAAAAAGGAAGTGGATATGAGGATTTAGAAGGAAATAACTGTCGCAAAATATGTCTTACTATATAAATTAGTCACTGAATTTGGTGTAAATTCAAAATAGTTATACCTTATAAGGCAATATTTTATTGTGTATTTTCAATAAACGTCAATTTCAACATAACAGAACTTGTAGTGCAGTAGTGGAAATTCACTTTAATGATCATTATAGACGACATATTATAGACGACGCAAGGAATAGAATCAAACTGCCATCGAACAGAGTTGAACAACCTGTGCCTTTTTATTTTACATTTCAGGACAAATGATACATATCAAATTCACATTCAAAATTTAAGAAAAATATCTTAAAAGCTAATAATATAATGCTCTGTCATCAACAATCATGTATGCTGTTTCGTTACATGGCTTATACAGCAAGCCAAGTATTATTGCCGAAATATTAAAAAGTGCTTATTTCAACGCTTTTAACTAAAAACATACATAATACCCTTGAACTTGTTATGTAATTTTGTTTGTAATATATTTTACCTAAAAATGTATTATTAAAAAGTATTGGTAATTATCAAATTACTCGTATGTAAGATATTATATATTTTATAGTAGTCAAACATTTCGTTTTAACAGTTAACTAGCTATTTTTTTACTTAATATATGAGTGAACATTAATATTTTACCCATCGCCGAACTCATGCCAGCCTTTTAAATGTTCTGTGACACTTATTTTCTCGAACCTAAGGAAAGGCCACAAGGGACTGAATGGAATGTGATTAAATTTGGTTATTACAATAGTGATTATCAACTGACTCGCGAATATTACCCAACGATACTTTTCCTTGGCAGTTTACAAAATTAGATTTTTATTCTAGACTTTATTATTCACGTTTCAGTAATTATAAGAAGACAGAAAATATTTTCTTATGTTATTAATTTTTTAGCGTTATCTTTGCAAGTCATGAAGTGTTAGTATTAGTATCATGACTATAATGATGACTAGTATATAAATAATTGGCAACAGTAATAATTTCCGAATAACAAAAGACAAACAGCACAGCCGTGATTCCAATTATTATCACAGATACAATACGGAGCTCACTTGCAGCAATACGTGCAAACAAAGGCTCATTGGCACCATTGTTACTGTTCCCGACGAGAACACTGACTTAATGGTGACATCGGAGGAAATGTTAATTAAACCGCTAACGGTTCGTCGAAAGAGATTTGAAGCCGTGTTGCTGATAAACAACATAACGGGGGACATGTTTTGATGTCGAAGTCGGAAATGTAATTATGAAAATGAAATGAAACATCATTTCAGTGAGATTTGTGAGGATTTATGAAAAATAATTTATATTTGGCAAAATCAGGATAGTAAAAAAATTGGGTCTTTTGTATAACATGTATTTGTTCACAAAGAAAACCAAATGTAATATCAATTCTCTTACACCCATAACAAGCATTTTGCTGTTTAATTTAGATGGCGCTGAGTAGGCGGTCACAGAATATATGTTTTGTGTAATATATATTCAATAATGATAATATAGGCCGTTATTACACATGGTTCTAGAACATATCATTTTGTTTGTTCATAGATAGCACAGGACGAGGTTCTCACGTTTTTCAGATGATTATAGCCTCGATTAGAAAATTTCCCTATATTTCATATATTTAACAGAATTTTGACCTGTAACAAAATTTGACAACATACCTGAGATCCGAACTATTAGTTTCGGATGCATACGAAATTGAAGACACGAGTAATATACAAAATAGTAGTGAATATATTTCCAGCATAATTTTATAGTGCATACTAAATAAGAATTGAAGCGAGCGAATGGACAATGATTCGGCGAAAATTTGCCCCACTTACATATTTTGTATTCGTGCTGCCATAAGTCATGAATCTAAAAAGTCATTTTCTCCCTTGTTATGTAAATATAAATTACGTGCCTCTAAGTAACAGAGTCCAAATGGAGTGAATTCAGTAAGTCCTTGCAAAAATGTGTTTCTATTGAAATCTATGATACATACATGTAAATATCAAGTATACTAAGATTTGGATCTTCATCTCATCGATTATTTTATTTCACTTCATTGAGTATTATGTATAAACTGTAACAGGCGAGCTGTTACAATAATAAATATATTTGAGTCATTATATTGTTTGAATTTTGACAAATCGATTTTCATAAATATTTAAATACTTACTACTTAACTTGATCCGCAAGCCGCGACAGGCCAAAAAAAGACAAAAAAAATACTTACAAACTAACTTCAATACTTACTTAAATTAATAATCTACGTTGATTCTGTACACAAATTTAAATATCACTAACGACTGGGGCCAGAAAAAAATTATAGAGAAAACTAAGAGAAAATTAAAATAAATAATTACACATATTATACTCTTTATTAACTTTATGGAAAATTCTTATATACTTCGTTTGGTTGTGATTATGGATATGAGGATATAATCCAGCTAGGCACGTATAAATTCGAAGAAATCAGACATAATTTACGGAATTCGCAGTATTCAGCTAGATCTTGTGGTTTTGAGCAGGTTTCCTTGACTACCCCCAGTACTTAAATAATGAAATTTTCGAGTAACGCGTTATACCAGTGCCGACTTTTTTATAAGAAAAATATAAAGTAGAAGTACTAATAGAATAATAAGTAATTAAATGAAGAATGCTAAAATTTGGGGAAAATGTTTTGGAATTTGTTTTACAATTTTAATTAAGTTTTCCTCAGTTTGTTGATCGATCGACTTATATCAGTTTAAAAAGTATATATATATATATATATATATATATATATATATATATATATATATATATATATATATATATATATATATATATATATATATATATAATGGGTATATATTTAACGTAGCTTTGCACACGTACATTTAAGAAGTTTCTGGCAATTTCGTATATAACTTGGAAATATAATATTGGCATAAACTACCCAACCGCTTGAGTTCTAATTTGGATCAGGATATATTATTTGGTTACTTTTTATTCAGTCAGCGGTATTTTGGACCGCTATAATTTAGATCGTATTCGGAAGTCGGTTCATATCATTGAGCACATAAAACACAAAGAAGTCAGAGAATCGGAAACTTACGAGGTGTACCCGGGACGATATAGGCGAGATAGGACGCCCTTCCCTTCCGAACCATATATGCGCCTATTTATAGGGTAGCAAAATTTTATTTCAAGTTAAATTGTGTTCACAACTCACCCACTTCTTATTTATTGGGGTGTATTGAAGTATTGACGCCTAGGGCCACGACAGACGGGAGTACAAAAGCGGAGCAATAACAAAGTCGCCGGGCCCCTTGTAATCGCTACTGCCAATTTCTGAATGCATTATTGCCTGAGGCATTACTCAATTCACGTCAAATTGAATTAGTAAAATGTAAATGCTGTTCATTTGTTGAGGTACTCTATACGCAATGCATTAAACCAACTACAACTAAAAGTCGTTTATTTATGTCATGGGACCAATTTAATTTTAATTCAAATGTACCTCAGTTAATATTAGGGTTCTGTATATTAAGTGCTCTATTTTAATTAAGTCGAACAAGAAAATTTATAAAGTTATTACAGCGGAACATCTTGCAAAGTCAGCGAATTGGCGTCCCCACAAGTGTGGCCTGTTTTATTCATAGGCCTCTTTGAATAAAGATGAAAATGTTAAGTAACGATAGGGAAAAATGTCTGCTTCAAGCTAATGTGGTTTGGGTAATAGGCCTACATATAAATGGGAAATATAATGGATGTTGACCCTGTTCTTTTATTAACCAAATGCAAATCACATTTAATACAGACCAGAGATTTTTGATTGTGAGGATTTATTAACAACATGAATTCTCATTTTATTTATTTTAGTTAGTAGTAGTCTGAAATAGCTATTTTAATTGGTAAATAACGCTATCACATTATATAAGGTGCCCGATGGATTTTCATTTTCTAGTTCATAGGAATAAAATATTTCTGTTAGTACTTTTATATTTTAATTTCAGAGTTGGTTTTGTCCAATGTAACAACATATTGGGCTTCAAAGTTAAAATTTATTTTTATATAATATTAGGTCTTTACCTATGGAATTGCCGTTTTGTATGAAAAAATTTAAACGAATTTTTTTCATGTAAGTATTTTGTATTTGTATTAATCGAAGTAATAACCCATGCAATCAATGCATCTTTGCCAACGCAGTAGCAGTTTATTGATGCCCTTCTTAAAGAAATCAGCTGGACGGGAGGCAACAAATTCTTCAAAGGCATTTTGTACTGCCTCTCGGGTATTGAATTTTTTTCACGCCAAGAAGTTATCCAAATTCTGGAAAAAGTAGTAGTCTGTAGGCGCAAGGTCTGGTGAGTAGGGCGGATGACGGAGAACTCCAACCCCAGTTCTTGCAACTTGGAGACCGTCTGCTGTGCAGTATGAGGTCGCGCGTTGTCGTGCAGGAGCAGCGGAGACGAGCGATTGACCAATGCTGGTTGGAGATGTGCCAGCTTCTCCATCATTGTGTTCAGTTCTTCACAGTACACATCTGCAGTAATGCTCACCCCGTTTGGTAAGAAGCTGTGATGAATCACACCGGCGCTAGACCACCAAATAGTGACCATCACTTTTCTAGGGGTTTTCGTTTAGGGCATTGTTTAGGTGCTGAACCAGGATCCAACCAACTTGCTGAGCGCTTTTAGTTATCAAACAGAATCCATTTTTCATCGCAGGTAACAATGCGGTTCAAAATTCCTTTATTTGTGTGTCTGTTGAGCAGTGCAAGGCACGTCTCGACTCGTACTTCGCGCTGGCGATCATTGAGTTCGTGGGGCACCCATTTGTCAAGCTTTTTTACCTTGCCAATTTGACGCAAATGGACCAATATTGTTTTGACGCTAACTTCGAAAGCTGCTGCTAATTCAGCCGTAGATTGTGTATCATCAGCTTCCACAATCGCCTTTAATTCGACATTGTCGATCAGTCGGACGACCGCGAGGTTCATTTTTCAGGTCGCAATTCCCAGAACGGAAGCGAGCAAACCAATAACAGGTGGTGCGTTGGTTTATAGTGTTAGCTCCGTAAACGTCGTTGATGTTGCGTGCCGCTTGTGCCGCGTTGCTGCCACGACGGTACTCATATTCTATAATTACTCGAATTTTCAACGTATCCATGATGACGAAAAAGATTGAAATGCGATGAAAATGTAACACTAATCAATAAAAAAATGACTACTTTTGGAAAAAGAATTCCATGTTTTTAAAATAAAATTAATTTGAAATTAGAATTCTTAGCCAAACAAAAATTATTTTGATTTGAAATGGCCAGTACTACAGAATGGCAATTTCATAGGTAAAGATCTATTATTATATAAATGGTTCAACCTTATATTGCTCAACAACCACAACGCCAACAATATTGTAAATCACACACCAAATATTTGAGTGTAATTTTGTAGTGGTACTATTAATACTTTTTACAAGGGTATTAAAGATCCCGTAGAGTGCTAAAAATTAATTCGACGAAAAGGCGCTAAATGACTTGTTCTAGTTAAATTTTCAATAGGATGTATGACTCTTCATTACAATTAAAAATAACCATCTTAACCTTTCTATGTTCTATATCCGCTTTTCTGAAATAATTTTAAATAAAAATATATATACTTTTTTATACGACCATGTGAAAAAGAGTCAAACTAATTTTTGTTACACAAAGATACGGCGCTCATAACTAAAATATTTATTGTTCATGTATCATCGTTTTACTCTTGAATTTAAGCCATTAGTTTATAATATTGCGAAACTTTACTGAAAGCGCTTTTTGGCGTCACCTGGCTCATCAATCCTTGTTTATGAAAAAGGAAACAGTGCCGTAGCCTTAACCGGGCATGAGGGCAGCACTTTTGCAGCTACTTATGCCTCTCATCTCTTGTGATAAATGAGTTTTGTCGGAGTTAGCACGCGCCACGTGCCCATTACGGTCGCTCCTTTAAGATACTCTGTGAAAAGGTCATAGCGAGCTGATTCCTAAAATCAAGATGTAATTGAACAACAACATATATATATATATATATATATATATATATATATATATATATATATATATATATATATATATATATATATATATATATATATATATATATATATATATATATATATATATATATATATATAATGATAATTAAATCATTCATTCTGAAATGTGAGTAAATGGGGTAAATATAATCTTAAAAAGTACCTAACTTAATTTTATAATTTAATTTGCTAACGATGTTTATAGTTTTAATTGTTGTTGTTTTTGTACATATAAGACATTATAAGCATCTAAAGCTCTCTTAACGAAGTAGTAAGAAGTTTGCTAGTATGCAGACTCTAAGGACACCATTCGATTTTTACTTTCATGGTTACGTACATAATTAATTTTACAAAACATTTTACGTAAAATTATAATTAGACATCTAGAATTATACAACTGAACAGGAAATTTGGAACACTGAACAGAATTTACAGTTCCGTTTGACGAACACATTTCAAAGACCACGCAAAGTGCGTTACTTGTCAGCTTTTCTCTTACGTTAACGGCGTCACGGGCGTCATCTTAATTCGAGGTTGGATATTACGAGATGCTTACATTGCATTCCCTTTGCAACAAAGCTGTAGACACGATCTTCGTAAATTATATCGCATTAATAGTTTCTTCAAATTTATACTTGAGATCTGAATTTTTAATGTTTGTCTTTTCTCACGGGCTAAACTTTTGCGTGTCTCTTTGCATCGGTGACCTTCCGCGATATGTCATTTCAGACCTGGAATAAGATGTGGTTAAGTTTGAGTTTGAAAGAGGCAACTGCCATCTTACTTTTTTATTGCTGAGGAACATCAACCAGGCTGACGGCCAACGGGTAAGCATTTACCGTCACCTATGGATCTTTGTGACGTTAGGGGCAAACACGCTGTCCCGTAGAATACGACCACGCTGTCCCGTAGGGGACAGCCTACAGGAACTTAGGTAACTTATTCCCGAACACAACACAAGATTATTATGGCGGTATCCTCCTCCTCCAATAGTTTGCTCACTGCTGAGCGTCGTGATGCTCCCGACTGATATCACGACAGCACCGCTTCCACTGCTCTCTGTCTTTGGCGTAGTTTAGGGCGTCTGTGATACGTGTGCCCAGCTATTTGGCCACTTGGTCGGACCATCTTGTCGGACTGCGACCTCAGGGTCTTTTCCCCTCCACTTTACCCGATTATGGCGGCATACATAAGTATCAATCACTTTTGGTCTATAAAGACCAAAAGTGATTGCCATTCAGACGAGCTTGATGCCCTACCATGCAAAAAATTCCCAACAAGGTAGGGACGCCCAATATACAGTATTAAGGATCATGATATTGGTGTTAAATAATAACACCTATTTCATGAGTTGTTTTAATTCTGTTTTATATAGTACCAACTTAATATATATTATTATATCTTTTTCAGAAAATGGGTTTTGATAACTGCAAAATATTGATTTTTGTTATTCTTTTGTTGAATAATTCTCTTCTTATAGATAATGACACAATTCCAATTGTAGTCTATATCACAAATCTAAAATATGGCCGAGCTGCATAGATTTTGTTTACACTTCTTAGAGCTTCATAAATTTTAAATTGTATAAATAGTTTTATATACAAACTTCAATATAAACTTGAAAGTATTATTTTAAACTCTTAAATTTAAATTCTTACAAAATTTATTCTTACCGCAGAGTATTTTTTCCATTCCAGTATTGTTATTGCGAAGTTATAGAGCTATTATATCTGATGTTACAAAGAAATCGCGTTCATTGTATCAGGTAATAATGTTTACTCGTCGGTAAAATATTGGATCGCCAGATTTATCGGAACATTTTATGAAGACGCACTTCCGATTGAATTCATCGAACACGGCGAGCGCGATTGTTAAGACGCTGCAATGATAAAGAATTGGGAGCGGCAAAAGGCAAAATTGAAAAACCAATTGGAAGAAGGGAATAAATCCAAAAAATAAGAATGGAGATAATTAAAAAAAAACTTTATGACTTTTTACTTTCAACTTATAGGCTCATGTGATATCAATGATAATTAAGAAAATATAAATTCTGACTTATTTACTAATAGAACTGGCTGAAATATATAATGTTCATTATATAATGTATATGTAAATGTGTTGGATTTGTTCCCTTCTTCCAATTTGTCATATACAATATACAAAATAATTTAAAATAATAAACAATATATGACAAAAACTATTTATTTATTATAAAAAACGTAAGAACACTCTATTATTCATCTATTTCTTCACTTTCAGATCTTGTAGTTGGCCAGGTCAGAATAATATTGTAAAAATATTTAAATTCGTCAGGAACATATTGGATTATTTTTTGTATTGTTTTTGTTCCTTTTTTCGAACTCACAAATAAGCGCTACGTTTAAAGAATGTAAAAGTGTAGAAAACTGAATATGTCAAAAAGTGGCGTTTATTCCCTTCTTACAATTGGTGGTTCAATTTGTTTCAAGACTGTAGTTTAAAACTCTTCTTGAGTTTCTTTATGAAACTTAAAAACTATTTACATACTTCTGTAAGTTTGTCATTTAAAAAAAAGTTATGGTAAAGAATTTTATTGTTTGAACGTTGCAATAATAAAATATTCACGTATGATCTATCTAACTAACATAAAAACACAAATAACAAATACGTTTTCACGAAACTTACACGTGTCTGCAATCGTGTGTTGAGGTTATATGATAAAATAATCACAATAAAAATTATCTTTAAATCAATAAATTTTTAAAAAATATCAGTCACTACGATATATATTATATAAATTTACTTCAATATTTTGTTGAATTTATTGAACCAATATGACTGCCGTCTCCGTTGCTAGGCAACGGAAAACGTCTTGAAATATATTACATTCCAATTTATACTTTATTTAAAAGTGTTTCAGTTCATTTTGGATTACGGAGATTTTATATTTTAAACACACGCATACACACACAGCATATGACATTTTACACAGCTACGTGACGATTTCTACTAAATCACCTACCCGTAAGCCGAGTTAAGGAACTTCATCCCAATAATACATAAAACTTTTAATAAGAAGTGTATTGAGTAGTCAATCTGGTTCTGTAGAGACGATAAACCATTTAAGCTAGTAAAGGTGTATATAGCTCTTGACAGCGCCTTAACACGTGTACGGTATAAAGCCTGCACGTTTAAAGGTTTTGAAGACCAACGTTGGCACATCATTCATCTTTATTCAAACCACGTTCATGAATAACACAGTAAGTGAAAATACAGCTCCCTGTGGAAGGAACTAGTGATAACACAAGCCGTCACAAGTTAACGTTAGGGTTAGGGGCAATTTAGTTCAGGCTCTTTAGTACGGCGGGATCGCAAAGTTTTGGTCTTAAGAGGTTAAGATAGGAACAATACAAGGTTAGTTCGTGGTGAATTGTCGAATGCACAACATAAATTCTTAAAGGCTTATTAGGTTTGAATTATGTTTTGAAGTTAAGTAGTAAATGTATGATTTCATATGATTATTATTTTAATTTGTCAGTAATTTAAATATCTAATTACACAAACATTTTGTATACTTTGACGACCGCCTAAGGTAATTGAATTACGCACGTCGGTACGCTTGCGGAGGTCACAGGTTCGATTCCCGTCCAGCGTCTGGGTGTTTATATGTAATATGTATTTATTTACAAAAGAAAAGTATAACAGTTGTCTAGTATCCATAACACAAGTGCAATGCAACTTAGTTTGGGACTAGATGGAGTTGTGTAAAATGTCCCAATATATTTATTTTATTTATTATTTTATACTTTAACAGTTATATATCATTATATAATAAGGCTTACAAACCTGACCTTTAGTTGTAAAATGGATTTTAACTCCAGAATTTTATTTGAGTACATTTAATTCTAAGTGAACAGAGCAAAAGACTTGAGTATGCTGAATTTAATTTCAATAGGGCGTGTAGTTTTTAATTGGATTCTAAACGGAATACATGTTTTATATCTAAGTATAAATTATAAGTATTACTTAAGAAAAAGTTGTTGTACTTAACGTAACGTAGTCTGTGTTACGCGGTTGGTATTTTCTGAAGTAATGAAAAGCTCAAACAATACAAGGCCAAAGTTTACAAATTTAAAATTATTTTTTGGTATGAAAACGGAGCTTGGACTCTTATATAGGTATATGTATATTATCATTGTTTATTGAATGAGTTTTCATTCACAGAAAATGCGGAGAGTAGTTATTTATTAAATAGGGATATAAATGTTTATATAAACGAAATCGATTCATATAAGTCAATTTGTATAAATCCGCTTATTTCAAACTGTATATTAAAACTCTATGATTAAACATTTGTACTGAAACCATGTGATTCGATTCGAGTGGCTCTTAAATTAATCTGTTGCGAGCAATTACACGTTGCAATATCCACGTCAGACTTCGAAAGGTTTATTAAACCCCTCTCACTGAACATATGTGTAAGGCATTTCATTTTACCATATAAATCAAGTTATAACTAACAGGAGGGCGGCTTTATTAAACCATTTTCGTGAAAAACGTACTACAGAAATTCAGAGCTTTTCACTTGATGCTTATTTACTTTGAGTTTAATCTCGCTGCTTTTTGTGTAGACTATTTGTGTTCTTCTTTTAATAGTAATGAAAAAGATACATTATCTTATTGTAGTGCATTGTATAGAATATAATAGTTAAACTCTATGTTACATATATGTGGCTAGTTTTTATTTTCTTATTGACTTTATTGTAGAAACTAACTGACCCGGCAAACGTTGTTTTGCCATAAATTATTTCTAGAAGAAAATGATTTCGAGAATATTATATATTAAAAAAACGGGGGTTGGTGGTAGAAGGGTAATAATTAAGAGTTATTATATATATGTTTAAGGCCAAATCATAAATAACAAAAATTTAATCCAAAAAATAAATTTTAAAATTTGGGGTGGGCCATCCTTATCACTTAGGGATATGAAAATATTTTGCGATCTATTCTAAGACCTATCGAATATACACAAAATTTTTTATTATAATCGATCGAGCTGTTTCGACACGAGAATTTTATATAATATTGATGGCAGGACGTTAGAATGCAGGAATGTTAGAAAATCTCGAAAAACTTTTATAGGAACATATTTAATTGATAAACACATCCACCCAAATCTCATTTCCATATCATATATATTGTGTTTTGGCTGACTAACTTACATCACCTCTTAACTTACATAGCTTACATGTACATATTTATATTATTATATTTCTCAACTCAGAATAATTAATGATTTTTAAATTTGGATTTATCGTGTGTAATAGAAAATGTTGTATTAAATACGTAAATTGAATGATTTTATACGAAAATACACAAATAATTTAACCATTTTATATTAAAATATAATTCTCTGTTAAGTTATTGAAAGGGTGACCAGCTAAACCGCAACATGAAATTGATGGAACTTGTTTTCTTCTAAACAGCAGTACAACTTAATAATAACGATCGATCAATCTACCATAATCACTTTATACAACTTCGAATATGGCACGGCGGGGATAAATTTGTATAATCATAAAATATGAATTTGGTCTCCAGATGATGCTGATGATATTGATGCGTCAATTTCATGTCGTCTAATAATTTTGTAGTTGTTGTTTGATTATGTTTCTTCTTTAATTTAGTACAATTTTTGGAAAAATATATAGATTTAGAACTATATCAAGTTAAGTCCACCCTTATATGCTCCTATAAAGTCTCTTTTGTTTTTTTCAAAATGCCACCATGGCAATACAATATTTTACGAGTAATATTTTAGAAGTTCTATAAATAAGAATTTTAAGCTCAAAAATCCGCAAATATAAGCTGGTCTAAAATTATGATCTATTCAATCATTATTAATGGTTTCAGACAGTACCTTAACTGCATATGAGTTGTGATCAAACGATACATTATAGCTTCAGATATCGCCATATACCACAGTTCAATGTAAATTAATAACTTAAAAATCCGTCTGGAAAGAATAACTTTGTAGCACCTAATTAGTTTTAGATTTCTTCAAAAGGTTTTAGTGTAAAATTTTCTATTCTACAACACAGTGCATTATAATTTATTTTTGAGTATTCTATGTCTTATATTAAAATAATATTAGATTCTATAATTATCTAATTAATTCTATAAGAATTTAATTGATATTAGATTATTTATAAGATTAAAAACAGTTAAGTGAGTGGCGTCTGGTGCCTGTTGAAACCATGCAAGCGGTGGCGGTCAAAAACTTTCGTTCGCAGACCCCGTCCCAAGTGATGCCATACTGGCCGCGTCGCCACGTTGTTTGCATAGAGAAAGCATTTTGAAGTTTTTCTTTTGTCAAGCTAAAATTGTGGTTTGGATATTTCTGAGTAACAAAAGATTTCTATTCAAATAAAATTTAACGAAGCAAATCTCTTGGGAGAACATAAAACGTTTTGTATTAGAGTATTGAGATATACTGTATTTGAAATATGTAAATAAAATACTTTCAACGATTTGTCAAAGATAAAACTTAAGGAAAGAAATTGAACCTACAACATTACCAAAAATAAGAGCTGCATCTTTCTAGTATAAATTGTTTCTATAAACACATTTTGTCGAGAAACATGTCGAAAAATTTTAAAACAAAACATCTAATACAAATTATGAGCTTTTTTTGAGGATAACGGGATTCTTACTAGACTGAGGACTAAAAGCATGTTAAATTGCACATGTACCATTATCTGTATAGTGAGAGAATAAAGAATTAAGATTATATTTTATTGATCAGCAATATTAAAATAAACACAGAATTTAAAATACTAATATTACAAGTACTTTGATGATCTTATAGCTTGCTTAAAGCTCTCTATGTATTAACAGATAACTGTTACGAAGAATAACAAATTTAAGTTACGTGGCAGTAGGGTTGTGAATAATAATAAAGAAATTAAATAATAATACAATATACTCATATAACCAAACATACTAATACTAACCCCCGCAGCCGGGGTCAGCCTGTCACAAAAGGCGACAAAACAATCTTAGCTACGTGGTAGGGCCCCAAGCCAGTCTGGATGGCAACCACCCTTTGTCTACGAGTAAAGTATGCCACCATAATAACCTTGTGTTCCGGCATTAGTTACTCAGGTTCCTGTATCCCTATGGGACAGCAGCGAGTTACAAAAAAAAGTATACATGTAGTTTATCTAGACTAGATAGTGCCGTATGATTTGTGTCAGTATATTTATTTATTTAAACATCTATAGGCGATGGTGACTGATTATTAAGTGGGCCGTCAGCCTATCTGCTGTTTCTCAGCAATAAATAAATTATAGTACACATTGAATTGCACAAATCTATAAATACATGTTGCGCTTACGTATATTATGTACGTTCATTAAAGGCATGCATGGGAGACTTCTCCAATAACCACATGCTCTTAGATTGTGAATAAAGAGTCACGTACGGAAGGTGTTGCGTCTGAATGTTGGTAGAATGTTTCATTTCCGCTGAACTCCTGGCATCACTAATTAAATGTTTCGCGAACTTGTTGCCAGATTTCATTTAAATCTCCTAAAGCGGCACAGGCTTGAAGCGGAAATTAAAAAATACGAACATTTTATTGTAAAAGTTTATATAGTAAGAAGATGAGGGTTCTTCGGGATATTATAACTTTAATCAGAGTAATCTTTGGAAAGTATTGCTATTTTAAAAAGAAACTGTATTTTTTAAAATAGTAGAAATTTATACTACTATAAATAAAAAAGAATATGCGATTTTATGTCTTCTAAGCGTTTCCTTTCGGTATTATCCGTGCGTTTCACTTTAGTATCTAGTGTAATGTATATTGTTTTTTCGATATTTATGAAGCGAAAGTCTTTAAAAAACATGTTTAATTTTTGTATGAACTTATAAATATAATGTTATTTGTAAATATGAATATTAACTTAACATGTCGATGTAAATGAAGCAGTAGTTCAATCTGATGTGGTCAGAGTCAATAAACGATTTTATGCTTGAATAACTATGTTAATAGCCCTGTTATAGGAGCGACAACAAAAACATTCACTCGTCTTGTTCCGACTAACTGGGTTTTGTGTATAAAACATTTTTCTTTAACGGTGCTTTTGTATAAGTCTTTTTTTTATCAATATTATTGTCATTTTGCTTAACATTTTCTAAAGGAACCGATAACAATTAATAACTTAATAATTTTTGATTTCTTGTCATACAAAACAGTTTTAGATTAATCCAGTTTTTAGTCTGTTCGCATAATGTATTTTCAATTAAAGCTTTCTCGCTATGTTCTCGCTGAATCGTTTTCTTAATCAGCGCCACAAGAAAATAAATTGTTAGCTAAATTTAATTTTACAATGTATTTTTTTATTGCTGTAGGACAGCAGACAAGGCTGAAGGCCCGCTTCGAATTTAGCAGTTACCGTCACCTATGGGTGTTTGCAATGCCAGTGGCATCACGAACACGCTGCTGTCCCATAAGAGTACAGGAACTTGGGTCACTAATGCCGGAACACAACACAAGGTTATTATGGTGGCATACTTAAGATCAAAGGTGATCGCCATCCAGACGGGCTTGAGACCCTACCACGTAGCTAAGGTGGGTTATTTTGTCGCCTTTTACGACAGGCCGACCCCGGCCGCAAAGGTTAGTATTCTTTCTCCGCCCCTGCACGGATAAATAAATTTTACAACTGTGAAAGGAAAATGTAACGATGTCCTCCCGTTGCTGTCTACAAACTAGTTAAAGGAATAATTCATTAGCCGTCTTTTATCGTATTAAAATGCGGTAGCTATTTGGATAATTATGGGATAATCTTATTCCTAAGAGATCATACGGCCGCAAGGTAAAATAAAAACTGGCTTACATAAATTGCTTTATGGTTCTAAGATACAGCAAATATTTTAATCGTTGTATTTAAGGTTCTAAACGTGATTGAACGCTTAGATGATGTTGTTATTATAATTTTCAAATAAATACAAAAATTATGAAATAAAAAATGTTATTTTTAACTTATCAATACAACTTAAAATTTATTTCGGAAGAACAATACACGTTTGGTCGAGTTCAGCTTATACCATTTATCCCGTGAGACTCAAAGCAGATCACAAATAATGAATTTACGGTTCGATAAATATGTAAATTTCTGTTGGAAGAATAGCAAATTAATGCTTAATTTCTGTGTTCTGTTTCGTATAAATTTCGCAAATATTTTCCATAAAACCTTTTGCTAAACGCCCACAGCATTAACCAAGACAAACAAATACCACAAATTATTTAAATAAGATATTTCCTATAAACACGTATTTGTGTAGAAATTGTAAAGTTAAATTTCTTAAACTGAATTCAGGTGTTTTGATAATGCAAATGAGAATGCCATAATAGAAGAGATTTTGATTTACTGTTTTTATTCTGTTGACACTACTATAATTTACTTATGATATAATTCTCATTATGTTTAGTAATCTAATACATATATCCATACTAATATTATAAATGTAAAAGTGACTCTGTCTGTTACGTTTTCACGCCTAAACTGCTGAGCCAATTTTGATAAATTTCGGTATAGAGATAGATTGGACCTTGGATAGAAGGACCATATACTACTTTTTATCGCGAAAATGAAAATTGAAGGGGGTGAAATAGTAGTGAAGTCAGCTTGTATGGATATAAATTCAAGTAAAGATTCTAGGACAAGGCCAATAGAAATTATGATTTAACGTCAAGTTATTATTGACACCAAAAACTGATTAATATATCTAATCTTAATTAATAAACATAACCTTGATTTGTAATGTTTTTTTTATATAAAATTTTTACAACACTGTTGCCCAAAATATGGCAAGTGGGTTTTTATTACAAACCCCTAAAAGCTCTTGATTTGGAGAAGCGATAAAATTCCCTTTAATGTTTGGCCACATTTAAGAAATGTTTAAGAAGGTATTTATGGTTCGTTAATCAAGCAGTCATTAAAGTAGCTGTGGCCACAGTAAAGTCAAATCAGTCAGCTACTACATAGTATTTTATGACCGCTCGAGAGAAATACGCGACGTTTAGAACAGAATCGCCGATCAATATACGTAACGGTGGAACAATTTTATTGTTATTGTAAAGCGCATATGTAAGAAGTATTATACTACAATATAGAAATCTAAGTTTGCCATGAGGGTGTCCATCATATTGAGTTAGCTAATATTTTTTTGATAGCCTCCCTCGTTTGTGTCTCATTTTAAATCCTCAATGTTCACAGAGAAAACGTTCTTGAGACCTGTTTAATGCCCTTAGAAGAATTCAACATATGTAGCTAGCTTTTATTGAATAATGCATTAGTAACGAAAGTACTAAAAATAAAGTCTTACACTAGTCCATGCGTTAGATATCTGAAATAGGCCTCCTGCAGTTTGAGCAAGAACATATCCCGGTCCGTTGCTTATTATTCTTATTACATTCAATGGCTGCGTAAGATTAGTCAGGCCTGGAAGTATTTGCCGAGCTGTCGATCAGCGTTGTTCCGGTCTTTTGTATGAAGATACAATACTGGATACTTTACTGTGACGTGGTGAAAAGCTGGTATATTCACGCCGAACTGCTGGTTACGACGCAATTAAAGTCAACAGTCACTTTTATTATTCAATAGGTGCTCGGTCGAGACAAAATTGTGCAGAATAGGCCTTTCTTTAGCATTTAACTTATTTGAATCATTATGAGACTTTGAAGCCTTCAAAGGGAAAGTAATATTTATAATTTATTATCTAGATTTCTATTGTTTCCTGTTTGTTGTATTTTTCAGTTGTCTCTAAAAAAGTTATGTTTTAATTAGTTTGGTTTTAGAGTAGCGAATAAAGCGTAAATACTCTAGTTATTGCTTGTGCCTATAATTTATATATCGCTTGGAAATAGTATATTTTCCGATAAAATTATTCTCTTCTTTTGATCTTGACAACGTATATGCGAAATAAATAAATAAATATACTGGAATAATTCACTCACCGCCATTTAGTTCCAAATAAAGTACCATAGCATTTGCGTTATGGGTACTTGGTAACTAATATACTACGTATATACTTTTCTTTTGTAAATAAATACATATTATACAAAAATACTCAGACGCAACATGGGAATCGATTTTGTGACCTCCGCAAGAGTACCGATGTGCGTTAGCCGGTACGCCACGGAGGTCGTCAAATGTTTATGATCGTTGGGCATTTACAGTGATTTCCATTAACAAATATTATACATCAATTTAGAATCGCAAACTTTAAACATTAAAATATTATAAAAGAGTTACTAGCCCTTAAGTTTAACACTCATCATCAACATTTTATCGTTATATCCCGGTTCCAATCCAAACTTCTGTTTCGGTGCTCGGGGTCCGCTTATTGTTAGTGAAAAAAAGTGAATCCTTCGGGATGTTCGGGTTACTTAAGTTGGGGGGGCTATCTACGCTAACCGTGCCCGCCCTTGATACGGTAGCCTTGCCCACTTACGGCCCGTTCACGAACTTGCGCCGCTGTGAGCGGCAGCTAAGCGCGGGGCGGCGAGCGGTAATATCAAATGTATAAAAACGCCACGATGTCTCTCGTAGCGTGGCTCAAACATTTTTATATTTTTGATATTACCGCTCGCCGCCCCGCTTGCCGCCCCGCGCTTAGCTGCCGCTCATAGCGGCAAGGTCGTGAACGGGCCCTTACACTTGCTCAATTTTATTAAGAGCCGGGCGAAGCTCTTGCGCGCGATATCTTATTTTACTTCTCATGTTTGACCACATACCAAACTTACCAAAGTTTTGGCTTTTACGGGTGCGACTGCCGTTTGATCCTTCAACCCTGAAGTCAGAGCCTCATCCGTTATCCAGTAGGGTGCGCCGACTGGCTGAGATCTTGGGCCCCGAAGATGTGGGGCTCCTTACACCCCTTTTAACACTATTTATGCTTTCAAGTCATATCATAAATGTTGCACAAAGTAGTTTTCGAAATGATCCATTCAGATTCGAAAATAACCATTTTCTGGGGACTGTAAAGAACCTATTAAAGAATGTAGATCCGATATACACGTACAACTCCCATTTTCCAACTAGTCCTCGCATTTCCAAAGTCCCTTGGATACGTTACTGTCACGCCAAATTGGGTTATTCCCGCAATAAGGGACTCAATTTTGCTCTCGGACTCGCTAGTAATTTTACAGAATAGAGGCCCTTTCAAATGTCGTGTACAGATGTTGTGGCCGCGCGCTGTTTCAACTTATTGGTCAGGTGCCGGCGGGTTAGTAATTAATATGTTAACACGCTGATTTTTGTGTATTTCTTTTGGATTAAGTAAATTTTATTAGTGTTTACTTTGCTTCTGGCTAGAAATAAAAATATATCTGCCTTACTCCCTTAGAGAGCTGTTAATGGCTACAATAGCCTACTACTACTATACTGCTACTCTTTTTGCTAATTTACACTAAAAGAGCTAAAGCATGATCAAATTTTTTCTATTAGAGCTTTTGGTAGTAGCTCTCACTGTAAATAATAAAACTATAATCCATCTTCATTGTTGTCTTGTGTTGTGCATAGAAGGCCACCAACACAAGCAGTGGAGATGTTTCAAAACTAATATGCTTGCTTTCAGTTAAGTTCCGAATTTTCCGTTACCAAATATAAGGCCAAAGAAGAATTTAATAAGTATTTTAAAAAATATTGTCATTTTAAATAAATCAACGAATCAGTTCCGCACTGGCAAAGTTTAAAGGCGTAAGGGGGAATAAAGAAAATCGATTTATGCCAATATTTGCTAACGTTAGGATTGCGAGGGTTCACCAACCATTAATGTCGGCAAAGAGAAATCACGGCTATATATTTATTTATAGCTATCAGTCGTATTGTTAAAAGGGCACAATTGCAGATGACCCCAGCTACTGCAATTTTGTAAATTGCTGATTTCACTTATGCCTTTGGCAAGACGTTTCGAATTTCAAGTCATTATATGCATTTAACAGAATATTTTTGATGTTGAAGATTGCGGAGTACTTTACATTTACGTACCTATACTTTTCCCATAGGTTGTGCTAGCAATAAATTCTGTCTGAGAAAATAATTTTACACGATAAAGTAAACCCTAAATATATGTAGAACTATCTTCTTAGAATCTTTCTCCTTAAAGAGGCGAAGTTATTACCCCGCCCCTGCATAAATAACCTTCTGACCTCTGCGGCCTATCGTACAAAGTAATAAAACAAACCTAGCTAGATAGTAGGGCCCTAAGCTCGTCTGGATGGTAACTACCCTAGTCTCTAAAAATGTCCTTATAATAACCGTGTTCGGGTATAAGTGATCCAGGTCCCATTTTCCCTAAATAGACGGCAGAGTGTTAGCGGTAAGGTAACTGGTTACTATTAAGTAGGCCATTATCCTGTTACTGTTCCACAGAAATAAAAATGTACTTATTTATTGTATTAATAACCAGTCTGATATAGAAATAACAGAAACCGCACAAAACTACAATAACAAGTGAATTATGCTTTAATATGATCATAATTGCCTAATGTGTAGCTGATGATCTCTGGGGTCAAAACATTGATAATTTTTCCTCGGAGAAATTACTGTAAAGACCGTATCTAAATTTTAAATTGTTGAAAATATAACCGTATACCTTCGGGTCAAGTCGTTCGGAGCAGGCAATGTACCAACCAGATCGATTAAAAAAATTGCCTGTAATTAGTGTATCAATATATAGGTATATCTTTCCAAAAACAACTCCTCAAGCTCAGTAAAACAAGTAGTAATGTCTCAAAAAGCTCGGGCATGACGCAGTCTTGTCATCATTTAGTAATGAAAAGCAATTTGTTATCTTAAGTTTCATTTTTTAAATTGTTTTCAGGTAATTACAATAACTTAACAAAAATTTTACGCCAAAAAATTCGCATCACTCATACGTGTTATACGCCCACCCGATTTGTTACTACATTTTTTAATACTCCATCATCTGTATTTATTAATGCGTTGCTCGAGAGAGTAAAGTATGAAAATTTATTTTTCTTTCTTTAATGTTTTGGATTTCTGTGACTCATTTTTGAGTCATCATACTTATCATTCATGTAATGTTATTTGTGTCGAAACGACAGCTCTTTAAACGTTGTCTTGAATGGCACGGGATTATCTCGTTACTTTATCTCTGCTTCAATCTTTGGTCATATTTTCTTGTACTGAAAACATCATGATGATGTACTTTCAGTTTCAGAATTTTAAAATGAAACGAAATATAAAATACACAATCCAGAAAGAACATAATTATTAATATAAAAGTCAGTGAGAATTATCTAATTACTAGTTGATCTGGCAAACGTTGTTCTGCCATATGAATTAAAAAAATCCAATCTATGTGAATACCGAAATTCATCAAAATTGGTTTAGCGGTTTAGGCGTGAAAGCGTAACAAACAAACAAACTCACTTTCGCATTTATAATATTAGTATAGTTAAGATTACTGATTTGTTAACAAATTCATTAGTTATCAAAATACTACATTAACAGTTGATTCAATTGTTCCTTCAGATATATTATATTATAACCTAACATAGTCCGTCTAATATTAGTCTTGAATATATTACGGATATCATTACGGGATTTATTCTTCAGTGAAGCAATAGTTCAATAGCTAAATGAGTGAATTAAAATTCGTACTTTAGATTTCACATTTTTATTCCAAAGTTTGTCGTTATTGGTACTCGAAGACATTTTTTACTCTATATTAGGCTTTTCTACCTATTTAACGAATATTTATGAACATTGCCAAATTTATTAACAATCATGAGTCGAATGAGAGGCATTTTTCGTAAATTATGTAGACGGCCTTATACATACTTGATAAGCACAGCCGTTCATTAAAGTGTCTGTCAACGACTATAAAGCTGTATAAATCGTCAGTTTATTTTAACATCTATTCCTTTCACAATAAGATATATAATGATTTGCAGTGAAGTGCACTGAGCATGACGTGATTTAAAGGTACATACTTTGAGTATGTCAAGGGCGACCAGTCCTGCACTGAGTTTCTCAATGCACTACAAATAAAACTTAAATAATTTAATAATAAAAGGAGCTTTAAACATTTAATACTTATATTTTTACTATTCATTAACAAACTTAATAATAATTATTATTTAAAGTAAGTTCCTCATTAGAACATCTTATGAACGTCAAATAAGTCAGTTTCATTGCAAGAAATGTTTTAAATATTTTTATTATTATTATTATGGTATTATATTAAGTTTTTATGGCGGAACCAGGTATTTTTAATCATATACATATAATCATGACACGTATATTCGTATACACGTTATTGAATCGGCACTTGTTATTGATGTAAATATTTCTCGTTAATATCCTTTTCTACTATCAGCGTGTTAAATATTGAAATATATAAATATGCTTAATGTGGTGATTCAAAGGGATGGAAAGGAAATTTCATCTGCCTAATCATCAAGTGGTCAGACCATTCTCACAAATGTACTGTTACTATTTCGATATAAATTCACTCCTTTCACAAGCTTTTTAGGCCATTAGAGAAGTTAAGTAATATACGCATGATGTGAGTAAATAAAAAAAATTAAAACTAGCTGAAACCCGTGACTTCGTCCGTGTTGCTTTTGTCGTGAGGTAGAGGTAGAAGTGACTTCCCCTCTCCTATGCATGCGTGCTACACCGATTGCCCCATTTCTCCGCGGCAAGAAAACACATCACTGAACACGTAGTTCTTGTAAAATTCGTTGTTTCTTAAAATTTTAATAACTTTATATTAAATGAAGATATCGCAATATTTTTTTAAATAAACTGCAGACCTCTATCATTTTATTTATATAGAAGACGATAAGTCCATTAAATATGCCTCTACGAATATTGTTTCTAGATTTTTTTTTGTTGTTGCTGTAGGACAGCAGACAGGTAGAGAGCCCACTTAGAATTTACCGGCGCCTATGGGTGTTTGCAACCAGTGGCATTGTGAACACGCTGCTGTCTCATAAGGTTACAGGAAACAGGGTCACTAATGCCGGGACACAACACAAGGTTATTATGGCGGCATACATAAGACCAAAGGTGGTCGTCATCCAGATGAGCTTGAGACCCTATAGGGTGGGTTGTTTTGTCACCTTTTATGACAGGCCGACCCCGGCCGCAGAGGTTAGTATTCTTTCTCCGCTCCTGCACGGGTAAAAAGATATATTGCGTAATTTTGCTTAGTTGCGGTATAAAATAAATGGAAACTCTATAATGGTTTTTGTCCACTTGAAACTAATTATTTATTTATTCATGTTTTAAATTACATTTTGTTGCAAAAGTCCATTAGAATTTCTAAATGTAACGTTGTTATTGGTTAATACTATATTATTTAAACTTTCAAACACTGTAAGTGATTATTAAATATGAATAATGACCGTATAGTTGTGGTTAACGAAGAGAATAGAGCCAGCCCCATCTCTTACTTTGGATGTCGTAACATTAATTACAACCAGCAAAGGAAGGTCTCTCATCTCTTTTCCAAGAAACGGGTGAACCTACCGAGGCTTTTGACCAATCATTCGGTATCCCTGTCATTGGAACAGACGTCCTTTTGTTATTATTATGAGAAAAATATAGCATCGTTTAAAATAAGACTAAAGATTAATCATTGAAGAGTACAATGAATGGTGTGCGCAGTTACTGATATGATAAGTGTACATTTACACAGTACCCTCAGAATGTTAAAGTATCATAAATATCTTGATGTAGACTCCCTAGTATATACGGCCAACGCAACATTGTACTAGCAAATCTATTAGAGAAATTGTGCCCATTCCAAGACAATGATGTAAGTATAGTCTTACTTAAATCAAGACGCATTTCAACCACCTGCTACACTGTCTAGGCTTTTAAATACACTAAAGCCAGTAAAATAAGTGCTGCATTGATAATAAGATGGGTATGTTAAAAACAAGAAATTATCTACAGAGAACACAATTTTGTTTTGATATTGTTGACAGACTAGGTGAAATCCGCGTGGCATTTTTTACAATTAAACGATAGATGTTTTGCACATATCACACATATGTTGTGCTGTGCAGGTTTTTTTATTGCTGTAGGATAGCAGAAAGGCTGACGGCCCGCTTTATACTGAATTTAGCAGTTACCGTTGCCTGTGGGTGTTTGTAACACCTGTGGCATCGCGAACACGCTGCTGTCACATAAGGGTACAGGAACTTGGGTCATTAATTCCGGAACACAACACAAGGTTATTATGGTGGCATACTTAAGACCAAAGGTGCTCGCCATTCAGAAGGGCTTGAGGCCCTACCACGTAGCTGGGTGGGTTGTTTTGTCACAGGTTAGTATTCTTTCTTCGCCCCTGCACGGATAAAATAATAGAACCAATTACCACCACTTTTATTGACGACCTCCGTGGCGTAGCGACTAACGCAGTTCGGTAGGCTTGCGAAGGTCACTGGTACGATTCCCGTATCACGTCAGGGTGTTTACGTATAATATGTATTTATTTACAAAAGAAAAGTATAAATGTAGTTTATCAGTTGTACCCATAACACAAGTGCTGTTACTTACTTTGGCACTAGATGGCTCTCTATGAATTGTCCCAGTATATTTATTTATTATTTTATAACTGTATAAGTCCATTTATATATACATAATTCAACTGAACCAACCGTGTCGTAAAATTATACTAATTAAAATTAATAAAGAGGTGTATTATTTATTACCTGTATTAATGTAATTAAAATAGTTGAATTTGCTATTATGTTTATTTATATGCATACAATAAAGACCTCAAACCTTTGTTTGGTATAATTTAAATAGTATTTATTTTATTTCCTACAATCATTACAACAAAAATATTTATATCAGTCGCTACATATATTATAACAAATATGTTTAAACAGCAAAACGATAATGATACCAAGCTATAATCCGGTTACATATGATATCTAATCTCTTTGTAAAAACGATTGTTATTTAATATAGCTGAACTTGACGACCTCTTGGAGTAACGGCTAACCCACGTCAGTATGCTTGCGGAGGTATGTATAACTGTATAATTTACAAAACAAAGGTATAGTAAAGTTGTATATCAGTTGTCTAGTACCCATAACACAAGTGCTATGCAACTTAGTTTAGGACTAGATGTCGTTGTGTGTAATGATCCAATAAATACATTTATTTATTTGAATCTCGTTAACCATGCGTGAAAAATACACGGTGATCGTTTTATTATAGTAGATAGTGAAAAGCAATAATGGTAGAATTTAGCCAATGACAATGTCTTTAATACTACTTACGGGATGGTTTAAAAGATGTGACAACCATGATTTTATAGTAGTAACATCTTATCAAAAAAGTCGTTCACATTTTTGCTATGATAAAAAGCTTTCGCATTTCTAATAATAGTAGTAATAACAATTGCGAGTATCTCACCCATAAAGCGTAGGAATAGGCATTTGACGACCCTGCATAAAAATAAATATACAAAAAATTCAAGATACATAAAAAAAAACGAATCAATAGCTAAGGAAACTTTAAAGCATACACGGACTTAAGTGACAGGATAGAGCATGGTGAAAAATGATATACTTAGCATATTTTTGAAGATATTTAAATATTATACTCTATTTACAAAGAGTTTTCTTTCCATTCTTCCCATTCTCCGTTAGATTTTCTGAAAGAAAACCCTTTTAGGGTTAAGCTCGCCTATGTACATGTACTCTATCTTTAGCTTATATGTTTGTGATTTATTATCATCATCATCATAATGTCATGTCAAATATTTAACTTATAATATGCCTATAATGCAATATAGAGAACCTCGTAAGCTTTTCAATTATGGCGTAACATCACTTCGCCAATATGTACTATTAGACCAACTGTCGGGTTGTAATTATAAAATTAAAGTGGTTAATAATTAACCTTACATTTACGCTTTACAGTGCAGGAATGCTGATTATACTAAATGTTTTGAAATTAAAATATCAATATAGACACTTCAAGGTGATGTAAGGAACAATAATTATACTAATGACATTTTATAATTTGATATTATCTGTACAAAGTTATTATTATACATTTCCTGTATTTAAATAAGTACAAATTGCTCACCTAATTATGTATTTAACTTACTTACTTAACTATATTAGGAAATAATATTATACAATTAAGTGTCGTTTAAAATAATTCGATATGAATTTTGTTAGTTTTTCCTATTGGATTATTATTAATATTTATACCGTCAACGCCTTTCAGTCAATTGTAAGTAAATGTAGAGTAAATTGTGAGTCAGTCAATAGTAATTGTAAGGATTTTTAGCACGTTAATTTCAACACTTCTGTGGTGTAAAGTTATGGGATTTGTGTAATTTAAAGTAAAAGAACTAATATATACGTTACATTAAAGAAATTAAAACATATTTGACATTGGAAATATGCTTATCACTGTAATAAGCTGCGTAATTTAATCTTTATACATATATCGATTTTTATGTGTGTTCAAGTAGATTTGAGAATGTTTTAGATATACAATTTGGTCTACTAAAAAGTGTTTTTTTTATATGGCAGAACAACTTCTGCTTGGTCAGCTAGTATTTTTGCATAATATATTTTATATTTTCATTATTATTTTATATATTAAATTATTATAAATGAGTTCATTTCAATGATTTATTACCGTATTCTTTTATTTAATGATACTTAGGATTAGATTAAACGTGACATAAGTAAGAATACGATCGCAACTATTCAATTAGATATTACTTAATCTCCTTCGACTTTCCTATGTTAGCAGTCATCTTGATATTTAAGTCTTATTCACCTGTCATAAGATGAATTAATAGCGATTAATCCATATTTTCTTCGGTCTCACTTCGTACTATACTCATTTACTTTTTTAAATGTGTTTTAAGTATTATATTTCTCTAGTTTGTCATTTCAAAAAACAATAGAGTTATTATAAAACTAAACATTTACGTAAAAGTCTTATACCAAGTTAATCATTTATTTTTATATTCTCTGCATCTGCAGTAATATGAAACATTCGATGGTATACTAATTTCGGAGGATATCAATCTTTGTATTTCGGCAGCGTACGCCAAGCGACATATGTTTTTGCTCATTTATGTCTTGAACAAGAGTGACAATCGAAGTTACTATTCGTATGACATGTTGCCATTTCACCCAAAATATGAATGAACAATATAATATCTTTAGTCACTGTCCCAAAAATTCGCGATAATTGAATTACTATGATAACGAGAATTCCCTTAAGAAAAAAGTAATCTTTAAACAGTAAAAGAAATGTACTCAGATACGTCGGCTATTCTTAGATCCATTCGACACCGTACATATTTTGACCCAAAAAAAAAACAATTTGGATCGGAATCCCTACGAAAATCCCCATCTCCCGACGGTTTATCTTTATCCAAAGGGATCTATTTGATAAGCCATGTACAGTTGGTACCTTATTAAAGTTCCTCAAATTACCATTATTATTTCCGAGGAGATTGAATTACGATAAATTGAGAACTTATTCATGTGTTAAAGTGTATATTCCGTGTTAGTGAGAACTCTGGTATTTGGTTTATGTTAGTAGTTTTATACTGAAGGGTAAAATAGTTTGAAATAAAAACGTTAATCTATAGATTTTATCAAATACCAATTAGATAACCACTTATATCGTATGCGAAGGAACTCAACGACCCAATTTTTAAAACCAAAGCGAATCCTTTTGACCATATGGTCAAAAGGATTCGCTTTGGTCGTCATATGACGACTTCCGTAGCGGCTGACGCACTTTGGCACGCTTGCGGAGGTCACGGGTTCGATTCCCATCTCACGTCTGGGTATTTATATATAATATATATTTATTTACAAAAGAAAAGCAACTGATATACTACATTTAATGTAGTATATCAGTTGTTTAGTACTCATAACACAAGTACTATGCTTAAGCAGCATAATACTTTGGGACTTGGTGTTAAGTAAATCATGCCAAAATATTTATAATTCCAAAAGAGACATTAGAATTGAATTTAGAATTAAATGTATAACGTAAGACCTGTATATTATCAAAACGGTAAACTCGAATTACACTGCCAACATTTTAGAAATAAAATCCATTTAGGTTAAAAAATCGTCTTTTCATTCCATTTGGTTCTGTCTCAAGATATGTAAGCCCCTAAATCCCTGTTCTTTAACATACACCATTAAACGAAACGTTCGCAGTTTATGAAAACACTCCGGGTACGTGATACACTTTGTTGGAACTTTTTCTTTTGAAGACGCGGTTTGGATTAGCCGTGCCAAGATTTATAGTTCTTTCATTTCCACAAAGTCGAATGTCAGGTAAAGATCTTTGTCGATAAAAAAGCTTTCTAATATAAACAAATAGTAATCAATACTTTAAATTAGGTTAAGCATTGCAAAACATATGAAAGTATGAGATATTTTTGATATTAATAAGCAGGACTATCGTATGAAATGAAGAATGAGCTAGAGCCTATTGTTGCATCCTGCGTTAACTGACAGGTTATTTGGATAATCAGGTTTTGGTGGAGCCCCTTACAGTGACCCAAATAATAAAAGTCTAATTTATTTTATAGCGGTGCCATCCGTTTTCAACCTTCATAAGGATTAGATTTGTTTGTCCATTGAAGCAAATGTTAGTTAAGTACCCATCTGCAAACATTTTACCACTATTTCTATAGATCTTAGCTAAATTGGTTTCCGGGACATTTTAGATTACTCTCCAGCGTGCAATGACAACGGGCGGGTTCTTTGTTTTGCAATCTCCATTGCCTGATAAACAAACCGTACTATAAAGATATCCGACAAATGTTGCCAACACTATTCAGAAAAAGTATGCTTAAGTACTCGTGAAAAGCGCTACATTAACCCCAATGTAGGGTCATTTTACAGTAAATAATCTACAAACTTTCAAACTTTCAGTATTGAATTCTTGCAGTGAAAACTTCTTTAGCTGCGTTGAGCACTTTTTGGTAGGGAAAAATTTTATGGGTTCGCGTCACCGACATGCTAATGTTATTCGATTGGTGAAATCTTGTGAGTTCGCTATAACTATACATGTGATGTATTGTGCAACATTAGTGATGTGTATATCTTTACAAGAAAATTGAATGGATTATGTAATGATATTGATAATTTTAATGAAAACATTTTGAAATTTCAAAAATTAATACTAAAATTCTAAGTTATAAGTTTTCACTTCTTTCGGCAGTCCCTATGACTGCCAATTTTAGTTTTTTTTTTAAGTTTGATACCGGTGGTCATCCTAAGTTTTAAACTAGCCGGCTGGTAAACAGATTTAGGCTCCCAAATCTTTTCGTGGGGATACGTACATGTATCTATATGTATATAAGTATCTATGTATATATGTATTATAAAGGTATACCTTTGTCTATTTTGTTTGATTATTTTTATTACAATGTTAAGATTAAGATTAATATTAGAAAAAAATTCATGTTATGAAGCACCTGGGATTTCAATAAAGATCAAATTTATTTTTAAAGTTACATCGGTAACAATTATTAAGCCTCAAAAGCGCTAAGTAGGCAACATTGCCAACTAGGGAATCGTAAGTAGACCCAATTATTTTGGGGAAAATACTAAAAGTAAATCGGCATCGATTTCGTCCCGGATGGGTAAATACTGGGCCCTCCTTGTGACGAAAATGAGTTCGTGATTGACACACTGTCAAACCGTTAAGCAAACTTGTTCACTACATTTTTAGGTTTATATATTTAATCATTCACCGGAAATTTGATTCAAGTTGCTGTTAAATAAATCTAGAACCATTTTTCACATAAAATAAGGCAAATTTAAGACTAAATTAAATTTCACCTAAATTACTAATTATCTGCGTAAATTAAATATGTATTTGACTAGTAATAATAAATTTAAGGCGATAGTGTAATATTTAATTTATTTTAAAGATGCTAAAATTAATATTAAAAATATTCTACATATATTACAAGAAAAAATACGAAATTATAAATAATATATTAATTGCACATTGCTTTCGACCTCAAACGTTTCCAAAACCTTTCACCCTAAATACAAACTCGCTTTTTGATTTCGTGAAAACTCTATGAAGCATTTTGTCAGTTCTCGATAATGTACCTGGTGACGGTCTGAGAGTCTCAACATCGAAAGCTACATATATGAATCCGCTGCCAATGAACAAATTGCGGCGTTTCAAGTCCTCTTGTTGTGTGGCAGCAGTACCGGCCACCAGAGCTATATCTGGAAGATGGGAAGCCGCTAATGTGTCTACGCACGTAGGGTCCCATACTAGAAGGCATCCCATCTTCAGGCGATAGTTAACTATAGTTACAGCAAGAGGTTTTAAATGGATTACTAAATATGCAAGAGAGAAAGTTCATAGGTGGAAGAATTGCATCGTCCAATTCTCTTTTCTAGACTGGAAGAAAAGACGCCACCTTTAAAAAACCCAACTTAGCCACATATATGACTATATTTAATTTCTTTTGCCTCTTTCATCATAGTAGAGTAATTGACACGTAAAGTGTAGCAAAAGTTCAAACCCATGCTACTACATAATGCTCAAAATACCAACGGGCTTAAGTGGCATCAGCACATAGATTTCCGACTTTTCTAAGCAGGGTCTTCTGCATCCCTAAAAGTGAGTTATTATGGAGACATATGATTCCACATATCAATTTTTAAGACTTGATGATGCGTAATCTAAGCCTTAATATTAAAATACCAATTAAACAATCTCACCGAGATATGGTTATGATAGTTGCTGGGAATATTCAATGTAGTCTCGTAACAAGCAGCTTTGGCTGGTGTTCTGAATATTAATGAAATGATACGTTTTAGTGCGCGAATGACGTCTGAAACGATGCCAAAAGCAATAGCCGTGTGACGTAAGCAACTGAAACATTGTAGATCAATAGTCACTTTATTTCTGATGGTTTTTACTGCTGGTCTCTAACTATGGGGCCATAATATCCTTGTGTAGTGTTCCAGCATAAGTGATTAAGGTTCACTGTGTCCGTATGAGGACGGCAGCGTGTTAGCGATGTATCTGGCGCCGTAAACATCTATGATATAGACGACGATAACTGCTTAATATTATTCGAGCAGTCAAATTGTCGTCTGCTGTTCACAGCAAAAAAAATCGTTTGATATAGTTATACGTGTGTAGACACAAATTCAAGAAGATTATCTTACTATTATGAGAGTATTTAAGTGTTTAGCAATATCACATCTACGTGGTAAAGCCTTAAGCCCGTCTGGATGGCGACCACCTTTGGACTTAAGTATGCCGCCATTTATTAAGCGGGCCGTTAGCCTGTCTGCTGTCCTACAGCAATAAAAATAAAATAAAAAATTTGCAAAAATCAAAGGAGTTCTATTTTTCATAATTCTAGCCTTCAAAGTTATTTAACGCTCTAATAACATAATTTATGATTGAAACGCATGGTATAAATGTATAGTGAGCTAAACCGTTGTAACAATTGCATTTAGCTCATCTCCATGCAACTTTTATTGAATGCATCTATCATACTTTAATATTATAAATGTGAGAGTAAGTTTGTTTGTTACGCTTTCACACGAAAACTATTTAACCAATCATCATGAAACTTTGTACGCATATTCTTGGAGGTATTAGAAGTAACATAGAATACTTTTTAATGAAAAAAAAAATTATGAAGATTACCCTTTCTAATTTTTTTTTCGATTTAATTTTGCCTGTTAATCGCCCAGCGGAGCGGGCGTGATAGGCTAGTAATATAAAAATAATCATAACTTAAAATAGAATCAACAACCACTCTGATGATTGGATCTTAAACATAAGATCAGAACGGAACTAAACGACAAATACAGATTTATATATAATTTTTATACAATCTCTTTTATTATTATATAACTAAAGTTAAAAGGTAATTTATGTTCATCATTTACTAGCTGATCTAGCAAACGTTGTTCTGCCATATAAATATATTAAATGATTGTGCTAGGTGATAAGATTATCAAAAATATGTGTGGAGTTCACACGTGGTAGAAGTAAAACCTTGAAAATGTAAACTTCTTATTTGTGTTACTTCTTAATTCTTAAATGTAAAATTCTTGAACTTGAGTCAGGATTCGAACTCAGGCAGATCCGATACCCAAAGACTAAGTCAAAGAGCTAGAATCCGTTTGAATTTACCCGTTGAAATTATCCAAGTTATTAAGTTTGACGTTTACAATTTTTTCCAAAAATGTATTCTAAATTTATATTAAATTAAGTTTTTGAAGTTATGCAAGTCAAGATTCGAACCCGGACCGATCCGAAACTCAGAGACCAAACCTATGAGCTACAATCCACTCGAAGTTATGGGGTGAAATTATTAATGTTGAAGTTAACTAAAGTTTACGAATTTCAATTTTTCCAAAATCTTAATAAGGAGATTCTTTATAAAGAAAAAAGGACAACGGTATTTCATTGTAATAAAGTTGCAATTCGAATAGATATTTATAAGTAGTGCAATGCAATCATTTTAAAATTACATTATACAAGTAGAATAAGCCATATTAATAAGGTTGGTATTACTGGACCAAAAAAATACTGTCACTTTTCCGTTTCATCGAGATTCAGATCACAACGTTGCTAAAAAAGTTTTCACTTTAAAAACAGAACTTAATTACGTTCATTCCTATTTCATCCCCTTCAATTTTCATTTTCGCGATAAAAAGTATCCCGTTCGTTCTCCAAGCCCCAATCTATCTATATACCGAAATTCATCAAAATTGGTTCAGCGGCTTAGGCACGAAAACGTAACATACAGACAGAGTTACTTTCACACATATAATATTATTATGGATTAGAATATTTTTGTAAATATAACTGACAATCTAAGATGACACGTTGCTTTGATGTTTATCTTATAATTTGAGCAGTCACTTGTTAATTACATTAATTTGACGATATGATCTACACGTAATTGAACTGAAACACGACAAGCTCGAATTATGAACATACGTTCCCCATACATTTATATAATATGTGGATAACCGTCACTGATGTCTTCCATTATAATTAAACGTTTTAATTATAAGAATTTACGCACAAAATTATGCTGAAAATGTGAGCATTTTATCTTAATGCGCTAGATAAGTCATTTTTGATTTAAACATCATTATCTACTTTTTGTTTGCTACTGTAAGACAACAGACAGATTTACGTCCCACTTAGAATTCAGCAGTTACCGTCGCCTATCGATATTTTCAACGCCAGAGCCATTGCTGACACGCTGCTATCTGCGTAGTGCTACTGGAACCTGGTCACGTATACCGGAATACAACACGAGGTTATTATGGCGGCATATTTAAAAACCAGGGGTGGTTGCCATCCAGGCGGGCTTGGAGCCCCACCACCTAGCTTGGGTTGTTTTGTCGCCTTTTACGACAGGCCGACTTCGGCCGCAGATATCAATATTATTTCTCCACCCCTGCATGGATAAAAACTACTGCTGGTTTTTGCACTCTCTTACTAAAACTATAAAATCCAACAAAGTCAGTCTTATATCCAAGAATATATTGTAAGATTGAATTAAATTAGAATATAAAATAGATTTAATTATATAAAAAATGGTTAAAGGAAATAGTCTGTTACAAAATATAATTGTACGATGCCTGTCACGGACCGGGATTGCACCGCACAGGGATGAGAAGGATAGCTCGAGAGCTGTGGACTGTATGAGAGAGGAGGGGAGAGGAACAGTAGTTAGAGATACGCGATACCTTGCAGTGGGCAAAGAAATTCGCACTGATCTTGATTCCACTCCTTCCCGGATCGGTTCAGGTCCGCCCGTGAAGGTTCTGTTGCATAGCACCAGCTACATGTCACGCACACTGAACACACAATCTTATGGCACGGTCAATGAGAATTGGGTGTAATTGAAGCCAATTGCGCACGGCACAGAGAGTCTTCAGGGAGGTCATCCCGCGCGTTTAGGAGCTCACACGATACTACTTATGTTATTTTCGTCCCACCCTCGCTTTTACCATTTACCTCACCGAGAGTGAGGGTACGAGTAGGTAACAAAAATCTGGAGGCGGGAATACCCTGTATGCAAGGATCGAACAATAATAATATTATTTTATAAAATACTAAATACGTATTAAGCTCTTATAATAGTTATATAGATAGATTTTTTTTTCTAGCAACATTATTTATATCATATTTTTTTTTATTTATAAATTCCAATTATGCGTAGCACTCGAATTAAGGAAGAATACAGGCGCCACGTTTAATTTACAATATTACACACAGAAAAATTCTTAGTAAATAAAATTATCATAGTTTAAATCCAGATGTACTAAATCGGAAGACTGTTTCGACAGAAACTTTAGCGACAGCTTTATACACGATTTGCCAATTAGTGATACTGCACGTTAGACGCTATCGCATACATAGATGTATCATTAGTCATAGAATATTGAGAATTGGAGTAATAACAGATACACATATTATATACATCAGGAGCAGAGAAGCAGTATGCACTGAATCCCTATGGTATTAATACAATTTGAATTCGTTATAACACAAGAAACACTATCCTAACCAATATTATAAATGCGAAAGTGAGTTTATTTGTTTATTTGTTACGCTTTCACGCCTAAACTGCCAAACCACATTTGATGAATTTCAGTATAGTCCATAGATTGAACCCTGGAAAAGGATTATTTTTTTAAGTCATATGGCAGAACAACGATTGCCGGGTCAACTAGTAACTTATATAAATAGAATGATTGAGGTTTGCAGTTTTGCGCACATCACGGCAAAATTACTGGATAGATTTCAATTACATTTTCAAGAACTTCCAAGACCAAGACACTTGGTCTTTATCTAATAAAAATTGAGATATTTTTATCTTTATTAAATATAAAGATATTAAAATTTTAAGAAACAACGATTTTTATCAGTAATACGTGTTCAGTGATGTGTGTTTTTTTGCCGCGGAGAAGTGAGAAGTGGTGTAGCGCGCAAGCGTATGAAAACTTCTCATATTTTTTCGATTTACTTTTTTCTGTTATTTGACCAGCGAAGCGGACAGGAACGACTAGTATATACTATAATGGTACATAAAATTAATAAAATTGAAGATACCATGCACAACACAATGTAAATAGACAAATATTATTTCGTACGTTATAAATATCATTTAAATTAAGCTTTTTACTAATTCTAGTAAATCCATTCACCAAGACAAAAGAGATTATTGTAAAATCCACATAGTTATAGCATTTATGACAATAGAGCTCAAACAAAATTACATCACAATATATCATAAAATTTGTTTGAGAAAAAGTTATATGTCGTTTTAGTAAATTATTACACTGACATCTAGCGAAATAAAAATGCAAATCATATTGTCTTTAAATTAAGTTATCCTAGTACTGAATCCTTGCAACAGGATCGCGATGAAGAATCAAATTGACTTCTGGACAATTCAATTAAACTGTACGTTAAGTGCAAGTTTGCAAACAGTCGTGTGAGAAGTTTCCAGAACAAGTTTATCAAAGAGATTGTAGCTGAACAAGTTAGCCTTCAAGTTTCTCGTACTTGTTTGTTTAGATCTTCGCGTTAATAGATGGTAATGGATCTTTTACCTGTTTTTTAAGTACATGTATTTATGACATAACGGATCTTGGCAAATATGGTCCGTTCTACAAATAATAAAGTTTAATATAATTAAGGAGTGCACTACAAGTATGACGACATCCTTAATATACAGTATTAAGGATGTTATACTATATATTACACTATACAGTATATTAATAATATAAATAAAAAATTGGCATCTTGAGCGTAGCAGGCGTGAGCTACATTTCTCTGCAGACAGTTATAGAGTTGGAATATTCGAGGATTAAAGTTTCGTCTAGATGAGCCTCACTCAAATCTATCAAGACTCTGTGGGTCAAAATGGCTACCACATAAAACAAAACTTCTGAAAACGCATACCATAGTTTATATATATTTACAAAAAAAACGTAACTCAAGTGATATGATACTTATTTTAGCATTATATGGTGTTGTGTGAATTGGCCCAGTTTGTTTATAGTGTTTTAATTATAGAGTAATTCAAAATTAATGACAACTCTAAGAAGTTACTTTTCATGTTGTATATGTAAACTAATGTGTGTATTTATTACTGAACTCCTTCTTAGCCTCTGCAATATTTAAATAATATTACACAGTTAGCTTAAGAACAACCTACCATTTACCATGTCCTAATTATTATTCACCGATTTCAGAGCAGCATAATTTGATAGTTACTGAAGCAATATTGTAATTCAATTTACCGTTTCGCTTACCGACTGGGACATGGTTCAGATTGCTTACATAACTGAATTTAATTACAATCCAAGTCACTGTTATTGAGGTAACTATTGCTAAGATTACACCCATAATGTCTCACAAAATAGTTAAAACCTTCTTTATACACGTGTTTCATCCAATTTGCATTAAAATATTACTCCTCTAAGCCCAAGTTACGTTTTTGTGTTATGCCACAAAACTAAAGTTTTCTGCTCACCTATTTGCAGAGATCGAGATACTTCCTTTTTCTAAATAAAATCATACATTATAGACTTTACCTTAGTAGCTCTTTAACGTAGTTATGCTTGATGCATACTCGTTCGATGGGGACCGTCAAAAATTAGTTTAACAAGTTTTAAAGTGGTCGCAGTCGGTTTTTAATGAACCACGCCCAGGTGCCCCAGAAATTGCTACCTCGGAGGGTAACGTGACAAAAATCCACGATCTCGTATTGGCAGACCCCGGCTGAAGGTATGAGAGATAGCTGAAACAGTAGGCATCTCAAAAGACCGCATGGGTTATATTCTGCATGAAATATTGGGAATGAGAAAGCTGTCGGTGCGATAAGTCCCGCGTTTGCTCACTCCGAGCAACAAGCGCAACCTTAAGATCAATTCAGAGCAGTGTTTGACCCTGTTCAAGAGGTTCTGCTTCGATTTGTGACCATCGACAAAACACGGATCCACTGGTACACACCACAGACCAAGGAACAATCGAAACAGTGGACTTCGCCCGATGAACGTGCTCTGAAGAAGACAGTTCTATTGGCCTGAAAGGTGATGACCACCATTTTCTGGGATCCACAAGGTGTGATCTATATCTACTACCTAAAGAAGGGCAAACGGTCACAGGGCGTTACAATTATTGGACTGATTCAACACCAAATTGTAGAAAAAAGGGTCCCATTTGGCGAAGGAACAAGTGCTCTTCCACCATAAATCCTTCGCCATCGCCACGGCCAAATTGGTCGAATTAGTCTACGAACTGCTGTCCCATCTATCGTATTCTCCAGATTTGGCCCCGTGCGACTTCTATTTGTTTGTAAACTTGATAAAGTCATTCGCTGGGCAGAAAATTGAGTCGAATGAGAAGTTCAAGGTCAAGGTATCACCGCCACGGAGGCCTACTTTGCAGATTTCCATAAAACGTATTTTTCAGATGGGTTAAAGAAGTTGGAACATTGCTGGGTAAAGTGTATTGAGCTAAAAGGAAGGAGACTATGTTGAGAAATAAATCGGCACTTTTCCAAAATTTTCGTTTTTCTTTTGTAGACTAAGTACTTATCGGGCCGCCCTCGTATGTCTTGTCATATATATTTTCTTAGATACTGCAATATCTTTCCATGATACAAGTAATATTCCACGGTCCCTAAAACCCTAAGCACAATAACAACAGAGTTAAAACTTTTAAACACAATTTTTATATGGTTAGCAGCAGCATTCAAATTTCAAGACTTGTCGAGCATCGTAAAAGTTTTTCTCTTTTAAATTCACTACTCCTACGTTGTAAGTTAAGTGAAATTTTAAATTAGCCGACGATGCACAAGCGCGCCGAATAATGTATAATTTAGTAAAAGTATGTGTAGGGTATTAAATATTTTGACGTGAAGTGTAAAGTTTGAGAATGAAGCTTAAAACTTGTACTTTACAGAGTATAAAAAAAATTGTATGATGCTTTAGTAGCCTATCTTATTTTTAATGATTTTCAATGTTGTAGATTCCAAACCCTTAGAGGTTGGCAAGGAAGCGTACATGAAAAAGAAACTTAGTGAAATAGCGAGTCAATGGGATGTAAACTCGACATAACAGCAGCTCTTGCTTATTTCCTATTTTTAAGTTAAACAATATACATGCTATTTATAAATAAAAACTTAATTTCTTATCACAATAATCAGGTAAGCCGGCATGCTCTTTTTTATCCTTAGGAAGTTGAACTAACAGTGCTACGCCGTAATTCCGTGCAGGTAGCTGACATGGTTATGTAGGATTCTCTATCTCTTTATAGTTTTGGTCATACTCATTACCATTGTCAATAGATTAGGTCTATAAGCAAAAGCTTTATAACCTTGTCTTTATAATTATCTTGCGCTGCACCACTGTTGGGTGCACGCCACTCTCTAAAGAAAACGAACAGCATACATGTCACGCATGTATGCTGTTGCTGTATAGCCAAAGCGTGTTGACGGATGTCACTCAAATCTGCCTACGAATTCTATGGCTTTATGAGAATCTATGCCACGATCTTCAAATTGTACCTCGAATAAGACACCATTTAACAACCTCACCTTAGCATCTCAGCGTAAAGTGTAGTGCCATTGTTTTTTGTTGTTCGCACCCCAACCTTTCTTTCTCTTGTTGAGTGGCTGCCTCATTTAGTGCAGATTACGTATTTAATAGCAGCAGGCATGCATATAAATGCAATTTTTAAAAATAGATAGTTATATAATAAAGTATTTAATAGTTCGAAAATATGCGGTTGTTGATTACATAATGCTCATTAATAACGTTTCACCGCAAATTCCATGCTTCCCGAAATTATTGAGTTTAGATATTTGCAAGAGCGAACATGAATTGTAATTAAATTTTCTGCAATTATTTGCGCAATCTGTACACATACGGTAATAATATTGGTAATGAATACTAGCTGATGAAATATTTCGTGAATCTACCACGTGAAGTGTCACTTTGAAAATCATCCATGATCGTTTCATAAAACTATCATGGAGCTTTTGTTATTCAAAAGCAAACAGCTGTAGAAATACATTATTGTATGTGATAATAAGTTATATATTTTGTAACAACATCGATAATCCCTGCGATACATGTTTTAACCTGCTACAGGGGAGAGTTTATAAGAAAAGTCTAATAGAACTTTTTTTAGACCACTTGAAGCCTATCAGTAATATAATACTATAAAAGCCGACAAATTACATTCTTAGTGTAGACTGCAATATTAGGTTGTAATGGTAAAGCAAATTTGGATCATACTATGTCAGGTACATGATATGTATATACTAGAGAATTACCGGGGGAGAGAATAATAAGGACAGAAATTTTATTTATTTAACAAGCAGTTTCTCATTAAACGATGGTTGTTGACAACTTTGATAAGCAATCCTTGTAATTTGTATTAATTTGTTACTGTTTTTTATTGTTTAAATAATCGTTTTTAATTACGATAATTTGATTTATCATTATCAGATTTATGACATGAAGAACTGGTTACAAGAAGACAAGAAGAATTTATATGTGTCTAAAATTTAAATTTTGTAGAGAAACAACAAAATAAATTATATAAATTCCTGATATATACAAGTAGCTAAATCCATCCGTTTAGAATATTTACGTACATATCATATTTGAACTGATAAATTTTTTTCTCCGGTTGATATATCCATCTCTGTAAAGAATAAAGAGAGTCGAATTTAATAGAAATCAGGTACATTCGATGTTATTTATTGCGCAGGCCTATGATTTGAACAAAAAGAAGAAATAATTTCATGATTAAATTTCTTAGCGGCTTACGCAGACACTTAAATTTGGAGTAAAGCTCGAAATTACCGGAGGCATTTAGACATAATGCTCAATTTACTTGAAGGGACCAGGGAGTGTTCTCCTAGCTTCCCGCAGTGATAACAATATCTACCGAAATTACTGTTTAAAAATTATTCCACGTCGTAATTATCTTTTATATTAAGCTTTAGCTTATTTTTGTTTAGATATAAAATTACTACAATATTTGTATCTACTGAAACTCTATGTAGACATCTTTTCTTTTTTTTTCATTTATTGTCAACGAATAAATTCAGCGAAAACAAAATCCTCTTCTTCTTCCTCCTGCCCCTATCCCACATTATGTATTTATATTATAACAAAATGCAAAACAAATATTGACGTTTTCGGAGTAAATGAAATTCGTTTACTTTTGTCGGTCGAGTTTCCAAAATTAAAATTTATTTAATCAACATTGAAGTTAGCTGCGTGATATGATGAGATTGAAAACGTTGGCTTTTACTGGCAGTGATGTATACATACATTGAATATGGATTTGAAGTTGTGAGCTAAATTGACTTCATTTTAAAGTTGACATGCAATTAATTTTAAATTATTATTTTAATTACCTTACTTACATAACAAAGATTATTTATAATAGCTTCTAATAATATATAGACATATAGAATTGTAAATAATCTTAATACTCGAAAATTAAATAAATTTAAATTTTCTCGTGCAGGGGCGGAGTAAGAATACTAAACCCTGCGGCCGGGGTCAGCCTATCGTAAAAGGAGCAAATCAACCCTAGCTATGTGGTAAGGCCTTACGCCGGTCTGGAGGGCAACTATCTATAAGTATGCCGCCATAATAACCTTGTAGTTCCGGCATTAGTGACCCAGGTTCCTGTACCTTTATGGGACACCAGCGTGTTCGCGGTGCCCCTAACATCGCAAACATCCATAGGCGACGGTAACTGCTTACCATTAAGTGGGCTGTCAGCCGCTGTTCCTCAGCAATAAAAGAAATTAACTGTCTAAAATATACACGTAAATATTGTGACCTAGCAACTTTATTAAAATAGATAGACTTAGGTAAAAATAGATAGGTTTAACGGAAAAAAGAAGCTTAAGCCTAACGTAAAATTAGTTAGACCCCCAATGTCTTGATAGCCCTTACATTCATGAACAACTATAAACAACTAAAGGTTTTTTACTTTTTAGCACTAACAGCGGCTATAAAACACTTTTGTTGAATGACGATGGGGTTTGTAAAATGCCCTGTGCGAATGTAAACGGACCTTTAATTAAAACTCAACGCGACAGTTCTTGCTAGCGAACAATAAAACCACATAGTTTGAATGGTTAATAACTGTTCTCTCATTAAAATCCACTTTTTAACTTGGTATTACTACTGTCGCTTGATTCTTATATTTTTTTATTTTTAAATACTATGGTTATGTTAAAAATCTAATATTAATAAAATAAATTTGATCGGTTAGCACTTAACATGTGTACAACACGAGATATATCGTAGAATTAGTATGTATTCTTTTAAATCTCGTTTAGATGGTTTAGATGGTTTCTTCTTCTTTGGCATTACACTCTTGCCAGAGTGGTCGTGGCCGTCACGTTAAGATTTTTGTAGCCTGTTTTACAATACGACGCCACTCTTCGCGAATTGCCGCTCTCATTGTGCATTCGTGCAGAGGAACGTCGACGGCGCTTTTCACTTGGTCCGTCCACCTCATCGGTGATCTCCCGCGTGGTCGGGTGCCTTCAACCTTGCACTGCATTCCAAGGCATTCGATGGATTCGCCTCCGCACCGTGATACATGTCCAAAGAAAGTTAGATGGTTTATCACATGCTATATCGCCGAATTGCCGAATGATATCCTAACCCTGACGAGAAGGGGGTTAGGCAGTAGTTGCTTTTCTAACCAATTAGTCAAATCTGTTTTATAATGTTTCAAGGAGTAAGTATGGAAAAAGACTCATTATTATTTAGTAAGGTTGCTATGTTAAAATTAAATAAATATTCATAGTATTACTGTGTGTAATAATGGACTATTGTGATCGACGCACATAAATTCATTGGCAAAGCCTGTCAAGCTTTGCATTCTTTTATTGTGCAGCAGTATTTTGATAGAGACAAAACGCACCTCATCCGGTTCCAGCTTAAGTTTTCCTAGGTTGAGGTTGCGTTTATGCACCAGATAATAGCGATAGCACAGTACATGTAGAGATCTTTCATCTGCCTCATCACAATAGCTGTAGACATGGCTATCTTCAACACTTACTGTAGTTGTTGATGTTTTTAGGTAGCAATTCCCTGTTAGTACCTTCGGTAAGCTGACTAACTGATTCCTATTTTGTGAGGGAAATTGAACTGGAACTTAACCGTCAGCCGTCTTTCTCTCCCTGCAGGGGCGAAGTAAGAATACTGACCTCTGCATCCAGGGGCGGCTTGTCGTAAAAGGAGACAAAATAACGCTAGCTCGGTAATAGGGGTTCAAACCCAACTGGATGGCAACTACCCCTGGTCTACAATATTGTATGCCACCATAATAACCTTGTGTTGTGTTCAATTAAGTGATCCAAGTTCCAGTTCCCCTACGTGGACTGTAGCGTGTTAACTATACCCCTGGCGTAGCAAATATACTTACCTAGTCGACGGTAACTGCTTACTATTAAGCGAGTCGTCATCCTGTCTACCTCTCTTCAGCAATAAAACAATACGCTTACCAGTTTCACTTAAGTGACAGTGCTTAATAGTCCATAGGTAACCACTTGAATGTTGATATAGAATTTTAGTCTAGGAACTGATCATCAGACATCATTCTCTATCATCATCATCTAAGCGTAGTATCCCGGTTGCAACCTAAACTTTCGTTTCGGTGCCCGGGGTCCCCTTTCCGACTTTTTCTACTCCACTTCGCACGGTCTTCAGCATCCCTGGTAGTGAGCCCATTGGCATGCATATCACCCTTTACGACATCAAGCCAGCACTTTTTGGGTCTACCCCTCCTGCCGGGGCCCGGCGGAGGCGGCATGGCCAGACATTTGTTTCCCACGTAATCATCCGGTTGCCGTAAAACGTGGCCGTACCAACGGAGCCGACACTCCTGCAATTTATCCGCGATGTCACGGACATGAAGACTGCCACATCCACCGCAGCATATTCATCTCCGTGACACGCAGTTCTTGCTTGTGTCGCTCTAAAACCGGCCACGCTTCACAGCCGTATAAAAGGACAGGCCTAATTATGGTCTTATAGACCTGTCCCTTCAATTTTACCGGCATCTTGGGGTCACAAATGACACCAGTTACCTCACGCCATTTGGCCCACGCGGCAGCAATGCGTGCCTTGACGTCGCAATCGATGTCACCAGAGGCGTGAAATACAGATCCCAAGTATTTCACTTGGTACGTGCGCTCGACCGTGTCACCGCCTATGCGTACGGGTGTGGGATCTGTAGAGTTACAGGCCAAGTACTCGGTCTTATGATTACAATTTCCTCTAAATATCATCCATATAATGAGATTACATATTGTACACTACAATACCTGACCTTTGTACGAGGAAAAAAATAAAGAAGTATATATTGACCAGTTTTTTTATTTTATACAAGTTTACAAAGGTACGTAGAATGGTATGAAAAAGGATGGGTCTTATGGTATATAATACAGCTTGTTATCAACATACAGTTATTTTCACGCTTTCAAGGTATATAAGCCTTGCCATATTTCACGTACTAAAGCTCCGATGAAACAGGGTATTCCGCCGACATATCGCTGTGATTTATGGACTGTCTAAGTACCTTTTAAAACTAGAACTATGGAAATACTATTCTGATGCTAATGATATATATGATAATGACACTTCAACATTGATGAATGTTAAATTTATTGTAACTCACTTGGGCATCATTCTGATTTCCGAGTTCCGAGGTCAGCTGTTCCTAAGTAAAAGCTAGAAAAATATATGAAATACATCTGGCTAAACTTGATATTTATAGAATTACTAGCTGACCCGGCAAACGTTGTTCTGCCATATAAATAATAAAATGTCAAAAAATTAAAAAAAAATTTTGGGGGTGGGTCACCCCTAACATTTAGGGGGATGAAAAATAGATGTTGGCCGATTCTCAGACCTATTCAATAAGCTCACAAAATTTCATGAGAATCGTTCAAGCCGTTTCGGAGGAGTATGGCAACGAAAACTGTGACACGAGAATTTTATATATTAGATCTTTTCATCCGTTCTTTTAAATGTAACGAAACTCTAAAATATATTCATAAACGCATTTCATACAAAGTCATGAGCCTTAGTGTTTTTAATTCTTTTTACCACGTTTTTATTACCTTCACCTGTATGTATCTATGTAACGGAATTTTATGACTCGATTTTTACCCACTTTCAACGATGAAACAAATTCGACATTTTGGACACTTGTCCAGATCTGATGACAATACACAAATTTAATAATTTTGTCCCATAGTCCTTATTAGGATAATCAGGATTAACGCTTTCTTTTCCTTTTGCCGGAAGATGCTGTTTAATTAATAAAACTGCCAGAAAATGGCGTCAAATTAATAAAACTGCTGGAAGATAGCGTTAAATTTATAAAAATATTTACCAATTGGGAATTGACAACAAATAAATTATAGTTTAAGAAAACGAATAAAAACGTATAAGAATAAAATTGAAGTTCTAAAAGTGTGGGGTGCTTTGTACGATATTTTTAAACTTTGCATTTCAGAATGAAACTAGTTAAAAAAATTATACCGATTGATACCGAGCACCTCACGCGTTTTAGAACATTAGTGAAATTCATTTTCTCGTCCCTAATTATATTCTTATGTTAAGAATTATTTATTACTTTTTAATTTCATTAACTATAAAAGCGTGTTTTTTAGTTTCCTTAAATTTTTTTCGTCATCCTTTAATAGTAGATCAGCGGTTCTTAACCTTTTTGACTAACGACCCAAAAATTTAATATATTTGATGCTCGCGACCCTAATGTTTTATTTTTTTTCCAGTGATAATAAAAAAATAGGATTGACTAAAAGCCCGTGGTTTATTAAATTGATGTCATTATGAAATTACAAAAAAAAATATTACATTAGTATTTTTTTCTTTTTTCAAATCAAAGTGAAACAAGCATATATCGGCAATATTAGTGACTACCCTGATGTTGTATTTTTGTGCAAAGAAGATTTATACGTGGAGTTAAGTTTATGGAAAGTGCACGCCGCATATCATGCTGAGGATCCAGTCTATTTCTGTACTTGTTTTTAAGACAGCAAGGCACGAAAATCCTGCTTCACACAAATAAGTAGTTGGAAATGCTAGCAGAGCCTTTTCAGCTTGACTATCCGCATAGTACTTAACCTATGGTGCGTTCCGAGTTAGGACTCGAGATGTCACTGATTACGGCGTTCATAACGTAATTTAAAAAATTTACGCGTGCCATCCCAGTACCGCCCGCGACACGAATTTGGGTCGCGACCCGGGGTTAAGAAACACTGGTCTAGATTATGATTTGATTGCCGTGAAGATTTACTATATATAATACTAGTTTTGTTGTCACTAATAGAGGTAAAGCTAGCCTTTTAAAGACCATATTAAAAGAAATCGTAATTGAAATATTTTTCTTTTGAAAATGATTAAAACTCCTGCGTGTACTGCAGCCATTAATAAAATTAAGTCATAAGTAATGTTACATGGATGTAACTTACCTACATCTTAAAGCAATCGAGGGAGAAAGTTTCATTTAGTTAAATTCAGCTGCGGCGTACGAATGTGCGGCAAAAATACAGTGCCGAATACATTACAAGCGGCACGCAATTTGTCCCCTCTTTACAATTTATGTCTGCAGCCCACTTTACGATAAAGAATTGATGTGAAATTTAAATAAAGTTTACTGATACTTATCTCTTAAGAACTTTACCTGGCAAATTTTTCGTAAATTCAGATTAATATATTTATGCAGATACCTTATACATATACAACAGCGTGGGCTTTAACATCTGTATTGCTTCAAAGTAAAACTTGTCTTTAACTTTTACTTTCGGTGGTCAGATGATATCTGTGAGACTAATCATCATAATATTATGATGTTTCAAGAAATAGAAAAGAAAGAAATGTATTTCAAGAAGTGTAGTAATTATGGATTACTACTACGCCATAAAAGTCTAAACAAAGAAAATTATTAATTCATTCATCATTTATCGATATATTAATTAGGCACTCACTAGAATACGTTTAGAACATAGCCAAAGTTAATTTTGAAAGTTGAGGTCACTTTCAAAATAAACCCTCAAAATGTCAAAATTGTAACAGAATACAAGGCGTTGCATAAATTCTCCTATAACTTAAAGGGTTAGTGTTATATGAATAGTTATAAGGATTCACTTTAATAATTTTAGTAAACCTTCAAAATAACCTCAGGCATATAATCTCCCAACTATGTAGTTAGAAATGCTTTTTATATCGTAAATTTTATGAATATAATTGTAGAAATAGGGTTAAAAATATTCATGGATTTTCTTGATGAAATATGTACCAAAGAAGTATAGTAAAGAAAAACGTAGTCCTTTCGCAGTTGAGAATCAGAGCACTTGTGTCGCCTATTTTCTTGTAAATTTTTACGCAGAAATAGAAAGTATTACCTAAGGAAATTGACACATAAAAGCAAGCAGAAGTTTTGATAGGTGTAAACACAAGTACGAGCAATAGACCAATTTGATGTTATGCTTAGAATGAACCGAGAATTATTCAAAAACCTATCCTAAGTTTAAATTAGCAGCTTTTACTGCAGGGGAGAAAACTCGTTAAAGCCTTGGGCGGGGTTTTATAAGATTACAACTTTGTTATACTGCTCACGTGTATGGAATATAATTTAATTATTAGCATACATCCACGATACTTAAAATAGTTTTAAAAGTCATAACGTGATGATAAGTATAAAGCCTCTTTGATATCATTTCAATGACTTAGCAAATTATCTTCGTAATATAATTGTAGTGAAATTAGCAATTTTTATTCATAATGTTTTAACAAGATGTTTTCTGTTAGTTCCTTCATTTCAATGACAATATAAAGCCCTTTACACAGGTTGTCCACTACCACGAAGATATTTGTGAGTCTATAAACCGTGTAAAACATGCCTAGAAATGTCACAATAAACAAAAAGAGCGCTTCATATGTATGCTTTGCTACAAAAATCGTATATAACCAAAAAAACAGTTTTCATTATAAAAAATAACAATTTATTAGACTATTAGGCAATAACATCTGTGATGTTTATAAATGGATTCAAGTAATTAAAGTACAATAATCAAAGTTAAACAAACTACATCATCCTTAACCCCAAGATAAACAGTTAAAACGGCTATAAATAACAGGGAACGATTAACAAACCAATGCCCGGCTGAGGACCGTAATATATTCACTGGCTGTGTCCAATTTGTCTGACCTAACGCAATATTGGAAGCTGACCCCTGATGGCGTCACTCTGCATATCTATGGAAACGCACACTCTTTAATCTATATTATTTAAGTAACAAATACAACTACTAACTATAATAAATCATTTAGATTGTGAGTTACTTCAGAAAGACACCGATCGAGTAGCTTAATGGAGTTGGAAAAATAAGTTATTGATCAATACTACCAAGTGTTGCCTTATTTCTTTTACAAGAGGGAGAGAAACATACAACACAATTATCTACTGGAAAATACTTCAATATCTAGAGGACAAGAGGTCCGGGATCTGGGTGTCCGCCTTAACCCTGAGTTGATATTTCAAGAGCATGTAATATATATTTGCAAATTTTTTTTAAGAATTTAGGTTTTTTACTTTTTCGAGTGGAAGGATTTTCTAGTATCCATGCCACCCAAATATATGTTTGAAGGTACCTGACAATTACGTTAGGCGGCGGAGGAAACCACAAATGTTTGTGGTGCTGCGTGGTAGGACGAAGGCGCGCCCTTATACGAGCCCTACGCACACTTAACAATATATGCTTTAAAGTGGATATTTTTTACTGTTCTTAGAGCGAATTTACGAAAACCGCACTTTATACTACTAGTATATGTTATTCGTAGGGACCGCGTAATCGACTTGGTCTACCTGTGATGATAGTTGTGTTGAGTTCAAATAAATGAATAAACTTTGTTTTATTTTGTTTCACCGTAACATTTTAATCTACATTCTAAAAAAAGTGCCTATTAAAATACAATTTCCAGTTGCATGTACCTTATTTTCATTGCTGTCATAAGAATACTACAATACAGACCTTACCACTAATCTTAATTACTAAGCTTTTATCTTATAACATTCGTATACTTCTTGTACATAACAAACTTGTGTTATAAAATTCTTTTGGAATCGAAGCGTCTTTGCTGGCCAGAGTGCGCGTGAGCAGCAACACCTTCCTGAACGTAATAGCGAACAAGCTCGACAGTTCTCTGCTGTGGGCATTGACACAGAGGATGAAATCACTCTTAATTATTAAGTACTAACATAGTTTTTTAGCTTATACTAATAATTTATAGACGTAGCATCTGACTTAAATAAATAAATAAAAATAAAGAAATATCAAATCATCTTAATTTCCTACAATATATTAAAAATATTCATCGGTTATATGAAACGGCTATAAGAGTCAAAGAGTTTTTGTAATATTTTATGTATGTATATTCAAAAAAGAATCTCATTCAAGTGAATGTGGAATTATAAGTATAATTCCAGCTATAATATTATTTATTATTATTTCTCTTGGGTAACCTATTTCGGTATATTTACCATTAGGAATATTTTATATGAGACCTCATAGACATATAAAAGCAACATTTGACTTAAATTTCCTCCCTTTATGATGTTAAATATTATTGTTATGGAGATAGGTAGCAAAGTAAACAGCGTTTCCAGTAAAGTAATTTATATACAAACTGTTTGTTCTTCCTTATTAAAATTAACCCTGATAATGTCATTTAAATGTTTGTGTAGTCCTTCTTATTGACAAAGGATTGTTTGTTATTGAAAAATGTTTGAATATTATTCTTGTATCGAATATGGTGTGGAATATGCAATGTATGTACTTTTGCTTTACGTATTTTATCCGTGCAGGGGCGGAGAAAGAATACTAACCTCTGTGGCCGGGGTCGGCCTGTCGTAAAAGGCGACAAAACAACCCACCTTAGCTACGTGGTAGGGCCTCAAGCCCGTCTGGATGGCGACCACCTTTGGTCTTAAGTATGCCGCCATAATAACCTTGTGTTGTGTTCCGGCATTAGTGACCCAAGTTCCTTTACTCTTATGGGACAGCAGCGTGTTCGCGATACCACTTGTGTTGCTAACACCTATAGGCGACGGTAACTGCTAAATTCTAAGCGGGCTGTCAGCCTGTCTGCTGTCCTACGCAATAAAAAAAAAACGTAACTGACGATTTTTACCCCAATAGTTGTTTTCTAAGTAAATAGGAATATAAATAAATTAAACACTTTGTTGCATACAGACAGATTTAACTTAAAATACGTAGAATTATTCTATTTTAATAATCGTCTTGAAATATATTTATTTATTTTCTTTTTTTGCCAACCAACTGTCGTTTTTATTTTTTTACTCTTTTTTTATTTCTGAAACTGTTTTGTATTTCAACAAAATAGACCAAGGAGCGATCTCTTACCTCATACTACAGCTATGAAACAGAGAAATTTCTGAACGCACATATAAATATATGACAACCAAATGACTCTTATTTTTTATAAAAAGACAAAAGAGACAGATTATCCCGAGTTTACCGTACTGACAGGACGAACATCAAATGTTTCACAGGCAGAAACAGTTTGTATTGGACAATTAAATTGTCGTTTTTAGTATTTTACTTTACTTATTATTTATGTTTCTCGCCATTTAAATCTTCCCTGAACTTTCACAAATATTTCATGATCAATATTAACCAAATCGGTCCAGCCATTCACAAGTTTTAGAGAGACAAACGAATAACAATTCATTTTTATATACCTATATAGATATAGATATCATCACTAAATATTTAAAATACACCCGATTGACTTGAAATTTAGCATAGTTACTGATTTTGTGATGTAGACTCTCACTAAGAACAGATTTTATGGAAATGTTATCCAAACTTAATTTTTTTTAAACATCGTTTTCCGAGCCAGTTTGTTTTCTCAATAAATGCCTGTTATATTCTAATTATTTTTAAATTTTATACATGGATGAAGAGATTCCTCTCAAATCATTAAATTTAAATTCAAATGTCTGCTGAACTCTAGCTATAAAAAATAAATACTTGACCATATTAAAAATACAATACAAAATCCAATTCTTTAATATAATCTTTCATCTAAATTATGTGAACGGGAGTCCCAGACGGACATTAAGTTTCGGGAACAAGAGATACTACAAAAGGATAGCGGGGCTAGAATGACTTTCGTTTTAAGTCACAATAGTCGTTAGAAAGCATGTGGGACTGAGTTTAATCAGCGTATGTAATGTTACCTCGAACATACTAGTCACTTTTAAGAAAAAAACATATAAGAAGTAATCATATGATTTTCATAAAGAAAGTTGAAACTGAGCTCATACCTTGGCATAGTTAAGATTTATGTTGTAATGATAATTAACATGTGTTATATTCAAGTTTAACTTAAATATTCTGGTATTGACATTTCTTAAATTTATGATGATAAACTAACCGGAAGTTTGTTAATGTTTAAAATGCAATAACCAAAATTAATACAAAATACTAATAGAAATAATACAATAATTAATGCCTAAATAATCTTATGTTCATATTTTTAATATAATATTATAATTTTGCTATAGATATTAACTAGCGGAATTGTTTCCGTTTCTATTATAAATATTTTGTTAGATATTTAATTTTGGTTATTGGCAAGTAATGGGAGGAGGGGAGACACCTGTCGACGGGATATAAAAACTAGCGTCAGAATATTATAAAAGACGGTGTAATACTAAAAAATGGACAACGTAAGAAATATAATTGATAAGTGAAGTTGAAATATATTCATGATGATTAACGTTCAAGTTAGTTTTATTTAATAACTTTTACACATGTTTTGTGGAGATGGCCTCGTCGATTTATGTCACAGAGCGCTGGCTGAATAAAGGGTGCACTGTATACATTTTCTATTGTATTGTTCCCCACACTAGAAAGGCAGAAGCGCCACCAACCTTACGACTGTGGAATCACGCATGGCGGTAACTTCACTTTTCATATGTGAGAATTAAGTTCTTGGCACGGCCGATAATGATTGAATGAAAACCATCAAGGCACACGGTGCAAATTGATTGTGCATTCACTATTGGTGGTAATCGTTGACCGTCGCCTTCTCCAAGCTTGAGGGTAGTCGAAAAAGTACGCGCAGCAGCAATTTTTACCTATCTATTCTTGGCAAGGAACGAACATGTGTCATAATTTTATTTCCCATGAAACTAATTATTTAATATAATAGCCCAAGAGCCCAGGACGGCCAGACCTTCGAGATTTTATAAAAGCTGAAAGTTTGTCTGTGCATGTCCCCTATACAGGTAAGAACGACCAGCGAATATAGAGTTTGGGTTGTGGTTACTTGGGCAGATAACAGGCAGTAAAGGTGTATAAAATAGTACCTTAAATTCGTTAAAGTTTAAAGCTCAATTTTTTTATATTTTCTTCGGGATAACTTTAGAAATCTCGTCATCCATTGCCAGACACTTATGACAGTTGCTACCCCCTGCCAGACACCCCTGTAAGATGTAAAAACCGTCAAAACTGTCCGGCTATTGAGGTAACATTTTTTTATGGGTCCCCAAGTAACATATATAAAATTTAGCTTTTATACGTATACTATAACGAAAGTACAATGATAATTTATTAAAGTTTAGGGGTGTCTGACAGGGGGTAGCAACTGTCATAAGTGTCCGGTAATGGACGACGAGATTTCTAAAGTTATCCCGAAAAAAATATAAAAATATTGAGCTTTATACTTTAACAAATTTAAGGTACTATTTTATACACTTTTACTGCCTGTTATCTGCCCAAGTAACCACAACCCAAACTTTCAGCTTTTATAAAATGACGAAGGTCTGATCGTACTGGGCTCTTGCTCTATAATGTTGATAGAGTGAAGTATCCACAATTGACTTAATTGATACAGATTCAGTTCATTTCTGTTAGTGAATTCAATCCCCGTATACACAATATCTGTATGATTTGGACATAGTTTAGCCAATTGTGTTCGTTAAATAGCCGATATGGTATCACCTAATACAGGTAGTTGCTTTAAAAATGATAATATTGATTTTTTTAACATCTTTGCGACTGATGGTACAGGTAGTTTTACTAACACCCGATATAGACAGAACAGTAAATTTCGAATCATCGGTCGGACCACAATGAGATGGACGCTTTTAGTGGAATTAAAACGTGTAGCTACGCTCATGTTTTATTGATATTAATGGACTCTGTCCGATTATTTAATGTTGAGCATCATCTGTGGTGGTATGAAAGCATTGATTTAAATGCTTAAAATTAACTCCGATTTGGATGTGCCTTAAAATGAATGTATGAAGTGATATGAAGTTCATCAAAAATATTTTCATAAACAATGTGAATAAAATTAATACAAATATATGTTTTTATGAAGAACTCCATACAATCACCTCTCAGAAGCTCTAGGAAACTTGACCTACAAGATGGTCACTTTGAAGAAAAGTGTTGCTGAGGGCCACCGATGCTTACGCTATCGCCTTATACTCAACTCCGGATTCAATGTGAAAGCTATTTAACTTTGATAAGACGTTCAGAAATAAACATATGACATATGTATATTCTGTTTTATAACTTAAATATCTTATTAATGTTTTTGATGAACAGTATACACAATGTGATTAACCTGATTATCCGGAAATTCAATTGATACAAGTACTTCACTTCTTATTGTGTAAACAGCCAATTTGTGAAATGTAAACAATCACAAATAGGTAATTAATTTGCCAATTAATTTTGGATTGTTTTCGTTCGATGTTAATTTTAACAGAATTTTTTATTCATTTACAGGTATTTCACAGTCTTGCTGTAAACAAGAAGTGATATTCTGTCAAGGGAGTTTGTCTAACGTAAGTTACTTATTTAAATAATATGTTACATTTTCTTTCTTTATCAACGTCATTCAAATTATAATCTATGTACGAGAATATTAGAAATTATTTCTATAGTATGTGGAAGGGAGGGTTACTATACATTGCTACGGGATTCAAGACTATCATTTCTGAATAAATTAATGAAAAACTATTGCATACAGATACTTAAAACTAACTTAAAATATACAAAATCTTGCTGTGTGACAATGGTCGACCTTAGCAATCTCTTCCAGGCAACCCGAAATAAGGAAATTGTAACAAAATACTTAGTGGTGATGTGCAAACAATATTACATTAAATAAAATACTATATGTTCAATCTAGTAAAATATAAATACAATTAAAAAGATAGAAAAAAAAACACATGTACATATTATGATATATGATTCAAGATATCAACAAAGGCTGCTACTATGCTTTCTCCAAGTAGTTATCAAAAACTGATGTTCTAAATGAATGTACTCTTATTGTTTTTCTGATATTAATAGGTAACATTTCTGTTACGTAGAGTAACAATTTAACTGTATTGAGTTAACAATTTTATAATTCGATCAGCATTATGACATTTAGGAGGCTTAATAATGACAAAATACTGCCTATTTTTTATACCGTGGATCTTGTGGAATCATTGTCCTTAATACTACTAATTTACTCCATACAGGAGCGGAGTTATAATACTAACCTCTGTGGCCGGGGTCGACCTACCGAAAAAGGCGACAAAACAACCCAAACTTAAAATATTAAATTACCTTAGTAATAAAACTAATATAAAATACTAAATTAAACGAATGTTAAATATGATATTACTCATTATTTCATTAAGATTAATATAAGCTACATTGCTCGTACGAGCGAATATTGTTGATTTCGCTCAATGGTTGAATGCCCGTCGCGTCTGGAACCAGTAGACCATAACGCGGTAAGCCTCAAACTCAGTCAACGTTAAAATAAAATTCACAACAGTTACGTACAATCGTAAAAAAGTTTTCTTTTGTTAGAGACGCGGACTTTTAATTAACTTGGATAAAAAAAAAGTATATAAGCTGTTTAATGTAGCTTCTTTCATGTGTATTGAGGAACTGGAATAAAATTTTACAATGTATTTGTTTAACACAATTCAAATAATTAGAAGAAAATATTCCAGAACGCGATTGTATGAATGTTGATGTAGGCTGTATTCATGTTTATTTCTATGTTGTTTCCAAGTTTTTCTGCGTGCAGGGGCGGAGTAAGAATACTGAACTCTGCGACTGGAGTCAGCCTGTCGTACAAAGCGAAAAAACATAGAAAGTAGGGCCCAAAGCCCGTCTGGATGGCAACAGCCGCTGGTCTATAAGTATGCCGCCGTAATAGTTGTAGGTAGATAGCTCAATTAAACGCATAAGTAGTTCGTACACTTTATACTTATAATAAATATAGAAATATACTTATTTAAATAATTAAAGCAATAAATAATTTTGACTTGTAGATGACAATGTACGTCAAATCGGACGAGTAATATTTATTTTTTGTCAAAATATCGAAAGGCATTTGGTAAAACCTTTTTGTAAAATATTAGATACATATGCATTAATGTTACACTGCATAGTCTTGCGTTGTGTTCTGGCATTAGTGATCCGGATTCCAGTACCTTTATGCTAACAGCAGCATGTTCGTGGTATCCTTAAGGTATGATTCCGAACTACGCTGCACGCAGCAGTGCTGCCGCGACACTACCGGTCCCCATACAATCTCTATAAACTTATATGAGAGTACTTTCCGAGCTACGCAGCAATGACGCGGCAACAATGCAGCGGCAGCAATGCAGCGGCAGCAATGTAGCGGCAGCACTGCTGCGCGATTGAGTTTGTATGGGGACCGGTAGTGCCGCGGCAGCAGTGTCGCGGCAGCACTGCTGCGTGCAGCGTAGTTCGGAATCATACCTTTAGCGTAACAGCTACCCATAGGCGACAGTAACTGCTTAGTATTAAGTGCGCCGTCAGCCTGTCTGTTGTTCCACAACAAGAAACACAAAGGTATCTTCTGCCCACATAGACTTAGAATTAGGTTAGTTTGCGACTCAAGGGCTTGAATGATCTTTGAAATTCTAAAAAAAATAATAATCTTAAATTTAATATGCCTGACGAAAGTTTTAGTGAACTAAAAACTATTTCGCTTGAAAACTTGCTAATTTGTATAAAATTTCTGGAATTTTTCTGAAAGCTTAAAAAAGAATGCCATTGAACATAACTTTTAAAAGAATTATATCCAGGCAAAAAAGGGAAAGAACTAGAACAAAGGGGAAGTTGAATTATTTTGAGCACGTCCATCCCGAACGCTTGCCCTGAGGCTAGGACTCCATGGAAGTTTTTAATTAAATTTTGAAAAATCTGTTACTGATCACGTTTGTAATTGCAATTCAAGTTTAACATCTATTAGCAAAGCTATAACATAAAAATACAATCGAATTAATTTTAATATGATTGCGAAAATAGTATTTGCTTTAATGAATAACGAAGTAAAACAGACTTTTTCGATATTATTGTAATTTATTATCCTCTCCTCCTTTATCTATACAAATAAATAAAATTGGAGTATCTGTTTGTAATATTAAAATAAACGCTTTTTACTAAATGCATTTGGATGTATTACACGGTACATATACCAAAACATTTTTACAATTTTTATCTGTCTGTTTGTTTTGGCTAATCTCTGAAACAGCTGGATCGATTTTGACGGGACTTTCACTGGCAGATAGTTTATGTAACAAGGAGTAACTTAGGCTACTTTCATTTTACAAAAAAAAAACAGTTTTAGAAAAAAAATTGGATGTCACGAATTTTTTTTCTGTTATTCGACCATCGAAGCGGGTGGCAACGGCTAGTTCATAATATAATAATAAGAGCCTTTAACATCTTGCTGCTGGGCACAACGTTTGTCCAAGGCGGGTTAGCGGGTAACAACACATACCGGTGATTTTGGTATGCAGATTTCCTCACGATGTTTTCTTTTACGGTCGATAGATGGCATTATAGTCTACAATATGAGCATTAGGCGAGAAAAATTGCCCAAGCGATGGATGTCTTCACGTGATTGGAATCTGGTAGTATCGAGAAGAGATTGGTATCCAAGTGTAATAAATACTATTGAGGTATCAGGTAGCTTTCACGACATGGGTTTAGTTTTTCTGACCTTATCGTTTTTATTGTAGAACAGCAGGGTGACGGCCCACTTAATGGTCATTCTTTACTGTCGCCTATGGATGTTTGCAACGCCTGGTCACTAACTCGCTGCCCTCAATGTAGAGGAACTGGAATCTGAATCACTTATGCTGGAACTCACAGAAGATTATGGCGACATATTTAGAGATGGGGGGGGGGGTGGTGGGGTGGTTGCCATCCAGGTGGGCTAGGAGCTTAACCACCTAGCTTGGCTTATTTCATCGCCTTTTACGACAGCAAAAGTATTTTTTAAGTATTTTTTATATGTGATTAGTAATCAGTATACACAATTACACATAAGCTACGTGAAACCTTTTAAAGATTAAAATCCTTTACAAACAAAACCTTATCAAGTCTCTGCTTAATACTGTGATGTTTCCTCACGCAAAATGTAACTTGAACACAAATTCGAAAGTCAGAACTCTAATATCACCATACCGTACAAAAGTTTATGAGGTAAATTAGGAAAATTGTATTACTTGTACATTCTTCATTAAGATAATGAAATTAGATAGCTCGCATCAAAGCCGTCTCTTAAATAGGAAAATGAAGAAAATAGCTCTGTCGGTCGGGTTCACTGCGGGCCCGTGCAAATTAGGCAGCCCAATTTGTATCCAATTTATTTTGTAGTGTTAGAATTAAAATTCAAATTAAGTTAGGGCGTTCGTGAATCCGTCTAAATTTCAGTGATATAAAATAACGCCATCCTTTTGATTAAAGTGACGATGTAATTAGTATATATTAATTTATAGCGTTTGATAATAGTGAGCTTTTCACAATTCACGAGATTCCCTCAGTAGCATTTCTTAAATTCACATATCAATACACCTAAAACCCTATTGAGTTTGGGCATTAGGCAGCTTCAGTAATTACAAATCATCACGTTGTCACCAGAAGGAGAAGAAACAAGTTATAAATTATATTTATTTTCGATGAACTTTAAAATTGCATTAAAGAAAGAAAATTTGTTATAGTTGTAGTAATAAAACAACCATAAAAGATAATTAATTAAGATTTGAATTTTATCGACCCTCCGCCCATTTTGTCAGTGGAGCGGAATTTATAGTGAATACGGTTATATCTTGTCGGCTTCGTGTTGCTACCAAATAAATGAGTCCGCTCGGTTTGATTCATGTGAATGGGGCCCGGAAAATTCCCAGCAACAAATAAACCGAATCGAACTACCAACTACGGACGCTGTACATTGGTGTAACCCAACGGCACAGATGGCTGGCGTATACAGAAGTTAACTTATGATTCATAAATGTATATTCATAAGTTATGACTATACCTGATTTGTTCTTTGAAGGATTCTAATAAGACTATTAAAACTACTAAAACAAAATTACGTTTTAAGACTCCACCAAAAGAATATACTTTTGGGTTTTGTTAGTAAAAACCAATGATTTTCAAATTTCAAATTTCTTTGAATTTGTTAAATTGTGTTGATAACACAACACAAGAAATGAAAGTAACATCGTAACATTTTGTCATCAGAGGATTTGTTTTGCCAAAAATAAAATATTATTTATTGTATAATATAAGTATGTCGGCGCGAAGTCAAAGGACGCCGGTATCAGAATAAAGACGAACGAAATGTAAACAAGACAAAACGGCTGTTGGCAGAAAACCATGTTTACATAAACATTGATTAGGGGAATAAACCCAGAGTATATCTTTGATATTGTCAGCTGCGAAGTCAAAGGTACTGTTGGCAGTTGGCGGAAAACCATGTTTACATAAAAATCGTTTAAGGGAATAAGCCCCGAGTACATCTTTAATGTTGTCGGCTGCGAGTTCAAGGGACGTCGTGGAGGAAAGTCCCGAACACATGTTGTTTGCCTCAGAATTTCGTATAAATACGAGGTTTCTGGCGGTACAGCAGTCAGTCAACTCAAGTGCTAACCGCCGCTACGAATCGTCACCTGTGCGCGACTTAAAGAATCGGCTCTTTGGTAGATATTTTGAATAAACTACCTACTAGTAACCAAGTTTGTGTTTTGCTTCACTCACCATGAATACCGACGATGTTTTCGAAGATAGTGGCGCCAGCCCTGCTGGTGCCACACATTTTAAAAACAATATTAACACCGATCATCCGTCATAATACATTTCATAAAAAAAATATTAGAACGTGTAAATGACGGAAATGAGAAAAAAGATGTGGTATCTCACAATAGAGCAGAATGTGAAAAAACACTGAACTGACCCATACTAGTTAAGCCGAACAAGCTATCGAAGAACGATGAGCAAGGGAACAATCGTCAAATATAACAGTGTAAAATATAATTATTAACTTCTGTAATCTCAATCTTTAACTGTTTTATTTAACGCGTCTGAATTTTAGCCAATAAACTTTTATCTATCACTTCTCACGTAGATTGTTTCCTATTTTGCTCATGCTCTAATAAACTCAAATTGTTGCTCCAGATCAAATTTTATGACAAAAATGTATAGTCAAGCTTTATGAATTATTTCAAAATTAAATCTTATGGTTCAATAAATTGAGAGGTAGATTTTCAATTTATTATTAAATATTATAAAAGGATTAGTAAGTCACGTATCAATAAAGTAATTACGTTTCAATAAAGTAGTTCAATAAAGTATTTGTCAAATTAAGGGCCGCTGGTGGTAGTTTATTGCTGTCACTTTTTTGTAGCAGTTAGCGAAACTCATTAATCCGTATTGGGTAATATATTATATCTCTCTTCATTCTCTTAAGATGCAAGCCTGAACTCCGAAGTATTACGATTTGAACTGTTCCTTGTATAAAATATTTTTTCTTATATTCCTATTTATATAAACAACGTTGCAGAGGTTGAAAACTTGTTTTGCAATGGTCTTAATAATACATTTGATTGGAAATTATAAATAAATATAACAAACTAAAGGTGTTGGAATTCTGAAGATTTGAGATTGTAACGTAGCTAATAGTAATTGAGAGCATTAGTGATGATCAAGTCAGAGATACCATGTAGAAAACATCAAATAAAAACGTAACATTTATTTGCTTGTTAAAAATATTTATAAATAGGTTTGTATTTATCATTGTATTAGGAAGCCATTCTACCTCCTTTCTTAAACACGGCAAAAGGTGATAGATTGATAACTCCTTTTGCTAATTTACAGACAGTAAGGAAAGATCTCTTTCTATGTTGGATGGATGAATTTTCTTGTGACTTTTCTCAGGATAAGTATGTTTCGTGCATGGTTCAAAACTCAAATAAGCGTGCATATGTTTAACATTGTAGAGACGCACAAATGTTCCTCTAGATCCAAAATGAAAGTTTTTTACATTATAATGATAAAACATGTGTAAGAAAAAGTATATATCCCCCGCTAGGAACAAGTATTGTAATGTAAATATTATTAAAATAAATGTATATGATTTTGATAAGGTAATTGGGTTAAATTATGTATATCAAAATATTCCTGATTGGTTCCGCGGGGAAACGTGATTATTTGATCCCCTAGGGCCATGAGAAATAATCAACATTAACCGACCTGAAAGTAAATCTCTATATATAAAGTATAAAAAGATGCATTTCCTTTCCGCCAAATTGCCTTTAAATGTATATTTAGAAGTATTTCTGAGATTTATGATGACATTGCTTTGCGAGGAATATTCATATAATTAATTATTCATAGCTTTAGTTCTTTTTTAAATTTAATTTGTTCATTTTGTCACTTTTGTGCATTATCCATACTATTTTAAATATGAAAGTAACTCTGTCTGTCGGTTATATTTTCACGCCTAAACCGCTGAACCAATTTTGTTAAATTTCGGTACAGAGATAGATTGGACTTTGGAGATGGGACATAGGCTACTTTTTGTCGTGAAAATGAAACTAGAAGGGTGTGAAATAGGGGTGAACGTATTACTTTTGTATTTTTTTTTATTTATATAGCAGAATAATATTTATCGGATCAGTTAGTTATTTTATAAAAAGAAAAAGTGATCAAAATTTCATAAAGCTAAAAAGTTTTAAAATGTATGATGGCGATTTGTGCAACTATCCCGATAGAATAGGGTTCTAACTAAGATTTTATGTCTGTCTGAATATAGCCTATCTTGTCAGATCATATTTATTATGTCAATTTTTTTACAATCATGCTCAATTTGGTATCCATTAGGTTGATATAATAATATCAACCTAATATGAGAAAAGGAAGTGTTAAGGATAGGCACAGTTGCAAACGATCCCCAATGTTGTCTCCTTGGTGAACATTGTACTCTTATATGAAGAACTGGATAAATATTTAGGGTTTTTACGGTAACTGACTTCAAAAAGTTTATTTTTCTTGATACCTCAATAGAGTTTTTACAACAATAACTACTTAATGAATTTCCGCGTAGCTTCTGATTTTACTCTACTGTAAAGTTTAACCGCAAACAGTTGGCAACAAATCGGGGTAAAAGCGGTTCCTATTTCGCGACATCTGCATCTGACATGGGGGTCGAACCCGACCTGTGTAATATTACAATTATTACGTGACACCTAGACCCGAAGAACATCAATAAGTTTTTATTAGTAGTATTTGAATATACAATATATGTCATGTACATAGAACGTATCCCTGAAAAAAACATGTAAAAATATAGAAAGATGAGTTTGGACACGATTTCGTAATATTAGGGTAAATTGAGATCTCGATCTAGATTAGCTCTAGATAAGTTGTCTTATAAGATTATACATTTCAGAGGAACGTAGACACTGGTAAAACGTTCCAAATTTAGCAGTGCGAATAAAAAATACTACTATATTGTATGTATTATAAGCAAAAGGACACTACCTATAAATAAATATTCCCGATAACTGTAATTGGAGAATTGAATGAAAATGTATATAATGGCTATTATTTATACCACAATATTTTACATAGACCTTAATAAACTAGGCTCGCTATTCAATGCCGCTTAGTTTCGGGTCCCAAAAGAATAAATTTACACAAGCAAATAAGATAGCGTGGAGTAAACAATGGACATTCAATTAAAGGAGTATTGTAACAGAGCAAAATAGCCGGGCTCGCAATAACACCGTTGCTGAGTAGATATTATTGCCAGTTATTAGGTCCGGCCAGTTTATCGTCGTAGAGCACACTGAATTCTAAATAGGTAGGATTATTGGGGGAAATCACATTGAAATAGGTAAATCAATGCTTATTTTGTTTATATTAGATATCGATGAATAAATTAGTGAGTGTAATCAAAATTTTAATATATGTCGTCTACTTCTTCTAGCCCTTATCCCACATTATATGTGGTCAGCACAACATGTTCTCTCTCTCTTCACATACTTTTTTGTCGTGTCATCTTTTACGCATTTTATTAATTAAAGTGTTTAATTAAGTATAGTTTTAGTGGACGGAGGGTGTGTGCATAGGAAACCTAACGCTAAATTACGAAGCCAGATCAAAACAATCATTTTGAATCATATCGCAAAACCTAGACTAGAAAGAGAAATGGACATTGTATTAAGGCTACGCTTGATCAAAAGGCGTTGTGTCTCTTCAATTATCAAAACAAATCACCAACAGCAAATCACCACGTCACCCTTTGAAACCAATTAATGATCGTGTGAATTAAAATAATGGCGTAACCTGAACAAATAACTAAGATCCCTGCAATTTTATCCGTGGGAAAGGTAGCAACACCAATATTTTGAACGTTAACAGCAGCAAGTTTGGCAAACGTTTACTTACCAGAAAAAAATTATCATGGTTAAAGAATGATATGTAATGTTAAAACTTTCTTGAGTTCATGGTCTAATGCAATAAAAATTATGGAAGCTAATCGAACAATATACACAATTTTTTTTAAGTCTCTGAAAATGAGATGGAGAAATGGAATACAGTGTAATACGAATACAATAACAAATTGCGTTTAATCTCACGACACGCGATATCAGAATGTATTTGGAATTGTCTTGAGTTCCTTGCGCTTTAATAGGATGTTTTCCGCGGGGATACTTTTCCATCTTGTCTCTTGTAAATGCAAGAAGGAAGTACCGAATAAACGTCTTATATTAACCATTACATTGTAATGTAGAAAGCTTTACGACGGCCTCACTGGCGTAGCGGCTAACGCACATCAGTACGCTTGCGGAGGGGAGGTCATGGGTTCGATTCCCGTCTCGCGTCTGGGTGTTTATGTATAATATGTATTTATTTACAAAAAAAGTATATATGTAGTTTATTAGTTGTCTAGTACCCAAAACACAAGTGCTATGACTTGTCCTAGCATGTTTATTTATTTAATTACGAAATATATTAACAAGCTCTTGGGCTTTTTATTTATGATAGAAAAAGCTTTTATAATTTAATAACTTTAGCTCAAGCCGGTCATGTCGTTTATTAACAAGAAGAATAGGGCCACCCCATTTCGTTGGTATGCAGTCGTAAAATGTAACTATAGTGTTTCTGTGGGTAGCTCACTGGCTCGCCAATAGCCATGTATATCACTCTCCAATATAACCCTGTACATCACACACACTCGCTCCTGGATTTTATTAATTGACTAGCCGTGCCCGCGACTCCGTCCGCGTGGAATAATGACTTTGGGCAGAATTTTTTGGATATATCTTATGGTTTATTTTGGATTACAAACCCTATAAACCCTAAAATATAAATGAAACATGCAAACAGTCAGTATTATCGAATGCAACTGTTACACCATGCGCCTCCGGAATACGTACTTTTGAACTTACAAAGTCCTAAGCTAAACCCTATTTCATATGATTGATGACATAAATCTGAGGTTAACTTAAATTGGAAATTCAACCTACAATGTCCAGCCTAAGCTGAACCTTATTTCATATGATTGATGATATAAATCTTAGGTCAACTTAAATTGGAAATTTAAATTTCCGAAACTTATCATTTTTAACAAAAACTATTTTTTTTTTCTAAAATAAAAATAGCCTAAGCTACTCCTTGATACATAATGTATTGACCAAAATATATTATTAACTAATTCAAAGATAGCAAAGCCGCCACATAAATACATATAGATATCATAATACATGAGTTCAAACCAAACAACAGGCCTTGTTACAAATAATTGTAATGATGATCGTTGTTTATCAGAAATTACACATTTCCGAGTATAATAAATACGCCTTTTTCTATATGCTAAAGTTTTTCTATCAAACAATCTAAAATTATAACTATAACTTATATGCGAATAATGTATGTGAAAAAGGATGAAGTATATTCACATTTCCCGGTCTACCGAGCTCGCTAAAGCTAGGCTTTGCTGACTGAGCAAGAGGTTCCGGTTCGGATTCTCTTAATTGGCAAATCTTAGCTGACTCGGCTCTTTGCAATTATGGTAGCTCTATGCAGCTATGTGAAATGCATCGTTCAGCCAATCCGTAGACCTGCGGTGTGGTTAATCGATTAAGCCCACGGCTATTGAAAGTTTTGTCTAAGTGGATAAGCGAAACTGCAAAGAGCATGTTTTAATAGCTTTTTCTTTAAACGATAACAACTGATAACAACTTAATGGATGGCATATATGTACATTTGTATCGCAAAATTTCGTTGGAATTCGCCTTCTTTATTTGCTGGGCGTTCCTTCTAGATGTATTAGAATGCTTATCGATGTCTGAGTCACGTTTCTAAGTCGCATCACGAAGACCGTCTTACATCGGTGCAACCTGGCGATTTGATTTTCGCAGAGCTTGATATCGATCAAGCCTATCGAGGCTAGATACGAGGAATATTATACAGATAAGTCGACAAGAATCAAAATATTTTCACATAGTAGCCTTGTAAATAGTAAAATGATAACAGAAGGCTGTATTAACAAGTATTCTTCTTGTAGTTTGTTTGAATCTAATATTATCAAAGATACAAGTATAAGGCTAAAGAATTGACAACAGTGTCATGTAGCAGCTTATAATTTATGAATTCTGATGCACTTATCATATAACTAAGGTTGTTTTAGCTAGTCCCCAGACAGCAAAGAAAGGGCGCTGTTCGGTTTTTTCTTTCAACGTTTAAGAGTCAGAAAGCAGTCGTAAAATTTAATTGTAATGGCAGGAAAGCGCAAGTTGGCGGGCAAAAGTTTTGTCCTTTTATAATACTTAACCCCGTACTTTGAGCTGCAAAATGTAAGTTAAAATGGCATGAAACGCCAAAAATAACATTAATATTTATACGACATTTAATTTCATTATTAGGTACAGTGTTTCTTGCATTATAGAATTTGTTATTGATCATGCAGGTAGGTGATTGAAATAGATCAAATTTGCAACATTCAGATCACTTACCAAATTGTCACTAAGAAGTACGTGTTGTAAAATATTCAACACACTACCATTATAGTAAGTACGAAATCAATTATGGACAAGCGTTAACTTGCTGCTCAAGTACTGGTCTGCTCAGAATAACGTCTCTTGACACTTTTCCACGCGATAGTTCCAGTTGTATACCTCAGGCTTCGTCATTGAGCACTGTCACAGTGCTATTAGAAGCTGCGTCCTTTTTTGTATCACACGAGTCCAACGCAAGAGTTTTTTTGTGACTTAACAAATTTAGTATATCTTTATTTGTCTTTCTTTAGTTAATAATAAGTATATAGGCACAATTTACACAGTGCCATCTAGTCCCAAAGTAAGTAACGTAGCATTTGTGTTATGGGTACTAGACAACTGATATAGTACATTTTATTGTAAAAACATATAATATAAAACACCCAGACGTGAGACGGTAATCAAATCCGTGACCTCCGCCAGTCTACCGAAGTGCGTTAGCCGCTACGCCACGGAGATCGTCAAGTCGGTAATCATGGCATAAGAGAAGGAAAGTTTCCTTTCATCATGCAATGATACTGTTATGATTGACACAAACGACTTTAGTCACGTTCTTATGCAGTACCTGACAATACATTTTTGACTTGGCTGATTGTAACACACACGTATAAACTTGCTTTAAAATTCTATTTTAAAACATTTATTGTAAAAAATAAAGAGTGTTTCAAATAGCTAAGCCATTACCTTATCTGGCGTATCGTATATAAAGTCCTTTTGCGGAATAAACGAGTTTATTCAACCATAAATTTACCCTAAAATGGGCTTTTCGAATAAGTTATCATCGGCAGTTATGAATGCGAAGCAGCGAATTTTATCTCACGATAACAGAGCGTTTCCTTCGCAACAACCACAGCGTCTTGCTTAAAATATGCAATATTTATAGTGGGATTCGATTATTACTTTGTTAATTATAAATTGAATTGAATAAACGATTTACTATCCATACTAATATTATAAATGCGAAAGTAACTCTGTCTGTCTGTCTGTCTGTCTGTTCCTCTTTCACGCCTAAACGGCTGAACGGATTTTGATGAAATTTGGTATGGTGATAGATGATAACCTAGAAATGGTCATAGGCTATAAATAATCACGCCATCGTTCTTAGGGGGTAGGCAGTAGGCAGATAACTAAATTGAGTTAGTGATTTTTTGTGCTTATCCGGTATCTATGAGAATCGGCCAACATCTATTTTTCATCCCCCTAAATGTTAGGGGTAGTCCACCCCTAAATTTTATTTTTTATTTTTTGACATTTTATTATTTTTATTTTTTGACATTTTATTATTTTTATGGCAGAACAACGTTTGCCGGGTCAGCTAGTTTTATATAAATATTTAAATTTTCACAGGGTTTATTCATTCTTACAATTAATTTATTGAATTTAAACGCATGTTTATTTGCTGACATTTTGGACCCATTTCAGTAATTGTTATAATCTGATAAAAAATCTGATTACCACAAGATTTATATAGTAACTAATATCTCTCCTTGCGGCTTCACCTACCTAGAATCCTAATTTTAGTATGAGAAATTAAAATGTTATGATCAACATGTAGAACTTAACCCGTGATCCGAAATCTCTATTATTTATTTTTATGATCAATCTCTATTCAGTCGCTGCGCAATATATATTGAGGTTAAACCCAGAAATTTGGAACATAATTGACAATTAATCATTAAGGCACCTGGTAGCTTATTGGTATTACACTCACAAACTAATCTAGAGGTCCCAGGTTTGAATTCTACGATAGAACGGTGCATAGCTTAGGCAGTTTTTCTCGCCTATTTTATAAATTACAGCATAATTGTCATGTATCACCGATGAAGAAAAGAACGGGGAATCTTACCAATGGCGGGTATAATATCCGTTACCTCTAAGAGGAGGACAGAGCTCTGCAGTGGGGGGTTATGGACTAATATTACTATTTAATCATTAATTCCACTTGTTAAGGAATGTGAACATATTTTATGTTATTCGCTCAATCGTGATTGAATTGTCTCTGTGCAGGGGCGGAGTAAGAATACTAACCCCTGCAGCCGGGGTCAGCTTGTCGTAAAAGGCGACAAAACAACTCTAGCTGCGTGGTAGGGCCTCAAGCCATCTAGATATCCACCACCCTTGGTCTTAAGTATGCCGCCATAATAACCTTGTGTTGTCTTCCGGTATTAGTGACCAACGTTCCTGTATCCATATGGCACAGTAGCGTTTTCGCGGTGCTCCTAACGTCGCAAACATCTATAGGCGACGGTAACTGCTTACTATTAAGTGGCTCGTCAGCCTATCTGCTGTTCCTCAAAATTAAAAATATATCTTTTTTTATCTGTACGTAAACATCCACATTTAGAAAATTAGTAGCATAATATACTAACCTGCTACTGTAGTATACTATATACATCAAGCCCCTATCAAAATAAATATCTTCCCTAAAAGACAAGAGTCTCATCTACTAGGTCACGAGATGTACTAAACGACAGATGTGAGAGCGAAGCCTTTTCATATAAGGGTCAAACATATATAATGCTTTTACTTTAACGTAAACAGTAGACTTATAGTTCGGTATATTTTTTATACCAGGCTTCACCGCTGGGATAAGATTATAATGTTTAATTAAAAAATTGAATTAAGTGGAAATAAAAATACTGGCTGCATATATTAGTTTCGATCATATAGACTATTATAGTCCTTTGTGATATATAAAGATATAAATAATTATCACCATTAGTTACGTCTCTGATCCTCCGAAACCGGGACCTGTACGGTAAATCATTTTCGGTATAATAAATGTATCACGGCTATCACCGCTCAGCACACCTTGAAAAAAGGGGGACAAATGGATAATTAATGGGATAGGCATCGAGGTATATAAATTCCTAGAGCAGTCATGTCAAAGCTGGCACAATGCTTGGATCCAAGTTTGGGACATACTGTATGTATGTATTATCAACTTAATGTATAAAGTTAAAAGTGTTATTATGTTCCAAATAAAACATTTCTTTCTTAATTTCTTTCAAAGAAAAGTTTTGCGATTCATAACCAGTGGAATGATATATTTTAATTTACAAAAGACATTTGTTTAGATTTAAATTATATTTACCAAATGCACACAAATCTATGTTTAAATAATTAAACTTTGTCTAAACAATATGACTGAATCAGTGGGTACGTAAGTGGCCTTGTACAGCCGTGCGTGGCTTCGATTCTCACACAGGATAAAATATTTGTTTTAAGAGTCGAAGTTTATTCAATTCTGGATGTACGGGTTCGCCAATTATGTTTGTAAAACCGCTGCAATACATTTTTCGAAAATGAGTATAAGATTTAATAATGGGTAAGTATTTAGAACGGCGTTTATTTAAGGAATTACGTAAGTGATTTGTTAACAAGTATACAAATGCCGTGAGAAATATGCGTGTGTAACAAATTATAAGAAACAATTACATTTTTCAACATTTTGTTCTGTTTTGTGAATATTTATGATTTTGATTACAAAATAACATATCTGTGATTTAAAAAATAATATAGTTAAAAATGATGATATCGCCATTTTCTTGTTATCCAGTCTTAGCAACGAAAATAGAGCCAAATAGTTTTTTCACATAGCCAGCAAAGTATCATTACTTTTTTCTAGATTGAAAACACCTCGCAAATTTCAAAATGTCATAAGTATTTGATCGATGTTTTGTGCACAAAAACGTAAGTGTCAGGGAAAAGCACTGACGTAAGACTCGCAGGTGTTTTGCCCAGTGTCGATAAAGTCCACACTTTCACTTTCGTCATCGAATGCTCGCAATCCAACCAAATCAATGTAATCTAGGAAATAAAAACGCTTAGACTAAACAGATTGTGATATTGTTATGGTCTGTATCATGTTTTCATTCAGGTTTGTTTAAATTCCTTAACTTGTATTTCGTATTCCAGAATTAGTGATAGACTTCTGGAGCCGTGTTCATATAACGTCTACTAAAATGATGTGTAAAATGTAAAAGTATTACAATATGGAAATCGAAATATCTATTTAGTGTACACAATTTATTATTATTGTATATTACTTATTATAGACTGATATCAAATGCACCACTACTTTTAAATTTAAAATCTAAAAAATAACGCAATGTTTGCTATTTATATTTGAAGTTTGCAAATAAATTTTCTATTTAATATACGTAAGGAAACATACTAAACATTACATGGAAATGAAATTTTTTCAAAGCATTTTTTGAATAAACGTCAAAACTATGAATAAATAAAAGTTTCACCATATGTTTTGGTTTGTTTCGTGTCAATCGATATGAAAAAGGAAAACAAGCAATATAGGCATTATATTATCATATGCATACTGCAAATATTAATAATCAAGTGTATTTAATATTTAGATCAAACGGTAGATTAATCACTGTGCCAATTATTGTATGTTTAGTAGTTTGAATTCTTGACTTCAGACATAAACCGCTCTAAATAAAAGCTCTTAGTTTTAAGCTACAAAACTATGCTTCAGAAGTAACAAGATTCACAGTTTTTAATATTAATAAAAAAATTAATATGTTTATTTCAGTGCTTGTAGAATATGAACATTTGAACTATTTTAATATATACCTCTGTTACAGAGCCTATAAGAAAATAGACTTTCATAGAAACCTTTACAAATGATTTCGATCTTGATTGGTTTGTTAATTCTTTTGGTATAATAAAAACATACACACAATCCTCTTTTCATTTTAAAATCACATACTGCAACCCTTACTGGATAAAGTTTTTATATCGTTCATACATACATATACCATAAATACATGGCGAAAACATGTTTTCATAATTCCACCTTACAGTATGTCATAATTCGCTCCACTTTTTCCTCAAGTTCATAGTTTATTACATTGTTATTGTACAATATGTTCTACATTATTGCCGGTGCTTTCTCATTGTGCACCTACTTTCACTCAATCGGTATATTCAACTCGATGTGCGTACACGATTTCCTCATTAGAGCGCTTTTGTTAGATACGTCACGGGCTTGTTTGAGACGTGTTCACGAATTACAAAATCAAAGGTATCTTGTAATTTGAAGTATATCGACTGATACAAATTATATCACAGTAAAATGGAAGATCTCACAAAAAATAACTTAGAATTTATAATTTGATTATTCTACTACATCTTTAGAGGTTTAACATTGCGTCTTGCAATAAAAATTATTAATACTTGTATTATTTTGATGACCGATTTTTTTGAATAAATTGAAAAACGTTTAAAGTATGATTATGTCTCTGAATTTCGTGCTCAAGTGGCTTCCTATATATAAATATAGGTCTTCATCGGAATGCTAGTGTCCTTTCGCTTTTGTTTAATACACTGTTAAATGCACAAGCTCTTTCTTATCTCAAGAAAAAGTATATATAGGTCTTCGGAAAACTGACTATTAAAAATACCTCATCACTCGTCGGAACTCTATGGAAATTATTTTACTGTGCAGGCCACTCGTCTTTGAAATTCTTGCCAGCAGATATCAGACTTTTTTAAATCCTTGCCAATCTTTAACAGACTTGTGAAGGAATATAATCTGAAAAGCTATTCCTAAGCATTTATTTTACTTTCTTTTGGCCTTTTTTGTATTTATTTATAAAAGAAAATGGTAAATTTAGAAAATTAATTATGTATAAATCATAACCAAAATAAAAGATTAGCAATTAATCGAAGTTTCGGCTTTTATAAACTCTCATTAGAACACATAATTCACCCAAATTAAATATGTTAATTTTTGAATGATTTTGATACCAATCGATTCTTATTAGCATACGTAATTAAAATTCCGAAGTTAAACTTTATTATTGGTTCGGTGTAATATGAAAGGGAAGATATATGATGATCAATAATATCGCGACGTTACTAAAGAAAGTGGGGCGCTTGAGGTATTTCTAAAAGAAGAAAACCTCTTGGAATATTACAAAAGTCGAACAACAATTCTATTCATGGATGCTTCTTGTATTATGGGAATTGATACAATAAAGTTATATGAGTAATAATGTCTGTCATCACATTTTTTTGTTAGTATTTATGTGCTATGTAATGCATATCGAATGAAATTTATTTACAACTTAATACAAGTATTTACAATAAATACATTTAAAGCATTATATTAATTACTATGTACATAATATGAAATATATACTAGTACAATGAAGCTAAAACTAAAAGCCTTAAAAATATAATAAAATAAATAAAATATATTATTAAAAGGAGTCCCTTTAGGCAAGGTTCCGAAGATACTGGCAGCGTTCCCCCTTTGAATAGCTAGACTAATTCTTTGTCCGAGGTAGCTACCAGCGCTTCGGTCTCCTGTGATGTCGACTAACCTCTTTGCTATTTCCTAAAATGCTAAGTTCGCCTTCGTAGAGCATTGTTTCTGTCAAACGCTTCCTTCGCTTCATATCATTCTATTGCTAAGTGTGCTAGATGAAGGATTTCTTGCCCTTTACGACGCCAACATGAAAATCGGTTAGCCCTAATTATCCATAAAACCAGAACCATGCGTCTATTTGAACATCATTATTAGCTTCTGCTCTGTATCCACACTAATATTACAAATGTGAAAGTAACTTTGTCCGTTCTCACGCTTAAACCGCTGAACCAATTTTGATGTGTCATTAAAGAGATAGATTGGACTTTGAAAAAGAGCATGGGCTAAGAAGAGGGTAAAATAGGGGTGAACGTAATGAAGTTCTATTTTTTTTTAATTTATGCGACAGAATAACGTTTTCTGGGTCAGCTAGTGCTTTATAAAACAATAGTTTATTCCTAAAGTACTGTCTACTTATTTATTACCTTATTATTAATAACCTAATAAGTATTAATGAAATAATTAAACAACTTTTTACCGATTTTACGTACTTGTTTGATCTATCGATCATACAATTAAAATAATTTATGAGATGTAGACGCAACTTCAAATGATTGGTAACAAACGTGAAAGCTAAAAAAATCATATTATTGTGTAAAGCTTATATACTTGTATACACAAAATGAAAAAATTCTAATCTGTTCTACATTAGCTGATGTAAATAAAATAGTTCTCACATGAAAAGAAATACAGAAACGTTTTAGTACAATATAATGTCAGACGTTCAAATCCACATTGGCCGGAGGCTAACAATATTTTCCGGATATTTTTACAAAATCCGATTCCCTTCGCTACAAATCCGCTTCAATATTTGTTGTTGTTTTAGGACAGCTTAATTCTGAATTAATCTTGGAAACACCTTACTACAGTTCACTGGGGAGGTTGGGTTGAAAGAAAAACGCTGCCAAACAAGAAGTTAATTAGTTTTATATTTAAATGCAATTTATCGTACTGAAAGTTTTGTTCTTTTATTTCTCGAGAGACTCGACTTTATTAAAGCAGTTAACATGGAGTCTGTGATGTTAATAAAATAGTTTATTTATTTATAAATAAACTCCTTAGTTAAAATACAGATGCTTCCTCCAATCGAGTTAGACAGAGGAAACTGATGTAAATCTTTCGGTATTTTCTATAATATATGTGTTTTTGGATTTGACCGCAGAATTAGATAGAAAAAACCTAAATTATAAATCAACCTTCATTAAACAGTAAAATAAAATATTTATTTTGTTTTATATATTTCACTAACGAACTTAAAAAATTAAATTCATTTCTGATTTCGAATTATGAAAAATGCTTAAGGCACCTATGAAGTTTTGGGACTAACTTCTTCTTACGAAAGAAAAGTTCCTTAAACAAAACTAACACTACCCTAAAGATGTTTAAGATATGATAGTAATATTTATAGTAACTTAAATACTTGTATTCGAAATGGAATATTTCTACTTTTTAAAACTATATACTCTCCGTAGCTCATTAAAATTCTGCTATTTTAATACAAAATAAAAACTCGCTGTTCGAATCAAAGCAAAGCCGCCACTATTAATGAGAGATAGTTATATCAAGTATTTTCAATGCTTTCAACGCACCTTACGTTTTCCCATAAAATTCAGGAGAGGGGACAATGTTCTCTGTGTTTTTGTCAAGTAATAAAACGTGAACGTTTCGTAGTTAACTCGTCGCGCAATTTAGGTTTTAGAAATTTCTTACCGTCATATACACTGAGGCTATAAGTTTGAGGTTCCAATAAGAGAGTTTAGTGAAGCTGAGTGAAATATTATGAACGTTAGTCCTAATTAAAGGACATTGTTTTAGTGTTTTAAAAGTAAGTATCCACATATTAGCGGTGGTGCCTTGCAGTAAAACGGTTAACATCATACATATTTAATCGACATTATTTGAGAATTCTCTACGTGGTAGGGCCCCAAGCCCGTCTGGATGGCGACCACCTTTGGTCTTAAGTATGCCGCCATAATAACCTTGTGTTGTGTTCCGGCATTAGTGACCCAAGTTCCTGTACCCTTATGGGACAGCAGCGTGTTCGCGATGCCACTGGCGTTGCTAACATCTATAGGCGACGGTAACTGCTAAATTCTAAGCGGGCTGTCAGCCTGTCTGCTGTTCTACGCAATAAAAAAAATCAGGATTTTTTATTGGTGTAGGACAGTAGAGTAAAGACTTAGAATTTAGCAGTTACCGTCGCCTATGGGTGTTTGCAACGCCAGTGGCATCGCGAACACGCTTCTGTCCCATAAGGGTACAGCAACTTGGGTCACTAATGCCGGAACACAACACAAAGTTATTATAGCGGCATACTTAAGAGCAAAGGTGGTCGCCATCCAGACGGGCTTGGGGCCTACCACGTAGATAGGGTGGATTGTTTTGTCGCCTTTTACGATAGTTCGACCCTGGCCGCAGAGGTCAGTATTCCTTCCCCGCCCCTGCACGGATAAAAACTCTACCAGGATAATTTTTAAGCGAGTTGTTCGCCTGATATACTGTAATACTTTAAATGACATTTTTATTAACTTATTCAATCGCGTTTTAGTGAAAGTACATTTTTATAGAAACTCTTAACTTTCTGACTTTTTACTGTCAGTTCAAACAAACTATTAATGCCATTCTCGCTATTAACGCTGCTATAATAAGCTGTAAAAGCTATGATTTAACCAAACATCTATGTATAAATATAAAAAGGTCCATTAATGAGTAAGTCAATTTAAATAGTGTTTTGAACTTAAACTAATCAAACTTTACATTAATTAATCACACCCGCTCTCCGCTACGCTAACAGCTCGCACTCCTACCTTAGCTGTACTCTACTAGAGATACCTGTTATAAGTAATTATCAGTTAACAAGGGGAGGTTCGAGACATAAAACCTGAAAAGATATCTCACAAATTTTATTGCACCCTTCAATTAGAGTAAATAAATAATGAAACCTATGACCTGTTACTCACTAAAATTTGGGTTGTAAGGCCTTTCCAGTAATCAATTATGGCATAATTTGTAACTTTTTCCCAAGATGGCGTGTACCGCATTAGGCAGTATTTCTAGCGAACTCTGCAAATAATGAAATATGTGTAGCAACCAATAAGACTTGTACGAACGTGGCGGTATAAAATCCGTTCCCAGTAAGGGAAGTCCAACTGTGGGATATAATGGGCTGGTACATAAGGAATTTATTACTAATTACCTTCGTATAGAAGATAATGCAATATTTCACAAAAAATTTAGTTAATTATTTACTTCATGACTTTTTAAACACAGTGATTATTAAGTTCAAGTTTAAGATGAAATTATTAATATAATCCATTTTAACGGCAACAGAAATTTGTCATCACATGCTCAAGCAGGCCATTTATAGGAACACAAAATCGGCATATTGGCTGATAAAGCACAGCCTTATTAATCCGGTGTTAGATTTATTGCGTAAATAAATCAATACAAGTGCGACAAATAAGCCCATTGACACAAAATACTGTAGAACACAAAAGTTAGCTCATGTTTGTAGTTGATACCTACATCGCTAGATCTGTTGTCTAGTTCTTATGAAAAGTTTGATGTACAAAAATTAAAATTAAGTACATTGATGTATTGTGCTGGTTGGCAGTCTGGTTCAAGATTTGACTCTGTAGTTTGCACTAACAAGAAGAATAAAGCCGTGTCTCGACACCAAAGAGTTTTATAATAAACGGATCACACCTCACACACTGCCTTTGGAGGCCGCAACAAAATAACACTATCCAGTAATTCAATTTAGCTTTGGAGGGTAAGACTGTAGTCGGTTTCGTAAAAATAAATTAAGCTATATATGTTCTTGTACCACCTCCTTGATACAAGAACAATACAATTATTGCGTTTATATATTTAAAATAATTTATCGTGGATAACCCAAATAAAGGACAAATAGAGGACATTGTCTATGTTACTACTTACGAACATCAGGTTGCGATTTGTAAACAAAACTTTTTATTTTCATCACATAAACAGTGTAAATCGTTGTTACATCGAGTACTCACACCTCTCGGAATAGCCGAGATGTCGTGTCCACTTGTGATATTTATGAATCGAGCAGTACCCGAGTGCACGAAGTAAGAAGCTTAACTTCTGGAGTTTCCACCTTTTGCGCACAGCACAGATTGGATTCCTTTCGCGCTCAGATTTTTTTTCTCTTCTCTAAATTTATATCCTTCTTATTATGAATTGACAACATTTAGTACATATATTTTTCACATTTATCTTATTCCATTCCCTAAATTAAACTCTGTTAGTGAGGAGAAAAGGTTTCATAAATTGTAATTTTTTCTTAGTGTATTTATTTCTTCGTTGACAGCTAATCGTTGTCCACTGCTGAACATAGGCCACCCAAAGTTTCCGCCACAAATCCCAGTCCCTTATTTTTACCATCCAGCCCTGAACAGCTACGTCACGCAGGTTGTCGATCCATCATACCGGGAGGCATCTTGCACTATGTTAACCGAGACCCAGGTTCCACTTTAGGGTTCGGTTACTCCAGCGCCCATCAGTCCTGCAACGTCTTGATCAGCCCACTGCCATTTTAGAACACATGTTTTGTACTGATTTGATTAATGTCAATGTTCTCTGTACATGATATTAATGCCATGGGAGGATAGTAAAAATTATTTTACAAACGACTTAATACTAATTTGTTAGTTACATATCTTATGTATTCTTAGAAGTAACTTTTATATCAATTAATTTTAATCTAGTTTCTTATTAACTATTCATTAATATACCCAGTTATTAAAAATGCATTCCCTTTATTTACGTAAAAAATATAATACCTTCATGTTAATATTATTACATCTTGCAAGCACAAAAACAAAGTATAAAATGAAATTGCATTGCTTTATTTTGATCCCAATATATTCGTTTTAAATTAAATTTGTCTGAATAAACTACTCTCTTTGTGAGGTAATTCCAAAGGCACTCAACTCTAGTATTTGCTTTGACCTTTATTGGCCATTTTTTTTTTTTTTTTTTTTTTTTTGATCTCGGGGAAAAACCTCTCTTGACGGGTTCCCCCGGCCCGGGGGGACCGAGGGATATGTGGGACTCCGGGAAAGATGTTCGGCCATCCGACTACCCACTAAAAAACCCCGCTGTTCTCCTATCGCCTACGCCCGGGCCCACGGATATATGGCCTGCCGATCTCGTGGCCCGGGCCGGCGCCGGCCCGCCCTTTGTCTTGAGGCGGGCCCCTTCTAAAGTGTTGGCGCCAGGGGGTCAGGGTTTCGTCCCCCCGGCGCTCTCCTAACAACTCTAGGAGTTGAGGGGGGGGCCGCGGAACAGCACGCAGCCCTCACCCTCGCGGCAATAGTGCGGGCGGCGGGTCCTCCCCCGAGGGGCCGCCCGCGGCCGCTTTTTACGGTGGCCGGAGGTCGTTACTGGCCCTCCGGCGCCGCCGGCGTGGCCTGCGTTGGCGGGAGGGGAGTGTGGTGGTCGACTCCCGCTCCCGCTCCGCCGCCTCCTTTGCGGACATGACTGCCTCGCAGAAGGAGGCGACGGCCGTCCATCCAGGATCGCCCCCGACCATGGACAGAACCAGGGCCGGGAGCGACAGGTCCACGCCGATTTGGGCGACGAGGGCGCGGCGCTCCTCGCGCCACGCAGGGCACACGGCGACAGTGTGGTTCACCGTGTCCTCCTCGTCGCCCGCGCCACAGTGGTGGCACCCTGACGTCATCTCCCGCCCTATGCGACACAGGTACCTCCCGAAGCAACCGTGCCCCGAGAGGACCTGCGTCAGGCGGAAGGTCAGGGCGCCGTGGCGCCTTTCCACCCATTCGGCCAGGACGGGCCTCACCGCTTCGATGGTGGCGAGGCCCGCGCTAGGGTGCGCGAGGCGCTCCTTCCACTCCACGACCTTTACTGGCCATGTTGTATCCTCTCACAGCAGTTAGTCGACTATGCGGCAAAAACTTCAAAGCTTATAAATTTTTAGTTCAGTTTCAATAAAATTCTTCCTTTGAGGAAATTAAAAACAAATGCTGTTGACGTTTTAATTCATAACTTATGAAGTGCTGTAAACCTCGGTTTATTTAAAACTAGCAGCCCGCCCCAGCTTCGCACGGATATTTAACAAAAATTTCAAAATTAAAAATTATATACACACACATAAACCCTGCTATTTGCGTCAGGTTACTAAAAATATAAAATTATAAAGAAAGTTTGAATATTATTATTTCTATGAACTTTTATTTTAATGATTTTTTTTATTATTTTTTATTTATTTTACGTAATTTTTTAATAAGTATTTTTTTCTAATTTTTGTAAAAACCCCAGTGACGCACGCCTACATTGCATTATGGTGCTGCCTAGCTAGCCGAACAGGGCGGCTACCACGTAACATTTTTCTAATACTTACATTTTTAAACTCGTGATATCTTTCGAATGGAATATCCGAATTGAATAATTCAAAAAGCTATATAAAGGTATTGAAGCAGTTTTGAATATGAAGTAATTTATTTTAATAAGGATTAATACCAAGATACAAATAAAGAGCCTTTTCTAGGAGCGGCATTTCAATTAAATTTTTAAAATAAAAGAAAACTTATTGTGGCATAACTATAATAGTTAGACATATGCTATCGCGACAATTTTTATAAATTGTTCTGCAAAGTCATAGTACATTATTTTATTCTATCATCAAGAGTTTTCGCAGCGCACGCGATTTAAATAATATTTTAGGTAATTTTTTACACATTGGGTTACATTATTGGAGTTTTACTAAGGATCCCTAATTTTTTTGAAAATATAATATAGCCTATGTCATCCGGGGATAGTGTAGCTTCCCAACAGTGAAAATTTTTTTTAAATCAGGTCAGTAGTTTCGGAGCCTATTCAATGCAAACAAACAAACAAACAATCAAATCTTTCCTCTTTATAATAGTAGTATAGATGACTTCAAGATGGTAGCTAGACAAAAATACTCAAAAAACTTGGAAGCTTCTAAAGCTTTTTTCCGTCACTTTAGAAGATCAAACTGTAACTACAGTACTCCCGTAAATATTAATATTACTAATAAAACCACAATATAAATAATATTTTTCCTTATTATAATAATATGTATTGGTAAAGAAGGAAAATGTTTATAGTCAATAAAATCCATCATACTCGAGAAGTGAACTAAAGAATATTTTGTTTCTGGGAAATATTTAAAAGAACTCATGCAAATAAATAGTCGGTAGCTAAAGAAATAAAAGGGAAACTAAATAAATCGTGGAGAAATGTCGACAGTTGTTCCCCTTTCCCTTTCGATAAGATTCAAGTTAAGCAAACCGTCTTTATAACTACTTCGCCGTCAATTATCATTAGAATATCGAATCTGGGTACGGGAAAGCGATCGTAACTCAATATTAGTGCCCAATAAAGGTGAATGATAACCCTACTTTGGAACCTTCTTTTATAGTGCGATACTTTTATATTAACATAAATTACTACACCAAGAAAATTGTGTTTAAAATGAATTACATTATAAGTTAATGTAGTAATTTAACAGAAACAAGTAATTAACAGTAGTAGTGTTAAAAACATTTAAGAATTCTCAAAGGGTTTGTCTTCTTTTTCTCCGTGCAGAGGCGGAGAAAGAATACTAACCCCTGCGGTCGGGGTCGGCCTGTCATAAAAGGCGACAACCCACCGTAGCTACGTGCTAGGATCCTAATGCAAAACACTAATTTCTTGCTGGTCAATTTTAGCCCTTACGTCTTTCGCTAATAAACGTAACCACTAACTAATTCCAACTAAAATGCTGTTTTCCCAAAATAATGAAATGTCACATAATCATTTCTTGCAATAAGCCGACGATTTATTGAAATAGGAAATAACCAAAATTTAAATCAATGTAGGTACTGCCATGATGACTTAGCAACTATGTCGTCAAGGGTAGTGTTTCCGAGAATAAATACAGAAATGATTTTTATTTTAGTGCTCTAGAAATGACACCAGAGATGTCATTTGTACGGCAACTATAAAAAGAAACTATAACAAAGTTATATAAAATATAATATGTGGAATCGGTACAACAAGTTCTTTTTTCCACTATCCCCTTTTAGCAGTCTTCTTAACATCTCATATCTTTTACGCAATCCATCCATCTTTTCTTTGGTTTGCTCTTCTTTCTGTAATCATCCCTATTCCTTTTCACATAACGTACTCAACTTAGTGTGAAGATACAGATTGTAGTGTGTGATGGTGTGTAAATTATATGTAGGTTTGAACTTGTTAGCTAAAAGGAAATGTAAAATAACAAAAATGTAATATTTTGAATCGTACGTAATATACATAGTATACATTTTCAAACATAGATACTAGACTAGACCGCTAATAGTTAATCTGCATTGAATGTTATCATAAAATGCCTAAGCGTGCCAACCGACCGGGTCACTGATATTATAATGTATTCCGTGTGAACAGACTTGATGCGTAGAATTTGTGATAAGGACGACTCTTTAACATGGTTTACTGGACTATTATTACACACGGACAACTCATGAGGAATGTCACTTTATACGCTGCTGGCGCTGCACTATTTCCCGAGGGGGTTATAAAAACATCAATTGATTAAATTGTCATTATTACACCTTTTGTGAGGAGTACACATGGTTTTATTATTCATGTTGAAAATCAGATAGCTGTACCTAGAAGTCTCTAGAAGCGTATGTACATCTCCATGCTTTGAAGAAAATCTGAGCTACCTAACTATGTATTTATTTATATAATACGTATTTATTTACAAAAATAAACATGTGCGCAGTTCACACGTGATAGAAGTGAAACCTTGAAAAATGTAAACTTTAATATAACACCGCACAAAGAAAAAACCAAAAATATAGGAAACACTTTTATCTTATTTTCCCCACATTATATTCTAAAGATATATATATATATATATATATATATATATATATATATATATATATATGTGTGTGTGTGTGTGTCTACAATGCGCCCGAAGTTCTGGGGTGAAATTATTAATATTAATTAAAGTTTACGAATTTCAAATTTTGATAAAAACTGTTTCAAAATTATATTAAACTAAATTAAACTATTATCCAAAGTAGATTCTTTATAAAGGAAAAAGAAAAACAAAACTCAACTGTATTTCTTTGTAATAAAGTCGCAATTCGAAAAGATATGTATAATTAATGCAATGCAATCATTTAAAAATTACATTAGAATAAGCCTTTAGCCATTATTAATAAGGTAGGTATTATTGGAGCAAAAAACAAATACTGTGACTTTTTCTGTTTCATCGAGTTTCAGATCACAACGATGCTGAAGAAGTTTTCACTTCAAAAATTGTATATGTGTAGTATATCCGTTGTGTATTACCCATAACATAAGCGCTCTGCTGGTTTGTCATGGTACATTTTTGTTTTAGGCATAATGGCTAACGAACGTCGGTATGCTTGCGGAGATCACAGGCTCGATTCCCGTCCAGCGTCTGCATGTTTGTGTATAATATATTTATTTACAAAAGAAAAGAATGTATGTAGTATATCAGTTGTCTAGTACGCATAGCACAAGTGCTATGCAACTTAGTTTGGTACTAGATGCGTTGTGTGAAATGTCTCAATATATTTATATTTTATTTATAATTAAACTACAATATTTTTGTATTACCATACACAATTTTTTATCCGTGCAGGGGTGAAGAAAGAATACTAACCTCTGCGGCTGGGGTCGGCCTGTCGTAAAAGGCGACAAAACAACCACCCTAGCTACGTGGTAGGGTCTCAAGCCCGTCGGGATGGCGACCATTTTTGCTCTTAAGTATGCCGCCATAATAACCTTGTGTGACCCAAGTTCCGGCGACGGTAACTACTAAATTCTAAGTGGGCCGTCAGCCTGTCTGCTGTCCTATAGCAATAAAAAAATACCAGGCCAAATTTTTATGAATTGTTGATTTTTAAAACATAAGATGGAACGCCATGAGATATTGACATATAATTACCGTAAATATATTGAAAGACAATGAACATTCATGTGCTTCAGTTTCCTAGATCCATATCATTTATTTTTTTTAGTTTCTTACACAGGAAAAGGAATTTTATCGCAAGGGAACTGATGTAAATAGGCATTCAGAAGTTTAGTTTCTATAATATCACGTAAATAAAATACGAGTTAAATAAACAGTGATAACATTCGTAATTCGTAAAGTGAAACTGCGGGGCGTCGAGACAACTTTAATTGATTTATTTCCATTTACATTACTGTCAACAGTCGTCGGCATCTTGTCTGTTGACTGTGATGAGGTGAAATGTTATTATAACTACTTTATTATCTTTTATCAAACAGACACGGTGTATTATTTATCTATAAATAACACAATAATATGCTTATTAGTCTTTTGCGTCAATTTAAATAAATCTGTAAAATTTTTATTTAAATACTTGTTGAATCCAGATATTAAAGAAATATGTTTGATAGATCGTATCCAACATCTCGATAAGAAAGTGTTTTTTGTAAAAGAAATAATTATACTCCCCATTCTAAACTTATTTTAAAAATAAAATTATTAAAAATACGCAAAAAATCTTACACATTTTCTTTGATTTAAGAAAGAACTTTTGAAATGAGTACAAAACATTTTAAGACTGCTGTTTTTTAAGTGACTGACGGGTAGGCTAATAATACTGGCCAGTGGAGGACCAACTTTAACGTTAGATTGTGTGTTATGTTTGTGGTATAATACGAGTAAATTTAAAGTTGTCGTGAAAACACTTGTATTAAATTTCATCACTGTTTAAATAGCTTAAGTAATCAATACCAATCACCGCATAGTATCGAACAACAGCATTAACTATATATACAGTATTGTCTGTAATTGAATTGTGTTTAATTCCATTAAATTCAGCGTTCGATGGTGTTAACGTTGTGCGTCGCGGCGTGGCTTGTCGCGTCGCCTCACGGAACAATCCTATTAGCGCTAGGTACGGTTTAAACCATCGTTGACATAATCTACGTTTAATTACATAAACCAGTAATTACATACTAGAGCAATAAGGTAACTATGACAGGATGGTGTTATGTAAAACGTTTTGTTCAAAATATTTTAATCGTTGACCACCCCATGATAGCTAAATGGATCAAACGTCAAGCAGTCATAAAAATCCAATAAACGAGTCAAGAATCCAATAAGTACATAATAATAAACAGTATAAATAAAGTAACATTATTTTTATTTAAAAAATTTTTATGTACTCTTAACTATTTAATCAGGATAATGCATAAGTTAAAACCAATTCATTAGTAGAGTTGAATATAAAAGACGTGTTATATTTTCTTATAAATAAAGTTATGCCATAAAATGTTACTACAAAGATTGAGCATATAACATTTCGTCGATGTTGGCAGTATAATGCGGCCTTGTGTTGCCGACTGGAAATGAGGTGTTTTCATATATATTGTACGTATAACAATATATCATAAAACTCAATCCACAAAATACCAAGTGTATAGAATTAATGCATAATTATGAACTGTTTTATATCTACACTATGTGAAAGATAACATGGCTTAATAGAGCGTGATTGATAAAATAATTACTGATAAAGAAAACTTGGATGAAAGTATATTTTTTGATCCCATTTGATATTTTATATGAACTATTTCTATTTCGAGTGCGTAAAAGATGATATGGCAAAAAAGGGTGTTTAATAATGAGATGACGGTTAACAGAGGAGAGTGGAAGAAAAGAACAAGCTCTGCCGAGCCTACATAGTTTGAGATAAGGGCAGGAAGAAGAAGATTAGATATCGAACTATAGGATAAGACTCAAGGAAGAAATACTTTACGATTACTCTAGCGTAAATCTTATATCTTTAAACGAGCAATTCTTGTATATTTATATATTTTCATGAAATTTAGTATACGGGGGATTTCGGGGGCAATAAATCGATCTAGCTAGGAATCATTTCTAGAAAATGTTAAAATGACTCTTCCTGACATCTATCGGCGAATAATAATACTATTTTTTTAAATTGCTTTAACGACACAACAACACTAAAGCTATTCCAGCAGATGGCGTTGTTAAGTAACACGAAGTCAATGAGTGTTTGCTTTGAGGTTAGACTAAGAAAATCAATTGTTAATTTCCAAAAAACACAATTTATAAAAAAAATAAAAATACCGAGCAAAGCTCGGTCATCCGGATATTTTGTATTAAACTAATAAAAATAAAGATATATACTGTGACATTTCGCACAGGTCCACTTAGGCCCAAAGTAAGCAACAGAGCCCTTGTGTTATGGGTACTGATACTTATCTTACTTTTATATTTTCTTTTATAAATACGGTTTCAAGAGCTATAAAAGGAAATGAAAACTATACATACTCAGATGAATAATATGTGTGAATTTTTGAGGCTTTATTTCTGAGGATAAAGCTGAAATCTGATCGAGACCAGATCAGGGACGTATTGAAAAAAGGCCAGGTCAAGAGTACCTTAAACCGAAGAGCGTGTGTGAAGGGAATAATGAATAGTGGACGAAGCGAAACAAGTATGTAAGGATCGTAGCAAGTGGAAAGAAGTGGTCTCTGCCTACCCCTACGGGAAAGAGGCTTGATTATATGTATGTATAAAGCTGAAGAAAGTGATACTCAAGTTGTAAATGGTCTCAGGTTGTCCTGAAATGTCTGAAAACCTGCATATCTACCCTATATCAGCGTTATTTGAAGCGCACATTATGGTTATGTTAGCCGACGCACATTATGGTTATGATATGACACTGTTTGTGCAAAAATATAATTCATTAAGTACTGGGTAGATGTTTGAATGCAGCAATAGTATCCTGTTATTATTTCTTCAAAATATGACCTCTTACTGATTTGGGTGTTGGTTCTAAAATTAAGAGAACTATACCAATGTTGGCCTTTAAATATTTGCGTTAGGTAAATGTTGTTTTTTCTTTAGTTTATTTATACTATTCCATTTCTGCGTCATCAGATTATGATGGAACAAAAAATATCCAGGATCCAAGGTCAGTGGTTATAGTTTCCGATTTGTATAAGGCGAGTAAAGTGTATTTATTCCATTAATAGCATTTACTTTAGCAATTCGTTCGTAAATCGTGTTACTACAATTGTGATCGGGCTAGATAAAGGTTTTTGTTAGCAAAAAACGTACAATGTTACGTTATTTATTGCACTCAATAAGGCTTCTATAAGATTTTCATGTAAGAAACATACTTTTCCTTTCACTTCGCACAAATTGCGCAATTTAATTTATTTATTTCGTAGTAGTAAACGTTCTGACTTCGCCCGAATGCTGTTCGTGTATATACCTATATATTAATCTATTCGCTAATTGAAATTTAAAGGTTCAGATAAAGGTAGGTTATATACATATAGACTATTGCACCATAAGAACTACAACAAGCCATCGACACTCCATCAGCATTTCATAGAGTACAAAACGTTGTCAGTCGCTGCACATGCGAACATTTTTTATATACGCAATATATTTCCAGTGTAAATTTGTTGTTATATATTATCCAGCCATTTTAAAAAATCTTAAATTTTCACGCCTTTTATTGATTGAAAAAATAATTTGAAGATCAGTATAAATTTAGTTTTAATGTAAGATCTTATTCTTTAGTTGGGCCTTACCATTATTTATCTCTCATGAATTTATTTGACCCATAATATTTAGTAAATTACAACGAAAGTTGTCTTATTTTTTATTGCTGAGGTACAGCAGACAGGCTGTGAGCCCACTTAACAGTAAACAGTTAACGTCGCCTATGGATGTTTGCGATGCTAGGGGCACCGCGAACACGCTGCTGTCCCATAGGGGTAGAGGAAGCTGGGTCACTAATACCAGAACACAACACAGGGTTATTATGGCGTCATACTTATAGATCACGGGTGGCTGCCATTCACACAGGCTTGGGGCCCTACCACGTAGTGGGTTGTGAGTAGGGTTGTTTGGCGCCTTTTACGACAGGCTGGCGCCGGCCGGAGAGGTTAGTATTCTTACCCCCCCCCCTGCACGGAGAAACTATTTATGCGTCGCCAAATATTCTAATCGTAAACATGACATACGAATAGTTTGTTGAGAACAACATAGATAGATAGATAGATAACATTTTATTGTAAACCAATTATATAAAAACAATGAAACTTATTTACACAATCATATATAGTAACGTAATCATATATATAACATATATAGTAACGTTACTAATCTACGTAGATTGGATTATATTGTACAAAGAGTGATAATATTACCAGGCTAATATCCAATTTTGTTGCCATTTTACGTATAAAATTATTACTAGCTACCAAAATATATTCAAATTGTATAGCTGTAAAAATTTAAATCAAGCATCCCAGACAATATCTGAAGAACACGAAATTCTTGAAAAACCTATTCCGCAACATGTTTTGTAATGTCAAATAAACACGAATAATTGAAACATGGTTAATTTTAGGGTGAAACATGTATTTGTAAATATAATTAGTGTTGCGAACCGAATCTAATCAATGCAACGCAAGCTGTGTCTCGTTGCAAAACACCCATTCACCAGCGGAGATATGCATGCATAGTGCGAACATAAAAAATAGATAATTATGGTTGTGAACTTACATCATAGATCTGAAATATAAATTTTATCTTTCAGTAAATTACTCGCTGTGTATCCGTATGTAGTAATATCCGCTATAATATTAATTAATTGATTAAAGTATTGTTCGCTTTGTCACAAAATACATTCAAATTGAGAAAAAAATATCGCTTAAGCTTAATAAAAACACTAACCGTCAATCATTTTCTAAATTCTTAATTAAGACAATCTTTCTAATATGAATTATGATGTCCTTTGGAGCCTATATTGTTTCGTTAGCTGGCCAATTTTTGCTAAAGTTGTGGTATAACTAGATAGATTCGTAAAACCCTTTTAGTTCGTTGAGTTTGTTTGAAAATTGGATTAGATACACCTAAATTTGATTTTTAATAGAGAAAATCAAATAGTACCCATTAGATAGTGCTTAGGAGCTTATTAGGAATAATCTTGACACCATTTGCTCCCTTAAGAACGACATAAAATGCCCGGTCTCCTCATTAGCCATAACTGAACAGCCGCTGAAAAGCAAGCTATCTGAAATAGTAGCAGAAATTATTCACTAAAATTACTTTAATTTACTAAAATTACTTAAAATTCTAAATAAGTAAAGCTATAGTTTGTGCAATCAACAGGGCGACATAAGTGCCAGAGCAAAATAAATGCAAGTAGCTTCATGACGTTAACTGTCGGGGGAGAGCATTTCATTTTTATCCATTAGTGGCCTGATACGGCAAGACAGCGAGCTAAGCTGCAACGAGCAGACTGAAATAAGTGAAATATTTCTAAAATTCCACCACGTTATACGTTAAACAACGTTTATTTTTAGTTTAAGCGGTTTAACTCGGCAGTGCAAGTAGACAGACGAAGTGTTCGCAACCTTTCAGAGAGAAACCCTTTTAAATGTGAACCTATTACAATTTATAGTTATAAGGATTATTGCTTTGGGTAGAATAGAAATTCCTAATCTTCCTGTAGAGAAGTTTAAAGTGATAAGAGAACATCTAAATGGGGTCTACATATTCATAAATGGGTATAGACATGTATAATTGTTTTTCACATTAACTTGAGCAGGTATAAACCTAGTGGAACATGTCGTTAAACTGAGGGTAAAAATTGAGGACGATTAATTTTCAGAATGGTTAAAATTTGTGGACGTTAAGTCACGTTTTTTATAGGAATGCATTTATCTATATTCATATATTGTATATAAAATACTATATCATACGTCAAAGTACTTAACATTAATTTTGAAACAAGCAAAGCAGTTCTCTATTGCCGATGCAATCTGGTTCCAACACACATACCTAACAGAGCTTAAAGTTCGATATATGGTTATAATACATAGCTAAGTGATTAATGCATAATATGGCATGATAATAAGAGATAATTATTTATACGTAACTTATATTTTATTTATATTACATGATATATCTTCAAAGATCTTGAGTTTCGATTCATGTAATGTTCAGTCATAAGCGATGGAAATTCCGTGCATTACATAACTATAGAGTTTTATTGGCACGCAGCACCCAGACTGAAACATTTTGCAGATTAATACGAATATTATGTATCTGTAAAGTTGACATACGAGATTATATATACAAATACGCTTGTACTACTACTGTTGTGATTAAAAAGTAAAGAGAAACAATTCCCCATCAGGAGCCGTATCGGTCCAAAAGTAAAAATTAGAATTATAATATTAATAAAAGTTACCTATTAATATGTTACGTAATGTTATATAATTTTTATCCGTGCAGGGGCGGAGAAAGAATACTAACCTCTGTGGCCGGGGTCGGCCTGTCGTAAAAGGCGTCAAAACAACCCACCCTAGCTACGTGGTAGGGCCTCAAGCCCGTCTGGATGGCGACCACCTTTGGTCTTAAGTATGCCGCCATAATAACCTTGTGTTGTATTCCGGCATTAGTGACTCAAGTTCCTGTACCTTTATGGGACAGCAGCGTGTTCGCGATGCCACTGGCGTTGCATACACCTATAGGCGACGGTAACTGCTAAATCCTAAGCGGGCCGTCAGCCTGTCTGCTGTACTATAGCAATAAAAAAAATGTATTGTAAAAAAATATAATTAGATAAATCTGCAAAGTGCACCACAATCACGTGTTGATGGTGAAGTACATAGGAATCGTGTAAGCAATACCGGTGAGAGTAACCTAGCTCTAGTATATTATCTAGGGGGAGCCCTGAGTCCAGTACCTACTTAGATTTTCAAAGTATATATATGAAAATTTGTAAAATAATACTATATGTATGTATACTTCATACCATTGTTAAATATAGGTAAAGAAAAATAGAAATCACTTTCAAATATCGAATTCTAAGCATATTTATATGCATGTAGGGCTCTTTTTAAATAATAAAGAAAATTACCGTTACTTCGAAAGTGGGCCGAACACCTTGAAATATCAGTTTCGCTTTTATTGGTTGTGACTTACCAGTTCTGTAAGGATGACTTTTCTGGGCGTAAGTTTGTAGCTTCTAGTTTAATAACTAGAAGCTACAAACCTAACAATTAGATGTTTCTCGAAATGGATGCACCTAAACTGAGGAGATGTACCATGAAATTCAGAAGCCATCTCTGTCAGTTATAATTTTTGCCAGGTTTATTTGGTACCCGTTAAAAATTATTACACGTAATTTAATAAACGAATATGTTGAATATTGAAGTTCGCCCTAAGTAGGATAATACAAAATTACATAAATTACTAAGCAGGATCATTGCTATCCTACTATTTAATATCAGGGATATCGCAAGCGTATATTTTAGAGCTTAAGGTCCACTGTTGATATGACAAAAATAACAAAATTGAGGCAGCGCTTTTTTCTTTCATAAACACGATAACAAAGGAGATGGGCTAGAATTGACAATAAAAAACTAGAGATGACAATCGTCTGAGCTCACAGCCTGGAAAGAATAATTGTATAACAGAGCCACGTAAGGTTGTAGATGTTATGTTGGACCAGAAGACCTTGGCTATAAGACAGGTATTGCCAAAACCTCAAGTAGGTTATCTATAGGATAAGGGTCGTGTAATAAAGTGAATGTAAAACCTACAATAAACAGTGGTTAGGATGTCCGTTGTTTTTTGCCCCTGGGTATCCTCTGATGATTTATGCCGTGCCTGCTCCGAATGTGATTACCAGACGTGTCGGAAGTGTCCTTAATGGATATAAACGTCGTATTTAACTGGCTAGTAAACAGCGGGCGGGTTTTGTATGTTGTAAAATTATATTGGGGGTTGTTATAGCTTTATTGTGCTCAAATTGATGTTTAATTCAATGTTAAAAGCTCTTAATTTTATTTATATTGTTACACATTTAATAATTTAGTTCTCAGTGTTCAAATTTAACTTCATTTTCTTTCGTCAAACTTAGATTAGTTTCGTGGACAAATAAAGATTTATCTAATTAGGTACATAATTATTTGTTTAAACCAGTGTTTTTCAATAATTTTGCATACGCGACCCGTTTAATGGTTGAAAAATTCTGGCGACCCCCTTGGCCCAAGGGATAGAGAGACAAAAAGTTAGTTAGTAATTTGTAATTTGTAAAATGAATAGATTTTGTAACAGATATCATGATTTCGATACATATACTAGTAACTGTCATCAATCATTGTTTTCTAATGTTGCGAAATAAAGTATAGTTTTATGTTAAAAAAAGTTAATAAATACATAACTTTACTTATATAATACTAGTTGACCCGGCAAACGTTGTTCTGCCATATGAAATTTCAAAAAGTAGCCTACATATGTTCTTTTCTAAGATACAATCTATGACTATACTGAAATTCATCAAAATTGATTCTGCGGTTTAGGCGTGAAAGCGTAACAAACAAACAAACTCACTTTCGCATTTATAATATTAGTTAGGATAGTATCTCAGTACAGTCAGTTTCGTCACAAAATACAGAAAACTATTTTTAAAAGTTCGGCATATAAGAAACTAATAACCATTACTCAGATAGGCACTTTCGGAATAGTATTTTTGTTGCGCCAATACGTCGTTCGTTAGGCGCTGTTATTAGGGGTCCGGCTCTTAATGAGAAAAAACGTTTCTCTCAATGATACTGGACTGACTTTTCTGCCACTCTGAAGTTTCTCGATTGCGTAAATATTTTCGTTCTTTATTTCTTTTGCGCAAATATAATGTTAAGGTTTAATTTCTGTACAGATCATCGGAAAATTAATCATATTATACATAAAATAATAATTTACTATAACTAGAATCAGTTTCTAATAATATAGATACAAGTCTTACATAGTAACATCCCATAATGAGCTCGGCCTCCCTTTGAACGTAACGGACAGTATATCTATCTGCCACACGAATTGGCGTGTTACGTATGTTCGATATGTATATCCATACTAATATTATAAATGCGAAAGTAACTCTGTCTGTCTGTCTGTCTGTCTGTTCCTCTTTCACGCCTAAACGGCTGAACGGATTTTGATGAAATTTGGTATGGTGATAGATGATAACCTAGAAATGGTCATAGGCTATAAATAATCACGCCATCGTTCTTAGGGGGTAGGCAGTAGGCAGATAACTAAATTGAGTTAGTGATTTTTTGTGCTTATCCGGTATCTATGAGAATCGGCCAACATCTATTTTTCATCCCCCTAAATGTTAGGGGTGACCCACCCCCAAAAATTTTTTTTTAATTTTTTTTAATTTTATTATTTATATGGCAGAACAACGTTTGCCGGGTCAGCTAGTAATATTATATAGCTATATGAATATATATAAATAAAATTTTACAAATGTGTGCACTAAATACTGGCCATTTCATTTTGAGATAGCTTTAATCCACATGGCTGTCTGGAAAAAATCGCTCACAGCGATAAGATCTCCAATTGTACTATTCGAATAAATAATAATGATAAATAATTGTATTCCATTCTACAAAATAAATATTACTTATTCTAACTTCACCTGTATCAGTAGATACAACCGAATTAATAGCTTGGACAAAGATGGTGAGCTTTGTCCATCCTAGTCGTTCAATTCGTAAGGTTTTGTGACCGTTAGCTTTGATTAGTTAAAAAAAATAAAATCATTTCCAAAATCTACATATAAGTAATGAGCCTTCGTGCTTATTCAAAATAAAAGATTTTCATGTAAGCCACAGAAATGTTTACTGTGTATCATTTTTATACCGAGCCATAATTTTTCTTACTGTTTTTTGAGAGTTGCCGACGCAAAAATGATGACGATAATAAACATTCATTATGAGGTTTTAGGCATGAAAATACGAAAAAAATAAAAGTAAGTTTGTGTATGTTTGTGTAAGTAGTGTGGTGGTAATATATTAATGTAAGCGACGAAAAAATATATATAATACAAATTACATAACACTATTATGTTTAAATATTTAAAAATTTGCTTACAATATTTACCGAGTAAGAATTAAATACTATAAATGGGCAACGCGCATTCGATTCCTCGTATAGTTATAAACGGAGCAAATAATACTAATACGGGATAAATATCAGTATAAGCTATATCTTATCGAAAATAACACCCTTTTATAAAATGACACCACTGGCTCAGTTGATACACAAGTGGCTTGTCATGGCCGTGTCAGAGGATTTCCATTTTTTAATGCTGTAGGACAGCAGACAGGCTGACGGCCCGCTTAGAATTTAACCGTTACCGTCGCCTATGGGTGTTTGCAACCCAGTGGCATCGCGAACACGCTGCTGTCCCATAAGGGTACAGGAACTTGGGTCACTAATGCCGGAACACAACACAAGGTTATTATGGCGGCATACTTAAGACCAAAGGTGGTCGCCAACCAGACGGGCTTGAGGCCCTACCACGTAGCTAGGGTGGGTTGTTTTGTCGCCTTTTACGACAGGCCGACTCCGGCCGCAGAGGTTAGTATTCTTTCTCCACCCCTGCACAGATAAATCCATAGGGACAATATATTTGTATGACATACTTATGTGTTTATTTTGGACTACTAAAAGAAACTTTAGAAGATTGATTTTTAAAGTATAACAATAATAGGTACATAATATCTTTCTTCTTCTAACAATTTTATTTTGGTTACATCAGAACCTATCACTACCAAGGTTCACTGTTTAATGTATATATTATGTACTATGTATGTATATACATTGCAAAACTTCTACACCTATGTTTGCATCACTTCCGTGATAATTCGGAACTCAGGGACCGAAGTAGCGTTGACATAGTGCAAAAATTATGTACTCATTGTGTCATCGTCTTTCTGTGACACTTTATTAACAATTTTAGCTAAAATTATAAAATAATTAAAACCTGGCGTATTTGATACAGTATAAAACGAAATATTTTAATGTTCATTTGAAAAACATAAAATAGAAAACATGGCGAGACAAACTTTTTCAAAACGCCAGCAATTAAGTACCACGTTGTAGCTTTCGGCCGGCGGTCATCCGTCCAATTTAAGCACGGCTTAAACTCAATTGGGTTTTCTGACTAACGTAACATGCTTTAAACCTACACGTTAGCTTGTTTATATGTAAATATACCCTGAATTTATACCCGACTGTTGAGATTCAGGATGTATTTTGTAATTTCAGTAGAACCACTTTAATTCGAACGTTGATAAGTCTTAAATATCCATAACTCGATCAAAATATTACCTTCCCGCCAGATCCAAAACGTCTATTTCTCAAAATGTTTTTCCCTTTGTTTGTCGAAATAATCAGTAAGTTCCTACAAGCACAAGTCTGTAGCTATAGTATTCCATAGCCGACGACGCGGGCGGCTTCAGGGCCTGCATATCACGGTGGGAGGCGTTCGAATCGGCGCCGGCGTATATCTGTGACTTTTCCTCGACCGCCGATGGGACTTTTCGGCACACTTTGAGCAGCTGGTCCTTCGACTTACAAGGGCAGCTGGGGCACTCACCCGACTGCTCCCCAACATTGCGGGACCGAACTCAGTGTGCCGAAAACTATATGAAGGGACCGTACGGTCAATGGCCCTTTACGGGGCTACCGTTTGGACCAAGCACCAGACGGCCAAAAGAGCTGCGTTGCTGTAAAAATCGCAGCGCACGCTAACCGTTAGGTCCATCAAGGGATATCGTACGGTGTCTTTCGAGGCAGCCTTGCTCCTCGCCAGATCCATGCCGTAGGATCTTGAAGCTCGGCTCTTGGTGTCGCTGTACCGGTGGCATCAGGAAGCTGTCGCCCGGGGTTCTCAACCCACGCCTCGTGAAATCGAGGTAAAGCGGGTGGAGCTCACTTGGTGGACCCAGTGCGGGCCAAAACACCGTCAAAGCGGTGCGGCCCGCCCCCCAACAATGGCTTGACAGGCGTCAAGACACTGTCGTTTCACGTGACATAGTACTCTCGGGGCATGGCTACTTCGGCACCTGTGTCGCATCGTCCAGAAAGAGCAAACAACAGAGTGCCACCACTGTGACGCCGGCAACGAGAACACGGCATTGCACACCCTGTAAGTTTGCCCCGCCTAGGCATTGGAGCACCGAGACCTCGTCGCTACCACTGGATCTGACCTTCTGACCTCTCGCTCTCGGCTATCATCCTAGCGATGGTCGGGAGCCAAGCGGGATGGAACGCCGTCGCCTCCTTTTGCGAACCGTCTGCGAAAGAAGCGGCGGAGAGGGAGAGAAACGCGCCAGGCTCCCTTCTCGCTTACGCAGGGCCACTCGTCGCCGGAGGTTAGTGACAGACTTTCGGCCACCGTAGTGAATGATCACGGGCACGGCCCCTTGGGAAAAGGCTGCAGCCCTCATACATGGCCGAGAGAGGGGCGCGCGCGGGTGTTTCGTGCACCTAGTTCACCCCTGCGTGAAAAAGAAGATACCGGGGTTCAGCATACCCCAGCTTTGAAGAGGCCCTTGAAAGTGGGCCAACATCAGTCCGGGCCACGGTCTGACTGATTCGTCGCGTCCCGCGGCCTTGGCACTCAAGGCGCGTGAAGCAACATCGGGGTTGTTTTAGTGGGTACAAGCGACGTGCGTCCCCCAGCGTAGAGAGGGTGACGTACGGGCGCATTACACGTGGAGTCCCACACTACCTCGCCACCAGTTCCCACGCGGCTGGGAGCGCGGCAAGCATTTCCACCATCCAAAAAAAATTAAAGAAATAAAATGAATAATTAACAGTATACATGCCATATTCTCACAAAAGTGGGTGCGTAGGTTAGCCACATCGATTGTTTTTAATTAGATTAATTTGGTTTATGTCATAATAACGATCTAAATTTAGTATTTTTGATTGAACTCCAGTGTGACACCACTTAGTCGCACCTTAGTATGTCAAAGCTAAGATTTCAGCCACCGAAACTACTAACTATGTACAGTCTTAATTAGTTTTTACTTTGTGGTCAGTAGAACTTTAATTGACCATGATATATTTTTCAAAAGTTTATAGCTGACATTACTTAACACAGGTGAAGACTATCTTTTGGTATACTTATTTATATCGTCAATACGCCTTCCAAATACAATATTTAGCACTCAATACATACACATATTAGAAAAAATGCTAAACACAAATATCATAGATAATTCAATCAACAATACGTCGAGAGTAGGTTAATGGCCAGATATTTTCGAAAGTCGATATTTTAAACAAATATTTTGCACAGGCCGCACCTTCGTTTATGTTATAAAGAATTTTCAGCTCAAGATGGGCTTTACACGCAGCTGTAGATATTGACATAAAATTTGCGAGCAATTTCATCGTATATTATCATAAAACAGACCACATCAGCAATGTTTAGAAATACGACAAGTCCACAGAAATTTGATAGGACAGATGTAAAATGTCATACATGGAACATCTCTTGAAATATGGAATTAGTGAAACATGGCATAGTATATAATTTATGTTAAAATGAGTTATCAAGCTGATATACGAGTTATCAAGCTTTGGATTATGGTTGGGCCACGAGATCGGCAGGCCACATTTCCGTAGGCCCGGGCGTAGGCGATAGGAGAACAGCGGGGTTTTTTAGTGGGTAGTCAGATGGCCGAACATCTTTGCCGGAGTCCCACATATCCCTCGGTCCCCCCGGGCCGGGGGAACCCGTCAAGAGAGGGTTTTTCCCCGAGACCAAAAAAAAATGGTTGGTTACTAAATTCGGCTGATTCGCTTAAGAGACTCATAGATTTTAACGTTTAAAATAACTTTTCAGTTATAATTAACTATAACATATAATTTATTTGTGGTCGATTCCCTATCGGTAAATGTTTTTATTAATTTACCAGGTGACCCAAGTGACCCAGGTTTCAAGTTGCCTATGATTTCTAGCATACGATTGGAGACTCGGCCATTTTGATAAGCCAAAATAGAGCAATACCAATAATCAGCAATATTCTATGTATTGCATCTGAAGAAATCCCCGATTCCATATACATATATGAAACATACATACACGAATTTAAATTGTGTACACTGCGATATTTTACGGCATGATAGGGGAAGACATTTTTGTATTTTGAGGGAGCGTTAACAAGGGTCATGCTACTGCATGACCGGAATATTTTTCTTACCAATTTCCTAAGGTGAATGGCTTAACACCCCAAAAAAGTTACTTAAACCTACCTTCGCATCGAAGCTGCTAAATATTGTATATTTTTTGAAACTGGTTAGAATAGTGTAATACATTTAACTTCTTATATATAATATATTTACTTATATTTTCTTATATTACAGTCATGACGTCAATTTTATTGTATAAAAACATATTTATCTAGACCTTATTTTAAGTATAAATATCCCAACTGTGAACTGCCAACTTATTCCCAAATCCCGAAATAAAACCTAAAATTGATGAGGTGGCCCAACTCTTTTTATTTTGTATTTTACCTTTGGGGCCACATATTCAGGCAGTAAATTTAGTATGAATTATCTGAATTCTGTATTATATTTTACTTGTGAAGCTTTAGTTGATGAATTTACGCGAAATGGAGTTGCAACAATTAGTTGTAATATTTTTTGATAACCAGGTCCAGTACGGCTTGAGTTTACCACCTATATATCACTTAACATGACAGGACATAAATCTATGGGACCTGTCTGCTCGTTATTTGTAGTCGCCACGTGAACCGCCAGTTTCGGGTGAATATTAACGATATCGCCAATTTTCCGCAAGCTTAGTCGCGTCGCAATTTCCCGCCAATTGAACAATCGTATCGCATCGAGAGGGCGTGATGCAGACGATCTGTATTAACCACCAAAAACGTTTATGCAGCCTTGCCGTCTCCAATTCGATTGTCTCGATATACCTACCTACAATTTAGTAGTATAAGCCGCAACTATCTTTATATTAACTCGAAACGTACTTTTACCAATGTTGAATTAATTTTATATAGTTTTTCATCTCTCCATAACCGCAGTTAAACTATTATATAATAATCTATTTCTGTATTTTATTTTCAATCAACTTGTAAAATCTGAGGTTTACTGTAGTTATTTTTTAAGTTTATACCTACACTGAATTTAGTTTTTTCAAAGAATTTGATCCCGAATGATATTTATATATTTTTTGTAGTATCATCATCGATCATCTCGTTAAATCCCGGTTGCAACCCAAACTTCTACTTCAGTGCGCTGGCTTTGCTTTCCGACTTTTCTCCCTCACTTCATCTTGAGCGTCCTTGGTAGCGAATCCATTGTCATGCATATCGTTATTTACGGCGTCTTACCAGCACTTTTTGGGACTACCCCTCCTGTCGGTGCCCAGTGGAGCCTTCCGTCCATCGCCTTCCAGGATTTCAAAGAGATTCCATCGACTCCGTCAGCTTTCCATTTCTTCATGCGAAAAACATAGTTTTAGACGTATTCAGTCTTTATTGGTGGCACTAGACCTTGATTCAGAGGAAGATTCGGCAGTTGCACCTCTTAGTGCTAATTGTTCAGCAGCTCGTAGAAATACGAGCGCCATCTCTCTTTCAGTGACTTCACCTCGCATAGGAGATTGCTCGTATGGGCACTTGAAAAAAACTTGACCCTAGAACGTAGTATACTCGTAGAAGCAAAACAGCCATTACCTGATTTTATTTGTCTATAAGCCTCACGCAGAGGTCCATAACAAGAAGATGACAATCGTACCGAATATGACCTTGCAGGCGGCTATATTGCTCATGTGGTGTAGAATAGAATAAACTTTATTTTTTATAATTAGTGTTACAATTCAATAGCCTGCCAAGTTTAGGCAATGTTATTTACCTATGTCTAAACTATTTATATATGTCTAAACTAAGATCTAAGAGTAAATTTAATAGGGCTCAGTTCATACATGAACTGGCTCACGCTTAAGCTATATATTTTATTTATATTATTCTTAAGGCTAAAGGATAGGGATACCGTTCGCTTGGAGAGCGGTTTGCCTTTTTCTTTTTTGTCAACATAATCAATTTCGCCTGCGCTAGGCTAGGCAACATAGGATTATGGTGGTTCAGTTTATTATATTTATTACCAGGGAGTGTTAGCCCTGTATAAATAAATAAATAAAAAATAAATAAGATACCACCTTCAGAATACAACTTAATTGCAATATAAGTACTAACATTTGAACTCTGAACTATGGTAATTCACGGCAGAAAGGTGGTGTAGGTATTCAATTTCGCAAGTTGTCAAACGCATGCAAGCTTGCCCAGGGCAGAATACTGCATGTGGCGTTATTCGTATACCGCAATCAAGGATGGAAATGATGTTCATGGGCATAATGGACGTTAGGGTGATGTCACAAAACTTAAATGAAAGATATTTAAAATGTTTGAAATGTTTGTTAAAATATATACGAGATATCCAAATATAAAATTTTTAATTACCTAGATGAATTCTCATGACGTGCTTAAGCCTAAAAAGTTTCATGGTTTATTGGTATTTCATATTTGATTTTTTATTACAATTATACTCCATTATGTAATCAAAACATCACTTAAAAAATAAGTATTGAGTAACTTTTATGGTTGTTTATGAATGCAATGTCTCAATACTATATTCTAAGGCAGGTTTATGTACAAGTTCATTGCCATAATTTTTTTTACATACTTGTAGTAAAAGCAGTTATCGCCGAACATCGTGAATGATTGAGCAGAAGTCATGCCAGGCTGACGCCAGAGTGAGCACGTTATGGGAAATTTCCCCAGAGTAGATGGATATTTCATTAATTCCCAAGTTCACATATGCTAGTGGCAGGTGAATGATTTCATAGAATTTGCACACTTCTCGAAAAAACGTTATTGATTCGGCTCTTCTATTGTAACCTAAAGTTTTTCAATCGAAATCATGTCTGTTCTTAAATAAATTATTGTTTTAAAAGTTGACCCTTTGGTCGCACTAAAATGTTTCTTATTATCTTATAAAATTTAATATTTACTTGTAATTACGAAAATTAATAATTATAATTTTATTCAACAACCTTAATACTTGTAATATTTCAAAAGCTATTACAATGTCATAGAATTTTATATGCAGCTATGAGTCTATCTACAAAAATAAGTTTCCTGTTTAAATAATGTAAAATTAATTGTTCTAGGCCATTTAAATAAGTTATGAATAATAAATTCGAGCGTATTATAGTATTTTAGATGAACAAAACTAAAGATAAAAAATCGGTCAATATAGACTACGAAATTGCGTTGGAATATTGTTGTAAATTAAATAATATGTTAATTAAGTGCGATAGAAAGTTTTATTTCATTGAGTGGATAAAGTTATGTATAACAATGATTTATTTTATTTATTTATATAAAAGTGAAATACAATTTTAAACATAAAAGACACATAGCACAACAGTTCGTGTGCAAATAACTTACTTGTCCAGAGAAGATCACACTGTCCCCTGAACTAGTGAATACTGTATCTCAGTGGGCCAGTATTCCTAACTCCAAGTGCGCATTACCATTATATTAATAACTTGAAACGCTAAATTGTTTAGTGTACCCTTTAGGATGATATAAATTTAACTAAATAGATGCAGGTACATGCGAATATTTTTAACATCTTTTGTTCATGAAACGTAGCTTACTTTACATTTCAGAAAATCGATGTTGTACTTTAATTTTTGTATTCGATCAGATTAACTTTAAGGTATGTATTCGAAATAAGTTTGAATAATTTAATTACATGGGATTTCAAGTATTTTATAGATATTTTTATAACTTTTCTTATTTTTGGACTATTAGTTTAACTACCTTATTTGACTATTACAATAGCACAAATATTTATATTAAACATTAAATTAAAACTATAGAGCTTATCGATAAACTTAAAAATGTAGATTAGTTTATTACTTTCATTATGACAAATGAGAGTTAGTTTTATAAACTTGAACGAATATAATAAACTAAATGTATTGCGATAATACTGCACTAAAATCAGTGTATAAACAGAATATGAATATTCAACTGCAAAGTGCATACATGCATGATAACAAGGTTCGTCAGCAAAACGCGCGATCTCGTCTTGGCTTTACAGATTGTGCTAACAAGACTATACTCGTATACTGTCTTGGCAGCTGAGATATATACTCCGTATTAGAGCAGATCTCATGTGACGAATATAAAGCGCCCTAAATTTAAATAGTTTACTTCGTTTTACAATGTTCACTACCATTACCCTGCTAAGTTAATTGAGTAAATTAAAGAGAATATATTATATTTGTATTTATAATGAATTCAGTTATTTTAGAAGGATAGTTTTGTTACTGTATTTTTTTAATTAATAAAACATTACGTTGCTAATAAAATTGCATATTAAATCTTTGTCCTCAGGAATATATTTATTATACGAGTATTTCACTGGGATTGCCTGAAAGAGACCACTATCAGTGACAAACCTATTGTATTATCCTATAGTATTACTGTGACTAAATTATTATCATTATATATTAAGTTTTGCATTAGTTTATGGTACTGGTATCGATGTTGATATCTTTGTATGTACTACAAACACTTGATGTAGAAAACAAAACGAAAAAGTTACAAGGTTACCATCATCAGTTATTAAACGAAACAACGATTTTAATAATATAATTGCAGATTTATACCCCTCTATATATACACATATAACTCAATGGTTTCGCACTTGTATACAATTTTACAATCACATTATTCCGCATGCGAGCGTCATATCGATTTGCAAGCTAGGATTTGAAGATCAAAAGCTTTCTAGCCAAGAACAGTTTACAGGCTTATAGTTGAAGTTAAAGCTTATACTTAAAGTGAATCTTGATACAATAAGAAGCTGTTTTCACTTTGTTTTAAATTCGTACTGTATGTGAGCTTTGCAAATCCTTAGCAAACAATTCCAATACAGAAACTAGTTACCAGTGACATAAGCAGCTATCACACTTGTTTCAGCCCCGAGGATATAAGAAATAACTCTGAAAATACGAATTCCTTTTACCCGATGCATATGCTAGGGTAGCGACACAAATTTTAAGAGGGTACAGAAGTATATGTGGTACTTAATTTTAATAATCCATTTTTATTAAAGCGGTAATTCAGACTGCAACTTAGACTTTAAGTTTGAGCTCAAACATTGTCTGTTTTCTACACATATTTTTTATGCGTGCCCATTCTTTATTGTTTTTTACTGTGCTGATATTGCACAGACAATACATATAATTTATTGTGTCGTGAATACGATAAAATAAATTTGTTTCTATTAAGTATTCCATCGTCATTAGACTGCCTAACGCAAATGGAAAAAGAGCTTTAGCGGTTATTTTGGAAAGAGTCCAGCTAGCGTAGTATATACAAGCTACTACTGTGTATTGGAAAATTAATTGTTACCAGATTTTTTAAAATAAAGTAGCGGAGGACTACGTGGCATTTGTTCACGAATTGTTTAGACTTCGAACTTTCCGTATTTTGTGATAGCGTCCCTGGGTCGTATTGGGTTACAGCGCAAATCTCTCTTATTCAAAATTGAGTTACGAATCTTATTGTGTTTTTTTTATTCTTCACGCCATATGACGCGCGATAACTTTGATATAAGCCTTCACAATATCTGCTTTTTAATACTATTATTCTCATAGAACATGTGTGTTGAATATTTTCTGGTTTTTACAAATTATTTTCGTACATTAATAGCACTTAAGTTTTTATAAACTAAACAACGTTATAAACATTTCCTTTTCCTTTACTGAATAGTTTTCGAAAGATAGTTGGACGTAGTTACGCAAAAAGGATCCAACCCACAATATGGTAGAATAATTAGATAGTATAACAAAGTACTCATTCTGGGCCTAAAATAAGAGCAGTTAAACTTATTTGTATGAGAAATGATACATTTACGCTTATATTTTCTTAAGAACCCATAGACACTAACAAATACATCAATGCGGAAATACAGCTAAAACTTTAATCTTTAATAATTCAAAAGTAACATTTTGTGGGTTGGATCCTTTTTGCGTAACTACGTCCAGTTGTTTTTTTGTTTTTAAAATAAAAATAAATAGTTATTATTTGTGACAAAATTACTACAATAAAATCGACAATAATAATTAGTGGTACATTGCATTAGGCAAACCTGTTAAATTGTATGTAATCTAAGTGTTTTCATTGCCTCTGAATGTTACGAGTTATGCTGTTATGCACACAATCAATAGCCCTGGAGCACATGACAAATGGAAAATGTTTCCGGTACATGAGGCTCCATCAATACTTTACTAATCAGACACTGTTGACATCAAAATATGTCGAGATAATAATAATAGGATGATGATGGCAAATATTTTTTTTTTTAGTGCTGTAGGACAGCAGACAGGCTGACGGCCCGCTTAGAATTTAGCAGTTACCGTCGCCTATGGGTGTCTGCAACGCCAGTGGCATCGCGAACACGCAGCTGTCCCATAAGGGTACAGGAACTTGGGTCACTAATGCCGGAACACAACACAAGGTTATTATGGCGGCATACTTAAGACCAAAGGTGGACGCCATCCAGACGGGCTTGTGGCCCTACCACGTAGCTAGGGTGGGTTGTTTTGTCGCCTCTTACGACAGGCCGACCTCGGCCACAGAGGTTAGTATTCTTTCTCCGCCCCTGCACGGATAAAAATACAATAATTACAGTAATATTTTGTGTCGACAACCTCCGTGGCGTAGCGGCTAACGCACTTCGATGAGCTTGCGGATGTCATGGGTTCGATTTCTGTCTCGCGTCTGGGTATTTATGTATAATACGTATTTATTTATAAAAGAAAAGAATATATGTGGTATATTAGTTATCTAGTATCCATAAGATAAGTGCAAAGCTACTTACTTTAGAACTAGATGGCACTGTGTGAATTGTCAAAGTATATTTTGAAACAATTGGAATTATAAGAAATACAATATGGTTCTACTGTCAGCAAAGAACATGGAGAAACATTTCGGCAGCTTGGCTAACGTGCGTGGGATTCTCTATTTCAAACTCTCCCCCAACTAAAGCCTTTCGCAGGAGTGATAACTAAGGTCCTGCCGAACTTCATTCCACGTATTACCGCAAGCAAGATACTGTATTTGCTGCCTACTTTCATAGCGGGTTACTTGATCTACGCTGGAGTTGAAGAAGGCTATCCGTATATCAAAGAGGAAGAATCCTAAAGACTATATCAATGACGAATAAAGTAATATATTTACATAACATTCATTTATTTAAGAATACGAGTTTACGGAATATATTGAAGATATATTTAAACTTAGTTTAAAAAGATCTTTAAGAATGAGATTAGTATGGCATTTATTGCAAAAAATCTGTTGCTATGTATAGCATATTCAAAGAGGAAAACTGTATTTCAAATTCTACAAATTACATTCTGTAGTCGGTTTCATAGCAAGCATTTCATTGAACATTAGCAGGGCTTTTTATTTAATTATATTAATATATACATAGGTATATGTATTAAGAGATTCATATACCTCCACCGGAATATACTACTGAGCAGATAATACAAATGTGTTGTTGTCCGTGAAGATCGAACCCAGCTAGAAAGGTACAAGGTCACTAACTACTGAACCAGTCATAACGTCTACCGATTAATAAATCGCGTCATGTATGATCATACTAACATGCTAAGTATGATTATAAACTGACAACGCTCTTCATTTCCCCTATGTATATACATAGTATAACCGCTGTTTAATACTGAATGCATGAAGCTCTTGCATAATTATGTAAATTTAAATCAAAACCCCTCATCGCTTAGGAATTTTAACACGACTTTTACCAGCTTATCTACATAAAAAATGACGTAAAAAGTAAAAGCTTTTTATGAGTTTTAATGCTTATCAGGGGTTTGTTAATTGTAGTTATAACAAAGTTTGCATCGTAGTTTGTTTGTTTAGTTATGTACAGGCTAGCAAACGTTGAAGATGTTTGTGTTGGTAGTTCATGGTTAACTAACAACTACAAATTGATTATATTGATCATATATGAGTACATTATACATGTGGTCTTTATATTATACTAGGGTCCATATATCTATACAGCCACATGTTGTCAAACTATTTTTTTTAACTCTGCACAAGAACACATTATATTGATAAAGGCACACATATTTTATTTTGTTTTCATTACTACCCAACATTAAACACGAAATTCTGATGTTATATAAATAGCTTTGGATAATCTAGATTGAAACAATTATAAGATGACGTGTCTATGTACTACTATACTCGTATAATTAGTAGTCTTCTACTATAGTAGTCGTATAGTTAGTATAATTTAGTGGTATATAATTTCTTGTAAGTCAGATTTTCTTAGTTTGACATATGATGAAATAAAAAAAATATGTATTATTTATTTACTTCAATATATCTGATAGGAGTCGAAACAATAATCGAATTAAACACGAAAAATCTTTACAAAAACAAATATTTATGTAGATATTTTACTAGATTAATAATTTTCTGTTAATAAGATATCCGTCTCCAATTTTGTACACTATATAAGTTTCATCATATTGTCTAATATTCACACTTACTGATTATAATATTGTAACAATGCTTCTTACATCACAGATCTTAATGTGTCAATATAATTTTGAAGATATAGTGGGAGGCATGAAAAATGAAATGCTATTGTACCATATCGCCTATTGTACTCGTATTACGATCTCAAATGCGTATGTTATATTGAAAAGCTTAAGGAGATTTCTGTTGTCATGGTGATTTCTTTAAGGAAACAACACTTGTAAATTTCCACGTCATTATGTTTACTTACAAAAATAACACAAATCATGAGCTTATTGTTTACACTTAAATATGTTTTCAGTTATAATTAAGAGATCTTATTTTATTATCACATTAGTTTTTGTTGTTCAATTTCTACTTTAAATTCATAATACTAAAAAAGGTACAATCATTTAGGGCCTGAGCTTTTTAAAAAACAAATGAAATCTGCACATCACTCTGTAAGTTGCTATTATAAAAATAATATATGTATATTTTCTGTTATTGTTATAGAAAACTGCGTACAGGAGCGGAGAAAGAATACTGACTGTCCTAAAACGTGGTAGGGCCCCAAGCTTGTCTGGATAGCGTCTTAAGTATGTCGCCATAATAACCTTGTGTTGTGTTCCGGCATTAGTGACCTAAGTTCCTGTACCATTATGGGAGAGCAGCGTGTTCGCGATGTCACTGGCGTTGATAACACTCATAGGCGACGGTAACTGCTAAATTCTAAGCGGGCCGTCAGCCTGTCTGCTGTCCTACAGCAATAAAAAAAACCTCCTATGGTTTATATATAAGTGTGCCGCCATAATAACCTTGTTTTATGTTCCGTCAATAGTGACCCAGGTTCCTGTACCCTTATGGGACAACAGCGTGTTTGGAGTACCCCTAGCGTTGCAAACATCTATTGACGACGGTAGCTGCTTACTGTTAAGTGGGCCGTCAGCCTGTCTCAAAAAAAAAATACTTTACTCATTCTTCGACATATCTTGAGATTTTTGGCTTTCATGTCATATGCAGCATTTAATCTGCACTTTTGAGCGTACGGGTGGTATAGCTACTAATTTATTGGCACAAAGAAAATAAGACATGTTTAGTGATGGTTTTGAATTTTAAATGAGAAGTGAAACATTGGATAGTTCCGAATGTATATTAATACATATATAAATAATCAGAACTTAATTACTTTAATTCATAATACACAGGTAAAGTTATATTGACCAAGTTTAACTTATAAGCTTAGGTCTACAATGTCATTGAACCCGCACTTTGGCATTTCAAAAGGAGCACACGAAATTCCATACGAACAGGTACAATAATGTAAACATGCGTCCGTTTAGACATCAACGGGCTTTCGATCTCCATGCCGGTTTGCATTGCCAAACATCGACACTGGTTAGATACGAGGCGATAGGTGAGGAGGTGATTCTACTGACGGACTTCGCGCCGGACGCACGCTTCGCGATTAATACAAAGCGAATAGGTGCACTTTTTTTTAAGAAACCACCTAAATTTTTATTTCGCAGTCATTTAAGATTAAAATATAATCGATTAAATATTTATATGTCCAACTATATAAAAAACGGTATTGAAAAAAAATACTGATAATGTTCATTGAAAATTTCATTTTTGCTAGCTTAATTTTAATTGTTATTTTCCTTTGTTTCAGATGTCTTCGAAAGTGAATTGGTTTGCTTAAGTGATTACAATCCGTAGGCAAACAGAACGTGTATGAATTGTGCAATGAAATGTGGATTTTGTGCGCGTAGTGTTTAAATCGATATTTGTCTGTGTTTAACTATTATATCCTGATGAAGTTTCACGTGTGATATTGGAATTTTTCGCTTTACTACCACTATTGCCACTATAATCTCTCGCCATGGAGACGGAGGAGCTTACCAAACTTGTCGATGGCATATATAAGGTGAGTTTTCTTTTATACTTTACGTAGTTGTTATTAAATCTTTTAAAATCGTAAAATATCGCAAAATCACAAAAAAAATCAATGTTCTTTATATTACTGAAACAAACCAAGTAAAGGCTGTTTCCAAATTAAATTCAACATAACAGGTTTCAAAATATGTAATATTTTGGAGTTTAATTTTGCCGCCGAAACCAAATATAAACACATTTTGTAAAAAAAATCTTTTATTTCAAAACTTCAGATACCCATTATAGATAAGGTCTCTGGTGTAATAAGCATCAGATAATGTTTAACGCAGCGAGCGTTAGAAGTAATTACAACTGTTTAATATGATTAATAATTTATATAAAAACAAACTTTGCTCAAGCAAATGTCAGTATTGAAAATACCTTCTACATTAATTGAATAGTGTTATTGTGTTCACCTGATATTATAGAAATGTCAAGGTCAATACGGACATGTCGATGAAGGAATTACGTGTCGATTTCTCCAATGAATTTTATTGTTTAATTATGTATACGTTGAATTCCTCCAATAGATATCTCGGCTTTCGATCATTTTAAATGAAAGTTCATATTTTATTAAGTTTATTTAGCATGTTGGTAGATATGTTAGTTTCTTACAAGCTAAATTGAAATATTATTTCTGTGTGAGCCTTATGTACAGTAATGGAATATAATTGTCGACTTATCCTAAAACCTAGTTAATAAATATGTTTGCAAATGAACGGTATATAAATAACACAATACCAGATATAAACCGCAAATTGAGTACAATTTTGCCTTTTACCTTTTGATTGAATTAAGATTTGCAAAGTTCAACTAACTAAAATGTATTGACATTAAGATCTGCTAATAAGATATTCCACTTAGGTTAAATCATAGAGTACAAAGAATGTTTGGTCGAATGAATGATCGAGTGTGTAATGTATGCGATTTAGACTGAGTATGCATTTACAGTATACCACATGCTGTGACGAATGACCATGTATATATGTGAAATTGTCACTGTCACTGTCAAAATATAGTGGCGAGGAAAATACTCGTACGTGGATTTGCCGAGCTAGTGAAGCATTCGTAAGAACACTGTGTATGTATGAGTGGTTGAGACATTCTCTGTATTGAATTACATCAATTCGATTGAAAACAACTTTATAATTATTTTTAAACTTTGTAATTATTCTGATCTGAAACAGGTTGGGTGTTAAAAAGGTCTTAAATTTTCTACAGTCTTAATCACTAGCTTACGCAAACTCACGATTAGAATCAAACCAAATGCATATAAATTGAAAATTAATTAAGACGAAAGCTTTTCGCATAAAATATAGAGCCATGTGTCGTTAATCACCAAGCCCATGTTCTGAGATAGATATTCTAAAAGAGCTATAAATATTCTTAATTGGAGTTGATGTGGTATCATTATATAAATTGATATAAATCAAATATAAAGGGAAAGCCGGAAATGTTTCTTCTAAACATTTGTGTTATATTTTATGGACTTGATATATAGACTATTAAGAAAGTTGTATCCTAATTAAATAAATATTACATACGAGTAAAATGTCAGACACTTTTAATTACAAGTATTGTTGATTTTAAAGGTATCTTTACAATTTTATTAGAAATATAGTAAAATTACATTGATTATTTCCGACGGATTTTAAGTTGTACAACTTAAAGTATACGGGTTTTAACTCGATACACTATTAATTTTATGGTAAACAGATTTCTCTGTGAATGCTTCCACAATTTAGTTTAGGGTTATTATCTTCAACTATTCGTTTTTTTGCTGTTGATCACAGGGCCGTAAGTTCACTCAGTCTTAACGGCTAGCCGTTTAAACGAAAAGAGGAAATCATTTTAAAAATTGTGTACAAGAGTCCATTTTCGGTTAACCTTTAGTTTTAGTAAGATAGTATTATGGCCTGAAAGTTTTACGATATATTCCTTGCATCGTAGAAGCTGTAATAGTCGAATCTGTAGTAATAGATCAAACAATTTTAATTAGGTACTTTATACACACATATACAAAATGTATGTATATACATCCTAACTAATATTATAAATGCGAAAGTGAGTTTGTTTGTTACGCTTTCACACCTAAACCGCTGAACCAATTTTGATGGATTTCGGTATAGTCATAGATTGGTCCTTGGAGAAGGGTATAGGCTACTTTTTTATTTATATGGCAGAACAATATTTTCCGGATCAACTAGTAAATTATAATTGTCATAAAATATTAAATTAGCTGTTAATCGTATTTATACTTTTATTTTAATTTACCAAACATATTACATAAAAACAAATAACAATTTATTTTGTCAAATCCGAAAGTAAACATAATTAAATAATAGCAATCGGATGTTACGTCAGACTGATTTTGAAATGACCGTAAAAATATATTTTTATTGCATAAGATTACATTAATAATTAAGAGATAGCATCCAATAGGAGACACTAATCCGTTTATTCGCAAGATTTAGCCAATTATAAGTATTTTGCAGTAAGATAAAAGGGAAAAACAATAGAAAAACAAAAATATGTATGTTATGATAGAAAGAAGTATAATGATGACAGACAGAGTGTCGATATTATTCGTACGTGATAGTAGCCACACCCGGATTCGATTAACACTGAGTCAGATTTTCATGCCTCCCCTGCATATAATTAACTACTTTTTTATTTCTGAGGAACAGCAGACAGGCTGAGATCCCACTAATGGTAATAGTAAACGGTTATCGTCGCCTATTTATGTTTGCAACGCTAGGGGCACCGCGAATACATTGCTGACCTATAGGGTTACAAGAACCTGGATTCCTAATACCGGAATACAACACAAGATTATTATGGCGGCATACTTAAGACCAAAGGTGGTCGCGTTCCAGACGGGCTTGGGATCCTACCATGTAGCTAGGGCGGTTTTGTCGCTTTTTACGACTCCGGTCGCAGGGTTTAATATTATTATTCCGCCCCTGCACGGAGAAAAATACTTAAAAGGCGCATGGGCAGCGTTAAATAATATTATTGCATATATTATACTAGGATCGCTAGTGTGCGTAAACAATCTTGGACATGTGTCCCTGCGGCTCGTTTTGGGTTGATATTATTATAAACGTGGCCCTTCCTTGGATCATATATTCCACGTACATCTGATTGATAGTATTAATTTAATAACTTATTATCAACGTGACGCTACGTGATGTACGTGATTTATCTTCGGATGCTTATTTTATGACATACATGGTTTTGTAGGTTAGAAATTTCATGTATTAATTTGAAAGTTACTTAATTCTGGGGAATTGAATGAGTTAAAATGTTATTAATTGGTTAACAGTTAGTAACAGTTAATAGTGTTATTAAATTTAAATTTCGCTATTCTTATTGTATTCTTTAATAACCTTATACGCTCTAATAACGTTCGCATTATAGCAAATTATTACAATAGATAATTGAGATTGAATTGGATGATATATACATATTATATATATCTTGAATTTAAAAACCAGAAAGTGTAAATTACTGTTTTTTTACCATGCCATATGTGACTGAAATTTTTACTATGTTTACACTTTAAATGCCAGCAAACTCATAGCTATACATATCAAATAAACAATGTTGACTGCCGCATTATCCTCAAGCTAGTCTTATCTGAGCTATTTAACATCGAGGCTTCAAGTCAATTTCTGAAAGAGTAATTTGAGAAACTATTTCTCCGTAACTTTCTTGGTTTGGGTTTTATTTTAATGCTGAGGAATAGCAACCAGGCTGGCGGGCCACTTTTACAGTTACTGTAGCCTATAGATGTTTGCGACGCCTGGAGCACCGCGATTACGCTGTTGGACCTGGGTTACTAATGCCGGAACACAACAGAAGGTTATTATGGCGGAATACTTATCATTACAAATTATAATAAGAATTTAATTATAATAAGAATATCATTACAAATTATAATAGAATTACATACAACCAGGGGTGGTTGTCATCAAGACAGGCTTGGAGCCCTACCACCCAGTATGGCCTCTAAGATAACTCATATTTTTTATAGCTTGAGTTCAACAGATAGGCTAGCGCTAGGCCGCCCATCAAAAGCAGGAGTTCACCGCCGCCTATGAACATTGCCACACCAGAGGTATTACCAATGTGCTGTCGGCCTCTAAGAAATTTTATAACGATTTTTTTTAAAACCCCATATCGTACCGCGATGGAAAAACCTCAGTCGGAAGCTTATTCCGAATCCGGAGAGTACGCAACATGAACGTTCTTAATAACCTATTTGCACAAGAAAAAAGAGGTTCTAGGAAATGGGAATAAACACCCAGACGATGACGAGCAGTGCGGTGGTAGAAAGAGAAAGAAGGCACCATTCTAAACTGTTCCTCAAAACACTCCCCGTTGTACACATGGTAGAATACGCAAAGGGACGCAAAAAAAATATAAGATAATTGTTATCAATAATAGTCTCATAAATACAATCATCATCACCCTAGCGTTGAATCCCGGTTGCACCTTAAACTTCCGCTTTGGTGCTCGGGGTCCGCTTTCCGACTTTTTCTTCTCCACTTCGCACGGTATTTAGCATCCCTGGTACGTTGGCACGCATATCACCTTTTACGACATTAAGCCAGAATTTTTGGGTCTAACCTTCCTGTCTGGTCCTGATGGAGACAGCACGGCTAGATTTTTATTCCCCACATAAAATCTCATTAATAAAATATATAAAAAAAAATTTAATTCACGGCCCCGCTGGCTTTACACAGTAGTCTCTTTGTATTTGATCCCCGTGGAGAACAAACACTTGTATCTGCACTTAGCTTGTTCATATCTGCAAAAATCACTACATGTACGAAAATATGAAATGTGCTTACATTTATTGTAGGAAATTATGTTATTGTAATAAATTAACAAAATTTAGTTGGCGTGTTAAACGAAAAAATAAAACATTTGTAAAATAGTTTGAAAATTGCATTAAATCAACGATTTAGTAAATTTATACGTGTTACCGTTTGTAGGAAATTAAAGAGTCAAAGTTATTTACGCCGGTTGCTGTCGAGATATGCGTAACATTTATCTTGTGATATCAAGGAGTCATAAGTGACCCAACCAACCATTCGAATATGACCTATGCAACCTTCTTTGAGTACAAGAAGAATCACGTTTGAGAGGGGCCATACTTCGTCGGTTGGGAGCTACCTACCCAGTTTCCTTACCAAAATGAGTTTGGTTCGCGACATTAAGCTGCAAGGATGTAATTTTGACTGTAATTCCGTGACTATTTGTTAGAGAGTGTATTTGTCGGAGACTCAAGTTAGTGAGGTTTCGTGTTGAATCCGAAATTAGTTTTAGGGAGAACCTTTAAAATTGCTTTGCTCAGATTATATAATAGAAAACCTTGCACTTTGGAGCTCAAATTTTTTGAGTAGGGCAAAACTTTATCCCGCTTATATGTTATTGCCCGTCGGTTACGCTTCCTTTTTTTGGTCAATATAGTATGTTACAATAACAACGCTGGAGTTGATATGACGAAATTTGTTTTATACGAAATAATTCATACCTTAGGACGTATTAACGACTACGTGAGAAATTGGTAGAGTAATTTTAAATTCTGGCTGGAACTACGCGGCTGAAAGCTTGTAGTTAGATAACTTCTTAGATACTGCCCTCTAATTATTGTTAAATCTGTGTGATCTAGGACAGAAATAAAATTAGCGAAACCCCATAAATTTTTAAGGGAGCCTTACAGAGTAATCGATCTCTTAGAAAGTATAGGTTGTACAATTTAGTTTATGGTACACATTTACTGTCTATGTTGTCTCGTGTAACTATGTGTAGTTGTTAAAATCTCACTGTCAAGACAAGAGCACTGAGTGTGAACATACAGTGATACATTCAAGAGTGATGATATATGTAGACATTGGCAAGCCAAGTACCCATAGGAACGTTATGGAAAAAAATGCTTTATTGATTCAAATAAATACAACTTTTACAGCTAACTATTTTAATAATTATTTAGTTTTAAGCAATTTGTAGATAATCAATATTTTACTGCGCTTTCAATAATAAACGTTAATATAATTATCTTTATATTATGTTTCACAATATATATTTTAATTTAGTGTCTTATATTCAGTTTATATAGTAGAAGTGAAACAATACAATATGAACTCAGTGTGTACTTTGGGCTCTGCAATGCACTTACATGCTCCCTTGGGCAAATCGCCGCCCCAACTTATTTGAATAAGAATAGCCAGGTTCATTGTACAGACAGAGACTCTACTATAATATTATTGTCACAATCTACTTCATTATTCATATGTTAAACTTCTACTAAAAATATTATGAAAGAACCTCCCGCCAAACAGGAGGCCAGTAGTTCTAGTAAAGTATATAATTTAACCTCATTTTTATAATCTCAAGTCGAATCAATTCCATTCAGTCTTAAGTTATAACTACAATTATAGGTTTAATTTAACTATAATGGTTAGCACATTATTAAAACATTCATCATCATTCATCATTTCAGCCGGAAGACGCCCACTGCTGGACAAAGGCCTCCCCCAAAGATCTCCACGATGATCGGTCCTGCGCTGCCCTCATCCAACCTATCCCGGCGATCTTGACCAGATCATCGGTCCATCTTGTGGGGGGCCTACCAACACTGCGTCTTCCGGTACGCGGTCGCCATTCGAGGACTTTTCTGCCCCAACGGCCATCAGTCCTTCGAGCTATGTGCCCAACCCACTGCCACTTCAGTTTTGCAATCATCCGGGCTATGTCGGTTACTTTGGTTCTCCTGCGAATCTCCTCATTTCTGATTCGATCTCGCAGGGAAACTCCGAGCATAGCCCTCTCCATTGCTCTCTGAGTGACCATGAGCTTTCTCATAAGGCCCATAGTTAGCGACCACGTCTGCGTTCCGTATGTCATCACTGGCAACACACATTGGTTAAAAACCTTCGTCTTGAGACACTGCGGTATTTGGGACGAAAATATTTTACGGAGCTTCCCGAACGCTGCCCATCCGAGTTGGATTCGACGAGTGACCTCTTTCGCGAAATTGGACCTGCCTAACTGGATCGTTTGACCCAAGTAGACGTATTCGTCAACAATTTCGAAAGTACAGTTCCCAACTGTTACGGGGGTAGGTGCGACATGGACATTAGACATGATCTTCGTCTTGTCCATGTTCATTTTGAGACCTACTCCTTGGGAAGCTGTATTGAGGCCATCAAGCATATGGCTTAAGTCTTCCATGGTTTCAGCCATGATTACGATATCATCTGCGAATCTAAGGTGAGTGATGTACTCACCGTTAATGTTGATGCCCAGTCCGTTCCAGTCCAGAAGCTTGAAGACATCTTCCAACGCAGCAGTGAACAGCATCGGCGATATGACATCGCCTTGTCTGACTCCCCGCTGCAGTCGGATAGGCTTCGAGTTCTGATCCTGGAGACGGACTGACATGGTGGCGTTTTCATACAAACACTTCAACGCTTTGATGTATCGATAATCAATGTGGCACCTCTGGAGAGACTGAAGCACCGCCCAGGTCTCGATCGAATCAAAGGCTTTCTCATAGTCCACGAACGCCAAGCATAGTGGCTGGTTATACTCCTCCGTCTTCTGTATAACCTGCCGCAGCGTATGTATGTGGTCTATGGTGCTAAAACCTTTTCGGAATCCGGCTTGTTCGGGAGGCTGGAAGTCGTCAAATCTGCGCGCGAGACGATTCGTGATGACCCTTGAAAACAGCTTGTAAACATGGCTCAGAAGTGATATCGGTCTAAAGTTCTTCAAAAGGGTTTTGTCGCCCTTTTTGAAGAACAGCACCACTATACTTCCGTGCCAGGCCTGCGGCGTTTTGCCATCGAGGATGACGGAATTAAATAGCTTCTGGAGGATTTTAAGCACAGGAGTACCACCAGCTCTCAGAAGCTCGGCTGTAATTCCATCATCACCCGGCGCCTTGTTGTTTTTAAGCTGTTTAAGGGCCACACTAATCTCGTACAGACTGACGTCTGGGATATCTACGGTGTAGTGTCGGGTTAATTTGGCTCTTGGGTCTTTAGCCTTGTTGTTAACAGGTGCCCGTGTGGTCGTGTATAGCTGTCCGTAGAACTTCTCGACTTCCCTCAAAAGTTCGGGTTTAGACGAAACGACCCTGCCGTCGTCGGTCTTCAGCTTCGTCAGTTGGCTCTGCCCAATAGACAAGTCTCGTGCGAATACTTTAGAGCCCTTGTTACGCTCTATAGCCGCCTTTACACAGTCTGTGTTATGGCGGCGGATATCGCGAGTCAAGGACTTCGAGATCTGTCTATTTAGCTGTCTATACTGGGAAGCATCGTCCGGGGACTGAAGGGTCATTTGACGTCTCACATCCATCAATTTGAGAGTAGAATCTGAGATTTTTCCGGTTCTTTTTGAACGGCTGGCCTTGAAGAATTTAGACCCGGCCGTTTGAACAGCTTCCACGAACCTGTTATTATACTCGTCCACGTCAACGCAGTCACCGAGGCATTCGAAGCGGTTTTGCAATTCGAGTTGAAAGTTTACCGGGTTTTGGATCTGTATGGGTGCAGGTCGGAGCGTAGACTTCACCAGTCGAGACCTCTCCAATTTTGGATTGATATTCAATGTGCCTCTTACTAAGCGGTGATCACTCCCAGTTTTCACCGAATTGATCACAGAGACTTTTGAATATCTCGATCATTGAATATCTGTCTTTTGGTCGACATAATGAAGTCAATCTCATTTTTGGTGGCACCATCGGGACTAATCCAAGTCCATTTGCGTTGTTCTGGCTTCATGAAGAAGGAGTTCATCATATACAGGTCCTCCTTCTCCATGAAGTCGGCCAGCATCTGGCCTCGGGTGTTCCGATTTCCGAACCCAAATTGCCCCACTCTCAACTCATCGCCGCTACGTTTCCCCAATTTTGCGTTGAAGTCTCCCATGACAACGTTAAAGTGGGTTTTAGAAGTGTGGATGGCTGTTGAGATGTCCTCATACATGGCTTCCACCTCCTCGTCAGGATGTGTCGAAGGTTACATTAGGTTACTTCTTTTAACTTCACTCTTTCATATTTTGATCAACAGCGTCTCTCTCTTTCAATTAGATGTATAAAAAAGAAAAGTACCTTTGTATGGTTTATAAAATGTTGCCTTAGTGGACATCGATATCAATAGATTTGAAACGCTTAACCCTTCTATAAAATTTATAGCGCCATATTCCGCGACCTTCTTACAGATGATTGGAGGAAGTCAGATTGAGTAACGACGGGTGCCGTCCCGGCGCGAAGCTCGATTTGTTAAAGTTACCCTCGTAACCATGAGCATGGTGGTTACGCTTTTTAACCGACGCCATATGATATATTTTGTATATTTAAATGTTCTAATAATTTTGTAGATTACTATTAGAATTCAATAAAAATAAATAAGTGCAATGTTTACAAGTTTTCTGGTTTAAAAATTGAGGATGCAACTATTCTTGATACTTATAGAATAAGTAAAAAATGAAAAAAAAAACACGAATGTATTTAAATACAAAGACAATATTATTTTGTAAAAGGACATTTAGCCTATAACTAATATTGTCAAAGGTTAAAAAGGACATGACATAAGCCAAGAATTTATAAATAAATATAAAAGAACTTAAAAAATATATAAATACACAACCCAAAAAGTATAAAAAGCTAGCACGATAATATTGAGTGGATAAAACAACAACCAAATTTATTCAAATGTTATAGCTTATAAAAGAAATGTATTCCATATACACAAATTTTCAGTATCAAAATAAAAACAAGAATTTATATTCTTCATCTACCTATCGATGTAAAACATATCGTAAAACACAAAATCGCATTTTAGATCTATGACAGAGAATAAATAAAATTTGTCTTTAGGGTCGCATATGTATCAAGTTTACGCGTATTCGTCCAAATACAATTTTACGAAGGAAATTGCCTCCTGGTAGAACCCGTACAAATGGAACATGTGATATTAAATCCGGCTGACAGTTATTAGGAGAGTGGCGTGCCGCTTACCAGTTGAAAAGAATTGGCTGTGGGGTGTGATTTTCTCTTGATCAAATTTTTAATACTCTAATGGCTGGATTAGACGTCACTGCAGCATCAGACTAGGAACATTTTATACCTACTAATAATGACATGCTATATTATTATGATACCATCCATCAACAAGGTGTTTTCTATAAGGACCACTGAACTCTTTAGCAGACATACATATTGACTAACTGCACCGGTAGGTATATAGAATTCAATTGAATTGAAGTGTCAACATAACATACTGATTCCTTTTTTCTTATGATGCAATGCGGTTCACTTTGGTTACATTCTGAAATTTTATTTCAATCAAGGTTGCCAGATAATCATCAATAGGGTAAAGGAACAGCGTAAATATTCTGAGCGATTTTATGCGTAATGGAGCCTTATGGAGTCACTATCGTTTATATAAGCACAAATAGATTAGTATAGTGACCACTACCTTCGGACTTTCTAACCTCGAAAGACACCTTCGCAAAATTAGAAAATACTTTTACTTTTCATTTATCGCCAATTTCAAATTCGCAAAAGAACTTACTACAACTTTGACATGGCATCAGGTACTTTTAAATGTTAACTAGTGAATTTAATACCATAAACAAAATTACGCTATGTAACCTTCGCATCTCGCATGGGCATCGGAGCGCCGAGACCTTGTCGTCACCATCGGTCTTGACCTCTCAATCCTGGCCATCATTCTAGCGATAGTCGGGGGCCAAGCTGGAGGGGACGCTGTCGCCTCCTTCTGTGAGGCAGTCATGTCCGCGAAAGAGGGAGGGAGAGGGAGCGCGCTAAGCTTCTCTCCCACTGACGTAGGGCCACTCGTCGCCGAAGGATGGCGACAGACCTCCGGCTGCTGTAGTGATCGGTCGCGGGCACAGCCCTCTGGGAAAAAGCCACGGCCCACACACACATGGCCGAGAAAAAGGCGCGCGAGGGTGTTCCGCGTGCCCAGCTCACACCTGCGTGAGGAAGAAGATGCCGGGGATTGTCACCCCCTCGGATTTGAAGAGGCCCGCAAAAGCACGCCGGCGCCCATCGGGGCCGCAGTCTGACTAACCTGCCGCGTCCCGCGGCCTCGGCACTTTAGGCGTGTGAAGGAACACCAGGGTGGTTTTAGTGGGCTTACCAGCGACGTGCCTAGAGAAGGGTACGTACGGACACATTGCAGGGGGAATCCCACACTACCCCGCCGCCCATTCCCACGCAGCGGGGTGTGTGACATGCATTTCCACCTCCCAAATAAAATGTAATTACCTTCGCAAGTGCAGCTGTTAATTGCAAAAAACAGTTTAAATCACGTTTAAGTTATGTTTTGCAACAGACCATCAGAAATAAAAGCACGTGTGTTTAAACTGCAATAGAGGATTACTAACTAGATGAACTTTGGTAACTCTAAAGTATTTGGTAGATAACTAATTCAAAAACAATAGACGAGGCAAAAAAGCCCTATTGTCATTATAAAACATTTTAAATTTTTTTAAATTTGAAATCAATATATAGATAATCGAATCATCGCGTTTCAGTGTGACATTACAACAAGACTTGACTTCTGTAAGTAGTTCGAAAACTCATCTAAACGCTCCTCTTATTACTTAAAACAATGAAAATGTTCTAAATTGTATTATAAAAGAAAATCATTAAGTCATTTAACCCAATTAAGATTAAAATTAAAGAATAATCCATCTGAATGTGAAAATAGACCAGATGGAAGAGCTTCAAGCGCGATTCTTCGCGAGATTAAACAAGAATGAAGAGCATTGTGCCGCGGGTAATAACACCCTTTACAAAAATACAAGGGTGATTTATTTTATGAACGCCTAGTAACCGAGCTTTCCCTTTTGTTGCTTTAAATAAGCGGTGTTTTGTAAAGGTGAAGATAACATTATGCATATCTATTTTGCTTTTTAAATAACAAGGGCAGTTGCGTTGTTCATGTCAATTATTGTTTAGTTTCTGTATGGCTCGGTTTGTTAGTATAGTTTATAAGGATAAAGTATCTTGTCGCGTGCTAGCTAGGATCGGAGATAATTGCGAAAAAGTTTGTGCCAAAGAGTTCCGTGTACCGCTGTTGCCCAATCGTCTAGCACGTCAGTGCAGTTGATGAAAACGCCGAATGAAAAGTGGCCGAAAGATCAACCAACAATAATAAATTTAATTGATACCTCCTCGAAATCTGCAAAACTAGTTTTATTGATTCCAAGTTTACAGAAATTCCTAAATTTGTTTATATGTAACCTAAGTTATTTGATTTCTTCAAATAACTTGTCAATTCTTCTATTATTGTGTCTTTGACAAAATCTATTCTCAGGGCATTGAAGTGAAGAAGATTCATAAAATAACATTTCATAAATATTTAAGGTAGCATTATATTTATTAATCAAAAACAAGTGGAGTAAAGTCCTCAAACTTTGAACCGGCCTTATAAAACTCGATTAGTTACATACCTATTCATTGTATGATTCATAAATTAAAGTCATAAATAAATTTGAAGTGTCTGCTTGTAGTGTCAAAATAATACAATGTTACGTATGATTTAGAAGAATATTTTATGCTTTATCGACTGCCATAACATAGTTTGTAACGGTAATGCGCGGTAATGTAATGTATCTCCAGCTACTGAACCTGTTTCAGATCGTTCACTGATATCAATATCTGATGTTATAAAAAGTACTTTGTTTAAAAAATACAAATCGAGCAGTACTGCCTATATTCAGATCACAACGATGCTAAAGAGGTTGTCACTTCAAAAATTGAGTTTTAAGACGCAACGTTCTTAAACACCAACACAACTATAGTAAATCGCCGCTGTGCGTTTAAATAAATACAGGTGAAGCCTCGTATACAGTAGTAATCCATAAATTAAATATATAACTTGTAGCAATTAAGTATTGTGCCATAATTTAATAAGCTTTTAAATAATTTTAAAATTTCGGCAGACATTTAATATTAAATACATAATAACTGATTCCTCTAAATTTCCGGTGAACATTTACATTTTATGAAATATTACATTTTTAGATTGACTGCTTGAAACATATCTAATGATACTAATGAATATTAATTTATCTAAAAATATACAAAACATCATAAACATAAAATACGCAATTTTAAAATTCCATACGTATTACTTCTTATATGTATAATAGCCTGCAAACAAACATGTATGAGTAATTGTAATAATATACGAGATGTACATATTTACATATAAATAATAAATAAAAAGCCTTTTATTTCTTACATAAATTTCTAGTTCACAGGTTAATTAGTTTTGTTAGTATCAAGATTTTTTTTATTGGAGTTTACTCCTTAAGAATCGATTGTCATATATAAGGCGCCTGGTATGAGAAAAATGTAAGAGTAAAATCTACTAATGAATGACCTCGTTACGTTTTTGGTGCGCGTGCACCGGAACACACTAAACAAAACAAAACGATGTATCTCTCAAGGCAAAAATTACTTTATTTGTTACAACTTAAGGTTGATTTCACATTAAATGTTTTTTAACATATGTCTTTTCATTTGTGACAAGAGTAATTTATTGCTTTGCTCATTTTATATGACGAATGATCGTAAGTATTAGATAATGTTTTGGACTTTTGTGACTTTATTACTAGGTGCCATAGTTGTAATTAGGTTGAACTTAAAACTGTTTTAAAACTTTTTTTATATATGTATATTTAATGATTAGTAGTTTAAATTTAATATAAATAATTTGAGATACGTTATTATTATAGTTATAGTATATATATTAATAAAATTATTCTGTAAGAACCCCTCTGCCGGTAAAGGCCTCCTCCAAATTGAGCCAGTTTTCTCTGGATTGTGCTGTTTGTGTCCAGTTTGGACCCGCTATACGTTTGATTTCGTCCTCCCATCTGATGGAAGGTCTCCCTTTCTTTCTTTTACCCACTGGCCCCCTCCATTCTGTCACTCTTTTTGTCCACCTTTGATCTTGCAGGCATGCTATGTGTCCGGCCCACTTCCATTTTAATGCAAGAGCTTGTGCTAAACCGTCTGTGATGTTGCGTATTTTTGTATACCTTATTTTATTTATTCTTTTTATGTTTAGCATACTCCGCTCCATTCCTCATTGGCACATTATAATTTTAATATATCTACATATATTTTACAATGTTATTATTATTAATTTTTAAAATAAAAGAAAGTGGTCCTAGTTGACCTTATATGCTGGTACACTCCACTAAACAATAGACTAGGCTCTTACATAGGGTTTCCCTTTTGGAGTTGAGGAGTTAAAAGGCAGTCGCTCCTGTAAGTGCGAAATTTAGCCAAATCTACTGTCAGAGCGTGAGAAGGCTGCAGTAGAAAATTAAGTTAGGTGTTGATAAAGATGATGACTACCTGCAAAGTTTGGAAACCAAGAATTCGTTTCCATCTAGCCATAATAAAAAAATATCCTCATAAATGCTTCTCTTCTTTGGCTTCTTTGGATCCGGATATTCTGGGATAAGTCATACATTCATTTTCAGTAAAATGAAAATTTATTAATATCTCAGATAATATATGTTATCTCAGATATGGCTTCTGTATCAAACATGTTGAAGAGATTAGCACACTGAATTCATGTGACAGGGACACGATCAAAATTAATGTAATTATTTCTTTGCGTATTTAGAGATGGGTTGTCTTTACGCTACTGTGACGCTGAAATAATAAGAGCAAACTCAGACGTTTTCATATTTGCCCAAATGACATTACGCTTGTAGCTGTGAGAGAAGCGTTAAAACTAACGCAAACGGAAGACGAATTATTCTTAAACTATCCAATATATTTAGTAATTAAATTAAATATTGGTTGTTTCCACTGCAATGTTTTTTAATGTCTGTCAGTCTGGTTTACTATCCGTTTTGGTTTTAACATTGACCGCGTCTAGTTGGAGTTGATTATGTTGATCATAAGGCCATTATTAGGACTGATCTTTTAGGCAGCTGTTTAGCGGGTGCATTGTTAAAGTGACTAATACAAATGTGAATAACAAAGATGAATATACTGATATGTCTGTGTGTAACGATGCGAAGATACGAGTAGAGCGTTAGAAAACGCGGAATCACACCTATGACATTGCAGGTACAGTATCGGAGAGTCATCTTATGAAACCTCCGACCCCAAATTATTTAAAAGTCCAAGTTGTTAAGGATATTTAAACCGTTAAACCATATAGCTATTTTCTACATGTACCTATATAGTGGCGTTATCTTTTTGAAACTCATGTGTTTTACGAAGGTCATATACTCGTAAATAAAAACAAATAAGTATGTATAATAAAACGAATTTAATTGTATATTGCATAGCAAATGCACATTAGAATAAATTAAATTAGGCTATGATTTCTGTGATGGATCTATTTCACATGTAATATCAAGTAAATATATTTTTCACCGTGCAGGGGCGGAGTAAGAATACTAACCCCTGCGGCCGGGGTCAGCCTGTCGTAAAAGGCGACAAAACACTAGCTATGTGGTAAGGCCTCAAGTCCGTCTGGATGGCAAACCATTCTAGGTCTATAATGCCGCCGGTATGACGCCATAATAACCTTGTGTTGTGTTCCGGCATTAGTGACCCAGGTTCCTGTACTCCTATAGAACAGCGTGTTTGTGGTGCTTCTAGCGTCACAAACATCCATAGACGACGTTGACTGCTTACAATTAAGTGGGCCGTCAGACTGTCTGCTGTTCCGCAGCAATAAAATAATAATAATAGATTATTTTTATAGCTGTGATACAGATATAAAGTAAGAATGTTTACGTGCTACGTTGCATACCATCTTGATGTGGATTCGATCCCGTTGAGTATTCCGCCCGCGGCGTGCCGACCGACACACTGCGATGTTAGATGTTAATGCGCCATATCTGTGTAATTATATTACCCGACTTTCCCCTCTCTAACGTCTTTGTACCGGCGTTGATTGTCGTTTATGTAATTGCTAGCATTCCGTACCATCTCGGCATGTGCCGCCTCTCATCTCGAATCATCAGGAATAAGGTACCGCATGTGAAATATTCTCTTAATTACTTCTTCAAAAACAAAGTTTCACAGAAATTGTATGTGTCTGAAACTAAGATTCAATTTATATCGTTATTATTATTATTCATTCATTACTTATGTGGTCGTATTTATAAGGCTGTATATTCTAAGCCATAAATGGCAATAGGGCTAGTCTATCACTTACCTAAGAGGTCTTAAGCGTGATAAATAAAAAAAAAATTGTTATTTCACAAACAACAAAGAAAATGTAGTTATTACTGAAAACTTGAAAGTATAAATTTACTCATTTTATATCACATTGTTTTTTTAATTATTTTCTTTATGGAAGAGCACTGACGCAAATACGCACGTACAAGTTTAGCCCCTGTTGCTTCAGTTAGGCTCTAAAGAGAGGGACATATCGTCATGTATAATAACTGTCAGTGATTTTAATGATGTTCAAAAATATATAATACAATTCGCTTTCAAAATACAAAAAAGCGTTCGTGCGCTACCTTCACGAAACAGCAAGTATCGATAACTTCCTCTTGTGTAACAATTGTCTCGGCGACTTTCTAAATGTCATAGCTAGTGCTAATGATTGCCGCGAAATCGGATTTACACAAAACATCAGCGTTTCAAGTCACCAGTCTCGTTGCAAAACGTAATTTTGATTCATTGAAAGACGCCACGTGCCGCACTGGCCGTAACGAATACTGGAACATTGTTGTCAAATTCCGCCAGACTTTTTATAAAACGAAAAACTTTAACCGAATAATTCCTTAGGCAAAAATTTACAAGGTCACAATATTTTATTAGTGTTTTTTTAACTTTCTAATCAAAAACCAATTTTTTAGACTGTAAACTGGTAATATCAGTTTTAAGAGTTTTTGTTTTCATATTTATGTTCTGACTGTTTAAGCTTTCTAATAATGTTGGTAATACTAACACTAGTAAAATAATGTTATGTGTACAAGAACAGTGAGTACCGAAAGCAAATGATCATTCTCAGCAATGGAGATGAGCTCCCAATCACGCTGATTACAATTCCGGACGGTTAACACGTAAATCCGATGTGGTTAAATATTTGCACGACAGGCTGTAAACCGTACGTGCCCCGGGCGATTAATAACTGGGCACAGTTAGTCGACCGTGCAGGACCACGTTTGAAATTGCAATAACTAAACATGCGTATACAAACATGTAAAACTAAATGCTCTTTAATGAAAAGCTAACTTTGTATCTTTTTTTATTGCTGTAGGACAGCAGACAGGCTGACGGCCAGCTTAGAATTTTACCGTTACCGTCGCGTATGGGTGTTTGCAACGCCAGTGGCATCGCGAACACGCTGCTGTCCCATAAGGGTACAGGAACTTGGGTCACTAATGCCGGAACTCAACACAAGGTTATTATGGCGGCATACTTAAGACCAAAGGTGGTCGCCATCCAGACGGGTTTTGAGGCTCTACCACGTAGCTAGGGTGGGTTGTTATGTCGCCTTTTACGACAGGCCGAACCCGGCCGCAGAGGTTAGTATTCTTTCTCCGCACCTGCACGCGGAAAATCTATTAACATTACTCAGAAACAGATCATATCTCCGATGGCGATCTCTATGGTGTAGCCGCTAGTGCACGTCAAAACGCTTGCGGGTATCATGAGTTCGATCTCCGTCCCGAGGCTGCGTGTTTATGTACATGCTGCGTGCTTTGGGACTTAGATTGCATTGTGTGAATTGTCACGGTATGCTTATTAAAAAACATACAACAACCAAATTTAGCCTAATTTATTTCATCTTTATTCATGTGTCTTTTCGTCGTTAATAAAAAAAATATAGCATTGAGTACGCGAAAAATCATACTGTCACTACTGACTAATTTATTTCTTAAATAAAATTAATATCACTTTTTTTCCCTCCTTCTTAAGAAGGAGGGAAAAAAGGAAAGGTTCTTTTCTTCTTCTGTGTTAACACAGATTTGTAAAAACTCTTCAATAAGCCTCTTCTGGGCGTATTCTCTTTCTAGGTAAATAAATACTGAACAACAACTGCATTTATACGAGTAGGTACCGGGTAGCTCAGTAGTATTAAACTCGCAAACCAACCTAAAGGTTCCGAGTTCAAATCCCACGATAGCATGCACCGCTTAGGCAGTTTATTTCGCCTGATGTGCATATTATAGCATAATTACCATGTACCGATGGTGACGGAAAATGTCGTGAGGATATCTGCATATCGAGGTCACCGGTGTGTGTAACCCGCCAATCCGACTTGGACAAGCGTGACGGGTATACTGTTCGTTCCCTCTAGGCAAAGGTTCGAGCCCAGGAGTGGGACGTTTATGAGCTTTATTGTTTATACATATAACTGCATCGCCTGCGACTTAAGCAGGCAATACATCGGAAAGCTAGCTCTAACTTGAGGATATTGATTGGTAAACATGTGTTACGTACATAATACAATATTTTACGGTATTCTTACCGTTAATATTACTTTTACTATTTATTATTATACCGTTAATATTTCTATATTTATCTATAAACATTATTAAGAAAAGGCTGTTTTATTACTAGAAATATTAACTAATTATGCGATAAATAACAAACATTCCTTAGAATTATAGCATTACATTACTTATTACAAAACATGAAGGATAAATATAATAACATTAAAACTGCACGTTTAAAATTCTACGTAATGTTGGCCAAACAGGGTGTTGCGGAACCGCGCAATTACATGAATTTTAATCTGCATGGGAGAGGGTGATATTTCAAGAATTTCATTATGGTAAAACTCTTCTCAGATCCTGCCGACGAAATTCATTGTTTCAAACGATCACTCACTTTGAATTATATTGAAGTTTTTGCTTAAGAAAAGTTTTGTTATTATTTCTCCATTTACAAATTCAAAAATAGAAAGCACAAAGTGTGTTTTTATTAAGTATTGTTTTTATTGTTTTATAAAATATAAGTTGGCAGCAAGTTTCTTGGGCTTTGATATTCTTTGCTGTTTTAAATTTTAATATTCACTCGCAATATATAAAACAGTTACAAAAACAATTTGAATATTTTATTGGTAAAACTGAAATCTTCTAATTAATTTAATCCAAGTTCTCTTCCTAGGTTATGGGCCAAGGGATTTATTTCGAAGTCCAAGGTAACTGACTGTGGCCTTTTTTGTTTTAATGTTTTTCTCTGATACTTCATTTTCTTGTATCGATATATACAGCTTAAGGAAAAGGTGGATACAGTATAGGTATATATAATTTGGTTCAATAAAGGCTAAATCCCTAAACGAAAAAAGGACACTCGATTGTTATTGCCCTATCTTTGCTTAAGTTTTTTTTAAGATTGAAATAAATACAAGTACTTCAATTTTAAATCATTTACGAATGCAAAATCCTTGAGCTCCTATAGATTGTGGGTTTTTTGTGCGCGTAGTGGTGTCGGTGTTACCGCGTACATTGCGGCACCTTATTTACAAGGAATGCGGCTGTGTTTGCTCGAATCGTGACTTTTAGCTTCAGATTAGACTGCGTAATACATTGTTCTCATACACATTAATCCTATAGTATGAGTTTTAAACATCATGACGTTTTATATGATTTTAATCAAGATTTGGTTGTTCTTGTATTAGTTAAATCCGCAAACAAGGTGCTTAAAAATATGCCAGAAAAGTGATTTCATGTTATCCTTAGCGTGTTAAATTTAAAATAATTAACCTTCAGTAGCGTAATCTTTCTAGCAATTTGAAAATAGCATAATATTTTTTTATTGCTAATTTTATCAGCAGGCAGGCTGATGACCCACTTTATAGTCAACAGTTTTTTTTATATCTGGAGTTCGGTAGACAGGCAAATAGCCTGTACGATAGCAGGTGGTCACCGTCACCTATGTACATTTATGTATGACATTTGTAAAACCAGAGGTATTGCCAACGCATTGCCGTCCTCTAAGAAATTGTATAACGCCTTTCTTTAGAAACACTATATCGTATCCCCGTACTGCGATGGGAAAACCTTAGTCGGTAGTTCATTCCAAATCTGGAAAGTACGCAACATGAACGTTTCTGAGAACTGTCTCTTAAAAGAGAAAAGAGGCTCCAGGAAATGCGGATGAACGCCTAGTCGATGGCGAGCAGTGCGGTGGTACAAAGACGACGAAGGCACAGTTACGAAATACAACGAGTTACATGTGTACGACGCCAGGGGCGCTGGTAACACGCTGCTGTCTACTTAGGGGAATGGAACCTGGGTCACTTATCTCGGAACACACGGTTATTATGACGGCACATTTAGAGATTAGGGGTGGTTGCCATCCAGACGGGCTTGGAGCTCTACCACCTAGCTAGTTCTGATATTGATAACTTACCCTTACATAGAGAAACAAGAGACACTGCTTCTATACACCTGGTTTTAGAGGAAAATTTAATCATGTGGGGATGAAATTATTACTTGGATAAGTCCATTTACTAACCAGATTATGGTTTCAGATGACAACTCCATAAGAATGAAGTTGTTGATTCGGCCTGTTAATAATCATAATCTTTATTAGCATAAAACACGGTTAATTGATTTTACATAATTATTATAAGGAACTGCATGTTTTGCCAATAAAATTGGCATGCTAATATTTAATACTATGATTTAATACGAGTAGTAACCTCATATTTTAGTAATCAACTACATTCGTAGCGTAACGCCTAACGGACTTCGGAATGCTTGCTGATATCATGGGTTCGGTTTACGTTACGCGTTTATGTAGAATATGTATTTATTTACGAAATAAAAGTATATTAGTAGTATATCCGTTGTGTAGCACCCATAATACAACTGTTAATCTTATTTTGGGAGTAGATGGAGCTATGTGGATTATGGATATATTCCCCAGAATATTTATTATTATTAAAAATATCTTAAACTTTACTACTGTAAAATTTACGAAAATCGTAAACAAGAGCCGCAAATTACAATCAACCATAATAAAATTTAGTACGGCTATTTAATTCCAAACCGCAAATCAGTGCTTTGTATTGTATTGTAAAATTTATCATTACCTCAATTTTTTGTCAAACTTATGTCCGAAATTATGGTTAGCTGTTCTCTCTCCAAATTTATGAGGCTTCTTAGACTCATTTAGGCTTTATGAAAAGTAAAATGAAAGAAGTGAAGGAAGGTAATTAGAAGGATTTCCTTACATGAGAGGGGAGCGTTTTAGTGCTGCCCCTGGGGTCGCAAACATCCAAAGGCGACGGTAACTGCTTAATATGAAGTGGACCATCAGCCTGTCTGCTGTTCCATAGCAATAAAAACGGACGTCAGAGAAAAACATCTTCTCTTCTTATTCTATTTCCTCGAGATTGTTTCCGAAGTCAATTATTACTTCGGAGCTCGATTAACGTGGTTGAGTGTTATTAAACCCTCCATTTTGTTTCAATGTTTTTTGACTGAAAATTTTCTTTGCGAAATACATGCACAACAGTCTAAATTTAAGTCGTAAATGTAAGATAAATTTATAGAATATATAGGCTTTTAACTGGAACCAACATTATTACAATAGAATCCAAAACAATATTTTGTACTAATAACTTATGATGTATATAAAGTTTTTGATTTCTTACAATAATTTTTCATTTCATAGCTGACAAGGAAATATCCTTACATTTTTATGAATGCTGAATGAGGTTTATGTTCGTCATAAAATGACTATTGTAGAAAGCATTTTTGGATTTATTCCAACGTTTCTTTTGAATTTGCCAAACAATATGGTTTTTGGAACATTAACTATTCATATGATGTAAATCGATTAATTTTAGTGTTATTGTTAAAATGATATTTTTACTACAGAAGAGACGAGATTCACATAATGTGACTCAATAAATATTAAAAACTGCATACTACTTTATTTTTCTAAACACAAACAATAAAAAGCTATAATTTAATAACAATAAGTATTTAAAACATAAAAATTACAATATACAATAAAATAACACTAACTTCGCTACTTTAGAGAAGTAGATACAAATATATGAGTGTAGTGTTCATATTAGATTACAGATCAAAATATTGGTAAATTCGTGAATTACTGCTTCCGCCAATTAAGCATGGATATAAATAATATAAAGTAGATAACTAATCCTCGGTTAAAAGGTTAAAAAGAAATGATTAATTCTTAATATTTTAGTTTCTAAATTGATTTTTAATAGATTAATTACTGAATTTAATGCAATTGAATAGCCATTTACAAAGTTAACACAAAATTTACTATAGCACGTTAAATTGCTAAAATAAGTACGAGCAAGAAGCTTTATTCTTTAAGAAACGGCCTTGTTATACACATAATTATAGCCAGTGAACGGTGACAAACAAATAATGGTAGCAAACAAAAGAACAGGCACAAGGTGTTCATGTCTGAATATATCAATAACAAATACCATGAAGTGCTTGTGAGTCGTCGGCCTTACAATATGACGCTATTTGTGTATAAATTAGAGTATTTAACGAATTTTTATTGTATTTATGGCTATTTAGACCGATTAGTATACTACTTGATTAATATTTGAACGTTAGTAGCGAAAATTGAGATTGATTTATTTTATTATAACGCCAAGTAACGTTTGTGACGTATGTTAGTAGCTCTTTGTTGCAAGGAGGCATGTTGGTTTGATGGCGTAAAATTTCATACTATTAATATATCTCGCTAGAGGTATTGTTGGTTAAAAAAAGTCATTCTCGAGATCTTAAGAAAAAAAAATTGGGGAGCAACTGCCACTTAATATAAATACTGAAATCATCCCTAAGTGACTGTTTAGCGACGCTTTACAAATACTTTAATTGCAACTTACAGGGTGTGCGACAGATTTAATATCTAAAATGTACTAATTCCGCAAATATGAAGCTGTATGGAATGAAATTATTTGTTTACAATAATGTTATATTCATATATATACATTCCAGTAAAATTTAAGAAATAGAACAGTTTAAAATTTTTTATAGTACATGAGTAGGTATTTATTGTACGATGCAGGCATAAGATCTAAAATTAAATAACATTGTACAGCTTGATTAAAGAGAAAAAAATTAAAGAAATAGTAGAATGTATGGGGGAGCGAGAGAGAGACCTCCTCTTAGTGAGTAACATATGGCAATTTTTTTAAGATCCTACTGTTACAGAGAATACATGTGTTTTTACAGTCATCTTTATACTCTTCTGCACGATTAATGTGCGGTCCACGTTTGTTTTTGTTGTTTATGCGGTGGCATTTTTCTTGTATGAGTATTCTTGTTTGCCTCACAGATAAACGCACCATCCATTCATGCAATAAAATGTTACTTAACAATAACAGGAGGCAAGATTCCTTATAACGTCTCACTACTGCTCTCTAACAGAGAATAAATAGTGTATACATCACACCGGTCCAAGGCAGAATAGTTTTCTGACGTTTTCTTTCAGTATAGGTACGTATCAGTTACGTCATAATATTCATATTAGCTGCGCGTGTTACCTCTAGGTAAGTTTTCGAGTGTGATACCACTTGGCTTACAGTTACCTAGACAAATATTTATCATAACCAAACGTTATCATAAAAACGCCTCGATACTTTTGAAATTGTCCAAAATCCTACGCTCATAACGAGCTAATACACTAATCAGATAATATTCTGCTTACTGATCGTATCACATTACCCACCGAATGACTTTTAAGTAAAACCAGTCAGATTTTAAACTTCGAAACGAAGCTGAAGTTATTTGAAAAGTCCTCCGAACGAAACTTTGCAAAAATTAAACTTTGAAAGTATAGAATCAAAGGGAGAAGCGGTCGGTGCTGGCCGCGTTCATTTGAATTACGCCCCTCCGCTTTTTGTACTCGACTTCATTTAGCGAACTTAAAGGCGACTCCTTTATTTTTCCCAAGCAAAGAACTTAAGACTTGCATTGTTGAATCCTTTACAAATTGTACGCCGTGATTATTTTAAGAACTCTTCCGGCTGGTAAAGGTAAAGTTTAGACTGGAATTTAAACAATTATAAATCTCTTTCAATGAATTTAAATGAGCAGCGCTGATTGAATGAGTTGTTTCTTCGTATTAAGCCTTCTTTATTTTAAATTATGTATGTGTTAAAACACAACTTCCTCAACAGTCTGAATAAAAAATACGTTAAATATTTATATAATAAATAAAATCAATTACGAAATGAAATGAATATAGTTGTCATATAGACATATAACTCCGATAAACGCAATAAATAATAAGTCGTCAGTACATCACGGAGAATATTAGTTGCTGGCTTGAATTACATGCTAATGTATAAACATTGATTATCTGCGTAGCTTACCATATTTAATAAATATTTTTACTGTCGCAATAGCAGTAAGCTTTGTAAAATATGAAAAATCCTATTGTTTTGAAATATCAACAATAACAGATGCTGAAGCATTTTATGACAAACTTTTTGGAGACTTTTATTGCAATTTTACAAGGATCAGGTTGTTGTTGTCTTTTAAAATAAACTTTGCTTGTAGGATTTTGGTAAACACGGTGCGCCTCGCCGTGCTCTGAAGAGGCAACAAGTGTTCAAAGTAAATATAAATGCATAAATATGTTTATATGAACTTTTACTAGCTTTTATTATGTATTTTTATTATTATTTCATGTGACTGCTATTTTAGTATCCTTTAAAGTGATACAGATATTTAAGTTATATAGAGTTTACACTATATTATTAAGATTTAATAATACAGTGTAAACTCTATATAACTTAAATATCTACCTATCATCTTAGTGTGAAACTTGATTGTAATCATAGGTTTTATTTCGAACCTTCTCCGATCCGATATCCGATCGATCCGTTATTCTCCCTCGAGTTTTATAGTTTTTGTTGTTCCTGATCTTAACATTATTTACAGTTCTATCTTATTTTTAACAACATGACTTATAAATGCAAAGTTAATAGTGTTACGTTGATATGAGGAATTGGTTTGATGACTGTGTTTATTAGTTGTAAGTTTGTAAAAAAGGTCTAAGATTTTATGAAAAGAAATCATTATTTAAAAAATTATGACACAAAACTCGCAAAGCTATTAATGTATATTTTTATAATTTATAAAGAACAAAATCATTAAAATAAATATATTATTTTATAATAATTAGAAAATCGACTTTAAGATTAAAATGTACTTTACCGTACAAATACATCGCGCATACTCTTTTGATACTCATATTGTGTCAACTTCTTACTTTAACTAAAGTTATCATTCAAAAATCAACTGTCATAAAGCATCCTATGAATTCCAATACGGGTGGTTATGTTCCTTGAGTGGATACAAAAAGTGGTACGTGTGCGTAGGGCATTAGGCCTAAAAAGGTTAGGGGAAGATGTGAGTCACGAAGTCTGCCCGAGGCAATTTGGTACCAAATGTCGTGCGCTACGTGCTCCACAAATAAAGAGGTTGGAATAAAGTTGCCTACGTATTACATTAAGGACTGTTAGCTTAGAAAACAATGTCATCTATGCACTTTTTATTGTAGCGCTATAAAATAATGCGAGATTTGAACTGCCTTAAATATATATACTTACAGATCTTCAGGGTTTTTACATTATTTTATACTTATATTGCTAGTGTACAAAGACTTGTTAAATAAGTTAATTTTTTTATCAGGCAATTAAATAATATATTTTTGTTTATTTCTATTAAAATCAGTCAATTAAATAAATGACCCTAATCTATTTGTCAACTGAGTAAAAAATTCAAAGAATTTGGTTGAAAAAGTTGTAGTCTATCCTTTTATTTACTTTTTATTCCTGAAGTGGAAAAATACTCTTACACACTACCTGCCATGCGGGGCCACGGCAGGCTTGTGTGGAGTTCATAGGAGCAGTGTTGTCTACCCACTAAAAAACCACTCCCAGGCTCCTACTCCGTTCCTTTATGTACGGGGTGTCTGCCGGGAAATGGCCTAACCTATAAAAAATATATTTTACTTTCATTTAACTACATTTTAAATCTAATATTAGAATATTTAATTTGGCATTCTGGACACATGGCACATGGACTAATAGGGTTGAATCCTTAAATTAGATACTAAACCGTATCTGACATGTAATTAATACTTAATATATTCGAAAATATACAATACCTATACAATGTTCAATACTTCTAGTTAATAAAAGGCTATTTTAAGGTTATAAAATATATTACATACTAGTATCTATCTTATTTTGATCACGACTTACTTTAAAATTTTACTTGAATAACAACTTAAGAAAAGAAAGTATATCTTCTGAAATCACTTTCAAACACGAGTTTCAGAGAGTTCTCGAGATACGTAGAAAATATCGTTATATTTATTACATTTTGGGGTAACTTATCGAGCTGGAAAATTGGCTTACACACCTTAGCTTATCTTGTTGGTTGTTCAATATTTCTTTGTATTAAAAGTTTATTTTCGTGAGAGAATATATTATTTTTTCTTAATAAACGTATATTTTATTTTATCTATTTGTATGTTATTAATTTCAAAATTAAATTACTATGCCAATAGTTTCTTTTTTTTCTTTAGTAATAACAGCTGACATTTGTGTGTCAATATTTATTTTCGTAATTATATATAATTAAATTACATATATTTAGAATAAAACATATAAATACAGCAATAAATTTCTTGAATCTTGAGATCTTGACAAATTAATTATTAGTTGCGACCACAAGACCCAGTAAGATGTCTTAAAGTTATGGGATGTATTTTTGTTTTTTAGTATTTACTAGGTGTCGTCTATAATGGAGACATTTCATACTTATCTTGGGGTATTAGGATGTTCAAGCATCAAGCAAGACGAGCAAGCACTAGTTGTAGATGTACATTTTTCAAATTTTGCATTTATATTAACATCATAATAAAACATGGAAGATAAATCCTGACGTGTCTAGGGCGTGAATTTTATTTGTTTTTTTATTGCTGAGGAACAGCAGACAGGCTGACGACCCACTTAATAGTAAGCAGTTACCGTCACCTATAGATGTTAGCAACGCACACTAGGGGCAAAGCCAACACGCTGCTTTCCCATAGGGATACAGCAGCGTGTATACGCCATATTTTCTTATCGACAGTCATAGAAATTTTATATGGACCTTAAAATTTTACTGTTATGTTTGTTTGTTTATAAATTGTATAATAAACAATGCTGCACAGTTATGAATAACGCCCCCCCAATTGTGTTGCATAAAAAATATAACAACCTGTTGCGTAGGTATCAATTAAGCCTAATTGAAATATTTTTTAGAAACCACACTGTTTGGATTAAATTTATACCAGCATAATTTGAATGGGAGATTAAAACAAGCGCTTAGAAATATGAAGCCTTCTCCAGGTAATAATTTTATGAGAATGAAATTAATGTAAATTGAATTATACAAAATAAAATAAAAATTGCTTCACGAAACAGATTTTCAAAAAAAAAACTACAAACTTATAAAATAAATAATTAATTAACAAAAACTCCCAATTGAAGACATTGGATCTAAGATTAATTAATCACAATCATAACTTGCTGTTATTCAAATACTTTATCTTCTTGTCATATTAATAATAGACATTATATACGAGTTTATCCATATATAGATACTGTATACAGTACATTCATTATAATGTCGGTAAGCATTAATAGATATTATTGTGTAACTACTCTAATTAGTGTATTGTATACGTACTTTTATGTACGTATAAGTATAACAAAACAGTATTGTGTGTTTAATTTCTGTAAGGTAAATCTATTTGCCACCCTCGGTAATTTTTCTGTATAGGAAACTTCCTCCCCAAGATTTACACTTCCGACGAGGGTAGTAAGCGACGGGCCTACGACACAGCCTGTTTGGTATTTTAAAAAGGAACGTCTGAATCCGGTGAAAAATTGCTTCTCCCCTCTCGACCGAGAAACCATATATTTCAGTCATCGTCGTGTATTGAACGGAGCGTGAAGATGGGGCAGATAACTTGTTTAGCGCCGCCTTAAATGTTTATACCCTTTGAGACTCTTGAAACGAAATTCCAAGTCATTCTCTGTATCTATGAAGGAAATATCTTTGTGTACGACCGTCACAAAATGCATTTACATGATATTTTGTTTGTAAACGAATGAGCACATTATTAGGATATAAGAAACCAAATGATTTAAAAAAATATATATTTGAAAAGCCAAAGTAAAGAATCGTGTGTATATAAAAAAAATTTTACATACTAATATTATAAATGCGAAAGGAAGTTTCTTTGTTTATTTGTTTGTTACGCTTTCAAGCCTAAACCGCGGAACCAATTTTGATGAATTTCGGTAACGTCATAAATTGAACCTTGGCTAAGGACATAGGCTACTTTATTTTTAAATTCATATGGCAGAACAACGTTTGCAGGGTCAAGTAATATATAAAGACATTATGGATAGAGACGATACGCTCAGCGTTAACGACGTATCATTTCCTGTCATCATCGATTCACCGTTTATAAAACCTTTTAGAAAAATGTGATACATTTATCAAAGCCTTTAATAGCATCATTTACCATTTACGGATATTACAAAATAATTATATATTACGGAAATTCATATTTCGGTATGAAAAATTGAGATTTCCAATAACATAATAAGCTAGGAAAATCTTAATATGTATACTAAGAATGGTTAAAATAAAATGAAGCGTTTCAATTCTAGAAGTCAAGGTGAAAAATTTTTGATTCGAGTTCTCGCAAGATTTTTTGTTTGTGTTTAGTGGTAAATAAGTTTTATTATTTTGCAATTATTTTTTGAAACATTGTAATATATTTTATTATATTCTCCGTGGTATGACGGAGTAGGAATACTGACCCCTGCGGCCGAGGTTGGCTTGTCGTAAAAGGCGACAAAACAACCGTAGGTGGTAGGGTTGCGTCGTCCTAAGCATGTCTGGATGGCAACCACTTCCAGTCTATAAGTCTACTGCCATAATAGATTTGTGTTCTGTTCCGGCATTAGTGACCCTGGTTCCAGTACCCCTACGTCGTGTACATGACGTAGGGGTACAGCAGTGGCGCGGTGCCCCTAGCGTCGTAAACATACTATCAAGTAACCTGTCATCCTATCTGGTGTTCCTCGGGAAAAAATTATACATATGTATATATTTAGGTGCTGGAATTAATACGATTTTTAATGAAAAAAAAATATTCTCAATGGAAAATCAATACACTAATGAAAGTATTGCCCATTGCTTTCTACTATTTTTGACCATCTTTCGGATAGGGTACGAATACCATGTCCGACGAACGCCTCGTATTTTGATGCAATCCACGAATTGACCCATTTTTGACACTTCGTAAGAAGTGAACTTCTGCTCAAACAGACTATGAGTTATCGAACGAAATAAATGATAATCTGAAGGAGCGATATCTGGAGAATACGGCGGGTGTGATAGGACTTCCCATTTAAGTGTTTTTAGGTATGTTTGTACTGGTTTTGCGACGAGCATTACGTGAAGCAAAATGACTGTCGTGTCTTTCGGAGTATTCCGGCCGTTTTTTTTCATCGCACGACTCAATCGCATCAATTGCAGTCGGTCGTGATCCCCACTTATAGTTTCCTTCGGTTTCATCAGTTAATAATAAATCACACCCCTATGATCCCACCAAATACACAGCAGGAGCTTAGATCCATGGATATTTTGCTTTACCACTGATGTTGATGGTTGGTCGGGCTCAACCTATGACTTTCTGTGCTTCTAATTATCGTAATGGATCCATTTTTCATCACCAGTGACAATTCGATCCAAAAAACCTTTTTCTTCCTCCCGTTGAAGCAGCAATTCACATGTCAAAAGACGCTTCTCAATGTCCCTTGGCTTCAATTCATATGGGACCCAATGTTCCTTCTTCTGGATTATGCCTAAAGTTTTGAGATGTTTTTTTACTGTCGATAAGTCTAGTTTCAACATATATAAACAACTCTTGAAGTGTTTGAGATGAGTTTTCATTGAGAAATGCCTCCAACTCTTTATCTTAAATTTTTTTCGGCTGGCCAACTCGAAATCACCACCTTTGAAACGTGCAAACCAGTTCCTACATGTTTGCTCAACTAGAGCATGTTCACTATACATTTCCACTAAAATACAATGAGCTTCAGCACCACTTTTTTTCATACTAAAATAATGAAGTAAAACTGCATGCAATGCAAAAACACTTTATTCGGCACAAATGTTGATATATTTAATAAATTATAAAGTATTATTGATTACGATTCAAAGAGAGATTATGTACAGCAAATGACGTTCAATGATAGCTGTTTCAAGATTAATACTTTACTGTCGGTGACAACGTACTACGCTTACAAATACTACACTGTCCTGACTGAATTAATTCCAACACCTATATATATACAGGGTAGAAATGTTGCCCTTTTATCATAATTCCTTTTGGAGTGTCAACAAAATAACTTTCATTAAATATAAGTCGTTTCGTTAAAAATCAAACGGCTTAATGTGTTCTAGTCAAAGCTGCATCTTCTGCTTATGCCATAACAATTTTGTTGCTACGAGTACGCTTTGAGCACATTAGCACGTATAGTTCGCCACACGGAAGATCAACATTATTAGGGTAAAGGCAAAACGCATTCGCTTTTTGTAATGTGGCAATAACACGGGGATTAGGGCAGTCTGTGCCGGAGCGAATATTCGGCCATTTTCTGTTCTAACCTATTACAACTCCCCTGAAATGCTTACGATAGAGATTGTTTAACATTGGAGCCATGATCCCTGCTCTATATATAGTTACGATCACCGTTCTTATATGCTTCGTTCAGTAAACTATAAAATAAAGATTTTTGTACATGCTTTTGAATGTAAAACATTTTAGATATACGAATTTCATTTTATAACATGTCACTTATCATTGTAACATAAAGTTACTGTGTTATAATAAAATATTTTTTTATTTTGCTTAAAGTAGACATTTTTATACATTTACCACAAATAAGATAAAAACAAATAACAATTTGATCACATAATTCGCAATAAGCAATTAGAATGCATATGACATAAAACAACCAAAATATATTATATTATTAATAAAAGATGTCAGTCAATGAAACCAGCCAGCAAATAGAATGGTACAAATTTATATGGCTACGTTTCACGGCGATTAGTGAATTACGTTGGTTTCGGTCAATATAAACATAGCTAGAAAGACGTGGAATACCGCTGAGACAACAGGTGGAGTAGCTAATTCAATGATATCGCTTAAGAGGATATATGACCCAGGGATCTCGATTCAGGCAATTACTGGTAGAGGATCTGAAGTATTTTACTTTTAAGGCACCTCACCTATTACCAAATCAAATAGTAAAAATGTTCAAAATAGGTATCCTCGAATGATGCTTGTGGAATGCTGTCAGCTGACACAGCGCCACACCTAAGAAACGAGGCCGCCACTATGCGCACCGCAATGCAGCATCCTTGAAAGGCCGCATTCCATCGCCTAAGTCTATTTACGGTCAAAGTCCTCATTTTCACTGTAAGCTACGATTGCATATGAATGGAGTCTATTCAATCGACTCAATTAGTGTTTCGTAATTTAACAATCTTTGAAAATTGCAAACCTCCAGTTTGATATTTCATTAAATCAATTAAATTATTCCTTTCACAAATATAACTGATTTATTTAATTATTGTGCTTTCGTGAATAGCGCTTGAAATAAAATATGCCTTATTTATTTCAGAATTTGTATATAGTTTGCTAGTTAAACGTGTAATCACGTGAATATGATGCTTCAACATAATATATGTCCAATATCTCTACATGTATACTAAATGCAAATCAATCATCAATCAATCAAATTAATTAAAAGTAAAGAATAAACTTTCTGAAATATATTTTTTAAATAAGTACGCAAGCTGTTTTTTTCATATGTAATTATTTTGTTTCAGAACATCCTTGACAAATTTAATCCGGGTGCCCGACAGATGATAACAGCTGGAAAAGCATACTTAAAAGCTTTACACGGTAAGTGAATAATTATAATTCGTACAAACATGAAACATTATATTGAATTTGAATAAAGTATTGATTAAAATTAATTACTTATTATGTACAGGTACGTTTACTACAATCTATGTATCACCAAATTTTTAAATATGTATTATTACAACGATCTAATGTAGACGCTAGCTTATAAATTAATTAGGAATACCTGTAGATACAAAACAGAAAAATTTTCGTAACAACTTTAAACCAGTATGTGTAGTCGTACACTATCCATAAATCGGTCGTAGAGCTGCAGTGCTTCAAAGTACTCTCCACTGAATCACACTGTCAGTTAGTATTTTCTCGAGTGGCGTTTGACCAAAAGAAAATTAGGGCTACTCTTTCTCGTTTCTAGAGCATGGTGAAAGACGGCAAATGGATTACTTTTTCTGTTAGATCAAAAACTGTTAAGGAAACCACGTGGTGCGCCCCATATTGTTTCGCAACTGTCCTATTCGCGTCGGTTGGTTTTAAATTTACCCATGTCTTTTTTAATTTAAATTGTATAATAAAACACGCTTGTTTTTGAATATATCCTATATAGCTTGTGAACATATCCTAACAGCTTACTTTTATTTTCTAAAAGACGGTCAGTACTTCTCTATTATGCGCCAAGATAATGATGTAGTTTTTTGAAGTGAAAACTTCTTTAGCGGCGTCGTGCACTTTTTTGTGATGGGTAAAAATGTTAAACTCGCGTCTGGTCACGTGTCCTGATCGAAAATTCGTAAGATTCGTAAGACGGAGCTTTGCTCCAGTAATACCAACCTTATTAATAATGATTTAAGGTTTATTTTATAATGTACCTAACTTTTAAATTATTGCATTACATTACTTATACATATCTATTCGAATTGCGACTTTATTACAATGAAATACAGTTGAATTTATGAAGTGAAAACTTCTTTAGATGCATTGAGCATTTTTTGGTTGAACAATTTTTGGTTTGTAAAGAAGTGTTACTGGCCAATTTAAACTTTAATGCTTGATCATAAACAATATCTTATAAACCAAAAATAATAATCTGATAGCTCGACGATACAATTCACAAGTATTATTTAGTTTGCACGTCTACTGGCAGTCCCCAAAGACTGCCCCGCATGTTTTTTTTCTTTTTGTTGTAAATAAACACATTAGAGAACAGACCAATACAAACTTCTTGTAATCCGACTTATATGGATAATAACAAAAGAGAACAAAATATTCAAATTACCTACTTATATTGGCATGATGACATCAATTCAATATTCATCAGTTATAATAAAGCATTGCTTGTAAAAGATAATAATCTGTAAATTGTTATTTAATCTTTTTATCGCAAAACTATGTGGGCTGTAAGCATCCTACGCAGGAGTTTGCTTCGTAAGAAAGTGAAATCTCTGACGCAACATTCAGTTACACCAGCAACACGGACAAATAATTTATGTAGTGTAAGCCCAATGTGCGCATCTATATGCAAAATCTCAGTGTACCAAGCTCACTTGGCTACGGAACTGGGGCGTGGTTTGTGCCAAATTGTCTCTGTTGGCTTATCTATAGTATTATAGCCGACATCGTAGTAGCAATAAACTCGGGCATTCCGCGAGATGTATGAGAGTTGCAGCTTGTTACAACATTGCCTTAAGATTTTATTAAGTTAATTTAGGGCTTAAGAAGCCAACTTAATATTGTAATAAGAAAAAGTTTTAACGAGACTAATTATCTTCTTGTTGGTTTGTCTTTCCCTTCTAAGATTCGCCTCAACTTCGGAGTCCAAGATCCGTTATTATGTATTATCACTGAGTAAAACCATATTGCTTCTCTTGGCACCAAGATCCATCCATCACTTTTCCTTTTCTTGACCTATGACATAAGAAAAAAGAAGAAATAGATATAGAAGAATTCGGATTTTACTGGAGCGACTGCCGCGTCCGCCCTAATCCCATAATGAATACCCCAAAAATGTACCGTATGATTTAGGTAGCTGTGTAATGAGGAAGTTGTTTTTAACATGCTTTTATTAGCTTCATACGTATGTTAGTATGTGCCTATCATATGTATGTAGGGTTGCCAACCACAAATTTAAAAAAAACTAGGATATGATGTTGGAAAAACCAGGACAATTTAGTTTAAAAACAGGACCCAGTAATAGAATTGCAATACTTATATTAATTGGTAGTGAAAGTAGGTTTAGTTAGAATTAGTTTTTTTTACTGCAGCGGAACAGCAGACGGCCCACTTCATAGTAAGCAGCTACTATCGTCTATGTATGTTTGCGACGCTAGGGGCACCGCGAACACGCTGCTGTCCCATAGACATACACAAGGTTATTATGCGACATACTTATAAACCAAGGATAGTAGCTGTTATGCCGCCTTTTACGATAGGTCAACCCCAGCCACAGAGGTTATTCTTACTCCGCCTCTGCACGGAGAGTATAACAAGTTAGTTACAAATATTATTTAATAATAAGTATTTGAATATTAAAAAACAGGATGCTACTTAAAAACTATCCAGGACATCCCAGGACACCACAAAAACTAGGACATATCCTGGGAAAACAGGACGGTTGGCAACCCTATATGTATGTAACGGAAACCTTAAACATGATTTTGACCCCCTTCAAAACATCGGATTAACTCGAAATTTGGCATACTTATCAAAGACCGATGACAATACAATAATTTGTATAGTTTGTATCATTATTCTTACCAGGATCCTTAGGATTAATGACTCGATTACGTCATGCGAGCGCGACGCCGAAAGTAAATTGGGGTCTCTCCCGTGCTTTTTTGATTGCTGTAGGACAGCAGACAAGCTGACGGCCCGCTTAGAATTTAACACTTACCGTCGCCTATGGGTGTTTTTGCAACGCCAGAGGCATCGCAAACATGCTGCTGTCCCATAAGGGTACAGGAACTTGGGTCACTCATTCCGGAACACAACGTAAGGTTATTATGGCGGCATACTTAAGACCAAAGGTGGTCGCCATCCAGACAGACTTGAGGCCCTACCACGTAGCTAGGGTGGGTTGTTTTGTCGCCTTTAATGAGAGGCCGACCCCGGCCGCAGAGGTTATTATTCTTTTTGCGCCCCTGCACGGTGCCTTAGCAAATCGCCGCGGCCGCCGCGATCAGGATTAATGAATCGATTACGTCATGCGAGCGCGACGCCAAAAGTAAATCGGGGTCTATCCCGCGCTTTAGCAAATCGCCGCGATCCTTTGACGCGCCATCGCTGACAAACTTTGTAACACTCCGGCGCGAAGCGTTTACACCGATTTAACGTATTTTTGTAGAAGTAAGAAATGTAATAATGTAAGTAACTTTGTACCGTTTTAACACGCTTTTATAATATTAGCTTCATGCGTATGTTAGCATGTGACTATGTAATGGAAACTTTGAACATGATTCTGACCCCCTTCAAAACGTTAGTTTAACTCAAAATTTGGCATACTTATGAAGGACCGATCACAATTAAATATTTTAAACAGTTACTATGATAATTAGGAATAACGGTTTTTTGTTTTCCTAAACTGGTAGTAACTTTATATCAAGACCAAGAAGGGAAACTACCAGGCGCGCCCATCACCTATTTCTCAGATAAGTTACCGGCTTTAGATAAGATTAAACTTTAGGAGAGGGAGCCTGAGAACCGGCAATCTCATCCAAGGGAGGCAGCAGGCGCCCAAATTGCTCATTTTTTGGATAAGTTACCGACTTAGAATAAACCAATGACTTCCCGATTTTATTGAAACTAAAACCCCCCGAAGCTTAAGCGATTGTAGTCGTATGTTATCACTTTTAATCATACAATAGAAATAGAAGTTAGACTAACAGTTCAGCGTCTCAGATTGCTATGTCCCGTCGAACTTAACGAGAACTTTAACACTCATATATGCTGAACGGTGTAACTTCGTATCTAGCAGAACACTTAAGATTCATTTCAAAAAAATCCAACTAAAAAATTAAAAATAAATAATGGTTTAAAAAAACTAAAAAAAAAACCGTTTATATAGAAATCCAACTAAACAAAGGAAAATAAATAATAGGTAGTTTTTTCTTTATTCTGGCTCTTCTGTGTTATATAGATAAGTCGAAAGAGTCAAACTACGGCTGTATTAAAGAAAAGAAATCCAAAATATATAATGTTAACGAGGTGAATTTCAATATATTATATTTTATATTACGAGTACATTTGGACATATTATATTACTATTACTAGCTGTGCTCGCGACTCCGTCTGCGTGGAATAGTGACTTTGGGCAGAATTTTTTGGATATCTCTAATGGTTTATTTTGGATTATAAACCATATAAACCCTAAAATATAAATAAATGAAATATGCAAACAGTCAGTGTTATGGAATGCAACTGTTGCGCTATGCGCCTCTGGTATATGTGCGTTCGAACCTACATAGTCCAGCCTAAGCTAAACCCTATTTCATATGATTGATGATATAAATCTGAGGTCAACTTTAATTGAAAAAAACCTACAAAGTCCAGCCTAAGCTAAACCCTATTTTATATTATTGGTAATATAAATCTGAGGTCAACTTAAATTAGAAATAAAACCTACAAATTCCAGCCTAAGCTGAACCCTATTTTATATGATTGATGACATAAATCTGTGGCCAACTTAAATTGGAATATAAAATTTATGAAACATCATTTTTAACAAAAACTATTTTGTTTTCTAAAATATAAATAGCCTAAGTTACTCCTTGTTACATCAGCTATCTGCATCTGCATCTTCTGGCTGATCTTAGCCAGAACAAACAGACAGACAGACAAAAATTGTAAAAAAAATTGTTTTGGTATATGTACCAAATGTGTATACGTCCGAATGCACTTAGTAAAAAGCGGTTATTTTAATATTACAAACAGACACTCAAATTTTATTTATTTGTATAGATTATCTATTTTTTTATTGCTGGAGGACAGCTGACAGGCTGACGGCCTACTTAGAATTTAGCAGTTACCGTCGCCTATATATGTTTGCAACGCCAGTGAAATCGCGAACACGCTGCTGTCCTATAAGGGTCTATACCCTTATGGGACAGCTTAAGTTCCTGTGAATTTGGGTCACTAATCGGAACACAACACAAAGTTATTGTGGCGGCATACTTAAGACCAAAGATTGTCGCCATCCAGACGGGCCTGGGGCCCTATCACTTAGTTAGAGGGTGGGTTGTTTTGTCGCCTTTTACGACAGGTCGACCCCAGCCGCAGAGGTCAGTATTCTTTTTCCGCCTCTGCACGTATAATAAAATAAATCTATAACATAAAACATATCCACGGTGGCTCACTTAATAATGAGTATGATTTTGATTTAACATCGTTTAATAAAAATATTCAAATTCAGATATAAATATATAACTAATTCTGACATTCACACGTGCCTTTTAATAAATCTAATGAACTAAACACCAGCTTAAAAATTAGGAATGTCTCATGGTCAAAGGTTACAGATGAAAATATTCCTGTTTTATAAAATTAATATTTTATTCATTTGCAAATACCAGGGGAACAGGTTTAGGTCCGTGAATTAATTTAGTTAATTCCGTGAAAACTTGTCGTGAATATATAATACTTTGATTTTTATACGAGTATTATATAATTATATTTTTCTTGTTTTAGTTGTTAAGGAAAAATTTTAATGTAATTTAAATTTAAATTAGACACTAAGGTTTATATTAGAATATACAAATTTTATATAGAATTGTTACATTGCCAATGTCCTTCTCCAAGGTCCAGTCAATTTCTATACCGAAATTCATTAAAACTGTACAGCGGTTTAGGCGTGAAAACGTAGTAGACTCTGTATGAGTTACTTTTACATTTATAATATTACTATATTGCTTTTTGCAAATGCATTGCAAATCGTCTACTCAATAGTAAACTTACAGCGTCAATATTTATAATTACTATTACTACTTACCGTGTAACAGAGAGTTGGAATAGAATGCTAGTTCAGTTGATTGCTGTAGGGACTTCCTAGAAAGAAAGAAACTGAAAAAATAAATATTTGAAGCAAAAACAACTAACAAAATTAGAAACAACAAGTAAACAATCGACCATACACACAATCGTTTAGTTATTAGGATGATATCACTCTTTTCTGCTTACAAAATAAAAATCATTTGCAGCACAGATCAAATAAGATAAATTGTGAAAGTAATTTTCAGGGAAATTCCTTGGGAAATAATGTTTAATTTTGTAAAAAAATCGGTTTGGTGCGCAGTGATTAATTCGGTACAGTGTCTACCAATTAAGTTTAGGGGAATGTCGTTCGGAGTAATTAAGCTGCGTGACGTCGACTTGAGCCCATAACGTAAATACTTAACCGTTTTGGTTAATTTTAATGTAACTCCTATTTGGATTGCGTATTTGGCGAATCAAATTCTTGAAAGCCTTTTTAATTTGCTTACTGATTAATGATAGCATGTGTATGTATTTATAAAGAAGAATTAAAACATTTAATATTATTCCATTTTAAATAACTATAACTAAACAAAATGCATCAGGTTCTTGTTATTTCTTAATTAAATATGTATGAGTATATATTACCTATGACTCGGTGAATTAATAAAATATTTGTTTAGGGTTAAACAACATTTATGGTTAACATTTGTGTATATACATATATGTGAATATGTGTATATCCGCTCGGCTATTTTTGCATATTTCATATACATCGACACACGTAAAATTTCACATTTATAATGTTAGTATTAATAAATGTTTGTATGTGATATGATTGTTTTCTTTTCTGGACAATTTTACGTGATATCTTGAAACTTGATAGACTTTATAGCTTTGGTAAAATCAAGTTTTTGGTAGTTGTACTCAAGAATCGTTTCAAATTTATTTCCGCGCATATTCCAATGAAAAGGGGCACGCCAGTATGTAATAAAAAGAACCCGCAAAATAGGTGTACATCACCGGGACTCATAGAACTCTGCAACTGGTCTTGTGTAATGTGCTGTTTATATGTACATATTGTAGATTCCAATGTTATAAAGGTAGGATACGCTTAGCGGCGTTCTCCCGAAGTGATCAGATCAAAGAGAGATGTCCTTATAGGTCGGAAGTTAATACTAGTTAAAATTCTCAACAAATGGTTGTTCACAGGTGCGGCAGCTGCGTCTCGCTTATACGTCGATGCAGTTGGAAAACTTGGTAGACAAGCGCAACAGGGAACTTGGGGAGGATGTGCCGATATTGGTGAGACATTATTTATCTCAATTTTAGGTATTAATCGCCGTGTGACCCCGGCCAGTGAAAAGAATAGGGTCACCCCAGGTCATTCCAAGGGAGTCGTAAAAGGCGACTGATGGACTACTCTTTTGCCAGCTTGCATGGGGATCACATCACAGGGGATCGTTTTGGGGGGTAATCTGAACGGTCATGTGGGTGATGAATGTGGGGAATTTGAGCGTGTTCACGGTGGATTTGGGTACGGTACCCGCAACGCGGAAGGGGAGAACATCCTCAATACGTGTGCGGCTGCCGACCTTGCCATCGTGAACACGTATTTCAAAAAGAGACCCGAGCATCTCATCACCTACAAGAGCGGGAGGAATGCTACCCAAATCGACTTCCTACTCACTAGGAGACACCACATCAGCAAAGTAGCCAACTGCAAGGTCATACCCGGTGAGAGTCTCACTGCACAACACCGTCTTCTTGTCATGGACCTCTGCGTGAAGCCCAAAGGCAAATGTGTCGACCGCCTTCAACGCCGAATCAGGTGGTGGCTGCTTGATAATGTCAAGTCCCAGGTGTTCGCCTCTGCCATCGGCGACAAGTGCGCCGGAGGTGAGGGCGAACCGGTTCAAGCGTACTGGGACAGGATTCAGGCGGCTATCCTTGGGTCGGCGAGAGAGGTGCTTGGCGTGTCTAAGGGCGGACGCAAGTGTGACAAGGAGACTTGGTGGTGGAACGACTCAGTCCAGAGGGAGACCAGGGCGAAAAAAGCCCTCTTTAAGAAGTGGCAAGCGTCCAGATCTCCTGAAGATCGCGACGCATACAGAGATGCCAAACGCGCCACCAAGAAAGCTGTAGCCAGAGCCAGACGAGACCACTTACAACCACTTTACGATAAGTTGGACTCGTCTGAGGGGCAGAAGCTCATATATAAGTTGGCGCGCTCCAGGGTCAAAGCGGCACAGGATATCTCCAAGTGCCGCTGTGTAAAAGACCCCGGGGGCAACTTGTTATGCGAGGACCTCGCGGTGAAGGAGAGATGGCGCTCATATTTCCACGAGCTGCTGAACAAGCAGCACAAAGAGGTGCAGCCGCCAGATCTTCCTCCGAACCAAGGACTAGTGCCACTGATAACGCCTGCAGAGGTCCAGAATTGTCTTCGACGCATGAAGAATCGGAAAGCTGTTGGATCCGATGGAGTCCCCATCGAAGCCTGGAAGGCGATGGGCTCTCGTGGTGTGGGCACTTTAACCGACCTTTTTAACCAGACACTCCTCACCGGTACGATCCCGAACCAATGGAGGCTGAGTATCATTACTCCAGTCTTCAAAGGCAAGGGATCGGTGCAGGAGTGCGGTAACTACCGCGGTATAAAGGTCATGTCCCACACCATGAAGCTCTTCGAGAGGGTTATCGACTCTCGGATTCGACAGGAGTGCACTGTCTCGGAATGTCAATATGGGTTCCGCCCTGGTCACGGGACAATGGACCCTATTTTTGCCCTAAGGACTGTCGCGGAGAAATACAGGGCGAAGAATACGCCTCTGCATTGTCTGTTTCTTGACTTGCAGAAGGCCTTCGACTGTATTCCTCGCGCGATAATCTGGTGGGCATTGCGGTCCAAAGGGATTCCAGAGGCCTATATTGAGATCATCCGAGACATGTACCGTGATTCCGATTCCGTAGTTCGGACCGCTGTTGGCGACACTAAACCTTTTCCCATCACCGTCGGTGTGCACCAAGGATCCGTCCTTAGTCCGTTTCTGTTTAGCGTGGTATTAGACGTATTGTCAAACAGCATCAGAAACTCACATGAGCAGCCCCCGTGGCTGCTCATGTATGCTGATGATATCGCGCTGGCAGATTCGGACAGGGGTAGGCTGGTGCGACGTGTGAAGGTGTGGAAGGAGTCGCTTGAGAACGGTGGTCTGAAGCTCAATGTGGCGAAGACCGAGTACTTGGCCTGTAACTCCACAGATCCCACACCCGTACGCATAGACGGCAACACGGTCGAGCGCACGGACCATGTGAAATACCTGGGATCTGTGTTTCATGCGTCTGGTGACATCGATTGCGACGTCAAGGCACGCATTGCTGCCGCGTGGGCCAAATGGCGTGAGGTAACTGGTGTCATTTGTGACCCCAAGATGCCGGTAAAGTTGAAGGGACAGGTCTATAAGACCATCATTAGGCCTGTCCTTTTATACGGCTGTGAAGCGTGGCCGGTGTTAGAGCGACACAAGCAAGAACTGCGTGTCACGGAGATGAATATGCTGCGGTGGATGTGTGGAGTGACGCGGAAGGACCGCGTTAGGAACTCCCGCATTCGCGGTAGTCTTCATGTCCGTGACATTGCAGATAAATTGCAGGAGTGTCGGCTCCGTTGGTATGGCCATGTTTTACGGCAACCGGATGCTTACGTGGGAAACAAATGTCTGGCCATGCCGCCTCCGCCGGGCCCCGGCAGGAGGGGTAGACCCAAAAAGTGCTGGCTTGACGTCGTAAAGGGTGATATGCGTGCCAATGGGCTAACTACCAGGGATGCTGAAGATCGCGCGAAGTGGAGTAGAAAAAGTCGGAAAGCGGACCCCGGGCACCGAAACGAAAGTTTTGGTGGCAACCGGGACTAACGCTAGGATGATGATGATTGTGACAATTCACACAATCCCTAAGTAGGCAGCGGAGCGTTTGGCTTATGGGTACCAGACAACTGATAAACTACTTTATATTTTTCTATAGAGATAAATAAATATTTATTACACATTAAACTTGTTATTAGAAATATTCATGAAATTCTAATATTCTTTATTTGCATATACACGGTGTACATATTCATACAAAAATTATGTACGCGTACGGACTATCCAAATGGCGTGCAAATATTACATCTTAATATTAACAAATTCGTAACGGCAGCAATATTAATAAGTTCAAGGGTCAAAATATAGAATAGGAAAATTTATAAACTGTCATCATGAGCAAGCAATTAAATTTGATCTTAAAGGAAAATTAATTTTCATCTCTAGTCTGCAAGACTAGCTTAGTTTGAGGACAAGAAAAATATTTATATTACAAATATTTATTTAATTTTCTAGAACTCAAATTACTAATTTTAGATCAAAGGAGAACAATTTCACTAGATTCTAATAAATGAGATTTTGAGACTTTGGTTAGTAAATGTTTTGTTTCTTTGATAGGAACCGCTCTCATGAAAGTAGTGGAAGTTTACCGGGAGATTCAAGATCAACAAATGAATATAGTAAGTTTAATAAAACATTTATATTTTGGTGGTGTTTTAATTATTATATTTAATGTATTCGTTGTCATAATAAATAGCATATGTATTAAAGTCTACAAGTTATTATTTATTTCAGTTGAAGGCATTCTACGTGGATCTTCTAGTTCCCTTGGAGACAAATCTGGAAAAAGACACAAAAGTTGTGCAGGTTAGTTCACTATTTTATATATTTCCTGTAATTCAGCCTACTGAAGAAATAGGTTCATCGTGCAAATACACGTAAATAGTCCCAGCTCCCAGTATTCAATATAAAAAACAAAGTAATGAACAGATTTAAGGAAATTTGTTTCTATACAAAAAATCGAATTAATTAATCGAATAAAATCTAAAATAAATAAAAAAAAATTTATGTGAGTAACTCTGCCTGTCTGTCTGTTACGTTTTCACATGTAAACCGCTGAACCAATTTTGATGAATTTTGATATAGAGACAGATTGGACCTTGGAGACGGACATATACTCCTTTTTTTAAATTTGTATGGTGAACAACGTTCGCCCGTCAGCTAGTTATGATATACACGACAAACACAACATGAGTAAACAACATGTTACATGACAAGACATAACTGATGTAAACAATAAAAATTAACATATAGCTATAATGGTAACTAAGATTAATTTTCATACGTCATTCCAAATTTTCTCTAATCTTTTTTTGCTCCTGATATTGGCAGTATAAAGTATGTTTAGTGTTTCCTTAATTGTACTGAAAAATAGAGCTATTTTATCCTGACCTCTGAGACTATGTTTACATATAGCATCTGTCCGTGAGATAAGGATTTCTATTAAAAAAGTTTTGGCTAGTGTGTTAGACAAATCCACACTATCTACACTCACATACACGTACTGTGAGTGTTTCTAAACTATCACGTTCTGTTTGTGTTGTCGTGTTAACGGACAAATAAGTAAAAGTTTTTATGACTTTTCCTATTTTACTATTATTTGTGTGTTAGGTTAGTAGAAAGTCTGTATTTATTTTCACAGTAAGGAAGGCAAACATAATAGAATTCAATAAGTTATTTTATCAGAATATTATCTCTAATATTTTTTTATTATTGAAAACGTTTTCACGTTTGTCATTTATAAATTTAAATCATTATAAAGAGAGATGATGAAGATATTTGTATGTTCCAAACAACAAAACCTATATTTTATTTTTAATATTAGGCTTATGATATAACCGCGCTGTAGTGTGTTAAGTGTAGTATTTTCTAATAAGGTAATAAAAATTGTAAAAAAGCATAATATTGTAAAAATCGGTTATGTAATTTTGAGCGATGTTATTGTTTGTAATTTGTGTTAATTAAGTGAAATTAAGAAAATTTAGCAATAATCTAGCCTTATACCGAACGTTATAACTTTAAGAACTCAATTGTACCTGCGACGATCAATGGAAAATGTTACTTAAACACTTATTATAAAGATCATAGCATAAATTAATAATTTTAAAGTATTTTATGTGTGTATTTGGTTATTGCTTAGATATTACAGTATTTTTAAATTCTAAAGACCAAAATGTCACAAATTAGAAACATAAGAGCTCCCACCATGATCATTAGATATCAAATCATTTTCAACTGCAAGTTAGATCAACCTGTTTATCCTATTTTTGATAAAAAATTAGGACTTCTTCCATACTTAACCAAATCTGGTCAATTTAGTCAAATCTGTTTTGTAATTTATTTATTTTATAGAATAGGTAAGTGTCATGGAGGATCACTGACGTAAACAACGCGCACTATTTTACTATAGCGATTGGCTCAATAATAGGTCCTGGGATTCAAAGCATTAGTTTTAGATGCAATCGGATTAATTGTTGGAGTGAACAAAAACTACAAAATTTATTTTAAGTACGTTCAATTCTATTTTATTTGGAGACAGAATGTAATAAAAACATGTTGTTTGCAGTCTGAGCAAAAGAGATTCTTGCAACAACACAAGCTCAGGTCAGAGAGCTACAGTAAGGCTGCGGCTACGATTAAAAAACAAAGAAAGAAGAAAACCAACGTCACTAAAGTTGGTTCAGCTATGGATAAAGAGATGAAGGTAACCTATTTTTTTCTCACAACATAATTGAACTAGGTCAATATTTTCTTAAACATGCTTTTATTATTGTTAATATAGGTACAATGTTAAATACCAAATCGAACAGATCACTTTTTATCCGTGCAGTGGCGGAGAAAGGATATTAGTATCCTTAGGAGATTAGCCTCTGCGACCGGAGTTGGCCTGTCGTAAAAGGCGACAAAAAAACCCACTCTAGCTACGTGGTAGGGCCCCAAGTCTGTCTGGATGGCGACCACCTTTGGTCTTAAGTATGCCGCCATAGTAAACTTGCGTTGTGTTCCGGCATTAGTAACCCAAGTTCGTGTACCCTTATGGGAGCGTGTTTGCGATGCCACTGACATTGTAAACACCCATAGGCGACTGCTACTGCTAAATTCTAAGCGAGCCGTCAGCCTATCTGTTGTCCTAAAGCAATATATAAGAAGATAACAAAAACACAAGCTTAACATTTTAAATGATGATGTTCAATTTCAATGTTAGGCGCTGGCAACTTGTCCGTATCCACTATTATTTGGAAAGATGTGTATGCTTGTCTATTCATCCTAGAATACGAGTAACTACGACCAGTCATTATTCTAGGGTGATTCTACTATAATTGCCATATAAATTTTTTATTTAGGTATTTAAATTTTATTGATTTAGTATTATAATAGTTAAATGTTATGCTATAAATATTTAATATTATAATAGTTAAATGTTACATAAATTTTACCGACAACAATTTGGAGACTATCAGTAGCTAACAAGTGCAAACAAAGAGAGCTAAAATATATTTTCAAATTCCGGGTAAACAACGTTTGCTTTTACAGAACATGCAAATATTGGAAGAGGAAAAAACAAAGCTGGACGCATTTTGTGAACAAAGCTTGAAAAATGTAAGTGCTATTCTTTTTCGATTTAAGCTTAACGATCGCTGATTAATTTTCGGATAATGTTTTCATATAAGTACACAATAATATAATACTTTTTCAATTGCAGAAAAATGTTATGAGTGGGGTTATTATGTAATTATATCTAGATCTACTTGGCTGCACTTATCGTGTTCTTAGAATATTTTAATGGTTTTCTTTGAACAAGGGCGTAGAAAGAATACTGACCTCTGCGGTTGGCCCGTCGTAACAAGGGGACAAAACAACCCACCCTAGCTAGTTATATGATAGGGCCGCAAGCCCGTCTGGATGGCGACCACCTTTGGTCTTAAGTATGCCGCCATAATAACTTTGTGTTGTATTCTGGCATTAGTGACCCAAGTTTCTGTACCCTTATGGAACAGCAGTGTATTCGCACTGGCGTTGCAAACACCCATAGGCGATGGTAACTGCTGAATTCTAAGTGGGCCGTCAGCCTGTCCACTGTCCTACAGCAATAAACAAAAGAACAACCAGTATGTCATTAGAACATACCTGTAACATTCAAAAATTTATTTTAATTTCAAATTTTATTATTAAATGTTTTATTATTAATGTAGTAGGATCAATTGGAATATTTTAATTTTAATTAAATTACATTTTCTCATAATGTTAAATTTAATAAAAAAAATGGAGACTGACTTGATGTCTTAATTGATGGATGCAAATGGACTCACTGTAATGGATGTCATAGCTGACGTGAAGTAGAGCCAAAAATATTGGAAATTGGATCTCAAACCAAAGCAGAAGTAAAGGTTACAACTGAGACGATAAGATTAATTTAGGAAGATATTGTACTGGAGCTTAAATTTAATGGGGACATTGTCTTTAATTTATTATTATTTTATTTAATTAGGCTATGACTCAAGAACGGCGTCGCTACGGCTTTGTTCTTGAACGACAATGTTCATTGGCAAAGCACTGGCTGGCGTACCACAGTGCGGGTGCAGCATCCTACAACGCAGGACTTGATGAGTGGCTGGAAGTGTCGAGAACGAGGGAATATCTGCCACCAAATGTTGAAGCTATGTTCGTCAGTCGAATGAGGGTAATAGGCATTTTTTCCTATTTATCCGTGCAGGGGCGGAGAAAAAATACTAACCTCTGTGGCCGGGGTCGGCCTGTCGTAAAAGGCGACAGAACAACCCACCCTAGCTACGTGGTAGGGCCTCAAGCCCGTCTGGATGGCGACCACCTTTGGTCTTAAGTATGCCGCCATAATAACCTTGTGTTGTGTTCCGGCATTAGTGACCCAAGTTCCTGTACCCTTATGGGACAGCAGCGTGTTCGCGATGCCACTGGCATTATAAACACCTATAGGCGATGGCTGTTTGCTGTCTACATCGATAAAAAAAAATAATTTATACCTTATAGGTTTTCAGTCTCACGCTTGCTAACTATAACGCTTCTATTTCACTACAGAAGTAAGAATCACTATATAAAACATTGTATGTATTTACAATCACGTTTGCTAAGTCTTACCACTAAACTTATGGGACGTAATATTGGAAGTTAAATTAGACATTTTTAGTATTTTAATCAAGAGATTTAATCTACCACATAAGAATTTTAATCTACTATATTACTGAAGTCAACGAGCAAACTATAAAAAAAAAACAATATAATTAAAAGTGTACAAACTATAAAGTGTATTTTTGCTAATTAGTGTTTTATTGAGTTGAATTTATAACCTAAAATCATTTATTTTATATTCATATAGCAAATACAAATTCGTACACTTTCGGATTTCTCGTAAAAATGTATGTTCGGAAACCCATAAATTATTTCACTTTCATATTATGTAACGTCATAAAAATCTGTCTCCTCTCGTAAAATAATTTTATTGGCTCTTTTCTCGATTTCCTGTCCATTTATAAACCATTTTTAACCGATTTCACATCAAAACTGGGTTATAAATTATGGATATTCTTTACAATTGTTTTGTCAGTCTTAAATTTACTTAACTTGTTATTTGTTAATTTATAATATCTCCATTAGCAAATATCGTCGTTGTAAAACCCATATCTGCTATGTGCAAAAAGTTAAATATTAAGATATGAAGTAAAAAAATTCTCATATAATTTTTTATGAAACAATTTCTTTTAATTTTATAAAATTAAATATTAAAGTATTACATTACTTATAAGATTAGAATCACTAAACGGATTTTATATAATAAAGTTTGGGTGGCAAACTAGGCATAATAGTCAAAAAGTTGAAATCTCAAAAAAGTGCACGCAGCAGATATCAGTTTGACAACGATGATATATTGGTGTTATAGTTAATGTATACATAATTTTTTGAAATTACTAATGAACTGTAAATTAGAAAATTAATTGAACTGTGATTCGATTAATGTAAGAATTAAATAATAGTATAGTTTTTTGTAGAAAACAAAGATACTATGACCTCAGAATGAGCAAATAAAAATTAAGACAAAAATATTATAATACATTTAAAATAAACGTTTTCTTATCTTTTTTATATGTAGTACATAAAATATTGGAAAGTTATATTGAGGTTCATTATTATTATGATATCTATAATCTACTATTAAGAAATACAATCTCATTGTAAGTTCAGTATCAAACGATGCTTTTCTACGGAGAACGCGTTTTCTGAGTAATATAATATATGTGTAGGTACACTAAGCCACGCAGCAACGGGATTGTGAATGTGCTTTTTTACCAGCACACCTTTTTAACTGTAACATCTCCTTTAGGGGACGATCGAAGAGGAAGTGTAAAAATAGAGCAAGAATCTTATTTTGGGTTATCACTTATTTCTTCTCTCCCACTTTGTAGTATTTGTACTCGTACAATCATCGCTTGATGATAATATTTAAGTGCACAAGTTTTACATTGTATTGTCAGTTGTCAATATAATTATTTATAAAAAACATTTTTTCTCTATAGCAAGTCTCATTTTGGGCCGACGAGGATGTGTACGCTAGTCCCCGTGCCAGCGATGAAGATGACAGGGCCTCAGTCGGGTCGGCTCTCCGAAAGACCCGATCTGTCGATGCTTCTTGCCTTGACGTCAGGTCCATTGGTGAACTTGGTTCTCCTACTCAGGGTTTATCAAGAGCGAAGTCCGATTTTAATCTACAAAGTTCACATAATGAAGATCAAGGTGATCATTTTAATTATGGTGTTAAATTTAGCAATAGAATAATAATACTTCAGCTCATTAGTATATGTGTAGTATATATAATATAAGTAATCTGGCCTTACAGCCCGTACATGTAAACTGCTAAGCAACGGCGACGCTCATATATAAATGAGCAACCGAACATACTTGTATCAAAATGTTTACATTAAATATCTAAAAAACTTATTTTAAGATTAGTTGAAGAAAAAAGGTATAAGAAAAAAACTTAAAAATATTTAGTTTTCATCGTTGTTGTTCATTATCCAAACTAAATGCAAAATATTTAAAACACAGTTTTTATTTATTTACTAAACGTAATTGTAAATTATATCAGATTAACAAAATAAACAAAACAAGTATATATTGATTAAGTATAATTAAATTCAGAAAGCAAAAAGCTCTCTCTGAATGTAACAAGATTTCAGCACTGAATATCAAATAACATAGACAAAACGAGGAAAGGTTTTAATAAAAGTATTTTGACGTACACAAAACGAGTGTGTTGAAATGTTATCCTGAGAAACCTTTTCGTAGTAATTAATTAAAGCTACCGTCAAATGTATAAGGTAATATATCTAGTAGAGATTGTTGTTTTTTAAGATCATGTCTAAAATCGAACAATCGTTTGAATACTTTCAAATCAAGATTATATTCGGTTGTTATTAAAAATTTTAAAGAATAATAATTATTTATCATTAATTTGGGTCAGACAATTCCTATAGTATAGTAATCAATATACCGACAGTAATAAAAAGAAACACCCACGTAAAATTTTTAAATTTAATTCTGTTTATTTAAGAAAATGAAAAAAATTTATGACTGGATTTGATTCAGTCAAGTTTTTGGTGTACTGTTTAGCAACTAGCAAAAGATCATTCTTAGTGGTGACAAGGAATAAATTATCAACATGTTACATTGTTGATGACTAATACCAGGTGTTATTGTTAAATACCTAGAATGATATGTTTTGAGGCATTTTTATATCTAATTTTTTTTTATCTGTGCAAGGGCTGATTAAGAATACTAACCCCTGCGGCCGGTGTCGGCCTGTCGTAAAAGGTGACAAAACAACCCACCCTAGCTACGTGGTAGGCCCTCAAGCCCGTCTGGTCTTATGTATGCCGCCATAATAACCTTGTGTTGTGTTCCGGCATTAGTGACCCAAGTTCCTGTACTCTTATGGGATAGCAGCGTATCCGCGATACCACTGGCGTTGCAAACACCCACAGGTGACGGTAACTTCTAAATTCTAAGTAGGCCGTCAGCCTATCTGCTATCCTATAGCAATAAAAAAAAACTAAATTTTTTGATATATAAGAACATCTGTTTGTCTCCAGACACAGATACACGCACGACTACCCGTCCATCATCGCTCGCTCCACCAACTTGTGCAACCCGGGAGCCACCTTTAGCAAGGGCACTTTATGCGTACGCAGCCGCTGGAGACAACCAACTAAGTTTCCAGCAGGGAGACGTCCTCGCCCTTCTTGGCGAAAGGACCAAGGGGTGGCAATACGGAGAGAACTTGCGCACACATCATTCCGGCTGGTTCCCGTTGGCGTATACTGAGCCAATTATTAATGATGACACGGGGTGAGATTAAGAAATATATAATCTAGTATCATTATTTTAAAATAAATAAATCTAACTATATTGGTTTAAAGTTTCATGTTTAAGTAACATTTACTTAAGAAATAATTAGTTTATTTTGTTTCTTTTGTAGTGGTAACTCACCAGCTCGTTGGAGTATGGCTCAAACGCCAAGCGAAGCGCCCCCACCTGCACCCGTGGCGCACGCGCAGCCCACACCAATCGCAACACCGCACACGCACTCGCACCCACCCGCACGAATGTTCGGAGATACTGTTACAGCTCATCATGTTAACAAGGTAACCCTTATTAAGCACTGCTGCAGCTAATAAGTTGTAAACACCAGTGCTTGCGTCTCTGAGGAAGCTTCCACGCCAAAATGCGCATTGGTCAAGAGAGGCGAGTAATTTTCCCTTGTCTCTAGAGCAGCGATACTCTGTGTTCCGCGGAACCCTAGGGTTCCGCGATACCCCCCTGTAAGGGTTCCGCAAGAATATAGAAAAAAAATCAAAACCCCTCTCTCTGGTCAACATCTGTCTCGGTGTAAAACTTTAACAAAGCTATTTGAGCTTAGAGCCAAGTTACAGACGTTTCTTTCAGATACTTCTTTTAATTTGAAAGACCGTTTTTATGATAAAACTTGGTTGTTCCGACTGTCTTTTATGGCAGATATCTTTCAAAAACTGAACGAATTAAATTTATCATTGCAAGGTAAACAGACAACATTGTTCCAGACATAATATAACAAAATAACTGCTTTCAATAGAAAATTAGATTTTTGGATTGTTTGCATTGGAAAGAGAGAAATAGAAAGCTTTACGTCACTCAGTGAGTATGTTAGCGATAACGACTCAAAAATGTTTCAAGATGATGTATTCGAAGAATTGGTCCAATATTTAACTTCGTTGAGCGCATCTTTTGGGAAGTATTTTCCCGAAGAACAGAATACAAAAATGAAACTGAATTCATAATCCTTTTTCACCCAACTTACAAAAGCCCGAAAGTATGTCAAACGAGATATATGAATCTCTTTTAGAAATGTCATCAGACAAAATTATGGAGTCACTGTTCAAAACTACGTTTCTCAGCGATTTTTGGTGCAGAATCCGTGATGAATATCCAATGCTTGCCAAAATGGCTCTGAATATTCTTCTCCCGTTCCCAACAACATATTTGTGCGAAAAAGGATTCTCAACCTATGCAGCCACGAAAACAAAATACCGCAATAGATTGGACGCCGAACTTGATATGAGACTTCAACTGTCCTCTATCAAACCTGATATCAACCGATTGATGAAAAAAAAAACAGTTTCATACCTCCCATTAGTTAGATTTTTTTTCTTTTTCAATATCTTCTATTATTATATTTGTTATGTAAATAAGTAATAAATAACTGTTACATGGTAGGTACTTTTATTATGCTTATTAATAAAATATATACTTTTAAAAACTACTGTATTATTATAGGGTTCCATCAAGTAAATCGCTTTCCAAAAGGGTTCCGTCACCAAAAAAGATTGAGAACCGCTGCTCTAGAGGACACCCTTTTCGAGTAGTGAGATGCTGTGGTCCATTATCATAAATCCTGGCTGCAACAAATGCATCGTCAAAACATTGATGGCAGAACTAGATAGGTCGTGTGATTTTTGAGAAATACACGGCATATTATGCAACGATTTTATTGATTTAAAAAACGTCAGTTTGAAAATATTGAAAAGAGACTCCTGAATAAAATAAATTCATTATTACACTTAGATGCCGAGAAACTATTTAAAACATAACACCTAATATGTTTTAAGTGCTATATAAATTATCAACTACAAAATGTTGCTCTATACTTACATTTTTCAGAAACTGATCTAATTCAGTCGCTTAATGTTAATCTCCGAGTATTTCATCTGCTATCCTAATAACTTTAATAACAACCATAAATATTGAATAAACCTGGCATATCCGTAATAATATCAATATTATTGTATATCATTATGATAACAAATCCCTGTTATAACATTTCAAATTAGATATTTACCAAAATTATGCTACGTGGCCTACTTTACAAATCCTCTAGCGACTGTGTTCGTAGCATACTCATTATATAATCATAATATATTTTGAAATTCAACTTCTACAAATATGATGGTTGAAACCGATTTAAGGTCGTAGGAAGTTTCTATTGTTTTTTTATGTGAATAATATGCCAAAATCTCACTCCTTCATGGTGCATGTAAAATATTTAAGTCGAATTCTTCATATGAGTCTTTTATGCGAAGCTAGTTTTCATGGAAAATATTCAGCGCATATTATGTATAACATTTATGCAAACAACATAACTTGGTTTGTCGTGTTATTATGCTCATGTAAAGTACTGTAGTAAACTAAACAAGGATTTCTCACACCGCTCCATCTAATCCCGAAGTTTATTAACTGCAGCAGCATCGCGCTTTTGTTTTGATGAATTGACAACTTTTGACTACTTATATATATTTTGTTTGTAAATAAATACATATTATATACATAAACATATAAAATTACGAAATACATGAACTCCCAAAATTAAACCAGTCACTCCCACGAGCGTTTGGACTAGCAAAATTTGTTAGGCCGAGGTTGTCTAATTTATGAGATTATGATCATTTCCTTTATTGAGATTATAAATAATAACAGATATTACATAAAGTCGTGGCTTTATACTATAAAAACCAACATTCATTTATCTGATATGCAAAATTTATAAAATCCAAATCTATTTAGCAAGAATTTTTGAGATATGCAAAATTTTTATAGATAATTAGTTAGCTATAAACCTTAAGCCTCAGCCGTTGAGATGCTCTCAACATTTATTTACGGTTTCCAATTTTCAATTTATCAGTTCTTTTGACAACTGATAATAAATTTTTAATAAATAAGAGCGAAAACAAATATTGGAGATCTATTTATCGATTAAACTAATATTCAATCCATTTGTGTTATTAAAATAAGAGTTTTGTTCTAAAGCAATTATATTTATTATTTACTCTGCTAGACAATTACGTATTAAGATTGATTCAAAACTTTTAAGGAATCATTATTAGGCTGACCGAGGATCTAAGGAGAACTTAGTAAAGAAAGGGAGTGTAGGGCTTTAGCTGTCCGATGCAATATGTTGGCTCGCAGATTTGCAAATTGTGGATGGGATGTCAAACTGGTTTTGTTCAAGGCTTATTGCCAAACCTTCTACACCTGTAATCTGTAGCTGAGGTATACATGGGCGGCAATCGATGTCCTGCGAGTGCAGTATAAGGACGCCTTTTGTTGGAGTTGCCTCGTTTTTGCAGTGCATCGGTTATGTTTGCAGAAAATACGATTGACAGCGTTCAAGCCCTCATACGTAAACGTTGCGCAGCTACCTCAGCTAGGGTCCGTGATAGCTCTCACAGTATGATGGCAGTTTTATGCAATCGGTGGGATAGCCCTATGATTCGCCACTGGGTACATACAGCTGCACGCACCAGTCGCAACATGGACATTTTAATTATTTTATATTTGTGTTTACGAACAATATATTTTTAAGTTTACCTAAAATTTACTAACCCACCATGGACATTATATTGTAACTGAATAATAAATAAATAATAATAATTATTATTTTTAATTAAAAGTATATGGCATATGCAACTATTGTATATGATACAACAATTTCATTATAATATTGGTTCGCAGGGTCGCCTCGGTACTGGTTCTCCTGGGCTACCACCAACTTTACCAGCCCCATCACCCAGTGCTCTCAGCTCATCTGCAAGTGCGAATTTCCACGCATCAACCCCTGCTCCAGTAGCTGGGGGTGCTATTAAAAACTCCACTTCTTCAGCCAGCTTCACAACTCATGCAGTCATTGAAACCAGAAGCTTCGGGCCTCAAACACTCCCAATGCGTTCACAGGTAAGTGATAAGGTGTTTAGGCGTAAGCGCAGAGCGTTGGCAGTGAGAGCTGGCACGCAGGTTTGCACGAAGCTCAGCCGAGGTGAAGTCTTTTAAGGTTTATTGGCAGGCTTTCTACTCGAACAGCCCGTGGGTTCAGTATACACGTCACGCTTACAGTGTCCTGCGGGTCCAGTATAATAGTGCATTTAGGGTATAGTTGGGGCTACCACGTCATTGCAGTGCAACCAACATGTAGATGGCTTACAGACAATATTCAGAAAAGAGCTGCTAGCATGATAATGCTTTTGCAGGGCAGCGCCAACGGCATCTTGAAGATCATTGTGTCCTGTTACGACTGTTATATCCATAAGCACTGGATAGCAGTCGTCACAGGACAAATGTAGTAATTAAATTTTATTTAAATACTAACATAGTTTTTAGTTATAATGTACACTAAAAATCTATAAATCTAATCTATTTGAAAGAAATGTGAAACAATATATAATTATATCCTCATATATTTATTTATTTCATTTATTTGAAATTTTACTTTTGATTTCATATAGATGTGATATTTATAAATGTTTATAGATATTAACGTAAGATAGATTATAATAAAAGGAAGTGGTAACTAAATAAAAAATCACAAGTATTTTTATTACAGGTTGCTCAGAATAAAGCTGGACCTGCTAAAACAGTAGTAAGTGCTGTTGGTGCGGTGGGAAATATCTCACTGCATAGCTCTAATGATTCTGGGTTCTCAAACGAACCTCCACCTCAGCCAGACGTCGATTACAGCGATGAAGAAGCTCAAAGATTGCGTGTACCAATCAGGTAAACATTTTTAATGAAAACTTTTTATTGACATTGTACCACAGCTTCTTCTTTGTGTTGCTTTTTGTGTAGTGCTAGTTTTATTTATTTTCTTTGTTTGTTATTGTAGTAAAATTGGTCAACATACCAGTGAGCATAAAGCATATTTACTCAAAACTCAAAGCTTAAAGCGTGGGCCGAAACCGAATAATACAGCCAACGGATATTTAACCGATGACCAGCAGTTGATGCTAAGAAATATGTTGGAAATGGATAAAGATTCACAAAAGGTTAAAAGAACTAAATCGTTCTGGAAATTCGGTCGCACAACTACAGAAGAAATTATGGAAGGTATGTCGCTTTGGCAGCATCGAGATATCGTGGATACAGTGCCAGAGTTTAAAAAGAAATTATTCGTAAAAATGAAAAAAGAGTTGAGACCAGCTCCAGAAATACCTGAAGTCCGAAAACAGACCAGTCCCGAAAAATCTCCTTCCCCCGATAATGTACAAACACGAAATAGAGAAACTATCGATCGTAAAGAAGCAAAAATAACCAACGGTATACGCCAAGCTAAAAGTTTGGGCTCTATACAAAGTGATGAACGACTTGAAAAGAGTCGTAAAGGAGTTGATGGCTACCAGCAAACACAGACTATGACTAAAAAGAGCATGTCTGAAAAATCAATTGTTGAAGAAAAACATGAAGATTTTATTCCAAGAAATGAGTCTCGGCATTCGGATTTAACGAATACGAGTACTATAAAAACTAACTTTGAAAACAGTTTCTACAATGACGAAAGCGGAGAAGGGTTTGTTATGAAAACAGTAAAACGCAGAGAAATTTTACAGCGTTATGATAACGACAGTAGTTCTGATGTAAATTCAGTTGCATCGAGTACTGATCCATATGATTGTATTATAGTGGATGACCATATGACTTCGAGAAAACAACAAGAGATAGAAAGACGGCGCCACGCACAGGGGATTGATGAAGAAGTAAAAAAACGAAAAGAGAATGCATATATGCCAGAATTTGAAGAGATTGAAGTGACACCTATCAAACCACACATTAGAACTGCACACTCATCAGAAAAGATAAAGAGTTCATCTCATGATCGTTCGCCTCCAAAAGCCATGGAATTTAAGACGTTTAAGGATACCTCGAAAGAGATTAAAACTTTCTCCGCATCATCTGAAACATTAAAATACAAAGATAATGAACCCCAGACCGATCGTTATGGGATCCCAACAGAAAGAAATAATAACGATATCAGAAATGAAGATTCTTACAATGGCCATGACGAAGGGACTTTGACTTACAAAAAGCGACCAAGTAGTGACGATAAAATTCGTCACCAAAATAATATCGAAAATGCTAAAATTAACAAAAAAGAATATCCCCAAGCTGAGAATAGAATACAAAAGAAGGAAACAAGACCGCACGAGAGTCGTGAAAAGGAGCCAAGAATTGATTACTCTTTAGACCGTCGCGAACTTAGAAAAGAATTCACAGATAGCAAGACAAGAGATACAAGAAACAAACCACGTATGAATAGAAGTTACGATGATAGTTCTTTGCCATATTACGGGCGCCGAGATGATAGATATTATGAAGCGAACATATCTTACTTCAGTGACCAAGAACGTCGTGTATCCAGATATGATTATGAGACAGATTCAAAGAAAGCTGAAAAGACAAAAATTCGGCAAGAAGAAGCCAGACTTGAAGCGAGGCGATTTATTGACAGAAGAAACGAGGGGCAGTACAGTGAGTCAGACGATCAAAAGTTTAATGAAGCTTTAAAACAACAAAGGCCACAGCTGTTGCCCCGTACGAAGTTGTTAAAAAGAACAGTAGATGGGAACGAGTTACCCGAAGAGGGGCACACCTTTGGGCCCTGGTATGATTTATGGGGCCGTGAGACAGCAGTCTACAAGTAAAATATACGAGGTTTGTTACTTCTACTTATCGGATGCTTTTATTTTTCTTTTTACACTAGAGACTTTGCGTATTAGTGTTTTTGTTTGCCAGATTTACCTAATTAATAAAAATATTTTCGTGTATTTAACTCATAAAGCATAACTAGAGAAATAGACTTTTATACATATTTTCAACCATTTCCAAGTAAAAATAATAAAAATAATATTTTTCAAACAAATAACTAAATTATGTCACTAAAATAATTTCTTATCCACGTGGTTTAGAGACAAATATTGCAATTAAATAATGTACTTATGTAAGTTGCACATTTATTTGGGGGTATATTCTATGAATAAGAATGTAACTCATACCAATTAATACAAAATTAAAAACATAACGTGTGTGCAAGTAATTGATCTAGCGAATATCTTTCCACAGGCCACAACAGTTTGCAACGGTAAAGCTAAGGAAAGCGCTGACAAATGATCGATCGTCGCCGGCCATTGAATAATCATTATGTTTTATATTCGTATATATTATAATTATTTTGTTAATTAATATTAAATGTAAATTAGAAACAGCATGTATTTTGTACAGTTAAATATTCATAGTTTAACAAAGAATATATATATCATAATTTTTACAATAACCAACACCGTTATTTTATTTATATCCTTTAAATAACTTTACTCTTCACTTCATCTCACTATAATCATGTTACTGGTGAGGTCTATGAAACGAGAACCAAAAGCCAAATTAAGTTACAAATGAAATTTTATTTCCCAGAATAATTACTGGGGTGAGTGAAAATGCTACTTAAGTAAGCCTAGCATAATAAATGAGAAACTGTGGGTCATTGTACTCATCATCATCGTCATCATTTCGCCCGGAAGACGCCCACTGCTGGACAAAGGCCTCCCCCAAAGATCTCCACGATAATCGGTCCTGCGCTGCCCTCATCCAAACTATTCCGGCGATCTTGACCAGATCATCGGTCCATCTTGTGGGAGGCCTACCAACATTGCGTCTTCCAATACGCGGTCGTCATTCGAGGACTTTTCTGCCCCAACGGCCATCAGTCCTTCGAGCTATGTGCCCAGCCCACTGCCACTTCAGTTTTGCAATCATCCGGGCTATGTTGGTGACTTTAGTTCTCCTGCGAATCTCCTCATTTCTGATTCGATCTCGCGGGGAAACTCCGACCCTCTCCATTACCCTCTGAGCGACCATGAGCTTTCTCATAAGGCCCATAGTTAGCGACCACGTCTGCATTCCGTATGTCATCATTGGCAACACACATTGGTTAAAAACCTTCGTCTTGAGACACTGCAGTATTTGGGACGAAAAGATTTTACGGATTGTACTATAACAGGATTATTTAAAAAAAATACCTGTATATTCAATAACAGCCCATAACGTCCTATAGCCTCAGCAGTCAATCACTGCTTAAACCTTCCCCCAGAACGGATGGACCCTTCACATCCTAGGCGGATTGGTGTGTTACCATTATGTAGGTTTCCTAACAATGTATTCCTTCGCTGTCGGTACGTAGAAATATATATATATATATATATATATATATATATATATATATATATATATATATATATATATATATATATATATATATATATATATATATATATATATATATATATATATATATATATATATGCACATTGGACCAGAAGAACTGTCTAACCGGTGTATGCTGTCGTGAGATTAGAACCCGCGACCTCGAGATTTTTTTCTGGTGTGACACCATTTGGTTATCACCTAACTAGAATAATTATTATTCTAAAGATGCTAAACTATTATGAGAATAATTATTCTCACAATAGTGTAGCATCTTTAGTAATTTTTAGGATAGGTATAATACTAATAAAATCAGGTAAATTGTGCAAGATTGTGAAAAAATCAAAGTCAGCACATTTGACCTAACATCACAATGGCAAATGATTTATTGCGCATCCGTGTCCGGAGGGTTCCCGGATGTGACACACCGTCGGTTTCTACATTAGTTATACACTACAAAAAACCATAAAACTGTTATTTATGGGAAAATGTTAATTTTAATAATCGACAAAATATAAAATCTATTATAATATGTCAAAAACAAGCCAAGCATAGAGTTATATAAATAAAAAGGAAAAAACATTATTTAATTATATAATTACAAACATAAATAACAAATTAAAACAATTTAATTATTAATTATATAATTACATTGTTTTAAATGACAAAATAATATAATTTTTTAACTGATACTAAAAATATTTTCGGCTTAGTTTTATAATTGAAAGAAAAAAAGTGTCGAGAACGAATTAAAATAAATACTAATTAAACCGAATACATGTTAGTTTCATATTCTGACTATCAGGTGTAGTAATAAGTATAAATCTTCTTCCAAATTTCATCCCTGATGCACATAATGCTTTCCCTTTAGAGTTTAGGGTACATTGTTCAATATTACGAGGAAAAAGTTTAGTAGATTTTTTAAGACTGAGCTGTACAGTAAACATACCTTTTGTATAGAAATAATAAAAACACTAATAGATGCAGAATTGGCTTCCAGCTGACATAACTATACAAGTAACATCTTTCTCATTACACTATGATATGAGGTGTTATATAACGGGAGTCGTGAAATTTCTACGAGATCCATAGCATGTTGATGAAAACCCTGGGTGACGTAAGCATCCATAAGCGAAACTGACTGCTAATATAATAGTAGGGACTAACAGAATGTGGTTGCGGCCCCCCAATAAATAGTAGGGGTATTTACAGCCAGACTGCTGTCAGCATTAAAAATGATATACGAGTAGTTTAATTTGGCTTTAAAAGGGCGACCCAAACTAGTTCAATACACAACCCTGTAAAAGAAAGTTGTCGATTCTGTATATTAAAAAATATTCACAGAAAATATAATATCAAGTTAAATTTTAAGTTGCTTAAGATGCTGCTAGCTATAATTACGAGCCCGAACGTGCAGAAACGCCTACTCATTTGATACTATATAACGCTCGCTCGGGTAAGTATAAAGCAAAGTGTGCAAGGCGCAAAAAGAGCAACGATTACGTGCGGCGACAGGAAGTCGACCTACGTGGTGCTCTCTCAAAAGAAACACTGGGCGTGATATATTGGACTGAATTGGAATTGGACTGAAGTAAGTACAGGTTTAAAAGTACAAATATGAAAGTACGATAAAGTTAAAAATAAATAAGTAAAAAATATATGAAAGTACAGGACGTTAATGTATGAGTATATTTTTTGAAGCTTTTATTCTTGATTATTTTATCCTTGTGGAACAGCAAACTCCTTATATGTTTGTAACGCCAGAAGCACTGTTAACACGCTGCCGTCCGCGTCGTAAAACCGGAACCTGGGTCATTTATGGCGGAACACAATACAAGATTATTATGGCGGCATGTTTAGAGGCCAGAGGTAGTACCACACGGGCGATATTGAAGCCTGACTACATAGTAAAAAAGTTTATACGGGATTAATCACTTGTACAAGTAATATTTTAAGTTTTTATAAGTTAATCTATACATCTATACAAATAAATACAATTGGAGGGTATGTTTGTAATATTAAAATAAACGCTTTTTACTAAGTGCATTCGGACATATACACGGTACATATACCAAAACAACATTTTTTACAATTTTTGTCTGTCTGTCTGTCTGTTTGTTTGTTCCGGCTAATCTCTGAAATGGCTGGATCGATTTTGACGGGACTTTCACTGGCAGATAGCTGATGTAACAAGGAGTAACTTAGGCTACTTTAATTTTAGAAAAAAAAATTTTAGCTTAAAAATGATGTCTCGGAAATTTATGACCAATTTAACTTGACCTCCAATTTATATCATCAACCATATGAAATAGGGTTCAGCTTAGGCCGGACAATGTAGGTTGTTATTCAGTTTAAGTGGACCTCAGATTTATATCATCAATCATATGAAATAGAGTTTAGCTTAGGCTGGTTTTGTAGGTTCGAAAGCATGTATTCCGGAGGCGCATGGCGTAACAGTTGCATTCGATAACACTGACTGTTTGCATATTTCATTTATTTATATTTTAGAGTAGAGATAAACCAAAAGATATATCAAAAAATGCTGCCCAAAGTCACTATTCCACGCAGACGGAGTCGCGGGCACAGCTAGTTGTAAATAAAACAACTGAAACATCAACAATGATCAAATTATATACACAATTACAATCTTTTTAAATTAAGTTTTCATAGTATATAAATAACCATAACATTAGTATATTAATTGTTAAAAATATATTTTAGCATTTTAGATTTACAAATATAAGTGCATAAACAACTGGGAAACTCATTCTGACGCGAAATAAAATCAATTTACAGTGCAAATCGAGCGAAGAGACCAATGCTTTCCAAGTCATCGATCTCTGAAGCGCCTTGGCCTGGAAAAATCCACAATTTCGTAAAAACATGCTGCCAACAGTTGCATTCTGGGATACTATCTATATGAATCAGAAGAACATGCATTGCGTAATTTCATTTGAAATTAGTCGGTATGCTTATTAAAGTGGTATTATCCATACTAATAATGTAATCGGTTTATAAATATATAGTGAGCTGTTTATTTAATTGTCAATTGTTTGTTTTCCGATTAAAATAAAATACTATTATTACGAGAATAAATTTGAAAGTAACTAACTCTTCACGCCTAGTTCGCTGAATCATTTTTGATTTTGAATTTCGGTATAGAAATAGATTAGACCTTAGAGAAGGACGTAGGCTACTTTTTGTCGCGAAAATGAATTTTTTTGGCAGAACAACGTTTTCCGGGTCAGCTATTCAATTTACTTAGAGCTAAAAATCTATTACCTATGATACTGCCAACCAAAAAGTACAGCTACACTTTTAAAACATAATATTTTCTTATGAAAAAAGCACAAAAAATATTTAATAGTCAATTGTTTGTTTTCCCATTAAAATAAAATACTATTATTACGAGAATAAATTTGAAAGTAACTAACTCTTCACGTCTAGTTCGCTGAATCATTTTTGATTTTGAATTTCGGTATAGAAATAGATTAGACCTTAGAGAAGGACATAGGCTACTTTTTGTCGCGAAAATGAATTTTTTTGGCAGAACAACGTTTTCCGGGTCAGCTATTCAATTTACTTAGAGCTAAAAATCTATTACCTATGATACTGCCAACCAAAAAGTACAGCTACACTTTTAAAACATAATATTTTCTTATGAAAAAAGCACAAAAAATATAGGACAGTGTGGCTTTAATAGAAAGAATTATATTATATAAGGATTAATTATATACAGGTTTATTGGTAATTCGACGTATTCTCGTTAGGAGGTGATAGGGGGGAGGACTATTGCGATAATTTTAACCCCCATATGCATTATGCAAAAGTTACTTTTTAACCGACGAAAAAACGGAGGAGGTTAGCAATTCGACGCGTATATTTTTTCTTTTCTTTTTTTTTATATATGACCACGCATAACTTTTTACAGAGTAGTCCGATTTTAAAAATTCTTTTTTTATTGGAAAAAAAATTCCAACCCTAAGGGTGCGAAAACAGAGAATGATTGATTGTTTACTCACTGATTATATCTATGACCACGCATAACTTTTGACAGAATTGATTTATTTAAGCATGTAGTAATTAGTAGATTATAGGCACATAAAATTATGAAATAAAAACTTTTTAACTAAAAATTAAACCGCCGAAATAACTGAAAACCAAAAAATAATAAACCGTCTTTTTATTAACCTTAACAATTAAGTTCTTTAACTAATGTAAGTATACCTAAGTAATTTTGAGTCGGCGCCAAACAAGCAAATTAATTAATTACTAAAGCGTATTGCACGGCGGTGGTGCAGCGTGACACGCCCCTTTGCCGGAAAATGCCGAGCGTTTATGAAGTTAATGTCAGCGAGACAGCAACCCGAACTGTCACACACGTGAGGGCACTGGCGCTGACACAAAATTGCTTAGGTACACTTACATTAGTTAAAGAACTTAATTATTAAGGTTAATAAAAAGACGGTTTATTATTTTTTGCTGTTCAGTTTTTTCGGTGGTTAATTTTTTTAGTTACAAAAGTTTTTTAGCTTTTTTCAAAATAAGCCAAAAATGCAACATCTCAAATTTATTTAAAAAAATATCAATTTAAATCTCATATTTTCATCTGATTTATAAAAACGATTAAACACTGATTATTTATCAGTATTAAAGTAACAATTATCGGTCCAAATTTAAAAATGCAAGACGAAAAACCGATATTATTTTAATATTTTATTGAGATTTATTTCCAATAAAATGCCATAAAAACAAAAAAAAAGTTATGAAACTTGGCTTGCAGATTATTTTAAAAACATAATCGTTTTCTTAGTTCTCTAACAATGCATAACAACTAGAAACTTATTTCAAAGAAACTGAAAAAAAATTATTACAAAGGAAACTAAACTTAAAATCAATGTTTGAAAATCTTACAAATTAATATGTTATTTGTAAATTTAATAAATACTCAATCTGAAATGTGAAACTTGTTATAGGGAAAATATAAAGCGAAAAGAAGATCTTTCGAGAAGCACCAAACAATAGGTTATCTATTTTCTGCAACTAGTTGATATGGTGGCTTGACTTGAGTCTCGACAATCTTAACACAAATAATGAACAAACTGTATATATTGTGAAGTTAATTTTAAAACACGTCGGTATATAGGTCGATGGTCCTAGAGCACTGTGTAATCCAGATGATAAGCGCGCAGGGCAATTTGGCACTCGCCACTAGGCCTCTGCCACATTTGATGCCAACCCGCAGACCTCCACACTTTATATAGACCACCATTTTAGTTTTACTGCCCTAATTTGTATTAAACGTTCGTGTGATGAACTTTATTTTACTATCAGCCTATTATGAAAGTTGAGCAAGTTAGGATCATTGGACATTGCTAAAATCTATGAACAGAGTACGTATATTTATTTATTTAACGTATATTATGTACTATACAGAACTCTATACTTGTCTACAATATTTGAATGGAAATATGTTGGAAATACATCTATCCGCCGGTTTACCTGATACCGGTTATCTCCACGCAGGGGCAGAGTAAGAATGATCTCTGCTGCCGAAGGCAGCCTGGTGACAAAACAACCCACCCTAGCTACGTGGTAGACCCCCAAGCCCGTCTGGATGGCGACCACCTTTGGTCTTAAGTATGCCCCCATAATAATTTTGTATTGTGTGGACAGCAGCGTGTTCGCGATGCCACTGGCGTTGCAAATACTCATAGGCGACAGTAACTGCTAAATTCTAAGTAGGCCGTCAGCCCGTCTGATGTCCTACGGCAATACAAAAACTAACCCCTGCGGCCGGCCGCAGGGGTTAGTTAGCGACACAGGTTTCTGTGCCCTGTGGGACAGCAGCGTGTTTGTGGTGTTATGGGGTGTGAACCTGTTTTACACGATTTCGCTTTGACACGGTTTGTAAGGTTTAAAAAACTTTATTGGTCACAAGAATTTTACAGCTCGCTTGAAATGAAATTAACATTAAAACATCATATGCTACATTAGATCTGATATATCTTTACAATATAATCGTTTTAGTTTTCTAACATTAAATAGTGTTAGTATTAAATGTTGTTAGTTTAGTTACCTAGTATTAATTATTATTAGTGTCAGTATTAAAAGTTGTTAATTACAAATTGTTTGAGTTTCTGTTAAAATATGTTAAAAAATTTACAGTTTTATAAGTCCTGTGGCAGTTTATTATATAATTGAACAACTTCAAATATAATACTTTTTTGTCCATAGTGTGTTCGTGGAGAGCTTAGCTGAAGTATTTTCTTTTTCCAAATATTGTATTTATATGTCCTGCTGGTAAATTGGAGATTAGATTGTATTTTCTTTGTATTACTTTATTTATTAATATGCATGTGTTATTTATGACTAAATAAAAATGAAAATTTTATAAAAATATATAAATATTTTTATTGCTGTAGGACAGCAGACAGGCTGACGGCCTGCTTAGAATTTAGCAGTTACCCTCCCTCGCCTATGGGTGTCTGCAACGCCAGTGGCATCGCGAACACGCTGCTGTCCCATAAGGATACAGGAACTTAGGTCACTAATGCCGGAACACAACACAAGGTTATTATGGCGGCATACTTAAGACCAAAGGTGGTCGCCATCCAGACGGGCTTGGGGCCCTACCACGTAGCTAGGGTGGGTTGTTTTGTCGCCTTTTACGACAGGCCGACACCGGCCGCAGAGGTTAGTATTCTTTCTCCGCCCCTGCACAGATATATGGCATATTCATATTATTAATAACATATTTGGGTCTCATTCATTTCGCAACACTGATGGCAATAACGGGAACTCGTCGTATTATGAAATACAACATACATTTAGGAAAATATGTACCCTTAATATTAATTTATTAATATAATGCTTCTATTGTTCACTACGAATGCGAGTTTATGTACTAGAACTGGTAAGTAACAGATTTTTCAAATTTTTATGGATAACTAGCTGACCCGGCAAACGTTGTTCTGCCATATAAATAATAAAATGTCAAAAAGTTAAAAAAAATTTTGGGGGTGGGTCACCCCTAACATTTAGGGGGATGAAAAATAGATGTTGGCCGATTCTCATAGATACCGGATAAGCACAAAAAATTTCATCAAAATCGGTCAAGCCGTTTCGGAGGAGTATGGCAACGAAAACTGTGACACGAGAATTTTATATATTAGATTTGCGCAAATTTAGATATTGGGATAAAAAAATTAAAAGATATCTTTTCTTTTTGAATCAAAACTTTTCTTTGGAAACAAAAATTAAAAGATTAGAACGTTTACGTAATAGAGAAAGTGTAACGGATGTTGCTTATTTATTTCCAAGAAGATTTTTGAGATTTCTTTGTTTTATTTAAATAAGTGATTGAATTTAGTAGGAGTTTATTTCGATTCTTCTGTGTAAATCGGGGATAGGTGAACTAGCTTTTACTCTTCCAAGTTGGACATATAACATGCTATAAATCTAAAATATGGTATTGACAAAGAAAGAAATATGTAGCCGCTTGAGCTGTCCATATATTTACTGACCGTACCTCTTCGGTTATATGGGCATTCGAGCGATCACTTTGTAAATAAGTCTCGTTAGTCACATTATCAGCCTTACTAAAGTTAAAATGTTTTCCTGGCTTAGAAAATTGTAATAAATGACCCAAAAATGCAGTAAAACTAAAAAAAATCCATTTTACGAATACATAAAGTTGTTTTACTGCAACATTTTCTTATTAAAATAAAAGTCAAGCTATAAATCAAATGCAAAAACACGTATAATCCCGAGGTAGTAAAGAATAATCCATTACGTCAAATACGTAGTATTTTGTAGTCATGAGAAGTTCTACGTTCACTCGCCTTAACCCTCCAGAGAAATCAAATGTAAAGATTTTACTATAAACGTCTGACAATTTAACTAATAGAGATTTATATTACGCTACCTTTATATGCATAATTAACTGATTTTGGGGTATCGATTACGGTTACCTGTTAACGTTTGTACTACCAGGAGGAGTAACGGCTCACAATGCAAGCGTAGGTAAAACAAAGATTGATATTTATAACTCAACTACTCAAGATTTGCCTTTCTAAAATTAAATATGCAATAATTTGTATTAAAAAATTCCATGCCTAGTTTCAGACAGTTTTGCATTCATAGCAAATGAAATTAATCTTATACTTGAAACGTCGTTTAATATTGTAGCAAAATGTCTGTTATTAAAATTTTCAAATGCAAATGAAAATGATTATAGCACAGAAAGTAATGAAAAGATGGAGGTAGTTAATGTGTCTAGACTAGTGAAAAAGTACAACACTTGGAATTGACATTCTCAGTTTATGGGAATCCGTTTGTTATTGTCCCACTTGCACCCGAGCCAAGTGGTTGTTCGGGAGCCAAAATTCGCATTCATCTGAATGAGTATATTGCAATCCGGCTTTTAATAGCTGCACTAATAGCGTAATTCTTGTTAATGATATCCACATAAGTAAGACCTTTACAATTTAAAAGTAACTTATGTGATATTTATTAAGTACTTTGCGGTACGATTACTTCTTAAAATCGTTGAATCGGGGATGCATTCTTATAGTTCGGAGAGACAAAAATGGCTAATCGTGGCAATGTTTTTCCGTGACATTGATTTTCGTTTTTGTATTTCATGTGATTTTTACAAGGGCGATAACAGAGAAAGTCTGTGTTTCCCAAAAGAAAAACTAAAATGTCTTTCTTTAGTTGCATTTAACGACTTACTAGATATGAAATAGGTATTGATCTTTACTTCTACTTTTCACGCTTTATTGATAATGAAATACTCAACTAAAATGAGTTTATTATTTTATTTACATAGGGTATGTTCTTCTGATTCTTGTAGTTCTACTACTATTAAATGATAATCACTAAAATAAAACATTATTTTCCCTTTGTCGTTGGAGCCTGCACACATTTACAGGTCATTTTCCAGGGTAAATAAAAATTTAGATGAAATTTGTGTAGTGTATAAGTTTTTAACAATAGAACTTTAATAATGTTCAAAGTTCAAGTTAAGCTCAATATTATGTATAAAAAATATAATGTAGAGTATAGCTTTTCCGTATTGCTAAATATAGTTTTCTTTTTTTATATATTATTCAAACTTTATTATTGATCGGCACTCGACAACTGATGCATATTGCATTAGCTTCCGTCTCGGATGAATTAAATCCCGCTACACATTGATCTCGCTGGTGCTACGAAATCTTTCCAAGAAAATCTTTATATCCACTCAAAGAACTCAAAAGATCAACAGCAACTTTGTAATGAATTCAAGCAAACTTACAAACTAGGTGGATTAAAAATAAAAGACCGGACACTAAAGTTTTAAAAGTAAGGGTGAGAAAATCACTAAAGAAAATTCAAGGAGCCCACTTCACGGTTCTTTTTTATTCTTTTTCCTTTTTGTGTGCTGACAAATATTCGGAAAGATTAATGAAATGTTGCCGCCAATGAGCAACGCTATTTCTTAAGTTGACGTGGTTTAATGTTTATTTTTAAATAAAATATTTCATTGTGCTCTCCTCATTAAGGGATTCACATTTACGTTCATAATATTTTATATTATTATTAAACTATGTTAAATGTTGGCCCTCAACCAAAGCGTTTATTTTATTTTTATTTTATTGATGGACAAAACAAATTACAACCAAAGAAATTATAAGTTTAGATATTCAACATAACAATCTAGATTGCAATTCAAAGAGAGTGCATACAGAAAAATATAACACACATGCACTGACACACACGCACACACACACACACACACACACACACACACACACACACAAGCACGCATACACACTCACACACACATATAAGTTACTATCTAATTAAATCTAATGTATCATTAACTGGTCAAATATAAATATTACATAAAATATAGAATATTTTACATAACAGTGTCCTCGCGTTACAGTTACGTACCCTTGTCATCATTTTATCTTTTCATCTGTGCAGGGGCGGAGAAAGAATACTACTACCCTCTACGGCCACGGTTGGCCTATCTTAAAAGGCGACTAAACAACCCATGCTAGGTGGTATAAATATAGTAATCCCGTCCTGATGGCAACCACCCTTGGTTTTTAAATATGCGGCCACAATAACCTTTTGTTGTGTTCCGGCTTAAGTGACCAGGTTCTAGCACCATTATGCGCTTGCGGTGCCCCTGGTATTGCAAACATCCATAAGCGAAGGTAACTGCTATCTACTAAGTGGGTCATCAGCCTGTGTGCTGTCATACAGCAATAAAAAACGCTGTCAATACCTAATACTATATCATATGTACTATAGTACATACCTATAGTCCTTCTGCCGTGTGGTAACTAGAATAGGGCCGGGTCATCCTTTTATACATTTATGGAAGACTAGTTGACCCGGCAAATGTTGTTCTGCCATATGAATTTAAAAAATAAAAAAAAGTTGCCTAAGTCCTTCTCCAAGATCCAATCTATAACTATACCGATTCATCATAATTGGTTCAGCAGTTTAGGCGTGAAAGTGTAACAAACAAACTCATTTTGTCATTTATAATATTAGTTCCTAACTAATCCTTTTATCATCCTATGATAAAAGGATTACTCTATTAACTAATTAGCTCACTTATTAATAAGCTAATAATAAGTAAAGGAAGGGTACGATCAACAACTTTTTCTTTTCTGAGTACGGATTTTACGGTACAGCCACTGTACTAAATAATTTAGGCCACATTTATTCCATTTGTTTATGAATGAATAAATATTCTTTATTATACAACACACAAAATAAACACAATATTGGATAAAGACAAACAACAAAGACTGTATATTTGGCGGCTTTATCGCTGAAAGTGATTTGTTCCACACAACCTTAGGGTGGATAGAGTTCAAGAAGGCTGGAAGTGGTGCGTTGCATATTAATTGCTTACGAATACAAATATAAATAATACATTTTTTTATAACTGAAGTTTAGCAGACAGACAAACTGCCCACCCGTAAGCAGGTGGTCAACGCCGCCTATGGACGTTTGCAACACCAAAGGCATTACCAACGCGCTACCGGCCTCTAAGAAATTTTATAACGCCTGCCCCGCTGGAGTTCTTGACGTTGAGAGATCGGAGGACACGTCAAACGGCTTTTTGTGAAAACCGTACACATCTTCTAATTGAAGTTAGAGTTCTCCTCCGTCATCAAGAGTCGAATTGCAGCGTGAGCCAGACGGTCATCAGCTGCGCCTAGTGATGGTATGGACACGCGACTAAATTTTCCTTCGACAGCTTTGACAAGACCCTAAAAAGCTTTAGTTCCAGGTGGAAAGCTTGAGAGATACTTGTCAATTCTGCCGATGAGCTCAAATCTTGGTCTCGCAATCCGTTTTTTGAGGATCCTGGAGGCAACTTATGTTTTTTTCTTAAGGTCGGAAATGTTAGGACCCCGAAAAGTATTTGTTGTAGTCCAGGCTCGATAAGCCTTTTGCTTTAGCTTGACATCTTCAGCACTAAGCATATCGAACCGTGGCTTTCCCGATCCACCAACGGGAACTACAGAGTTGGAAATTAAATATTCCATACCCTGCAAGACCACGTCAGAAACCTAGTTCACAAAGATGTCAGGATCGTCCGACAAAAAGCATAACGGTAAGTATTTATATAATAAATACTTACATACATAAAATAAATACAAATCTAAGAAGTAATTTAAACAACCGGTCAATTCTGTTATCTAGAAACAAATGTGTTAATAAAAAAAAGGCAAAGGAAATCAAAATATATAGATAGATAGATAATACTTTACTGTCACCAACTTAACCTTGTAACCTTAATGATATAATACAAGTTAAAGAGAATATTGTAAGTATTGGAGACAATGGGCGGCCTTATCGCTTTAAGCGATTTCTTCCAGGCAACCCACATATACATTTCTTATGGAGAATACTAGCACTAACATATCATGCGGTGTATAAAGAGAGAGAAAAAATCTACATAAATGAAAAAAAATACATGATTCAAATCAAGGAAATAATCATCTATTAAACATGGCCTACATCTTTAAATAATGTTCGACAACCATTCGCTTGAACACTCCTAAGGATTTTGCCTCTCTGATAGTGACGGGAAGTGAATTCCACAAAAAAGTGGCTTGATAAGTAAAGGATTTACGACAGTATGAGGAACGGTGTCCAGGAACTTTTAGAAATCTGTTGTAGTTAGAGCGCAAATTACGTGAACAGGAGGAGCGGAGAAAGTAAAAACATTATTTTAAGTAAATTGGTAAAAGAGGATTGAAAAGAATGTTATACAGGAGAGACAGCAAATGAACATTCCGGCGAAGTCGGATAAGTAACCACTTGAGCCTTTTACGAAATTCTGATATGTGGTCATATTTGCGCAAGCCAATTAAGAACCGGATACAAAAATTCTGAAGACGTTCTAGCTTATTTAGTTGCTCTTCGGTTAAATCAAGAAAACTAGCATCAGCATAATCCAATAAAGGGAGCAACAGGAACTGCGCAAGAATAACTTTAGTGGCTGTCGGAATAAAGCTTTTAAGCCTTCTGAGAGATGCAGATGATGCGAAAACTCTTCTGCTTAGTTCAGCCAGGTGAGGTTGCCATGGCAGCTTATTGTCAATGATGACACCAAGATCCTTCACTTTGTCGCTATATTCAATTATTGTACCATCAAATATGACTTGTGAAATACTGTTCCAGTCAATATTTGTTATTCTGCAAGAGCTACTTATAATTATAGTCTTAGTTTTGCTAGGGTTCACTTAGGTTAAGGCCGTATTATTTACTCCAAACAAGAATTTTAGCTAAGTCGTCATTAGTTGTATTTATAGCGTCATTAAGTTTTTCAAGAGTAGCTTGGGTATAAATTTGAAGATCATCTGCATACAGGTGGTAGGTAGAAGAAATGTTACTGGTAATTGAATTAATAAAAATGGCGAATAAAAGCGAAGATAAAACCTCACCCTGAGGGACACTCGCAGATAAATCACACCACGATAAAAAATTTCATCAATACGAATGCGTTGCCGGCGCCCAAACAGGTTACTGCGAAACCAGTCAATTGCAGTTGGAGATACGTTCATAGAGTATAACATTCCAAGGAGTAAGTCAAAGTCAACACTATTGAAAGCACTGCTAAAGTCAAGTAGAGTTAAAACAGTCAATAGTCCAGTAGCCATACCGTTGCGAATGTCATCAGTAATTTTAAATAATGCAGTGGTGGTACTGTGGCCAGGGCGGAATCCTGATTGGAAAGGATTCATAAGACAATTTTTATTGAGAAAATCACTAAGCTGTCGGTGCACCAAGCGTTCTAATACTTTTGATATAAAAGGAAGGATGAATATAGGGCGGTAATCAAAAAAGGATGGATTTAATTTCTTTGGTAAGGGAAGAACTTGAGTTTCTTTCCATATGTCAGGAAATACTCCAGATGATATAGATTCGTTAAGAATATGAGTAATGATAGGCGTAACTTGGTCCAATATAGGCAAGATCATATTACGGCTAACACAATCACCACCAACTGCATTAGATGATATCAATTTTATGCTTCTCTGAATATCACAATCTGTAAATTGACAAAAAGTAAAAGGAGGATTTTTGGAGTTGATAATTTTGAAAGATAATTTAAAGTATTAACCTTAGTATACTGATCAAAATTAGCAGTACAAGAAAAATGTTGGTTTAAGAGATCGATATCTAACTCGTTTGAAGAAGAAGTATTAGATGACTTGCCAACTCCTAATGACTTCAGAAACTTCCAGATTTTAACTGGTTCTTCATTTTTAAGTGATTTGTGGATATGTCTGCGTTGTGCATCCCTACACACGCTGTTGCAGTGATTTCGTACTATATAATAAGTCGTTTCGTAATATATTAGTATAAATGCTTACAAATAGCCAGTAGATAGTATTCCTTCAAAAGTCTATTAAACATTGGTTTAGAAACTTTACTTTTTTCTATATTTTCATGTTAGTTGTTCAAGAATAGAAGTCAATCAGTAGTAAGGCTAATAGCCTCGTAGATGATTTCCGTCCATAATAATAACTTTAAATGCTACCCAGTAATGTTTAAATGTTTAGAAGTATGTTTCTTTTTGCACTTGAGTCACTTGATAGTTTATAATTAGAGGCACTGCATCAGGGTCTAACACTAACTTCCAGTCTCTAAGTTTTCATATAACATTTTACAAATGTATTCTTTAAAACAATAACTCGAATTAATTAATGGACATTAACGAGCTGGTATCTAAAATTATTTAGTGGAATTGTATTTTGTGCACTTTTCCAAATTTATTAGTTCTCTAAACTAATTTTCTTACAATCAGTTTAGTCGTTTAGACATTACTTGCATATCAAATTGTTCAATATTTTACTTAAACGAAAAATATTAAATATTTTATTTGAACAAAAACCTGCATTTATTAACGTAATGGTATGTTTTTCAGGCGAACGTATTATAAGAATAGCAAAAACAATGGTTCGTTAAGTGTTGCCCAGAAATACAGATGATATACGTATGCAATATGTTCTTAACATCTAATGCAATTATGATATAAAAAATGAAATAGGAATTCTCTTAAATAAATTGAATCCAAATCAGTGCCTGATGAAGCAAGCGCGGGGCCTGTAGCAAATTCTTCCGAAGGACCCCGTGCAAGGATGCTTATACACGTCAGACTTTTTGTAGAGCTGATTATCGGGCCAACTCAAATTCTACACATTAATACAAGCGACTTTGTGTAGAACTTAAGCGTTTACCGTATGATATTCTGTGTTTTACTTTCGCCAATGAAATAATCGCTTACTGATTGTCTGACGTGGATCGTCTTATAGTAGGAAAAGATGTAACGTTCCACGTTTTTATAACATTAAGTAAATTCAATATAGCACGTCTTAATAAATTTAACTCAAAAAATTACGCTCAGACAGAGATGAGTGTGTTTAAATATGCGGAGTCCCCTTTTGTGCGGGGCCCGTAGCAATTGCAACACTTGCTATGTAGTTAATCCGGCACTGATCCGGATATAAGATGTATCAACTAATCACCATCATCTGAGATTATACGAACCCGAAGTCTTATTTATTATATCAGTTCAGAAAGATCAACACTGGGCTCTGGCGTCCCAAGCGGATTGGCTAGTCACATACCGGTATTCATGTTATGCAGATTTTTTTCACAATATTTTCTTCCTTTTTTAGGGCAAATTTATATATATATATATATATATATATATATATATATATATATATATATATATATATATATATATATATATATATATATATATATATAAGACAATGCCTTAAATTGTATTTTTATTTAGGAATTGCAAATTTTAAAAACCATTGCGTTGCTCTGAAAGTAAAGATTTATTTTATAATTTACATAATACACGATAGAACAATTTGTTAAACTTAAATAATATTACCTACCTGAAAGTAAAGAAACGACAATTAAAGTAATTTTTCAATTTGTCAATTCCATCTTCCTAATATTTACAATTTATATAATTAACTAAAAATACAAACATAAAATAAAAATCACATTTTGACAACTGTCAATATATCTGCTTTACCGACGTTTGTCGTCATTACTCCTAACACCATCTATCTAAAATACTGTTTTATTGACAGTATAAATTAAAGAGACACAGTTTCTTTACATATATATATATATATATATATATATATATATATATATATATATATATATATATATATATATATATATATATATATATATATATATATATATATATATATATATATATATATATATATATATATATAAAAGCCTGGAATATAAACATCTTACATATTATGCGGCGAGTCAAGATGAGACGCCTATATATTTACCCTCCGAAAGTAAATGTCAATAAACTACAAGCTTCCTCTAGGGGAAAGTGGCCGGGTATTGAGGGCTGCGTCGTTTCACAGACAAAGCGAGCGGCATAAAACCTTAAATTGAACAGAACAAATATATATGCAGCTGTTTTTGTTATTTCTAGTTCCCTAAAGGTTTATATATGTTTAAATACACTAACTTATTTAATTTCAAACTTGAATTTCTTACTTTTACTAACAGAATTACTCATCATACTGTAACATAAAATGTTTCATAATTTTCTTGCCCCTTTGAAATAGTTACCTTTGATATTACAATTTTAAATCATAAAGCTGACGTAAAGTAAAACACTTACTCAAACACCAGAAATTAATTTATAAATAAGAACCAAATCAAAAATGATATACATGCAAGTGTGTATGTTCAATTCAAACAAGGCAGAAGAGAAAATTCAGAAAAGTAGCCTAAGAGACGAAGATCATAGGAAACACTGTGTACTTATATTCTATCTCATTCTCTTGCAAGATGAATCCTATTTATGAATATTTTTGTTTATTTTGCTGTTGGTTTTTTCTTTCATGGAAATTTCAAATCGCAACAGTGCTAACTAAGTTTCACTTCAATAAGTCTCTCCATCGAGTGACAAATTTTAGTAGCACATACGCTCAGTCCAGGAAAAACTATGCTTATTACAACATATACAAATCATGTAAATTATTCATCTCAGGTGATAGCCGTACTTAAATATCATTTAGCCACTATAACAGTTGAACCATCATATATATATGGATAAATAAATAATAAGATCTAGAAGCAATAGAAAAATCAAATTATAGTAGACAGTAAAATATTTCTATATTTACCCTGTGGGAAATAGAAATCAAACATCGAGTTCATAGTTGATTGATTTTCTAACAATTATCCTACCACTAGATCAAAGGTTGTTAAAGAGGTACGTATTTAATGCATATATAATAATAATCTTATATGATCAATTTTCCTATTTATTTCGGTAAAAAGTTTAATTATCTTTACGTCGACGCGATCATGAAATATTTTCCCCTATGTCACTTCCACATAATGATTACATTTTAACATCAGTTACGGCGTTACGTGTATGAACACGTAAATCATTTTCTCTTTTTCTTTCTGTCCTTATCCCACATTATATGCGGTCGGCACAACATGTTCTCTCCTTCCACTCTCCTCTGTTAGCTGTGATCTCAACATCCACACCCTTTTTTGCTGACAGATGACACGATCTTTTACGCAATCCATACATAATACATAATAACATATTCGTTTAAATGTTTTCATAAAAAACGGCAATTTCATAGGTAAAGACCTAATATATTTTCTTTGATCTATTACTACTCTAGTATCCAAACTCTCTCTTTTCTATCATTCTCCTTGTTTTTTGGCATTCTTCCCTTCACATGACATGGACAAACCACGCTAGTCTGTTACTTTTAAATTTCATACTTTCTCTAATATACACATAAATCAATTTGAAATTTAAAAATAATTGCGTGTGAGGTACATAGGATCCCATAAACTTTAAACTTAACTCATAAGATCACCTACTTCAAAACTTTCACTCGAAAACATAACTATCCTTTTTGACAGTCGGGTAAAAAGTCGCATTAAAAACCCTGTTTTGGTCTTTTACTCGTCACAAGCTAGAAATGTTTGTTAAAGGGGGCTAGTTTTGTTTCCTCCGAGAATGGCACTTAAACGTGCATGAACTCAGGCCCGCGATGAAAAGTTTTGTACTGTGTCCATAGTTTCGTCTACATTGTGTAAGCGGCTTTCTTGGTGATTAAGTTACATAAATCGGGTAAGCTTTTCCGATATTACGAAGTTTTTATAGTGTTTTCATCCCGTAATGTCTACTAAGCAAAATTTTGAAAATGAAATCGTTACTATACAACTATTTTAATGTATTATATGAATGTATAAATAAACGAATTTAATGTAAATTCGTTTAAATTTACACTTAGACATTTAAAAAAATTAAGCGGTTGGTGACAGTATTTAAAGTGAAACCTTTTTTACTTTCTTTTTACACTTTTTACATTCATATGAAAGGTACATATGGTCCTTGTCAAACCAATATCTGCTATGTGCACTTTTTTTGAGAATTCATCATTTTGACTATTAGGACTAGTTTGCCACACACTCTTTGATATATAAAAACTGCGATTGTAATCATTACATTAGTTTAATATAAATCCCTTTAAAAGAAATTGTTTTTTTATTAAATTTTACAAGAGAACGTTTTTTTACTCCATATTTCAATGATAATATAAAAATTACTCGTAATATAAATACTGTGTTAGAAGATGATTTGAAGAAAATCGTAAAATTTACGCTTGAATTGACATGGTATAAAAATTGTATATCATATCTTACAAGCGAACAACATAACCAACCGACATGATCCCAGATAACATACTACTACGATACTCTAAATCTATAGTTGTTGCGACATGCCACTATATTCCAGGGAAGCATCCCTTTTCTGGTATCATTTTCCTCGCCCCCTGTTAACCTCGGCTCTTGTGCGCATACGCGCGCGCAGCCAACCAGTCGAGTTTTTTTTTAAATTTAAAATCAAAGGCTGCCTGAGCATCGACGCAGTACCACACGCGTCCGTTGAAAAAAAGCGTTGAAAACCACATACAACTCAGTACTGACCGTTCCCCCTGCACGCAATAACCGATGATGGAAGCGCCAAGGCCGAGTCCTAGCCAGTTTCTGCCACAGGTCCAATAGCGGTAAGTGCTTCATTTTGTTCTTACTGGGTTCGTGGGGATTTACGGGACGGCGTCTGGTGAGGCGAAGTCAGGGTTGCTTCAGCTTTATGGTTATTCCTAACCAATAATAATCAAAGAAGAACAGAGTCTAAGTATACTAATAGAACAATGATAATAAGCGTAAAAGTGGCGTTCATTTCAGGTACCATTTAAAGTATCATTTCATTAGCAGCAGATTTTCATTGAACAGAGTTCCTAACAAATGGTGAAGCTAGAGCAAAACACAACTCGTACTGGTCTATCGATCATCATCATCTCAATATCGTTAGTCAAATCTCATACTGCTCATGATTTTTAACATCACCGACCGATCGTTTCACATTTTATATAGCACTGCTATTAAGATCGGAATATTTATAGGTAATAATGAAAATACAAAGTAACATTTAAATTTGAAGGCAATTTCATAATATAATCCCTAATATTTTACAATATTATAAATGCATTGTTTAACCCTGAACAATAAATCTTCAGCCACGAAGACCGTAGTAGTCCAAAGTAATAAAAATAAATCAAGGCAACCGATGACCGGTGTTAGGTAACTGTCCTGCTCACCCGACATTTGTTAACGTTGTGGTCTACTAAAAGGGTATGGAGGTCACTCACAATCCGAATGCTGAGTTCTGTATGTCGGTTTTCAGTACATTATTAACTTTTTTTTTGGTCTCGGGGAAAAAACCTCTCTTGACGGGTTCCCCCGGCCCGGGATATGTGGGACTCCGGGAAAGATGTTTGGCCATCCGACTACCCACTAAAAAACCCCGCTGTTCTCCTATCGCCTACGCTCGGGCCCACGGATATATGGCCTGCCGATCTCGTGGCCCAGGCCGGCGCCGGCCCGCCCTTTGTCTTGAGGCGGCCCCTTCTAAAGTGTTGGCGCCAGGGGGTCAGGGTTTCGTCCCCCCGGCGCTCTCCTAACAACTCTAAGAGTTGAGGGGGGCCACGGAACAGCACACAGCCCTCACCCTCGCGGCAATAGTGCGGTCGGCGGATCCTCCCCCGAGGGGCCGACCGCGGCCGCTTTTACGGCGGCCGAAGGTCGTTATTTGCCCTCCGGCGCCGCCAACGTGGCCTGCGTTGGCGGAAGGGGAATGTGGTGGTTAACTCCCACTCCCGCTCCGCCGCCTCCTTTGCGGACATGACTGCCTCGCATAAGGAGGCGACGGCCGTCCATCCAGGATCGCCCCCGACCATGGACAGAACCAGGGCTGGGAGCGACAGGTCCACGCCGATTTGGGCGACGAGGGCGTGGCGCCCCTCGCGCCACGCAGTCACACGGCGACAGTGTGGTTCACCGTGTTCTCCTCGTTGCTCGGGCCACAGTGGTGGCACCCTAACGTCATCTCCCTCCCTATGCGACACAGGTACCTCCCGAAGCAACCGTGCCCCGAGAGGACCTGCGTCAGGCGGAAGGTCAGGGCGCCGTGGCGCCTTTCCAGCCATTCAGCCAGGACGGCCTCACCGCTTCGATGGTGGCGAGGCCCGCGCTGGGGTGCGCGAGGCGCTCCTTACTTAACTTACATCTATATAAGTTAGAAAATGCATTAAAAGTTAAATTACTTATAAAAATTACTTATTATTGATTATAATTACATTTATATTTAGTACAATATAATATGAACAAGAAATTACAACATAGAACATCTTCTTATCGTCTCGCTCTTAGCTGCTGCTAATAGGGATAAGGGATAAGGCACTTAGGACTATCTCATAGATAAATTGCAATTACTCGCCCCGTACTCGCTGTTTACGTTGATGTTCTAGCCTTTCCATTTTAGCATATTAAATTTATATAAAAATGTAAAACTTTAAATTTCCCTACTTTACACCTCAACATATTTTATGAAATGAATGTGAGTTGTTAATGTAGAAAAGGCCCAACAAAATCAATTTCATTATCTTTAGCGTTTAACGTTGTTAAAAAAATCTCTATTACCTACATAAATATAAACTCATTGTTAAAGTAATCATAAATAAATTATAGTTTAAAAACTAAAAAGAAAAAAATAATTCTTATCATTAGAATAAAATTACTAACGAGAAAATTAATGTCACTGTTCTAAAAAGCGTGGGGTACTTTGTATGATATTTTTAGCAGCTTTTCGGAATGAAACTTATAGTTATTTTTAATAACGATTGACTCCATATACCCCACGCTTTTTAGAACAATGTCATTAATTTTCTGGTCAATAATTTTATTCTTATGTTAAGAATTATTTTTTTCTTTTTAGTATGATTAACTATAAAATATAATTAATTTGTGGTCAGTTCCCTATCGGTTATTATTAATTTAACGCCATCTTCTGACAGTGTTATTAATTAAACGTCAGATGGCGTTTCGGGAAAATTATGATTTTTTTAAATTGTTCAAAGTGGATAAAAATTGAGTTCTAAAATTCCGTTACATACAGGTCAAGTCAATATAAAGCGTGTTAAAAAATAATAAAAAGCCAACGTCACGAGGTGTTCCCAGGCGGTCACCCATCCAAGTACTGACCGCGACCAACGCTGCTTAACTTTTCTGATCAGACGAGAACCGGTGCGAAAATTCATTAATCCTGAGGATTCTAGTAAGGATAATGATACAAATTATACAAATTATTGCATTGTCATCGGTCCTTAATGAGTATGCCAAATTTCGAGTTAATCCAACGTTTTGAAGGGGGTTAAAATTATGTTCAAAGTTTCCGTTACATAGGCACACAATAACATACGTATAAAGCTAACAAAAGCGTGTTAAAAAGTGATTTAATAACGTAATAACTCTAAACAATATTCAATTTGTCGCCAAAGACTTTTACGATGGAATTAATTTTTAAAGATAATAATATTGAATGTTACATGAAAGTTTATTATCATGTCTATTAAGTACGGGTAGATGCATTTAAAGGGACGGTAATACACGCCCGGACTGTCGTAAAATATAACGACTGCCTCCACTTACATTAATGACGTCTGAGCTACCATGGAAACAAAGGTTTTGCACTTATTAAGCAGTGTAATAATTAGCTCTGTGATATATTCCTGTTTTCATTCTTCCGTTTTTTTCTAACCTATAGAAAAACTATTCAATATGTGATTTGTCTAAAATTTGACATGAAAAATGACGACACATCTATACTAATATTATAAATAAATGTGAAAGTAACTACCTCTGTTTGTCTGTTATGTTTTCACGCCAAAACCGCTGAACCAATTTTGATGAATTTCGGTATTGAGATAGATTGGACCTTGGAGAAGGACATAGGCTACTTTATTAAATTTATAATATCACAGAACAACGATTGCCGGGTCAGCTAATATTTCATATATTTATATTTTACACATAAAACACACTTCGTTTAAAAACATCCAAAGACGATAAACAAATTCTTGTAAGATACTTGAAGCATCATGGAATTTTTTTTATCTTAGACGAAACGATATTAAAAATTGTCACACTTCCTCTTTCTTAGTATTTTTTAAAACATTTACATTAATACCATTCTCGATGAATCCATATCAATTCTCGAGCGTATATTTAAACCGTAACCTAAACACAAAACATGTATCCAAAACTGGCCTTCAAGAATAACGAAGATTTATAACAACATTATATTGAATAAATTATTTTATGACACCCTTTTATACATATAAAGAAGAAGAAGAAGATCGGTTCATATAAACACATGTTTATATGAACAGATTTTCTTCTTCTTGTTCCTCCTGCCCTTATCCTACATTATATGGGATCGGCACAACATGTTACATGTTCTAATAGTTGTGGCTTACTTTTTACAACAGGCCGGCTGCCTGACATTAACCCGTTTTTGGAGAAAATTTGTAAAATTTTATTTCATCTTCTTTCAACTTTGCAAAAAGAGTATAAAATGCACCATATTCTTCGCTTTCCAATAATATAAACGCATCCACAGTGACCTTTTACGTTTTTCTTTTTTTTTCTTATTGTACAAATAGTAGGCCAACATAAGTTTTTTTCATGTTACTCGACATTATCATACGCGTAATCTACATATATGAAAACCAGTACAAAACTACCGCATATGGCACTCGCAGCTAACATCCATCCGATAATGTGTTTATCTGAACAGATAACTAGGGAAAATAAAAAGTAATTGTGTAAGGGGACAACAATTCTGTTAGGCATCATTAACCGCGAGAAACGTCTTAGTTCTAATACATTATGTCCATTTATTGTGTGTCCCCTTACCTGTCTCTTGATTAATTAGTGAGCAGATGAAAGGAAAGTTTAGTTATGTCGTATTGTTTAGAAGTGATGTTTTATTAATGAGACAATAATTAATGATAATCATTAAAGAAATGGGCTCTGTAAATTTTTTATGAATATTATTTTTAGAAGCTTGGACGCCGCTATTCGGTTTTAACGTAAAGCTAAACTAGTTAGTTTAGCGGTTGCTTGCCTTTTTATATCGTTGAGTTATGAGATTGTTTTATTTAAATCATTACAATATATACGACTTAATTAGGTATGTTTTTACAAGGGCAGTTACGGTGTCACCCCAAACACAGAAAGGTATTATTGTGACATGATATTCCTGTGACTGGTATTTATCTCACTTATTCTATTATATTTTTAATTACAGTCGGAACTATGAATTTCAAAATGAAAGCAAAGCTTTCAATGCAACCGAATTATATTGTTTTAAGAAACGAATAAAGATATATTCACAAGTAATTCTATTTAGGTATGTGTTATCGCTGAAAGGTACTATAAACTAATTGATAAATTTACTTTTACTATTAATTTATTTTTTATTTAGTATCTATCTTATAGATTAATAAGTAATTTAAGCGCTATGTTCTCTTTAATAACTTTAGAGGAGACAAATAAACGTACACAAATAAAACCCGTCCCAGAGGCGAGTTTTTCTACAAAGTAATTAGTTATTTTAAAGTCCATAATGACATGCTTTTCATCTTCTCAACACAAAAGCTCGTTTTAAAATTCCATTTTGTCCTTTAATCCAACTCGACTGCAGTCTGTTCTTTTTATGACTTTAAAATGCAGATACGGCCAAGTCTATATGCGACAGTACTTATAATATGCATTAAAACTTGTAAAGTTTCTTGTACTGAATCAACAAATCAAGTCAAATCTTGTAACTGATGACTATAAATTATAGCAGACTGTAAATTTAGATTTTATTTTACTAAATTAAAATAGCAATCGAAAACACCTCTAACCGTACTCACTCCGTGCAGGGGTGTAGTAAGAATACTAACCCCTGTAGCCGGGGCCGACCTGTCGTAAAAGGAGACAAAACAACTAACTACGTGGTAGGGCCTCCAAGCTCGTCTGGATAGAAACCACCCTTGGTCAATAAGTATGCCGTCATAATAACCTTGTGTTGTGTTTTGGCATTAGTGACCCAGGTTCCTGCATCACTATGGTACAGCAGCGTGTTCATGGTGCCCTGACGTCGCAACCATCCATAGGAGAAGATAACTGCTTACTATTAAGCTAGCAGCCTATCTGCTGATCTTCAGCAATAATAAAACGCTATTTCCTATTTGTAAATTTTCTAAAATAAAATGAACGTAACTCTTTCGATATTAGAATTTCATTTCTGGAGTCAAACGGTAGTACAAGTAATGTATATTACAGATTTGAAGTATGTATTTATTTTATAATTGTTGATGTTCTAGCACTTTTTTTTGCTGTATTTTTCACAAACTCACAAAGTGTGATTGTCATGGCGAATCGTGTTAAGAAATACTAGGGGTGTTTAATAAAAAGTGGTAATGAGTATGACGCAATTAACTTTTATTAAATGTTATTTTATTTTTCGACGTAGTCACCTTTCAGATTTATACACTTTGTATTTTTTTTAAAAGCTAAAATTCCCTTTTTTTTTTAAAAAACGAGTCCTTGGGGACTACCGATAGAAGTGAAAACTAAGTAACTTGTGAATTGTATAGTCGAGTTATTAGATTATTATTTTCGAATTATTATTTTCTTCAAATTTATGGCCCCTGAGATGTTCCTTTAACCGCGGCAATAAGTAGAAATCACTAGGAGTGAGGTCCAGTGAATATGAAAGATATTTCATCAATTGAAGCCAGCTTCTTGAATAGCAGCCATCGCAACTTTGGACTTGTGCGCGGGGGCGTTATCTTGGTGAAACAAAACAACTTTAGCAAGTTTGCCATGCAGTTGCTTACGTATTTCCTCACGCAAATTTGTTATTTGTCCTGTGTACAAAGTCCTCGTAATAGGGGCTCCATGATTAAGGTATTCGATAATTACCACCCCTTGGCTGTCCCAGAAAATACAGCCCATGATCTTACCGGCGGATGGAATCGCCTTAAATTTCCTTGGAGTTGGAATTGACGGTCTCTTCCAAGTCATGGACTGTTTTTTCCTTTCCGGGTCATAATGTTGAAGCCATATTTCATCCATAGTTATGAATCTAGCCGAAAATCGGTCAAGATCTTGTTGTAACAAACCCAAACAGCTTTGTGAAATTCTCAATCTCGTTTGTTTCTACGCGTCAGAAAGCATTCCGGGCACTTTTTTCATACCCAAATGGTTGTGTATAATATTATGGACACTTCCTATAAAATCTTCATCATTATTTCTTCTGCTACAAAATAAGCAGTAACACCACGACCGCCAACACAATGTTTTCAACTTTTTTAATCATTTGTTCAGTCACTACCGATGTAGGGCGTCCCGTGCGGGGCTCGTCGTTAATGGAAATTCTTCCTTACTTAAACTCAGCACACCAACGTACAACCGTAGAATATGGACGAGCATGAACCTCTAATGTTGCTCTCAAGTCTTTATTTACTAACTGTGTTGTAAAAATTTTCATACAGAGTTATTTTATTACCGCGCGAACTTCAATTTTATCCATTTTTAAGAACACGTTCCGACACGACGAAAACAAATGACTTCTATTTTTAAAAAACAAAAGAGAATTGATTGCTTTTATTATTATACCTAATGTCTAGGCTATGCCTGCCAGTATTTTTTTTCTTTCCAAGAAGAATGTATTGCATTATCACTATTTATTGAACATCCCTCGTATTTCATTTAATTTTATCTAATAGAATGCTGTATTTATACGCAGACGTGATCGCTAACTATGGGCCTTATGAGAAAGCTCATGGTCGCTCAGAGGGCAATGGAGAGGGCTATGCTCGGAGTTTCCCTGCGAGATCGAATCAGAAATGAGGAGATTCGCAGGAGAACTAAAGTAACCGACATAGCCCGGATGATTGCAAAAGTGCAGTGGCAGTGAGCTGGGCACATAGCTCGAAGGACTGATGGCCGTTGGGGCAGAAAAGTCCTCGAATGGCGACCGCGTACCGGAAGACGCAATGTTGGTAGGCCCCCCACAAGATGGACCGATGATCTGGTCAAGATCGCCGGAATAGGTTGGATGAGCAGGACCGATCATCGTGGAGATCTTTGGGGGAGGCCTTTGTCCAGCAGTGGGCGTCTTCCGGCTGAAATGATAAATTTTGACGATCCCTGTGGCATAAAGGATAACGTACCTACTTCGGTACGCTTGCAGAGGGCACGGGTTCGATTCTAGTCTCGCGTCTAGGTGTATGTAATGTATAATATGTATTTATTTACAAAAGAAAAGTATATATGTAGTATATTAGTTAGCTAGTACCCATAACACAAGTGCTATGCTACTTAGTTCGAGAATAGATGACGCTGTTTGATTTATCCCAGTATATAGAAAAAATAATGGCATGTACTTTGATCTAATAATTTTATATGTTATATTATACGAGTACTACAAAATTATGTTATATCAAAGGTGAGCATTGTAATAATATTTCGAGAAAAAACCAATTCCTCGCGTTCTTTTATTAACCGTGCGTATTTCAAATCAGATGAACGACGATATTCGATTTCCTTATTTGTATGTTTTCCCGAAGAGAATTCAATTCACCTTTGTTCCCAATTTACGACTTCCACCGACTTCCTGAGAGTATTTTCATTACTTCCGAAATACTATCTCATAAACTCGTTTATATTATTATAATTGAAACTTTTCGGTTATTTACATGATGGGTCAATGACTATACTATATATTACTTGTACTTCTTTTTACAAGGTGTCCGGTTCATTTCACCCTATGAGAATACTAAAGAGCAGGCGAACTTTAAAGGAATGGCTTCCGAAGGAATCGTGATGGAGTACTTATGGTCCAAAGTACATAAGATAGCCACATTACAGCTTTCCAACTACTAGCAAGATTCTTTAAAACATTTACCGTAATAAATATACATTCAGTGTCAATATGCTAGTGATAATATTTTTTACCGAATAAGCGTAAGCTTTTATTTACGTATTAATAATTTATGACAACAATTGTTTACAAAATTAGAAAACAAAAAAAAACTCCTTTAAATTAAATTTGCTTTTAAAATACAGACAATATTTTAAGTATACTACAATCTTAGAATAATTACATGTATTACGTATTACATGTATAATTATTCTAAGACTACAATACTAAATAAATAATAAAAAATTTAAGAAAATACAATTTAGATCTAAGTTAACGATAATGTAACCAGGATAACTAAGTTTCCTCTTATGATTTTCACTAATAAAAAAATCACAAATCTTTAGTCGAAAAAAATTTTGCGGGGCCAAGCCAAAACTCATTCAATTCTTCCATTTCAGCACGGATATAAATCATCGTCAGACTCACCTGTCGGCGAGGACAGGATGAAACATACAGAAACGTTCAAACCGAATATCAACAAGTTCTAATAGAGGACTTGACTCAATAACCTTAAGACTAAAATAATTTAAAAAAGTTTTATGCAGGTAAATCACTAAGTCATTAAAAATATTATAATGTGGAAACTATTTTAGGCAAATAAATGATTTAGACGTGTAAATTGTTACCTTATTCACGCATTTTCTGAAAGAACATATCAAATACTAGTTCTAATAAAGCCAGCATTGAAATGCAAATTTCCGAATCAAAAAAATTTTAAAAAAGAAAACTCATAGATTTTACACTAATTGTTACCACGTAAATAATTTATAATCACTTTAGTCAGAACAATTGTGAGATTCTCAGTGATCAACTAGTACGTTTCACATTTTTAATATATATTTTAATTTTTTATACATATTTTTAGTATGCGCAATTTGATGACAGCTCATAACGGTCTGCTAATGTGTTCCATCAAGAAGAAGTGTAAAGCAAATACACCTATCTTCTCATTTTGATGATATTGCTCATGATGTGCTCCTTCACTGAAGATTACTCATATACGAGTACATACATACTTATTTACTGTAAACTAAAAAGTTATATATTTTTTATATGTTTTATCAGTGTTATAATGTTATCACTATATCAAAAGACACACTTCATTTGCTTCATTCACACAGCTATATACAAATATTAGTTCTAAAGAAAACCAAGGAGCGCTTCTTTGTGTAACATTTCCATTTTCGTCCCAAGTACCTGAGAACGTGGGTCCTTTATGTTTACATTATGTGGTAAGTGAATGCGGGCTCAGCAGGATATGCGAGCGGTTGCGGGTACTAAGAAGCCGTGTTCTCGTGACAAATCCTTTTCCACTATCAGCCTCACGTTTCTCAACGTCTAGACGTGCGGCATGTGTGCTTTATTTTTAATGTGTATTATAAAATTCAGGACTGATCTGCGTGTATTTTAGAGAATACTATAAAAAAATACTATTAAACAACTGCGTTTAAATTGGAAGAAAAAAAAAGTATAAATCAAGTAAGAGAAAAGGAAAAAATATAATCAAATTATAAATAGATACGCAGTTGGCTGTTACGACAACCTGACGGTGCGCACAATTAGATAAAAAAACGACTACTGAGTAATACTAAGTTTATTATAAAAACGTAGATAATATGGGTTAATCTTTACAACAAAATGAATTTAAATTAAATTAATTAAGTAAACAAAAGACAAAAAAAACATTAAAGTCTATAAGACTATACCCGGGGCGTGGATTCGGGGCACAGGGAAGTTTACCGGTCGTTAAACCCTATTGGTGCCTGGTCACTTAGCTTAAGTCTTTGTTCTGCGCCTGGAGGGTCGTCAGTCATCCTCCGCAGCTTCGCGGGGTCCCTACGTACCCTGCTGTTTACGGTGGAAGGTCCGCACTCAGCCCGTACGGTGGCAGGACGGCTCACAGCCCCAACAGTGGACGGCAGCCTTCAGTCCGGACAATGGACGGCAGCCTTCAGCCCGGACAGTGGACGACAGCCTTCAGCCCGGACAATGGAAATACAGCTCCCAAGCCCGTACAGTGGACCCTCCGACTCGAAGGGTTGAACACAATTATTTATTTAAATAATTATTTAATTATATGAGTTTTAAAGCACTATACACTGATTAGCTTTTCGAGAAAATAACGACTTGTAGTTCTTCTGGTGTCAGAATTCTTGGCGTCACTCGCGGCTTCGCCTTTTTATATTGGCCGCAGAATGACGTGCTCCCACTTTGAGAGGACAACGCCCACTTATCGAAATTTCTAGATTATGGTGAATGCTACTGTGGCATGGAAAGAACTGGATTGCGCCTGACCTTTGACCCGCTACTCAAAAAAAAACCGGCTGACGGTAACAGAGCTATAGGACAGAGGGGTAAAGAATTATCCACGAAGTAAGCCCCAAACGGCTCGTCATTCGTTTGGTTCATTCGTCCTCGTATTTCGATGAACACTACTCAACTGAATGACTCCCGTTCATTCATCCTCGTATTTTTCGATGAACGCTACTCACCTGAATGATTTCTAGATGGTTTGATTCCCGGCCGCTGCATTACCATATAAGGTCTGGTTAATTTATTTCGTTATTACCTACTTTATAAGGCGCGCGCGATCGAAACAATTACTTGTTTTGTTTACATTTAAATACCCTCAATATTAAATATTGAAACTAATTAGAAATGATTATTAAGTATTAGGGATTAATTATTTTACTCTTGTTACCACGTAACATGGCGTCGTCACAAAGTCTGATTAATCTGATATTAAACAACAAAATTACACTATAGAATTTATTCCTGTGAATCTACTACTACTCTACTACTCTTTCGTTTGTCTTAATAAAGGATTTGATAAGAAAAGGCATCTTCCGGTTATCCTTTTAGAGTCGGGGGTTGGGCAGATATCTGACCCCCATGAATCATTATTTAACATTACGTTCGTCTCGTCTTGGATTTGAAAAAGCTCTTTCTCACACACGTACCCTAGTGGGTACCACGTAAATTACCCAGATTAATAACAACAATATCCCAGATTTTCGCGGGCGTCGTTGCCCCCTGAGTTTCTGCCGCGGTACAGAATGTCATGCCCCCAATAACACACTGGAATGAAGACCCAGCTACTATATTGCTAAGACATACAAATATTAAACGACAAAACGTTCACGCAGTTTTAATCATTTCGATAAATAACATGTTCACGGTTTTGTTTACTTTAGAACATATTAAGCTTAAACATTCTACAGTTCAGGATCAGCAAGCTCAAATACAGGAGCAGACACATTTATGAGGAAAACAAGCACCGCTTTAGCAGCTGACAAGACGTTAATTCGTCATCTAATTAGACGAATTGCCGGCCCGTCGCCGCTGGAATTCCGCCCGGGCTGGCGTCGTGTGAAATGCACTAATGAACCGGTGAAGGCATCAGCAAATATGCCTAGGTTTACCGTTCCTGATTGATTACTACTAATTCAGTTGCTTTGTAAGATGTTTCATAAAATAATTATAAATATTCTAATGTTGTTTAGGAAAGTAAATCAAATTATTATTTCTATCATCCTCATGATAAAAACTATGAAACAAAATTATTAAATTTGTGTATCAGGTCTTGACAAGTGTGCAAACTTTTAAATATTTGTGATCATTCAAAGTGGGTAAAAATCGAGTCCGAATACTCCGTTACACATAGATACATAGTTACATAGATACATTCAGGTCAAGTTCATAAAAGCGTGGTAAAAATAGGTCTAAATCTAATTTACCAACAAATAATTTTATTTTAAAATCTATTTATGTTTATATATATTATATAATTTGTAAGATGTAAAATAAAAGCTGGTCGCAAGATTTTCTGATAAACCAGAGTATCTACTGACGACTGAGTAGCCCAAAATAAAATGGTATTAAAATGACATCTATTATTTTCTTTGATACTTTATTTTGATAAAATTGTAAGATATTTTCGATGTATTAAGTATGATTTGCCTACAAGAAATCGCTTAAAACGATAAGGCCGCTCATTATCTCCAATTTTCAGAATATACTATTATAGACTACATGTATATAATATAATTATATACATAGATTAAATTGTATAGATTAGATTGAAAAAGAAAGCGTTTGTATCTGTTTACAACTTATTTCAACAAATAATGTTTCATCTACTTGTCATACATATATTTCTTTGTAAACAGGGTTTTACAAAGTATTTTTACTCTTTCACCTTTTTTGATTTCTGTGAAATAGCAGACCGGTTGACGGCCCACTTAATATTAAGCAGTTACCGTCGCCTATAGATGTTTGCGACGCCAGAGGCACCGCTAACACGCTGATGTCTGCGTTGGGGAACTGGGAATATGTCATATGTATAAATTATTTGAATCTATTTGTATATGTGACCTGCAAATTCTAAAAGGAAGATAAAAAACAGAGGCCTATTACAGTTTACCTTTCACTTTACCTTATTAGGAATAAGATAATTTGAAAGTTTCGGCTAAAACACATTTGAAGCAGTCTCAAACAGACTGCCAGTCACAAGACAGGCCACAAATATGTGATAAATAACCATCTCATAATTACTTATAATTTCCTAACCCACTATGGACATGATATTGTAACTGTCTGAAATAAATTAATAATAATAATTCTCATATAAAATCATTACATTAAAAAATAGAATATAATTTTTAGTTTTTATAAACTATAAATATAATATAATAGATATGCTTACCAAACGCTGCGATCCAATAAAGAAACAAGTTTGGAGAATTGCGATTCTCAAGGGAACCTTTATGAAATTTATACCACAAAGGTGTGTGAATCGCGAACGTTCCAATGATGTACGGAATTTCTTAATAGAATTCTATGTAGATGATAGTTTTAAACACAAAGACATACATCAGAAGGATTCCGAGGAAAATATTAACCCTTAAAACCCTTTGTTATTTGCTTGAATGCTTTTATTCGGTGTTGCTTGTATAAGTTGCATTTATGTCGAGAATTCATTTCAAGTTATAAACACAATTCCGATAATTTTAATGGAAAATATTATCTTTTATTATTATATTTATTTAATATTATTTTTAAGGACTACGACAAATCGCCCCAGCCTATTCATATAACTTTGAAAACTTTTGTTAGTAATATTTGTAATTTAAATACAAAACCTATTAAAAGTCGGCAATCAGGTGTTTACTTGATCATTATTTCAGGAAACAGTGGTTCATATAAATATTGTGGATATAACACGATAGCTGTAAAAGTTGTTAGTGAGATCTTTGAACCTAGATCAACCTAAGATGCCCTGCATGTTAGGTTGACCTAGTAGATCGGTGCATTCTGATAAACTACGGACAAAGCTCTCGTGCGAGGTTTATTTTCTGAATTGAAATTCATTCGGTAATATTTTGTAATAGAACCAAATTTATCCAAACCTTAGTAAGCTGAAGCTACAATGAGCTAGCCTTATTGGACGTGAAACTATAACCGGTGGTGTAAACGAGTGAAAACCGCGTCTCGTCGGAAGTGGTGACTTGGGAAAAATGGTTGGCAGAGAAGGCTTTGGCTCTTCAAGACTTGCCTTGCCTTTTCTTGAAATTCTCTCAGATAGAGATCTGCGTCTAATAAACTGAATTTTGATAGACTTATAATGACAATGAAAGTCACAAATTATCTAAAAATTTTAATTTTTGGTGTGTGGATTAATAGATAAGTCTCATCAGAAAGGCTTAACAGGATTGATTGAAGTTTTACATAAATATATGTTATAATCTGGAATAAAGATATTTCATCCCGGAAAACTACATTAAGAATTTTCACGCTTGCGAAGTAGCGGGTAACAGCAAGCTACAAAATAAACGTTATCCATACACAATGATAGAAAAATCAAGCGTAGTCTTCCGTCTATCCCAAAATTCATAATCATCGTAACTCATCTCCTTTGTCAAATCGAAGTATCACACCGGATCAAACAGTAATTTGTAATTTTACCCCTCGAGGCTACAATTTCGACCTTTATAAGCTAAACTGCCTGCTAAGCCGTAAGTAAGGTTTATTTACTACTGCACGGTTTGTTAAGCTTTTGTTTATTTGGAATTTAGGTCTAATTACACCTTTGCCCTTTATATCAAACGAATTACGAATATATGGTTACGATTTATAATATGGTTCAAGAATTCTCAACTTTTTATTATACAAAAGCGATCCATCAGTACGGTAATCGAATTTTTTAATAAAAATTCATTTTATTTCAAATTCATTACAAAATTGCACCCATAATCTTTTATACGACCGGTTCACACGATGTACATGAAAATAAAAGTGTGCTTTCGCTATATTCGTCTCGTTTTTCTAGCCACTCAACAAATAATTCAAACGGTAAATTTATTATTCACTAAACATGCGATATATTTTAAAAGTAACGACACATAAATTACAAAACACAAAAAGAAAAAAAAATATTTGACAACTAGCTGACCCGGTAAACGTTGTTTTGCCATATTGATAAAAAAAATAGCTTATGTGCTTTTCCAAGGTTCAATTGTCCTTTTCCAAATGGGTTCAGCGGCTTAGGGGTGAAAACTTAACACACAGACAGAATTACTTTCACATTTATAACATTAGTATGAATTCTAAAAAATATTCCGGTGTTATTCAATGTTATCCTATACGAGATATTTGCAATAAAATAATTCTCACTTATCTCGTAAGCTGTTGAACAAGTCGCCTCCGGTACTACTATACCGGCGGACCTCTTTTCGAAAGATGAGTTAGTGCCACCAGCAGAAGTCTAGAATCATCTTTGTTCCATGATGAATTAGAAAGCTGTCGAAGTTATTCTAGGCGTGGAAGGCGTTTCGTTCTTGTCATATCTCCAAATAAAAAAAAACTTTTAACTATTTAACTTTTGCTATTTGTCAGCACGATCCAGAGTAATGAGTATCATTACTTCAATATTCCAAGACAAACATTTAGAAATTCTATTCACATATTTTAGCTATCACAATGTATGTAATGTCATGAATTTTCCACGTCAATGCCATTAAGTTCTTGGCTCTCAAATTATGAACTGTGAGATTTGAAGAAATGTAGTCTCAGAGGGTAGTATTGGATTTTGTAGTGGTTACAAAACCATTAAACATCAGAGTCTAAGCGTACAGGATGATACGACTAACACCGGTACATCTTAAAAAATTTCAGGTTCAGATATTAAATAGCGACTGCAATCTGATCCCTTAGCTCCAAAACACAAACCAAAATGTGATTTTTACCTTTTCGATCACGTTGATTATCTTATTTACAATGGAATCGGAAACATGAATAGATTACAAGTCAGACAGTCGCAGGTTTGAAGACAATATATCATACAGTAACTCATTGCTATAAAGCTAATTAAGTGCTAGCGTGAAATGGTAAAGGATGTTAATAATTTTCTGACCATTAGACAATTAATTGTTAAGATTCCAACAAAGCGAACCCAGAAAACCGCAAATTTAAGCGTGACCAAAATTTTACATTCGTATAATAGAAATGGACACAAAATATAAATTATTACAAGGACCGTTATTTATTTATAACTTTATATCATACATACATGTTTGAAAATATCATAAACCGACAGAAAGTACGGGAAAGTGAAAAGTTAGGGATCAAACTGGGAACAGAAACAGATGCCGGACCCAACTTCGTGATTTCACACCCGCCTCACAGACGCCAACACTGTCGTGATGGCTTGTTTAATGGTATATTTACAGCACATAGTTGCGAACATACATTGGTGAACGAGCTACTAACTAATCCGAACTTTGTATGATAATATTTTTGGAATTTCAAGCTGAAACATTTCTGAATGTGTAAGTATAAATATGTAGTATAAATAAGTAGTAATATTATATATAAATACCCAAGTATTTATATGTATAAAGGAAAAATATAGATGTATTCTTAATATACATAAGGTATCTGGCTAAGCAAATTAATAATATACTAACTATAATATAGTAAGTTAGTAACATAAAAGGAGATTTTAAATTATCATATTTGGAATAAAATTGTATCAAGTGAGCGTTTTTTTAACACACTTTTATTAGCTTGGTATGCATCTATGCATCAATGCATCTCTGCATCTATACATAGATGCATCTATGTATCTCCTCGTATGTATCAATGTAACGGAATCTTTGAACGTGATTTTCACCCCTTTCAAAACGACGGATTAATTTGAAACTTTGCACACTTATTAAAGACTGATGACAATGCAATAATCTGTATAGTTTGTATCATTATCCTTACTAGGATCCTAAGGATTATTGAATTTTCGGACCGGTTCGTGCGATCACCGAAGTTAAGCAGTGTCGTGGGTGGTCAGTACTTGGATGGGTAACCGCCTGAGAACACCACGGGACTTTGGCTGTAACGGAATTTTCGGACTCGACCTTTGCCCACTTTGAACAATAAAAAAAAATCAAAATTCTGCCGAAACGCCGTTTGGCGTTTAATTAATAACACTGCCAGAAGATGGTGTTAAATTAATAATAACACTACTGGAAGATAGCGTTAAATGAATAAAAACATTTACCGATTCAGAATTGACAACAAATAATTATATTATCTCGCTTTTATTTTATAGTTAATCAAACTAAAAAGTTATTTTTAAGATAATTTTCTGCACATTATAAACAATATCAAACAGTATTGCAAGGATTTTTTACTAACATACAATCGACGCAAAAGAGAAGAGACAGCAAAAAAAAACTCGCCAGCGATGCTTGTAATATATTTTTTATTATATTTGCGGTATTATATATATGGAACACAAAACGAAGCAATAACTATTGAAATTTAAGTTCAAACTAATATAATATTAAATAACAAAGGGCCTGTTTAATTCCAGAGTTCTCCATAACTTCACTCTTATTAACTTGATAAGTTCATGAATTAGGGTCGCCACGCACTATGGTTATGGCTACTTAGATAGCGGTTTCGCACCAAACGATATTTTATGTTGGTTTCGCTTGGGGCGTTGTTTTATTGCCGGGGCTAAGGTATAAATCTTGGGATGACTCCAGGAATGTCCTGGCGACGAGGGCTCTTGAACGTGTATCCGAAACAGACACCTTGTAGAAATAAATGTGGGTCACATGTTGACTTTACCCGTTCATGTTTACTTTTAATTTATTATATGACTTTAATTATACCTATTACAAGCAATGATATCGATAATTTGCATTATTTTTGTATGTATATAACAACAGTCCATTTCGTCTCCACTACTGGGCTTGGGCATCCCCTAGAGAGAACGGTCAGTATATCCGCCACTGCAATGCGGATTGACGGGTTATACTATATACCGGTGATCTAGGTCTGCAGATTTCCTCGCGGTGTTCTCCTTCACCGTCGGTTATGGCAATTATGCTATAATATACACATCAGGCGAGAAAACTGCTTAATCGATGCAAGCCATATATTATGTACTTCATATTAATTACATTTAGTTTTTTCTAACATGCTTTTATTAGCTTTTTATGTACCTATGTAACGGAATTTTTGAACGTGATTTTCACCCCTTTCAAAATGAAGGATTGATTTGAAACTTTGCACACTTATCAAGGACCGATGACAATGCAATAATTAGTATAGTTTTTATCATTGTTCTTACCAGGATCCTCAGGATTAATAAATTTTCGGACCGGTTCTCGTCCGATCACCGAAGTTAAGCAGCGTCGGACGCGGTCAGTATTTGGATGGGTGACCGCCTGGGAAAACTGCATGACGTTGGCTTTTTACTCTCTTTTTACACGCTTTATATTAACTTGACCTAATATATGTAATGGAATTTCCGGACTCGATTTTTACCCACTAAACAATCAAAACTGTCGAAACGCTGTCTGGCGTTTAATTAATATTACTGCCAAAAGATGGCGTTAAATTAATAATAACACTGATGAAAGATGGCGTTAAATGAATGAAAATATTTACCGATTGGGAACTGACAACAAATAAAGTATATTAAACACGCTTTTATTTTATAGTTAATCAAACTAAAAAGATTAAAATAAATTATAGTTTAAAAAAAACTAAAAAACATGTTTTTATAATTAATGAAACTAAAAGGTAAAAAATAGTTACTAATAAATTTAAATTGGGGATAGTGTGATTAAGAAAAAATTAATTTTATTATAATAAAGCGTGGGGTGCTTGATGTCAATTGTTATAAATATTTTATTGACAGATTTCATTATCAGATTGGTAAGAAGTAGTCTTTTAACCTGCGGTTGCTCATGAGCAACGTCTGCGACGCGGTGATGCCGAGGCGCGCGTCAGGTGTGCTGGTGGAATGCGGTGCTCTAGCAGCTCCGCAGGGCGTGCAACTACGTCCACCGCCAGTACCAGGCTTCGAAGACGGAGTCGCCGCGATGCGGACAGAGCAGCCGCGGAAACTCGACTCTAAGGGTAGGATTGGAGCGCCAGATATGACCTCCATCTTGCTATTCGCGAGGCGAAGGCGGTGGCGTAGGGCGTGAGAGAGGAGCTCTTGGCCAGTTTAGACCAAGATCCTTGGGGGCGACCCTACAAGACGGTGCGGGACAAACTCTGCCCGTGGCCACCCCCGCTGACCGAGAGTCTCTCCCAGTGTCAGGTGGACGGTTTTGTTAGCGCTCTGTGCAGAAACGGAGAGGCCTAAACTAGCGGATGTGCAGTTCGAATTCCGCCAGAAGCGCTCTACTTTGGATGCGATCACGCGTCTAAAGAGCCAGGCGGAGGATGCGGTAGCTCGAGGCAGGGTGTTGTTAGCAGTGTTACTTGACATTGCCAACACCTTCAACAACCTGCCATAGAGCTGCGTACGGGAGGCGCTAAAGTACCATCGGGTGCCTCCCTACCTTCGCCGCATAGGGCCAAGTTGGGGTGGCAGGTAAAGTTGACGAAACGTCGTGTGCGGTGTTCCACAGGGATCCGTATTGGGCCCCCCCTTTGCTGTGGAACATCGCATACGATTGGGTCCTGTTTGGCTCATCCCCAGCGTCGGCGCAATCTGTTACACCATGGACACGCTTGTCACAGTGCTGGGGAGGAGCCCCCGCCAGGCGTGCATTCTGGGCACAGCTGGAGTGGCGCAGACAGTGGCGAGGATCCGGCAACTCGGGCTGGAGGTGGTCTTGCAAAAGACGGAGGTCCTGATCTTCTATGGGCCCCATCAGAACCCGCCACCAGGCTTGAGTATCACAGTGGGAAGCATCCGCATGGCTGTCGAGCGGTCTATGAAATACCTTGCACTGGTACTCGACGGGCGATGGGACTTTGCGACGCACTTCGAGAGCCTGACGTCGGAACTAGTTCGGGCAACAGCGGGATTCACCCACCTACTGCCGGACGTCGGCGGGCCGAGCGCTGTGTGCCGCATGCTCTTCGAGGGGACCGTGCGGTCGATGGCTCTTAATAGCAAGGCGCCACAGTTCCCTGACATTCCATTGAAGCAGCTCCTCTCGGGGCACGGTTGCTTTGGGAGGTACCTGTGTTGCATAGGACGGGAGACGACGTCAGGGTACCACCATTGTGGTTCAGGCAACGAGGAGGACATGGTGACCCACATGAACAAACTATCGTCGTGTGCCCTGCACATAGTCTGTTCATGGCGTTCCTGCGTGGCACGAAGAGCACCGCGCCCTTGTCGCCAAAATTGGCGTGGATCTGTTGCTCCCGGCCCTGGATCTGTCTATGGTCGGGGACGATCCTGGATTTATAGCCGTCGCCTCCTTCTGCGAGGCAGTCATGTCCGCAAAGGAGGCGGCGGAGCGGGAGCGGGAGTCGACCACCACACTCCCCACGGTTGGTGGGAACCAACGGAGGCCACGTCGTCGGCGCCGGAGGGCATCCAACGACCTCCAGCCACCGAAGAATACGGCGGCGGGTGGTCCCTCGGAGGAGGATCCGCCGCCCGCACTATTGCCGCGAGGGTGAGGGCCGCGTGCTGTTCCAAAACTCCTTAGAGCTAATAAAGGAGAGTGCCGGGGAGAAATCCTGACCCCCTGGCGCTAAATACATAGAAGAGGCCCGCCCTGAGACAAAGGGAGAGCCGGCGCCGGCCCGGGCCACGAGATCGGCAGGCCACACGTCCGTGGGCTCGGACGTAGGCGATAAGAGAACAGTGGGATTTTTAGTGGGTAATCTGATGACCAAACATCATTCTCGGAGTCCCACATATCCCTCGGTCCCTCCAGTCTGGGGGAACAAGTTAAGAATATGGTTTTTTCTCGAGACAAAAATTAGTCGTTTTGACAATATCGTATAAAGCACCTCACGCTTTTTTACAATATTTTTTTATTGTTTGAAAATTATTTTTTACTATTTATGTTTTTATTTTTTAGTTTGATTAATTATATTGTTTAGTTATTTTAAACTATAATTTATTTTTTCAATCACATTTCCTATATAATTACGAAAAATTGTCAGGTATTGTCAGGTCAATTTCATTCCAAACTATAACATATGCTTGCCTAGTAACCATTTATTTTGTATTACGACATATCTATTACTGTTATCTGGGATCGCTCAAAAGGCCGAATCAGCATCATCCAGTGTTCCAGTTGTATCCAAAGCTATACTTTAGAGCCAGGACACATTGTTGAGTTCCTGTTATGGAGTATATTTAAGTTCCTGCTTTTGCGTTAATTTTCTTGATACAAAATTGTACTTCAACAAAGTGACTGTCACTTGAGCTACCAACCTAAAAAGAGAAACTTTTCGTTAGACCCACATTCGTTGTTTAACACTCGCATCAGCTGGCAGGTTAAGTTCACACTCCCTAAGTATTCAATATCAAATTTTACTAAATCTGTGTTTGCCGTTTCTGTACAAATTTAATTATTAAAACAATTAATTTAGTCTTAACGTCTGTTTAACGGTCTATTTAGGGAAATTAAGCTTATCATTGATAAACAGAAGACACGACTCAGTTTAATATAATAAAAAGCTTGCAAACGGTAGATAACAAAAATGCTGCAGTAGTATATAATATGAATTATTTGAAAACATTGCCACCAAGAAAATTCACGCGCCCTCCTAAAAGGTGACGCTAAGATATAACCCATGAAGGGGACAAGCGGTGCGTTGGAGCGGCAAGCGGTGAAAAATTATTTCGGTAAGTTGACGGTGACTGCACGGCTGTTTACTTAGAGGTAAAGCAATTAGTGTTGACTCGTAATGAACTTCATTCTTTATTTTGGTCTTTCTTTCGCTTATAACTGTCGTTATCAGCAACTAGCTTAACGATTACTCTTAAAGCAGCACTCTCAAATTACTATTAATAAGTTTTTAAGGTTCAGTCGGCACTAATATGTACATTGGCCTCTATATTTCAACAGTAGTATCGCATCAACGTAGTAACGTAGAATATAAAGTCTCTAAAAATGTGTTTAACTGAAGTTAAACTAGTTCACCACATTATGCGGCGTTGTCCCTTGTTTTAACCCATAAGCTTTTCATATAAAAACAAGACTGATGATTGGGACGTGTACCCTATAAATTATTGATTAAGAATGTTACACACGCGGCTATTATATACTTTATAATAAATACATTTTGCCAATTGTAAGCTATAAAGATGACATATATATTCTGTATAACTTTTGTAATAGAATAAGTAACACAAATATTAACAATAACCGCAAGTTGTGGAATATAACATAATTATATATACATCGTAACATAATTTCACTACTACTATATATTCAAGCCTTATTGCTTCGACACCCTCGGCTCAAGTACAAGTTACGCCAAAATGCACGCAGCGGGTAGAATATTTTATCATAGTTATTACCTATATACGTTATACGTATGTACATAGTTATTACGTTATATCTATACCTATGTATTATATAGTAATAGTAAAACCATCATAATAATCCTTTTCAAATTATTTAAATGATGTCAGAATTTTTTATTTCAATTTGTGAGAATTTATTTTTCATTGTTAAATAAAATCGTCAAACATTTATTATTATTCATACCAATATTATAAATGTGAAAGTAACTCTGTCTGTCTGTTACATTTTTGATGAATTTCAGTATAGAGATAGATTAGACCTTGGAGAAGAACATAGGCTCTTTGACGTGAAAATGAAACTTGAAGGGGGTAAAAGAGGAAACGTACCTAATTAAGTTCTGTTTTATCTAATTATATGGCAAAACAACGTTTGTCAGATCAGCTAGTGAATAATATTGAAGCAAAATACTAAGTGATTTACTGATTGTATAATCGACATTCACGCTTATTATTCTTTAACTCTAAATTACAAGTTAATAAATAAATAAAAATTTAATGATCATGTAATTTTAATTAGTATAGTTTTTTTGCAATAGTTGTAATAAAAATGTATTCTTAGTAAAACAGTATCGGTCTCTTTTAGTGCTATTTTTCAATGATTCCACACTAGGAAATCCACATTTCGCGAAAGTTAAATCATACAAGAAATCTAATTAACACCTCAAATAAGCTCAAGTTTGTGATTAGAATATATTCATGCCAGTATTAAATTACAAATCAAGACTGCTGTTATATAAGATAATCGTAAACTTATATTGTTTTACCTTTGACAGCGAAAAGTGATTATTTTTTTATAAAGTTTGTCGGGTTACGCTAAAGCATCGGCAAACTGACTTGCATACAAAATAATATAAAGGAACATTATATTCGTAAACGTGGCGTGAAAATTTTCTGAAAATTGCACACTTTCTCGACGCTCGAAAGTAACCGAGTGTTGCATTATTTTGTCGTCTAATTTTCTCCGCTTTTAAAAAGGACATTTAAAAAATGCTCTCGTAGTATTCAAGTTCTCCGCTTGCGAGCTGACGTGTTAAAAAGATCATTGTAAGCTGCAACGGCTGTCACAAAACGCACTCCAAGGAGAAAGCACGCTCAAACTTTCTAAAGGTAATGAGGAACTTTAGTAAATCGTAGTTCAAAGCAGGCTTTTGAACCCGGCTAGCTTATTTCTATTTTTTTTTTCTATTCGTATATTCTATGAGATTTTCCTATTATCGTGTTACATTTTTATAAAAAAAAAATACAAGGATTTACATCTATATTGTCTTTTGCTCACTGACATGTGCCTTCAAAGCTCGTCTTATGAGCTCTTGTAGAAAGTCAGAATTATGGTCAATCATTAACGTTTATTGATATTTTATCCATACTGCAGTAAACAATTCATGGCTTGGCAAAGAGCTCAAATTAATTCGTTATTCACTGGTTGCTTCGGGATTCAACTAAAAATACAACCATAATTTCTGATACAAAATATATAAAAGTTAGAATCTGACATAATATTATAAAATTTAAGAAATCAACTTCAGAGAAAAAGAACACAATCATATAATTTATAATCTCTTTTAACAAAATCTTATTTAAAAGTAATATCATAATACCTGTGAATAAAACTTGTTTACAAAGCCCGGATACCGTATGGGCACAAAACGTGACACACTGTTTCATTCTAAACATTGTATAAACACAAATCGGATATAATAGGCGTGAATAACCTTTTTTGGACTATAACAATTTTTGCTCGTATCGTTCGTTGAGCGCAATATGTTGTCGACACACCCTGCGTACAGCTGTCGCTGGGAGAGCTGCAGAATTTATATTTTAAACACGCTCCATAAATATGCGCATAAAAGGATCCCATTTGATTTCATTAAAACATCCTTGCTCGTATCAATGCTACGCTTTAACATAATTTTAAAGTTCAGTGTGAATCCTATAGAATTTAACTAAGTAGTGTAAGAAAAAACATTGTTAATTAAACCAAAACATATTAAAGCTAATAAACATTAATTATGTGTTAATATCTTTAAAAAAAGTATAATTGGAATATGTCACAAGAAAAAATGGCTGCAAGTAAAAATAAAATTCCCGCCACCATTTTTATCTACTCTCTTAATCTCCTCGGCTACTCGTCAATGTCAACACTCATCATATTCATATCTATATTTGTCACTGCTTTTGCCAAAGATGTCTTGAGGCTCTTCGGCTTATTATGTAGTTTAGAACACAATTTTTTTCTAAAACTTGTCATACTTTGATAAGTTTTAACAGTTTTTTTTAATATACAAAAACTTTAATTCTATGACAATATAGCCAAGATTATTCACAAAGTGAAAGCTTAAAATACAATCGGGATAACGACAATTAATACAGAGCTTTAAATATTTCTGAAACGGGCTTTTTAACTTAAAGAGTTGGAGCTGAAAGAGCTTATAGACACGTAATCTTTAAATTATTCTCAAGCTAAGTACCGATTTAAACGTTTTTCACATTGATTAATTGACAATTACTCACTTAATCCTTTCCCACAATTAGATTTCAGAGTATTTATTTTTCTTTTTTTTTATATTAAAACATTTCACACAATGTTTTTATTAACAACATCGTTAATTACGTACTAGGTATATCTTACAATTCTGAAAATACCTAAAAAATATAATACCCTGTCGAATAAAATCAATATATAGCACTCAATTTCCTGTAGCGCGTGACAAACAGATGAAACATTTTATTTGCGTGGCAAAGGAGCAAAAAGGAAAACAAATCAGTCTCCACAAAGAGCTGCAAACTCCCAAAGCGGCAATCACTCAAATCTGTTTCACTGGAAATGTAGTTAACCGCGGAAATGTATATTGGGACGCTTTTGAAATGAGACAAACCGATTTAACGTGATTATCGGTACTCAGATAGAATCCGTATATACATGTGTATGCGGCATAGTATTCATTTGAATATTAATTACACGTGTATATTATTACTACATACAGTCAACTCTCATTAACTCAAAACTCGAGGGACTCTTAAAATATTACGAATTATCGAATGTTTGAAATATCAAATGGTTCGAAATTTTTGAGAGAAATGAAATAAAACTTTGAATTATTGAGTGTTGGTAATCAATTATGTATTATTTATTAACGTCTATTCTTTAACAATGATAACAAATGACAAAAGTTAAGAGGTATGTATGTACATAGTGTATATATTCATAATGTGAATTAATTAATAAAGAAATCTGTTATATTGGTTTGCTTCAAAGAACATTGCTGCTGCTCAGACCTCTGTCAAAGGTTCTGATGTATCGTCCCCATCTTCATCTCTTCATCATTGCTTTTTTCATTTGTATCAATAAAATTTCGCCATCGGATAATGAACACACCAAACCAATTTATTCGTTCTTTAAATGCTGTAACGTTTTTAAACACTGAAATTCTTTGATAAACCTTGCCCATTTTGAAACTTATTTTCAAGTATCATGAAAAAGAAAACCCGTACAAAATCTGTAGAAATGTGTTTAGCAAGTAAATTTCCAGTGGAACGCGTTTTTCCTTGTATTTCAGCTTTTCCAAGGTTTTTCAGTTATTAATTTTTGCTATCTACGCTTTTCTTCAACGGCTAACTTGTATTTTGCATATTATAACGACATAAGCAATTTTTTGTTTCCTTATTACCAATATTTATGTTTAAATTTTTAGTATTTTTATTTTATACAAACGTTGTGTGAAATTTGTTGGTACCTTTTCTAAAAAGCTATCGTTTTATCAATAACAAGGAACCTTATTGGTATTGGTCTAAACATCTTTTTTTAACTCACTTTTTACTTATCTTTCTAGTCAAATAGATTAGCATTGTCGGTTTCGGGCCTTGTAATTTAACATACTTTATTTCATATAGTTTGTTTAATTTTTCGATATACAAAGTGATATGATTATGTATTGATTGTTCAGGTTTATAAATTCAACTAGTAAACGGGACGCTTTAATTAATTTAAATATGTATTTAAAATAAAGTTTTATGATGTTATACGGATCACTAAAATATTAAATTTTGAGAATATTATACTAGATACATATTTTCCCCCTGCAATATTGTTAATAGTATCACAAAATAACCGAGAGTGATCACGAACTATGATCGATGGGCCAACACGTGCAAGGGGGCAATAGAATCATTTGTAACATTTCGTGCTTATGATCGTCTATAATGTATTGTGTTAATGCTTAAGATATCGACAACTTAAGCCAGGGTTGATGCAGTCAATCCCTTGATTACATGTGTTAATCAATTTTGAATACGTACTGAGAGAGGGTCTGCCAGTTAGTGCACCCTGCTGAGCCACGAACGAGGCTCAGATGTACTTTTCTTTTAGGATTGGGTATTCATTTGGCAGTATAAAATGGATTGCATAATTATATAATTGCCCTATAAAAGTTTAATTCCAAGGTCCACATAATCAAACGTAGGACTTAGGTATGGACCTAATCCATTTACTTTTTGATGCCTTTTTATTCAACAATAGGATTTGTCGTGAAACCCATAACACACAAAAAAACAACTGCAAATCTCGCCTTATGATAGAGTTCTTTATTGAACTTTGGACTCTAAGGTGCAGGTTTTGGATAAAAAGGAGAATAAGCAACTAAATAATGTTATGACAATAAACACGACGACTTAGTAGTACGTAAAAAATTAGAAATGCATTATGGTGTACAATAAAAATCATAGGGTCTAGGAGTAAAATTACTCTAGATACAGAAAATATAGTAACCTAATAAACAATACACTTGACATATACAGAGTGACTTTGACAAACCCGTCCAAATTCACACAGAAGAATCTTTAGTAAAAGTTATGAGAAACATGTATTTTAGTTTTGTATCACATAGTACAAAAATGTTGAGTAATCAGCATCACAAATTCATTCAAAGAACTCGCAATTTACATAATACGGCGCGCAAGTGTCAACGACCTCTCCATCGGTACCGCAAAAAACTGGTACACTGACCTAGTACGAGGCCGAGGACGGCGGTCATTGCATCTGTGTGAGCGAATACTACGCAATACTAATATAATTTACGCGGGAGTGACAGAGACAGGTAATAACAGGTTAACGTACGAAATTTGCACCATATGCTTATTCTGTACGATTGAATTAATTATCCTATATGAAATATTTTATGGTGAAAATTTGACATACAATTTTTTTTTTGCAGAAATGGATTCCTTAAATGATGTTTAGTGCGTAAAAAAATTTGGACGGGTTTGTCAAAGTCACCCTGTATATGTATGAGCTAGTCGGTTCTTAAATAATGTCACAGGCACATAACTTAAAATTATAAAAGTAGTTTATATGTGTATTTTTAACGTGTTCTATTCTCGAAAGATTTCCAAATATATTAATATTAAAATATTTCAAATATGCAGTAAAAAATTAAAAAGAAATGCGTAGCAGTAATTGGATTATATTGTTCCGACCATTCAATAACTACGATTTTAAGTTGTTGCGAGACATAAATACGTTACGGTTTACGTAATGAATCATTAAAAGACAAAATAATCAGCTTCATCAAGCAGAAATATTGGCCCTCTTCCAGCCCATATTTTAATCCTTTGGCAAAGTCTGGCAAGTTTTTGAGAAAATATGTATTCTTAACCGCATAAAAATCTCAAGAGTCGCAAAACACCTTTGGCAAAATCAGTGGCAGATAACACATAAATATGGTACGTGCTGCCATTAATAATTGACCGAGAGAAGAGATTAAGAGTGTATAAAAATAGGCGGGCATTTTAAGTAAATTTTATGTTACAGTAATCCTAATTTAATGGTAATTCAATAAATAAAACCATTTGTGAAATATGGCCTTTATATTTAATTTTATGGCTACTTTTTCTTATTATAGTATTTAAAGACCAACTAGGTACATTAGACACATTTTAATGACTTGTAACTATGTCACTTAAACGCAACTTAAAAAAGAAGTCATAAAAATTAAAAGAAATAACGACCAATGAAAAGTTTCCGAAAGAAGAAATATTATACTAGTCATAATAAATATCCTTAGAAATATATCTATAAATGTAGTTGACAACACTTTTTGTGCGTGCGAAACGGAGCATAATATTGTCCAACAAAGATAAAATCGATAAACATATTAACTTTGCCAGAGTAGGTAGATAGGTACCATTATGTCTGAATACAAAAATGCAACCCTTCCGTTCTATCTGTAAATAGGAGGGGCTCTCGGCGATTGCCCCTCACTGCGACTTCATCCCATTAGAACTAAGTGGCACTTGTCGAATTCAACGTAACCTGAAGTTAATTGATAGAAAATTGAAACCAGATATTTGCCGAAGTCAAAGTTAGCGAATATAAAGGGAGTCTAAGAACATTCAACCAGTAGGAATATACCGAAATAAAGTCAGTTGAGGAATAATCGTTCACTTAGGAGAGAAACTATATGATTTATTATTTTCGCTTATATTCAAAGTTTTTGTATATTAATGCATACAAAAATTTAATACGAAAATAACCTAACATTTCATACGAACCTTATTTATTTTTCTGAATATTAGGTAAATTTCTAAAAAAGAAACTCACACAAACATACAACATTTTAGAAAGTACGTACACATACAAGTCATATATATTTGTATGTGTGCGTATTTATACTTTTATTATTATGCATAAAAGAAATAAAATTTGTAAACTTGAAGCAAATGCAAGAAATCACAGCTACGTTTCCAATTCTCTTACCTCTCTATTAGATTATCAAACACACCATTAATATAATTAATTGCATTTTCTTCAGTTTTGCTTGCGTGCTTTTGCATCAGACCACCTGCAGCGGCCACAAGTTCACTTCCTGTTTGGGACGTCCCAAGTCTTGATGTCATATACGAGTATTATGTGTATTTATTTACGAAATGAGAGTTGTGTATATGTTGTCCATTACCTATACCTCAAGCGCTCTACTGATTACTTTGGGAATAAATGGCGCTGTGTCGTCACAGTACATTAACTTAAATAAGTAAACATAAATATTTTTATAATAAATTTTGATGCGGCGAGTAGAAAGATTAATGTAGCTTATAGCTAGAAAATTTGTAATTATTATTACGGATCAAGTAAAAATACATTTAGATCAAAACTAACAAATCAGAATATCAGACCAGTAGTGCCTCCTTTTAGTAGAATGTTCTAATGGGTACGTTAGAAAAGTTTCGAAATAAGTGGATAAATTATATCGGGGACTGATCGCGATTAGTTCTCAACTGTTATGAGTGGCTGGGGCTTATCAATACTTTAAAAGTTTGGTCGGTTACGTTTTCTGTTATTGTAAAATTTAACGAGACCTTCTGGAAGGTTTACTTTAGATTATTAATTAAATATTGTATATATGTTAGTATAAATACATTTTAAGTAAAACAATCGTAGGCTAGTAAAATATTTTTGGCATGCCACGTACGCAGAGACATTATAAAAATTAAATGAATGTTTAATGGCCTTACTCAGCAACGACCTTATGAAGTAAAGGTGAAATGATTAAAGTTCGAAAGCGGATCCTGATGTTTGAAGGTGAAAAATAAAATTTATTGTTTAAATCTAATTGTATTTTTACATGGAATGTGATTTATATAACTTGAACTATTAAAAGTCAGATACTACCCTGATATTGTAGCGGTTCCGGGTTTCTTCTAGGGGACTATGAAAAATGGATTTCACCTTATTCGGACACCTTTCATAGAAATCTTATTAGACTATCGACTGTCTTCGGAAAAACGATATTTTCTTTTCCAGGATAAGGGAGTGTCACGAAGTTGTTAGTGCGTGCAACTAACAAAAAGTTGAAGGTTGTGAAAATGTACTTATATAATAAAATGACTTGGATTTAGTACTCTTATATGTAATACAAACATATATTTACTATCTACGCCATTAAATTAGAAAGTGTTGAGTTCATTGTTGTTATTATTAATCCTAATTCTATAGTTATAGTTCACTTTTTAAAAAATGAGAATACCTTGTAACCAAGCCTATACAATATCTGTTTAACTTTTTTCATATTGAGTAATTTAAATGTTAGCTTTTTAATATCAAATATAAATCATATGGTAAAGAAGAAGACGTGATATTATGCCTATATTTCGTATATAGGGTCGAAATCCTTAAATTTCACAATTCACGTTTCATATTGCCAAAGCTTTTGGAACGTGGCCAGGGTGCTTAAAAAGGTATCTAAATTAAATTGGTTCGTCCTATAGTGTCCCGTTTGAACAACGAAGTAAATATAACTAGTTAGTTGGGGGCAGCTTGGAAATAAGTCCGTGTAAGTCGGGGATTGGAGCCTCCTCGTTTTTGTCGAATTTTATTACAAAGAAATCTAGCGGGTGAATAAGAAGGTGTTAGTGCCGAAATGTCTTAGTTTAAGGCTAATTCGTGAAACAATGTAGTGTGAATAAACATATTTTTACTTATTTATTTAACTACGCGTTTAATTAAAAAAAAAAATTATTGCATACGGTACTTAACTGTAAACTGATTAAATGGGAAATCTTTTATTTATAATAGGTTATTAATAAATCTGATAAACTTAATTTATATTAGTTCATATTTCATGAAAATTAAAATATTAATATACTAAGAGTAAATCCTAACGTTTTTATTAATCATCTTCTAAATCATGAAATAGTTAAGTCAACGAAATTTTCATGTTACTTAATAATATAGTCAGACAAACAAGTATAATATCTGGAAATTCTCATTAGGAAAAGTGAAACTAATGATGAAAACCACACAACGCCCTTGGAATTCGTGAGTGTTTGATATTAGATCAGTTTAATATATAGTATTATGAAATTATTGTACTAATCTAATAAAGAAGCTAGAAGCGTCAAAACTTTGTGTTAAGACTACAACATATCTAGCTATATATATATATATATATATATATATATATATATATATATATATATATATATATATATATATATATATATATATATATATATATATATATATATATATATATATATATATATTCTTTTTACAAAGGATGATAATATATCATCATAAGGTTTATTTCGGTTATTTAATTAATTGAAGTAGCTTAATATTTCCTATTCCAATCATATTTCCTTACTTGTTGGGTTGCCTGGAAGAGATCGCTATAAGAGATACGACCACCAATTTATAATAATAAAATAATAAATATTTTGTTACAATTCACACAGCGTCATCTAGTCCCAAACTAAGTAGCACTTGTGTTATGGGCCCTAGACAACTGATATACTACTTATATACTTTTTTTTTGTAAATAAATACATATTATACATAAACACCCAGACGCGAGACGGGAATCGAACCCGTGACCTCCGCGAGCGTACCGACGTGCGTTATCCGTTACGCCACCGAGGTCGTCTATTTATGTTTCTGTATATCATAAATTAATGTTATGTAGATGTACGCAATGCATTGTTTCGTACATTTCAAACATTAAAATCAACTAGGAAACTCTTCAAACAACATAAGCATATTTGAACAAGTATTTTATACTCAAAAGGTAATTTTCATGAAATCGAATTGATAATGACCCCATAAAGCTAATGAAGCTTATCAATGTTTTATTTTTCATTGATTTATCATTGAAAAAAAAACTGTATAATGCATATATAAAATATAATATTATGAGACTAAGTGCAATAATAATTATTGCAGTCGAATAAAGTGAATAAAATAAAATATTTTAGAAATAAATTTGGCATAACAAAATGTAGATGACAAAAGGCAAGAATGACAATTGTTGAAAATATAATTATGTCAACAAACCATGTGTCATGCAGGATTGAACATTAAAAAGAACAATCTACCCATTGTGAGACGAAATTTCTGAAATAAAACCATACGCGATGTGATCACATCAAAGGAGGTGCTGTTTTGTCTCGTTGGCTAAATATTTTCTTGGATTTCTTGAACTTGGAACAGTCATAACAGAACAGACTTACTCGTAACTTAAAAGTAATAGACTAGCGTGGTTTGGCCATGTAATGCGTAGGGAAGAATGCCATGTAACAAGGAAAATGATAGAATAAAAAGATGAAGTTGAAGGGGCAGGTCTATAAGACCATCATTAGGCCTGTCCTTTTATACGGCTGTGAAGCTTGGCCGGTGTTAGAGCGACACAAGCAAGAACTGCGTGTCACGGAGATGAATATGCTGCGGTGGATGTGTGGAGTGACGCGGAAGGACCGCGATAGGAATTCCCGCATTCGCGGCAGTCTTCGTGTCCGTGACATTGCAGATAAATTGCAGGAGTGTCGGCTCCGTTAGTACGGCCATGTTTTACGGCAACCGGATGCTTACGTGGGAAACAAATGTCTGGCCATGCCGCCTCCGCCGGGCCCCAGCAGGAGGGGTAGACCCAAAAAGTGCTGGCTTGTCGTCGTAAAGGGTGATATGCGTGCCAATGGGCTCACTATCAGGGATGCTGAAGACCGTGCGAAGTGGAGTAGAAAAAGTCGGAAAGCGCACCCCGGGCACCGAAACGAAAGTTTGGGTTGCAACTGGGACATAACGCTCGGATGATGATGATGAAGGAAAATGATAGAAATGAGAGTGGATGGATACAGGAGTAGAGGTAGACCAAAAAAAAAGATGGATGGATTGCGTAAAAGATGATATAGCAAAAAAGGGTGTGAATGTTGGGACGACTGCTATCAGAGGAGAGTGGAAGAAGAGAACATGTTGTGCCAATCCCATATAATGCGGGATAAGAGCAGGTGGAAGAAGCAGAAGAAGATTGAGACTAAGTACTTTCAATGTATGATATATTACATTTATAACGAAACAACAACGTTTTCCTTAATAGCAAATTATTATACCTAGTCAGGTCATAAGTATTGTCACACAGTAAAAACTTTTCTTTTAGAATGCTGGCCACAAAAAAGTTTATTGAATTAGAATTTCGAATTGTTCATGAAAATAAAAATGTATAACTTTTAGAATTTTACTCATTTTTAAATATGGAGTGGACGCTTAAAGAAGACCGTGTTGCAGTTATTGCGTTGCATCGTTGCGGTTACGCGCCAATTCAAATTTTTAACATACTGAAAAATTTTAATATTACCAAAAGATTCGTTTATCGTACCATCAAACGATACAATGAAGACTCTAGTGTAGATGACAGGTCAAGAAGTGGTCGCCCTCGGTCTGTTAGGACTCCAGCAGTGATAAAAGCTGTGAAGGCACGAATTCAAAGAAATCCCAAACGTAAGCAGAAACTGTTGGCCCTACAGATGGGGTTAAGCAGAACCACGGTGAAAAGGGTGTTAAATGAAGACTTAGGGCTTCGGGCATATCGAAGAAAAACAGGACATCGTTTGAATGCTCGTCTAATGGACCTGAGACTGAAGAGATGCCGCGCTTTGTTGAAGCGGTACGCGGGAAAAAAATATCGGGAAATTCTTTTTTCGGGTGAAAAAATGTTTACCGTAGAAGAGAGCTACAACAAACAAAATGATAAGGTGTACGCACACAGTAGTGAAGAAGCGAGCAACCGTATTCCGCGTGTCCAACGAGGTCATTTTCCATCCTCGCTCATGGTATGGTTGGGAGTTTCTTATTGGGGCTTAACAGAGGTACATTTTTGTGAGAAAGGTGTAAAAACGAATGCTGTTGTGTATCAAAATACAGTCCTGACGAACCTTGTGGAACCTGTTTCTCATACCATGTTCAATAACAGGCACTGGGTATTCCAACAAGATTCGGCGCCAGCTCATAGAGCGAAGAGCACACAAGACTGGCTGGCGGCGCGTGAAATCGACTTCATCCGGCACGAAGACTGGCCCTCCTCCAGTCCAGATTTGAATCAGTTAGATTACAAGATATGGCAACACTTGGAGGAAAAGGCGTGCTCAAAGCCTCATCCCAATTTGGAGTCACTCAAGACATCCTTGATTAAGGCAGCCGCCGATATTGACATGGACCTCGTTCGTGCTGCGATAGACAACTGGCCGCGCAGATTGAAGGCTTGTATTCAAAATCACGGAGGTCATTTTGAATAAACTTTAATGTCATAAGAATCTATGTTTTGTTAAGTTCATTTTGGTATATGAATGGTTACATAATGAATAAACTTGTTACAATTATTTTACATTAAACATGTGACAGAATTTATGACCTGACTAGGTATAATAATTAAAAAGGAATCAATGGCATGCTCGGCATCACCTTGCTCGTATATATGGTAAAACTAAGGTCTACACAGTGAGCTCTAGTTTCAAACACCAAAGCGGTCCAAAGCGAAAAAGAAAGTATCCAATATTGGACCACTAACACTAAAACAAAAGTTCCAGCTGCAACCAGGACATAACCTATATATAAAAATTATATGATGATGAAATAATGAACAATTGTTGCAATTTTTCTTAGATATTTAGAGAATTCTAATGATATCAATTATAATTGATTGCAGGAAATATTACATTATAATCATAAGTATGGGAAGTTTTATCATTGTATCTATTTTACCTGTTACGAGTAATTGATAAACAAAGTATTAGTGATGTTATCATTTATTTTCAAATGGTGAAAAATGCCGGAAAGTCAACAATTATAAAAACAAATACATAATAATGTATAATTAATATCCAAAAAAAATAATGTGATTTAATTGATGACTTTGAGTTATGGAGGGTAGAGGAAACCCGTCAAGAGAGGGTTCTTCCCCGAAACAAAAAAGCATGTGTTTGAAAGTATTCGTCAAAATGCGTTAAGGCACCACAATAGCATTTTTATCCGTGCAGGGGCGGAGAAAGAATACTAACCTCTGCGGCCGGGGTCGGCCTGTCGTAAAAGCCGACAAAACAACCCACCCTAGCTACGTGGTAGGGCCTCAAGCCCGTCTGGATGGCGACCACCTTCGGTCTTAAGTATGCCTCCATAATAACCTCGTGTTGTGTTCCGGCATTAGTGACCCAAGTTCCTGTACCCTTATGGGACAGCAGCGTGTTCGCGATGCCTAAATTCTAAGCGGGCCGTCAGCCTGTCTGCTGTCCTACAACAATAAAAAAAATAGCATCTGCGTATTTTTTAGGTTATATTTACCAAATAATATTGAACTAAGCTCTATTATCTGATGATTTTCAATACTGTACTCTCACTAAAATATTAAATTTTTAAATTACCATACTTTTTCATCTACATCAGCTACTTGCATGTCATACGCTATAGTACCTGCACTAGCGCCTACTACAGAGTAGCTAATTTACAGCATACAGCTGGACACTTTTTCAACCTCTCCCCATATGGGATAGTATTCCTTACCTCTACCCTCCATACTTTGAGTGGGTGTTTTAGACTTTTTAAATCTTAATCCTTAACGTGATATTATTCACTTAGGCTTGTTAACAAGGGTTATTTATGGAGATATTTAGGGACACTCACTTACATATACTGCAAATACTCGTATTAGGGGTTAAAGTATGACATTGCCGATTTGTACTGAAAAATTTTAACATGTTTTTTTTCTATGATGTAAACAATATTAGTTTAATCAAAATATTTACCCTCATTATGTATACATTGCTGATATCTAAACGGAAGTCATTTATGCCTTTATGATAGAACTCTGGGGATCGAGATTCAACGTACTGTGGGAAAGCATATTGTACTGCCTCCGGGAAAAAAAAATTATCACGTAGAAAATTATTCAAATCACGAAAAAATGGTAGCACGTTGGAGTAAGGTCTGGCAAGTACGGTGGATGATGTATTGTTTCTAACTGCAGGTCCTGTAGAGTTACAATGGTTTCTCGTGCAGTGTACACAATAAGCATCTGCTTGACCAGACCTGAGAGAGCTGTAGGTAATAACACCATGAAGAGACCACCAAACAGTTATCATTACCTTTTTATTGGTAAGCTTTGTTTTAGGGCACTTTTGCGGCGTTTGACCTAAGGTCCGCCATTGCATTTTTCACTTACGGTTATCGTAAAGAATCCACTTTTTGTCACATATCGCAATTTGATCTCATATTCCTTCATGTCTGTATCGATTCAACAAGGCAAGTTTCAATACGAATTTCTTTCTGCAGATCAGTCAAATCATGAGACACCCATTTTTATATTTTTTACTCGTATCTAATTGATTTGATGCACATGAGTCAATATTATATGTATTAGACAGGGTAACGTTAATCCATGTCGCTAATTCCTGGGTAGTTTGACTTGAATCGGCTTCGTCCATCTCCTTCAATTCAGCGTTCACCTGTGTGGGCAGTCTTCCATGTGGTTCGTTCTTCAAGTCGAAGTTCCCATTACGAATCTCTTTTCCAAACGCAGCGTTGATATTGCGAGCCAATTCTGCATTAGTTCCGCGTCGAAACTCGTATTCAAAAATTACTCGGATTTTCGAAGTATCTTTCATTCAGGTCTAAGCTGAATAAAAAAATTAAAAGTCGAAAATCAAATATTCTACATTTTTTAAAAGAAGTACCTCATAGGTATCATGTAAAAAAGTTTCACTGGAAAATCTCACACCATTAAGGTTTTATGTCAATTCAAACTAGATATCTATTACTATACAACGGCAATTTCATACTTAACACCTATTATTTGATCTTGGGAAATCGAATGATTGAATGGGGATACGAATCTATAGAACCGAACGTATATTAGTTTATCAGTTCCGTGAATACCCAAAAGTGCGTAATTATATCAACACATACTGTGTTGATTGGAAATCATATTTCAAATTGCATGATTTTTTGCTTACATTCTAAATGAAATTGATCAAACATACTGTAATGACTAAAAGCCATAGAACCGCTTCTTTACCTTCAGTAAATAAATGTTTGTAATATGTGTATGAAATAAATTTTAATTAGATATATGATTTTTGATATAATTTAATTAAAATGACAAATATAACTTACGGAAGAGAGATCTAAGCGACAAAGCAATCAAGAATTTCAGTCATGTAAAGCGATAAAGGTTACGACAAACATTTGATTTCGTATCGAGAGGAGCATGTATTCCCGTGCTAATTGAATTTCAGTCACACGCCACGCGGCGGTGCTCGGGGTGTGTCGATACCTACATCTGTATTATGGCTGCTACAAATTTGTATATACAGCTTTAGTCTAGTTTATTTTAGTGGAATTATGAATGTGGTTCCAGTACTATAATATATTGTACTCATAAATATTTCCATATTTAATGTAGATAAATATATGGGAACCAAATGGTTTCAGACTGGAGACGCAACCTAAAGATCAGAAGTGAAATTTCACAGTGACTTACTCTTTGCATTAAACAGATTTTTCGGGTATACAACAATCAAACACGTCTATTTAAATTGATTACATATATGTATACATACAGTCAAAACCTACCAACCGTCCCTAGTCAGAGTGGTTGGACCAATTACCATCGCTTTTCAATTCGCTTTCCGAATTCTGGAAACACCGACAACAGTAGGTGTTGGTTCATTTAGAAAGGGTTTTTATAGAGCACATTTTGAAACAAACAAACTACTGAGAGCTAATCTTAGCTTTGTATTATTTTATAAGAAATATTACTTATAAAATAATACAAATATCTGCTCTAAAAGCACTAGATTTTGGTCAGAAATTAAAAAACTTCGCCAATAATAATTAACTTTTTGGAGACAATCGCAGCAGTGGAATGTGTCTGTACTTTTTTACAATTCACCAGATTTTCTCCCAAAGTTCGTTGTAATTCTAAAGACACACAGTTACATATGTAGTTGTGATACTATACTATAGTATATTCATATCTTCTACATATTTATACCGAAACGAAAGTTTGGGTTGCAACCGGGACAAAACGCTGGGATGATGATGATGATGATGATATTTTATTCTTTTCCTTGTGGCTCTTTGCTGAGGAAAAAGAGAGGAAGGGTTTCGACGAAAATAGGCACGCCAAAGTCTGTCAATACTTTGATTTCTATAATAGCGTACTTCGTGCACCAAAGTATTTGCCCCAGCTTGCAGGAATAAGAAGTAGTATTTATAGTGTTATAGAAAATGTTATATTCTTAACTCAGCATGAGAAAATATTTCATAATTATCATTCATAGCAATTATTGATTCAATCACTGATGCGACATTCAATTAATAGAAAAAAAAAACCCGCAACCAGATTCCTTCCGTCAATGACAATTAGTTGGGCAGTTGTCTTTCAATTATTATATTAGTCATTAAGAGACTGATTATGAGAGCACATTGTCATGCAACGAAGTGTTGAAACGTCTCATTAAAGAAACAACCATGAAGAGCGACCTACGTATATCCTTAATCGCTATTTTCTTATTTGTGGCTTCGACATCGTCAGTTTCTGAGGGTATAGTTTTGTTTTTAATTTTGTTTTGTTAACTTTTTCTATGCATCAAAAACACTACAGTGTTGTTCAAAGTAATACTACATCTATAACTAAAGTAATATTAAAATACTATGCAATAAGTGATATTTATAGACATAATATTTAGTTTTTGTTATCAATATTTACCATGTGTATGAGATGAGTTTCTGTCTGAAAGAATAAACGAAAATTTAATAACAATAATCTAATAGGTATTAAGTTTATGGTGAAAATAACTTGAATAATGAAAAATATTGATTCTCAAATCACTTCAAGTGAAATATCACGCATTATATACGTGATTGATATTTTATTATAAATTATACCTAGTCAGGTCATAAGTATTGTCACACAGTAAAAACTTTTCTTTTAGAATGCTGGCCACAAAAAAGTTTATTGAATTAGAATTTCGAATTGTTCATGAAAATAAAAATGTATAACTTTTAGAATTTTACTCATTTTTAAATGTGGAGTGGACGCTTAAAGAAGACCGTGTTGCAGTTATTGCGTTGCATCGTTGCGGTTACGCGCCAATTCAAATTTTTAACATACTGAAAAATTTGAATATTACCAAAAGATTCGTTTTATCGTACCATCAAACGATACAATGAAGACTCTAGTGTAGATGACAGGTCAAGAAGTGGTCGCCCTCGGTCTGTTAGGACTCCAGCAGTGATAAAAGCTGTGAAGGCACGAATTCAAAGAAATCCCAAACGTAAGCAGAAACTGTTGGCCCTTCAGATGGGGTTAAGCAGAACCACGGTGAAAAGGGTGTTAAATGAAGACTTAGGGCTTCGGGCATATCGAAGAAAAACAGGACATCGTTTGAATGCTCGTCTAATGGACCTGAGACTGAAGAGATGCCGCGCTTTGTTGAAGCGGTACGCGGGAAAAAAATATCGGGAAATTCTTTTTTCGGATGAAAAAATGTTTACCGTAGAAGAGAGCTACAACAAACAAAAAGATAAGGTGTACGCACACAGTAGTGAAGAAGCGAGCAACCGTATTCCGCGTGTCCAACGAGGTCATTTTCCATCCTCGCTCATGATATGGTTGGGAGTTTCTTATTGGGGCTTAACAGAGGTACATTTTTGTGAGAAAGGTGTAAAAACGAATGCTGTTGTGTATCAAAATACAGTCCTGACGAACCTTGTGGAACCTGTTTCTCATACCATGTTCAATAACAGGCACTGGGTATTCCAACAAGATTCGGCGCCAGCTCATAGAGCGAAGAGCACACAAGACTGGCTGGCGGCGCGTGAAATCGACTTCATCCGGCACGAAGACTGGCCCTCCTCCAGTCCAGATTTGAATCCGTTAGATTACAAGATATGGCAACACTTGGAGGAAAAGGCGTGCTCAAAGCCTCATCCCAATTTGGAGTCACTCAAGACATCCTTGATTAAGGCAGCCGCCGATATTGACATGGACCTCGTTCGTGCTGCGATAGACAACTGGCCGCGCAGATTGAAGGCTTGTATTCAAAATCACGGAGGTCATTTTGAATAAACTTTAATGTCATAAGAATCTATGTTTTGTTAAGTTCATTTTGGTATATGAATGGTTACATAATTAATAAACTTGTTACAATTATTTTACATTAAACATGTGACAGAATTTATGACCTGACTAGGTATATTTACTCATGCGATTTCTATTAGGCTTATTTTTGTATTCGGTACAATTAAACCAATTGAATATATATTATATATAATAAGTACTACTAAATCTTATATTCGAAGAGAACGTGTAGTTTTTAAATATTTTATTTGATTTCGCATGGATTAACTTATACATACATGGTGTTAACACATTTGTAAAATAATCCCTTTATGTCCGTTGTGAATTTTAATGATCATTTTATTAATTATTGGATGGTTTTCGTCCGCTACAGGGATATCTAATTCCCTTTTATCCGTTAATAACTTTAATCACAAATTTTACACTGTTTATTCTATATTTCCATAATATTTTACCATCCCAAAAGGATTAAATATCCACTCCTATAAAAGCCTTGATTACACGGAAAAATTACCACCCCGAAATGTTAAATTTGAATCGAAATCACAATTAAATAAAGTATCTCGCTCGACATAAACTACAAAGTCTAAGAAGGCAAATAAATACCAGAGTTGGGGTGGCCATCAATATTTATAGGTAAACTGAATACTGTTTATATAGTAACTAGATGGTTCTGGTGATGTACGCAACTTAAACTAGGAATCGTTATAAACGGATAACAGTAAAGTCTTGATTGTGATAGTTCTTAAACAAGGTATTGAAGCGAAGCTTCTGTATTATGTTATTAAAAACTTTATAACATAACATCATGGATATATTACTCGCAAAAATGTCCTGCGAAAGGTCCTTAAAAAGAAATATAATATTCAAATTTAATGTTACATATATTGATTGAGCGATGAACAAATACAAAAATTGTTACTAATTTTGGAGAAAAACAAACGTAAAAATACCTAAAGCAACATTTACTAATTCCAATTATGTTTTGTTTATTGGAGCTGAATTTATCTGAATTACATCTCACTGAGATGTTCAACATACCTTTAAAGCCAGAATGATCCTTATAGATGAGCTCACTTAAAGGTCCACAGTATGGCAATAACTGTAAGAACAATAAACAATTAGTACAAAGCATCTTTACAAACTTATTCAGTACTTCTTCACTACCAGGGATGCTGAAGACCGTGCGAAGTCGGAAAGCGGACCCCGGGCACCGAAACGGAAGTTTAGGTAGTAACCGGGATACTACGCTTAGATGATGATGATGATCTTTACAAACTTATTATTCTTACAACTGGTGGTTTTGGTTTCATCGGTTGAAAGTTAAAAGTTTATCCAATTGATATTGTAGTAAAGTAATAGAAATGGTTTAATTTATTAATAAGAGGAATGAATACCATCTGACTCAAAGGAGAGAGAGAGTCAATTAAATTATGCCCTTCCCTTACCTAGTTAATAGGTAAAAGCAAAGAGAGACTATTTGTCTCTTTCTAAGGATTTTATGATCGGGAAAACGTAGGCTTTTTTTACGATACCAACTGACAATTCAAATTAAGAAATCGCCAAAGTAGCACTATAGTGTATACTTTAAAAACTAATTGATTCTGCAAATATATTTCATTATTCCAGATGTATGCAGTCATTGTGTTGAAATGGAGAAATGTGATATATACAAACAAATGACAAAAATAGAGCAAGAAACTTGGGTGCAGAGATTCCCCTGTCAGGAGTCACAGAGACACCCGCAACAGTCATTTTTTGGCTTCTCAACTACTGCTAAAGGAGACTACGTAATTATTTATATATTAACCTTGAAATTGAAACTAGACACAATATATCTACGCAGCAAGTTTAAACAAGTATTATAGAAAACGAACTGACCCGGCAAACTTTGTTCTGTCATATAACCTAAAAAAGAAACAGAACTTAATTACGTACACTCCTCTCATCTCCTTTTCCGCGACAAATAGTAGCTTATTATCTTCTCCAAGGTCCAATCTATTTCTATACCGAAATTCATCAAAATTAATTCAGCGGTCTAGGCGTGAAAACGTAAACAGACAGACAAACAGAGTTACTTTTAAATTTATAATAGTAGTATGGATAACTTTTCAACAACTGACAAATAATAACGTAAAAAGGTAATTTTAACTAACAATAACAGCCCTGAATACTTCAGAAAATATTATTAGAATATATTTATTTGTTTGTCCTAATTAAATCAAACTACTAAAAATATCCCCCAATAGAATATCTAATAGCTAGTAACATAGATTACATTTTCTATCCAAGTAAAACACACTCGGGTTGTAATAAAAATAAACTAAATTTGTTTCCTGTTTAAAACGAATCTACTTCAAATTTGTTATAAACTTGTTATTTTTTTATTGCTGTAGGATAGCAGACAGGCTGACGGCCCGCTTAGAATTTAGCAGTTACCCTCGCCTATGGGTGTTTGCAACGCCAGTGGCATCGCGAACACGCTGCTGTCCCATAAGGGTACAGGAACTTGGGTCACTAATGCCGGAACACAACACAAGGTTAAATTATGGCGGCATACTTAAGACCAAAGGTGGTCGCCATCCAGACGGGCTTGGGGCCCTACCACGTAGCTAGGGTGGGTTGTTTTGTCGCCTTTTACGACAGGCCGACTCCGCCCGCAGAGGTTAGTATTCTTTCTCCGCCTCTGCACGGATAAAAATGTTATGTTTAAAGCTATTAAAATAGAAACAAATACAATAATATTAGAAAATATTCAATTAGTTTTTGATTGATAGAAATTGTGGATATTATGGATTACTTGGAAACATTTACCGTACGATATCTATAATACGAGTAATTAATGATATGAGTAAGCAATATCACTAACTATTTTATGAAAATCGCTTTTTACTATCTGGTGGCTGTTCTAGTTATTTATACCAAAGTATATATATAAAACTGAAGTTCCATTATTTATACATTGTTAACTAATAGGTTTTAGAACTAGGCTCATTAAAAAAGTGCTATAATATGAAGAAGGCGTGTAGAAACCCTGTGAAAATACTCAGCAGTGTACTTTTAGTTCCAAAAAATAAACTTTCAATACAACCGTAATGAAATTTGTAATTGCAAATAGAAGTAATATTACCGTATTCTTCAGACTATAAGACGCACCCAATTAAGAAATTATTGTTAGGGTCCGTTAAAATTTTTGTTAAATATTTTCCGAACAGTAAGGAATAACTCTAATTTATGATTCTAATCTAAAATGGTTCATTAGAGAAAATATGAATTTTTTTTATTATAAAGTTGCGTTTCTTACAGTTCTATAAATACGGTATTACCAAATACGCTATAAATGTAAGGCTTGGTAATTGTTTCTTTTTAGGTATGTTGTTCGAATAAGCTATGGGGAATAGAAAGTGACTATAAACGTATCGATATACCGATGAAAAAAAATAACATCCACGCCAGATACAATGGATATCATAACAACGATCACAACTATCAAAATACTCCGCATAACATACAAAACTATAATCGACGATCTAATCAAAATAATAATAACGTCTTTCGTAATAATCCTACTTATTACGAAAGACAAGTAAATCCATATGAGGAAAAAAAATATACCCATAGCAACTTAGATGGGCAATGTGCAGTACCGTCTAGTTTTCCACCTGTTCCTAAAACGGGGTGCTGTGGCTTAGAAGCAACTGACGATGACAGAATTATCGGTAAGCCAGATCCTAAGTTTTCTCTATGCAAAATTTATATCTTCAACTGATTCCGAAAATAGCTTTTACTTTATTTAAGGATAAATGCATGGGTTGACAGTCACGGTATAAGTTTATATTTGAAAACTAGATATTTAGGAGTAATTTTTTGTAGTTGCACTTGCTTTTAAATCCATAATCTCAATAAGTCACTATTAAATACTTAAAAGTGATTGTTTTATTATCATAAATAATTATAAGTCAGAATTTGCATGTATATAATAACGGAATAATATACATCTAAACTTTAACAGTGTGTTCAGTTTTAGAAAAAATGTTAGTACCTCCTAAATTGTGACATTAAACTGGTGTAAATGGTAAGTTTAATACTTATCTTAGTATCATTCTAAATAAATATTAAGCTTATTCAACTTCTTCATTATGTATTGAATGCAAGAAATATTGAAATGGTCATAGGACCATACGGCTACTCAATTTTAAAATACAGTAAGGGACAAATTTTACAGAATTGATTTTTTAGTATTTTTCAGTTAGTACGACTAAAGGGAAATATGTTTTATTGGTTTCTAGAAAAAATTATTTTTGTCAGTTAACTGTGTTTTGAAATTGGGTAGCCGAATGGCTTTTCATATAATTATTTTTGTGTAGTCTTCTATACCACTTGCACATCCTATTCTTCTGTATTTCTATTTGTTTTATACACTTCTATCTTATCACATAGTAAATCAGAATGCACGCCTACAACGCGGTTATGGCACTTCTAACAACTGGCCTAGTTGGAGGGGCAAATATTCTAATTACCGAGAACGTCAGAAGCGAGATTCTGATAAAAAAACTAATATTACTTTAGATGATCGTATTGCAGGTGAGCCTTTACATACTACATGTATATAGAATGTATTTTTTTCTTTTAACCATCTGCGAAATAAGGATTTGTTTTTTATTGTTTATGCTGTTTCTTTGATATATTCTAGAATCTAAAGCATTTTACGCATGTAGATGTATGACGTGCCTTAATTATGAGAGTGTGCCATACAATTCAAAAAGAAGATGGCGTCCCTGAAAAAACATGGAGTGGAAGTTAATAAAGAACTTAAATTAGTAAGAGGGTAATAGTGTACTATCATGAGATAGTAGTACGATTTTTAAACATATCAATGACTATAATAATGTCCTCCAACAAAACTACTGTCGATTACATACAGATCGCGTTATACCGCGCCGAGTCCCGCTTAGCAACCGTAAACGCGTAGCCGCGAGCGACCGAGGCTTGGAGATAATCTACTATGTACCTAGTTGTTATATAGATAAAACCTAAATGAAATATTCATCAAACAATTCCGGCAGACTCATTTCCATTTAATAGGATACAAAATTGTTTTTTTTTTCAATTACTATTTACGTCGTCGGAATTTTTAATGATTTATTTTTTGTTCATTGTTGAAGTAACTTACCATGAGAATAAAATATCACTTAACAATTAACTTTTACCTATATTAAAAAATTCGAAAAGTTATAACAAGCTACTAAAAGATACGTGCACGTCTTTATCCGTGCAGGGCCAGAGAAAGAATACAAACCTCTGCGGCCGGGGTCGGCCTGTCGTAAAAGGCGACAAAACAACCCACCCTAGCTGCGTGGTAGAGCCCCAAGCCTGTCTGGATGGCGACCACCTTTAGTCTTAAGGATGCCGCCATAATAACATTATGTTGTGTTCCGGCATTAGTGACCCAAGTTCCTGTACCCCTATGGGACAGCAGCGTGTTCGCGACGCCACTGGCGTTGCAAACACCCATAGGCGATGCCAACTGCTAAATACTAAACGAGCCGTCAGCCTGTCTGCTATCCACCAGCAATAAAAAAAACGAAAATAAATAAGTTTCAGACATAATTTCCTAAAATCTTGTTGTTGTTGTTGTAAGTTTATTGAAAAAAATACTTCGTTTAATTCAAACTAAACTATCATCTAATCAGTAAAATTTATGACGAGACGATCTTTCCATGGACTGTTTTGTTGTTTGCATATAAACAGTTTTTTGGGGGTCCGCTGTTAAGCATTGTAACGAATTGAGATTATTACGAGTCGATACCTTTTCTATGCCAAGCAATCCCCTGTTTTGGATCCAGCTGTTGTTGTTGGAACCTTTTACATGTGCATTAACATCAGACTCTTGTTATTGGATTTCCTCACGTAGCATTATACAACGTAAGCTAGGAATAGGTTCCCATACTAGGAATGTATCAAATCATTAAGGAAGTATGATATTATTAGATCACCGTCACCAAGAAACATCCTCACGTATCACTTAAGGGACGTCAAAAGTTTCCTGCAAAAACTACAGATAGACTATAGATTTGTAGGGATAAAACAAGAATGTATGGTAATATATAATTAAAAATATCTTGTGAATATTTACTAAAATTATAATATACCTAATACAATATTTTAAGGTGGCAAGGAAACAGAATTCACAGACTTCCCGTGGACAGTGCTTTTGAAATCGATCTTCAAATACACAACTGGACCGACTGCTTTTAACTGTGGCGGCTCTCTTATTAGTTCGCGATATGTTCTTACTGCTGGACACTGCGTATATGATAAAAATGGACCGCTTACCAGGTGATTTTATGATTGTATTATTGTTTTGGAACTAAAAATACTTTTTGTTGTACTCAATTGTGATTCTAATATGTCATGTACCAAATTACAAAGAAATAAATATATTATATAAATATAATAATATAACTATTGCACAATGCCATCTAATTCCAAAGAAAGCAGCAGAAAGCTTTTTTATGGATACTAGATAAATACTGATATACTATATATGTCTCTTGGTTAATATATACCTATACATACCATATTATAGAACCAACATAATAATATAATCACCCAGATTCGTGAAGGGAATTGAATCAATGACAAATTTTAAATAATAAAATTTGTCGTTGTTGTATCATTGTTACATAAGTTGCTTTTATATGACTATAAACGATTAACTAGTATGATCATCGTATTACCGATGAAACTGAATTTTCTCGTATTTCTGGAATTAACGTCAAGTCGGTATAGCAAAAAAATATATAGAAGAATTTTTAGTTTTTCGGAAGTTACAGCCGCCGCCGGCCGGTCCCACCAACTTTTTTTTATAGTTAAGAGTTCAGCTGACAAGCGAACAGCCGACCCGATAGCAGATGGTCATCATTACCTACGGGGTTTGCAACACCAGAGCATTGCCAACGCACTCGGGCCTCGAAAAAATAATATAACGCCTTTTTTGAAAAACTCCATATCGTAGAAAAACTAGAAAAGAAAAGTTGATTTCGATTGGAAAACACTCCGAAAGTCCTGATTGGCTCTTTTAAACTCGAGACACACCTACAATGTATTTATTAAACTGGAATATATATTTATAAGTTTCCTACCCCTCAATACTTAGTTCAAAGTCTATAATTATGTTTTCAGTGTTGAAGTATATCTGGCTGAATACGACAAAAGAACATTCCCACGTGACTGCAATTATATATTTGGCGTGGGGAAGAAATGTATAGAAAATATTGTGATGTACGCCGAACATGTAACACTACACGCGGAATATGATGACGAAAGACTATACAATGATATTTCACTGGTGAGGTTACATGAAAATGCACCTTTTACAGGTAAGAAAATTTTTAGATAGCATTTGCAGCTCAAATGTACGACTAGAAAGAGTGTACTTATTGATTTTAATTTTAAATATAATTAGTGATCTAGTTATTTTATCTCTCTATCTATTTTATCTATCTATATAATTTATATAACTAATTAAGTTATATAAATTGGTACTTTAAAATATTATGATGAGTTAAGTTAGTAAATATATATTTTAGGCCCCTTATATAATTTTTCCTCCTATATTCCCTTATAAATTTACTATAATTGTTGTGTATTTCAATTGTCGATACCTTTTAACTATTTATTTTTCTATGTATTTTTAAATTGTGTTGTGTTTCGTTTTTTGGAAAAAAATTGTATTAGTACCGCTGATTACTAATAAATGTATGTATGTTAGTTTTTCCCCTTTAAATTAAAATATATTAGAACAATTAAAAACTATCTAGTTTACGAAGTAACTTCTGCATGAATAATTGTTTCAGATTATATACGCCCAATTTGTTTGCCGCCCATCGACATAGACAGTCCTGAATTATACAACGTCCGCTTAGCTGTCGCCGGCTGGGGGCGAAACGGCCAATATCAATCTGACATCAAACAGTCGACAGTCGTCAATCTAGTTCCACAAGAGCAATGCAAAAAATTCTATCCGGATTTGACGAGGGAGGATCTCTGTGCAGCCGGTTATAGAGGCGAGGACACATGCAAAGGTGATTCCGGTGGCCCTCTAATGACGGTTTATGGCGGGAAGTATTATGTAGTCGGGGTAGTAAGTGGCAAGCGAGCGGACTCTCCCTGCGGGACGTCAGTGCCGTCACTCTACACAAATGTGTACCGTTACGTCGACTGGATTCGCAATAACATTAGAAACTAATTGCTATGTATATTTAGAATGGTACTCGAGAATTGATTAAAGTATTAAAACTGTTTAGTGTTTATTTATGATGAGTCTTGGTAGTTAATAACAGGCCGGAATCAATCCTGATGAGTAAAGTTTATTACTAAATATAAACTTTAAACATAAAATTATCGAATTATCACAATTTCATAAATGCCTAGCTGATGTTGGGTTTAAAACTAAAATTTAACAACTATAATTCTGAGACTTCAAATTTCATCCGAAGCATTTATTCCTAAAAATAACCTAGTATAAATAATTATACTGAGATAATTCATACAGGCCCATTTAGTTTAAAAGTAGAAGCAGAGTAACAAGAAGCACTTGTCTATGGGTCCTAAACAATATTACTAATACACTCATCATCATCATCTCAGCGATGAATCCCGGTTGCAGCCCAAACTCTCGCTTCGGCGCCCGGGGTCCGCTTTCCGACTTTTTCTTCTCCACTTCGCACGGTCTTCAGCATCCCTGGTAGTGAGACCATTGGCACGCATATCACCCTTTACGACGTCAAGCCAGCACTTTTTGGGTCTACCCCTCCTGCCGGGGCCCGGCGGAAGCGGCATGGCCAGACATTTGTTTCCCACGTAAGCATCCGGTTGCCGTAAAACGTGGCCATACCATCGGAGCCGACACTCCTGCAATTTATCCGCAATGTCACGGACATGAAGGCTGCCGCGAATGCGGGAGTTCCTAACGCGGTCCTTCCGCGTCACTCCACACATCCACCGCAGCATATTCATCTCCGTGACACGCAGCTCTTGCTTGTGTCGCTCTAACACCGGCCACGCTTCACAGCCGTATAAAAGGACAGGCCTAATGATAATATTACTAATACACTACTTGTATAATATTCTTTTGTAAAAAAAATACGAACTTGGCTTTAAGGAAGAAACTTTGCGTCTCTTTGTGTATTCTGCCGTCTATACAACTTAGAATGTTCTGGAAAACTGTTTAGAATGGGGCCCCGTTGCCTTTCTACCACCGCACTATCCGCCGTCGGCTCGCCGTTCATCCCCATTCCTTGGAGCCTCTTCTTTCAGGTATGAAACGGTTCTAGGACGTTTATATTCGATACTCTGAGTATAAATATGGAATGATTACGGTTGCAGCTCGCTATCCCTATCACTGTACGATAAATTCTTCGCGGTCGGCAGCACGTGAGCAATGCCCTGATGTTGCAAATGTCCATAGGCGACAGTGACCACCTGTTACCAAGTGGGCCGATTGTCTGTCTGCAACACCCACTTGTTACGGGAATCAAACTCGTAAATCCGTAAAGGTTTAGCGCGCGAGGTTTCGTCGAATATTTTAGTCGATAATATTGTAAGTAATCGAAATATGTGATGGATTATGATGAATGGTGTTGTGAGGGATGCGATAATATAAGTATATCGGTACCCACCTCACATTTAATCTCGAGCGATGCTTTTTGTAATTCACTCTATTAGACATACTTCTCTAGATATACTTCTCGCTATACTAGTTTAGGTGTATTTAATATTTCCGTAACGAAAACAGTTGGTTATTACACATTTAAATATACTTTTTAAAACATCGTTAGTAGGCTGTTTATTTTATTGCTGTGACACAGCAAACAGACTTACGGCCTGCTTAATAATACCATAAGCAGCTACCGTCGCCTAAGGATGGTTACGGCGCTAGGGGCACCGCTAACACGATGTCATCCGCGTAAAGGGCACAAGTTTAATATGGCGGGATATTTAGTAACCTGTGATGGCCGCCATTCAGGTGGTCTTGGTATTCTATCACTTAGCTAGGGTTGTTTTGTCGCCTATTACGACAGTAACCTCCAGACCACGTGGAAATTTGTATTCTTACTCCTCCCCTTTCTAGACATATAAGAAGGGAAAAGTTGGAACCCACACGCGTACGCACTGCTATCATATTAACGGAAGCAGTAGGTATGTTAAAATTAATTCCGTAGAAGTCATTGTGCGTGGTGTTGACAAAGCGCTCATGACAACCGAGGAGGCTCTTAAAAGCAGTCTTCGCGTTCCCTATGCCATTAAGCGTAGAACACAATCCGGCAGAAGCACACTTAAATGAGCAAACACTATTATCAGGATTGTGTTATGGGCGTGCATATTTCCCCAGAGTGTCCTTCGCCTTAAAAGTGCCGGTCGAATGTCCGCCATTCAGTACACGAGCCGTTTACGGAGGTCCTTGAAAGAATTGATGAAACAAAAAGCAAACATATCTATTTTAAACGAAATATTAATGCATATTCTGCCTACACTACTACTACAAATACTTTCTTACATTATCCGTGGCGAACCTTACCAAAATGAATGAGAATGTCAAATACTCGTAAAATAAAATTACTAGAAAACTGTTGTTTGATTTCACAGACATCACATAAGTTCACAAACACATTTATTTCTTTATCACATGAGGTCACAAATATTTTATTAAATTGTGACCTCATAAAATAAAATATGTATGTATTATAACTGTATGATCTGTTAACTACTAATCACTTCATTATAAAAAAAAATCACGGTTAATGGAAAGAACATGATCAAAAATATTTATTCATCATCATTATTTTATCGCAAACAAGAATTCTGCTTTCAATTACAGACTAAATACTAGTCAAAAATTTACTTACTTGCGTGAAACGTTCTTTCTCAACTCACACAGAGTGAAATGATTGGCCCTAAAAATTGTAAGCAACATGGAAGCTGGTGTGCCTACATACATAAGCAAAGGCGTGTTTATATGCCGTTTAGTCAGCCCGACGTAGTAGGTTCAGTGATGCCTTCCACCCCCCATAACCTATAATCTCATACACCCACACACTACACAAATGCACACGTAGTTAGACGTGTTGCCGGGGAGTTTTTTTCGCCGTTTCTTCTCCCCCAACCATACACACTCCGAAACGGTAGTACATTAGAATAGGATCAGCTTAACCGGTGGGGCCTATTAATGATTGATGTCCAAATAAAACTTAATTTGCATTTTTAGCTTTTATTTCTTCCTAAACCAGTTATAATATTTTTTTATTACCGATACTTAATTTTTAAATTTACATATTCCGATATTTTATTTATTCTATTGGTGTCTCCAAAGTTGCCATAACATTGCATTAAAAATCTTCTAAGTAGTAAAAAGATTGCCATTACATTGAATATAGGATCCGTACAATATCTGAACAGGGCCGATAGTCCCCAATAAAAATATTCATACCATTCGTGGCTGGTTTTCGCATGGTCCCCGTGCAGCAGTCGAGCCGGGAGCGCGTGTCACAGAGGCGCGCCCCCGAGCACGCTGGCACGGCTGATCGACCCCGCTACCCCGTGGTCGATATGCCTATTTCGCAAGGAGTCGCTGTTGCGTCGTCTGAGACAACAACAGCTTTAGCATATAGAAAAAAATGTCGTTTAATTTTTATATTACAGGTACCGTATAAAAGTGCCCCGCATACGAAGGGTGACTATCAGTTACTACATAGAAAATTCATACAGACAATTGGTATTATGTGTCTTTCCTATTATTTATTAATCTATTAGAATATTTTATCCTATTAAACTTATCTTAAAGTATCAGCAATTTGCTGCTGAACAAGATACTGTACCTACTATGTGTATTTAAGATTTTTTTTTCTTTTTTTACACTGACATCACAATCCACAAGAAGACGCACATATGAGAGTGAGCAAAGCAATATATTGGATGCCACATGCTTAAGTAATCCATAATTTAGTTAGAGTAACACATGATGCATCTTTGGATCTACCCTAAAGGGGTGGAAGATGACGCGAAAACACATCCATTCGCCTCGTAGAAATTTTGTTGCCGTATAATCTGCCCTTACAAGATTCATTCAGTTAAGTAAGTGATTATTGATATAAAATATGTTTAAAATCAATGCAACAAATATACAAAACGACTCGTTGGTAAATATCCGCACCACAGCATAATTAACATGTATCCCGCTGGGCAAGATCGGCAGACATTTTATTATTTGCGATCTATTTTGTATGCCCGCACGTTATACAAAAAATATTGCTGTCAATTTTATCACTGAAAAGTTATATCAAAAAGTTATTGTTATATTCGAATATTTTTTTATGATGCTGAATAGAAGTTATTATGTAATGTTAAATGTAACAGAAGGGAGTTTTGGTTAGGCGCCTTATTCTATCTTTTTCCCCATCTAACTGCAAGTTGTCATTTTGTTGTCATTCAACAAACTTTCTATGAATGTACGGTAGGAATAAATAAATTGTAGGTACTTTACTAAAGTTAGGATGCGAATGAATAATAAATTTTTAGATTGTAATTACTTTAAGATGTGAATGTGACATCCAAGACAAACCCTCTCGGGTTTATTGGATGTAGTTGAATATTTTGTAAAATTATTATTTTTAATAAATAAATTAAAAAAAAAAAAAAAAAAAGTTATTTTAGAAGCTGAGGCGTCTGACGGTGATCGAATAACTACTAGACCACTGCAGTGCTGCCGAGTGCTTGGCTAGCACCCGCACCGAGACGGCCTACCTAGTGTTTTGACTTGTGACCGCGCCGCTAATTCGCGGCATCAGTCATCAACACCCGCACGTTTTATTGTGTATTCTTGAGTACTATGTTTTTGTGAACCGCTAATTATAAATTCTGAGACTCCAAACCGCAGAACCAGCTAGAAATTAGGAGATCGGAGAACCTGAGGTGAAACGCCGCTCTTTCTGACTTACTAGGTATTTCCGTCTCCTTTTTTTAGGCATCAATTTCAAACCCGCACCGCAGCAACTATTTTTAGCCGCATCATTTTTCAACAAACAATCACTTTACTTGAAATAAAATCATTTATTTGTATAAAATATTCACAAATATATATTAATCTTCAATCAACCATTTAATATATTTATGAACGAAGTTCGGATACTTGTAAGAACAGGGTAGGGTAGTACACTACTTTACCTATTAGACGACGGACTAAGTACTGCTAAATTCCTTTTTTCTCTCTTTAAAGGTCATAAGACAAAATTAATGTTATACTTACAACACAGCAAGTATTTGACGTGAAGATGACGATGATGGATTCCAATGAGATAAATCACATTAGTCCTATCAAGAATTACTATTTCTTCACCTTGAGATAACTACTGAGAATAAGAAACAAATAACTCAATTATTTAACCATCTTTACAGTTTTTTGACTGACCTTATCATATCCTTAAAATGTCAGTATTATACGCGTTTTTATCCGTACAGCGGCCTCCTCTGCCTCTGCGGCTGGCGTCGGCCTGTCGTAAAAGGCGACAAAACAACCCACCCTAGCTACGTGGTAGAGCATCAAGCCCGTCTGGATGGCGACCACCTTTGGTCTTAAGTATGCAGCCATAATAACCTTGTGTTGTGTTCCGGCATTAGTGACCCAAGTTCCTGCACCCTTATGGGACAGCAGCGTGTTCGCGATGCCACTGGTGTTCAATTCTAAGCGGACCATCAGCTTATATGCTGTCCTACAACAATAAAAAAACGCATATACTGAAAGATGTCAATTAATTGAATAAATAAATAACTGATATGAATACTTCATTACTCAAAATTTCGAATACATATTTTTATACATACATATCATATTATGGAATGCAGTAACCGACGCACACAAAATGTTTAAATGTGTTGTGTTTACGTATGTAAAATTAAAGCAACGAAGCGAGTTTTAAATACATGTCGTGAATATAAAATACTTCACTTTAATTATTTTCAGCAACTGAGAGCAGAAATAATTCAATAGAATTACAATTTACATACTAGAAACAATTTTATTTTGTAAGCTTCGGATATTCTCTAACAGTTTTAATCCTCGAAAGATCTGATGCCGAATTAAGTCACCCAGAAATACAAGATTGTTTCCGTTCAATAGCACTAATCTATCAAATGGGTATTCGTGCTGAAACGATCCCTTTTTATTGGCATCTCTTTTGTAGAACTATACGAAATTTTCATCCGATATCCAGTGTGAACTTTTCGAAATACCTATTGTTGGAGGGCAATGAAATATCGATTTATATAAGCACGTGTATCCGTTACGGTGCAAATGAAAAATCAGGCTAAGCTGTAAATGACAATTGTGATTACACTTCCGTTCAGAGTTAGGGAGTCAGATCTGTGAAAAACAATTGTAAGTCGTATCTATTTTCTTATGCTGTCAAAAATGGCCATAGCAAAAATCACGGCCATCGCAAGGAATCACGCAAAAGTTTTTCCGTGACAGTATAAAGCGGAAATACGCTTGAAAGTACATACGAATTTAAAAGAAAATTTAATCTTTTCTTATATGTAAAGAAAACAACAACAAGTGGAAGTGAAACATAATATAAGTAATCACTTTTATGAAATATTTCAACTACAACCTTAAGTATTTCATTATGTAGAAATAGTTTTGATGATTTGATTATGTTAAATATCTAATAATATGTGTATCTTGTATATAAATATAATAAAAAGTAGAGGGTAGTTAATAAGAAAGAAGAAATGTCAATTTGTATTAAACAGTTTGCAACCGCGTTGTTTTAATTACAAAATAATTTCTTATCTATAACTTAATAACCAACATTTAAAATAAAATTACAATAATACACTTAATAATACCCTATTCTGTTACAAAATCCATTTCAAAAGTATTTTATCTATTAACACAGACTACACTCATACGTAGAGGTTACAATATGTATATATGCAATAACAAGAAAATTATTCCGTGAATTGTGTTTTGTATCTATAAACAGCCTGTTAAATAAAGATTCCTGCTCAAGTTTTGAGAAAAATAATAAAAACATGAAATTCATTTTAAATATGTAACAAAACCCAAAACCCGTTTCATATGCAACAAGTCGTGCCACGATTGTTTGCTGTTAGTTCCTTTTTGGCGTTGTTCTTATAAATACCTTGTATTTTCCAGTGCGGCAGTGAGTTTGTATTTAGAAGCTGAAATGTCTTTGACTCGTGTTGTGGCTATAACAGGATGTGATAGTGGTCTGGGTTGGGCGTTGGCATCAAGAACTGCACGTGAGGGTCTGGTCACGGTAGCAGGAATGTACAAAGGAATTGATACTGAAGCAGCAAAATCATTGCAACGGTTATGCGCTCACCCTTACCCGCTGGACGTCACTAATCCCCAAAGCATTACTGGATTCAGAGATTACGTTAATTGCCTGTTGAAGGACAACCCTAATTACAGTAAGATTGTTTTCAAGTGCTTTACACTACTTACGAATTATAGATGATGCCTTAGTTTATTAATGAATAGGCTATTAAATTTGTGTTAAGCGAGTCTTATTTCAATTTAAGTATTAGATCATCAACTTTTTGTCAATTACGATTAGATTATGTATTTATACCTAAATTTGATTACATAGCAAACATTAATTAAAATTTTAATGGAAAAATAAAAACACAATACATTACAAATTAATCTATGATTAATATCTTGAAAAGTATACTGATGAACAACGAAATATATAACAATTTTTGAAAAAAACGTTTCAGAGTTACACGCAATAGTCAACAACGCCGGTGTAATGACAATAGGCAATTTTGAGTGGCAATCATCAAAGATTATTAGAAACATTATTGAAACAAATCTATTAGGACCAATGAATGTTGTTTCGGCATTTTTACCTGACTTGAGAGAAAGTGCTGCAAATGTAAGTCAATTATTAAATATTTATAATACGATTTTGTGATTTTTTATCGCTGAGCGTCAATCTTCTCGAATTGGAATAAGCTAAAGACTTCATAGAATGATGTCAATAAATATCTTCCAGCTGGGTATGCTACTACACCGTAGTGCGCTGGTTATATACAGCTTAAGTTCCTAAATTAGGTACTGCGGCAATAATTATGAAAAACCGTATGAAAAAACAGAGAGAAGCAACTGTAGTGAAAAGCCTTGTCCGATTTTCTTCTATTTATCTTAGTGAGTCTGCATTCTCAACGTACGAGTACAGGTAATCAGACACAGGAGTAAACTCTCTGTGTCTAGTAATTTGAGATACAATTAAATAAACTTCTCATAAACATTAAGAAAGTAATGAAAAAAATGAAAGAAAACTGAATGTTTGTTTTTCTTACACCACTTTCAGGCTAGTTGTGCTACGAAATATTTTTTACCAGTAATGGTGCTGCAAAGAAAAAAGTTTGAGAACCAATGATATACAGTAAGTATACTGTATATCATTGGTTCTCAAACTTTTTTCTTTGCAGCACATGTAAGTACATTAGATATGAAATTACACTTTACGCATGCTTAGACTTATCAAAAAATAAAAATAAAACGGTCATAGACGGATTAGGCTGCTGCTTAGATGCACATTGTATGTACAACACATACGTCATGCCGTCTCGATTAGGAATATAAACTAAATTTATACACATAAATTTCAACTCGCTGCCAGACAGACCGAAATATAGCAGCGGCTTGTCAACAGGTTTTGATTGGCACCCTTCAACTTAACAAAAGTATATAGATATACAGGCCTTAAATTAAATAATTTATTTGTGTGTTTACTTTTCTTTGAAATCGTAAACTGCCTTAAAATTTTAGTTAGGCATTTTCAAATCCGAATATTTTATTGCGTTAAAACATAAAAATAAATATAAATGATACACCATTGAAATCACAGAACCAGCACTCGCTGAAGCCCCGTATAATCAACGTGGCCAGCCACTGCGGTTTGCAGCCGCTGCCGGGCTTCGGGGCATACAGCGCGAGTAAAGCCGGCCTACTAGCATGGACACGAGCTTTACGGCTCGAACACCGAGCACACGGCTTAAGCGTCGTGGCTTTTGTTCCCGGTAAATAATAACATTTTATGTAAATAAAAATTATACATGTTTGTGGCAATCCTTAGATTGCTATACAAAGAGGTTTGCATAACAATTCAATGTTATACTGAAACAAACCTTCTGGTTACGTTTGTACAAACTGATAATGATTTGGGATCTATTTTCGATTTATAATTTATTTATTTCTTATATCAAGTTTTCTTCATAATTAACATTCAGGTTCCTGCCATAATGGACAATAATATAAACCCACTCCTAGCACGAGCCTCTGAGTTTAGACGAAATTAACGGGATTCCTTGTAGTGACATATTGCCATATAATCTGTAATTAAACATATTTTTAAAGAAATTTACTTAAATATTTGTAATAAAAACAAACATTTTTATTACAATTTTTTTATCAAAAGTAAAATACTTTTTTGTATTTATGAAAATTTTATCTATATAGAAATGATTAATATTCATAAACGTAATTATGCCAAGGATATCATGATAATTATTAAAAAATTAAAATATATTTTTTCAGGAGGTTTCGTTGCTTCCAGTAATATTCTATCAAATCAAAACCAATTTATAGAAGACATACAAAATAATGATTTACAAAATATCGTACACAAGGAAAATGTTATGAAACTGAACCAATATCTCAAAGGGGCTACAACACAAAACGCAAGATTCGATTCAATGAGTGACGAAAACATAATTGAATCATTTATGAAGGCTTTAACAGAAGACGATCCAAAGGAATTATATAAAGTGGAATCTTGGAGATACATGTTTTACTATAATCTGTTTAAACTGCCACTTCCTGAATATCTACATCACTGGCTTACTAAGAAGTTTCTCAATTTTCCGGAAATAGAATAAATATTGTAAATAAATATATTTAATAGCATTCTCTTTAAAATAATATATATTATAAAGTAGCTCTATGAAAATATTTATGAATGAAAAATCATTTCTTTATCCCCTCCTTATCCATTTTAAAAATTATAGTTAAAAAAAAAACAAAAAAACACACACTTTTATAAAAAATCAAACTAAAAGGTAAAAAATAATTTTCAATAAATTTAAAATTAAAGATAGTGGGATTAACAAAAAATTAATTTTATTGTAAAAAAATGTGGGGTACTCGTTGTCAATTGTTATTTTGAAAATATCTTAAAAAGCAACCACGCTTTTTTACAATAAAATTAATTTTTTGTTAATCCTACTATCCTTAATTTAAATTTATTGAAAATTATTTTTTACCTTTTAGTTAATTTTTTTATAAAAGCGTGATTTTTCGTTTTTTTTTAACTATAATTTATTTTTAACTTTTTAGTTTCATTAACTATAAAATAAAAGCGTGTTAATATAATTTATTTGTTGTCAATTCCCAATCGGTAAATGTTTTTTATTAATTTAACGCCATCTTCCGGTAGTGTTATTAATTAAACTCCAGGTAGCGTATCAGCAGAATTTTGAATTTTTGTGATTGAAAGTGGATAGAAATCGAGTCCGAAAATTTCGTTACATACAGGTCAAATTAATATAAAACGTGTAAAAAAGAGCAAAAAGTCACCGTCACCGTCACGCGGTGTGGGAACCCATCCAAGTACTGATCGCGCCCGACGGTGTTTAACTTCGGTGATCGGACGAGAACCAGTGCGAATGTCCGAAAACTCATTAATCCTCAGGATTCTGATAAGATAACATACAAACTATACAAATTATTGCATTGTCATCGGTCTTTTATATGAGTGCAAAATTTCAAATCAATCCGACGTTTTGAAGGGGGTGAAAATCACGTTCAAAAATTCCGTTACTTAAATAAATACCTACCAAGCTAATAAAAGCGTTTAAATTATTTGAGTTACTGTATGTAACAGACATCTGTATTAAAACTACACATTGAGCAGATATGAAAAAGGGTTATTTTCTTCTTCAAGGAGGAATTTTTCGATATAAATTTATTATTATATTTTTCATTACACTTGATTTCTGTAAATTTCTGAATAAATATAACTGCAGCTTTATAAATTTGTATAATGTTATAGCAAAATTTATTTTATGTATTTTTTTTTCGATTATTGGTTATTTTGTGTACTTCATTTCATTTTTTTCATCGCCACGATACCTTCTAGTAAGAATATAGCAGTAATGGTTTACCACAATCATCATGCAAACGAGAAAATATCCTCAACCAGAGAGGCTAAGATGGTAATGAAGATTGACATACATTATTTACGATGAAATATTTACTATAAAAAAATTAATTACATTTTTTATAGAGCTGTGCGGCTTTATCGTGGTGGGCGTTTAAAATCATATTTGTTACCTTATTCAATGATTTATAATTTAACTCAGTACGTAATAGCTGAGTGATGGATGCTACCAGAAGTAATTTCGTGAATATTAATTAGAATCTGTAATCGAAGCGCTCTATTTAGTCAATACTATTAAATATACTAAATCAATAATAAATATAAAATATATAGGTATATTGTTCTTTGTTAAATAATCTTCAGATTATACTCGCAATGGACCACTTTTTCGGAAATTATTAATTGCGAAATGCGAAGTGTAAAAGCCGGTAGAGAATAAATAGCACTAGAGCTTGATCTCACGTAATTTTTGCCTACCATTTTGACAAATTTTTATTAACTGCTTTTTTAATATCACAACTGTCAAATCTGTCAAAGTCAACGTATAAAGGTCTATAATCTATGGTCCATACATATTCCAAAAAACCAAATAACCAAATCAAAACAGCGTTGCCAGATGGGGGGGATTCCCTGCAAATTCGGGGATTTTTTCGACTTTGGGTGGGAAATCCGGGGGGAAAGATTCTTTGGGGGAACCTACGGGGGGAAAAATTAAGTTGGGAGTAATTTTGGAGATTTTTAAGTGCCAATAATTCGTCCACAGACAAAATTACCATCACAAATCGTTCATTAATAATTCAATTCATTCGTTCGTTCGTTACTATGCCACCTCTGTCTTTTTACTCATGTTGTAGTACACAACACATGTAGTAAACAACGTTTTTACATATTAACGTAGGTATTAGTATCGTATTTTATCATAAGTAGGTACATATGTTCTTCGAAAGGCAGCTGGCAGGAAGTGGATGCAAGAGACGAAGATCGGGCTCAGTGGCATGCTTTGGGAGAGGCCTATATCCAGCATTGGACTTGAATAGGCTGATGATGATGATAATGATGATGAGGTATGTTCTGTTGAGTACCAGGTTGTTATTATAGAAACTTTACTCGGAATGAAACTTAAGTAATCATTAATATCGTAATTATTGGACTTCAGAATATTTCAAAAAATAATAGTGTCCCTGTTTAGACATACTACGAGTATTTATAGCTACTTACTCAGTACATTCACATTTTATTTTTATGGAACAGATCATCCTGTTCATGATGATGTCCATCATGCCATCATATGTTTATAAAATAGAGATATACCAAGTCCTATCAAAAAATTACTTAAGTAAAGATGAAGTTGGTGGAGGCAAATTAAAAACTACGTTTGCATTGCATTATTTTCTTTTGTGATTTGATTATTGTGTGAATGGGCATTGATGTTGGCCGATGGGTGGTGGTACAATCTTAATTCACTGGAATGCACTAACTAATTGAGTATTGGTGTTGGTTAAATAAGACGAGTAAACTCATTAAGGTTTAGGTGAGCCATAGGTATCAGTCGTTTCATTGTCTGTCTGGCTTTCTGCTCTGCCGCCTCCTGCAGGAAACAGTAGCAGAGCAGGTTTAGTGGCTGTTTTGTACATCTGTCACTTGAGCTTATGCAGCATTTTATTTAATATTTGAAGAAACTCTAAAAATAAGGTAAACAATAAAGAATTATCTATCTAGCTACTTTTGCTATTTTATTTCTCTTTTTAAAATAAGTAAAAACTGTTCTGGGGATTTTTTTCCAAAAAGCTTATTTTCGGGGTATTTCGAAAAAAGTTGGGGGCAATTCACATGGCCATCTGGCAACACTGCCACAAACTGAATCTAAGAAGATTGAAACTGAAGTTGATTCCTAATCCATTCTTAATTCGTTACAAAATTTCTTAATACTGTAATACACGTATTGAACGATTTATCGCTCAAAGAAGTATTAAACAGACGTGACTTAAATTACAATGGAAATTCAAATTGGGCCAAACGCCATTGACGAGCCGGTAAGCAAGCTTTTATTGTACTAAATTAAATAAAAATCAACAGAATAGATTCATGAACAAAAAATTTCAATTTCAGAATATATTGTATACGCAGCAAAGGAAGATAAAGGTATTTGAAACGAATGATCCATTACCTAACAAAGGCTATAATTTAGTAACGAGCAGTAGTAAATACGGTCTTGTGTTTGTTGCTGTGCCCAATGGAACTCTTTCAGGTAATTATTGAATATAAAGTTTGCGATACCTTAAATTGTATGCATATAAAAATTTAACATCTCATTTTCGAACAAAGTATTGATCTTTTTTATTGTTGAGGAACAGCAGACAGGCTGGCGGCCCACTTAAGAGTAAGCAGTTACAAGTCAAGATATTATGATACCCTAGGCAAATAATTTATTTATCCGTGCAGGAGCGGAGAAAGAATACTAACCCCTGCGGCCGGGGTCGGCCTGTCGTAAAAGACGACAAAACAACCCAACCTAGCTACGTGGTAGGGCCCCAAACCCGTCTGGATGGCGACCACCTTTGGTCTTAAGTATGCCGCCATAATAACCTTGTGTTGTGTTCCAGCATTAGTGACCCAAGTTCCTATACCCTTATAGGACAGCACCAAGTTCGCGGTGCCACTGGCGTTGCTAACACTCATAGGCGATGGTAACTGCTAAATTCTAAGCAGGCCATCAGCCTGTCAGCTGTCCCACAGCAATAAAAAAAAAATAGTTCTATTCCAACCATACTCTTCTGTCTTTGGCTAAATAGTGAATAATGGTTTGTTCAGTAGATATTAAAAGGTACTTAGTAGCTTAGTACTATCACACTTGGAGACCAGTTTAGGTGTTATGAGTTTGAATGGCACTCAATATGCCATCATAGGACATTACACAGTTTTTATTGCTTACTGATGGTGATGGAAACCTGAATACTGAGAAAAGAGTGATGGATATATTCGGGTATATCCAATATGTGTTATCTGTCTGGTTATTTCTATAATTCAAGTGCTGTGAGCAATTGAAGTCATAGATTTATTACTACTTGCAGTCTATCAACTTAATCAACTGGTTGACAAGGAATCCGATCCTCTACATGTATCGATAAAATTAAATGAAATACCAACCCACATTGCTTGCAGTTGTGATCAAGAGTTGTTGTTAGTGACTGGTGGACAACTGCTATCCTTTTTCAGAGTTGTCGACTTTCAAAATCAGGTAAGAGAAATATGTTTTATTCAATAGTTTTTAGAGAGGTTTTACAGTTTATTCCAGTATAATTTGCTTTGTACAATTCATTAAATTTTACACTCTATTCTAATTTTATCTCATCCAATTGGACCCAAATTCCTGTACCCTTATGGGACAGCAGCGTGTTTGCGATGCCACTGGTGTTGCAAACACCCATAGGTGATGGTAACTACTAAATTCTACGCGACCGTCAGCATGTCTGCTGTCCTACAGCCATAAAAAAATCTTATTTTATTAACAATATAAACTACAACAATTTGTCTATAGACATCATGTTTTAAGCACTGAGGAGGAGCTAGTGGTTCTCATCATGTGTTAGTGCCCAATCATTTTGAGGACATTTTCTTTTAAATTTTAATAAATTTTTACAATGGCTATCTGGAAACTAACTTCAAAAGGAATATAGTTCTAGCAATAATATGAGTAGGGTTGTAGACTAAAAATTTAGCTATATAGCCTAGTTTTAATTTTCGTTAAGCAATGTCACACACTAGATTCTCCTACAATAATTAGAATATGTTTAAACCAATTTTTGTGTCCTATTTCTTACCAAATCTAATTTGTTTCTAGAATGTATCCCCAATACTGTCAATCAAGACTGATGTTGATCCCTCAACTTTTGTGTCATCTTTACAATGGAACTTTTGTGTGCCAGAATCGGTTGCAATTGCCTTCTACAATGGCACTCTCCTAGCTTGCAATGTTAATAATGGCCAAGTGAAGAAAGTTCCATCCAAAGCAAGGTATATATGTATATACTATTACTATTTATTTGTTTTTATTACTACTAGTTTTTATTATTCGTGCAGGAGCAGAGAAAGAATACTGACCTCTGCAGCCAGGGTCGGCCTGTCGTAAAAGGCGACAAAACAACCCACCCTAGCTAGGTGGTAGGGCCCGTCTGGATGGCGACCACCTTTGGTCTTAAGTATGTCGCCATCATAACCTTGTGTTGTGTTCTGACATTAGTGACCCAAGTTCCTGTACCCTTATGGGACAGCAGCATACACCCATAGATGACGGTAACTGCTAAATTCTAAGTGGGCCGTCAGCCTGTCTGCTGGCCTATAGTAATAAAAAAAGTTACTGTGGAACAGCAGGCCTAGCCTAGCCACCTAACCTAGATAGCCTATAGATGTTTGTGATGCCAGGGGTATTGCTAGTATGCTCTCTCCTAGTCCCTCTTAGTGGAAGAGGGACTAGAATCTCTTGTGCACGAACATAACACAAGGTTATTATGTCGGCATATTTAGAGACCATGTGTGGTTGCAATTCAGACGATCTTAGAGCCCCACAACATAGCTAGGATTGTTTTATCACCATTTACTACAGACCTCCCCCGGCCATAGGGTTCAGTATTCTTACATGCTTGAAGGAGAAGAATTAGACTCTATTGTAAATAAACATAGTAAACAGATGTAAAGAATTCATATTAAGCTAAAGATATTGACAAGCAGTTAGTTTGGGTTCATAGAGATTTTATTTTATTATTGCAATTCTTTAGAATATGTTTTTAAGATAGTTTCTTTAGGAGATGAAAATGTGTATCAAAATGTGTATCGCAGGGCATTTCCCTAAATAAATAATACACATACACCCAAAACACAGCACTCTACTTGCATAGCAAATATTTTCCCCTTGTGGGTATTAAAACCACAGACAACCATGCTTTTACATAGACACTGAGCCAAACTGACAGTTTGGTCAATAAAGATGTGTTGGCACAAAAATGTCATAAGCATAGACAAATGTTGAACAATATTACAGCTACAGTTTTCTTTGGGTGTGTTCTTAAATATTAAGGGTTTCAGAACCCTTGTTGGTTCATAATAATTCCCGCTTAACCTTCAAAACTAAAATTGGGCAAACAAATTTGTACCATTTGCTGAAAGAGAAATCAATTTTATTATATTATATACATAAACTAATTGACCCAGCAAACATTGTTCAGCCATATGAATAAAAAACTATTGTTTAGCCTATTGGCTATGTCCTTCTCCAAGGTCCAATCTATGACTATATTGAAATGCATCAAAATTGATTCAGCAGTTAACTCTTAATGGTTTTTGCAGTGCATGCCAGAATACAATTTGCTCGCATATGGCAGAATTTTTCCTACTTACATGACACTTATCGTTATTTTTGGACAATTCACACAATATCTTTATAAATTATAGCCTATGTGTAATTCTGATTTATAAGCTATATTATTGTAGTATCATTAAAATCCATTCAATAGTTTTTGCGAGAAAGAGTAACAAATATCTTCTTCTTTCTTTATATTTATGGCTCCAATGCATTTGGCATTGATTTTGCCAATGTCTATGTTATTAATAAAAGTGACAGGTTAAATGTAGCAATAGTATTAGAGAAATATGGGCGGTAAATTGAAATCTGAGATCCTGAGGAAGAAGCAAGTTAGTATTAAATGTATATATGTAGCCTTATAAGTAAATATTGTTAGTAATTAAAAAGTTAGAAAGTGTATATATTAGCTTAGAGTGCACAAGTGTTATGAAGAAGTTTACATTAATGGGGCGCGGGATTTGTTTTGGTCATATATAGGGGTCGATATCTTTGAACAATGGAAGAATAATGAAGAATGGAGTTTCCTTCATCAAGTCCACACTCACACAAAGAATGATCACAAATTCTAATTTTAGCTAAAAAGACAGGGGAACACACCTGTCCAAGGAGAAAATGTATAATTGTGGACATAGCCTTTTTTGAGAGGGACTGGTAGCGTGCAAACCAGGGTTTGCTAAAGTTTATATTAGGTTGCAGAGAACCATAATGCTGACCGACAATTGTTCTAGCATACACAAAACTTTGGCGTTTATAATATTAGTAAGTATAAATCTAATTTGCTCAGATGTATCTGCTGGAGTCCAAAAGGAAAGCAACTAGTGACAGGCAATAGCGATGGTACCCTCTGTCAATACAAGCCAGATCTAACCCTTGCAAAAACCATTCCTGCACCAAACCTGTTTAATGGTGCTATGACAGAAATACTTGCTGTTTATTGGATATCAACATATCAATTTGCTGTTGTGTATAAAAATGCAAATGAGAACAGTAGACCAGGTATGTGAAACTTTTTTTACGATAAATACAGTTACAATAGATATGTACAATAATTTTGCATTTCTTAGTTACTAAATTGACGACGTCCTGGCGTAATGGCTAACGTACGTCGGTATGCTTGTGGAGGTCACGAATTCGATTCCCGTTCAGCGTCTGGGTGTTTATGTATAATAAGTATTTATTTACAAAAAGAAGTATATACCAGATATATATATATATATATATATATATATATATATATATATATATACATATATATATATATATATATATATATATATATATATATATATATATATATATATATATATATATATATATATATATATATATATATATATATATATATATATATTATATAAGTATATATGCCCACTTAATAGTAAGCACCGTCACCTATGGATGTTTTCGACGCGAACAGCACTACTGATACGCAACCTAGGTTTCTTATGTTGGAACACAAGGTCATTATGGCGGCATATTTAGAGGCAATGGGTGGTTGCCCTGTAAACAGGCTTGTGGTTCTACCAAGCTACGGTTCTTTTGTCACCTTTTATGACAGGCCGCCCTCAGTGCAGGGGTAGCTTACTTAGAGAACAGTAGGTGTTTGCTCAAGGACGTTGTTACCGGGGAGGCGTATAGGCGTATCCCTGGCTCTTAAGTGTAAGCTTCAAATGCAACCGTGTTGAAACACTTGTAGGTAGGTTAACCAATATGTAGGGTTTATACGCTTAATGTGAGTTCAATATATAAGTATTAATTTTTAATTAGTATTAATGTAATGTTGTTTGTTGTTATTGTGTTATAAGAAGCTGATTGTTTTAGCTGTCACTATTATCAACACACCCAAGGCTGGTCAATCCACTTGCGTCAACTATGAGGATGTTTGCTATAGTATGGGAACTAACAGACCATACTATTACTATCTTCTCGGAATACCAATTTGGTAAGTAACAGTAGTTTTGTTATTTTTTTAATATTTATATGAAAACATTAAGAAGTTAATGTTTTAATATATAACTGTTCATGAATAAATGACATTTGATTTGAATATATTAATATTTATGCACTATGGTGGGCCATGTTGTTATCAAGCATATGGTGTGTTGACAATTTAAAAATACTTTTGCAACCATGGAGAGGAAATTTGCAATTCAAGGAGGCAAAGGAATTGCAACGTCTGTCTGTTTGGGTTATGGCATTGAGACATATAAATATTATAGTACTAAAGTCATTTTTTTTCTAGATTAGAAAACTAGCAGATAGATTTAGTATTGAAAAAAAAAATAACTATGAAAATATTTAATGAAATAAAATCTAATAATTTAGAAAATAAAATGAAATAAATGTTATTTCACTTATGAGTATAATTACACTAATCATTAATGGTATAAATAAAATGCGAATTAAATTTTATTTGGGCTCTTATCTTTCTTTCTTTCTTTAATATTAAAGATAAAATATGTATAATTATGGTTAAATAAATATGTAAAAATTATATTTTATTTGACAATGTTGGTAATTGTTTTAGGAACTTAATTCTCGCCTCATCGTCTAATAGTATGGAGCTAGCCACTCTCGGATCAAAGGATGGTTCCAACTGGATTCAATGGAGTCAGGTAATTTCTCTTTTAATTTATTAAAATAATGTTTTGTATAAAATATCCTATTCCATATCGCGCATTTGATCCGTTAACTTGTTTTCACGGTCTTATAATAATTTATTCAAATGAAGCTATGTACTCTTGTATATCTGTTTAATTTAGCTCTCTTGGAACTATATTTAATTTTGCCTGCTAGTTGGCGCATCAGTTGAATAATCACCAAGACTGTTGCACTTTTTACTTTTCGGGATAAAGGACAAGTCCTCATTTCTCGACCCCTGAAAGAGGTCATAACATTTCCAGAAATTCTTGCATAATGGATGTGCTTGTTTTTATACTAAATTCAGTTTTAATAGCGGTTACAATTGTCATTTTTTATTTTATGTTTCAAACTATAGGTACTAAATTCTTTTTACCTAACAAATATTTTAAATTTATCCGTGCCGGGGTGGAGAAAGAATACTAACTTCTGCGGCCGGGGTCGGCCTGTCGTAAAAGGCGACAAAACAACCTACTATGTGGTAGGGCCTCAAGCCCTAAGTATGCCGACATAATAACCTTGTGATGTGTTCCGGCATTAGTGACTCAATTTCCTGTACTCTTATGGGAGAGCAGCGTGTTCGCGATGCCACTGGCGTTGCAAACACCCATAGGCGACGGTAACTGCTAAATTGTAAGCGGGCCGTCAGCCTGTCTGCTGTCCTACAGCAATAAAAAAATACTTTTGAATTTTTACTATAAAATTTTAATAGGCTGAGCTGAATTTTGCAACCTTAATCACATTTTATTTTTAATATTAGCTAAATCGACACCACATATTTACAAGGAGGCCGGAACAAATTGAATTCTCTTCAATATTTTAAAAATGTTTTTGTACTTTAGGGGCTGTCCATTAATCACGTGAGGCTTGAAAGGGTGGGGAGGGGTCAATAAAAAATCACGAAATATCACGTGTATTTATTTTTTCGGCAAACGCGTACAAAATCGAATTTAGCACTGTGCCAACAACTGACTTACAAGATGCTTATCCAGTTATTGGTGTTGAAAAAAGTCTTGCTAATCCGTGGTCCGAGGATACTGTACATGAAATGATGTTCATTGTTCATATATTAGTAAAAAAAAGTTTTTCGCATTTCTTTCATTATTTTCATGTCAGTCAAAAACAACCTGCAACCTTTCTGTCTACCTCTAAACGTTATTATTGTAGTCTTTAATTTTCTATAATAAAATTAGATGATACTTAAAACTAAGATCTTTTGTAGGGGGGGGGTAGTCTTAAACCTCACCATGTATCACCAAGGGGGAGGGGGGGGTTAAAAAATTAAAAAAAAACATCACGTGATTAATGGACGGCCTCTTATATTTTATTAATACAACAGCCTGACGAAGCTAGACCAGACTTGCCGCTGACTGACGAGAAGCAAGAAAGTTACCCTGTTGGTGTATGTATTGATACGTGTGGTATTCATCAACTTCCGTGGGGTAAGTTTTCTTAATGCCCACTAATATTTGATCCATTTTAGCTGACCACATTATAAGTGTGAATAGTATTAAATATGAAACTAATATAAATAATGATATATCCTCTAATTTAATAACATGGTATATCCCATCTGGCCTTCAAACAAAAAGAAAAATTCCATGAGTTGAGGTGATCCAAGTCTTAGTTGCTTTAAGTTTTTATGCCTACGATGAATTGAATTATTCTGAGATATAAATCTCACTCGAGGATCAACATCAAACAAATGTTCGTTTGTTAGTATGAAATTGACCTTTTTTCATTGATCTTAGACAATTTTTCACGTTATATGCATAATATCTGTGTACAAACGAGAATAGTGATTCATTTGTCGCCTTTTACTTTACTGTTGTCTATGAAAGATAATTTATTATAAGCATAATAACGTGCCTATAAGTTTCACTGCTGATCTTTGCCTTCTCTCTAGTTGACGGAAGAAAATACTGGAAGGAAACCGATATCGCTAGTGTAATCAATAATTCGTCTTAAACAAACGTAGCACATGGCATGCAGTACATTCGATATTATTGTATACAGCACTCATGAGCATATTTATTATACAATATCATTTCATCTTACAGGTGAGAATGAAGTCCTTCCGCACATGCCACTATTACACATAGTGTCCCAATCGGGCCTTTTGACTACCTTCAATATAATCAACCTGAATAAGGATTCCGCACCCGTTTGCACTGCTCCACAGCTGCTTACTTTACCCGCTGATACTATGACCAGGTACAATATGGTTTGACTTTGTTAATTATTTATTTTATTTTATAACCATTATCATACCTCTGGAAAAATAGCCTTTCTCTCCCGGTTGCATTATAATATTACTATTTGGAGCTTTAGGCACTAAATTTGAGGATTGTGACGGACCTCAGAGCATGTGTGCTTTTCTTTAATAATAGGTATATATGGAATAGATCTTTGCTTTATACAGTTTCGCCTGTCGTCATACCTGCTCGTCCCCGAAAAATAACCATGTATTTCGCCCATTGCTTAACAGACTGCACCGCTGGTAGAAGATGGACCTCAAAAAGTTTGATGATATCCGGGATATTTCAACAAGTCGAAATGTTTGCAGGGGTACGGGTACCATTCTCGTCCCGAGTCGAGGGTTTTTAGCTTTAATATGTATTTATATACTAGTATAGAAATAAAAGTATATATATAATATATCTATATATGCCCGAAAATCCTCCAATAACTGGTCCGACCAAGTGGCCAAAAAGCTGGGCAAGTGAATCACAGACGCCCTAAACCAGACAGAGAGCAGTGGAAGCGGTGTTGTCGTGATATCAGCGACTCGTTACTGTGACTAAGATTCAATTAGCCTATCCTACTTCAAATAAAGGTTCTGTCTGTCGTGATTTATTATTTGTACACTAGTGGTCGCCCAGTGGTCGAAATTCGACCATAATTCATTGAATTTTTGAGTTTAAACTTTATTGGGGTTCTTTTGTCAAAGGCTATATAACCTCTATAATCCAAAGCTTCATCATAGCTACTCAGTTAATTTGCTATTTTTCTACATCAGTTTGAACAGCATCACTGTAAAACTTCAAAATGTTTTGCATTTCAAAACCTGCATTGTATATCTGTTTTGTAACCATATTTTCGCATTCAGTAATCACTATTTTCACAAATAGGCAAGAATAAATCAATTCAGATTACTTCTACACCATTTTCTTTATGCGTGAGCAATATGTTTTTCACAAATTATAAATAATTAAATACAAAAACAATTCCAAAGTTTAATTCCTTGTTATTGTCAATTTTGACATTCAATGAGATCAAAGGGAATATAATCACTTAAGCCTATAGACAATTAATGTTAATTGAATAAATATATTTTAATAATAATTTTAATAATATTATTATTTATTAATTAATTAGTTAAATATTTATTAATGTATATTATGAATTTAAATATTATATATTAAATTATAACAAAATTAACCTTGTAATAGTCTTTACCAGGCTATAAAATCTTATAAAAAAACAAAAGCGTAAGGATGTGTATCATTCGAGAAGTAGTGTGTTTAAATTTTATTTTAATTTAATGTATTTCTAATGGTGTTTAGGAAATAAGTTTTCTGCGCTTCTCCTCCATATAAACTTTAACTGTGTCAAATATCATACTCCTCTGTCCGCGCAATTTTGGTAAAAATGGGTACAAAGTTTTCGTTTCACGTATTAATATATAGATTATTATTTTACATATTGATAAGAGATCATATTCAATTTAATAAATATTAAATTTTAAGTTGAATTAAAAACAATTTTGCAGAGAAATTGTGAATGACAACACTACATCGCCAGCACAAGTCCAAGCAAATACGATGCCTATACAACAAAAGGTAAAAAATATCTAATTTTATATCACACTTAAATACTTAATCATTTCATTGACCGAATCGATTGTAATTGATAAATCATAAATGATCGAAAGTGGACCATATTAACTTTTACTTATTGCTGAGCAATGGCAGACAGGCTGATGGCCCACTTAATATTAAGCATTTACCGTCGCCTATGCTGATGTCAGCGACGACAGGGGCACCGCGAACACTGCTGTTCGCATATACGTACATGAACCTGGGTCACTAATGGTAACACAACACAAGGTTATTATGGTGGTATACTTAAACAACATTGCCACCGTCCATCTGATTGCCATCCAGATGGACAGAGCCCTTACACGTAGGTAGGGTTGTTTTGTAGCCTTTTACGACAGGCCGATCCCGGCCGCCGAGGTTAGTATTCTTACTCGACCCCCGCACCGAGAAAATATATTGCAGCGACAAAAGATGTGTAATTGCCATTTTCCGATAATTGTTTATGTATGCATAAAATAGCAGTTTAGCTATCTTCCCGTTTTATGCCCACTACAAGCATCTTCAGAAGTGATAGAGTGGTTATTCCGACCTTGACAAATACTTTAATTTAGGGTTTCGAATAATACTTGAATCGAATACCCCTGTATTTGATTCGAATTATAAATTGGTTATTCGAATAGTTAAAATAATTGAAACAATTGTTTTATTCTATTTGACAAAATAAAATGTTAATAATTATTTGTAAGTGACATCCACTTTTTTTAAAATAAATATATCTGATTATTTTTTCAATAAAATTATTTCAATGATTTTCTATAGAATGAGAAAGTTCGTCTTGAATAATTAGAATATTCGCGCATCCGCACTTATTGCAATTTGTAATATATTATTAAAGTTTTTTTTTATATACATAAACTTCAGGTAGAAACAACACAACAAAGCGTGATATCACAATATGTGCCTCTAACAAGCCAGTTTAGTGCAATACAAAATGTTGAATCAAATAATCAAAGTGGGCAAACGAATCAAACATTCACTCCAGGTATGTAATAAAGGGTTCACTTAGTTTTGAAACATAGATGTTGGAGGAATTAATTGTGGATTTGTATTGCTGTGAGACAGCAGACAGGCTCAGCTTAGAATTTAGCAGTTACTGTCGCCTATGGGTATTTGCAATCAGTGGCATCGCGAACACGCTGCTGTCCCATAAGGGTACAGGAATTTGGGTCACTAGTGTCGGAACACAACACAAAGTTATTATGGCGGCGTATTTATGGCCAAAGGTGGTCGGCATCCAGACGGGCTTGGGGCCTTACCATGTAGCTAGGGTTGTTTTGTCGCCTTTAACGACAGGCCGACCCCGGTCGCAAAGGTCAGTTTTCTTTCTCCACCCCTGCACGTATAAAAACTTAAGAAAATTTACTTCGGAATCCCTTGCGATGTTTATAAAGTGCACCAGCTGACGGTCCTAGTGAGACTAATTACACTTCAGTAGGTTATTATGTTATATATATGTTACCTATATATAAATAAGCAAATTAATACTCATCAGGAGATCTCTAAAACTACAGCCGATTGACTTAAAATTTAGCATAGTTACTCTCATTTTGTGATGTAGACGCTCACTAAGAACGAATTTTACAGAAACCCTATCTGTAATGTAATATATTAATTTATATATCGTAACGTGTACCGGGTCGGCCAGTATATGTATATAAGGAATATTTTGCTATCGAGGTACCTAAGGTGTGTGGAACGAAATGATCCACAAAGTAACAGGCTTGTTATTATTATTAATGACAGGTCTAGTTCAGTTTTATACGTTTCTGCCAATTCCATATTTCAAAACTTAATACGGTCTTTGACATGTTCTGATGAACAATTAATATTGTATATATTAATTATACTATACCATTTGCTTGTCTCCTGTATAAGATTTCAATGGAACTCTTTTTGCAGCATCTCCAGTACAATTCCACCAACAACCAAGTCCACCACAATATCCTATGGTAAGTTTTCTAATCCTGCAAATTAGATGCATTTATTTTATCCGTCTTATCTGGAATTCTGTTTCTCTTATGTTTCGCGAAGTAAATATGTTTTGCTGTCTCCTTTCACTCTTCTCTATTGTTATAAGTAAACGTAATTAGATAGTAAATAGAGAATAGTATTGTGAGTAGGTTAACCCAACTCTACTTACTAGTAGAGTTATTAGTAACGTTCTTACATGTAATTTTTTTTACTTTTTATTGTAGGCTCAACAGAAACGAGCCTCGGAAACACAAACAGCATCCCAAATTCAAGAGAATGCAGCATTAATGGCTGAACAAGAGAGACTGAACAAACTGAAAGCAAATCAAGAATTGAACAATATGTTAATCAAGGAAGTCAATGACTTCCAAATGGAATTATACAAATTTACGTTAAAAACAAGAGAAACACAAGCTCGGGTATGTATTTTGCCAGTCCAAATTGTAAATAACAAAGCTTAATTTCTTCAGTTGAAATTAATAATAATGGGTTAGTTAATATTGTATCTATTTATCTATTCCATCAACATTTTGTGCTTTGTCGAAATAAAAGTGGAATAATCATACAATTTCGGTGCAGGGGCGGAGTAAGAACACTAACCCCTGCAGTCGGGGTCGACCTGTCATAAAAAGCGACAAAACAACCCTGGTTACGTGGTGTGGCCACTAGCCCGTCTGGATGGCACTACCCTTGGCATAGGCCAATGTATAGGCTATAAGTATGTTGCCATTATAACCTTGTGTTTTGTTTCGGCATTGGTGACCCAGGTTCTTGTATCCCGTGTCGCGAATATCCATAGGCGACGGTAATTGCTTATTAGTAAGTGGTCCCCCAGCTTGTCTGCTGTTCCTCATCAAAAAAAAAAAAAAAAAGAAAGGCTCAGTTATGTTGTCAGGAAATCGTACACTGCTTGATCGTTTGCCTTTTCTATCCAGTCCTGAAACAAACTTACGCAAGTTGTGAGCTCATTTGTTCTATCAACGTGACCATCCCACTGTTACTTAAGTTTACATATTATCCTTGACATAAATCTTGTCCATATTATAAACAACCAAAATGAGAGACTAGTCAATTTTCCTATTCTGTAGATCAAACTTATTTATTGTCCTGGCCTATTTATTGCCCTTTTTTATGCTAAAGAAAGAATTATTGTATTAAAAGAGCTAAATTTTACTATTACCTAAACAATATTGTGTTTACTTAATTGCATATGAATTAGCGTAAGGAGCAATTCATTAGTTGCTTCTAATGGGAATGCGAATGAAACACTTTCTTTAAAAACAAATTCTATATATCATTCCTATATCTTACTTCTATGACATTTCGTCAACAGTTGCAACGTGATATCGAGTCGATTAACGCAAATTTCAACGTAAACCTAATGGACGCTGAGCAGTTGAAGAAGGAATGTTCATTGGACGAGTTGAAAGCGGACATTGTGCAGTTGAAGCTCGAACTGGTTCGCGCGTGCGCTGTTATCGCAGAAGCCAAAACTTACGCAGAGTTAGTGTCTTTAATTCATATAGTTCACTGGATGTCAAATCATAATTTCTCCTATTTCATCCCCTTCAAGTTTCATTTTCGCGGTAAAAAATCCTTCTCCAGGGTCCAATCTATCGCTATACTGAAGTTTGTTAAAAATGGTTCAGTGGTTTAGACATGAAAATGTAACAGAAAAAGTTACTTTTATCTTATCTTATATCTTTAAACGAGCAATTCTTGTATATATATATTTGGAATCTCGGAATCGGCTCCAACAATTTTCATGAAATTTAGTATACGGGGGGTTTCGGGGGCGATAAATCGATCTAGCTAGGAATCATTTCTAGAAAATGTCATTTTATTCGTTTTTTTTTATTGGAAGAAAAATAACAAAAAGGTGGCGTTTGTGTAGTCCCAATTTAAACTGAAAAATTACTCTTCCTGACATCTGTCGGCGAATAATAATACTATTTTTTTTAAATTGCTTTAACGACACAACAACACTAAAGCTATTCCAGCAGATGGCATTGTTAAGTAACACGAAGTCAATGAGTGTTTGCTTTGAGGTTAGACTAAGAAAATCAATTGTTAATTTCCAAAAAACACAATTTATAAAAAAAAATACGCAAAGCTCGGTCATCCAGCTGGTATTTATAATATTAGTATGGATAGTAAAAATCTGCGCCATTATTCCTTAAGCAACTTCGTTGTCTGAAGACATATATATAGATTGATGCTCTTACAACTCAACTAGTGTTAACTCTAAAATGTATTTTAAAATAATACGATAAAAATAATTAACTCTTCATTCTTTCCAGAACTTATATAAAAACTAACATTGGTTGAACATAATAATATTGAAAAAAATGACAATTTCTTTTCATCAAGTAAATATAATAAAATAAATGAATGAATCTTTTAGGACGAAGGATGATCACCAATGGAGTCTAACCGATCCGTTGACAAGTAAACGCGTGGCATCTGTGAAAAAACTCGCTTATTACGTACAAACACAATTATGCCAGGCCCAGAAAGCGCTAGACTATAAATGGAAAGAAATTGAATCCAGAGATCCGAATCTCAAGTGAGTATAAATAGCTTTTAATGTGAAATTTTTAACCACTAGCCATTTTTTGGATATGTGAGGTCAACATAAATTAGAAATAAAACCTACAAATTCCAGCCTAAGCTGAACCCTATTTCATATGATTGATGATATAAATCTGAGGTCAACTTAAATTGGAATATAAAATTTCCTAAACTTATCACTTTTAACTAAAACCATTTTTTTTTCTTCTAAAATAAAAATAGCCTAAATTACTCCTTGTTACATCAGCTATCTGCCAGTGAAAGTCCCGTCAAAATCGGTCCAGCCGTTTCAGAGATTAGCCGGAACAAACAGACAGACAAAAATTGTAAAAAATGTTGTTTTGGTATATGTACCGTGTATACATCCAAATGCACTTAGTAAAGAGTTATTTTAATATTACAAACATACCCCCCAATTTTATTTATTTGTATAGATAATACATTTTTTATTTTATTAATTAAAGGCCTGGCCAGCGTATGATCAGACCAATACTCGATGATATCTACCAACCGTTGGTGAAGCAACAGGAGATCTTGAGTCAGCAACGAGCAGTCCTGCATACTTTACGAAATACTCTTAACCAATGTGACATCCCACCTAAGTTCAAGTCGACCATGATCAGGAGTACGCCACTTAAAAACAAGTAAGCAAATGAACTGCTAATCTAAATACTTCTCCATCCATTCATCCATCCATTTCTTCATAGTTGTCTAGTTTTTCTCTGTACAAGGGCGGAGTGAGAATACTGACCTCTGCGGCCAAGCCCGTCTGGATGGCAATTGCCCCTGGTCTAGAAGTATGCCGTCATAATAACCTTGTGTTATGTTTCAGCATTAGTGACCAAGGTGTCAATATCCCTATTCGAACAGTAGCGTGTTCGCGGTGCCTCTAGCGGCTCAAACATCTATAGGCGACGGCAACTGCTTACTATTGTGTGAGCCGTCAGCCTGTCTGCTGTTCCTCCTGTTACGTTAGAATGCATAACAAGAAAGAACATTCGTAATGTTTTAAATGTTATGATATGAAAATATTTGAATTGGATATATTCTTGAATCCGTATAGGGGCGGAGAAAGAATACTCACCTCTGCGGCCGGAGTCGGCCTGTCGTAAAACGCGACAAAACAACCCTCCCTAGCTACGTGGTAGGGTGTCCCAAGCCCGTCTGGATGGCGACCATCTTTGGTCTTAAGTATGCCGCCATAATAACTTTGTGTTGTATTCCGGCATTAGTGACCCAAGTTTCTGTACCCTTATGAGACAGCAACGTGTTCGCGATGCCACTGGCGTAGCAAACACATATAGGCGACGGTAACTGCTAAATTCTAAGTGGGTTGTCAGCCTACCTGCTGTTTTACAGCATTAAAAAATTCTAAGAGAATCTTTGTCAAGAAAAAAGAAGTATTAGAGTAGGGCTTCGGCACAGGATTGACCCTATGTTGATACTCAGTAAAACTGACATAATACTAGTAGTGATAAAATCCTTTCTACCAACCTGTAAATTTAATACACATAGTTATTTACTTTAAAAAAAGCATGAACTTTCCTGTACCATTTTGATTATTTTAGACACAAATTTTATCTATAATAAAACACCTTTGTGTTTGTTAACACTACTAAGTATCGCCATATCCATATAACATTAAATGTACAGCCTTGTACTACACAAGCCTGGAACAACGTGCGTGAATTCATTTAGAACGGCTGAAATAATTGTCACATCAAGTATTACTCGGAAGACGGTCCATAGTTTACGGCCAAGCCGAAACTGACTAACATCGTCCTGCGCGGCTTTAGTAAGCCACGCCCCGTCACCATATGTTGACTTTGCAGACTACCCGGTTATCTTCACTCGTTTTTAATATGTTTAGAAGTGGGTAGTTCCCATTTATAGATATTTTATTATTGTGTTTTCAGAGAACCTTTAACAAAGTTGACAAAAAAAATTCTAAATATGAACATTGAATCCAAACCTAAACAAGATACCCCACAATTGACATCCCAAAAGCTCGATGCACTACGAGATTTTCTGTCAAACCATAAGACTATAAAAATTAAGCCTGTTAATGTAGAATTAAGACAACAGTTGGCCAACATGAAAATAAGTTATGAGGAAAGTTTGAAGGAAAAAGAAATTGATATAAATAGTATTTCAAGTTATTCAAATAATAGTAATCTATCTGAAAATTCCAAAATAGAGATGCCTGCGCAATTTAAATTTGAACCACCAAAGCAACCAAGTAAGTGAAAATTTTACTCTTGATCTCTATTATAACTATATATTTTTTATTAAATTATCTAATTCAAGTGATACCACATGTGACGCGACTCACAGACTTACGAGTTACGTCACGAATGTGGGGGACTATAATGTGATATTGCCTATTGACTGCACTATGTCCATATATAACACTCGCTGATGTATATCTGTATGTCGCCCACACTCGACCGTAGTAAAGAAACCAACGTCAATCCGGACTGGAATATTATCTGTGGAATACGTCCCGGCTCTCTAGGAGGTAGCTTGCGTTCACTCTGGTTTATGATTGCCTGTGATAGAGGAATTTTATTTGTACATATATAGTACCATATATACCAATATGTATACCAACTCCAAACCGATACCGAGCTCTTAAATTGTCCTGAAAATGACCAACAGCTCCATGGACATTGTTCAAGGCACTTAAGTAAAAAAATGTAAAATTGTTGCGGGCGAAAACAGAAGATGCCACTTACTAAATAAAAACCATTTCCTTATATCTTGATTTTCAATTCATATGTGTACTTACTACTAATTCAATTCTTATTCCGACGAAATATTTATGTTATCTGGAAATAATTCTGACTCGGTGTATGTATCTCCGTACTGGAAATTTGTCTTTAAACAATAAATATAAATTAAATTCGGAATCTTAGTAAGTTACATATTAATACTCCTGTTTTAGCACCAGCACCTATTGTGAAGGTTTTGCCGAAACCAGCGATGGTCAAACCATCGCCTTTTAGCGCACCATCATTTACTCCAGTCAATAATAACATGAAACCATTTTCGCCTGGAATTGCCAATGTCGCGAGGACATTGTTTGTTGATGGTAAGTTACATAGTTATGTTAGTTGGTTATAAAAACATTGACGACCAGGCCTAAGAAGATATGAATGGCCCGTCTTGATCTATAAAAACCTTACTTATTTTCTGCCCATTTGGACAAGAATAGTTTAGTGAGGCGTTAGCCATTAGTTCATGTAAGACATGTCATATTCAATATAAGATTTATTTTGAAAGTAAGAATAGCGGATATGATCACTGGAACAAGCATAAGCAATGGTTTTTTTTTGGAGAAGCTATTGGTTTTCTGAGAAAGGCAATAATCGAGAGAAAAGTAGAAGTAAGGCAAATAGGCCTCCATTTCTGTAGTCGAAATAGTTTTTTTTCTACTCCAGAAATGAGAATAGCATTGCTTTTGAAGTTTTAGTAGTCAAAAATGAACCGCAGACTCTTAAAAAATAAGCTTGGATTCGAACACTGATAATAATGGAACCATGCGTTTCTCACAACTAATTAGAATGCCGAAAATCTAAAAATCCCGACCCATAATTTCATTTAGTGAGTTAGTTATCACGTTCTTCTTTGTTATAGTCCATTTGCGTTAAGAAAATAGTGAGTCATTGTTGTCCGCCGGCCTAGCCCCGCCCCTCGACCAATCAGGTTATCATTTCCGAACGATGATATACCGTCAGCTGGTCACTGTGAACATAGTTTTTTAATTTGTTGTGACCTGATTGGTCGGAGGCCGGGGCTAGGCCGGCGGTACATGATGACTTACTATTTTCTTAACGCGAATGGTGTATAGTTAAAGTTATGATACGTTTGCTGCCTATTCAAAATTTATGATATTGAATAAGTAAATAGAAATTGTAATATGTTAAATTTAAAGATGAGCCGCCAAAGCCAGCCCAACCAACTCCACAAATTCAAGCACCACCCAAACTTGTTCCACTGCCAGATTCACCGACAGACACCCGCAGTGTTCTCAAAGATCTACTTCAGAATAAAAATCAGAATGTTCCAGAACAAAAAACCGAAAACAATATATTCAATCCCACATCAACTACTTTGTCATGTAAGTTATAATAATTATTTTATGAGCTCCTTACTTCAAAGAAATTATTTTATTACTATGTAAACATGAAGTTCTATTATCATTAATATGTTTGGCTATAGGTAACGCATTTTTTTTTTGCTGGAATACAGCAACAATTTATCGTCCCCTTAACACGTTAATACGGGCATAGTCATGTTGCTGCTTTCCAAAACAGGCGTAATAGAAAATAAGATATTGCAAATGAAAGAGAGGGGAGAAATGGGACCAGAAAAGGATAATGGATACCCCGCAGTAACTTACCATAGCAGAAAAATGTGCTAACCGTGTTATCTCTGGTTAACAGTCCAAACATGTCTATGTGTGTTGCTCTGCACATATTCACGCCTGTATTATTTACATATAGACGAGTATTTAGATTACAAAAGAGCCATAACAATTTTTTTTCAATTTAAATCAATTATAAATTAACTTTATTTCAATCTCTTGCAGTCACGCCTACAACTACATCTCAAGCACCTGTCACGACAAACCTCTTTGTTTCGAAACCGTTAACTGGGATAAGTAACATGTTTAACAAATTCCAACCACAAACATTCGCATCAGATCTGAAACCCGCAGCAAAACCTAAATCAGAGGAAACTGGTGAACCAGAGGCTTCAATTGCTACTCCAAAACCATTTACAGCTCAGAATATGAACGATAAACCTCTAACCAATTTGTTTGCTATGAAACCAAATTTATCATTTGTAGCTAGCACTCCAAATGTCAATGTTTTAAAAAGTAATCAGCAAGAAGTTATTCAAAAAACGGAAAAAAGTATAACTAAACCTGTAGAAAAAGACTCAGAGGCCATAAAAGAGAATATTCCAGAAAAGCCACTTGAAGCTAATTATAGTGTTCAAACAAGTGATATGAAAGAAAATGTTAAACCTTTTAGTACACCAACTGTTAGCAAAGAATCTGCACCAGTTTTAACCATTCCTCAGGTTACAACCGCTTCAACACCCACAAGTATGTATATATTATATGCTAGTAATTATGTCATTTTCTTGACGTTTAGTGTTTTTTTTTATCCTGTACAACGTCGGAGATAATTCATGTTATTTCGTCCTTTGATTAAAATCAAACTGATAGAAATAAACCTATATTTCTTTTTTATTTTTATTGCTGACAGACAGCAGACAGGCTAACTGCCCTCCCAATAGTAAGCAGTTACCGTCGCCTATGAATGTTTGCGACGCCAGGGGCACCGCGAACACGCTGCTGTCCGTATAGGGGTACTATAAACTGAGTCACTGATGCTGCTACACAACACAAAGTTTTTATGGCGGCATACTTATAGATCAAGGGTGGTTGCCATCCAAACGGGCTTGAGGTCCTACCATGTAGCTAGGGTTGTTTTGTCGCCTTTTACGACAGGTCGGCCGCAGGGTTAGTATTCTTACTCCGCCCCTGCATGAAGAAAAAATATTACTGAGAATACTAAAACTGGTTAAATAGCATAGAAACTAAAAAATGAACTTTACTTAAATAATAATAAAACTGTTATACAACGAAAATGTTATTGAAGGGAACCAAAGCAAAGCTGTAAGGCCCTGTGACAATAATAATAATAACCATCTATGTTATCATAAAAATACAATCTTACCCACATTTGTTTTTAATACATTTTTGTTTTTAGGTGAGAGTAAAACTACAGATGTTGTTAAAACTGAAATTAAAGAAGATCCACCTAAATCAATAGATGCATCAGACGTAACTGTCAACTCTAGTGCGTCTTCCATCTTCGCAGCGGCAAATGCTACTATAAGTAATTATTTTTCATATCATTTAGAAATTTTAGTCATTCTACTGTGGGTACATAGCCTCATTTCATATATTAAATCGGATAGTGTCTGGTGTGTTGATGTTTTAGTGCTCATGTTACTTATTTTTATCAATAACAGTTTGCTGAATAGGTTTTGTTTGTCATAGCATGAAACTTGTTGTTAAATACTCACAAAACCCTAGGAACACATAGCACATGAAGCAGTCTTGACAGTTGCTTTTTCCAGACTGGTTTTTGGTCAACTACCTACAGTTTAGTACATAACATGCCTTTCCCCGAAGATAGCTGACACAATCACTTTTTAAACTAATATTCTTATACAAGTTCATAATCACTAATTTTATTCTTGTTCTTATAGCACTTTACTTATTTAATTATTTATTATATTTTTATTACTATAGTTACATATTATATAATGTAGATGTATAATTTTGAAATATTGTATTATATTATTCTTCATCAACTTCAGAATCCTCATATGATTCTGAGCTAGATTGTCTTTCGGTCCGTAATTTCTTTGGGGTAGATGCTGGCGGTGAAATTGACAAAGTTCTTTTGTTTCTGAATCCTTCTTCAGATTGAGATGGTAACACCACATCTTGTGGTCCTCTAACTCCAATGATTTCCGGCCATTTCCGTGGGGAAGGGATAGTGATTTCTCCTTCACTATCCTCATCACTTATTGTTAACTGTAAATCCCTTCCTTCTTTCGATTGCAGTTTTTTACTTTCCTCTGCAGGCCCATGTATCTGGTTTATGTGTCTTAATAATAATCGGCCATTCCACCGCACCAAGTACCTACAGACTCCAACTCTCTTCTCTACAATACCTCTGAGCCATCGAGGCCCTTTCGCATAGTTACGAACATATACCCATTGACTAACCTTAAATGTCCTTATTTTAAGTGTACTATTGTCGTCTTTTGCATGAATTTCTTCTTTATCTCTAAAAGACAAAGGGTTTAGGTAATCAAATTTAGTACGGAAGCGTCTATTATTAAGAAGCTCTGCTGGTGTTTTTTCATTGATGCTGTTAGGTGTAGATCGTAGTCCATATAACATCTTGGGGAGCCGCTCAGACCATGGTTCTGATGTTAATTTTTTAAGCTTCTTTTTAACAGTTTGTACCATCCGTTCTGCTTGTCCATTTGAAGCTGGATGGTAAGGGGGCACCAGTATCTGTCTAATACCACAGCTTTTCAAATAATTCTTAAACTCTTCAGATATAAAACTTCTACCATTATCACTGACAAGGGAGTCTGGTAAACCTTGTTCAGCAAAAATATCTCGCAATGTTTTTATTAATGTGTTGCTACTGAGGTCATTCACTACTTTAACTTCAGGCCATTTGGAGTATGCATCAATGACAATAAAAAACGTTTTTCCCATAAATGGACCAGCGTAATCTATGTGTAGCCGGGACCATGGTTTATCAGGTTTTAGCCAATGATGTGTCACTGAAACTGGCATATTTCTATTTTCTAAACAATTGCTGCAGTTTTTTATAACATTTTCAATCTGTTTGTCCATTGCAGGCCACCAGAAATAGCTTCTGGCTAATGCTTTTGTTATAACTATGCCATCATGATTTCGATGTAGCTCATTTAAGATATGTTCGCGCATTAGTTCTGGAATAACTACCCTATTGCCCCACAATATACACTTATTGTGTATCGATAACTCCTCTCTTTTTTGCCAGAATATTTTGAAATCTTTTTCCACTTTTGTAGGCCAACCATTTCTAATCCAATACAGTATTCTGCACAGTGTTGTATCCTTTTGTGTGAGTTTAGCAACTTCTACAGCAGTGAACTCCAAGTCTAAGGGTGTTTCCTCTATTAGTAGCACTCCGGAATACTCTTCATCCTTAATTTGCTCCTCCTTACATGGCCAACGGCTTAATGCATCTGCGTTTCCAAGTTTTTTACCTTCCACATACTGTATCTCATAATCATATGAGTTTAATAATAATGCCCATCTCAACATTCTTGGTGAGATAATGGTAGGAATAGGCTTACCTGGACCAAATATGCCCAGCAGGGGTCTATGATCAGTGTTTATGTATACCTTACGTCCACTTATGTATTGATGGAATTTCTTTAACCCAAATATGATGGCTGCTGCTTCTTTGTCTATTTGGGCATAGTTGCGTTCATGTGAATTCATCGTTCTGGATGCAAACATTATCGGTTTTTTAGTACCGTCATCCATCTCGTGTTCCAGAACTGCCCCTAATCCATATTGAGAGGCATCGCAAGACATTATCAACTTCCTGCGAGCATCATAATGCACTAGTGTATCATTGCTTGCTAACATAGATTTTAACATTTCAAAAGCAGACTGATGTGACCTGTTCCATTCCCATTTAGCATTCTTGTCTAATAATCTGTATAATGGTTCAGCTATAGTTGCTTTCTTTGGCAAAAAACGATCATAGAAATTGAGAAGCCCTAAAAATGCTTGTAACTCCTTTATATTCCTTGGTGGTAAAGATTTTTCAATAGAGTCAATTTTGTCTTTAGAGGGGTGTATTCCAGATTCATCTATTAAATAACCGAGAAATTGGACTCTGGGGACTGCAAATATACATTTTTCTTTGTTTACTTTTAACCCAGCTCTATGCAACCTCTGTAATACTGATTCTAACCTAATATTGTGCTCCTCAACATCTGTCCCGCAGACAACTATGTCATCCAACATAACAGAAATTCCTCTGACCCCTGCCAGTAGTGACGTCATCAGCCTTTGAAAAATACCAGGACAAGCCTTAACACCAAAAGGTAGCCTTTTCATTTTATACAAACCTTTTGGTGTATTTAATGTTAAAAGCTCAGATGTCTCATCATCAACCAGTACTTGTGTATATGCCTGTTCTAAATCTATTTTTGAGAATATTACCCCCCCTTGCAGTTCAACAAAAGCTTCATTAAGCGTAGGCAAAGGGTAGGTATCCGTATTAGTGACTGCATTCACAGTGGATCTGTAATCACCGCATAGCCGAACATTGCCATTTGTTTTTAAAACAGGTACTATCGGGGTAGCCCACTTGGAATGTGTTGTAGGCTCAATTACTCCTTCTTTAACTAGCCTATCAATCTCCTTAAAAACTCTTTCCCTTATAGCAAATGGTATTGGTCTACATTTCAGAAATTTAGGTACAGACCCTTTATTTGGTGTAATATTCACTACTGGTCCCTTGTATTTTCCCAAACCAGAATCGAAAATGTATTTATACTTATTAATTAATTGTGAAACTTGAGTTCTAACACTTGCAGTAATTTTTAAATTATTCAGCCCTTGTATCATAATACCTAATTCAGAAAACCAATTTCTGCCAATTAAACTCGAACCATTACCTTTAGCAATGAGAATTTTCAAATTTTTCACTATATTTTTATAGTTCACTTGTACCTTTGATTCACCTAATAATGATAATTTCCCCTCAGTATAGGACTTCAAGCCAATGTTTGTCTTTTTCATATTTGGAAGTGATCTATTCCATATTAATCTAGCTGTGTTTTCACTAATTATTGTATATGGACAACCTGAATCCACCTCCATATTTATCTCTGTACCATTTAAAAGCACTTTAATCTCATAAGGTTTTACTTTATCCTGTCTAATACAATTTACCCCTATCTCATATAGCCCATTACATTCAGAATAACTCTGCTTCCTATTTTGCTTAGATTTTAGTAAACATGCTGCTTCTATGTGACCTTTTTTCCCACAGTAGTTACATTTACTCCAGCGAAAACGACATTCACCACTGTGTTGTTTAGTACACCGCAAACAACTGGACCTATTCTTAGAAAAAGACATTTCCCTACCTGATACTTTATTGATATCCATTGGTGTTGTAAAATCTTGTTCTTGAATCATGGTACTTAGGCCGGGTTGTACTATTATATTGGAGTCTATATTCGCACTTTCATGAGACAGTGCTATATGGCAAGCCTCTTCAAAAGTTAATTGAGTTTGTTGTAGAAGTTTTTTTTGAATATCTTTATCTAAAATTCCACAAACTAACCTATCTCTTAAGGTGCGATTCAAATCTATAAAATTGCAATTTATACTTAACTTACGAAGTTGAGCAATATAGTTTTTCAATAATTCACCTACTTCTTGATTTCTCGTATGAAATTTGTAAGATTCTATGATCTCATTCGGTTTTGGGTGGAAATGGCCGTTTAAAATTTGAATAATAAATGTGAAGGTAACCTCGCTTACCCGCTGAGGTGATATTAAACATATAATCAAATCATATAATTCAGAACCACAAACCGCCAATAAATTAGCTTTTTTCATTGCATCTTCCTTAATATCATTAGCTTCAAGACAGTAACTAAACCTCTCGATGTAATTTTTCCAACAACCGTTAGCAATGTCAAATTCATTAAATTTAACACCCATTATTATTTGTTTTTTAAAATGTAATTATTATGAAATTATTCACTTATTTACGCGTTTTCACTATTTTCACTCGTCGCCACTGTTAAATACTCACAAAACCCTAGGAACACATAGCACATGAAGCAGTCTTGACAGTTGCTTTTTCCAGACTGGTTTTTGGTCAACTACCTACAGTTTAGTACATAACACTTGTATCCTAAAATGGTATAAATAATTTTAAGTGTGTATTTTGTTCAAACAAGTAGTTATCATTAAGTTTTTTCTCTTGCTTACAGATACGAAACAACAGCCATTATTTGGAACAATAACAACACCTTCGTCAGAAGCAAATGAAACCCCTAATGTAGAAACTTCATCTACGATTGAGTCACCAACTAATTTGTCTGTAAAACCAGTGTTTGCTCCAGCAGCAACAACAACGACCAGTTCCCCGTCTTCAATATTTGGTGCAGCAGTTGCTTCACAGCCAAAACCAACTACTCAGACTGGTTCAGTATTCAGTACTTCACCCGCTTCATCTACATCGAGCATATTTGGATCTCCTCAAGGATCACTATTTGGAAATACTACTACCCCAAGTTCTTTATTCGGATCTACAACAACTCCGTCTATATTTACTGGTTCTTCAGATAAGCCCTCTGTATTTAGCACACCAACACCTGCTTCACCAGCATCTGTATTTGGAACAACTACTCACTCTGGAACAGCGTTTGGCCAACCAGCAACTTTTGGGACTACCACGACAACCCAATCAATTTTTGGATCAGGAAACACTACCGTATTCGGAGCACCAGCGAACAGTCAAAGCTCAGTGTTACCCACAACCACTGCGTCTTTGGTGTTTGGAGCAAGTACAGCTACAACTCAAGCGCCTGTTTTTGGATCGTCCCCTACAACGGCTGCAAGTGCTTTCAGTCCAACTTCTAATAGTTCTATATTTGGAAGTGTTACAACTACTACGTCGAATTTATTTTCGTCAGCAGCCACTACACAAGCTTCTATTTTCGGTTCTTCTGGGTCATCGGTGTTTGGTTCGAGTACGCCTAGTGTCTTTGGGGCTGCTCAACCGTCTGTATTTGGAACAGCCACCGCCCCATCTACCTCAGCCTCGGTATTTGGTGCTACCACTACGACACCATCTATGTTTGGCGGCACGCAAACTACTCAAGCGTCAATATTTGGTGCGCCTCCGGCCACGACGGCTCAGAGCGGATCCTTGTTTGGCGGTGCTGAGGCGAATCTATTTGCTTCAGCTAGTATTTCTACTACTAGTGCACCCACACAAGCTAGTGGAGGAAATATTTTTGGGGGCGGGTGAGTGCTTTTGCTTCTTCTTAATTTTTAGTTATTATTAAATTATACTATAATTCATTGTATTTATTTCAAAATGAGCTAGTTACACAATTGTATAGTCTTGATTACTAATTAATTTTATGTTATAAGGGATATATTTCAGACATATTCCAAAATATCCATATAAAGGATGATACTGGAAACGCATATCCTGATTTTTATGTGCTAAATATTCAATATATGAACTGATTTACTTTTTAACACGCTTTTATTAACTTGGTATGTATCTATGTAACGGAATCTTTGAACGTGATTTTCACCCCTTTCAAAACAACGGATTTATTTGAAACTGCACACTTATCAAGAACCGATGATAATGCAATAATCTGTATAGTTTGTATCATTATCCTTAGGATCCTCAGGATTAATGAATTTTCGGACCGGTTCACGTCCGATCAAAAAGGCCAGCCGTTCAAAAAGAACCGGAAAAATCTCAGATTCTACTCTCAAATTGATGGATGTGAGACGTCAAATGACCCTTCAGTCCCCGGACGATGCTTCCCAGTATAGGCAGCTAAATAGACAGATCTCCAAGTCCTTGACTCGCGATATCCGCCGCCATAACACAGACTGTGTAAAGGCGGCTATAGAGCGTAACAAGGGCTCTAAAGTATTCGCACGAGACTTGTCTATTGGGCAGAGCCAACTGACGAAGCTGAAGACCGACGACGGCAGGGTCGTTTCGTCTAAACCCGAACTTTTGAGGGAAGTCGAGAAGTTCTACGGACAGCTATACACGACCACACGGGCACCTGTTAACAACAAGGCTAAAGACCCAAGAGCCAAATTAACCCGACACTACACCGTAGATATCCCAGACGTCAGTCTGTACGAGATTAGTGTGGCCCTTAAACAGCTTAAAAACAACAAGGCGCCGGGTGATGATGGAATTACAGCCGAGCTTCTGAGAGCTGGTGGTACTCCTGTGCTTAAAATCCTCCAGAAGCTATTTAATTCCGTCATCCTCGATGGCAAAACGCCGCAGTCCTGGCACGGAAGTATAGTGGTGCTGTTCTTCAAAAAGGGCGACAAAACCCTTTTGAAGAACTTTAGACCGATATCACTTCTGAGCCATGTTTACAAGCTGTTTTCAAGGGTCATCACGAATCGTCTCGCGCGCAGATTTGACGACTTCCAGCCTCCCGAACAAGCCGGATTCCGAAAAGGTTTTAGCACCATAGACCACATACATACGCTGCGGCAGGTTATACAGAAGACGGAGGAGTATAACCAGCCACTATGCTTGGCGTTCGTGGACTATGAGAAAGCCTTTGATTCGATCGAGACCTGGGCGGTGCTTCAGTCTCTCCAGAGGTGCCACATTGATTATCGATACATCAAAGCGTTGAAGTGTTTGTATGAAAACGCCACCATGTCAGTCCGTCTCCAGGATCAGAACTCGAAGCCTATCCGACTGCAGCGGGGAGTCAGACAAGGCGATGTCATATCGCCGATGCTGTTCACTGCTGCGTTGGAAGATGTCTTCAAGCTTCTGGACTGGAACGGACTGGGCATCAACATTAACGGTGAGTACATCACTCACCTTAGATTCGCAGATGATATCGTAATCATGGCTGAAACCATGGAAGACTTAAGCCATATGCTTGATGGCCTCAATACAGCTTCCCAAGGAGTAGGTCTCAAAATGAACATGGACAAGACGAAGATCATGTCTAATGTCCATGTCGCACCTACCCCCGTAACAGTTGGGAACTGTACTTTCGAAATTGTTGACGAATACGTCTACTTGGGTCAAACGATCCAGTTAGGCAGGTCCAATTTCGCGAAAGAGGTCACTCGTCGAATCCAACTCGGATGGGCAGCGTTCGGGAAGCTCCGTAAAATCTTTTCGTCCCAAATACCGCAGTGTCTCAAGACGAAGGTTTTTAACCAATGTGTGTTGCCAGTGATGACATACGGAACGCAGACGTGGTCGCTAACTATGGGCCTTATAAGAAAGCTCATGGTCGCTCAGAGAGCAATGGAGAGGGCTATGCTCGGAGTTTCCCTGCGAGATCGAATCAGAAATGAGGAGATTCGCAGGAGAACCAAAGTAACCGACATAGCCCAGATGATTGCAAAACTGAAGTGGCAGTGGGCTGGGCACATAGCTCGAAGGACTGATGGCCGTTGGGGCAGAAAAGTCCTCGAATGGCGACCGCGTACCGGAAGACGCAGTGTTGGTAGGCCCCCCACAAGATGGACCGATGATCTGGTCAAGATCGCCGGGATAGGTTGGATGAGGGCAGCGCAGGACCGATCATCGTGGAGATCTTTGGGGGAGGCCTTTGTCCAGCAGTGGGCGTCTTCCGGCTGAAATGATGATGATGATGATGATCACGTCCGATCACCGAAGTTAAGCAACGACGGGCTCGGTCAGTATTTTGATGGATAACCGCCTGGGAACACCGCGTGACGGTGGCTTTTTGTTCTTTTTTTACACGCTTTATATTAACTTGACCTGTATGTAACGGAATTTTTCGGGTTTCGTCTCGATTTTTACCCACTTTAAACAATCAAAAAAATACAAAATTCTGCCGAAACGCCATCTGGCGTTTAATTAATAACACTGCCAGAAGATGTTGATGTAAAATGAAGATGTAAAAAGTTAAAAATAAATTATAGTTAAAAAAACTAAAAGACACGCTTTGATATAATTAAACTAAAAGGTAAAAAATAATTTTCAATAAATTTAAATTAAGGATAGTGTAATTAACAAAAAAAAAACTTGATTTTATTTTAAAAAAGCGTGGGGTGCTTTTAAGATATTTTTTAATCTAAAGTATGGCGCATCTGCATCTTTAATATAAAGCTAAACACATTTTTATTAGATATTAAAGACACTTTATTTTTAATTAGCTAAATTAAAAACAAATAATTTTTAACATCTAAACGAAAATATCAAACTGCTTGGTGCTTGCTAATATTGGTTTTAATTAGTGAATAATAATTTTCCTTGGAAAAGGTCACCTGGCAACTCAGTATTCGGCAGCAGCAACACTAATGTATTCGGAGGAAAATCCACTTTCGGGCAATCGAATCCGACTGCCACGTCCATATTCGGCGGAGGAGCGTCTTTTGGGCAGAAGCCAGCAAGTAATTTCTGGTCTGGAGGAAATACTAGCGGTGGTGCATTTGGTAAGCTATAAAAGTTTTGAAGAACTTCAATATTTCTATTCCGGGCAAGATACGCGACAAGCTATTATTGCTTTTATTGCATCCGCTAGTTGAATGGAACCCGGGATCTGAACTAATTAATAATTAAAATGTTTTTATTACTGTTACTGTGGCCACTTTAAAACATACCATAGCCTTGTACAGTGTCCAGCTATCATGGTGTCTTGAACTCCAAGTTCTTAGGGGGCGTCCATAAATTACGTGAGGTGTTTAAGGGGGGGAGGGGGTCGAGTCAAATCTCATCTAATCTTACGTTGGAGAGAGGGGGGGTCTCGGCAAATATCACGCAATTTTTTTTCTGATTGAAACAAAAAAAATTATACTATTTTGGTCCATTTAATCCAGATTGTACATGCTTAAGATTTAATCTTGAGCGTAATCGCGTAATACGATTAAGATCATTCACTAATTCGTTCTCCATGGATTGAATTAGAGTAGATATTCTTTTTTTTAATCACAGTAGTTACGATTTAAGTATTCTATTGTTAAATTTTTATTACACTGATAATTAAACTCTCAGCAATATTGATTACTAGTCTTAACTAGTCGTAAATAAAAGCACGAAGCAATTTTTTTTTCTTTTTACAATAACAATTCAACGCGTTTACGTAAGAAACCCACATTTTGAAAAATCTCACGTGAGATTGGGGGATGGGGGAGGGGGTTGAATAAAATCTCACGACATCTCACCAGGGGGGGAGGGAGGGACAGAAAATTTAAAAAACACCTCACGTAATTTATGGACGCCCCCTTATTAGAGATAGAGAACACGCGTAAGAAATTCCGGTATTAAGAAAATGTATAAGATAAATATTTTACTTGTTTAAAACGTAAATATCTCATATTTAAAGTACTAGCTTTGCCTGCGACTCCGTCCGCATGGAATAGTGACTGGGTATCATTTTTTGGATATATGGTTATTATTAGTTATTATGGATTATGGTTTATTTTGGATTACAAACCCTATAAACCCTAAAATATAAATAAATGAAATATACACACTGCGTTCGAACCTACAAAGTCCAGCCTAAGCTGAACCCTATTTTATATGATTGATAATATAAATCTGAGGTCTACTTCAATTGGATGAAAAAAATCCGAAACTGATCACTTTTAACTTTAACCATTTTTTTTTTCTAAAATAAAAGTAGCCTACGTTACTCCTTGTTACATCAGCTTTTTATCCGTGCAGGGGCGGAGAAAGAATACTAACCTCTGCGGCCGGGGTCGGCCTGTCGTAAAAGGCGATAAAACAATCCACCCTAGCTACGTGGTAGGGCCTCAAAGCCCGTCTGGATGGCGACCACCTTTGGTCTTACATATGCCGCCATAATAACCTTGTGTTGTGTTCCGGCATTAGTGACCCAAGTTCCTGTACTCTTATGGGACAGCAGCGTGTTCGCGATGCCAATGGCGTTGCAAACACCCATAGGCGACGGTAACTGCTAAATTCTAAGCAGGCCGTCAGCCTTTCTGCTGTCCTACAGCAATAAAAAAACTATCTGCCAGTGAAAGTCCCGTCAAAATCGATCCAGCCGTTTCAGAGATTAGCCGGAACAAACAGATAGACAGACAAAAATTGTAAAAAATGTTTGGTTATATGTACCGTGTATGTATACATCCAAATGCACTTAGTAAAAAGCGGTTATTTTAATATTACAAACAGACCCTCCAATTTTATTTATTTGTATAGATTTTAATCAGTGGAAAATGTTCTCACTGTTAATATATTACCAGGTCAACCTGCAACAACCCAGTCGTCCTTGTTCGGTAGTGGCGGTGGTAGCTTCAGCTCTCCCGGGTCGGCTCAGCCGTTCGGCAATCCCCAACCGGCATCTGCTTTCGGTAGTAATGAAGCCACGCCCTCCGTTTTCGGAACACCGCCTCAACAAACTGGTAATTGTTGTTAACATTATTTATCAGAAAAGGGGTACGATCGGTAAACAGCACAATCATAGTCTATTAGGTCTATAGTCTCTTTTTAAGCCATAAGCGTACGCCGTTTTTTGTTCCTTTTACCTTAGTTATCAATGTTATTCTTGTGATTCTCATAAATCAGAATTGATGATCACTTTTGACTTTCTTCCTCACTCAGAGCCTATACCACTCGGCTCAATGTTCAGATGGATAGATTGATATTTAATGAATATTTGAATACATATAACATATTACGGTGTTGAAACAATTAATTTATTATTTACAGCTCCTGCATTCGGTGGATCTCCATTCGGTTCTAAGCCTGTATTTGGACAACCTGCTGGGTAAATATCATATATACGTTCTCATATTTCATTTTAAGTATTACTAAATTTTCTTATTTTTTTGTTTTTATGAACATGAGACTAATGTACTTAATACACTTGACTCGCAACCCAGGTATAAAGTGTATCTTCGACTATTAATCTGTTTTTCTCCAATCAGGTGGAAGCCGGAGATTACTGTTGTGTATAACCTGCAAATTTACCTTAGATAGACGTAGTGGATGTTCTATTTTTTTTTTATTATTATTATAAACTGATAAGTAATTGACACTAGCTGTTTTGAGTAAATGTAAATTTGAGATAGTCACATTAACTAATTTTGTAGAAAATTAATGCTGTGCCGTTTGTTCAGTCGAGTTCTTCGTTAATAATTAAAATATTTATGATGTATAAAAAAAATTATTTATTTCCTTCAGTACTGGTTTCGGGTCTTTTGGTGGATTTAACAAGAGTCCTTCCGGATTCGGCGCTACCGCGAGCTTCGGTGGCGGCGCCACGTTTGGCGGCTCCGCCTTTGGGAACACCTCCCCAGGAAAAGTGTTCGGTGGAGATGCGCCCAGTGAGTTGCACTTGTCATATACGATACATTTAACTAGAATTAGTTTTATTTGTGTAATACTGTTTGGCAATTTGGTGTAATATTATTAATTATTATTGTATTAGAGGGATTTTCTTAAGCACTCTTCTCATAGTTTGTTTCTATACTATATTGTATTTTTTTAGGTTTCGCTTCAGCAACCCAATCGAATAGTACTTTTGAAAACTTAGCTACTCAGAATACGCTGACATTCGGTAATCTCGCGCAGCAGTCGGGTCAGCCTGTACAACCAGCTCCCAGTTTTAACACGTAAGCACTCTTTAATGTGTCTCTTTTTTATCTCTCCCCCCCCCTCTGTATCTCTCTCCCTCTCTCTCTCTCTTTAATTTACTCCGCCATTTGCTAATTAATTATAATAAAATTATAAAATAATTAGTGGACCCGACAAACAGTTTCCTGTCGAGTTTCAGCGCCACCTATCCAAATCTAATTGTGAATGTGAGTGAACTGTCAAATATATAATAAAATATTATTTAAACCAATCCCTAGTTTAAAAGGATTTAAGTAATAGCATTTTATTTGTTCCCAATGCACCTCTATATCTTAAGAATCGTTTCTACTTAACTGCTCGGAGTCTCATCAATGGTGTCCTACTACAAAACTTAAAATCAAATTGCCCGGACACAGGACCTCTTTTTATAACCTCTTTTTTTATCCGTGCAGGGGCGGAGAAAGAATACTAACCTCTGTGGCCGGGGTCGGCCTGTCGTAAAAGGCGACAAAACAACCCACCCTAGCTACGTGATAGGGCTCCAAGCGCGTCTGGATGGCGACCACCTTTGATCTTAAGTATGCCGCCATAATAACTTTGTGTTGTGTTCCGGCATTAGTGACCCAAGTTCCTGTACCTTTATGAGACAGCAGCGTGTTGGCGATGCCACTGGCGCATGACTGGCGCATGGCGTTACGCATACCCATAAGCGGGGGCAGTCAGCCTGTCTGCTGTCTAACAGCAATAAAAAAAATCAAAAACTTGCCATAACTCGAAGATATAAAAAAACTTTCTCCCACATACATGTACTCGTATGTATGTATCGCTGTTAATGTATGTATGTATAAATCTATGTATGATGTAACAACACATGTATATTCTATTAAATTTAATGTACCTCCCTGTGTTTACCTACATATTATCAAAGCATAGTCCAAGCCTTTTTTGGTTTCGGGGAAAACCCCTCTCTTGACGGGTTGCCCCGGCCCGGGGGGACCGAGGGATATGTGGGACTTCGGGAAAGATGCTCGGCCATCCGACTACCCACTAAAAAACCCCGCTGTTCGCCTATCACCTACGCCCGGGCCTACGGAAATGTGGCCTGCCGATCTCGTAGCCCGGGCCGGCGTCGGCCCACCCTTTCTCAAGGCGGGCCTCTTCTAAAGTGTTGACGCCAGGGGGTCAGGGTTTCACCCACCCGGCGCTCTCCTGTTGACTCAAGGAGTTGAGGGGGGCCGCGGAACAGCACACGGCCCTCGCGGCAATAGTGCGAGCGACGTATCCACCCCCGAGGGGCCGCCCGCGGCCGCTTTCTATGGCGGCCGGAGGTCGTTGCTTGCCCTCCGGCGCCGACGACGTGGCCTACGTTGGCGGGAGTTGACTCCCGCTCCCGCCCCGCCGCCTCCTTTGTGGACATTACTGCCTCGCAAAAGGAGGCGACGGCCGTCCATCCACGATCGCCCCCGACCATGGACAGAATCAGGGCCGGGAGCGACAGGTCGGCGGCCAATTCCGGACGGGACTCGCATTCCCGTCGCGTGCTGGTCAGGCGTGGGTACGACTACCAGGCGACACTCCAGAAAAAACAGGGAGTCGCCTAACGCCGTAGCCGGCCCAGCAAGACCAACCGACAGCGAGGATGCGATTCCCACCCCGGGAACACTGTGCAGGCGCAGTCGAAATAGGCATGGTTTCGACTACCAAATCAGGACCCGGGGCAGAACCCGGGGCCCCAATCAGTATACGCAACCATCCCACCGGGGACCACGCCACGAACAGAGAGCGAAGTTGGAAAGGATGTAGGAGGTAGACGGGAAGAAAGGTAGGACTCTGTCGCCTCGGACGGAGAGGGGAGTGAGGCGACGGATGCTCGGGCACCTCGGGTACGCATACCCGCTGGGTTTTCTGGAAGAGATCACTCTTTAGCGATAAGACGGCCTTTCGTGCTATCTAGTTTCATATTTTTTATGCCTGTATTTTTTAATTCAATAAAGTGTTGTTTTTTATCTAAGTAACATAAAATGGAAAAGTCATCCTTTTTCATATATTATTTACATATCGTATCATCATAAAATGAATCAATTAAATATATAAACAATTTTGCATCTATTTTCCAATATGGCGATGCAAGTTGCATGGGTATCAAAGTAAAAAAAATATTTTATTTATTTATCATTAATTACAATAATGCATTACAGATATGTCATTTAATTCATAAGTAAAATCTAAGATCATTTAAAAATATCTAATTTTATAAAACTCGCCGAACACTTTACCCACAAATCTAAAAAAAATTGTTGTACAGGTGAATTAACAGTAGGCTGCAATAAAAAGATGAGGGAATCTGTGACAAATTAATTAAACAGATGTAATAATTATTAATTTGTTTCATGATTTTTAGTCTCTTGCACGTAGTTTGATATATGGGTACTAAACTGCTTGTATCTGTATTTTTAGTCTTAATATTGGGAATAGCTTTGTTAACAGGCTTAATCACAAAACAACTATTAAAACATATTTAAATAACAGTCCTGGAAAGAAAAGATTATGTTATTAACATTTTAGGTCTCCATCGTTCACCGGCTGGAGAGGCTGATGACTGCATCTGAAAGAGCACTGCAAGAAAACGAGGCAAAGTCGTTGAGATTGTTCCAATTTTTTTATATAATCTGTATTTAATATGTGTGCTATGATCAATAATTAAATAAATATTTTAAGACTCTGATTTTACTAATTTGTTTTCTTTATTCCTTAATTTTTTTATTATTATTATCAGTGCCCTTTACTGGAATCCAATATAATAATGGCTGGAGTCTGCTTTTGGGCCTTTCGTAGAAGTGTAGTAAACTGTCGGATGCTGAAACGTGGATTGGGTGGATGATGCTTTCGTTGCTACCAATTCGCTCGAGCTTTCATTAAGACTGACACAATTGCTGTTTTTTGATTGAGGAAATCTGAAGCATACTGAATTTAGTGTTATCACATGAGTAAATAAACGTACCTACCTACGTTTATTTACTCATGTGGTGTTATGCCTGATTATAAAATAATAAAACTTTCTTTAAGGTTAAAATAAATATATTGGTACAATTCACACAACGTCATCTATCCGTATCCGGTTCATACTCTACTGACCGCCATGTTATGTAATGTGTGCCTAAATAACGAGCGTTGCGAGACTAACTGAAATTTATTTAATACCTGATACCTGATCTATCCCTATGAGGACTATTCATAGACTAAGTAGAATAGCACTTGTGTTATGGATAATAAACAACTAATATACTACATAATATATTAGTTGTAGTGTATACATACCCACTGATCTTCTATACAAATAAATAAAATTGGAGTGTCTGTTTGTAATGTTAAAATAACCGCTTTTTACTAAGTGCATTCGGACGTATACAAAAAAAACATTTTTTACAATTTTTGTCTGTCTGTCTGTTTGTTTCGGCTAATCTCTGAAATGGCTGCACCGATTTTGACGGGACTTTCACTGGCAGATAGCTGATGCAACAAGGAGTAACTTAGGCTATTTCTATTTTAGAAGAAAAAATAGTTTTTGTTAAAAATTATCAGTTACGGAACTTTTATAATCCAATTTAAGTTGACCTCAGATTTATATCGTCAATCATATAAAAATAGGGTTCAACTTAGGCTGGACTATGTAGGTTTTATTTCTAAAGATTTTCATCAACCATATGATATAGGATTAGGAATCATATGAATTAGCTTAGGCTGGACTTTGTATGGCATGGATGGCATAACAGTTGCATTCGATAACGCTGACTGTATGCATATTTCATTTATTTATATTATAGGATATATAGGGTTTGTAACCCAAAATAAACTATAAGATTTATCCAAAAAATACTGCCCAAAGTCACTATTCCACGCGGACGGAGTCGCGGGCACAGCTAGTTTGTAAATAAATACATATTATATATAAACATCCAAACGCGAGACGTAAATTGAACCGCTCCGCGAGCGTAACGACGTGTATTACTCGTTACACTACAGAAGTCTGATTAAATTAATTTTGAATATTTATTTAGCTCGACAGCAAAACGTCTGGTAATTTATAATGGGTGTTGGTTGTAAGTGCTTACTACCGTCTGCAACAGATGAATGTATCCGTCACCACATTGTATGATGATAAACGTACTACACCTAAAAATATGTTTTCATCCAAAACTAAACGCATACATTGAATCCTATATGCGGAACTTGTTGCACCAGGATTAAAGAAATGGTGACTTGTTATAAATTACATCTGATGAAATATTTTTTATTGGGAGTTATAATCTTAACTGACATGTGAATTGTTATATTGTTTGATTATATAAATATTAATGTAACAATCGTTTAATTAATCATGAAATGATTAATGAGCGTTTATTAAATTTTTTTGCAGTTAACTTTTAATTATACATTAAAGATTAAATAAAGAACCTCGAATGCTGAGTTTGTATAATTTCGTGGTAAAGTATGCGTAGAGTTAAATTTTTAAACTTAATTCTAATGAATATTACTGATTTAAAAAAAATTATGCTAGACGGGCAAAAACGTGGCAATACAATCTTTTGTATTAACCTAAATCGCAGAGAAGCGGTAACAATATAAGTTTCTCATTGGATTATGGGTCATAGCCGATCATATCTTCGTTCGTTAGCCCTCGCTACCATCCGCATGCGAACGGTGAATTCAACAAATCGTTAGCAAGTTATCTGAATGTATAATGAGTCGCCGGAAAGTTTAGAAAACTTGGACTACCGAAAGTTAACCGAGCTATTTTAGTAGTTTCTGAAAACTATTTAGTGAAGAAATTATTTATTTACTAGGGGCGTTTAATAAAAAGTGATAATAAATATGATGTCATCATCATCATCTCAGCGTAGTATCCCGGTAGCAACCCAACCTTCTGTTTTGGTGCCCAGGGTCCGCTTTCCGACTTTTTCTACTCCACTTCGCACGGTCTTCAGCATCCCTGGTAGTGAGCCCATTGGCACGCATATCACCCTTTACGACGTCAAGCCAGCACTTTTTGGGTCTACCCCTCCTGCCGGGGCCCGGCGGAGGCGGCATGGCCAGATATTTGTTACCCACGTAAGCATCCGGTTGCCGTAAAACGTGGCCGTACCATCGAAACTGACACTCCTGCAATTTATCCGCAATGTCACGGACAAGAAGGCTGCTACGAATGCGGTCCTTCCGCGTCACTCCACACATCCACCGCAGCATATTCATCTCCGTGACAAGCAGTTCTTGCTTGTCGCTCTAAAATCGGCCAAGCTTCACAGCCGTATAAAAGGACAGGCCTAATGATGGTCTTATAGATTGTCCCTTCAACTTTACCATCTTGGGTTCACAAATTTTTCCGGACGATTCCTATTTAATCTTCATTTCTTCTGCTACAAAACAAACAATAACATTTTAAATAGAGGTGCAAAAGAGAATTTATTGCATTTTGAAGTGAAAACTTCTTTAGTATCGTTGTGATCTGAAACTCGATGAAACGGAAAAACTCCTGCGGCCTGGGTCGGCCTGTCGTAAAAGGCGACAAAATAACCCTAGCTACGTGATAGGACCGCAAGCCCTAAACGGCCCATTTAATGTTCTAGTGCCCAAAATTTAATGTTTGCAACGCTAGGGGCACCGTGAACACACTGCTGTCCGTACAAGACTTTATTTCCTGGAAAGTTCTCTTAGTAAGGATTGCCTTTCAAGAGTCTACATTTACAATATAAAAAATACGTATAATAAAAAAATATTCCACGTCCTACTATTTAGTTGTTTCGTCGCCTTATACGACAGGTCGACCCTGGCCGCAGAGGTTAGTATTCTTTCTCTATAGATAAATGTCTACATGGAGGGTAGATTTTAAAACATCCACTCGTCCCGGCATCCCTCTCATATCCATCCCTCGTGGTTTCCATAAAGACACGCCATAATAGTGTTCACAGTTTTGTGCTGTTATTAATAACACCCGTATCCGAGAAATCTCGATCTATTACGTTTCAACCGCTGAACCAATTTTGATGAATTTCGGTATAGAGATAGTTTTGACAACAACAGAACAACGGCAGAACAACGTTTGCCGGGTCAACTAGTTTAATATAAATTTAGAATAAATTTTTGGAAAGACTTGTAAACATCACTCTTATTATCTATTTATCAATCATAGAATAACTTGGATAATTTCAACGGGTAAATCCAAGCGAATACAAGCTCCTAGACTTGTCTGAGTATCGGATCTACCTGTGTTCGAATCCTGACTCATTGACTTTTTTAATATTTTTTTATTATTAATATATCTAATGTCTGGGCTTTATCTGCAAGGTTTTATTTTTTCCTTTCCAAGGAGAATGTATCGCATTATCACTATTTATTGAACACCCCTCGTATGTCAAAACCTCGGTTATTGTTTAACAAAGTGCACTAGGCAGATAATTAGACCTCAAACCCTTAGGACACTCAGTACACTCAATTATCGCATATTTCTTAATTTACATTTCATTCCACGCACGAAAAGTCCTTGAATAACAAACAAAAATCACGAACATTCAATCAACCCCTCGTAGTCAATAAACTAAAATGAAAGCAAATTGACTTGAAACAAAAAGGTTTGGCAAAAATGAAAAGAGGCATGAGTGCTCTCTATCAATTTTGAAACTCGTGTGCGACCTTCCTCAATTTTATTCAATAAAATTCAATTATAAAACTCGTTGAACCATTTTTACCCGTCCGAAGTGGATATGCATTGTGTAATAGTGATTGTATGTCTGTATTTTTGTTTTCGTGTGTATGTTCAATGTTCATATTAAATTCATTTTTCAATTAATTTTCACTTATAATAAACTTACGTGAGAAACAGATGTCTACCCATACCGCTCCCATCTGGCCCTAGCAGGAGGGTTAGTGAATGAACTCACAACTAGGGTTGCCGAAGACCTTGCAATTTAAAGAAAATAAAATCTGAAAGCGTACCCTGGGGACAGTAGCAAGAGTTTATGTTGCAGTCGGGATTTAACACTAAGACGATAATATTCGATAATAAACTTTAAGATTTCCTCGCAAAACTAAGGAACCGATTTTTTTTATTGCTGTAGGAAAGCAGACAGGCTGACGGCCCGTTTAGAATTTAGCAGTGATCGTCGCCTATGGATGTTTGCAACACCAGTGGCTTCGCGAACACGCTGCTGTCCCATATGGGTACATGAACTTGGGTGACTAATACCGGAACACAACACAAGGTTATTATGGTGGCATACTTAAGACCAAAGGTGGTCGCCATCCAGACGAGCTTGAAACCCTACCACGTAGCTAGGGTGGGTTGTTTTGTCGCCTTTTACGACAGGCCGACCTCGGCCACAGAGGTTAGTACCTACTCTTTCTCCGTCCCTGCACGGATAAAAATTATGAGTACGATATTAATGTATCAGAATAAAAATGCCACATTTTTTATGTAAACGTATGAAAGTTTTATTAAGCATTTGTTTAAAGAAAACGAAGAGATCCTTTAAGAACTCCTAAGGAAGAATCCTTAGCTAGGCGAAGAAGAACTTCGCCTAGCTTTTTTGACTGTAGGTATCCATTATCCTCTTCAACACCTTTCTGCATCGGAAGCTTTGACTTTAGAGACTGGAGTCCACTGTGGAGTACAGGAATGGAGTATTCACTGGTGACATTTCCTTTTTTGTGCTGACGCGATTATAAGGAAATAGATGGATAAGATCTAGTTTTAGATTACTGCAGTCATCATCATCTTTGCGTTGTATCCCGGTTGCAGCCCAAACTCTCGCTTCGGCGCCCGGGGTCCGCTTTCCGACTTTTTCTTCTCCACTTCGCACGGTCTTCAGCATCCCTCGTAGTGAGCCCATTGGCACGCATATCACCCTTTACGACATCAAAACAGCACTTTTTGGGTCTACCCCTCCTGCTTTTGATTACTGCAGTATGATCACCCAATATTCAAAGGAAATCCTTTCGTCAGCTTCTTCTCCGTTGTTTAGCAAAGGGCATTTAGGTGAGTCTAACTTATTCAGAAAATAGAAATGGTGTCAACAGAAGAGATATGGCTTTCGTTGTGAATTGGTTATGATCGCAAGTATCGTATTAGACAAATATGTGGATTGGACAATGTCATGAAAGTACAAGATTTGAATACCCTAGTCATATCAGGGTTTCTGCTGAAATACATACCTATATTTAGAAGGGGATTGGATTAATTTTAAGAAGAATATTTTTATTTAAATATTTGAACTTCATATCATTTTCCTCAATGTCGCTTAGTAAAAGTTGCATTTCAAGTGTCAATATGTAAAAGCGAACGTTCAGGATCTTAGACCATTATCTCCACGTCTATTTATTGTAATTTTCATTGAGAAGCCTATATGTATATTAAAACTCGAATGTATGTGACTAAATTACATAGAAAGTAGAATTATACGAGTTAAGGACTAAGGTGGTATGGCTTGATGAATATTGTAGCTAAAAAGGATAACGATCCTTTATTATTATTGCATTTGTCCTAACAAGATAGCTTAGAATAAGTATACCTAGTCAGGTCATAAGTATTGTCACACAGTAAAAACTTTTCTTTTAGAATGCTGGCCACAAAAAAGTTTATTGAATTCGAATCTCGAATTGTTCATGAAAATAAAAATGTATACTTTTAGAATTTTACTCATTTTTTAAATATGGAGTGGACGCTTAAAGAAGACCGTGTTGCAGTTATTGCGTTGCATCGTTGCGGTTACGCGCCAATTCAAATTTTTAACATACTGAAAAAATTTGAATATAGCCAAAAGATTCATTTATCGTACCATCAAACGATACAATGAAGACTCTAGTGTAGATGACAGGTCAAGAAGTGGTCGCCCTCGGTCTGTTAGGACTCCAGCAGTGATAAAAGCTGTGAAGGCACGAATTCAAAGAAATCCCAAACGTAAGCAGAAATTGTTGGCCCTTCAGATGGGGTTAAGCAGAACCACGGTGAAAAGGGTGTTAAATGAAGACTTAGGGCTTCGGGCATATCGAAGAAAAACAGGACATCGTTTGAATGCTCGTCTAATGGACCTGAGACTGAAGAAAAAATATCGGGAAATTCTTTTTTCGGATGAAAAAATGTTTACCGTAGAAGAGAGCTACAACAAACAAAATGATAAGGTGTACGCACACAGTAGTGAAGAAGCGAGCAACCGTATTCCGCGTGTCCAACGAGGTCATTTTCCATCCTCGCTCATGGTATGGTTGGGAGTTTCTTATTGGGGCTTAACAGAGGTACATTTTTGTGAGAAAGGTGTAAAAACGAATGCTGTTGTGTATCAAAATACAGTCCTGACGAACCTTGTGGAACCTGTTTCTCATACCATGTTCAATAAAAGGCACTGGGTATTCCAACAAGATTCGGCGCCAGCTCATAGAGCGAAGAGCACACAAGACTGGCTGGCGGCGCGTGAAATCGACTTCATCCGGCACGAAGACTGGCCCTCCTCCAGTCCAGATTTGAATCCGTTAGATTACAAGATATGGCAACACTTGGAGGAAAAGGCGTGTTCAAAGCCTCATCCCAATTTGGAGTCACTCAAGACATCCTTGATTAAGGCAGCCGCCGATATTGACATGGACCTCGTTCGTGCTGCGATAGAGAACTGGCCGCGCAGATTGAAGGCTTGTATTCAAAATCACGGAGGTCATTTTGAATAAACTTTAATGTCATAAGAATCTATGTTTTGTTAAGTTCATTTTGGTTTAAAAATGGTTACATAATGAATAAACTTGTTACAATTATTTTACATTAAACATGTGACAGAATTTATGACCTGACTAAGTATATAAAAATATTATTTTTAAAGATAGCTTAATTTTTATACCAAAATCGCTAAGGAATGAAATGATAAGTACCTACCTCCAAGGCATCGATAGGTGTAAGCATAGGGCGCGAGATGTGATGTTTCGGCAAGGGATGTGTTGTGTGGTGATATGTTATGGTTAAGTTATGTGGTGAGTCCATGATATTTTATCCCTTCACCGATATTCCGCAGAGAAAAGTTGGCTCAGATATCTTTACCAGGACCTATAATAAAAGTAATTTTCTTATTATAGTCTAATATTTTTCAAACTTCATAGAAGTAAGTCCGTTGCATAGTGTGACGTCCAAGTCTGTAATCTGTGCAATGAAAGATCAATTCGCCAGACACGGCATCACTGAGGAGCTGGTCATGGATAATGCGGGCCAGCGTACGCTTCATCCAAATTCAGACAGTTGTGTAATGATTAGTGTTTCAAACACACCACGAGCTCGTCTAATTATCCGCAGATAAATGGACTTAGTGCATGAGCAGTGTGTACGGTAAAAATTAAAATAAAAAATCACTGTTATCGGGGACAGATTTTTATATCGGATTGTTGAATCTGAGGTCAACACCACGCGAAGGTAACTCCTTTCCTTCGCAATTACTGATGGGTCATCGACTCAATACTTTTCTGCCAGTGCATACTGATAAACTCTTGTCGGAGCGTAACAATGAAAAATACTTTTCCCGAATATGTATCTCTCGTGATAAGGAAAAAAAATATTACGACAGAAATGCACGTAATCGTCCAGAGCTACATGTTGGCGAGCTTGTCCTGTTCGGGGATAGTGGGACTAGGCGCCGGATGCGTGCGGATGCCAATCCGCCACAACCGCGGTCTTACTTCCTAAAAGATGATTAGGGTAGGATTTTCAGACGCAGTAAATGTCACATTGTCACTTAACAAAAATACCAGTTCTCCATTAGCAAGAAAGTCACCACTCTGCAGGTTTTGTAAAGTGTCACCTTATTCATAAGGGACATCTTACTCTTCCCGCATATCATTGGGTAGAGGCGACCGAGCACAAAGTGTGCTCTGTTCCTTACCGTCCTGATGTGCTGATACTTAGGCCTAGACTAGATAAACATTTTTTATATTTAAGATTGAGTTATGTCATCTACTGTCTATAATTGACGTTGACCGTTGACGTATAATGTTCCAGACCAGAATATAATCAAATCAAATTTAACTCGTACAAGCGGTACAAGCCTTTAGAAGCAATTTTTATTATGAAATAATTGTTTTAGTTGGAGGAAATTATGTAGATTCCGTTCATTTGTAAAATTGCAATGTTTGCTAATCGTACATAATCATTTTCAACGTCTAGTGCTTGTTTGCTGTTAAAATGAGATCTGTATATTTTGTTCATGTTTGTTTATTAATTTTTACCCAAGTCGAGGCTTCTGATGAAGCCAAAGCGGACAAAGAATTTACAGTAGATTGTAGTACATTGCGTTTAGGTCAGTATATTTGTCCGGATCCCTCGATAGATCAAATTGACCCAGCCACGCAACAGTACCGTGGCTGCGTTAAAGGTAAAGATGTTCCTGCAGATGGTGAAGCGGATGGTGAGTTTTTAACTAACTAATGGTCAAATAGCAGTTTATTTTTCTCAGTACAGGGTCGGCAGTCGTAAAAGGCGACAAAACAACCCTGGCTGCATGGTAGGACTCAAAGCCCATCTGGATGGTAACCACCCTTGGGCTATAAGTATGCCGCCATAATAACCTTGTGTTGTGTTCCCGCATTAGTGACCCAGGATCCTGTACCCCGACACACAGCATCAGCGTGTTCGCTGAGCCCCTAGAATCACAACAGGTATAGGCGACGGTAACTGCTTACTATTAAATGACAATTTTTTTTATAGCTAGAGTTCAGCAGACAGACAAACGGCCCACCCTGGCATTGCCTGCATCACCGTTGCCTATGGACATTTGCAACACTAGAGGGATCACCTACACACCGCCTGCCTCGAAGAAATTTTATAACGCATTATTATATTTTATTTCAAGTTTAATTAACCTAGCCCCACTGCGAAATAGAAGTGTAAGTTCTTAACTACCTTGATATGTAAAGTGTTTGTTACTTTTGAATTAGAAAATAAATGTGAATAGTTGTTTACTAGAATGATATTATAACTAGTACAGTCAAGTTATCATCATTTTACTTACTGTTTGTATTGATCTTTCAGCTAAAAAGGAGTTATAAAATTTATTGGGGCCAGCAATGCCTCTGTTGTTGCAATTGTACATTTGTATGTGATATATATGATCACCTGCTACAGGTGGGTCATCAGCCTCTCTGCTGATGTCCAGTAATAAAAAAGGTTACTTTATTTGTTATAATAATTGTGAAGTAACTTGTTAATAAATTCTTAATTTACAGTTCGATGTATTGTTCCTGAAGGTATAAAATGCAATGAAACAAACAATGGAACCTTCACAAAGAAACTGCCTTGTAAATGGACGTAAGTTGACTTATTACATATGGAATACTTTTTATTTATTTAATAGTAATTAGCACTTTAATCATAAATAGCTTGGCCAAACTTGTAGGCCACGTTAATATATAATTTTTTGTATTTTCAGAAATGGTTACTCCCTAGAAATAGCTCTCTTACTTTCTGTGTTTCTTGGCATGTTTGGCCTCGATCGCTTTTATTTGGGATATCCAGGTATTGGACTGGCTAAGTTGTGCACATTAGGTTTCATGTTCCTAGGACAGCTACTGGATATTATCCTTATAGCTGCTCAGGTATGTATGTACATTCTTTAAACTGACTTAATTTAGATTTTTTGCTTAAATTATTAGAGTGCAGATGGCTCTAGCTGGGAGTTTGGGTGTCTTATCCAGGGAAGGCAATGGTGTGGATGAATGGTCCACCTCTGATCAATCACTCAGTCGGGAAAAAATGTAACCCAGAACATTCCTCTCAGGAGACACATGAGCTGGGGACATAGCAATGAATAAATGTTGATCCTGTGACCCCTACATTAGGTCTTTTAGGTGGGGACAGGGCATTTAGTCAGTATCCTGTACTGACCGCTGCTGACCATTGCATCTCTGTCAGCAGTACGAAGGTAGCTGCGGTTGGGGCAACATAACATTGTCTGCTTCCTTGAGGTGTCTGGTGTGGTACTGGTCATTCTAATTAATGATGAAGGATGTGTCCATGAAAATTTAGTAATAAAATTTTTATTTCAGGTTGTAGGCCCTTCAGATGGTTCAGCTTATATCATACCCTATTATGGAGCTGGAGTTACAGTAGTAAGGAGCAGCAATGAAACCTACTTGCTACCACAAGCAGACTGGCATAACATCACTTGACAGTGGGGAATAATATCCTTTGAGGATGATGAGGATTATGAATGGACTTAAATATTATGATATACTAATATGGGCTTAGTGCAAAATATGTGAATTTGCAACATGTAAAACTGTGATGTCAAGTTATTGATCCGAACAATTATTTTTTTATATATTTATTGTCAATGTATTAAAATTAGAATAATTTATCATATAAATAGAAAACTGTAAACATACAAAATGGTTATGATAAATATAAATAATCATGTCAACAATTTGATGATGTTGCAAATTCACATTGAAATTTTGCTTCAGTCCTCTTAAATTTTTACTTGTGAAATTCTGGAATCTTATTGTATATGTGTAAATAGTATGAACCAAAAACTAATTTAAGTGTAAATATGCAAATAAAATTTTAAAGTAGATGTTCCACTTTTTAATACATACTTCAATACCATTTTATATGTGACTGTCGGTTTCTGAAGCGCAATGGATTTTGCACGTCAGTACACCAGCTGGAGTCACGGATTCAATTCCAGTACCGAGTCAGAATGTATATGTATTTTTTTTTATTGCTGTAGTACAGCAGACAGGATGAATGCCCCCTGGTTCATGTGCAGGCTGAATCTTAATTATTAACCATCGTAATTTTTCTGTTAGCTAAAAGTAATGGAGAGCAGTCTATGGGGAAATATAAAAAAAAATAACAAAAACACATTATTTTTAATATCTATAAACTAATATATTTTACAATACAACTATGCATTAGATTGAGCTTTACTATTGTCTTCATGTAATGCAGGTTGCGTTTCTTGTATTGAAATATCAGAAGATGGTGCGACTAGAGTGAATATCACTGGTATTTTCGACAACACTGGGTTGTCATATTTTTCAAGTAACCTTACCCATGATAGGAGGGAATCACGTGATGATGTACCTGTAATTAAAAATTATTACATACATTAAACAGTATTTCGTATAAACTAGAATTAATTTTAGTGTTAGCCTAATAAAATTATTACTATTACTTCAATATACTTTAAATAATAGCAGATTAGGCACATTAAGTAAACCTCATTCTCATGGTTTAATAGAAATAAATAGCCATGGTAAGTAGCTCAGTAGAAAATTAAATGAGCTAGAATTGTCAATTGTTAGACTGTCATTCATATCTTTATAGTAACACACATGCAATTGCTTCAATACTACTATTTTGCAAAAATAGAGTTGTCTACCATTTTTTATGAAATTGTATTTCAATGCCTAACATACCATTGATTTATGCTTAGTTAAAGACCTTAGCATCCCTATATATGAAACAGAACCTTTAAAAGAAACAACGCAATAATATAGCAATAACTATCGATTCCATTGAGAAAAAAAATATTAGATTACTCTGTAAATACCATTGTCCAGGTCAGAGTGTATGTCCTTTAATTTTTAATGTTTATCAGCCATAAGCCTGGTCATACATACAAAGTGTACTAAATCTTCCCACTCTTGTTTATCCCAGCACATGTGGGGTCAGCACAATATGTCCTGTCCTTCCACTCTCCTCTATTATTCATCATCTGAACTTTCACACTTTTTTGCTATATCATCTTTCACACAATCAATTCATCTTTTTTTTTATTGCTGTAGGCCAGCATACAGGCTAACGGCCCGCTTAGAATTTAGCAGTTACTGTCGCCTATGGGTGTTTACAACGCCAGTGGCATCGCAAACACGCTGCTGTCCCATAAGGGTACAGGAACTCGGGGTCACTAATGCTGAAATAACACAACGACGAGGTTATTATGGCGACATACTTATGACCAAAGGTGGTCGCCATCCAGACGGGCTTGGGGCCCTACCACTTAGCTAGGGTGGGTTGTTTTGTCGCCTTTTACGACAGACCGACTCCGGCCGCAGAGGTAAGTATTCTTTCTCCACCCCTGCACAGATAAAATCATCATTGGTTTACCTTTCCTTTTGTATCCATCCACTCTCATTTCTAGCGTTTTTCTTATTATTTGGCATTCTTCTCTTCGCATTATACGACCATAACAGGCTAGCCTATTACTTCTCAATCACTCCCGCTACTTTCAAATCTAAGGGCGCTTTCAATTTAGACGTTTCGTGTCGCACCGCTGTCGGACGTTTACCGTGCCGCTGGTTATGACTAACGTGACCATTTTTTTTTCGTGTCAAAATGGGACGCCTACGTAATTTCGTATAGAAATAAATACATATATAGGATACGTCAGTGTAAGATGTATATTTAAGTGCAAAATAAAAATTATGGTTTAAAAAATGACTTGAAATAATTTATTATGGTATCTTACCCTCACTGACATCTTAATTCTTACACCAACTTGCCCTAAAAATAATATTCATAAATAATTTCGCAACAAAAAACTACTTTGCTACAGCAAAATCGGGACCTATGGTCACGTTAGTTATCCGCTGCCGTGCTGCTACAGTACGATAGCAGTGCGATACCAAACGCCTAAATTGAAAGCGTTTCTGACTGTCGTGCGTTTGTATGATAGTGATGTTTTAAATATATTTGACAGCAGTTAGCCATGGATTCTGACGAAGAAACATTATTGTTACTTCTCCTATTGAAAAATAAGAGCATCACCGATGTTTTCGTTAACATGTAAATTTGGTGATTTCCATAATCTTTACCTTCCCAGTAACCCTTCGTTAAAAGAAGATCCAAGCATGTTTTTTAATTACCTAAGAATGTCTAGAGAATGTTTCTTTGAATTAGTTAGAGGTAAAATTCAACGACAGGAAACGATATTTAAAAATACATAAAAAAAATTGCTGTTATGTTTATTCACCACACTATTTAACAGTGAAATGAACACGTGTAGCTTGTGACGTTGCCGTCCTGTTGTCCTGTTGTTCGCGGTAGCGACGCCGCACTGTTGCAGCACCGAACGTTTTGTGTGAAAACATTCGACCGTCCGTTAGCAATACGACAAACGCACCGCTTCAGCAGTGCAGCGGTCCGACACGAAATGCATAAATTGAAAGCGCCCTTACATAAACACAAGTGTTTATGAATCAAAACACGCTTATAAAGTACCTAAAATTATGTAAATGAGAATAAATAAAGGAAAATTTCTTTACTGTACCAGTTGCACATACTGCAACAATTGTACCATCGTCTTGCTCATGGACTGTACTTTTTACAGCAACTGCTTTCATACTTCCAATGAGACCAGGTATACCAGGTACTTTTTTCAGATTAGAAACATCTGAAAAATATTATAATAATTAAAAAAATGCTGTCATAAATAAACATACTACTGGTATATGAACTTATAAAATGGAAAAATTCAATATTTAAATATAAATTCCACAACCTCAAAATATTTACAATACATATATTTCATTACATATGTGTTTTAACTATTAATGTCATTGTATATGGACCCATCACTGGTAAAGGTTAGTAAATTGATTCTGGTAAATAGCAATGCAAATACAACAAAAATAATGTTCTGTACACTGTTTACTTTGTTGGTTGTTGTTGGAATGTAACTGTTTTATTGATAAAAAATAAACACCTTGACTAATATTATAAATGCGAAACTGAGTTTATTTGTTACGCTTTCACAACTAAACCGCTAATCCAATTTTGATGAATTTCGGTATAGTCATAGATTGGAAAAGGACATAGGCTACTTTTTTTTTAATTCATATAGCAGAACGTTTGCCGGGTCAAATAGTGACTAATATAATTGAAGAAGACTTATTTTCATGAAATAATATTCTTATACCTTTATGAAAAACCTACTAAGTTAAATGTAGTTATTTCAATAAAGTAACATCAATTATCCATAAACATTCTTCAAGCCTTCAAGAATAACTGAAAATTATCTAATGTTTTCTCTATTCAAAGTATTTGTGTTGGGATTTAGCCCAGGAGCTAGTTTATATATTATCTATAAATCGTTTATAGGATGTACAATGGTGTGATTATATGCCAAAGTGCACTGTTATGAAACTGTTGGAATAAGAGTATTGATTTAATCAAGTAATATTTACCATCTATATCAGTGTCATCTTTATGTTCTGGCCTTATCTTTCCTAATAAGAGAAAATAAGATACTACTTGTTCTCTTAAATACACCTGGTAGGGTCCTTTGACAACAAGAGGCTCGTCCAATGGCTGTTCACTCAACAAAACTTTCTGAACAGGACTTTGTGCACTCACTATCCAGGTTTTATCCAAAGATGCTTCTACTTCTTCTGTCTGACGAAGACAAAATGTTTTTAACAAAAACATGAAAAGGTATGTAAATATATATTTTCATTATCTAAAATATCATTGTATTTCAGATTTTTCCAGACAGTACAATGAAAGAAAATAAATGTAATGGGATAATTCACACAATGCCAACTAGTACCACAGAAAGTAGGCCGGCAGCATGTGTGTAATGCCTCTGGTGTTGCAAACACCTATAGGTGATGGTGACCACCTGTTAGGGTGGGCCGTTTGCCTGTCTGCTGAACTAACTATAAAAAAAATAACATAGAACATGTGTTATGGGTACTTATACACGACATATATACTTTAAATTTGTAAATAAATACCCACAAGGGAGGTGGGAATCGAACCCCCTCCCAAGCAGATTAGTGTGTTAGCTGTTACACCACAGAGATCATCAAAACAAATTCACTATAATTGCTTTCATGTAAAATCCAAATTGCAACATAGACTTCAGCTTTGATGATTAGTCTGCTCTTGAGATTAACTTCACCAAGCTCAGACAGGAGGATGTAAATCCAAACAAGGTACTTACTTATTAATGCCACCGCTACTAGAAAAAAAAACAACCATAACCTACAAGCAGCTTGTGTACGTGTGTTCCGACACAGGCTGCTTGTAGGTGGTTAGTTGTTTTTTTTATGACCACCCACATCGCCACCCCAAAAAGTATTAATTTCACATTATAAGGTACACTACCTTGTGAATCAAGTTTGCCCTGACTAGACATAAGCCCACACAAATTCAGAGTTAACAATAGCATTGTAATTATTTCTGAACTGAATTGTTACTGAACTGTATTTTATTATTACTCAGAAACAGCAGACAGGCTGACAGCCCACTTAGCAATAAGCAGTTACAGTCGCCTATGGATGTTTGCGATGCTAGGGGCACTGCAAACTCGCTGCTGTCCCACAGGGGTACAGGAACCTGGGTCACTAATGCTGAAACATAACAAAAGGTTACTATGGCGGCATACTTCAGACCAAGGGAGGCTGCCCTCCAGACGGGTTTGGGGCCCAACCACATAGTAAAGAGGATAAAGTTAATAAAAATAAACAGTCATACAAATAAATGATTCACAAAAACCTCACCTGCCAAACATGTATCTCCATGTTGGGATCCACAGAGGTTATTCTAGCAATAGCCAACTTAGCCAGTTCCAGTACATCTCCCGGCAGCTCATCAGGCAGGTACCAAGGGCTTAAGTTTTTAAATTTAGGCATCCAATATAGCATGCGCCAGAATTTACGAAGTGGTATTCCTCTTCTGCCATATATGTTTAACAGCATTTGTTCCATTTCACTATCAGGCATTACCTCTTGTAATAAAAAAAATTAATGAAACCAATTTTTCAAACTTAATGAAAACATGTTTTTCTTTATGATCTAAGTTACTTTAATATCTTCCAAAACTTATGAAGCTGCATATCTAGTTTATATTTACAATTAAAGTGGTCATATACCGCTTACTGTGTAGTGTGTAGTAAAAAAAACTTACTGTTGTCTTCCATTTGTTCTAACAAATCAACAGCACACTGTTGTTGTTTAGGATAATGCATAAATTCCGCCTGAAATATATTTGTGGGTATAAACTTTCCTTTGGGTAGAATATCGATTAGAGCTTTGTAAACTTCCAAGTCTTTCTCAACACCAAACTCTTTCATGCGGGCTAAAGCTGCGTAAATAAACTCTACATGGCCTCTTCGTCTATTATCTTGGTCTTCGAACATTTTCACTGCTTCTAAATATGTTTTCTTGTCCTTTTTGGGTAGCAGGGAGAAAGGATCAAAAACAGTAACACCTTTTTCTGTACTTTCCCAACGCTTTATCAAAATATTCGATGAGTTAAGTTTCAAAATATTTCTAATAAACCGGACCGCCATTATTAGGTTATATTTTGAAGAATACAGAAGCCGCAAACCACTATAACATCATTATATTATAACTTTAACTTGTAGGTAGGTAATATAAAATTACCGCAAAAATATGATTTTATTACTTATATTCCCAAAAAAATATAATATATTCAACCTCAACCTTTTCTATGATTATGACCTGGGAACATGACCTTTATAAACAATTTGACAAATTGAATCATTTGAATCTTGCATAAAAATAGATACTTAGATAAATGAATCTTACTCGGCTATCAAACGAAATTAATTCGTACTGAATTTAGTCAATATTGAGATTTACAATTTAAATACATACATATGGTGATATATAAATTTAATTATAATTCTTCGGTCTTATAATAATTATTCTAAGCCGGTATTGTATACATTTGAGCATTGATCAGCACAAATAAACTTTTTGCCTGCTACACTAAAATAAAAAATATAGGTATTTACGATGGATACGTATATTAGACACTAAGTTGTATTTGCTGACACAAAAATATTGCCAAACATTGTGAGTTTTTCCAATTTGAAATGAGTCATTTTATTTATACTTCTATACAGAAATTTCACTTAAAACTTATGAACCCTAGTGGATATGTTATGTCTCTTGAAACATTAAATGTAATTTGCAATTACTTTTAATCTTACCTATATTAAAAACAAAAATTCTTTTACGAACTTTTGAATAGCCGCCAAAAGTAGACCAGTCTTTCCCGGCTAAATTTGTTCACTTTGATCAAGTGAACAAGTCTTAGTTTATGACGATCCGTTCCGGTCTTTCTTCGGCGTTTCGTTCGGCGAACGAACAATGTCACGTTGGTTGGCTCGTCACATTGTTCGTTCACTTTTCTATCAGATTCAGTAATCAGTAGCATAAAATACGTGGAAGTAGTTGGAGTGTTGCCTTTTATTTATAACAGTTGTACGAGTTCATTTACGATTTTAATGAACACATTTCGCTTCATTATTGAAACTGAACTATAGTATTTTTAAGAGAAGTGAGATTAAGTAACTTAAGTGGATTTAAAAACTTTAAAAGTGTGTCAAAATGTCGAAAGAAAGTTTGGTTATTTGTTTTATATCTTTTTTAATGCTGAGTTTTACAGGTAACTTTTACTACTATGTTTTAAGAAGTATATAAGTTATGTTTATCTTTGTGTAAATTCATTTATAACTTTTTGGAGTTTAGGTACACTTAGAAAACTTTCTAAGTGTTCCGAATGAAAATTAAAAAGTATTAAAAAAGAGTTCCGCATGTAATGTGGAAATTCAACTTTCATTGGTTCATCGATTTTATAATTAAAAGCGCAACATAGTAGTTGTACAGGTCTTGTTTTGCATCATTCAAGGTTAATATTATTTTAAAAGGCCTTTAAATTTTTGAATGTGTTCTGTGAAATGTAATAAACGTATATCTACATGTAGTGTTTTGTAGAATTAATCTTTTGTATCTTTGCCCAAAAACAGTAATTATAATTATAAAATTAATATAATTAATAATTTATTGTCAATTGAAGTAGTCATCAATAACTACCTACATTATTTTTTTATTATCTATACACGCCAAGTGTGTCATTCTTTCAAACTTGAAGAACTAGTAAATATTGTATATGTGGTCTATTTATAATTATGTAGTTTTTAAATAATGTAGGCGTAACTGGACGTGTTCCAATATGAAATACACGATGCAGTGTTTATTATAGCTTTACATAAAAAAACGCAAACAACTCTCGTCATTGGATGTGTAGTAAATAAATAGGTACTCCAGGTCAAAAACTGATAACATATTTTTTAAATGTGTCCTTATATGCGTGGTAAGACAATATAAAAAAAGTAAAGTTCTAAAATAATTTCTTCAATAAAAATCCAAGAAAATGATAAAACAAATGTTTTTAAGATCGATGAAGATAACTTATAAAAATTATACGAAATCAAATCTTTTGAAACTTAGTATTTTTTTTAGTTTATTTAATTTAAATGGTGATTTGCCCTTTCGTGATTAATTGCAAGTTATTTAATACTCATATAACCTCTTCATGTCTTAAAAAATGTTGAAAAAATATATCATTAGAATCACTAACTAGCGGGGACAAAAATTTAAGATGGTATTAGTATTAGCTATTCAACGATTTTAGCTGATTATATTAAAATATTTTACATATAAAGCACGTACAAGATTCTTTAACTGACTATAAAAATTCCAAATGCCTCGTTTTAATTTAAAATATAATCAAATATCGTATTGGTGGAGGCGAGAGATTAATGTCCTGTTTGCATGGCTGAATGCTTTTATAACTTCTCCTGGCATCAGTTAATTAACAGTTCTATCAAAGTGGGATATTTTCCGCCCCGCTCTATCGTATTCCTATTTTCTGTCACCCTTTTCTAATTCTAGAGTGACGTGAAGACAAGTGGAATATTTCTTCAGCTCACAGTGTCGGACGACAATTTTTCCATTAATGTTCTGGAGATTCTGGACTATGGAATATTATTGAATAAAGTTTTTCGAGTATAACAATATTCAATATACAATACCCGCTGTATTGTTCTGCTTTTCCTGGAATATTATTTAATCTTGCTATTCTACTCTTTTGTCTCCTCGATGCAGGTAGTAATGACCAATGTAGGAAGCATGGCAAACGATAACCGGTCAGTACCAAGCAGAATGTTCTTCGTCTATCTTGCAATAAAAATATTATTCTAATAAAAAATACTGTTACAATGAAAAATAAATCCGAATTTTTATTTCAATTCTGATTTGAAACGTGTATTATGTAAAGAGAGTGAATTAATTTTATTGAGTATATGATAAAACTAGGTATAATATCGTCTAGTTCTATTTATCTCGCGTTTTTTATATCTTGAGGTGTGTCGGCGCCGCACTGGGCGTCGTTCCAAGACGCCCACAGTGCCACTGACGTCTTCTGTACTGTCCTCATTGATGCAGGAATGAAAAACACATCGAAATAGATATACCTAACGCTTTTTGGATTGATAATTATGTATGTTACATTGAGCGATATTGCATACACATTACATAATTCCCTAGATCATAATTATGATCACACATAATCACAGAGTCACAGTTATATAAATATACTAGCTGACCCGGTAAACGTTGTTCTGCCAAAAACAAAACATTTTCGCGACAAAAAGTAGTCTATGTTCTTCTCCAAGGTCTAATTTATCTCCATACCGAAATTCAACAAAATTGGTTTAGCGGTTTAGGAGTGAATACGTAACAGACAGAGTTACTTTCGCATTTATAATATTAATATGGATTGTACCTTTCGTAGATAAGGTAGAATGGACGTAACACAATACGTTGTAGTATATGAAATTAAAAAAGTTGAATTTGCAATATAGTAAAAAATTATAGTTTCGGAGTTCATTCATTCGAGAATTACTTATCTACTAATAGATAAAGAAATGACAATATTGTGAACAACATCACAACTCCTTATTTTTTAACAATAACTTATGAATCACTATTTAAACAAAATATTACACAATAAAAATGAATAATATTTATAGATGAACAATTACGAAAATATATTAATACATTTGTATAATCTAAAATGAACGGTAATTAATTTCTATTTAAATAAATACTGCAATTATATTAATTTGTATCATGTAGAGATTAAATAAATAAATTAAAAAATATGTATTATCCACCTTTTTAATACAGTAACGCGTCATAGCTGCAAAATAATAAATCACAGCAATGATGTTCATACGTGCCGCTATTACAATATAAAGCTAAATGCAAATATTAAGTGATAAAATTCGGTACTAAGGCTGGATAGCATTGATAATAAATTTTATTTAATCATTTTATTATTATATTGATATCATAAATCGCACCACATGAAATTTCGTGGTTTTACCACGGTACAATAGCGTCGAAATGCAGGCACAGCGGGCCTATTAAGGTCTCTAGCATAATGTTTTTAATGGAACAAAAATTATTACTCATTTCTAAAGTAATTTCCTGTAATATTTATTTTAATCATTTCATATCATGTATGAATGCATGTTTTTGTAATGCCAGCTGTTCGTTCACATTGGCCTCGATTCCTGGCCCAATGCGCTCGCCCAATTTGTAACGTAAGTGATAATTATGATGAATAGAATGGGCGAATGATAATGTCCGTTTTTATCCGTGCAGGGGCGGAGAAAGAATACTAACCTCTGCGGCCGGGTTCGGCTTGTCGTAAAAGGCGACAAAACAACCCTAGCTACGTGTTAGGGCCTCAAGCCCGTCTGGATGGCGACAATTTTTGGTCTTAAGTATGCCGCCATAATAACCTTGAGTGGTGTTCCGGCATTAGTGACCTAAGTTCCTGTACCCTTTATGGGACAGCAGCGTGTTCACGATGCCACTGGCGTTGCAAACACTGTCCGCTGCACTACAGCATTAAAAAAATGTGATCCCTAAATGAGCGGTCATTTACGGTGTGGAAGAGATTAGATATTTATAATTTCATTCACACGCAAAAGCGGTCTTTTTCTCCATTTCCGTTCACCTGACGATAAATATCCGTGAAAAGCCATTGAAATTGATGCCGAGGCCAATATTGAATGATACAAATACTATTTCGATTAAATTATAACGATTGAACAAGCTCAAGCCGATAATCGCAAAGAATATTGTTAATGAAAAGTAAATATAGCTCATTTAATTTAGATTACTCTTGAAATAATTTTGTTTTGGTTTATTTGCTTGAACGTAGTATGACGATGTCATGCGCTAATTATATTAAATTTATTACAGATAAATTTATTTATTTCTAAGTTTTTCGCAACTCGCGTACGTTAAAACGAATTCTTTGATAAAGGAGATACATTGAAAAAGGGTTTGGACCAATGCATTTTATTATTCAAATGTATTTCGGCTATTGTAGCATGAACTAAATAACAAACGTAATGAAGAAATATGATAATAAAACCAATAATTATTTACTGCTGCTTAAAGTTCTCAACTTTCCATTAGTACATCATAACTGTTGCTAGAAATACTACTTTTGTTACATAGTTTCCAAGAAGCGTAAAGTAGTAGTTTGTCTAGCAGATTCTCTCTCAATAGAACTAGAACTTTTGTTTTGATGAAGACAGAAATACGATCCTCGTATAATGCTACTCTGTCAAGCTTTTTGAGCTTAATTAGATAAACTCAAAAACCTCAAGGTCATTTGAAATAGATATCAGAAGAATGATTTTTCTACCATTTTTGGTCATACGGAGTCAGTACCCCATCACAATCCCAGAAAGTCATGCTGCTGGGTCATCTACTCCTTGTGCAAGGGAGGTTGAGGCGTTGAGGCGAATTTCTTTACCCTTGCATAAACTCGAAGAGGGCGACTATCCCCCTGTGGCGTGGAGTGGTCCACAAAGTCGTAAAAAGCGACTAATTTGTTCTATTGTTAGTTTACAAACAGTGGTTGTGTCTTCTTATTTAAGAAAAAGGGCGTTATCAATGTAAAAAACATGCCGAAGCGTTAGATGTGACCAGGATCTAGAAAAAATTAAAGCAGAAATATATTGCGTAGTAACATATTATTGAAGTATTAATTAGTTCAAGATTATTTTATCATATTCACTGTTTTGGACAAAAGTAGCAGGTTATTAACAGGTATTATAAATGTCAAGGTGAAGATGGCAGACGTAGTACGCTTTGTTTGTTGTTGACGTCGTTGACAAAAGAAACGCCAGAATCTACAGAATTTTAGGTTCAAATGTCATTGAAATTTAAAATAAGAAAATTTGAATAAAAATAATCCATGTAAACATCCATGACGCTCATACACTAGGCGTGTGTCGTAGTCGGTGAAAAAGTCGTAGCTTAAAAAAATCGAAATATTTAACACGAAAACAAAATTATTAATTATATCTAAACTTCGAACAACAAAAGGAAAATTTGCTAAGTGTGCAAATTTATTTTAAGTTCATATGTATGTCTCTATGGTAATGTCCTAAATACTACGTTTTACAAATTAAATTTGTATTTAATAGTTTCTCAATTTATTAGATAATAATAGATCATTAAACTAACATTTTCAGGAACATAAACGCTTGTTTAGGTATGTTGATCCTGGAAATTTTTTCTACAGCAGTGATAAACATACGTCTTAAAAGTATTCGGAATGTCAACGGTGATAAAAAATGGTTACGCAATATAAATTTTTTGAACGTAATTTTAATCATTATTATAATTAATTTTAATTCTAGACATTATATTACTTCATTTAATAATTTTAAACCGATTTATTATTTATTCTTATGACGACTTTATGATCTTCTAATTTTTGAAATATATATTTGCTGCTTTGAAAATCCTCTATTCCTTTGCCCCATATCAGATATTATATGAGAAATACATAAAGTGGAATATAATAAGGGTAGCCGATAATATTATTCGCTAGTATCCCTTTTCCCAAAAAGGTGTAGGATGATTACCTTAGTGACCGGAAGTCCCTCGGGATAAAGCGGGCCCTTGTTGATTTTTCAACGGGGTTATTCTAACTTTATTTTTATGATTATATAGGGTGATATGCTTTTTGACACATTTTGCATACACAAGTATTTGACATTGGATCAATAAAATTAATACATAGAAATAAATAAAATTAAGGAGCCTTTGCACTAAACATACATGTATGGCAGTAATCAAGTCAAACACTCGGAAACCAACGTAGAGGTCGTAGGTTGAATTCTGCGAGGACACACAGTTTAAGCATTTATTCTCGCTTAACAGTGCATACACACAATGTGCTATATATATGCAAGGTACCGACGGTGAAAACACCGTGAGGAAACCTGCGTATTGAGATCACCGGTATGTGTAACACGCCAATTCTTGGACAAGCGTGGCCGGCATACTGTCCGTTCCCTCTAGGAGGAGGTCTGATTCCAGCAGTGGGACGTTACGGGCGATCATTATTTAAATGCTTACTAATATTATAAAAGCGAAAGTTTGTATGTATGTTTGTTACTCTTTCACGCAAAAACTACTGAATGGATTTTAATGAAACTACAATAATATAGCTTACATATCAGAATAACTATGCAATACATGAAGTCGAGCTATGCTGGCGTGTGCTACATAAACCGTTAGAGTTACACGTATATGTAATGTACAATGGAAATGTTTATCAAAAAAGCTCGCGACAGCATATCAATCTTTTATGTGTAAGCCATTATCGCCAAAATAGTGAACCATAAATACAATAACAATTGATAATTTATTTCTAATGCACATTTGGTAGTAACAATTCTTCTAATTATATCTTCTACTAATCTAAAACTGGAAAACTTACTCTACCCGAGATTGATGTTAATTTGTGCTTCGCATTGTTATTTAATTTAGCCGTATTAATTCGTTTTGTTATGCTTAAGTTTTGACCACATTTTACACAAATATATGTAGGTGATTTATAAGTTCACCGGGTCATCTATAATGTTATAAATGTGAAAGTAACTCTGTCTGTTATGTTTTCACTCCTAAACCGCTGAACCAATTTTGATGAATTTCGGTAAAGAGATAGATTGGACCTTGGAGAAGAATATGGCTACTTTTTGTCGCGAAAATGTTTTGTTTTTGCCAGATCAACGTTTGCCGGGTCAGCTGGTATAAGATAAAGAACGATATTTAAGCATTTGTTTTTTGTTTGACGACTAAACTGATTCTGAATCTATATATACCTACAACTTCAACCGTCAAGCGGTTAATACATTTGCTTTCATAATTACTTCGCCCTTGGCTTTAAAGTAATTTTTAAAGCCAAAAGCGAAGCTGTATCTCATGTCGGTGCTCATTCATGACGTTATTCTGTAGCTTAAAATATAGATAGGAATAGGTTGAGATTTGTTTGGTTTCTACCAGAACAAACGGCATATGTTCTGCCAACTTCGAAAGGAGTTGAAAGTCTTGATAGAACCTCTTACGAGTCGAGAAATTGAAAATAATAATAACAATAAAATAACTCGTGTCATATTTGTACGATAAATATTATTGTTGTATAATCTATTGATTCATTCTTTCACCCAGAGGCTAATCGGGATTTATGAGGTAAGCCGCATAGTTTGGGGTGCTATTCCAGTCAGATGAAATTGTTTTATCCAAATTTATTGCTCGCAGGAGGGCACCTAAACATTTTCCCTGAAAATCTGATACCACATAAATGTGGATATGTTGGTATTAGTGTTGCCATTTGTAACTTTATGTATGTTCAATAATAGGACAACTAATTAATTGCGATTTCCAGTGAAGCCAGATCTGTTTTTCATTTCCTTTTGTAAAATTTACGAGAAGTATGAAAGCGGATAGCTTTTATCAGGTTTCTTAACTTTCATTAATGTACTTTAGTCTTCACTGCTGGACAGCACGTCAATCGCGAAGGCCACTGTACCTAATAGGTGATGGAGTACATTTAGGTGATAGTTATCTCAAGACCAAAGCTTTATTTCTTAGAATTATTCTTTGCAGTAGGTAAAAACCTGCAACGCAGAGCTTTTTTAAAAAACAACATACAGACTGACACTCCGACCAGGATAAACTATAACTAACAAATATTTTGGCCTCCGTGAGAATCAAGCTCACAAATACGTCTTTATGGATACGGCTAATAATGTTTTACAGGCTCAAGTTTACTAAAGATATTTACATATCTCTTAGCAACAATTTTTTGGTTTTTATTACTCCAATTTCCGCTTAATAAATCTTAAAAAGAATCGACACCAATCATAAACCACATTACATCACTGTCGATGCGATATTCAGCTCGTTTTCTTACAAAAGCAGAGGTGGTGGATTCAGCGAGCTGAATAAAAAGTCGTCCGACCTGCGCAATGATAAATGATCGAAGCGGTGAAACGGTCGATTTGCTCTGAGAGCTTTTGTATAAGAACTTAATATAATGATGCTAAGATATGGTTTTATTGAGTCATTTTCCAAATCTTTGTAGTCACTACAGATTTGTGATGATAATCATTGCAATTTTGTCATAAGTATTTGTGTTATTTATTTAATTTTGTATGTTTAATTATTTAATTTAACGCTTTTGCAACAGCTTAAGTAATACTGTCGCCGTTCACGTTTCACGCAAAACAATTTAATCAGCCATTAATTACTCGAGGACTTTAGTTACAATTTCCAACTTTATTGTCACTACATATTTATCTAAAATATTATTTTTACATTGACTATCCATCTTTAACGACACCTGGTGGTGATATTTCAAGCAAAAAATTCCTGACATCATTTTAAAATAAGCATAAGTAATTAAGGGGTGGATTTGTGGAGTGTCGATGAAGAACTGCGTTAATAACTCCCGTATTCGCGGTAGTCTTTTAAGTTGGTGATATTGCGGATAAACTGTAAGAGAATCGACTTCCTGATATGGCCACGTTTTATAGTAATCAGTTACTTACGTGACTATGGGAATTGGCAAAAAAAACCAATGGATGCCCTGCGCATCAAAGCTGTTAGGTTAGGAGTTGCAAACATAATTTCCCGTAAATTGTTGATTAAACCGGGGTTTTAGTCGTACTTAGTAAAAACAGAGCAAATGTAAGTAATGTAATAGTAGTAACCTAAAAATAATGAATTCCCAAAACATTTTTATCATTGATAAAAATGTTGTGTTATCATAATATTTATTTGCAATATATTATCAGAGTTATTGATAATACATCGGCGCGGCGCGGTACAATTTACACGCCAGACAGTAACTAAGATTGATTAATCTAAGATTCTTATTCATACGGCTGTGATTGTTACATCTAATGTAATAATTCATCTTTGATTACTCTGTTTTATTGTAATGCATTTCAATGTTATTATACGTAATAGAAGCCCTTCTATGTGTTGTAAAAACAAACTATTTGGAGGTTGTTCAGAAAATTCTATTCATCAATTTAAAAAAGAAAATTAAGTAACTCAATATCACTGTTAGTTTCATAAAGGAAAACTAACACTAGCTGGCAGGTTAACGTAGTTCCTGAAATTGTTAGTTTCTTCTCGCTTGTTTATTATCCATTTCTAAAAGCTGGATACACATCACATCCCTTGGAGGCTCCTGGTGGGGTAGTGTGAGACGCCCGTGTATTGCGCCTGTGCGCCCCCAAAGTTAATAAGCGAGAAAAGTAATAGACTAGCCTGGTATTGTCATACAATGTGAAGAGAATGTGGCCGGTTCTGACGATAAAAGAGAAGGAAGTCATATAACAAGAAAAATGCAAGAAACATCCACTCTGGATGGATACAAAAAGAGGGGTAGACCAAAAAAAAGATGGATGAATTGTGTAAAAGATGATATGGCAAAAAAAGGTGTAGATGTTGACATGACGACTAATAGAAAAGAGTAGAAGAAGAGAATATGTTGTGCCGACCCCATATAGTTTGGAATAAGGGCAGGAAGAAGAAGAACGCAAGTCTTTCGTGTACGTAATACCTGTGTAGTATTTCTCTAAAGCCCTAAATCCGGGCGGAGGGGTATGCTTTCGTGTGCGCCTCCGGCCCCTACGGGCTGGGCCGGCCATGGTGTCTCTCTATACCCCTAATAACAATTAGATTACCTTAGCTAATAAATAAATATTTATTTTAAATACTAGTCAGATAATATTAAAATGATTTTTCTTATTCAAATGTTAAAAACTGTGCTCTTAACTGTTAACAGCGAAATTGAAAATACATTCCTAAATAATTATGCTAAATTGATTAAAACTCCTGTCGATTGTAAATGAAGCCGTCCCTTCGAAAGGTCCTTTTCTAACGAAATACAAATAAGTAGGTCCTTGTGAAGTCGTCATGCATTATTCATTTAGATATCTCCATATTTGCCACGGTTTAAATATTTTATTAGGTATTCAGTAATGATTGCTAAATTCGTGGAAGTTGATTCAACTTCAATTATCCAGTGAATACACTGATAAGCGAGTGCTTCACATTTTCAACGTTCATTTGAATTAATATAATTAAAGTGGACGAAGCGAAACAAGTATGTAAGGATCGTAGCAAGTGTAAAGAAGTGGTCTCTGCCTACCCCTTGGGGAAAGAGGCGTGATTATATGTATGTATGTATGTATGCATTTGAATTAATTAAATTTCAGATCTGAATATTGATTGAAATTCTATAAACAAGATAATGCAGTGTTGTGGGTATGTTTTATTTATTTGCATTACATAGTTTTGGGATACTTTAAAATCTTATTTTTTGTAACTTAATATTTCTGTCCATAACATTATTGGTTAGAAGCAAATAAATAGAAATAAATAATTGTTGCCATTCTATTATCATGTCAAAACAAACAAATATAATAGGGGCTAAAATATCTATAAAAATCTATAGCTCAGGCATATCTAGTTATGTTCACGTTTGCAGGGTTATTATACTTGTATTATGGATCATTTAAAGGGATATATCCATATCACAGATATTACACGTAAAATCCTTCCAACTGAACCGAAACCGAAAAAACCACGCCAAAGTCGATCAAAAGTCAGACATGTTGACTGTTTTCTTTGACTTTCGCGGTGTTGTGTACTCGGAATTCTTGCCGGAAGGTCCAACGGTAATTAAAGAATATTATTTGAGCGTTATGCGGCATATAAGGGATCAAATTCGATGAAAAGGGCCAGATTTGTGGAAAGAAAGTTCTTGATTTTGCGCCACGATAATGCGCCTTCGCACAAGCCCATCATTGTGAATGAATTTTTGATCAAACACTCAACAAATACCATCGACCAACCACCATATTCACCAGATATGGCTCCAGCAGACTTCTTTCTTTTTCCTAAGCTTAAATTACTACTTCGTGGCACCCGTTTTCAATCGGTAGTAGACATAAAGGAGAATTCGCGGCGAGAACTGAACTCAATTCCGGAAACAGCGTTTAAAAATGTTTTGATGATTGGATTATTCGTTGGCGTAAGTGTATCGTTTCTGAAGGAGCATACTTTGAAAGTGATAAAATAAATTTAGATGAATTAAAAAACATTTTGTGTATTATTGATGTTTTCCCGGTACTTTCTTGACAGAGTAGTACCACTTAACTCGACAAGAGAAGTTATCAAATCAATTGTACAATTACCATAGATATCATCTTATTGTGATTGCAGTTTCGCATATTCGTAAACGTATTTCAAGGCGGTCTGTGAATAAACGTCTAACGAAATACTCTAAATAGCTCATACTGCAGAACACTAGTCAACACGTTTCTAGACGAAACTAAAATACATGTTCAGTAGCGTCTGTGCTAAACGATACTGCAACATTACACTGCAATGTCACTCCGTCAATTTGATCTTTCAATTGTCTCCTGTTTGCATCAGTCTTGAATTATTCCTCGATTACCGCGTAGATTGAGCGAGAGTGTTAATATGTATACGCCGTGCACACATGTAAAATATCGTACGATGGCTCACAGCCAATGAGAGTTGGAATTGTGGTGGGCTCGGCTCCCCACCACGCCGTAGGAATGCATACCTCTAGAACGGCACTGTTAAAAATAACTACCTGTTCAACAGGATTTACACGATACTATATCTGAAGACAGTAAATTATCGAGGACGAATTTGGGCGCCAATCGCCGTCCAAAAAAAAAAAATTGTTCCAATGATATTTTATATAAAAAGAGGTACCTATATAAAATCATTGATTTGTTCCTTTTCAAATAATATTTGTTTCGAAAGGGACACAAAATGTATTATTTAATTATGCTTTATTGCGCATATTACCCTAAGTATATTATCTACTTTGTGCCCTAAGGATAGTTTTGACAGTTTTATTGTGTCATATTTTATTACAATAGCATTATTAAAAGCTGTTATGTATCCAATACAAAAATATTATCATATAGCTTCATTATATATTAGACATCATATTTTAATTTAAAAAAAAAATGGTTTTGTATAATAGCACCTATAATAAGTAATTTCACATAATTCATTGAAATTATAATTTTAAAGAGTCTTAAGATAAATCTCCAGATATATCTTGTCTGTAACTACATGTACGAACAGCTGATTACCTACTTGCAAGCCACGTGAAGCAAGCGAGCGTTCGCGATCAAACTCGTGCGCGTATAGTAAGTACCTTAGAGATAACGTAATGCAATGGGTTCGATGTAATGGATGTCAATAATGGCTGTTAACTGACCACAATTGAACGAATGATCCTTTTGAACTCTTTTAATTTGTCGTGTTTATTCAGAAAGAAACTCGTATGATTTAAATGTTTGTTCATTGGTCCGTTATACGTTACATGTTATTGATAACGATGGTCAGTTTTTCATTATTTCATTTTAACAGTGACCTTTCCAGCGATAAGTTGAATAATGGTCAAATTTAACACTAAATATTATTTCATTTCATATTTCCTATTACGTAATATCTCCTTTTAATATTATATAATTTTGTTGAAGTCTGCCCGAGTGAATATCGAATAGCTCAAGGTTCAAGGCTCAACCCAGAGGGTTTGATTTGATATTTTCTTTTGTATGGATGTTTAGGAATTCTCAAATATTATCGGATATAAATTACATATATCACTATCTATATATTTTATTGTGCTAAAGAAGAATACTAAAAAACACGCCTTTATAAAAAATCAAACTAAAAGGTAAAAAATAATTTTTAATATATTTAAAATAAGGATAGTGGGATAAACAAAAAATGAATTTTATTGTAAAAAAGCGTGGGGTGCTTGTTGTCAATTGTTATTTTAAAAATATCTTAAAAAGTCATCTTCCGCCTATATTATAATTGATTTAACGCCATCTTCTGGAATTTTGATTTTATTGTTCAAAGTAAGTAAAAATCGAGTCGAATCCCGAAAAATTCCATTACATACAGGTCAAGATAATATAAAACATATAAAAAGGAACAAAAATCCACCGTCGCAGGATTTTCCTAGGGGGTCACCCATCCAAGTACTGACCACGCCCAACGCTCCTTCACTTCGGTGATCGGACGAGAACCGAAAATTTATTAATCCTGAGGATCCTGACAAGGATAATGATACAAACTATACAGATTATTGCATTGTCATCGGTCCTTGATAACGATAAGTCTACAAAGTTTGAACGAAATCTGGCCGTTTAAAGTGGGTCAAAATCGCCTCCAAAGGAGTCGGTTACAAACAAATAATTACAAACATGCAAACTTACAAACATACAAATATACAAGTGAAGCTATAAAGCGTGTAAAAAGAAACTTATTACAAATTTTGCAGAAAATATTTTTAATAAAGTACTCTATAGAGATATTGTAAATCTTCATCGTACGACTTCCTTGGAAAATTTGAAACGGATATTGTACTTGACGGCTCTTGATAAATAATAATATACTACCGGTGTTCAAAGAAAATATTTCACATTTTTGCAAACACAAGCATCCTCCGATATGAGCTTTGAAATTTTTAAAGGCCAATTTAATCCTATATTTTCGTTTAAGAAATATCTCCAAGTTGCGTTTAATGGTTAATATTGTATAAAATTATAGGTAATTTGTTAGCTGAGATAATTGCCTATTTACAACGTAACGTGTCGTTCGTGTAAAGAGAATATTTGTTTATTTCGGAGCCAGAAGGCCGCTGTTTAGAATTGTCATTGCCAAAACCGGTGCCTCGAGTTAATTTTTGTCATGCTTTTAAAGGTGAACAAGAAAAAAGATGAAGAGACTTGTGTATATTTTGTTTTTTATAGGATCGATTGGCATATGACCCTAAATTTCAACAGGAATAACCGAATAGTTCTTCACTATTTTTGCACTATGTATCGAAAGGTATAATTATTTTTTAAACAACCCTGTTGGGTTGTTCATGTTCATGTTCATTATCCTTGTTATTAGTTCTATTTTTATTTTTGACCATATAACAATTTTTGGAACGAAGTTCCTTATCGCGCGTTGTTGAAGGGGGCTAGACAGAAAAAATTCTCACGAAAAGTTGTAACGACACTTTTTGTTATAGTAAGGTATGCGGCGTGCGCATGTTTCTCTGTCTGTCTCTCTCTCTCTCTTATAGAAAGCAAGCCAGATATTTTCATTTCTATTTCGCATTGAACAGTGTGGTGTCGCGACGATTATTTTTGTTGAGTGTATACAGGTTTTTTGTACATAATAAAAAATAATAATGAATCCTGATTCCTGACAGTGTTTCTGCACAAGTTCCGGATATTGTTAATGGAGTTAGGTTAGTTACTGATTAAGTTTATATAACATTATATTTGTTAATAATAAAAAAAATATTATTATAACTAAAAAAAAATTATTACAATTCCTTCACTAATTAATCGAAAGGAACTTCGTTCCATCCGGGTGTCCCTTGACACCTCTCAAGTTTTTTTTATATTATTTACAAAAGGTTATAGAATACTAGTCGTCCCCGCCCGCTTCGCTGGTCGAATAACCGAAAAAAATAAATCAAAAGAATATGAGAAGTTTACGTACGCATGCGCGCTACACCACTTGCCACACTTTTCCGCGCCATATAAACACGTAGGTAATGCTTCTAAAAATCGTTGTTTCTTAAAACTGTAATAAATTTACATATATTAGTAGTTTTACCGTGGTGCTCGCACAACTTATTTATTTATATAGAAAATTTTATAAACTTTCATAATATGTACTTATTTTTCTCCTTTGACGACGTCGGCTGTTATATACTCAACTGTCACAAACAAGACAGAAAAATGTATGTAACATATGAATTTGATTCACATTTCTACTACTTCTTTGTACCTGTTTTCATCAACTGACTGAAATAAATATCGTTTTAATAGGTGCGTTGAAAGAACACTGCAATCGCGAAGAGGACCTGTTGCAGCGGTGTCCGATGGCGCTACCAGTATTGAGCTCCCCAGAGATGTCGTTTGCGCTCACACGAGAGGAGTTGGATAAAAGTTGCATGTGAGTATTCCACGCCAAACTACTATTCTCAATGGAGTACTAAAGTACTACATAGAAGTGTAACACTTACGTTTGTGCCATTCGAAAACCTGTACACTATATGGCTGTAAAAATATAATAATATTCGCCAAATTAACTCACTTATCAATTGATTTATTTAAATTAGTAAATGGTTATTGAGCAATATTTTTGTCCACTGAATGAAATTTTTGATTATTGAACACGATTGTTGAATAAACATTTGATAAAATTGATTCATTAAGTTCTATTTTATAAACCCAAGGAAAAAACCTCTATGGTCTAAGCTATAATATTATTTAAGATTTTTCTTTTCTGTTGCACTGTTCATACTTAAGCAAAAAAAATTTAACACGTTGCTAATAAAAATAGTATATCTGTATAAGATTATATTATAACAAAGAGATACATACCATTTTGATAAAATAATACAATTTCGTTACAATATTCGGTAAATGTTTTACTAATTTAAGTGTTACGTAGGTACATTCCCCTCCGTTAGATATACATTATCTCTTGGAGAAATTAGATAGATGTGTAAATCACTATGATGTATTGTAATTATATAGTAATAAAATTATGGCAATCTGTCAAACGGCGTTGGGCATAAATGGAATATATATATATATATATATATATATATATATATATATATATATATATATATATATATATATATATATATATATATATATATATATATATATATATTACTGGAATCCCAACCCACACCCAGTCAACGGTTCGATTCGCACGTCCATCAGTTAAGCACTTTATCGCCTAATGTACAATAACATAATTTCCACATACTGGCGGCGAAGCAGTGCTTCCAGATCCCAGAAGTAAAATTCAGTGTTGTAAGCTAAAAAATACAGTAGTTTCCTAAAACAATACAGCAGATTTCAAAATCGATTACAGTAAAACTTTGTTAAAATATTAAAAGAAAAATAAGCTGCTGTATTAGTTTATTTGTAAATACATATTATTGTTAGTTATTCTAAAATAATTTCCTCGTGATTTTGATAAATGTTTGCCATGATCCTCGAAATCATTTCATTAGTGGGATTAAATTTGTCGCAGTTTTCGGAATTTCGACGAATGGCTTGCTGAACTAACATATTTCCTTTAATAGTCATCATCCAAGCGTTATATCCCGGTTGCAACCGAAACTTTCGTTTTGGTGCCCGGGGTCCGCTTTCCGACTTTTTCTACTCCACTTCGCACGGTCTTCAGCATCCCTGGTAGTGGGCCCATAGGCACACATATCACCCCTAACTACGTCAAGCCAGTACATTCGGCGCCCGCGAGGTTCTGCGGGTTGCGGGAGGGGGGAGGGTAACATCGATCACTGCCTTCACTGCACGCCGTTCACATCTCTCGTCTCCGCCGTGCGTCGTCCGCGCACAGCTCACATCTCCGCTTCCATTGTGCCATTCAAATATTACATATTTCCACTCGTCTCATCTCCGCTTTGGTGGAGTCCCGGTCTTAGTTCTTTTCTAATTCATCGGGGAATTCACTGCACGTAAACTATATGTAACAATCCTACTCTATATTGTCTATAGATAAAGGTCAGTGGTTCTGGATTAGGTTGCGTTACGTTTTACGTATTAGATTTGATAAATTTATATGATCGGAAATTAAATACAGTATTTTCATACACTGTATTTTATCATTACAGTATACAGTAGAGAAGTCTAAAATACAGTAAATCTACTGTAATTACAGTGAATCTGGAAGCACTGCGGCGAAGGCAAACATCTTGCACGCCCAGTTATGGTATGAACACATCAATCGTAATGGAGAAACGTGCTCGTGGTATACTGTCGGGCGATATATTCTGTTATTATTTATACTTACAATTTAATATACTATTGTCTAATAATTATTGTGTAATATAACACATTATTGGGGCATAAATTCTGCGCTAAAAGCTAAAATATGAGATGGCTGAATAAGATGTTCTTTGTTTCGGTATCAAGAATTCAAAGTAAACAACCGACCTCGGGGGCTTTGAATGAAATGAAAAGTATTTTTCCTTACTCATATCGAGGTCGTCGAGTAGATTTTATCTGCGGTAATAAGTAGTGTAGTGAGGTTTCTTTGATTAAATATGTAGGCCGACATGCGAAGGAACATGGGTTATGGATTAAGCCGTACACGAGGAGTAACATTTACGAGGCTATTGTTTTCTAATGTTCGATGAAGATAAACATTGATTTTAGATGGACCTTGAAAGACTGATAAACATTTAAACGATGTTTTCCTTTACTAAGTTTGTGGGCTTAACTATTGTTTCAGTAATCAAAATAAGGAACTTTGGAGGTTGTTTAACAATATTTGTATGTTTATAAAAATAATACGGTATAATAAGTATTATTTATGAATAGGTCAAAAATCTGTAGCAATATTATTCTTTTACACTTTCATTGTAACATACACTAGCTGACCCGGCAAACGTTGTTCTGCCATATAAATAAAAAAAAAAACCTATGTTCTTCTCCAAGGTCCAATCTATCTCTATTACCGAAATTCATCAAAATGACAACGTAACAGACAGAGTTACATTAATATTTATAATAGATGACCCGGTGAATTTCGATATTTGTGTAAAATGTGGTCAAAACTTAAGCCGAACAAAACGAATTAATAATAGGGCTAAACTACATAAAAATCAAGCGAAGTACAAATTAACATGAAAAGGGAAATTAATTACTTCATCAATCTCGGATGGAATAAGTTTTCCAGTTTTAGTAGAAGATATAGTTAGAAGAATTGTTACTACCAAATCAGCATTAGAAATAAATTATATCATCAATTTTTATTGTATTTATGGTTCACTATTTTGGCGATAATGGCTTACACATAAAATATAGATATATGCTGTCGCAGGCTTTTTTGTAGGACTATTTAAGATGAACATTTCCCTTAAACATTATATACGTGTAATTCTAACGGTTTTTGCAGCGTACGCCAGAGTAGTTCGCAGATGGCAGAATGTTTTCCTACTTATCGTTATATTTTGGACAATTCACACAATGTCTTTATAAATTATAGCCCATGTGTTGTTATGATGTATAAGCTATATTATTGTAAAGTTCTATTAAAATCCATTCTTTTGCGTGAAAGAGTAACAAACATACATACAAACTTACGCGTTTATAATATTAGTAAGGATGTATGATTCTGGTTAGAAATAAGAATACGCTATAGTGATAGCCAATTCTTAGAAACTCGGAAGTAGTGACTTAAGCTTGTTAACTGTTTGATAGGATAAACAGGTTAACATTCTGGTTCTCTCGGCGAGGCGGAGGGTTCAGACAGTGTGCTTTCCTGAAAAATTAAGCCATATCCTATTCCCTTTATTTTCGTATGCTTGTTTGATCAGAAGAAGTGTTTCGAAAGGGCATTGACGAAAACGACCCGCAAATGTTTTGCCCTATGACAACACTCAGCATCGTATCGAGTTCTAAAGGAAAAGCTTTCGATACAAGACAGTTTTTTTAAGACTTTACACATATGATCACAAAATATATATTCCCAAATTTATAAATATACATTTAGTAATGAAGTGGTTCTGTCAGTTAAAATTGTTTTAACAAAAATTTAGATTTATGACATGGTTATAAAAGAGCTGTAGGTTTTATGATCATCTTATTACCACGTCAATAACAAATCAATAAAAAATTGTGTTAAAATGTTAACAAGCATGTTCTCATTCACATAAGGACCATAATCGAATAAACAGAACAAAGGCCGCAACATCTAATTAAATTGACGATGTTTGAGAATGAACCACTATTGCGAGAACTATTAAGATATCTCAGCAAAGCGATTTAGTTGTTCATCCGAGAAGTTTCCGAAAAGTGGCTAAGTTTTGTTAAATACTTGATAAAACGTTCGCACCACAAAAGAACAGAGAGGAGACAAGTGAAGTTTTTGTATGTACTTCTATTTTATACCTAGAATTTTTAATGCTTGGCTAAACCGAAGTACAGGGCCAAAAATATATGTTCATCACCATTAAATTTGTGACCCAATGAAATGAAATCCTGCGTCAGAATCTCTCAGATTTTTAATGGCATGCTCAGCGTCAGATTTTTAATGGCATGAAAGGCGGAATATAGAAAGATACTCGTTGTACCATTCGTGCACGAAGAACATTTTAGAATGTTTTTCAGCATCTCTATTTGACTCGTGTTCAATTTATTTCCACATGTAAATATTGTTAAAGCGCAAGACTATATAAGCTTAATTTCTGTACCTACCATATTTAATGTGAGCGGCAGGAAAGGAAGGACCAAGTTCCGGTGCCCGAGCGGCGCGATGTACGCAGTTAGCTCATCTTAATTTAGTGCTCTTGTTTGCGGTAAATAGCAATTTTAAACTAGTTGTCCGACTCACTAACTTCACTCAGAGCTTTGTGTGTCTGTTGCATAGCTAATGGAGCACTTAAGTGCGCTAGTCAATACATATTTTATACACATTGTGTTCTGATATTCAGAGGATTTGTTTAGCAATTCTTCGTAGTATCGTTTAACGTTATTTCATACTCCATGCTTATATCTATTGTAAAGGACTAGTCTAAGGAATTTAAAAATATTTCGTAATTAAAAGGTTATGATTATTTTTTAAACATGAATTATATCACAGATATCGGCTCCATCTGTTTCAGCGCTACAACTAATCTAACTAGTTCAATTGTACCTAGTCAGGTCATAAATTCTGTCACATGTTTAATGTAAAATAATTGTAACAAGTTTATTAATTATGTAACCATTCATATACCAAAATGAACTTAACAAAACATAGATTCTTATGACATTAAAGTTTATTCAAAATGACCTCCGTGATTTTGAATACAAGCCTTCAATCTGCGCGGCCAGTTGTCTATCGCAGCACGAACGAGGTCCATGTCAATATCGGCGGCTGCCTTAATCAAGGATGTCTTGAGTGACTCCAAATTGGGATGAGGCTTTGAGCACGCCTTTTCCTCCAAGTGTTGCCATATCTTGTAATCTAACGGATTCAAATCTGGACTGGAGGAGGGCCAGTCTTCGTGCCGGATGAAGTCGATTTCACGCGCCGCCAGCCAGTCTTGTGTGCTCTTCGCTCTATGAGCTGGCGCCGAATCTTGTTGGAATACCCAGTGCCTGTTATTGAACATGGTATGAGAAACAGGTTCCACAAGGTTCGTCAGCACTGTATTTTGATACACAACAGCATTCGTTTTTACACCTTTCTCACAAAAATGTACCTCTGTTAAGCCCCAATAAGAAACTCCCAACCATACCATGAGCGAGGATGGAAAATGACCTCGTTGGACACGCGGAATACGGTTGCTCGCTTCTTTACTACTGTGTGCGTACACCTTAACATTTTGTTTGTTGTAGCTCTCTTCTACGGTAAACATTTTTTCATCCGAAAAAAGAATTTCCCGATATTTTTTTCCCGCGTACCGCTTCAACAAAGCGCGGCATCTCTTCAGTCTCAGGTCCATTAGACGAGCATTCAAACGATGTCCTGTTTTTCTTCGATATGCCCGAAGCCCTAAGTCTTCATTTAACACCCTTTTCACCGTGGTTCTGCTTAACCCCATCTGGAGGGCCAACAGTTTCTGCTTACGTTTGGGATTTCTTTGAATTCGTGCCTTCACAGCTTTTATCACTGCTGGAGTCCTAACAGACCGAGGGCGACCACTTCTTGACCTGTCATCTACACTAGAGTCTTCATTGTATCGTTTGATGGTACGATAAACGAATCTTTTGGTAATATTCAAATTTTTCAGTATGTTAAAAATTTGAATTGGCGCGTAACCGCAACGATGCAACGCAATAACTGCAACACGGTCTTCTTTAAGCGTCCACTCCATATTTAAAAATGAGTAAAATTCTAAAAGTTATACATTTTTATTTTCATGAACAATTCTAAATTCGAATTCAATAAACTTTTTTGTGGCCAGCATTCTAAAAGAAAAGTTTTTACTATGTGACAATACTTATGACCTGACTAGGTATATACCTATACATATAAACGAAAAATTCACCGAAATCTATCCTTTTTTTTTATTGCTGTAGGACAGTAAACCGGCCCGCTTAGAATTTATCAGTTACCGTCGTCTATGGGTGTTTGCAACGCCAGTGGTATGGTGAACACGCTGTTGTCCCATTAGGGTACAGGAACTTGGGTCACTAATGCCGGAACACAACACAAGGTTATTATGGCGGCATACTTAAGACCAAAGGTGGTCGCCATCCAGACGGGCTTGAGGCCCTACCACGTAGCTAGTGTGGGTTGTTTTGTCGCCTTTTACGACAGCCTGACCCCGGCCGCAGAGGTTAGTATTCTTTCTCCGCCCCTGCACAGTTAAAAAGTCCTACAATTCAATGACATCTTATCAGACTGTGTAAATGCATTTTTCCATGTGGGCAAGAGTAAGAATATTGATCCCCTGCCGTCGGGCCACCTTATTGTAAAAGACAACTATAATCAATCCTAGCTAGGTGGTAGGGCTCCAAACCTATCTTGATGGCAACCCCCCTGGTCCTTAAACATGCCGCCATAATAGGCTTGTGTTGAATTCCGGCATACATAACTGACCCAAGTTTCAGTTCTCGTGGTAGGGCCTCGTGCCCGTCTGGATGGCGACCACCTTTGGTTTTAAATATGCTGCCATAATAACCTTGTGTTGTGTTCCGGCATTAGCAGCGTATTCGCGATGCCACTGGCGTTGCAAACACATATAGGCGACGGTAACTGCTAAATTCTAGGCGGGCCGTCGGCCTGTCAGCTTCCTACAGCAATAAAAAAAAGATGGTACCACCATACACTATGCCATATCATTGTGATCTTTAATGTGCTACAAACATTTTAAATTACTTGATAGGTTCGGATCAGATTACTACACAGAACAAGTCATATAAGCTTAAGCATAAGCTTATATGCTTGTATTCCAATAACAATGATTAAAGTATATTAAGGTTAGAGGATTTAATAAAATAGAGTCTAAATACGACAAAGAAAATATATATTGTGTTTTCTTAAGTAAAATTAGGTTAAGGCCATACCGAAAAAGTAGTCGTATAAGAAGTATGACCATAAACAATGTTACAGCTGAAAAACTTAATTTTTCGTGATTTGGAATGTGTATATTTATAATATTGTACTAATAATCTTTTATCGTTTCAATTTTGATAGTTTTATATAATATTTATTGTAGTTTTTAGTAAAAGTTTATTTATTGCACTTTTAATAGCGCTTTTATATATTTTTTTATTTTATATTATCATATTTTGCATATTGTTATTATTAAATGATAATAAGTTCTAGGTTATGAAAGATATCTATTGTCTCGCCCAGACGCCGACCTTTTAGACTACAAACTTTGGTCACTAGAGGCTACACTAGCCTAGAGGTTAACATCGAGTCTCTTAAATTTTTTTAAAGAATAAATGGTGGGTAATTTCTCAATAAATAATGTAAATATCATTGCGTTAATATGTTTATTTATTCAAAATATTCGAACAAAATTAATATTATATTTCTAAAAAAAGATTTTTCATATGTAACAGTTTATGGCTCAATTAAGTATATCAAACATTTTAGAAAATCAAAAAGGAAATATGTTGGGTCTTGTTCGTGTATATTAATATTGTTTTTCTTTTCAGAGAACTGCGTGCTGGAATTAAATGTATAGACAATTTCACGAATGTATGTATGGAAAAACAGGAGAAAATGATGTTCTTGCACATATACGCTAGTATTACGGATGTTATACAAGATTTATGTACGAGAGGAAAATATCAGGACGAGTTCCTGAAACATGCGGACTGTGTGAAGACAGTACGGTCGGAGTATGAAGTTTGTAGTAAGAATTACGAGCTGACTCTCACGACTCTGAGTCATAGTAAACATACTGAGTATCAAACTGATGAAAGATTACCTTCCCATGAAGATTATCTGAAGACAGTTTGTTGGTAAGTTTTATTTTTTTTTTGGTTTTTGTCATATAATATGATTATTCTAAATAATATAATCAATAGGAAATTTTATTTATATTCGGAACAAAAATTAGAACATATGAATTATTTGTTAATTTAAATAGGTAAGTCAAATGTAAATGTCATGATAGTTTTAAGAGATATATTTCTATAACACGTAATAGAAAGTTTGTACAAGAATTGATCGTTGGAATATTCATTAAATATATGTTCAAGACTTACTGAATATTTTGTATTTTACTTTACAAATTTTTAGAAATAAAAAATGTTAAACAAATGTACTGAACAAAATAGTTTGTCCTACCCGTAATATCGTTTGCCTGTAATTTAGTTTGCCTGCCTTGGAAAGGAACTAGCCGAAAATTTATTTAATAATTTTCGTTTACTTTGTATTTTGTTCATGTTTTATATCTAAGAAAATTTAGTTAGGCGAAAAGTTTGTAAGTCAAAACATATCTAAAATATGTTACACACTGATTCTAAATATTCTTACAACGTTACATGTATTCAATAATAATAAAGATTATGATGAACTATTAATCATACATATCTAACCAAAATGAAACCTAGCATGAACGTGAAGATATTTTTCTTGGATTTTCCGTGATTCGTTTTCATGACCTGAGCAAATTTAGCGAACGAATACTGATCCTGGCGCTAATAACTTCGTTACGGTAGTTAGGTAATGTTAAAAATCGGAATAATTCTCTGCCACTCTAATTCTGAAAAAGACTTCGGTATTAACAGTAATAAATTTATTATTATACGTAGGTATAAAAATTCTACTTAATTTCCTGTTTTGTATACACATAAGTATATACATAAATATAGTGTATTACATAAGCTAAACCAACTTTCTAAAAGGTCGGAAAGCAATTCCGAGCATTAACACCAAATTTTAGGTTGTAAACAGAATTTAACGCGAATATTATGTGCACTGTACGACCCGCCAATTGGTCTCGGACATGCCTGGTGTGTAGAATACATGCTGTACTTATCCATTCCCTGGGGAGTCGCCCGAACCCGGCTGTGTGACGTTTTGGATGGGCATTATACACATACATACAGTGTTTGATCTCAAGCTAGCTAATTGGTTTTATGTTTATAGTTTTCGACATATCTTTATCGATTTTTTAATATACTCTGTAAATTAAAATGCAATCCTGATGCACAATTTTGTCGAATGACTGCACTCGGTTTTGTTGTGCAAATTAAATTGTCATGAACTTGACGAGATGTCCTAAAGCGCTTCAAAGAGACGGGCAATCTTGAATATTGAATAGTCCGGGTTGGTAAAATATTCAACAAATCGAACTGGTCTCTTCAAACCTCAGAACTAATTACTTTTGAGAAGAGTGTTTCCACTGATATTAATATTGGCTCGCATCATTTGCATTCAAATCATCCACGAATAAATTAATAGATTCTTGAACAGAATTCTAATTGTGAATAAATCGTGAGTTAGGTTTGTATGTAATAGTCATCCAAGCGTTTGTTTTTTAACACGCTTTTATTAGCTTGGTATATATGTATCTATGTAATGGAATCTTAGAACGTGATTTTCACCCCTTTCAAAACGTCGGATTGATTTGAAACTTTGCACCCTTATCAAGGACCGATGACAATGTAATAGTTTATATCGTTTGTATCATTATCATTACCAGGATCCTCAGGATTAATGAATTTTCGGATTGGTTCTTGTCCGGTCACCGAAGTTAAGCAGCGTCGGGCGCGGTCAGTAATTGGATAGGTGACCGCCTGGAAACACTGCGTGAAGTTGGTTTTTTGCTCTCTTTTTACACGCTTTATATTAACTTGACCTGTATGTAACGGAATTTTCGGACTCGATTTTTACTCACTTTGAACAATCAAAAAAATTCAAAATTCTGCCGAAACGCCATCTTGCGTTTAATTAATAACACTGCCAGAAGATGGCGTTAAATATTTACCGATTGAGAATTAACAACAAATAAAATATATTTTATAGTTATTCAAACTAAAAAGTTAAAAATAATTCTTGGCATAAGAATAAAATTACTGACGAGAAAATTAAAGTCACTGTTCTAAAAGTGTGGGGGGCGAAGGATGTACCGACCTGCAACTACATAATCGAAGTTTCAGCAAACGTGCGTAAAGCCCTCATTTCGCAAGCCCGGCTCTTCATAAATTAGATAAAACAAGATGGTATATTTTTTATACCAACGAACTGAAAATCGAAGTCTTTAAAATTAAGTAAACGTTTAAAACTATAATTTAGTCGAATTCGGTGTGGCTCGAGAGCGCTTTAACTTTGAACACTGTAGACTTTTATAGTAAAAGTTGATACATTAAATATATCAAACTCATATAAATATCAATTTATATTGACCTAATTTAGAAAATTAGTAAAAAAGGTATTTCATATAATTTTGAAGGGCTGTAAAGTTGGTATTTTTCTACAGTCCACGCTACCATAACATACAGTTTACATTCCTCCTGGTATAAACTGTCACATTTAAAACTTTTTACTTTTGATGACGTTTTCATTCGTGCTATTGTGGATAATTGAATTTCGTGTATTCGTTCTTTGCTAGTAAAATATGTATTGCAATTTCCATCTGTCTCCAGTTAGAATACTTTTATCATCAGAAATTATCATTACTATTTTTTATATTTTAAAATGTAATGTACCACAATGACTTAAATTTTCATACCATAAGGCTGCCACATCATTAACTAGGGAGTTGATACAGGTGAATAAATAGATATCGTTCTGTGTTTCTTCCGTAGTTGGGCGACTAGACGTCAATCGCCCATACAACTACCAAATTTACTTGTGAATCTTCTTTCAGAAAAAGGAAGTGTCGTTAAGAACAACGTAATCAATCATATGTCAATACTCTACAGCTTACCTCGGCTCCAAAGTGTCTCGAATACAATCGGAACATAAATTGAATAATTTTTGACCATAACTTAATTTCGCAATTCTCACAAAAATATTTTTAATTTGTTCTTTTTTTCACAAACTGTTGTTTTATTCTTTAAATATCCCATTGTCAATTTTGAGCAATTTCTTGTAACATTGTTTCATGCTAAACTCTTAAAAGACTTCACTCTGAGCATTCGGAAATTGTAGAACATTTTGCATTGGAGTTGACGTAATTTGTTAGTTTTTTCTAGCTACATAAAATATTCCAACGTTATCACAGGATTTATACGTGGCTGACCATGCACCCATATAATGGGGAGATGGATAAAAACATTTTATACCGTAGCGCAAAAATTAGAGCAAACGAATTACATTGCTTGCCGTTACTTACCTACACTGTTTAATTAATAATTTAAAAGTATAATTACTGCATTACCTTTTGAAATCTAAGTTTTAAGTAAGACTTATTTGAAAGTATATGAAGCTTATTTTACTTCAACTGGGAGTAAAAGAAGCATATAAAAAACAAGCAATTTATTGCTAAATTCTAATGACCGAGAGTTAGTATGATAAATGGTCGAATACACATGGGTTAAAAATCTGTAAACTCAGTGAAATGTAACAGCTGTGGAAACATAAAAAATATTATTTTATATAATTTTTGTTTATATACTAGTATACTCGGGATTATAAAGCGAGAAATATTTTTTTAAATTTCGTCGTCCGTGTTTGATTTCAAAAAATTGTATCACAACACGATTCTTGTCTCTATTTAATAAAGTAATTAATTTCCTACTAAATGCATTTTGTAAACGATTAATATTTTGATCGTAAAAATATTCTTTACTAAAAGTATATATCTCCCTCGTTCCTTTATTATTATTATTTCGAAAAGTGGCTATGCTAGTTTATTCAACCTAGTATCACTGCGTCCAATGAACTATTGTGATCGCCACATTTACTATAGCTCATTGGCAAAGCATGTCTCGTTGATGTAACAAAGCAGTTTTTTGACAGGAGCTGCTCGTATCTCATCCGGTTCCAACATATGCTTTCCTAGTATGAGATTGCTTTTATGCATCAGGGAACAAAGAGCAGTGACACAGCAGGTGCAGAGGCGTTTCATCTGCCTCGTTACAGAATCTGCAGGCTTTGCTATGCAGTGTCCGGTTAGCGCCCTCGTGAAGGTGCATAGCTGATTCCTGTTTAGTGCTAGGACTTCGACCGCAAGTTTGCGGTTGTAGATTTTTACTAGCACTTTGGAATGATTTAAGCCTGGAATTGTGTTCCAGAGCTTAAGAGATTCACTGGTGCATTGATCCCTTAGGGTGAGCCGAATCAGGCTTTTGGGTACACCGCAGCACGGTTCAGGTCCGTACTGTGCTCCCTTGGCCCCAATCCGGGCCATCGTTCCTTACTTTAAGTATGTACAATATAGTTTGAATATTAAACTATAGTAATTATAAAAATTAATTTTTCACAGGTATAAATGTAAAATATGTATGATTGTATATTTTTATCGCTGTTGGTTGATCGAAAGCTAATGACACTTTCATTTACAGCTCATTCCAAGAATATCTAATGTGTTCAGTAAGAACCGTACAAAGATCGTGTGGAGACGAAGCGGCTCTATTTACCAGCGAATTTCTGAAGCGGATGGCCTCTAATATTAAAAAGGTTAGTCTGTTTTAGATAGCTCTTTCGAATTTTTCTTATTATACACACAAATTACGTCTTTTTGATTCACTAAAAAGTAAACATAATTACACATATAATATATTTGTAGGGATTTGAGTTATTATTTAATTATGTATAAATATTATACACATATATCATCGGAAATCCCTATTGTTTTTAATTTAAATCTTATTATCAGTGCAGGGGCGGCTGGGGTTGGCCTGTCGTGAAAGGCGACAAAATAACCCACTCTAGCTACGTGGTAGCCCGTCTGGATGGCGACCACCTTTGGTCTTAAGTATGCCGCCATAATAACCTTGTGTTGTGTTGCGGCATTAGTGACCCAAGTCCCTGTACCCTTATGAGACAGTAGCGTGTTCGCGGTGCCACTGGCGTTGCAAACACCCATAGGCGACGGTAATTGCTAAATTCTAAGCTGGCCGCAGCCTGCCTGCTGTCCTACAGCAATAAATAAAAACGTTGCTTTAAAGCCAAACCACAACTTTTTATGAAAATTTTAATATGCCGTAATTTAATATCTACTTTGTTTTTTTTTTTTTAATTTAAAACAGCAGGTTTTAAAGGATTTTTTGTTTTCCAGAACTTTTGCTTCGAATACCAGGGCCACGAATGCGGTCTCTCTAACAAAGCGTCACTTAATTACAAAGATACCTTATTATTCTTAGTTGGCGTCAATGTGGTGCACTTAGCTCTTTATTCATTAGCAAACTTAGTTCCTACGTAATTATTATTTAGTTTTTAGGATGTATATAGTGAAATTATGATAATTATTCCAATATGGATATGGGAATGTTAGTAATATGTTGACGCTCAATGTACAGGGCGAGGTTTATGATTGTGGATCATTATAGTTCCTTAAAGTATTTGTTTAGTAATAAAAGAAAATATTGAAATTTGTTTGTATTTAATGGAATATTAGGTTCTTAGAATTAATATTCGATTTGCTGGTGACTATTTTCAAGTTTTATTTTATTACAAACCAACTTAGAGCATTTAATCGTCTGGAGATACTAACTTTCATCCTCTTCATATATGTATACATGTACTTGACGTTAGATATTTTACATGGTTATTGGTTATTGACATTATTTTATGGCGGTATAATTAATGACCATGAATTGTTGAAACTTGTCTAAAAAATTAAATTAAGTAATTAATGAAATTATTCTGATTTCCCGTTTGTTTATAGGCATATTATATGCGTTTTAAATTCAGGCAATGGTCCTGATTTTTATGGTGATAGTCGTATTAACAAGAGATTAATAATGTCTATACCGTAATTTCCCATAGTAATACGGCTTTCTTCTTTTTTATTTAATTGAAGCAGCAGGGAAAAACTGGTAGATTATTGCCAATAACAGAAATGTTTGGAAAAAGTTGGAGGATGCCTTCACCCGATAAGGGGTCCATATCTATAAAAGAAAAAATACTAATCTTACTAACATATAGATAATAAGCAAGACTACTAACAATTAACTACTAACATCTTGGAAAGAGAAAAGATATGGAAATAAAAAGGCTTTAATATTATTTTTATTATTAATAATGTTCACCAATAACCTTGTACATACTCGTATATACGAGGGGCGGCTGATAAGTTCGCGGCCTAAGATACTTAACGATGACTAATTACATCGTTACTCCATCACTAATTGCGGGACTCAGTGGTAGTATAAAAACAACCCATAATCAAATTTTAAGTCATAATTGAATTACCTGTCGAAAAACAACATTTTTAAACAACTATCTTCGGTTCTTCAAGATTCTCCGCCTTCATAAACAACGGTGAAAAAATGGGCCCACTTATTTCAACACGAGACCTGCGAAAATGATCCCCGCTCGGGCCGCCCTGTCACGGTAGTGACCGAAGAAAATGTTCAAAAAGTAGAAAAACTAGTACTGGCCGGCAAAATAATTAAATTGAGGCAGATGGCTAAAGAACTTCAATTAGCAAAGAACGAGTTGGAGAAACTTTAAATCAAAATTTACACATGAAAATTAATTTTCCCGCGCTGGGTACCAAGAATGCTCACATTGCTCGACAAGCAACGACGACTGACAATAAAATTGACAAAATTTGTGATCAGATTGTCACCGTGAATGAAACCTGGATTCGCCAGTATGATCCGGATCCAAACAAGAGTCGATGCAATAAAATAGGTGTGAAATAAAAAAGGAGAAAGGCTGCCGAAGATATTCAAGGTGGAAAAGTCTGTGTCTAAGCTAATAGCGACTATCTTTTGGGATGGCGAGGGATTTTTTTAATAGAATACCTACCGAAAGGAACTACAATGAACGCTCCATATTATGCCGATTTGTTGAGCCAGGCTCGTGAGGCTGTTTTTATTTTGAAGACGAACACAAAGAATACTTTTTGAGTGGTATAAAGGCATTGTATGCCGGATGTGGGAAGTGTATTTCACTTGAGAGAAAATATACATCTTAATTTTTCTTTCACTAAGTACCGCTCGCGAACTAGTCAACCGCTCCTCATAGTATAATTTTCTAAATCATCACGTAAAGATGAAGTTTGAATATTTTATTTATAATTACCCCCGTCATTTTGTACATGTTATTGTATACATTCCCGATAGAACTCCGATTTGTTAAATGCTCTAAGAATAAAAATTAAATATCTATCTGTCCCGTCATACATTTAGCGTTTCGCAATTCTTGGAATAAATGTTTCAAGTCGTATCTATCAAGTTTACTCAGTTGCGCCTTTCAGTCCTATTTAGAAATATATTTTGTATAAGTACAGGAAATTATAACAATTATCTGTGGTTTAGTGTCTATGAATCTGACCCTTGTTCAAGAGGTCGACTTCAAATCCTGTCTAGTAGACAATCGATTAGAATCCAGTTTTATCATGAGTCTTTAAGCTTTATAATACTCGTATAAAGTTTAAGGGCACAAAATTAGCTATATTTCATAATACATGCCTTAGCAGGCTTGTCATCACAAAGAAATTTCATCCAGACAAACCACAAATTTTAAATAACTTACTAGGTTTTGACAATATGAACCCTTTGCACTCGGGGCATTTTTCGCTTGCGCGAATTAGCAGCTTGGGACGATTTCTGCAAAATTGGGTTCACCTTTTATAAGTACTTTAAAGTCAATTTATAAACATACAAATATGTAAAAATAATAAAATTTCAAATCATATACCAGTATATAAGACGTATAGGGTCTGCTTATATAATACGGTGCGATTTCCGTAGTAACATAGCTAGAGTTGAGACTTTTAACCAGCTGGGCGCAATTTCGAAGCCGCTCGAGTGCAAAGAGTTAAATTTCTTATTGTTGATGGGACAGTTATCCTAGTTTTTATTGTAGTATATCTATTATCTATATATCTATCTAGTATATCTAATAGCAATCTCACAAGTTTTATATTTTCGTCCCTTTGTACTATAATAGTACATCATATTGTATAGATGTTATTAATATTAAGAACGGAATGTAAATATAATTTTAAGGCTATTATTGTTGTTGCCAAATATATGTAGCTTATTGTTAATCTACACATATATCGAAATAATCACCATTAATGTATTGCAATGTATAAATATTCAAAAATATCTAAAACTTGGTAAATGTGTAATGTAGGAATCGTGAAATAATTATTCAATTATTATTGTAACCACGTAGCCTACATGTGATTGCTGTTACCCTGGTAAATATTTTATAAACTTGTGTGAAAATTGTCTAATATTCGTAAAAAAATTTAAGCATTTTTGGTAAATGTCATTAACAGAGAATTAAGTCAATACCTGCTATAGTAATTACCTGTTGAATTTTATTTCCGATCTGATTTTATTGTCATCATATTTAATATAATTTTAGCATTGCTCAATGTTATTTCAATACATTTTTATGAATATTTGAAACTTAATTAGTATTTAAAATAGGCACAATTATAAGACGAAAACACATATAACATTAATATGAACAATGGGAGATAATTTTATTTATATCCTTTTTAGCGGTAAAAATTTTAGAAATAGGCACAAGGTATTCAAAAACATTTTTCTTTAAAATGTTTATATCAGACCTAAACTTGAGATTATTTTTTTTAATGGATAATTTATGTTTTATCGTGCGTTGGAGTTAAAAGACAAGACATCGATGTTATTTCTTATTATTGAAATATGTTTTATGTCTTTTCGCAGTCGCCTTCCTAACGTCACGTTAAAGATTTATTATTCAACTTTAAAAAACAAGCTCTGAATATCCAATGATAACAAGTGGTAACTTTTTTCGTTTTAAAAAATTGTTATAACCCGTTTTTATAAAACTTACGTATCAGTTTTATTATGTTACACTCATTTGTTAGTGTTTTATTAATTGATATTAAAATAATATTTAATAAAGGAAAAAATATGGTTACCGCAATGCCTAATAATGAGTGCAGGAAAACAATTTAACTTTGTTTAACTGTCCAAATACGTAAGACTCTCTGATGTTAATATAAAATCGAAATTTAGTTTGCTTTTTAATTTCATAATTCGAATAAGTTTTAAAAAGAGATTCCATGCCATTTTACATCGTTAATTGACATACCGTCTAAAAAATTAAACATTAATTTTACAACCAGGGTAAAATACTGATATATAAAATATAGACATCTGAATTCATGGTATGTATATTTATTTTTGTAGTGGTTTTAAATTTAAGTTGCATAAATTTTACTATAATATATTCATTTGATTACTTACCATGAATTATTTGTCTAGTAAGTGATAAAATCTTGTGACTTTGTTTTTTTTACATTGTGACACAACATTAACATATCAGTAAAATAAGAACATAAACCAAATAATTGCATAGCATGTTCTTGTATATAAAATAATAAATATAACATTGTTATAATAAAAATTAATTAGTCAATCCGTATCCAAGTTTGATTGTATGGTAAAAGACATAGTCTTCTAGAGATTATTTTAAATAATAATAAAGTAATAATAATGAAGCGACGTGTATATTTTTATTAATTTCCCGAAAATATAATACCAAAGAATATGCACCGGTATATCGATGAGTGAGAAGAAAATTTTGCGACGAACAGACTTGGCAATCCATAGAAATGGCTTATACATCAGTGAACTTAAATCTTCAAACAGGTTAATCAAAATGAAGTATCCAATAAAACTTATAAGTTAATCTATATGAAACTAATGTTCCATTCAGTTTATTCGTTCGAATGAGACTAGTGAATTAATGACTTCGTTTTCGTTGGTGTAGCACGTTGCAGAGAAATGACCATAATCGATCCTGCGATGTCCCAACATAATGTTCAGGGTGGAGATTGGGATTATGGTCTACCGACCATTGCCATCACAGCCGCAGTTGGCCATTACCATACTGACCATAAGGTTAGCAGTGCAGAAGGATGGCCTATGGCGTACAGTATACGGAAACAAGAACCTGACATAAGCATGTCACGTTATCTCAAAGTTTCAACGTGGTACTGATTAGGTTTCTTCTGAATCAAAAAAGGGCACATTGTTGCTAAAATTATGAACTCCGACATTAGCATACTAACTTATTATACATTGAATGATTTTTGAATAGTTCCAACACCAAGAGTTTTTATAAAATTACCTAGTCAGGTCATAAATTCTGTCACATGTTTAATGTAAAATAATTGTAACAAGTTTATTAATTATGTAACCATTCATATACCAAAATGAACGTAACAAAACATAGATTCTTATGACATTAAAGTTTATTCAAAATGACCTCCGTGATTTTGAATACAAGCCTTCAATCTGCGCGGCCAGTTGTCTATCGCAGCACGAACGAGGTCCATGTCAATATCGGCGGCTGCCTTAATCAAGGATGTCTTGAGTGACTCCAAATTGGGATGAGGCTTTGAGCACGCCTTTTCCTCCAAGTGTTGCCATATCTTGTAATCTAACGGATTCAAATCTGGACTGGAGGAGGGCCAGTCTTCGTGCCGGATGAAGTCGATTTCACGCGCCGCCAGCCAGTCTTGTGTGCTCTTCGCTCTATGAGCTGGCGCCGAATCTTGTTGGAATACCCAGTGCCTGTTATTGAACATGGTATGAGAAACAGGTTCCACAAGGTTCGTCAGGACTGTATTTTGATACACAACAGCATTCGTTTTTACACCTTTCTCACAAAAATGTACCTCTGTTAAGCCCCAATAAGAAACTCCCAACCATACCATGAGCGAGGATGGAAAATGACCTCGTTGGACACGCGGAATACGGTTGCTCGCTTCTTCACTACTGTGTGCGTACACCTTATCATTTTGTTTGTTGTAGCTCTCTTCTACGGTAAACATTTTTTCATCCGAAAAAAGAATTTCCCGATATTTTTTTCCCGCGTACCGCTTCAACAAAGCGCGGCATCTCTTCAGTCTCAGGTCCATTAGACGAGCATTCAAACGATGTCCTGTTTTTCTTCGATATGCCCGAAGCCCTAAGTCTTCATTTAACACCCTTTTCACCGTGGTTCTGCTTAACCCCATCTGAAGGGCCAACAGTTTCTGCTTACGTTTGGGATTTCTTTGAATTCGTGCCTTCACAGCTTTTATCACTGCTGGAGTCCTAACAGACCGAGGGCGACCACTTCTTGACCTGTCATCTACACTAGAGTCTTCATTGTATCGTTTGATGGTACGATAAACGAATCTTTTGGTAATATTAAAATTTTTCAGTATGTTAAAAATTTGAATTGGCGCGTAACCGCAACGATGCAACGCAATAACTGCAACACGGTCTTCTTTAAGCGTCCACTCCATATTTAAAAATGAGTAAAATTCTAAAAGTTATACATTTTTATTTTCATGAACAATTCGAAATTCTAATTCAATAAACTTTTTTGTGGCCAGCATTCTAAAAGAAAAGTTTTTACTGTGTGACAATACTTATGACCTGACTAGGTATTTAATTCACTGTTAAGGTTGTCATTGAGATACTATCAAAATGAAATACTTCAAAATGAATAATTCTAATAACTCCTCACAATATTAATTTAGTTAAACGTAGTAATATTGTACCTATATATTATAATATACGCTTTGATAAGAGAGGCTTCTATTTACTTCACCCCAAACATCTATGCAAATTACAAATATGCGTTGTGAGATTAAAAATTTTCATTCAATGCAGAAAATCTCAAAGTCGGTCAAACCCGACCAAAAAGTTTATTCTTCGCATGACAAAAAAGCTTGTAAAAAGGAAAAACCTCCTCGTAGTTGGTACCTTTGTATTTTGTCTTTGTTCGGCGACCTTTTGTGGATCAAAGTTTCGTTAAAGTGAAATTTTAGTTAAAAAGCGTCCTGGAACGACGGTAAGTACTCGCAGGGAACTTTTTTCATTTATCTACATTTCAGTGGGAAATATTTTACACGGAAATAGTTTATATAACATCACTAGCTGTACCCGTACACATTTTAATAAATATGTAACTATAGAAGCAATTGATTTATTTTTGATATGATTTGTCAAAACTTGTGTGTGGAACATTTCGACTGGTATGCTGAATAGGCCTATATGCTGAATTCTAAATTCATTTCCTCTCGACCTATCTCCGTGCAAGTTCGGAGTAAGAATACTAACCCCATGCGGCCGGGGTCGGCTTGTCGTAAAAGGCAGCAAAACAATCCTAGCTACATGGTAATAGGGCCTTAAGCCCGTCGGGATGGCAACCACACTGGGTTTATAAGTATGCCGCCATAATAACGTTGTGTTCCGGCATTAGTGACCCAGGTTTCTATACCCCTATGGGACAACAGCGCGTTCGCGGCGCCCCGAACGCCGCAAACATCTATAGGGGACGGTAACTGCTTACTATTATAGTAGCTTAAAATAGCTTATAGTTGAAAAATTGGCTCCCAAAGTGATTTTTCTATTTTTAGAGGAAACACTTGAAGGCACCCCGACCGCCGGGCTCTTGTGAAGTAACTGAGATTACGTGAGACTACCTACAAAAACCCCGCTGTTCTCTTATCACCTAGTGCCTGGGCCAAATAACAACTGGCTTGCTGATAATATGGCCCAAGTCGTAAATAACTTGCTAGCAAAATAAACTATTTAGAATAGAAGCAATAATCAAGTTGATCAACAACTGAATATATTTTTCATATATTTAATGAAAACAAATCTTAGGCGACCTCTTAAAATTGAGTTTTTTGAGAGGGCTTTTATAATATAATATAACACATTTTCAAATAATTTTAAAATATATCTTTTTTTGGTTAATATACAGCTTCTAATATAAAAAAAATTATCTTTACAAAAAATTAAACAGAAATGCTGTATGATTCATTAAACACTAAATCTGTTACTATTTGATTTTCCCTACTGGCAATTCCATTGTATCTCTGATTTCAAGTTGAATTTCAAGCGATTCGATAAATCGCATTTTACATCATTCAAGGCTTTGCATTCAAAGCACTTCCTTAGAGAAATCAGCAATTTCTAATGAAAGCTTAAGCGATTCTTTCTGCGCTCAGTTCCAACTAAAATTGTAGATCTATGATGTGGAATTTTAAAGGTTCAATTTAACTTCGTTAGATAATGTCAGCTAGGTACAGACTGGACTCATCTTAGTTAATTCCGTTATCAAATTTCTTTGAGGCTGCCAGTGCGTAGGCAATGACCCTAGACATTGGCCACCGTTGCTTGCCCCTTGGAGCAACCAGTTGCTCTCAATTGGGTCATTCGCCTGTCTGCTGGACTAGCTATAAAAAAGTCCAATTTCACGCAAGGTCTCACACGAGTGAAGAGCAAAGTCCCTTTTATGAGTCTAAGGGCAGAAATAGGCAAGGCATAAGGAACAGCGGGGTGGTTATAGCGGTTGAAGCAGCACGACTCTTAAATAGGCTTTGTGCACAATGGAATAAAGTCCCACGCTATCCCACCGATGGTGGCGATGCTGTGAGGTATGCACAATACACAATACACAATATTTTTCATTGTTTTTAAAACAATGATTTTGGAAAGCTTTAGTCTCTAAGATCAAAGTTAGCTAGCGCCTTTTTGCTGCGCTGTCTTTCGGCGACACTTCTTTATTGGGCCCAAGGATGAAACAGTGTGGATAAATTAGATTTTTACTGGGGCGACAATTGTTTGACTTTCCAACACCAAATTGTGTCCTTTTTTGTCGCTTTTTAAGACTATTACAAAATGGGGTATAATCTTCTATTTAATCTATTAGGCCAAGGGCACGAGACCCAAATTTCTATTTTATACTCACAATTATGAGCGCACCATATCCATTCAATATGAAACAAAACTATACCATCGAAGCGAAATTGCTTTCTAGGTAATAACGGCCGATAAGGTGTTGTTCGGAAAAGGCAGATCTCAATTAATGGGTTAGGTTGCACTGAGGTCCTTCCATTTAATCAATTACGGTGTCCGGAACATTTTCTGTTTTTGTTAATTTGGGATAGCACAGTATATTTACATCAGAAGATTTTCTTTGGATAAATTTCTTTTTTATTTGTCTGGAGTTTATCGATTACTATATACCTGTACTATATATAGATTCAGTAAAACTTTTTTGTATCCAACTACGAGTAATTCTATCATGCTTTGTTGCGGCATTAGTAGTATTATTAAAATATAAGTGCAAATATGTAAAGGATTGAAAAATAAATGAGAAGTACTGTGGGGCACATGGTAGAAATGAAGAAGGAATAGACAAGGGTGGGTTAAGTTGGCTACTCTTTTTAGTGATTCTCTTTCTATTCGGTAATCATTGTGAAGGTATACAATATTTAAGAGTGTCTAGCGATAAAATATGATTAAATGAACGAAGAAAACAATTTGTAAAGGCTGCCATTTCGCTTCCGCCGCGCCCCGGGTAGACCCAAAAAGTGCTGGCTTGACGTCGTAAGAGGTGTTGTGCGTTTCAATGGGCTCACTACCAGGGATGCTGAAGACCGTGCGAAGTGGAATAGAAAAAGTTAGAAAGCGGACCCCGGGCACCGAAACGAAAGTTTAAGTTGCAACCGGGATATAACACTGGGATGATGATGATGAAGCTTCGATCAACAATAGTTTTGATCGAAGTGATGCAGTAAAGGCTGCCAGTGGGCAGTGTACAGAAAGCTGGTTTCCATGTTAGAAAGAGAACGCTTATCCGCTGCGCGAAGTGAGATTTTGGTTACCAGTGGCTTTAGTAAGTTTAGAAATTTCTTTAAAGAGACTTTTTGACGATAATTTCCTCGGACAATGTTTCATCTTCGAACAGCGCAAAAAGTAACCATTTCCGATGTTCACATATTTACCGTCTTCAATGCATAATGGCTTTAGCACGTCTAAATGTTTTTAGGCGTTCAATTCCCGTCCCGAGTTGGTCTATACTCTATCCACTTTACCAAAAAATAAAATGTAAACCAATGTTTCTCAAACAAAGCTAGAAAAAAACAACATGGCGGGTATAATCCCACCGTAATAATAAAACACTCTTTCCTGTCGATTACAATAGTTCGTTGAACATTACACTTATAATTACCAGCATATAAAACCAGTAAGAGATTTGGAAACATTGTCTTTTTAGTTTCTTTATAATGTAAGTTAGTTATTACAATTAATGTTGTAAATATGTAAATTTTATACGCATTATATTAAATTTAACATTCATAATTGTAAAAATAAAATTATTTTATGTTTTTTTTCTAAAAGTAAGGAATAGTAATATAAAAAAATAAGAATATAGGAGATATTTCTAATAAATAATTAAAAGTTGCTATGATAATTTTTATATCACGTTGATTATTGTAAAATCGACATCCTAAAAACCCTTTTTACGATTTGTTTACATTTTATTTTTTGGTAAAACGGATAAGGTATACGTATAATATTTATATAACGGACCGTATTGTTCGATAAATAATTATTGTTTACAAAATAATAGTATATAAGTAGTACATCTGCCACTTACTTTCCTTTTATTGCTGTGGAAAAGCAGACAGTTAATAGAAACTCAATATTTATCGTCGCCTATGGATATTTGTGACGCCAGGGCCACCAGTAACACGGTGCCGTCCGCATAGAAGTATTAAGTATTAAAATCTTATGCCAGAACACAACACAATGTTATTATGACGGCATATTTAGATATCAGGGGTAGTTACCATTCAGGCGGAGCCCTACCAATATTTACTATTATTATTAAGTCTTTATTGTTGAAAACATTTTTTTTATTGCTGTAGGACAGCAGACAGGCTGACGGCCCGCTTAGAATTTAGCAGTTACCATCGCCTATGGATGTTTGCAATGCCAGTGGCATCGCAGACACGCTGCTGTCCCATAAGGGTACAGTAACTTGAGTCACTAATGCCGGAACACAAGGTTATTATGGCGGCATACTTAAGACCAAAGGTGGTAACCATCCAGACGGGCTTGAGGCCTTACCACATATCTAGAGTGGGTTGTTTTGTCGCCTTTTACGACAGGCCGATCCCGACCGCAAAGGTTAGTATTCTTTCTCCGCCCCTGCACGGATAAAAATTTAGTAGTTATCGTCGCATGGGTGTTTACTCTACTGTCTCTTGTCATATGTCCTTTGTCCATCTCCATGTAAGCTATCTTATTATTCTTATTATATCATCAACCTTAGTTACGGATCGTATATCATCTGCTCTTATGTGTTCTTTTATTGTATCATGCTACTTGGGCGTGTTCTCATTTGTTTTAGATGTTTTTGATTCAGGGCCATAGCATTATCAGTGATTAGGACTAGGTCATCCACGGACCTCAAATGGTTGAGTTTCTTGCCGTTGATGTTTATACCTATATTTTCCCATTCTGAATTTCTGAATATGCTTTTTAAGATGGCAGAGAAAAGTTTTGGATATAATGGGTCATCTTGCCTTACTCCTCTAGCCATAGGAAATTCTTCACCAGTTGTTTCGAGCTTTATTTGTGCAGTGTTATACTTATATATATTTTTAATAATTCTTATGTACTTTTTGGGGAATCTTTGCTCAATTGAAGCTTACCAGAGCGAATCGTGTCTTACTGAATTAAATGTTTTACTATAGTCCACGAATTCAATATAAACTGCTTTGCCGTACTCTTGGAATTTCTCTATTATTTGCTTTATTATTTGCATGCATGTAGCATGTGGTCAACAGTTGAAAAATCTGCTCTGGAGCCCGCTTGTTTGATTGGTTGCTGTTCATTCATTATGCTTATAAGTCTCCTTAAAATTAATTTAGAAAATATTTTATATACATTTAACACAAAACTGATTGGTCTGTAGTTTTCGATGTTGTCTATTTCTCCTTTTTTATGTAGTAATACGATAGTACTATTAGTCCATCGTGATGGTACTTAAGGCATCATTGCCAGTCCTAGATGTGGTTACTAGAGGATGCAACGGTGCCACAGGCGTCCACGCACGTAAAATAAACAGTGAAAACTCGTATATTGTCATAAACACCTTAGTATGATTATATACTAATATGTGTTATGTATACATCAGGGTAAGCTAAGAAGTCTCTACTTAATGAAGAGATGGCCCTTACGTCATAAGGGAGGATTATTGTAATGACGTTCGGAGCAACCTGACTCAGTAAGAGGCTTAAACATACTCAATACGGACTATTGAGCTTAATTATAAAGGTAAGATTCCCAATTTGTGGGCTGGGCTACATTTACACACATTACTCGCAAAATATTTTTATTGACGTAGATATTTTCTTATACACAATAAGAATTAATTTTACGGAAATCCTATCCAAAATGTATTTATAGTATATTTATAACCAAAATACTACTCATCACGAGATCTTTAAAACCACGCACTCGAATAGCTTAAAATTTGTCATAATTACTCATTTCGTGATGTAGACACTCACTATGAACAGATTTTACGGAAATCTTGTCCAAATTGTATTTTCTTATTTATACGGGCGAACAACGTTTGCCTTGTTTCACAATTATATTTACAATAACTGACCATACACTCTGTCTCGATTCAGGAATTAGTGTGGGTTTAAAAAGCTCTTTTTTCATTTTAAACCAGCTCAAACTTGAACTAATCGATGTTTCGAACTATGATTCCCTATTAGAATATTAGACAAAGATCATTACTCTCTAATTTTCTGTGGAGTAAGAATCAAAAGTAAAGTTAAACTTAGTAGTTCTACTTAAGTAATTCACTTAGTTGAACACTACATTTCATCATTATATAAGCTGCGTTTCAAGTTCGGGGTTCACTGCCGCGAATAATCATAGACAGAATTTTTTTATTAAAATGGCGACTCTTTCTTGACTAAAGAGATACAAATAAAAGAGCTGAAATTATGTGGTTAAGTTTAGTTTGTACGGGAAGGTCGGGAAGGACTGCCATCTGAACACACAAATCCATAAACCAGTCAAAAAACAAATCTTTTAGTTCCATTTTACGATTCTCTAGGACAGTATTAGGGTCGCCCTATTTTTATTTCTGACCGGGAACTTCATCTAGTTCTTGTTCGTTATTCAAAAATAAAAAACTTATTATTAAAGTTTATTTGATTTATTGTCTAACTTGTGGACAGCACCGTTACCTTGTTACTGTTATAATTTCAAATGAAACAACTTTATTTAGTAGAATAACGGCGCCCGATAGTATTCGGTTGTTATTTTAGTCAAAGTCGTCAGTTTTGATGAAAGGATTCAAAATTTCCGAAGTTTTCTAGAAGTTAATTGAATGATTGCTTCATTTAGTCCTTTGTGATGAAACAAGTAATGGAAAAACATGAGTTCTAAGATTTCATAAGTGAACATTGTTAACCAAAAGATATTTTGATCTTGTATTTACTAATACGACACGGCTCAGTGGCGACGGAAGTGGTTTAGTAGTCCATAAGCTCGAGATAATATTTTTATAATAAAGTATTTGAGTTAATTTAAGTCTGGTTGTACGTATCCATCAATTGTGTAAAGTCTTCTTTCTCCCGCCCTTATCCTACATTATATAGGGTTAGCACAACATGTTACATGTTGTAATAGTTGTAGCTTAGTTTTTACAACCGGCTGCCTGCCTGATGTTAACCCCTTTCTGGGGAAAAATCTGTCATCCTTTTTATTTAAATTATTTTTCTCGTTTCACATTGAAAGTACGACACGAAATTTCGTTGTCAATCATCTACCTAATATATCCTCAAGCGACACTTTTGTTGGTTTCTTCTTGAGTAAAGAGTGTCCGAGTGTCGGTTTGACTGTGCAGGGTGGCACTTTTGCCGGGTCGCCGACTTTTACGGGGTTCCGTGCACAATTCACGTTCGATAACTACGTTACCAGGGCTTCTAAATAGGAAATTCGCAATGCCGAGCGTCTTCGAATGCTCTTGGTCCTGCATTCCGTTGCGCTTGAATGCAGACACAGTTTGCGCACAATATGTCCATCTTCATATATTTTGGTGGTGGCTTCAATCATAGGAAGACCCTTGGCAACTTTCAAGAGGCCTTGAAACTCGCGCAAGGTGGATCTTAACAGCACGTTGTTGGACAAGGGGCCACTAACATCGGACATACTGCAAGTTTCTCGCAGTCTTCAGGGTAAAAGCACGCCATTTTTATTTAGATTTTCTTTTTTTTTCTTTTGTAAATTTATAATTATTTAGTTAGTGATGCTTGCAGATTACACTCATCATCATCATCATCATCTTTGCGTTGTATCCCGGTTGCAGCCCAAACTCTCGCTTCGGCGCCCGGGGTCCGCTTTCCGACTTTTTCTTCTCCACTTCGCACGATCTTCAGCATCCCTGGTAGTGAGCCCATTGGCACGCATATCACCCCTTACAACGTCAAGCCAGCACTTTTTGGGTCTACCCCTCCTGCCGGGGCCCGGCGGAGGCGGCATGGCCAGACATTTGTTACCCACGTAAGCATCCGGTTGCCGTAAAACGTGGCCGTACCAACGGAGCCGACACTCTTGTAATTTATCCGCAATGTCACGGACATGAAGACTGCCGCGAATGCGGGAGTTCCTAACGCGGTCCTTCCGCGTCACTCCACACATCCACCGCAGCATATTCATCTCCGTGACACGCAGCTCTTGCTTGTGTCGCTCTAACACCGGCCACGCTTCACAGCCGTATAAAAGGACAGGCCTAATGATGGTCTTATAGACCTGTCCCTTCAACTTTACCGGCATCTTGGGGTCACAAATGACACCAGTTACCTCACGCCATTTGGCCCACGCGGCAGCAATGCGTGCCTTGACGTCGCAATCGATGTCACCAGACGCATGGAACACAGATCCCAGGTATTTCACTTGGTCCGTGCGCTCGATCGTGTCGCCACCTATGCGTACGGGTGCGGGATCTGTGGAGTTACAGGCCAAGTACTCGGTCTTCGCCACATTGATCTTCAGACCACCGTTCTCAAGCGACTCCTTCCACGCCTTCACGCGTTGCACCAGCCTACCCCTGTCCGAATCTGCCAGCGCGATATCATCAGCATACATGAGCAACCACGGGGGCTGCTCATGTGAGTTTCTGATGCTGCCTGACAAAACGTCTAATACCACGCTAAACAGAAACGGACTAAGGACGGATCCTTGGTGCACCCCGACGGTGATGGGGAAAGGTTTTGTGTCGCCAACAGCGGTCCGAACTACGGAATCGGAGTCCCGGTACATGTCTCGGATGATGTCAACATAGGCCTCTGGAATCCCTTTGGACCGCAATGCCCACCAGATTATCGCGCGAGGAATACAGTCGAAGGCCTTCTGCAAGTCGAGAAGCAGGCAATGCAGAGGCGTTTTCTTCGCCCTGTATTTCTCCGCAACAGTCCTTAGGGCAAAAATAGGGTCCATTGTCCCGTGACCAGGGCGAAACCCATATTGACATTCCGAGACAGTGCACTCCTGTCGAATCCGAGAGTCGATAACCCTTTCGAAGAGCTTCATGGTGTGGGACATGACCTTAACCCCTCTGTAGCTACCGCACTCCTGCACCGACCCCTTGCCTTTGAAGACTGGAGTAATGATACTCAGTCTCCATTGGCTCGGGATCGTACCGGTGAGGAGCGCCCGGTTGAAGAGGTCGGTTAAGACGCCCACACCACGAGAGCCCATCGCCTTCCAGGCTTCGATGGGGACTCCATCGGATCCAACAGCTTTCCGATTCTTCATGCGGCGAAGACAATTCTGGACTTCTGCAGGCGTTACCAGTGGCACTAGTCCTTGATTCGGAGGGAGATCTGGCGGCTGCACCCCTTTATGCTGCATGTTCAGCAGTTCGTGGAAATACGAGCGCCATCTCTCCTTCACCGCGAGGTCCTCGCATAGCAGGTTGCCCACAGGGTCTTTTACACAGCGGCACTTGGAAATGTCCTGTGCCGCTTTGACCCTGGAGCGCGCCAACTTATAGATGAGCTTCTGCCCCTCAAACGATTCCAACTTGTCGTAAAGTGGTTGTAAGTGGTCTCGTCTGGCTCTGGCAACAGCTCTCTTAGTGAGGCGCTTTGCCACCCGGTATGCGTCGCGATCTTCAGGAGATCTGGACGCTTGCCACTTCTTAAAGAGGGCTTTTTTCGCTCTAGTCTCCCTCTGGACTGTGTCGTTCCACCACCATGTCTCCTTGTCACACTTGCGACCACCCTTAGATTGCTTGCAGATTACAGTAAGCTTGCAGATTACACTATCATCTCCTAACGGGAATACTTTGAATTACCAATAACCGCGTATGCCAACGCCGCGTGGGCTAAATGGCGTGAGGTAACTGGTGTCATTTGTGACCCCAAGATGCCGGTAAAGTTGAAGGGACAGGTCTATAAGACCAACATTAGGCCTGTCGTTTTATACGGCTGTGAAGCGTGGCCGGTGTTAGAGCGACACAAGCAAGAACTGCGTGTCACGGAGATGAATATGCTGCGGCGGATATGTGGAGTGACGCGAAAGGACCGCGTTAGGGACACCCGCATTCGCGGCAGTCTTTATGTCCGTGACATTGCGGATAAATTACAGGAGTGTCGGCTTCAATGGTACGGCCACGTTTTACGGCAACCGGATGCTTACGTGGGAAACAAATGTCTGACCATGCCGCCTCCGCCGGGCCCCATTAGGAGGGGTAGACCCAAAAAGTGCTATTTTGACGTCGTAAAGGGTGATATGCGTGCCAATGGGCTCACTACTAGGGATGCTGAAGACCGTGCGAAGTGGAGTAGAAAAAGTCGGAAAGCGGACCCCGGGCACCAAAACGGAAGTTTACGTTGCAACCGGGATACTACGCTTAGATGATGATGACCAATAACCCTGTATATATGTATATATTTACGGGTTTTCGTTTTATCTGCAGGGGCGGAGAAAGAATACTGACCTCTGCGGCCGGGTCCGGCTTGTCGTAAAAGGCGACAAAATAAACCACCCGAACTACGTGGTAGGGCTCCAAGTCCATCTGGATGGCGACCACATTCGGTCTTAAGTATGCCGCCATAATAACTCTGTGTTCTGTTCCGGCATTAGTAACCCAAGTTCTCGTACCTTTATGGGACAGCAGCGTGTTCGCGATGCCACTGGCGCTGCAAACACCCACAGCCGACGGTAATTGCTAAATTCTAAGTGGGCCGTCAGCCTGTCTGCTGTCCCACAACAATAAAAAAACCTACTAGCTGTCCCGGCAAACGTTGTTCTACCATGTAAATAAAAAAATAGTACTTAATTACTATTTTACCTACTTCAAATTTCATTTTCGTGATAAGAGTAGTCTCGGTCATTTTCTAAGGTCCAATCTATCTCTATACGGAAATAAATCAAAATTGGTTCATCGGCTTAGGTTTAAAAACGTAACAGATAGACAGAGTTACTTCTACATTTATAATTTTAATACTATATATCATGGATATATAATAATCCATATGGGTGTGTTAATTTGGTACCAAAATGTTAACGAGTGGTCAGGCGACAGATGTATTATACCCTTCAAATGCGAAGTTTAAACCCCAAACACTCAACCCTACCTCATCTTTCATAAAATTAGCCTTTGGGCTTGGGAAAGTTAGCTCATTTCCTTGAAAAACTCTTTTTGTTGCGTGCATCCCGTCGGCACGTCCCACATTTTCCGGGAACTTTGGAATATTACCAACATTTCCTTCTCGTAATTAGGTTTATAAATATTTTTGTTTGTCCCAACTTAAACATACCTAATATACTTTGATGATTAGGTTGACTGGTTTGTTTTACTTATAAATTACGTATCAAAAGGAGTCTCTTAAATAGTGTGTATTTTATCGAATCATAAGCTTCAGCTTTATATGATGATATCGAGGGCTGAAAGGCTAATTGTCTTAACGAAATTTTTTAATCTTTATTTGAGTGAAATTTAAAGTTATGCAGAAAAATATATAGTTTAAAAAAAATCAAAAACACGTTTTAATGATAAATTGAACTAAAAAATTATTGTACCGATCGAATATTATCGAGAACTGATTTATTGAGTGCCCCACTCCTTTTCCATGATAATAGTATAGGTAATACTTTTCGTTCATTGTTTTATTCTTATATAAAGTTATTTTTATTTTCAGTTTTATTTAACAATAAAGCGTATTTTTTTAGTTTTTTTAAAGTATTTCGTTTTATTTTTTGTTCATCTGTTACTAAAACGTGTTTTTATTTTAACTATGTTTGATCGAATTAAAATTAGCTAAAAATTTTAGTAGGCCTAATACGTCACCATTTTTTAAAATCCTTGCGATCCTAATCAGGATAATAAGATAATCTTATCAAATTATTGTATTATCATCGATACTTAATAAGTCTACAGCGTTTAAATGAAATCTGACCGTTCAAAGTGGGTCAAACTCAACTTCATAATTATATAACATCTATTTTACTAAATTTGTATATTGTACTAGCTGACCCGCGTGGCTCCGCCTGCGTTTTGTTTATCCGATCGCAACCAAACCTTACAGGATCACCCGCTAGGCCAATCTGAAGATTGTCTAAAAATTTCATCAAAATCGATCCAGCCGTTTCGTGTAACGAACATACATATACACAGAATATGCAGGTAGTATCTGTTTGGCATAATATATTAGTGACTTTCTGGTGGTTTGAGGGATCATCAAATTTAGTGGTTTTCTGGTGGGTTGCAACACCACAAATTGTGGTTTCGTTGAAATAAAGTTGGCAACACTGCGCACGAACTCAAGAAGCAGATAATTGGTAATGCAAAATCAAAAGCTATAGATTGGAAGATAATTTTTTTTATATTTCAACGCCCCATAAAATTAGTTTATAGTAAATTCAAACATGCCAAAAATAATATCCTGACTAAGTTTGATACCTATAAGAGCTTTAGTTTTAAAATGTGAATTTTTTTAATTAACGCCCCCGCAACCCCTCTTGGGGGTGAAATTTCGTAAAATCCGTTCTTAGCTGACCTCTACTCGGTGAAAAGAATATTCCTACCAAATTTCAAGTCTTTAGCTCTAATGGTTCCAGAGATATCGTGATGAGTGATTATATACGTGGAAATCTCTTAATATATATATATATATATATATATATATATATATATATATATATATATATATATATATATATATATATATATATATATATATATATATATATATATATATATATATAGATGATTGCATGTAACTTACATGATTGCTTTTCTGCAATGTCTACAGCATAATTCTCACCATTTTTGACATTCAAATTTAATGATAAAACAATATTGAACTTAATGATTTTATAAAAAGTTAATAGCGCCTCATATAAACTGAATATCACAAACACACAACTCTTAGTAAAATTATTAATATAATTTTAGCAGGCGTTCATAATACGTCACATTTTTTAAATCCTGACGGTCCTAATGAGAATAATGAGATAATCTTATCGAGTTATTGTATTATCTTTTTTTATTGCTGTAAGACAGCAGACAGGCTGATGACCCACTTAGAATTTAGCAGTTCCCGTCGCCTATGATGCTTGCGACGCTAGAGGCACCGCGAACACGCTGCTGTCCCATAAAGATACAGGATTATTATCGGTCTTTGATAAATCTACAACGTTTAATTGAAATATGACCGTTTAAGTGGGTCATAATCGATACAAAGGAGTCGGTTACAAACAAACAAACCAACAAATACACAAACTAATAGAAGTGAATAAAAACTAAAAGAAGAAGAATAATAAAAGCATGTTAAAAATTGCTATTTCCGAATATCTATTTAACTCAATATCGCCCAAAATGTCACATAAAACAATTATACTTTCACGCCTCGATATATCATGCTTAACTTTGTTTCTTTAATATCAAATATTCCAGTAAGCATTAGAACCCAAAAACCAACAAAAATGTTTTGTTTCTTTGATAGTGAACCTTGTTAATGCGACAGGACTTGTAATCATCTCACGAATTCTTATCTCACTTCAAACGACAATTTTATTTCGGTACCCAGTGATTGCTGTTGCATATTAAGTATCACAGGTAATACACATGTATTTCTTCATTGTATTAATTTTTAGACAAAAGTACAGAGAGGCATCAATGTTAGGTGGTAGCTACTACTAGAAAAGAAAAATAAAGTTAATATTAGGATTACGTTATACCATTGATCTCTGGCGACTCCATTTGGGTGATTACTCAAAAGAAGTATTTTCCCACTCAACAGATTCGGTGCAATATTAAGTTAATTTGTTTATAAAATTTTAATAAAATAGAAATTTTATGTATAAAAATATATTATTATAATAGAGACCTAGTTAAAGTAAAATAAAATAAATATATGTATACTAGCCGATCACGTTCGCTCCGTTGGGCGAATAACAGGCAAAAGAAAATCGAAAAAAAATGAGAAAGGGTAAGTAAGAAAGGGAAATTAATAATTTATAATCGTTTACGAAAAATTCGGCGTCGAATGGTAGCAAGCAGTCCCATCCCGATATGTTTGGTAGTTTTGTTGTGATGGTGCGTCAAAGAACCCCATTTTCCTTATATATATATATATATATATATATATATATATATATATATATATATATATATATATATATATATATATATATAGACTTAGAACAACATACTGTTTTAAGAATTTTATAACCAGCAAGACATCTTCCGAAACAGATGATATCTATCATCTTTATATCAAGTCGATTCGAGAATGGTTTAGATTTACAATTCAGTCCATTAGAAAATGTTTCTTTTTAATTTTTATGGCAGAACGTTTGCCGGGGCTACTAGTTTAAGTATAATAAAATTCAAACAGAAAACTTGAAAGTAAAATTACAATATTTATGAATGGAACAAACGGCGTTGTTATAGTTATTATGCAATCACTTCCTGCCTAACTTATGTGGGACACAATAATAATTGCAAAAACATAGTGCCTCTGTTAGATTTTGTTTTAAAGATTCAGGAGTTCCCTTGAAAATGCAAACGCATCAGCGTTGTAGGTATAAGCTGCATGTAATTGGGATAAACCACTTTTAATATAAGATAAAGTTTTCTATCTAGGCTTGGACTCTTCTTAAAATGTGTCAAAGGCTCCTTTGAACTGCATGAAAATACATTAAAAATATAGCTTATAAAAAAATTTAAAATACAAAGGACGTCATGTCTTTTAGACAAATTGCGATAAAATAAAAATAATTGAAATTTACCTGAATTAAATCTTATTCGTTTGCATTTCAGTGCAGAATTGGGGAACGAGCGTAATAATTGATTGGATTATACCTTTCAACGGCATGCTACGTGATCCCAGTACATGATTGGTGGATGCGACATAATTTATTTATAACTGTGACAATGAAACGCGTTATCTACGTCATACAAATTCATTGGTTTTGAACACTGGACGCTACGACATGAATAAAATATACTCAGTTTAAAGTTTTCAACGTGAACATTTTACAATTTCGTTCTTTGTAATACCTTTGTTTAATCAATCTGGCTCAAGTCTTTAATTTATTTCTTATACCTTAGTCTATAACATCATTATAATCCTGGGAGTATATTAGAGTTTTTCTCACGGATCCAAACCAGCCCTGATAGGAAAATCTTTTTTACTATTATACAATAACTAAACTGACGGATTCATAAACTGCATCGAAGTTCAGGATTACTTTGAAATGATTTTTTTAATAAGTATGCAAACTTTTTAGATTAAATTATATAAATATGGAGAGACTGGCTCTTAATCTCAAAAAAAGGAAAATTTAAAAATAGAACTGCAGTAAAACAAATGAATATAGCCGGGAACAACATGGGAATAACATCATTGGCCGGGAAAAGAAAATTTACTCGTAGTATCAGATTTGCGTGTTATATAAAGCAAAGTTTTAAATTGATTCTCATTGATTTTTTATTCTTTTGTCAATCGAATTATTGTTACGAGCAGAATTGTTGGGTTAGTTTTTTAACTCATCGAGAGTTTTTGAACCATAATATGGATACTTCGTCCGAACAAGCGGCTCAAATTGTAGCATTGGTGCTGGAGGGCTTGGATCAACGAACGATTGCTAGAAATTTAAATTTAAACCAGTCTACGGTGTCTAGAATATACAGAAGGTTTGTGGAGACAGGTTCTTACAGAAGGAGTCGTGGTACAGATAGGACTCGAGCAACCACCGGTCGTGATGACCGATTTATTGTTACAACTTCCCTGCAAAATCGTTTCCTCACGTCAGTTAACATCAAAACAGAGCTTAATGAAGTGCGTGGAGTAAACGTGAGTGTACGAACAATAAGAAGAAGGTTAAAGGAAGCGGATATCACCCCTTTTAGACCAGCAAATGGTCCAAAGTTGTCTGTAGCTCACAGACAAGCTCGCTTAAGATTTGCGCGTGATCACCTGAATTGAGCAGATGAATAATGGGCCTCCGTATTGTTCACGGACGAGTGTAAGACATGTTTATATGGTGCAGATGGTCGCAGAAGAGTCTATCGTCGACGTGGGGAGCGATATGCTCAAAGTTGCATTGAGGAGCGTGTTCCTTTTGGAGGCGGTTCGTGTATGGTCTGGGGTGGCATGTCGATGAACGGGCGAACAGAACTTGTGTTCATAGACATGGTCCGTCAAAACGGTAATAGAGGGGGTTTGAGTGCACATCGCTACATAACAGAGATCTTAGAAGATCACGTGGTGCCTTACATGGGATTCATAGGCGAAAATTTTACTTTAATGCAGGATAATGCCCGGCCGCACGCTGCTGCACAAGAGCACAAGTTCGACAATATTGCGAAGAGGTTGGGATACGTACAATGAATTGGCCAGTACGCAGCCCGGATCTTAATCCCATTGAGCATGTTTGGGACAATTTAAAAAGAGCTGTATATGCGAGAAACCCTTTGCCTACGACAATGGCAGCACTAAGTACAGCACTTTCAGAAGAATGGGACTATATTCCGCAAGATCTTTTAATAACCCTAATAAAATCTATGCGGAACCGATTAGAATCCGTAATAAGGGCACGTGGAGGTAATACACCTTATTAAAACATAAATAAACCCTTGCATAAAGTTTATGTCTATTGTTAAAACCAATTTTTTAATTAAACCAATTTTCCTTAAATTTCTGTTTTTTCTTCAAAAAAAGTCTTAAGGTCCTTTCCAGTACACAAACTTAAACTTAAGGATATGACCCTACGCTGTTTTAAAGTTCACGAACCAATCTAGAGGTTTCAATTTAAATCTGTATAGAAAGTTTGCATACTTGGTTAAAATATTTATTTCAAAGTCGTCTATTACTTTGATGCAGTTTATGAGTCCGTCAGTGTTTGTATTATATAATTAAAATACTTCCTGCCCTCTGTTACTAAGGTTTTACTTGCCCAATCTGTCTTACTCCCTATCCTTGACTATGCTGATGCCTCTTTTCTAGATACGAGAGGCGGCTGATAAGTTCGCGGTCTAAGGTACTTAATGAAAGAAAAATTGAGATGTATATTTTTTTATTATTCAATATAGTCTCTCTCAAGTGAAATACACTTCTCACATCTGGAATACAAACGTTTAAACCACTCAATAAATATTCTTTGTCTTTGTCCTCAAAATGACGATCTACGGCAGCTTTCAGTGGAGGTGGTGAGTGATTAATTTCTGAAAACCCCGTGTCTTTCGCGGCCGGCCGCGCAACACGCGCGCTTTGTACGGGTGCGTTGTCTTGCAAAAACAACACTTCGCGCGCTAGCTTTGTGCGTCGTTTCTGATCAACAGCTTCACGAGCCTGACTCACCAAATCGACATTATATTAATCGTTCATTGTAGTTCCTTTTGATAGGTAATCTATTAATGGAATTCCCTCTCTTTCCCAGAAGATAGTCACCATTAGCTTAGACGCCGACTTTTCCACCTTGAATTTCTTCGGCGGCCTTTCTCTTTTTTTTATTCCATCGCATTGACTCTTGTTTGGACTCCGGATCATGTTGGCGAATCCACGTTTCATTTATGGTTACGATCCGACCACAAATTTTGTCAATTTTATTGTCATCTAACGCCAACAATCCTTGCAGCTCTCGAGTCGATGTTGCTTGTCGAGCGGCGTGAGTATTCGTGATATCCAGCGCGCGTAAATTTTTGAAGTGAAAACTTCTTTAGCGGCGTTGTGCACTTTTTTGTGATGAGTAAAAAATGTTAAACTCGGGTCAGGTGTCCTGATCTAAAATTCGTAAGATTCGTAAGACGGAGTTTTGCTCCGTAACACCAAACTTATTAATAATGACTTAAGGTTTATATTATAATGTTGATCTGACCTAAAATTCGTAAGACGGAGTTTTGCTCCAGTAATACCAACCTTATCAATAATGAGTTAAGGTTGATTTTATAATGTAACTTTTAAATGATTGCATTGCATTACTTATAAATATCTTCCTTCGGCATTCTTCTTTAGAAAACTTCTTTAGGCGCGTTGAGCACTTCTTGGGTGAACAATTTTTGGTTTGTAAAGAAGTGTTAATGACCAATTTAAACTTTAATCCTTGATCATAAACACTTCTTTATAAACCGAAAATAATAATCTAATAGCTCGACGATACAATTTACAAGTTACTTAGTTTTCACTTCTACCGGCAGTCCCCAAAGACTGTTCCGCATGTTTTTTTTTTCATGTGAAAATTTTGATGTAAAATTTCTCCAACTAATTTTTTGCTAATTTGACGTTCTTCAGCTATCTACCACAATTTAATTCTTTTGTCAACCAGTACTAATCTTTCGACTTTTTGAAAACTTTCTTCGGTCACTACGGTAACAGGGTGGCCCGTGCGGGGATCATCTTCGCCGCTCTCTCGTACTTGTTGAAATAAGCGGGCCCATTTTTTCACCGTTGTATTGTATGAAGGTGCAAAATATTAATGAATCAATGACATTTCTTTAAAAATATTTGATGGCGTATTTCCTTTTGTATGAGATATTTAATCATGACGTGGTTTTCAAAATTCCGTGAATTTTCCGATTCGGCGGATATGGTTCGTTGTTAGACCGGTAATTCAATTGTGACCAAAATTTTTTTTTCTTACAGCTAAGGCTGTCATCGTCTCAGACGACTAACGACAGCAATACCGGGCGGAAAAGGCATTCCGACCCCGTGGGAGCGGGGTCGATCAGCCGTGGCAGCGTGCTCGGGGCGCGTCTCCTGTGAGGCGCGCTCCCGGCTCGAACGCTGCATGGGGATAATTGATAGCAGCCACGAATGGCAAGAATACTATTAATTGGGGACTATCGGCTCCACTGGTGAAGCCGATCCTATACTAATCTACTACCGTTTCGGAGTGCTTATAGCTGGGGGAGAAGAAACGGCGAAAGTAACTCCCCCGCAACACATCTATTCTACGTGTATTTCTGTAATGTGTGGTTGTGTACGGCTACAGGCTATGGGGGGCGGAAGGCGTCCCTAAACCTATTGCGTCGGGCTGGCCCATGCCGGACTGTGTGACCAAAATTTTATTACCGGGTTGTTTTTATACTACCACTTAGCAAGGGCGTCGTCAAGGGGGGGGCAGGGGGGCAGTTGCCCCCCCCCCCCTAAAGATCAAATGTAGCTAGCCGCAAAGCGAAAAAAGTGCGAGCAATTGACTTCCTTACCTATTAATAAATTCCGCATCCCATGACAAAACGTAAATAAATTCACAAGGCTTAATGTATATTGTAGAAAGTAACTGTACCAGGCGTTCATATTTATTATTCTCCATAATATTGCCCCATTGCCCCCCCCCCCCCCTTATTCATAAGCTGGCGACGCCCTTGCCACTTAGTCTCGCATTTAGTGATAGGAGTAACGATATAATTATTAACCTAGGCTGCGAACTTATCAGCCGCTCTTTGTATCACCCAAGACCAACTATATAAATTTGAGCGGCTTCAAAATATTTCCATCAGGTTCATATTTGGTTTAAAAGAATATGATCATGAATCTGATTTGATCATCGTAAAAAGCTCAAGCGGTTGTCTATCTTACTTCGCCGGAATGCTCACTTTCTCCATTTGCTCTATAGTATATTATTTATTCCTACTAAGGGATCCTTATTCTTATCTCAAAGAAAAAATTGATTTTCTCGGTATTCGTGCGTTTCAGATGATCTCGTTTTAGAGGCAGCTGTATATTCTTCACAATTTTATTCCAAATTCTTTACTGTACAGGTCGTCCGCCTTTAAAATTATTTACCCGAAAATGTGAGAAAAGCAAAAACTTTACACATCTTCAAAAATATGCATAAAGAATATTATACATCTATGTCATTATAATCAGTCGTGCCACTTGTGTGTACAAGTCTACGTTACTCTATGTACGTCTACGTTTTTACTTAGTTCCTACTTCTAGATATTTTTCATTTTATTATATTTTCTTACACCACCATCAAATGTCCTTTTGAACTCGTAAAAAATTTGTATTAGGTTGTCTGGAAGAGATCGCTTCCTACCGATAAGACCGCCGATTGTTCCATAATTTTATATTTTCCCCCTTAATTTTATGTATGTATAACTTTTTCTATTAATAATAATAATTTGAACAAAGTCTTGTTTTTTAAAAGGACACACTTTACTTTTGTGCTTTGACGTGGCTACGGATCCTGTGCTCAGTCACATATAGTATTTTTTTTATTATTATTATACGTAGATATCCTAAAATTTATAGTTAGCATTTAATATAACTCTATTGAATATCAAATGTGATGTATGATGCTTTCATTTACTTTTGAGGGGTTGTTAGTTTTTTCTACGACCTGTATTATAAAAAAGCAATAGATATATTTTGATGACGACCTTAAATCTCATACAGAACATCCAATAACTTGTTTAATACAGTCAGAATATACTTGAAATACAAATAGACAATGAGAACAAATTTCATATTTTCTTTCGTGTAAAAGATTTCATAAAGGCTTTCAGGGCTCATTTTACTAACTTAATCAGTTGTATTAGTAAGTATTAAATCTTGTATCATATACAGTTTTTCCTTTGGAAATTCATAGGGCTGTGACTCCCGTAATTTCAAATACAACACGCACTATTGAACGAGTGTCTTATATAACTATTTGATCGAATAAATGTATTGTGTCTCATAAAATTTACTCTACCAAGTTAACTAAATCATAAATTGACACGTATGTATGTTTTCTATGCCGTCAATTCGAAACATGATCGCAAAAGAAAAAGGTATCAGGAAATCTCTATGTAAATCTAAAAGCGATTGAACTCGCAGGAATCACTCAACCCCAAAATATAATTCAGTTCCATCCATCTTATCTCACGGTAGACATATAGGAAATGGTAAAACCTAATAACTGTATTTGATTTTGGTGGAACAATATTTGTTTATGACTTTGGCGTACATTTTCCATAGGTGAAGATTTTCTGCAGTAAAAATATACATTAATTTATTTTTTTATTGGAAAAAGCTGAAGTTTATGAGTAATGTGAGTAATTCGTTACACGCATCAATATTTCTGTGAGACTTTTCTTTTTAATAGAACAAGAAAGGCTAGTAAACTAGACTAAATTTTATTTTTACAGTGTACAAACGCTAGCAGAATAAGTTGAATTTGTTTCTCCAAAGGGTTTGTGTGATTGGTTAATTGTTACTATTTTAGTCAATATTTTAATCTTAGGTTAATTGTAAATGAGTCTCACAATTTTATTTCTTAATTTTCACTTAATTTCAATTGTTTTCATACCTTTTGATTTCTTAATTTCAAATTAGAAAAAGTGAAATGAAAAGTAATAAATCGCGAAGATATAAATTAAGAAGAAATGAATTTGGAAGAGAAAGGAAATGCAGAGATGAAAAATATTTTATTCAATTCTTCAAAATTAAATACAGAATGTAATTCCAGAAGGATTGGGATCGGACACCTTACTCGTATTAACAGACAGAATTATCAGAACTGTACAGACGTAGTTTTTAAAAGTACCACATTGCGCCTGTAAATTTTTTTCAGCAATATGTTCAAACCGCATATTTATTATACTTTAGAAATCAGAAACAACTAATCTTATTTTCCGTGAAAATCACAAACATTATATGGCATTTAATACTTTAATTTATTCCAAAATAACAATACTTTTATATTTACTGTATTAAGGATTAAGTGGTAAACATCGGGGTTGAAACGGGTAGACGTATAGACATGGATTGCCCAGGCTAAGTTCCACTAAGTGGCACCAGTACATACATACATTCTCTATTAGGGCTGATAAAATTTCAAGGGAAATCTTTTTGGCTACCCTGTATTATTGTGAGGGTAATTCTTATTTTTTCTCATAATCATTATTTCACTGTTGTATACAAGCACGAAGTACGTTTCTAAATATTATAGCAGAAAAAGACTGTGAACTCACCTTTTTGTATAAGGAACTATTTAAAATATAACATTTTATATGTTTCTTTTAGTTTTTTTATTTTATGGGAAGGTATACTGTAATATATTCCCTATAGCCAGTGGAAAAATAGGGTTATCTCAAGACGATTCAAGGAAGTCTTAAAAGAGTATGTGATGAATACTGTTTACTCGCAGACAGGAAAGAAACTGTTTTCCGGCCTAAGACCGTGTTTATTTCGATCGACCAAATTTTCAGCATACAATTAGATATTTTAATTCGTATTTAAAAAAAAATTACATTATAACTTGCTTTATTTAATGTATAAAAAATATGTTCTTAATAACAATTTTTAATCCGTTAAAATGAAGTGTCTGTCTGTCTGACTGAAAATAGCGCGAGTAAACGATATTACGTGTTGAATTCAACGAAACCTCTTATTGGCTGACGGCGTGAGGGGCTTGTAGGAACTAATCGGCTTCAACAGAACGGAAGTACTGCTACTATTGCTTTTACAAGAGCTGGCGCAAATTACACACTTTCGGTTAAACATTTCTTTGAAGTTATTGAGTATTATTATTTTTAATTTATTTTCAACACCATTAAATTAATTACAACAGCAGAAAACACACTAAACGAGATGCTTTCATTTATGTTTTTAAAAATATTTTGAATTCTAAAGTTAAATAGGTGCAATAAAATAGATAGAATGGGTTCAATGAACAAAGGGTTCAAAGGGGACGGGGATCGATGACATTTCTAAATTGTATCTATTATTCGTTTAGCTATGTCCATTAGGAGCAAGCTAAATAGTTTTTGCTGCTTAATATATATATATATATATATATATATATATATATATATATATATATATATATATATATATATATATATATATATATATATATATATATATATATATATATATATATATATATGAAAGCTGTAGTCAGAGCCAGACGAGACCACTTACAACCACTGTACGATAAGTTAGCATAAAAAGGTGCAGCCACCAGATCTTCCTACAAATCAAGGATTAGTGCCACCGGTAACGCCTGCAGAATTCCAGAATTGTCTTTGCTGCATGAAAAATTGGAAAGCTGTCGGAGCCGATGGAGTCCCCATCGAAGCCTGGAAGATGATGGGCTCTCGTGGTGTGGGCATCTTAACCAACCCTTTTAACCGGACACTCTTCACTGGTATGATCCCGAATCAATGGATGCTGAGTATCATTACTCCAGTCTTCAAAGGCAAGGGATCAGTGCAGGAGTGCGGTAATTACCGTGGTATAAAGGTCATGTCCCACGACTTGAAGCTCTTCGAGAGGGTTATCGACTTTCAGATTCGACAGGAGTGCACTGTCTCGGGATGTCAGTATGGGTCTTGCCATGGTCATTGCCCTAAGGACTATCACAGAGAAATACAGGACGAAGATTACGCCTCTGCTTTGTCTGTTTCTGGGCATGCAGAAGGCCTTCGACTGTACTAGGAATACCTCGGGTGATGATCTTGTGGGCACTGCGGTCTAAAGGGGTTCCTGAGACTTATGTTTGACCAGGCGAAATACGTGGGATCTGTATTTCACGCATCTAGTGACATCGATAGCGATGTTAAAGCACGCATTGCTACCGCGTAGGCCGAATGTGAAGTGACTGGTGTCATTTGTGACCCCAAGAAGCCAGTAAAGTTGAAGGCACAGGTCTATGAGACCATCATTAGACCTGACCTTTTATACGGCTGTGAATTTTGACCGGTGTTAGAGTGACACAAGCAAGAACTGCGTGTCACGAAGATGATTTGTAGAGTAACGCGGAAGGACCACGTTAGGAACTCCCGCATTCGCAGCAGTGTGACATTGCGGATAAATTGCAGGAGTGTCTGCTTCGTTGGTACGGCCACATTTTATGGCAGTCGGATACTTACGTGGGAAACAAATGTCTGGCCATGCCGCCTCCACCGGGGTCCGACAGGAGGGGTAGAACCAAAAAAGTGCTGGCTTGACGTCGTAAAGGGTATATGTATGCGTGCCAATAGACTCACAACCGGGGATGCTGAAGTGGAGTAGAAAAAGTCGAAAGGCGAAGTGGAGTAGAAAAAGTCGGAAAGCGGACCCCGGGCACCGAAGCGGAAGCCTAGGTTGCAACCGGGATACAACGTTGAGATGATGATGATCAAACAGTAGAAATAGATGGAGAAGAGGTACAGAAGACGAATAGAGAAGACAGACAGAATTATATCTTACATCTGTTCGTTGTTGGAAGGCTGCGAAAAAAATGTCTTAAATATTCGTAAGATGGAAAAATCTCATTTTGTAAATCGTATTATCTGTTTAGTAAATTTTTTCTCTTTTTTCTTTACCGTCTTACATCTTCCCTCTCTCCTCTTTCCCTCTTTTCTGACCAATTTTTTTCAGCATCAGATGAAACTGTCCACTTTTTTGAACCACATTGTTATTTCACAATTATTGTCTAAGCAATAGTCATATTACTGTTGGTTGCTTAAAAAATCTGAATTGGTGGTTACTTACTTTTTTACGTTTGGTATCAAATACAATAAGAGCAAGAAATGTTTTCAATTAGGTATTTCTGTGATAGCTGTGGAATACGAACCTGAATTCGTGAATATTTTCATACATAAAAATAACATTTTCCTTTATGATTCTTTGGGTTTTATTTACATTATCAGTTAATCGCTTATTGTTGTAATTTATGTTTATTTAAATACGGTTTACTTTAGCTATTCAGGAACTACTTCAATATAAACGTGAAGCTATATTTCAGTTAATCAATTAGCCAATACTAGAATTTATACAACACAAGGTTATTATGGCGGCATACTTAATACCAAAGGTGGTCGCCATCCAGACGGGCTTGAGGCCCTACCACGTGGCTAGGGTTGGTAGTTTTGTCGCCTTTTACGACTAGCCGACCCCGGCCGCAGAGGTTATTATTCTTTATCCGCCCCTCCACGGATAAAACTTTATAGTATTAATTCACATTAACTCACACTGAAAACAAACAATCGTATCCGAGTAGATATAGCAAAGCTTAACTTTTTTTTTTTTTTTTGGTCTCGGGGAAAAACCTCTCTTGACGGGTTCCCCCGGCCCGGGGGGACCGAGGGATATGTGGGACTCCGGGATTTTTCCGACTACCCACTAAAAAACCCCGCTGTTCTCCTATTGCCTACGCCCGGGCCCACGGATATATGGCCTGCCGATCTCGTGGCCCGGGCCGGCGCCGGCCCGCCCTTTGTCTTGAGGCGGGCCCCTTCTAAAGTGTTGGCGCCAGGGGGTCAGGGTTTCGTCCCCCCGGCGCTCTCCCAACAACTCTAGGAGTTGAGGGGGTCGCGGAACAGCACGCAGCCCTCACCCTCGCGGCAATAGTGCGGGCGGCGGGTCCTCCCCCGAGGGGCCGCCCGCGGCCGCTTTTTACGGCGGCCGGAGGTCGTTACTGGCCCTCCGGCGCCGCCGGCGTGGCCTGCGTTGGCGGGAGGGGAGTGTGGTGGTCGACTCCCGCTCCCGCTCCGCCGCCTCCTTTGCGGACATGACTGCCTCGCAGAAGGAGGCGACGGCCGTCCATCCAAGATTGCCCCCGACCATGGACAGAACCAGGGCCGGGAGCGACAGGTCCACGCCGATTTGGGCGACGAGGGCGCGGCGCTCCTCGCGCCACGCAGGGCACACGGCGACTGTGTGGTTCACCGTGTCCTCCTCGTCGCCCGCGCCACAGTGGTGGCACCCTGACGTCATCTCCCGCCCTATGCGACACAGGTACCTCCCGAAGCAACCGTGCCCCGAGAGGACCTGCGTCAGGCGGAAGGTCAGGGCGCCGTGGCGCCTTTCCAACCATTCAGCCAGGACGGGCCTCACCGCTTCGATGGTGGCGAGGCCCGCGCTGGGGTGCGCGAGGCGCTCCTTCCACTCCACCATGAGCACCTCGTCGCGCAGCTCCGCGCGCTTCACCTCAGTTTCACGAGGCGTGGGGCGAGAGCCACGCTCGGCCGCGCCCCGGCGCCACTGGTACAACAGCGCCAGGACCCGGGCCTCGAGGTCCCATGGTGGGGATCCGGCCAGCAGGGAGGCCGCTTCGAAGGACACCGTGCGGTATCCTCTTATCGCCCTGACGGCCAGGACGCGCTGCGACCTGCGAAGCAGCGCCGTCGTTTTGGCCGTCAGGCGATCCGCCCAGATCGGGGCCCCGTAAAGGGCCATCGACCGCACGGTTCCCTCAAAGAGCCTGCGGCACACTGCGCCCGGCCCGCCGATATTCGGCAGCAGACGGGAGAGTCCCGCCGCCGCCCGAACTAGCCTCGGCGCCAGGCGCTCGAAGTGTGCCGCGAAGTCCCATCGCCCGTCGAGCACCAGTCCAAGATAATTCATGGACGGCCCGACGGCGATGTGGACGCCTCCTACCGTTATGCGCAGGCCCGGTGGCGGCCTCTGACGGGGCCCGTAAAATATCACGGCCTCCGTCTTGTTCAAGGCCACCTCCAGGCCTAGTCGCCGGATTCTTGCCACTGTGTGCGCCACCCCAGCCGTGCCCAGAAGGCACGCCTGGCGGGGGTTCCTCCCACGCGCTGTGACGAGCGTGTCGTCGGCGTAACAGATGACGCCGACGCCGGGGAGGAGTGCCCCCCTCAGGACCCAGTCGTATGCGATGTTCCACAGCAGGGGGCCCAGGACCGACCCCTGTGGAACACCGCACACGACAACTCGCCGACTTTGCCCACCCTGGACCGGATAGACGACGGCACGATCACTCAAATATGCCCCAACTATGCGACGGAGGTAGGGAGGCACCCGATGGTACTTGAGCGCCTCCCGCACGCAGCTCCACGGCAGGGTGTTGAAGGCATTGGCGATGTCGAGTGACACCGCCAATAGCACCCCACCTCGAGCCACTGCGTCCCCCGCCTGGCTCCTCAGACGCGTGATCGCGTCAATAGTGGAGCGCCCCTGGCGGAATCCGAACTGTTCGTCTGCCAGGTTCGGCCCCTCTGTCTCTAGGTGCCGGACGAGGCGGTCTGCGAGGATCCTTTCGAAGATCTTCCCCACCTCGTCCAGCAGCACAATGGGCCGATAGGCAGACGGTGAGTCCGCCGGGCGCCCCTCCTTCGCGATAAGGACCAGCCTCCCCGTCTTCCATCTGAGGGGAAACCGGCCCGATCGCAGACACGCGTCGAAGAGCCTCAATAGTCGGGGCTCCAGGACGTCGTGGGACAGAACCCACGCACGCCCCGGTATGCCGTCGAGGCCGGGGGCCGTGTTCTTGGCCTTCAGCCGCAACATCGCTGCCCCCAGCTCTGCCCGGTCCACGTCGGGCACGGGGTCGTCGTCCGCGCTAGGGTCCCTCTCATCCCAATGAGGCGGGACCATGGCAGGAGGCGAGTGCTCAGCCCTCGTGGGGAACAGAGCGCCGACAAAACCATCCACCTGGCGCGGGGGGAGACTCTCGGTCAGCGGGGGCGCCCACGGGCGGAGCTTGCCCCGCACCGTTTTGTAGGGTCGCCCCCAAGGATCTTGATCTAAGCTGGCCAAGAGCTCCTCCCACGCCGCCGCCTTCGCCTCGCGTATAGCGAGATGGAGGTCGTTTCTGGCGCTCCGGTACTCCCCGTAGAGCTGAGCCTCCGCGGCCGCTCTGTCCGCATCGCGGCGACTCCGTCTTCGGAGCCTGGTGTACCGGCGGTGGGCGTAGTTGCACGCCCTGCGGAGCCGCTCGAGCTCCGCATTCCACCAGTACACCTGGCGCGGGGGTCGGTGTGGCCCCCGCCTCGGCATCGCCGCGTCGCAGACGTCGGTCATAAGCGACCGCAGGTTCTCCGCCTCCTCGTCGACGTCATCGGGAGGTACGTCGCCCGGCCTCGACCACGTAGCGACGGTCAAGGCCTCGCGGAAAACCTCCCGATTCATCTTTCCAAGTGTCCAGCGCGGACAGTCACCCAACAGGGTCACCTGGGTTGGAGGCTCTCGCTGACGGGCGGAGACGCTGAACCGGATGTAGCGATGATCCGACAGCGTCTCAACGCCCGTGAGCACCCTCCAGCCTCGCACACGGCGGGCCAGGAGGGCCGACGCGAACGACACGTCGACGATCGACCCCCCCAACTGCCTCACGCACGTGTGCTCGCGACCCTGGTTGAGGATCTCCAGACCCCTCTCCACGGCCCAGTCCTCGACCAGCTCACCCCGCGCGTCGGTTCGCGGGGAACCCCAGGCCTGAGATTTGGCGTTGAGGTCCCCGAGGACGAGCACGGGGCGCGGGAGGAACCGCTGGACCGCGTTGCCCAACTCTTCCATGTACCCTTCAAAGTCAGCGAGACTCCTGTTCGAGGAGAAGTAGCCGCCCACGACCACTATCTCCCCGAATCTGGCCGCGACGTAGCCCCTGCCCCTCACCACTTCCGTGGGGAGCGGGGTACCCGCGGCGGTCCTGGCGTGTATAGCCACCATGCCGTCCAGATCCCCAACCCAATCGCCTCGGGTGGGGACGTAGTACGGCTCGGCGGCAACGGCGATACCGATGTTCCACTGCGCCAAGCTCTGAATCATTAGATTTTGAGCGTTGGCGCAGTGGTTCAGATTCGCTTGGAGGAGATGGATATCCATTATTTGGTTGAGATATCCATCTCCTCAGCCGCTGGGGCCTGCGCCTGCGGGGGGGCGATCTCCCCCGTGGCGGCTTCGGCCCGACGGCGTTGTCGTCTTTCCTTTTCTTTTCGCCGCTTCGCCTTTCGTTTGAGAACGAAGCGGCTGGTTTTCTCCGTTTCTTTTTCCGGATTTGCCGGTCGGCCGGTGCGGCGGCAGGTGCACAGCGGTGGGCCACCCCCAACCCTATGGTTGGCCGGTCTGCTGGCCGCCGCGCAGACCACGCAATGGGGCGTGGCCTTGCAAGTGGCGGCCGAGTGCCCTGGCTGACCGCAGCGGTAGCAGGCGTCGCTGCGGCTCGTTGGGCTGGTCGGCACCAGAGAGCAGCATCATGCGTGCCTCCGTCCGCGCAGTTTTCATCTTTATGCCGCCCTGGATATCGAGGGCGGCGATGTCAACTTTGGCCTTGGCCTCCGCCAAGAGGCTCCCGTATGTGACCCCCCTATCCGCCGCTTCAGGGCGGATAGTTAGGGTGACGGCGGCGGATTTCGGGGCCCTGAGCTTGCGGGGACCCCTCTTCCTCCTCTTCTTAGTAGCCGGCGGCGGCTGCTTGGGCCTAGGTGGTATGGCCGATGCTGCTGCCTGCCTGGCTGCGGGTGGTTGGGGGACGGTCGTCGCCTTCTTCTTCGTATTCTTTTTGGCCACAACCGTCCATCCTTCCTCCAGAGGAGGTGGCGGAGGCATTATTCCTCGTGCGTTGGCTGCTGGCTGCGCTTTTTTCGTGGGCGCAGCCGCCGTTGCTCTTCGGTCCTGTGCAATCCTGTCCCTTTTTTCCGAAGCGGGAAGAGGCGGGTAATCTGCCACTGATATTTCTGGCCGGGTGACCGCCGCTGCCCGCCGCACCTCGTGGGCCAGTGGTGGCCGGTAGCGAGGGGCAGGCAGAAGGCGGTCCTTCAACCCCTCCAGCTTGGCGTCGATCATGGTTCCTACCTGGACCATGACGCCGCGCATGAAGAGCTGGTACTTTTCCGGCTCAACATGCGCTGCTGGAGGGGGCTGGCTGGACTCTTTCCTTGTTGAGGTCAGGGCCGGGCGGCTGGGCTTACCAACCTGCGCCATGAGGCGAGCCACCTCCTGCCGGAGATCGGCCAATTCGGCCCGCATCCGGCGATTGGCGGCTGCCAGCCGTCCCACCTCTTCCGATTCTGTGCGGGAGGTGAGTTCGCAAATTACCTCCCGCACCGTCTTTACAGACTGTTTGAGGGCCTTTTGGCAGGTCCCTTTAAGGCCCTTGGAGACCCCGGCCACCTCTGTGATCGCGGCCAGGGCCCCATCCAAAGCATTTTGGAGGTCAACCGACGTTTGTGCGGTGACCTCAGTTTGGTGTCCTCTCTCTTTGCTCCTCTGGGCCCGAGAGGATTTGGATGCCTCTAGGGAAAGCTCGGAGTGGACCCGGTGTGCCACCTCCTCCTTGCGGACTTGGCGGCGGAGCTCCTCCTCGTATTTCGCGAGCTCCTTCTCCTCGGCACGGGCCGCTTGGAGTTCCCTCCGAGCCTTCCCTATTCCAATGTATTGCCCAGTCGACGCTGGGCGACCTCGTCCACGCTTCGACGGACCGGCGATTGTGGCGGCCGAGTCTGCCGAAACATCTTCCTCGGACGTTGATGCTCCGGGGTCATTTCCCCCACCGGAGCGATCCCAGGACCTCCTAGATCCCCTCTTGCGCTTGCCCAGGACAGAACCGGGACCAACGCAAGAGGGAGTGTTCGCTCGGGAGCTCGTGCCGCTCGGAATTGTCCGAAAAGACATCCCCGAGCGGACCGAACCGTCCGAGTCCTCTCCCTCGTTTCTCAAAACTCCGCCCTTCGCAGGCAACCGCTCCAATACCACCAAAGGTGATTGTACTCGGGAAATGTGGGCCCCCCCAGAATACGTTGGGCCCATGCCTGCGCCCGAAGGCGCAGGGGAGGATTCTCCACCCTGTCGGGTGGTACCTCCCTGGGGTAGTATTTTTGCATTTACCGACTTCATATTGATTCTTTTTTGAGGTGTGGCGCTCGGGACCGGGTTTACCCCCCGGCCATGCAGCCCATCGGCGCGCCACGGGACCTTGAGCTTCAGGAGGGCTGTTATAGGTCCCCCAGCTCCAGCCCCCAAGGCTGGGGGATTCCGGACGGGACGGGACTGGCATCTCCGCCGCGTGCCAGTCAGGCGTGGGTACGACTACCAGACGATACCCTGGAAAAACCAGGGAGTCGCCCAACGCCGTAGCCGGCCCAGCAAGACCGACGGACACCGGAGATACCGTTCCCGCCCCAGGAACACTCTCTGTGCAGGCGCAGTCGAAATGGGCATGGTTTCGACTACCAAATCAGGGCCCGGGACAGAACCCGGAACCCCAACCAGTACCCGCAACCATCCCACCGGGGACCGCGCCACGAACAGAGAGTGAATTTGGGAAAGGATGTGGGAGGTAGATGGGAAGAAAGGTAGGACTCTGTCGCCTCGGACTGGAAGGGGAGTGAGGCGACGGATGCTCGGGCACCTCGGGTACGCACACCCGTGCACTCCTCGGACAGAGGAGCGCCCCTGAGGGGAGCAAAGCTTAACTGTTTTATCGTTTTATATATTTTACAGCTGCCTTTGACTCATTGCAATATTATTTTATTTTATATTTATATTTTTTTTATTAATTTATCTGTATATTGGAATTGAATTAATGGGGATTGAGGTTTACTATGAAAATAATATCTATGTGTGCATATATCTTTGTTATAAATATTGTAATAACAACAACGTTTCATGTATTCTTATTTGAATCGTACGTTTTACAATGTACGTTTTATGTTATGTACGATATGGACGATGAAAACCGTTCACAACTGTTATTTTTACCGTTTACTTCGATTGATGAACCGAACGCGAATATTTTTTTATGTTACAATTCCAGTTAGATTTTTTTATTTGTTGAACCAAAAGGTTCAAAAGTAAAGATTGCATGTGTAATGAGAATCTGATGTGTTCAAGTGTAACCTTGGCCTCTTATTTCTAGTATGTCATCACGAATGAATGAAATGGGCGACTTTAAAAATATTCACAGCAAGCGATAATTAACGCATTTCATCAATCTAAGCGGACCTCGCATTAAAAGAAGCTCAGATTAATACAGCAGCGGTGTTTGGGCTTACTGCGATAATTTGAAAAACACAGACAGACCACTAATCTTTCTTCTCAGAGTTTGTGGAACTAGACGGGAGTCACTTCTGTAAAAAAGAATAACCACAACGATTCCATCATTTTCTTTTGTCTCTCTGCTTAGAAAGAGTACAGAAGTACCCTTATGCAAGATTGCTTTTGAAGTCAGAGCTTCCAATGCAACCAGAAGGAAAGTCTTCGTTGTCACGAAGTCATCTGTCAAATACGTTGAGTAAACATGGCGTTTCAAGCAAAGTACTGGATTATCATTCTCTTTTAATTGTTAAAAATGTATATATACGGAGAGTTAATTAAACCAAAAAAGTTTATTAATATGATTTTTATAGGTATAGACCTGTATAAACGTAATTCATATTTGTGTGGAGTTAATTCTCTATACATAGTCTTACAAATTAAAACTAAACAAGCCATGTCTTGTAGACATTGTTTAGCATGACACTGATACAAAATTAGGACATATTGTGAAAATATGTTATAATTTTTTTATACATTATTTCATTTTATATTGTTATGCCTATTAAAAAATTTAATATTGCATTGAATTATAATTTCTTTTATATATTTTTATATATTTATAACTAATTGGATTTTGACATGTAGCCATCCAAAATCAATATTAATAAACATTGTGTCACAGTTTGTTCAATGTGGTCCCTGTGCGCGCGCCTTTTATATAATCTAAGAATAGTTCCTTGTTGTTTTCGGATTAATAACACTACTGTAATTGTGTACTACACGCTAGTGATTTAAAGAATATAAAGGTGGACAACGGCAGTACGAGAAAAGAATACCGTCGAGTTCGGTGGTGTTTTCGCATGACGGCGGAATTTCAAAAATTTTTTTTTTTGGTCTCGGGGAAAATCCTCTCTTGACGGGTTCCCCCGGCCCGGGGGGACCGAGGGATATGTGGAACTCCGGGAAAGATGATTGGCCATCCGACTACCCACTAAAAAACCCCGCTGTTCTCCTATCGCCTACGCCCGGGCCCACGGATATATGGCCTGCCGATCTCGAGGCCCGCGCTGGGGTGCGCGAGGCGCTCCTTCCACTCCACCATGAGCACCTCGTCGCGCAGCTCCGCCCGCTTTACCTCAACTTCGCGAGGCGCGGGGCGAGAGCCACGCTCGACCGCGTCCCGGCGCCACTGGTATAATAATAGCGCCAGGACCCGGGCCTCGAGGTCCCATGGTGGGGGAATTTCAAAATTTACCCGAACCAGCGCCTATATATTTTTTGGTGAAATTTTGAGATGTCTATCACTAAATTCTTCTAGTCTTATTTTTTAATTTAACTTTTAAACAAAGCAATTGCATAAAAAATCATAAAACGTTAGTCGTATATGACTTAGTCGTATCAAACGATGCTATAATAATCGAAAAAATTCTAACATTGTTAGAAAATGTTGTTATTGTAGATATACAATTCTATATATTATCTAATAGTTTTTATAGAAACGTTCCTCGAAGACCTTTCTTTATGAATGAAGAAAATGTTTCTAACTACATATACGAAGGTTGTCCAATAAGTATTTAGTCTCACCGCCCGATGGTACCACTGTCGTAATAAAAATTTACTATTAAGTTGTACATTCTCTTAGCCAACTACTGTCAAAATTTATGCCGAATCGGATTATGTTTTGTCCGCGTGTGGATGCGGGCGTATCGGCGGATTTTAGAAAAAGGGCAATCTAGGTCGATGAATCGGTTCTTGTTCTTGGAAAAGAAATCGCGCAGCGAAATCAAAGAGCGCTTGGATGTTGTGTACGGTGCCTCTTCTCCATCGATGGCGACCGTCAAAAATTAGTTTAACATTAGCCGTCGCCACGGCGAAATTGGTCTTATTCGGCTACGAACTGCTGCCCTATCCATCGTATTCTCCAAAGTTGACCCCGTATCACTTCTTTTTTGAGACCAAACTTAAAAAAGAAATTTGAGTCCAGGCCGAAATTTGAGTCGAATGAGAAGGTTATAGCCGCCACGGAGGCCTACTTTGCCGACCTCCAGAAAACGTATTTTTCAGACGGGTTAAAGAAGTTGAATCATCCCTGGGTGAAGTGATCGAGCTAAAATGAGACTATGTTGAGAAATAAATCGGCACTTTTCCAAAATTTTCGTTTTTCTTTTGTAGACTAAGTACTTGTCGGACCGCCCTCGTAGTATATATATGAAATACTATAAAACTATATTTTTAATTACTGAGGAACAGCAGATAGGCTGACGGTCCACTTTGTAGTAAACAGTTACTGACGTCTATAGATGTTTGCGACACTAGGGACACCACGAACACGCTGCTGTCCCATAGCGGTACATGAACCTGGGCCACTAATGCCAAAATAAGGTTATTATGGCGACATATTTTTAAACCAAGGGTGATTGCAATCCAGACGGCCTTGGAGCCCTACATTGTATGTAACTAGGGTTGTTTCGTCGCCTTTTACGACAAGCCCACCCTGGCCGCAGGGGTTAGTATCGTTTCTCCTCTCCTAGATAGGAATAGTATGAGGTATCCGTATTTTGCCTATTGATAACTCCTCCCTCACGTCAAAACCCCAATTTCTACGAAAATACAAAATAAAGTAATTAAAATACGAAATTCAGATTATTATTACCTGAAAACAAAATAATACAGAAAATATATAAAAAGTTCACCTGGATTCTCTTTTGGTCAAAAAAGCGCTCCCGGGTTATTTATATGGAGCGTTGTTTGTTTAGGTTACCTGCCTGTTTGTTCTCTATTTGTTCGAATTAACATTCTAATCTAACATAGTAATGCTTTCGGACAACAATTTCGTTAAATAAAAACGTTTTTCTTGTTTACGTCTTCCATGTAAATGTTCAATGTTTTTCTTTTGTTTAGTTTCTTATCTGTTTGTCAGTTGCTTCTGTTATTGACACTATTATGTGTAAAATCAGTTAAAAGCAGAAATCATTAATATGTTCTCATGTTTTTTAAATTAAAGTTACAGGTACTTATAAACGTTTTTAATTAATCGAGAAATAATTTATACCGTGATTGCCTTTTACAAAAATAAAATAAAAATTCGTTTACTGATTTTTAAATTCAACTTATGATTAGGTATATAAGTAGAGAAAATGTTCGTACAATTGAACAAGCTACAAAAAATTAGACCAAACTTTGCTGTCTTGTCCATCTAGTGATACAAAAGGCATGCTTTATTTGAATGAGGACACATATAAGAGATATTAACGACAATAAGAATAGACATAATAACACGGCTTACCTTAGATAGATAGATAACTCTTTATTGTATACTCAATTTATCTACAAACATAGAAGTTCTTACAACTAGTACACAATAGGCGGCCTTATCGCTTAAAGCGATCTTAATAAATCAAATACCTTACTAAATCAAAAAGAGTATTAAAGGGTTTATAAACCATATTATAGCATATTAAATCAATGTAGAACGAAATATCGGATTGATGATTGTACACAATAAACAAAAAAACTTGTATGCGAAGAATTAAATCATTATTCTTAAAGCTACGGAATTACACAATAAGTAAGAAAATACGACATAAAACATTTTTATGTGAAGACATCTGCAGGTATTCAGTTAATGTTAAGAATCAGAGGGGTTGTTAAGGGGCAAAATGGGGATCGGGAGGAAGTGAAATGGGCTAATGAAGTATTTGGAGCGCCCTCTTGTTGGAACGTCGTGATTGGTGATGGAATACTAAGCATACCCCGATGAATAGCTTCGTGTGCAGGGTTACCATTTATAGAAATTTTAAAAACGATATAAATTACTCCTACTGTGACGGGAAAGTCTCAGCCGGAAGCTTATTCTAAATCCGGAGAGTAGAACGTATCATGAACGTTCTTGACAACCATTTCGTACAAGAAAAAAGAGGCTCCAGGAAATGGACATGAACGCCTAGGCGATAATTTTTTCAAATCAAATATATTTCAATCTAAAATCACAATTATTGAAGTTCAAATTATTACTATTTTCCAATATTTTTAGGGTATCAGGTATTTTTGGTACTACAGAATGGCAGGTCTACTTAAGTACATACTGCCGTCTGAGGGTATAAAATATGTAGAAATTGGCATCAGTACGTCATAGCTCATATGCTCTAATATTTTAATAACACCCAAAAAATAATTAGTTGAAATAAATTTAAAAGTTACTAAGAGTTTATTTTCGATTAATTTTCGATTAATGCCGGAGTTTTTTGGAAAGTTTGATAAAACTCAAAATATTTCCGGAGGTGTTTGGTCGGCTGGTAACACTATTTTACATGACATTCACCACAATTGTAAATAAAATTACACCGTTCTCGAATTTGTAAAGTTTGGTAAAACAAATTATCACAGTCCATTCACAAATATTTTCAAATCTATCTATTTCTCCCATCCAAAATATGTCTATAAGCAAAATACCACATTCATTACGAGATCTCTTACACTATAAACCTGATTGACTTAAAATTTAAAATGGTTACTTATTTCACGACGTAGACGTTCACTAAATAAATCTATCTATAAGCTAAATACCACACTCATCATGAGATTTCTAAAACTATACATCTGATTGACTTGAAATTTAGTATGGTTGCTCATTCCGCGACGTAGACGCTCACTAAGAACAAATTCCATGGAAATCCTATCTAAAACGTAATTTTTAAAATTTATATGGCAAAACAACGTTTGCCGGAACAGCTAGTTGTCATATTAGGATATTTAATAAGACTTTGATATTTTTATATTATTATTAATATTAAGAGTATATGTACCTAGTCAGGTCATAAATTCTGTCACATGTTTAATGTAAAATAATTGTAACAAGTTTATTCATTATGTAACCATTCATATACCAAAATGAACTTAACAAAACATAGATTCTTATGACATTAAAGTTTATTCAAAATGACCTCCGTGATTTTGAATACAGGCCTTCAATCTGCGCGGCCAGTCGTCTATCGCGGCACGAACGAGGTCCATGTCAATATCGGCGGTTGCCTTAATCAAGGATGTCTTGAGTGACTCCAAATTGGGATGAGGCTTTGAGCACGCCTTTTCCTCCAAGTGTTGCCATATCTTGTAATCTAACGGATTCAAATCTGGACTGGAGGAGGGCCAGTCTTCGTGCCGGATGAAGTCGATTTCACGCGCCGCCAGCCAGTCTTGTGTGCTCTTCGCTCTATGAGCTGGCGCCGAATCTTGTTGGAATACCCAGTGCCTGTTATTGAACATGGTATGAGAAACAGGTTCCACAAGGTTCGTCAGGACTGTATTTTGACACACAACAGCATTTGTTTTTACACCTTTCTCACAAAAATGTACCTCTGTTAAGCCCCAATAAGAAACTCCCAACCATACCATGAGCGAGGATGGAAAATGACCTCGTTGGACACGCGGAATACGGTTGCTCGCTTCTTCACTACTGTGTGCGTACACCTTATCATTTTGTTTGTTGTAGCTCTCTTCTACGGTAAACATTTTTTCATCCGAAAAAAGAATTTCCCGATATTTTTTTCCCGCGTACCGCTTTAACAAAGCGCGGCATCTCTTCAGTCTCAGGTCCATTAGACGAGCATTCAAACGATGTCCTGTTTTTCTTCGATATGCCCGAAGCCCTAAGTCTTCATTTAACACCCTTTTCACCGTGGTTCTGCTTAACCCCATCTGAAGGGCCAACAGTTTCTGCTTACGTTTGGGATTTCTTTGAATTCGTGCCTTCACAGCTTTTATCACTGCTGGAGTCCTAACAGACCGAGGGCGACCACTTCTTGACCTGTCATCTACACTAGAGTCTTCATTGTATCGTTTGATGGTACGATAAACGAATCTTTTGGTTATATTCAAATTTTTCAGTATGTTAAAAATTTGAATTGGCGCGTAACTGCAACGATGCAACGCAATAACTGCAACACGGTCTTCTTTAAGCGTCCACTCCATATTTAAAAATGAGTAAAATTCTAAAAGTATACCTTTTTTATTTTCATGAACAATTCGAAATTCGAATTCAATAAACTTTTTTGTGGCCAGCATTCTAAAAGAAAAGTTTTTACTGTGTGACAATACTTATGACCTGACTAGGTATATTTACAGAAAAATGTATTTTGTTGTCTTTTCAAGTAGAGATATCTTAAAATATTAATTTGAAGGAAAATAAGATTTAATAATTTATAAATAATAATTTAATTAAAAACGTTTAGTTTCAGATAAGAACAGTTCATGTAGTTATTAATTATTCTCGTTTGGTAAGCATACGGACGTGTCATGCGTCACAACTACGCTATAAATATTGGCAAAGATTGATTTATAGCTGTAGTTGAACACACGCGGATTTCCACCGTCTGTAACTGACATAAGTGATATAAACCTCTTGTTTCACTGGAGAAAGGTGGTGGACTATACAATCAACAAATAGGAACATAACATACAATTAATGTTCAAGTAATAAATTAATCCATAGGCGACGGTAACTGCTAACTACTAAATGAGTAAGCCTGTTTGCTGTCCTACAGCAATAAAAAAATAGTACATTCTAACAATAAAAATGAGGTCTTTGTAAGCATTATTGTTATGAATATAATAAATAATCCATACTTAATATAAAAAAAAACTATTTCAAGTTCCTGCCAGAGTCAATTTTGCGGGTATATTAAATTGAAAAGAAATAGAAACGGAGACTCTTTAAATAGAACAAAAACAAACTGCAAAGTAGCTCACGTTTCCTTTTCGTAGTTTCTGTGACCCTTTTATAAATCAAAGCACACCACTGAAATAAAAACAAATTAAATTCCTCAATTTTATTAGATTTCTGGACAGAAATCTGACCTTTCGCGGGAATTTTTCGTAACAAACAATATTATTTGTGTGTGGTGATAAAATAAACAAAATGTTGCTCTGTAAAAACAGGAAACGACAATTAAAGTTTACTATTATCACTTTTTTATAAACGGCAATGTAATTATAAGATATAAACTTTTATTTTTTAATTATGTGTATAAACAGTTGTCTTATATTTAGCTATTGTTCAATTCTTAAATCCTACCTACTTATATAAAAATAATAAAGACTAGCAAGTTCAAAACTAAGGTATACTTTCATTACATCTCCCCCTCCCAGGGTGAAAATTATCACAATTTTCAGTCTTCATCTCCGTCTTCTGATGTTGGAAGTAATTTTGTTACATGGAAGAATCCAATTCCTCGTTTCCGTCTTCCTGTATTTATTTTATATAATGAGTCTGATATTTTTTCTACTATTTGGAATGGTCCAATTTTCAATTCATCTAATTTCTTTCTCTTCAACCTGTTACCATTTTCTATATATACTAGATCTCCTGTGTCAAACTGATTTGTTTTTATTAAATATTTTTGTTATATTCATGTGAATTTTTATCCAATTATCGTTGTCAATTCTTTTTATTTCTTCAGGTAAAATGTTTGTTTCTGTGCCTTCCAATAAATATTTAGGCGTAAAACCAATTAAAAGTTTAAAATATGTATTCAAGTAATGCTTGCTTACAAAACAAGGGACCAACAGAGTCTTTACTTGTTAATATTATACTATTTGCCTACTCTATGTTTACCTCGAATAACAATTCGGTATGATTAGAGATTCATTTTCACCATGCCACATATCTTGTGCACTCGCACCCGCAATTAGTTTGTGGGTAACCGCTAGCAACGCGCTATTATGTTTGTGACACTTGAGGCAATTGCGAATCCTAGTACTCAGTGATTTGATTCTAACTACGTTTGTATAATTACCCGTGTTTCAAACACATTGCCAAGCTCAATAATCTTGCAGTAACTCTTTACTGAAATATAAATTAAGTATTTTTTTTTTATTGCGTAGGACAGCAGACAGGCTGACAGCCCGCTTAGAATTTAGCAGTTACCGTCGCCTATAGGTGTTTGCAACGCCAGTGGCATCGCGAACACGCTGCTGTCCCATAAGGGTACAGGAACTTAGGTCACTAATGCCTGAACACAACACAAGGTTATTATGGCGGCATACTTAAGACCAAAGGTGGTCGCCATCCAGACGGGCTTGAGGCCCTACCACGTAGCTAGGGTGGGTTGTTTTGTCGCCTTTTACGACAGGCCGACCCCGGCCATAGAGGTCAGTATTCTTTCTCCGCCCCTGCACGGATAAAGGATACTTAGAAACCAGGGGTGGTTGAAAACTTGTTTGGGTAAAAAGGAGCTCTATGCTTTTCGTCAATATACTCGTTTGTTTACATTTATTATGTGTGTATCAGATGGTAGTTGTTCTCTTAGGTGGAGTTATTAACCAAATACATATCATATCCTAAATACACCTCGTATTTGCCTCTTAGAAAGTTAAGGATCGTAAAGGCACGCAGAAATTTAGCGCTGTGACAATGCTCATAAACTGCGGGACGAAGTGCTTACAAGAATAAGAATACATTCACACAAGCAATATAGGAGCAGAACTTACAGGTCGACTTTGCTTACGATGGATTACGTTCATTTCTTCTTCTTCTTTCCCTTATCCCAAACTATGTGGGGTCGCACATGTCCTGTCCTTCCACTCTCCTTTATTAGCCGTCATTTCATTCATTCTTTCGACCACCTCCAACATTCACACCTTTTTAAACCATATCGTCTTTTACACTATCCATCCATCTTTTCTTTGGTCTACCCCTCCTCTTGTCATCCACACTCATTTCTAGTATCCTTGTTACATAACGCTCCTCTCTTCGCATTATATGGCCATACCAGGCTAACCTATTTATCATCATCATCTTTGCGTTAAATCCTGGTCGCAGCCCAAACTCTCGCTTCGGCGCCAGGGGTCCGCTTTCCGACTTTTTCTTCTCCACTTCGCACGGTCTTAAGCATCCCTGGTAGTGAGCCCATTGGCATGCATATCACCCTTTACGACGTCAAGCCAGCACTTTTTGGGTCTACCCCTACTGCCGGGGCCCGGCGGAGGCGGCATGGTCAGACATTTGTTTCCTACGTAAGCATCCGGTTGCCGTAAAACGTGGCCGTACCAACGGAGCCGACACTCTTGTAATTTATCCGCAATGTCACGGACATGAAGACTACCACGAGGACTTCCTAACGCAGTCCTTCCGCGTCACTCCACACATCCACCGCAGCATATTCATCTCTGTGACACGCAGTTCTTGCTTGTGTCGCTCTAAGACCGGCCACGCTTCACAGTCGTATAAAAGGACAGACCTAATGATGGTCTTATAGACCTGTCCCTTCAACTTTACCGGCATCTTGGGGTCACAAATGACACCAGTTACCTCACGCCATTTGGTCCACGCGGCAGCAATGCGTGCCTTGACGTCGCAATCGATTTCACCAGACGCATGAAATACAGATCCCAGGTATTTCACTTGGTCCGTGTGCTCGACCGCGTTGCCGCTTATGAGTACGGGTGTGGGATCTGTGGAGTTACAGTTGCAGGCTAACCTATTTATATAACGTTCATTTTCTTTGTGTGGAATTATAAAATATTTTATATTCTATAACGCTCTTAAAATTGTACCCATTTGGAATGATAATTAATAGATTTAAATCGCAGAGAGACACGTTTCATAGCAAGAGGATTCGAGCAATTTTCAATTGCATTTTTAAAGCATTTTTATATATCCTACAATAAAATAGTATCAATTAGTGTTATTAAATAGAGAAAAATAAACCTTTTGTAGAATGGTGATGATAATTAAATCTATAAACACATGCGTTTTTGTTTGTGTATGCGTTTATGTATATAATATGTAATACATTTCATTATCAACATGATTCATTTATAAATGAGACTCAATAATCAAGTTACTACAATTAAAAATGTAATTTCTTGCAACGAATGTTAATTATCCTTTATTTATTTTTAAAATATATTTTTTTTCCTAAAATAAATATATAACAATACTAAGAATTTTGATTATTTTCCTACGGTTAAAGGAGTTACAAGCATCTGTTACGAAGATATTTTTGAAAATGTAAAATCATATTTAAAGCGTTCGTGGTGGCTACCCTAGAGTATAAATAAAGTTATAAAATATGAGTGGGTGTACTTCACGCTCCCTGCCTGTTTCGAAAGGGATAAAAGGACTTACCGCAAACTATGTTCGCACGCGTTAATATTTATAATGATAATGCACTGTTTTATTAAACACGCTCCTCCAGTTGTTTTAAGATTAATAATAGTTTTTTTACAATAATTTTATATTTATATCCACTTTGTTGTATATGATAGGTTTTCGCTCAATTAACAAAAAATAATTGTATTGTGAATTTAAATCAACAAAATCGACATAAAATCATATGAATTATAAATTATTTATAAATATAATGAAAATGTATAGAGCCGATCTCAAAAACTTCTAGAAAGTACTGAAATTTTTTTGAACAGCCCAAGCGGGAAATCCGAGGATATTAAAATACTAACAACCGGGGCAGATTCTCTAAACACTAAATATCTTGTTTTAAAAATTTTAAATACATATTCAATTTTAAAATACATTATTAAAATTTATTTATCTATGCTACGTTTAATACAATAAACTAACATAAATGTAGTTAAAATACAAATATTGCATTTAAAAGTTGCAACAAAAGCATTATTGCTTTTATAAGTACTTACTTTTATAAGTATTTACTTGAAATTATATATCTGCATGTATGATTTAAAAATAAGATAATTATAATATTCTACTTTTTTATTGCTGTGTGATAGCAGATAGGGTGACGGCCCACTGTACAATAGTTAGCAGTTACCGTCCTCTATGGATGTTTGCAACGTCAGGCAGGTAAGCTAACACGCTCTCGTCCTCATAGTAGTACTGCAACTTCGTCACTTATCGAACACAACACAAGATTATTTTGGTGGCATATTTAGAATCCAATCCAAAAGCGGATCCCGGGCACCGAAGCGAAAGTTTGGGTTGCAACCGGGATTTACCGCTAGATTTGATTTAAAATCCAGGGTTGGTTGTCATTAAGATGGATTTGGAGCCCTACCGCCTAACTAATGTTTTTAAGTTGCCATTTATAACAGGCTCTGCACGAAAAAAAATATGAAAGATAAATAATAAACAATAAATTCTGAAGCCTCTCTAGTAAAACTTTACCACGATTGGGTTGCCTCCCGGATTTACAATAATGGAAGTAGAAGTGACTTTACTTAGTAACTTGTCATATAAAACTAACTGGGTATACAGTCAAAATGGAGCGTCTCAACCCATTATCTCCACTTAATGCAAGTTGCAAGCAAATTCAGGCCGACGACGTTGTTTAATAGCACAAGTTTGAAGAGCCCTAAAGAGGCAGGGCTGCCAATAAGGACGGTACAAGGACCCACTGTGTTTCACTTCACAACTTTCATGCGAAAATGCGGGAGACAAGTACGAGTAAGTTTTCGTAGCGTATGGTACATACATACATACATTTTCATATAGTCAAGCTTTAACTAGCTCCTTTATATTTCATGTGATGTGTCAAACATTAAACAACATTTGTGTCTTACATCTTATTGAAGCTATTTTGTAGGTATAGTAGGAATATTAATTAGATCTTTATTTTATAAATTGTTTTTAAACGGTTTATTAGATAAAATATATATACTTAAACGATAAGAAATGTAGCTTATAATTATTTATCACATTTTTATTTATTTTAAAACTAGTTGACACGGCAAACGTTGTTCTGCCATATGATGTTAAAAAAAGATAGCCTATGTCCTTCTGCAAGGTCCAATCTATGACTATACCGAAATAAAATTGGTTCAGCGGTGTAGGCGTGAAAGCGTAACAACAAACAAACTCGCTTTCCCACTTACAATATCAGTCAGGATATCATGGGTATTTACGAAATTTCACAAAGTAGGACTATCGTAAAGACCTCTAGTTTATTTTGATATGAAAACAAAAAAACATACTTTAGTAGTATGTTAATTATATTTGATTACTAGTGAGTTTGGCAAAATTTTATAGGTTTTATGTATCTAATTACTACTACTAATGTAATAATTACTACTACTACTATATGTGAAAATCATCATATAATCCGGAGAAGCTATTATTGAATAACTTAATTTTGAGTCAAAATGATTAACTTCTTAAATACTTACTATGTAATGCTTACTATAAAGGATACGAATAAAGTCCTTATAAAAGCAACTTGTTAGTTCATTTTCCAACATTTTTAATGCAAATAGGGACATTCTGTCAAACGCCGCACATCCAGAGTTTTTACCACTTTGTAAAGTACAGCCAAGTGATTACATACTCTTTGGTACAGTATCTCATTATATAAGCAATGTGAACACATGAATAAATTCATGAACTCATTTATTACCTGCTTTGATGTAGCTAGATAAGTCTGTATCCGCGGTTAATTACCACATTCTAGCTTATGTCATTATACCCTCATTATTTTGTACCCAACTACTTATACCGTTTCAAAGCTTTAAACGTAATTCCTAACTTTTGACTCGTTTATTTCTCTAGTCTGGCCATTGTTGTTGGATTTACGAATAATGTAAGCCGCACTCGATTGTTGAGCTCAAAAGAATTATGTAGGTACTTGATCCTAAGGAATAATTGGACGTAACAAATCCTTGGGCATAAGTAAAAGGTGTGCCCCCGTAATTTATTTCAACAGCATTATTAGGAGGGAAGAAAGAAAACATAATGAGGAAAATGATGCCATAAAGGCGGAATAATAAACGCGAAGTAAAGAGAATGTTTCGAACGCAGACTTTGTAAAGGTGTAGGTTGCAATCTAATTGCTGATTTGTGGCTTTTGTTCTTTATATACTATAAAATCAGGCCATAAAAAACATTCTTAAGGTTTAGGATCATTCGGCTGTTGTCTTTAATAGAAAGATATTAAAGGCTATGATATTATGGAAAAGCATTTTTATCGTTTCAACATGTAACGATACTCAACAATGAATACAATCAAGTATTCAACGCGTTTTGGTTTATTCAATCACTATATTATCCATGGACCTCCCTTATACATTATTATAAAAATGTGCCATGGCTGAGATTGTCTGGAAGATATTGCTCTGTAGCGATAAGGCTACGTTAATATATTATGAAACGATAGTAATATATAACGAATAAATAATAGTAATAACGAAAATATGAAATAGTGAAATGAAAGAAATTATCATGTAATACATTTTAATTATTTAATTATAAACATTTTCTTTTTAAATGCCAATTTATATTATAACTAACCGTTCCCGCCCACTTCTTCGCGGCAACAAAACACCCTTCGGTGAACAGGTAGTGCTTATAAAAATGGTTGTTTCTTAAAACTTATTAAACTAAATTATATTAAATGAAGATATTGCAATAATTTTTTTAGAAATTATAGGTCATTTGTTAGCTGATATAATTGTCTATTTACAATGTAACGTGGAGTGCGTGTGAAGATAATATGTTTATTTCGGAGCCAGAAGGCCGCTGTTTAGAATTGTCATTGCCAAAACCGGTGCCTCGAGTTAATTTTTGTCATGCTTAAAGGTGAACAAGAAAAAAGATGAATAGACTTGTGTATATTTTGTCTTTTATAGGATCGATTGGCATATGACCCTAAACGTCAACAACAACAACTCTTTACTATTTTTGCACTATGTACCGAAATGTATAATTATTTTTTAAACTACCTCGTGAATTATCTTTGTTGTTATTAGTTCTACTTTTGTTTTTGATCATATGACCATTTATTGTTATATTATAATATTTAGACAAGATTATAGAATACTAGTTGTTCCCGCCCGACAGAAAAAGTAAATAAAAAATGAGAAGTTTGCGTATAGATGTTTTATCTCACGAAAGCGGACGAGCCATACTTAAGCTTATTTGTGCAAATGTACATGCACATTGCACATTGTCTTTGCGTCCGTAAACTTGAGAGCGTTGCCGAGTGCCGCTTAGTTTTGGCCGAGTCCGATTCGCCCGGCCGGCTGAGTCAGTAGTGCTGCTTGGTTCGCGCCAAAATTATTAATTGAATACTGTAGCATGGAAAGTTCAAGTAAACGGAAAAAAATTATTTGCAGTGAGGTAAGGCAAAGGGTTGATTAAAATATAACCAACACAGAAAAACTTATTTAAGAGAATATTATAAAAACAACGAGTCAGACGTGGCGTACTTGAAATAATGTAATTAAAAAAGAAACTGAATATATAAAATATTTTAACACTGATTTTGAACTAATAATAAATTTACAAGATGGCATTGACGACGAAATTGAATCTGAAGAAGAGTCTGGTTCCTACTCGTATTCTACTTGAAATAGGTACTAATTTAAATAAAACATAAATTTAATTCAAAATCAGTGTCAAAATATTGTTAAATACTGTTTAAAATAAATATTTCTTCAATAGAAGTTTGTATTTTATCATACCATGTCTTATTTATGCATAACAAAAATCTAATAACTTTATTATTTTGTGCATTAGGTAGCGATGAGCTTAGCTTTGTAAGACTACCTGTAGTTAGGCACACAAGAGCGCGTGTCTATAACACATTACAACTACAAGTATGGCTCACGCGCTTTCGTGAGATAAAACAACTATACGCATGTGCACTACACCACTTGCCCCACTTTTCCGTGGCAAGAAAACACATATCATTTAATAACTTTATATTAAATGAAGGTATCGCAATATTTTTTTAGATACGAACCAAGTGTCTAAGAATTAAAACTTAGAAAATTCAATTGAAATCTATCCAGTAGTTTTGCCGTAATGCGCGCACCACTGCCAGCCTGTATCATTTTATTTCTATTGTAAAAAAACCTTGTTGTCAAATGATCAAATCCTAAAAAATATTGGAAAATTATCAATTATTTTTCTAATCCTTTTTCTTTTACACGTAACTAAATACTGGTATATTTCGATGATTTTACATAATCCATGCTATTTATGTTGGCTATAGGTACAAAACAATTCAACAAATAAATTTCGAGTTTAGTATCTTTTTTTAAGAAACAATATAATTTAGGTATGTTTGAAGCAATCTCACAAGTGAACATTCGGCGATATTGAAAATGAAAATTGTAGAATCTCGAAAATTTTTATAATCAAAGATTATTGATTAAGATTGAATGATAAAGGAAAATCTTTAGTTAGGAGGATCTTAACTTCGTAGAAATTATTGAAAATTGCTCTTGTAAAAGTCAAAAATATTGTCAATCAACACAATATGATATTTTAGTGACCGTCAAGCATATAGCTGAGGTCTCATGGCTCTCATAAGGCAATATTAAAGGAATTCTCACGAAATAATTACACATGAAAAAGTTCTCAGCGCATTAGGTGTCAAGAATATTAACAGACGAGCAAAAGAAGGAACGAGTTGATATTACGAGAAGAAATCTTGAAAATTTTTATGCATATTAGGATTTTTTATCATATTTTCTGAACATGGATGAGACAGTTTCACTTTTTGATCCTGAGATCAAACAATAATCAATGACCTGGGCATGAGTCTCCTCACTGACGCCGAAGAAATTAAAAGTACCAAGTTCGACGGGAAATTATAATTATGGTAAAATATAAAAAAGAGCTATTATTTCGGGCTCTTACTACGTATAGTGCGTGAGGTCATTAAAAAAAGACGCGGCAAAATGTGAGCTGGAGTGTTGTTTCACCAAAACAATGCAATAGCTCACAAAGCCGCAGTTGCGATGGCTGCCATTCAAGAAAAGGGGTTTGAACTACTCGAACTCCCGCCCTAATCGCCAGATTTAGCTTCCACTGACTTCTCTTTCTTCGGCTTAAGAAACACCTTTGAGGCAAAAAATTTAAAGACGATAGCGAAATGATGTCCACTAATGGGAATTTTTTAAAGGGTAAAGACAAAGATTTTTTTAATGACTATTTAAAAAATAAATTATTTTTTATCTGGCCGTGTTTAGTATTCGTTAATTTTCGACCATATATACGAGTATTAATGGATAATTATTATTTTTCGAGCGTTTTCTTATATAATGTTAATCGAAAAAGGAAGGGTCACTGAGTAACATAACAATTATTATACCATAATCGGTGTTAGTTTGTTACTGAACGGCGGATTCCGGACTTTAAAACAAATTTAAGACGGAGTTTTGATTGGCATATGAAAAATGATTACTATAAAAAATAAACTGCTTAATAAATCAACAATATACTATAGCCTTACAATTTAAGTACTTTCAAGAAATTTTGAGCAAATCTTATAGTATTGATTCCTTTGGAAATTATGTGTAAATAAGGGAAATTACTTTGGTATAAGAATAGATTGTTTGAGTAGATCAAATACGAAACTTCATGTAAGTAATTTTGACTAAATAAATAGGTTGAGCGTTTGCTAAAATAGCTCATAACTATTATAGTGAGCTGATTGAGAAGCTTGTACTGACACTTGAATACTATTAATTTATTGATAATAAGGACGTCTATGAATTAAGCCGTACACGTAAATAAATGAGACGATGAGACGAAGGGTTTAAAAATATGGTTTTGATAATAATTTCTTTAAGTTTGAAATAAAAATATTAAATTCTTTGCCGTCAAGTCCTGTCTCCAATAGAGGGTGTATGCAAAATCTGTGTTTATTTTTTCGATTATATTTTCTACGATAATATAAATAAATAACTGCCGCAACTTCCCCGACGTCCATCATGTACAATATTTCTAGAAGCACTGACGATTGCGGCAGACCGCAGACTACAATAAAACCAAGACGGAATACGGCGTGCCGTTACGGCAGACCGTATATACTACAGCCTGCCGCAACGGCACGCCGCATCGCGACTAGCCGCTAGTGCGTTCTAGGCCTAGCATTCGCCACTGCGACCGTACTATCTGCTGTGTTCGAGCGCTCTCGTATAGCCGCGCGGCAGGCATACACATCGACGCAGGCAAATATTTCGGTCCGTTAGTCTAATCCCTATATTGTTTTCTTTACTATACTGTTTTGTCGCCTTTTACGACAGGCCGACCCCGGCCACAGAGGTTAGTATTCTTTCTCCGCCCCTGCACGGATAGCGGATAGCTGTTTTATTCATGATTTTTTGCTATCAAAAACTTTAAATCTATTTTCTGGAATACAACGTTTTTGAAGTCGGTACCCCTCAGAACTCAAAATCTACAAAATCCTCCTTTAATTTCGTACACTTTTTGTACATAATTATCAAGGTAACCCTATCGAGATTTTCTTTAATTTATGTTTACTCTTTATTTTTTAATAACAAATACCTAGTTGATTTTTTATTCGAAAATCGCAATTTTCGCATCCAAGTGTTGTAAAAAACCGAAAAAAAAATCTCGACAGTATTACCAATAAAAAAACTTTGATTTTTTAGTTTTACGATGAGATAGAGCGGGCACCGCAAACTATTTTTTTTTTCGAGACATCGCCGTAGATTTGCTGCCAATGTATCAATTATCGATATTTTTAAACGATTTGTTTAATTTATTTCAAATGTTACTTTCTCATGTATCATTTATCAATATAAATTTCTATTAACCGTATGTTCTAAAAAAATTCTGAAAAATCACTTATTTTTGGCCGAATAAACCTTACCCCCCCTTTAGCAAAAGAATAAATTGATGGCCGCCCATCATAGAAGATCGAATAAACTTTAGGCTACTTTATAATTATTTCAATATGACACGGAATTTAATATTATTTATTACTAAGAGTTGAGAAAAGCTGGAATCCAGGAGCAGGAAGTTTGTGGAATGCTGTAATTGATTATTTATATTATTAACATGCGATAGCTAATGTTTTTGTAAATGTTTACGTGATATATCTCATTATCTAAACTGTTTGTAATAGTCTACTAGACTAAAATACTGCAACGAAAAGAAAAACATTTCTCATTTTTACCATATTTTATTTTTACTCGCATCGTCTTATCCACTTTATTTCCAAAAGGCTCATTATGCCGTACAGATGTTCAGAGCGTGTTAATTTCTTTCTTTGGAGAATCCAATCAGCCTAATGACTGCTATCTTTTTATAAAAGTTACAATTAGCACCTGCGGAAAGTAAATTTTATAATAAAATGTTTTACTTCTTGTACAATCTTGTTTTAAATTTTTAATGATTGAAAACATAAATTCAGGCAAGGAAAATTTTATATTTGGTTTAAATTAGAAAGCGATGAAACGACAGACTAAGAAAATTATATTATTTTACTTGATTTTGAAGCACACAAAAAAGATTATAAGCTCTTTTTGTATTCCCAATAAAACAGCTTTTACAGACTTATTATGAACTAGCAGCCCGTCCCAGCTTCGCACGGGTATTTAACAAAAAATTAAAAATTAAACCCTTCTATATTTTTCGGTCTCGGGGAAAAACCCCTCTTGACGGGTTATCCCGGCCCGGGGGGACCGAGGGATATAAGGGACTCCGGAAAAGATGTTCGACCCACTAAAAAACCCCGCTGTTCTCCTATCGTCTACGCCCGGGCCCACGGATATATGGCCTGCCGATCTCGTGGCCCGGGCCGGCGCCGGCCCAAGCTTTGTCTTAAAGCGGGCCCCTTCTAAAGTGCTGGCGCCAGGGGGTCAGGGTTTCGTCCCCCCGGCGCTCTCTTGTAACAACTCTAGGAGTTGAGGGGGGCTGTGGAACAGCACGCGGCCTTCTCCCTCGCGGCAATAGTGCGGGCGGCGGATCCTCTCCCGAGGGGCCGCCCGCGGCCGTTTTCTACGTCGGCCGGAGATCGTTGCCCGCCCTCCGGCGCCGACGACGCCGCCTCCCTTGCAGACACTACTGCCTCGCAAAAGGAGGCGACGGCCGTCCATCCAGGATCGCCCCCGACCATGGACAGAACCAGGGCCGGGAGTGACAGGTCCGCGGCCAATTCCGGACGGGACTCGCATCCCCGTCGCGTGCTAGTCAGGCGTGGGTACGACTACCAGACGACACTCCAGAAAAAGCAGAGTCGCCTGACGTCGTAGCCGGCCCAGCAAGACCAACCGACAGCGAGGATGCAATTCCCGCCCCGGGAACACTCTGTGCAGGCGCAGTCGAAATAGGCATAGTTTCGACTACCAAATCAGGTCCCAGGGTAGAACCCGGGACCCCAATCAGTATTCGCAATTATCCCACCGGGGACCACGCCACGAACAGAGAGCTAAGTTGGAAAAGATGTAAGAGGTAGACGGAAAGAAAGGTAGGACTCTGTCGCCTCGAACGGAGAGGGGAGTGAAGCGACGGATGCTCGGGCACCTCGGGTACGCACACCCGTGCACTCCTCGGACAGAGGAGCGCCCCTGAGGGCAAACCCGTCTATTTGCGTCAGGTTACTAAAAAAATAAAATTATAAAGAAAGTTTGAATATTATTATTTCTAGGAGCTTTTATTTTAATGATTTTTTTTGTTATTACTTTTTATTTATTTTTCTTTATTTTTTTAATAATTATTCTAATTTTTGTAAAAACCCCAGTGACGCACGCCTACATTGCATAAGGTGCTGCCTAGCTAGCCGAACAGGGTGAGCGGCTACCACGCAACATTTTTCTAATACTTACATTTTTAAACTCGTGATATCTTTCGAATGGAATATCCGAATTGAATAATTCAAAAAGTTATATAAAGGTATTGAAACAGTTTTGAATATGAAGTAATTTATTTTGATAAGGATTAATACCAAGATCCAAATAAAGAGTCTTTTCTAGGGGCGGCATTTCAATTAAATTTTTAAAATAAAAGAACACTTATTGTGGCATAACTGTAATAGTTAGACATATGCTGTCGCGACACTTTTTGTAAATAATGATGTGTTCTGCAAAGTTGTAGTACATTATTTTATTCTATCATCAATAGTTTTCGCAACGCACGCGATTTAAATAATATTTTAGGTAATTTTTTTACACTTTGGGTTACATTATTGGAGTTTTAGTAAGGATCCCTAATTTTTTTGAAAATATAATATAGCCTATGTCACCCGGGGATAGTGTAGCTTCCCAACAATGAAAGAATTTTTTAAATCGGGTCAGTAGTTTCGGAGCCTATTCAAAGCAAACAAACAAACAAACAATCAAATCTTTCCTCTTTATAATAGTAGTATAGATATAGAAGTATAGATATAGATATAAATTAATTAAACTTTTAGTAGCAAAAAAAATTACAGTAGTGTATACCTGTATGTGTATTATATGTTATACAAATTAGTGTGATTATTTGACCTGATAGGTTGTGGTGTGGTTATAAATTAGCTCGAATAGAGACGCCTCCTAGTGTCCAGGTGACATAATTCAATTAGATTGCGCACCATTTATTATACTGTCAAGCGCGAGCGTGAGTTATGCGATGCCTTACCTTAGAACAACATCGTTGAGGATGTTCCAGGCAAAGCTAATATATTAGAGGTAAATTTTTATTAATAATGTGGAATTAAAGAACACACATTTCACTAGATGTTAAAAATAAAAATGTCTATGGATCTAGTTTGTGAATGGTATTATGATAGCTACGCAGTTAACTATTTATAGGCAAAGAAACGTTCATAAGAAATTTGCAAGTGCGTTATACTGTATTAGTCGTCTAAAATAATAGTTACTCTTATATCTTATATATAAATAAAATAATAGAGGATTGCAGTTGTGTGTGCATTACGGCAAAACTACCGGATAGATTTTGATTAAATTTTCTAAGTTTTATTTATTATATATTGGGTAGGGCCTCAAGCACGTCTGGATGGTGACCACCTTTGGTTTTATGTATGCCGCCATAATAACCTTGTGTTGTGTTCCGGCATAAGTGACCCAAGTTCCTGTACTCTTATAGGACAGCAGCGTGTTCGCGATGCCATTGGCGTTGGAAACACCTATAGGCGACGGTAACTGTTAAATTCTAAGCGGGCCGTCAGCCTGTCTGCTGTCCTACAGCATTAAAAAAAATTCAATTTACTTTTTTCTGTTATTCGACTAGCGAAGCGGGCGGGAACGGCTAGTTTAAAAATAAAGTTAACCATTGTCTTCTATTCCAATCCTAAAATCAGCTTAAGATATCTTTTACTTTAAATCTATTGCGCTATTGAGTAGTAGGACGAAACTTCAGCATTTCTCTCGTTCAACAAAAAATATTACCTATGACTAAATTTGATTTTTAAACGAGCCTGAATTTATGCCCAGATAAATCAAACGGGGTATTGCCGGGTACGAACTAACAAAAAATCCATTTTCCGTCTTTTCCAACACTATAAAGGAGTGGTGAGGCGTTGTTGACAATGTCCACATGGCCGATTTAGCTATAAAAAATCTGTATAATCTTTGCTTATGGCGATATAAAAGGTGTTTCTCTTTCAATTTACTCAACATTCTTTCCCTCGTTTTACCCGAATGCAGCCAGATAATTATCTATGCCGGTAGGACCACAATATATTTTGCAATATTATTCACCGGAACAATGCTTTGGTATCGGTTTAATTATAATTTTCCAGAACGCTTATTTCGCGTTAAACGCTTTGTGGGAAGACCGGGTTTGAATTTTCATGAATCCATGATTTAGAATAACATAATTCATTGTTCTCTGATATATAGGTAAAATGTGTACAGTAACCTGTTTTTCTTGGTGTTTATTTGACTGTTTAATTCTGGTTGTATCCGATGGAGTCTTTGGAGATTATTTCACATCGGCGCCTTTCCTTCTGGGAGAAGATAATATTCGACTGCAGCCTGACCAAACCAAATATTTCTTTTCCCTTGTTCTGTGAGCTTATAAAAGAATTCATATTTTATATTAATTTTACCTTAAAAATATGAAGTGACTTTATTCTTTCTAACATTATGGGCCACCCTTTTTCTAATTTAAATAATCAAATATTTATTTTGTTCATGGTTTGTTTTTCTAAATTATTTCTTAGTAACTCTCGTCACCCAGTATAAAAAACAATCCTCATTAAAAACTATATAGTACATTTTTTGTCTAGCGAATAGTTAGTAAAATGTTTGAAATTCGATATGAGATCTATAGATTACTTCATATGAAGGTCAATCAATGACATATTATTTTTTCAGGGCAATTATGTATTTAAATATGAGTTTAGCGGTTTCCGTTCAAAACTTGGACGTTAAATCATGATCTCATGACTTGAAATCAATAATTTTGTGTTATAAATAAGAAAAATGTAATTTTGTTTTAAATTTAAAAAAAAAATAGGATACAATGATATAAAGATCTCCTTCATATTATCATGTGAAAATGATGAAATAGATTTCATGTACTATGAGACCATTATAAAGGTCCCGGTTCGAATCCCACGGTAGCATGCACTGCTTAGGCGGTTTTCATCATCTAATGTGCATATTATATAGTATCTATGTAGGTAATTATCACGGAGGTGAAGAAAAACATCGTCAAGAAAACTGCATACCAAGATCACTGGTATGTGTAACCCGCTAATCCGCCTTGGACAAGCGTGGCAAACGTTCCCTCTAGGAGGGGCCCTAGCCTTGTAGTTATTTTTTGACCTTTTACATTTAAACTAACTTTCGCGTGTATTAAATTAACAGATGTTTACTAAACATCTGTGATTTTAATATTACAAATTATTATATTAAAAATACAGCTTTTTTAATTTTTTATTGCTGTAGGACAGCAGACAGGCTGACGGCCCGCTTAGAATTTACTGTCGCATATAGGTGCTTGCAACGCCAGTGACACCGCGAACATGCTGCTATCCCATAAGGGTATAGGAACTTGGGTCAATGTCGGAACATAACGCAAGGTATTATGGTGGCATACTTAAGACCAAAGGTGGTCGCCATCCAAACGGACTTGACGCCCTACCACGTAGCCAGGGTGGGTTGTTTTGTCACCTTTTACGACAGGCCGACCCCGGCCGCAAAGGTTAGTATTCTTTCTCCGCCCCTGCACGCATAGCAAGATAGATAGTTTATGTATACCATTGTAATTTACATTTTAAGAAAAACATAAATAAAGTGAATCTACAGTTATTATTACATAAAACAATAACAAAAAGAAGAAAATTATACTTAATTTCTTTGTTTCATTATAATTCAACGAAGCTCTCGTTTTCAATTTACATAATTTTTCGCGGCTGTGATTTTCATACAATATTCAATCTATCGTATTTTGACCAAGTTCTCAACAGCGATAAATGATCGGATTGCTGACTCGATTCAATTCCAAAGCTTTGCATTTAAATCAGAAACCTAGTAGCACTTGCACTATGGATAAAATATGGATATTTTCGAAAATCTCATATGGGATTACCTTACTGGCTCTACGAGCTGAATTTGACTGCACGTAAATATATGTACTTTACTAAACACATCAAAAAAGTCTAAGCAACTTGCATGATATTACAAATTTACAATTTATACTAATTAATTTCTAAGTCTTTACTCACTCAAAGTGCGTAGGTATGTAAACTTTTTTGATGATATACTGGCTGGTTGTAAAAAAAAAATTCGATTATGTTTTGTTTTTTTTCATAAAATTAAATGAAAGGGAATTTGTTTGAATTTAAGTTCGTTTTTATTGCTACGTTTAGTCTTGATTTTATAATTTTACCAACCATTTAAATAAAGATAGTGACAAAATTGAATTGTTAGATATTCTTTACGTCATGGAGCGACGTCATTTGACGGCAAATGAAATGCAAAGAGCTGTAGGGATGTTGCAAGCGGGAAGTAATCAATCTTAGGTATCTCGGCATTTTGGCATACATAGAAGTGTTATTTGTCTTTTTTGGCAGCGCTACAATAATACAAGGGAACCCGCTGAACAGTATCCAGGCCGTAAAAGGAATACAACCACTCGGCAAGACCGGTACATACAACTGACTGCAAGACGCCAGCCGACGTTAACCGCTCGAGAGATAAGTTTGAGGCTACAAAATTCAAGTGGTGTTGATGTAAGTCCCCAAACTGTGCGAAATTGACTAAATGAGTACGGCCTACGAGCTCGACGCCTAATTAGGTGTCCACCGATACGTCACGGGAATCGCGCTTGTCGAAATGAGTGGTATAGAGAACGCAGAACATGGACCCAGGAGCAATGTGATAAAATTATGTTTTCCGATGAGTCGCGATTCGGGTTTAGGCCTGATACAAGAAGGGTGCGAGTGTACCGTCAGCCCGGAAATACTGAAAGGCTCAGGTGCATTCAGGAAGTTCATCCATACAGCGGCTCAACAGTTATGGTATGGGCGGGTATTATGCAGAACAGGCGAACTGAGCTCGTTTTTGTAAATGGAAACATGAACGCTAAAAATTACGTTGAGGATATTCTGAGACCTTATGTCCATCCATTTGCACAAACCTTTGGCTCCGATTTTACGTTAATGCATGACAATGCGCGTTCATATACAGCTCGGCGAACCAGTCAGTACTTGACAACGGAGAACATCCGGGTATTGCCCTGGCCTGCACAACCGCCAGACCTCAACCCCATCGAGCACGCATGGGATATGCTCCAGAGACGTGTTTTGAAGGACTTGGACGGAGTGACAACAACCCAACAGCTGAAGGATTTGCTACAATTCCATTGGGAGCGAATACCGCAAGATGTCATAAACAGTCTCATTAATTCAATGAATAATTGTTGCCGACAAGTTCTGAATAGCAGAGGAGGCCATACTTTGTATTAAATTATCCTATTCTTTCACAATAAATTCATTTTCTTTAGAAATTTCATTTTGTAAAAAAAATGTTTGTTGCTTATGTACCTTAGTTTCTACAGTATATTCTAATATTGTTAATTTCTGTTATCAAAAGAACTTATAAAGACAACAGCTGTTATTTTTACATCATAGGACCCTAACAATATTATTTTAAAAATAAAATATAACGTTATAATGTGAAAAACCATCCTAAAATTTAAATTAGTACATGTTGCTTAGACTTTTTTGATGTGTCTATTTTATACAGCGTGACTTTGAATATTTACTAGTAATATACACGCGTTTATGAATACTAGTATTATTATCCAAGCGTTTCATTCTGTTGGGCCCAAAGCATTTAAAGTTCAGTATTTTAAGCTTAAACTCTATCAAATCTCGTAATGTCGTAAAGTGAAATTAACGCACGTCGCGTGTAACAGGAGGGAAATACAACAACATATTGATGGAATTTATTTTCATTAATTTGGCTTTTTCATGGGCTAGTATAGAATTTGCCCAACACAGAAAATCTCAACAGTATTCGATCGCGTCTTTGAACTAAACATAAGTAAATTCTACAAAATCTCTTTACAAAATCTTACAGTTGTGGGGGATGAGATAAACACGCAGGTTTGTCGGTACCCACCTCACATTTAATTCCGAGCTGTTATTTCAACAATTCACGCAATTAACATTATTTGCACTACTATACATAAATTAACCACTTTTCGACTTTTTAGTAGCGAACGGTTTTTCTGTAATTGTGTAATAATGTAATTATATAGACAATCTCTTTAATCATAAATGACTTTAACTAAAAATTGAGTCTATAAATTCCGTTACACAGATACACACATCTTGTCTTATTTTGGGGCCGAGAAATATCTCGGACACTTCGACCCAATGGGATCTTTTGTGTCAGATACACACATACAGGTCAAGTTAATAAAAGCGTGGTAAAAAGAAGGAGGTTTTATTATCATCAAACCTTAAACAAGTCTGATATGTTACTGCAAGTCTACTATATTTATTCGTATAAGGACCTCGTTAATGATTCAGAACTTTCATCAAGTTGCATCAAAATTTTCTTTAACAAAGGTTTTCTTCATAATTTGTTATATATTCTTAAATATTTTCTAATTTTCAACTAGATTTTATAGTATATTAAATGTAAATTAAATATTAAAAGCTTTGTATTTTATAGACGAATAACTTGTTACAAAAGAGTTCCATACACTAGATGGAAATCTGTATCTCATGCCTTTTTTTCAAATGAAATTGATACGAGGCCAGAACAAGCTATTTGCATCATAAAATTATGTGTCCTCTATGGAGATCGAACCCACAGATACCACTGAACCAAATCACTCCGTGCAGGGGCGGAGTCAGAATAATCATCAAGGAATCTGACCCTTGCGGCCAAGGCCAGCCAGTCGTAAAAGGTGACAAAACAGCCCTAGCTATGAGGTAAGGCTGGAGCTTTGGAAGCCTATCTGGCCTACCAGGCTTGGAAGCCTGTCTGAAAGGCGACCACCCCTGGTCCCTAACTAAATATGGCACCACAATAACTTTGCTTTGTGTTCCAGCATAATTTTCTAAGTCAAGAACTATGTTAGCGTCTTTGATAACGCCTGTAAAAGTTCAGAATTGTCTTCTCTGCATTAAATTGACAACCTCGGTGGCGTAACGGATAACGCACGTCGGTACGCTCGCGGAGGTCACGGGTTCGATTCCCGTCTCGCGTCTGGGTGTTTATGTATAATATGTATTTATTTACAAAAAAAAAGGTATATAAGTAGTATATCAATTGTCTAGGGCCCATAACACAAGTGCTACTTAGTTTGGGACTAGATGACGCTGTGTGGAATTGTCAAAAAAAAAAATCGGAAAGCTGTCGTCGGAAGAGGAGCTGATGGAATCCCCATCGAAATCTGAAAGGCGATGGGCTCTCGTGGTGTTGGCATCTGAACCGAACTTTTTAACCGGACACTCCTCGTCCATATGATAAAGCCAATGGAGGCTGAGTATCATTACTCTAGTCTTCAAAGATAAGTGGTGGGTGCAGCAGTGCGGTAATTACAGAGGTGTAAAGGTAATTTCTCACACCATAAAGCTTTTTGAGAAGCTTAATCCACTCTCGGATTCAACTAAAGTGCGTAGTCTGCAACATGCTCACGAAACCGAGGACTCTGCTTTTACCCCAAAAATGCAGGCAATACAGAGGTAATTTGTAACTTATAATATCTTTTTCGGCTTTTTTTTATGAATGTATTATTCAATCAATAAACTGATATCAGTTTTCACTTAAGCTAAGATTCAATACAAACATTTTAACAGTATACGTTATGGACGATCTAATAAATAATTTTAGCATCACTAGTGTTATTAAATAAACCTAACAGCTTTACTAAAAAAGAAAACTTACTAAATAGCCTTACTTCGAATTTTAATGTTACCCACTTCTCAAAGCGCTCAGGTGGTTGCTTTGACGTCCGGACCATAAACAACGTCTCATGTTTAAGAGAACATTATAACTTCGAATAATAAATAGATATTTCAAATAGCTAAATGTTCTCATAAATCAATAGTCCACTATCTCTGATTGATTTTCATTTGGCTCATTAGCTAATCTTCTGTCGCCTTTTTGTTTGGCGTCGAACAAAGACTTCGGTATTGTCGGCATTCGTTAGGATTATCGGATTGCGTATAATTCCTAAGACCGTGATAACGTATTTTTTTTCTAGAGACAAGCTTGATTGAGTAGTAAAGAGAATAGCTCCGGGTTTTAGGTAATTGATGTATATTTGTATTGAGAAATTTCGTGGCCTCTAGACGATGTATACATAAAATACATAACAATATATTAGCTTTACATGTACATGTTGGTTAAACAAAAGGTGAACTATATAATTCTTAGTTTAACATCGTTATCTATTATTTTACAAATTCTTATAATTGTCCCGGTCTGGGTCTTACTAACCAGGACACTTATGAATTAAAATGATATAAAAACACTCTTCGTTACAATGTATTACATAACAAATCTTATCTCGCAATGGATAATATAAATTAAAGGATTTATTTTGCTAATAGCAATATAGTAGTCAAATCATAAATATTCAATCAAAATATGCGCTTGAAAGGTATTGCAATTTGTACGTGACATATGACACTAACATACGATACATACTAGTATGACATTGAGCGGTAAAAATGGCTACAGCACTAAATGCAAAAGCTTCCCAGAAATTATTCCATCGATTATTCCTATCAAACTATTTTCGTTGCAATATATGGCTTGGTTAAAAAAATTTAAAAAGTATTATTGAAGGTAGTTGAATAACTTTATGCTATGCCTGTAAATCTGTATACTTTTGACATTTGAAGTGACGTGTCATCTATACGTTCTCCTCAAAAACATTTATATTAAAAGCAAGTATATATATATATATATATATATATATATATATATATATATATATATATATATATATATATATATATATACCTAGTCAGGTCATAAATTCTGTCACATGTTTAATGTAAAATAATTGTAACAAGTTTATTCATTATGTAACCATTCATATACCAAAATGAACTTAACAAAACATAGATTCTTATTACATTAAAATTTATTCAAAATGACCTCCGTGATTTTGAATACAGGCCTTCAATCTGCGCGGCCAGTCGTCTATCGCAGCACGAACGAGGTCCATGTCAATATCGGCGGCTGCCTTAATCAAGGATGTCTTGAGTGACTCCAAATTGGGATGAGGCTTTGAGCACGCCTTTTCCTCCAAGTGTTGCCATATCTTGTAATCTAACGGATTCAAATCTGGACTGGAGGAGGGCCAGTCTTCGTGCCGGATGAAGTCGATTTCACGCGCCGCCAGCCAGTCTTGTGTGCTCATCGCTCTATGAGCTGGCGCCGAATCTTGTTGGAATACCCAGTGCCTGTTATTGAACATGGTATGAGAAACAGGTTCCACAAGGTTCGTCAGGACTGTATTTTGATACACAACAGCATTCGTTTTTAGACCTTTCTCACAAAAATGTACCTCTGTTAAGCCCCAATAAGAAACTCCCAACCATACCATGAGCGAGGATGGAAAATGACCTCGTTGGACACGCGGAATACGGTTGCTCGCTTCTTCACTACTGTGTGCGTACACCTTATAATTTTGTTTGTTGTAGCTCTCTTCTACGGTAAACATTTTTTCATCCGAAAAAAGAATTTCCCGATATTTTTTTCCCGCGTACCGCTTCAACAAAGCGCGGCATCTCTTCAGTCTCAGGTCCATTAGACGAGCATTCAAACGATGTCCTGTTTTTCTTCGATATGCCCGAAGCCCTAAGTCTTCATTTAACACCCTTTTCACCGTGGTTCTGCTTAACCCCATCTGAAGGGCCAACAGTTTCTGCTTACGTTTGGGATTTCTTTGAATTCGTGCCTTCACAGCTTTTATCACTGCTGGAGTCCTAACAGACCGAGGGCGACCACTTCTTGACCTGTCATCTACACTAGAGTCTTCATTGTATCGTTTGATGGTACTATAAACGAATCTTTTGGTTATATTCAAAGTTTTTCAGTATGTTAAAAATTTGAATTGGCGCGTAACTGCAACGATGCAACGCAATAACTGCAACACGGTCTTCTTTAAGCGTCCACTCCATATTTAAAAATGAGTAAAATTTCAAAAAGTATACATTTTTATTTTCATGAACAATTCTAAATTCGAATTCAATAAACTTTTTTGTGGCCAGCATTCTAAAAGAAAAGTTTTTACTGTGTGACAATACTTATGACCTGACTAGGTATATATATATATATATATATATATATATATATATATATATATATATATATATATATATATATATATATATATATATATATATATATATATATATATATATATATATATATATATATATATATATATATATATATATATATATATATATATATATATATATATATATATATATAATGTAACATGTAATACCTACTTTATGTATAAACATTAAAAAATAGACAATGTATATATTGTATTTGAATAATGAAATACCAGAAAATGTTAAGTAATCAATATTCACCACAGCATCTTACATACTATAAACTCGAAATTCTATTGTTCGGAAGTTTTTTAAACAGTCTATAGACAATTCACGAAAAATACTTTAAGTAGGTTCTAGAAAGTTATATGCACCTCGTAGTGTATGCAAACATTATTACGTAGTTCGACTCCCAGGTGTGCGCTTTTCAGGAAGTTGAGCGTAGTTGGTTAATTTCGTGTATTCACTTGCATTGTATTGTATGACTTTTGACTGCTTTATTTTGTAAACGCACGAACTATACCCACTAATATAGTATTATAAATTAAATGAGTCCTCTTAAGGAAGAATTAAATACTCAAAATAACCGCTAAATTAAATTAAATTGCTTTTATTGCACCCAAAATTATAAGGGTTAAACTTAATTTCTACAAACATACATAAAATGACTAAAAGTAGACATAATAATTGATTCCACTTGCTCCGGAACTTGTTCTAACTGTATCTGGGGCAAGTTTACTCTCCCATTTTTAATTAACTAATTCTGCAAATATGAATAGTATATTGTAAGTTGTAATGAAACAGTATTATATCGCGAAAGTCAAGTTCTGTCTGTTAGACAAACATTTATTATTTACACAATATTAAAAAGCATATTGTAGTACCTAATGCTTTAATTAAATTAGATGTATCGAGTCGAAGGAGACTTAGACTATAATACACTTATAACTAGAATATCATTTTCTGATAAACAATACACGACCATTTAAGTTCACTGGTTTTTTTGCTATTGTAGCAGTACTGAATAGTAATATAATATTATTTATTTATATAATAGAATAGTAATAGTAATGAAGCTATATTGCAATGAGTTATTTTTAAACAGGATTTATAGTCAACAAACACAGAACATTCACCACAATGCGAGTTGCTTAGAAAAATATTGGTTAGAAAGTCAAAAAGCCCATCCGGTGATACGCGTTAACCATCGAGATAAATCCAATAAAATTTATCAATTATTGCTGACAATACATGTTTATATTTCAAATGCAAAAATCTTTTCTAAGTTAAATATTATATTGCTTACATTTGTAAGTGTTCTCGTGTATTGTGTCTTCGTACTTGGTCATATTTCGCCGCCAGATGCCAGTGCTGAGTTTGCGCGCACCTGCAACCGCTGTCTTCATTATGTACGAAGGTTGGGCGATATAAATAAATCTAAACATTCTAGTCTTACATGATTCGTAAAACATGCCAATATACATTAAGGTTTGGATTTCCATAGTGAAAGATTTCTGCTGGGATTGAAACTTTTTTTAGAATTTCACGTTTGTACTTTAATGTTTAATGGACACTCTTAAATGTAACCAAATAAACACTGTATACTGTGTAATTTATCTGTTCAACAAAACATTAATAGAAAACTTTTGTTTTATTCCAATACATCGTTTTTCTTTTTAATACTGTCCTCTTAGTGCCTAGGCCGACATGTAAGCCGGCAATCCGATATCGTGGTTCAGGCCTCTGTTAGGATGAGCCTCTTTAGGGTTCGGGGTGGGGGGTTTGGGGGGTTCTTGACCAAGGGACCTTCTTACGAAACGCAGGTGAGGGCTGCTGTGCTTCTTTTGTGTCAAACCAGGATTGACGGGGGCACACGAAACAGCACGCGTGCCCACACCCTCGCGGCGTAAGTACGGGCAGTGGACGAGTAATAAGAAATTCATTACATGTGTAAGTAAATATTAATATTTTTATTATTTCTGTTAGATGAATTACATTTTTTAAATTGTCTGAAGTTATAATTAAAATATCATATTTTTGTAATGTTAACGATAGTCTACAATTTATTTATGATGATTAACATTATATAAATAATTTTTTTTTATTGTTGTAGGACAGCAGACAGGCTGACGGCCCGTTTAGAATTTAGCAGTTACCGTCGCCGATGGGTGTTAGCAGCAACGCCAGTGGTATCGCGAACACGCTGCTGTCCCATAAGGATACTGGAACTTGGGTCACTAATGCCGGAAACCAACACAAGGTTATTATGGCGGCATACATATGACCAAAAGTGGTCGCCATCCAGACTGGCTTGGGGACCTACCACCTAGCTAGGGTGGGTTGTTTTGCCGCCTTTTACGACAGGCCGACCCCAGCCGCAGAGGTTAGTATTCTTTTTCCGCCCCTGCACGGATAAAATTAGGCGTTTTTCGTCAACAACAATAAACAATACAAAATGAAGAACATAAAGTGGAACAAAGATAGTTTGGATGAAATACGATTATTTTGTATATGAGTCGCTAACTTCATAACGGCTAATTTAAAATAGTATTACGCTATAACTTTAACAGTGCATAAATTCTCATCCACAGCTTCCGGCTTAAGTAATGAAATTATTTAATTACCTTCTGTATGTGGCTTAATAAAGCTACATTTGTGCTTATAGATAATAGATTAAACGAATTTTTTAGTAGACCACAATTGCAACGTTTCACAACGGATAAGTAAACCCATTACTTTCATGAGGACTAGTGAAAGCGCCATAATTATGGCATGCGACTGGCGACGCTGACGACTTCCTGGCCTGGCGTAACTCAGCTAACGCAATTCGGTACAATTGCGGAGGTCACGGGTCCATTCCCATCCAGTGTCTGGGTGTTCGTGTATAAAATGTATTTTTACTATATGTGGAATGGGTTTGAAACCCGGGTTAATGTTATTATAATAAGTAAATGACTACAGTAAAAAAGAAATAAAAGAGAAAATAGAATAAAAAATCAATCAATAGAGGCATTACGACAAACTATCTATAAAGAACTAAGAGATTGCTAAAGATCTTTATGAGTCGTCAATTCAAATATATTACGAGACTTCAACTCGCCGTCCATGAAGCCAATTTGTATTTTATAATTTAATTTGAGGTATCATATTATATAGTTTGAAGCTTTTGTAGAAATTGAACATCGCCCTAATTAATTTCTAGGTCGACAGTCTACTTCTAGGAGGTCTAAGTTTGTGAGCCTTGTAAACTAAATTTGATGAGACATTGCAAATTTTAATTAGATATAATTTTTCGGTAATCATTAGAAGGGCTTCACTTATTGCGTAGTTTTATAAGTATTTGTATAAACATTTATTTAAATTATAAAGCCTTGACATTATTTTTTAATATAATGTAAAATCGGATGATATAATTATTGTAAAATTCACACAACTACATTAAAGTGCGCTCTAATTGACTATCAAGAGCAATTTTGTTTATGCTAAAGCATTACCCATTCCCACGTATCTCGTAGTGCAGAAAACTTAAACCTTTTTCTAAAAGACGACATAAAGTCCTGGCTGATGAGATGAAAATACCAAATATATCGTTCTTATGACATCCGACAGTCTGCAAAGAAAATAAATTTACCGCTACAGTCTTCCTTTTGAGGCTAGGTCATCATGTCATGTTAATTAATATATTAATATATTATGATATCAATTTCAATCAACATGTTGCAGTCTATTTTTCTTATTAACACACGGTTATACGAGGGGTGTTCAATAAATAGTGATAATGCTATTTCTCCTTGGAAAATAAAAAAATAAATACTAGCAGGCATAGCTCAGACATTAGATATAATAATAATAAAAAAGTAATCAATTCTCTTTTTTTTTAATAGATGTCATTTGTTTGCGTCGTGTCAGAACGTGTTCTTGGATGATGATGAAAAATGTTGAAAGTTGAGTTGAAAAAATGAAGTTCGCGCGGTAATACAATATTTGTGCTTGAAAAATTTTACTACGGAGCTGGTAAATCAAGACTCGAGAGCAACATTAGAGTTTCATGCTCTTTCATATTCTACGGTTGCGCGTTGGTAAGCTGAGTTCAAGCGAGGAATAACTTCCATTAACGCGACCCCCGCACGGGATCCCTACATGAGTAGTGACTGAACAAATGATTAAAACAATTGAAAACTTTGTTTTGTCCGATCGGCGTGTTACTGTTTAATTTATAGCAGAAGAAATGAAGATTTCTATAACGAGTGTTCCTAACATTATACACAACCTTGGGTATGGAAAAAGTGTCAGTGCGCTCGGTGCCCAGAATGCTTTCTGACGCGTAGAAACAAAAGAGACTGAGAATTTCACAAAGCTGTTTGGGTATGTTACAACAAGATCTTGACCGATTTTTGGCTCGATTCATAACTATGGAAGAAACATGACTTCACCATTATGACCCGGAAATGAAAATACACTCCATCCACTCCATAAAATTCAATTTGAGCCTGGGATGTTTGGAACATTATTATGTACCGTATTTTGTAATAAATAATTTTTGTATTTTTTTGTATTTGAATCACTCTTTTTTTATCTCGAAGAAAAATGTATCTTCTCAGTGCCACGTCGGAACTTTGAGGGAAAGCCGACGCAGGTATGTGATGATCTTCGCATTCCTCTACTGCGACCACTCGGCTGACTAGCAAATGATAGCCAGAAGTGATCACGGCAGTATATGTACCAAAACCTAGGCCAGCATATGAGCAGTCAATTCTGATTATGTATTCTGTTATCCGTTGTTTTATTGATTGGCATTTTTTTCGGAAACATTAACATATATTTTCAGATTAATAAAATTTTACGTGATATGATTAGTCTGTCAGAATAAGCTGATATGCTCAGGTTTTGTTGGAATATACTTTGAGATATTTTTTATATTTATTCGATATTTAAAAAAAATCCTGTTTAAATAAAGCGAACAACAAACAAAACCGCACTTTCAGGATTGTGTTTGTTTTCATCAATTTGAAAAATAAACAAAATCAGAAATAAAGTGAATGTCAACATTGTTTGCCTCGAAAGTCACGGATATAAAAGGAACAAACCTGCTTTTATCTATATATATAGTACAGAGTGGTCCAATAGTATCACAGCAGAATTTCCACCTACTGCAAGGGAAACGTATATCAGTTTATATTCTCTTGGTAGACATACTTGATATTTCCCGTTCTATCCCGGAAGCCTGAGTTCAGCAGTGAGGCAGTTTTTGTTGATACAACTTTCTTTTAAAACAAGAACCCAAAATATTAATAAATATGAGTTCATTATTGACAGCTTTCCATAGACTACGAGTAGAATTATTCGTGTTGACTGAATAAAATGTAAACCAGTAATATTACATCAGTATCGGACCAGTTTGGGAGGAAAATTACGTCTTTTTAAAACATTTCATCTCAATAAAATATAAAGCTGTCAATTCAAACCTCAAAATTCACAAATTTCTGCTCATACATATAATTGTGTTAGTGCATTTTATTGTTAAGTATAATTATGAAAGAGTAGAAGTTGATTCGTACATAAGTAACTGTGATAATGCCACTTATATTGAAGAACATATCGAATAATGCCCTTAGCTCACTTTGAAGTCGCAGAAGAAGTACCCTATTTTACGACTCTAGAAGAAAGAGATGAAATGCCTCTGTTCTCATTGTAGTACTAAACTATGCGGCTCAACAAATATCACTGTTACATTTATTTTAAACTTGTAATTTATTTTATTTTGTAGTTTTTTTCTTCTTTTTATTATTTTTATTGCTAAGGAACAGCAGACAGGCTGACGGTCAACTTAATAGTAAGCAGTTACCGTCGCCTATGGATGTTTGCGACGCTAGTAGCGGCATCGCGCACGATCTGTTGTCCGCATGGGAGTACTGGTACCTAGGTCATTAATGCCAGAATACAACGCAAGATTATTATGGCGGCAAACTTATAGATAAGGGTGTTTGCTATTGTCGCGTTTTACGGCAGGCTTGACTGACCGCAGGAGTTAGAATTTTTACTCCGCCTCTGCATGGAGAAAAAAATTATAACATATGACGCAAATTCTTGAGTAATGAAAAAATAAAAGTAAAAACTCTTGCACACATACGTTATTGCTTCAGTGCAGACGTTACATTCTGCCCGAGTTTAGAAAGTTCTGCAATCATAACAAGACTATAACTCACACAGTTTTCACATAAAGCGAACTCTGAGTTGTGAAATAAATATGGGTTATTTTCAGTTTGTAACTTCAAAATAAACGCGGATTTTTACAGATATACCAGTACTAATAGTGAATCTTAGATTTCTTGCCACAAAAATAAAGATTAGTTTTTGGATTACATTTTTGTGAGTACCGATTAATAAACAAAATTTAATACAAAATGTAAATAACTCCTGACCCTAAAAACCTTTTAAACAGTACAAATGACGTAACTTTTACTTACCTAAAGACGACGGGATAAGATATAATTTATTAATGTTTTTTATTAGAGATCATCAACTGTTAAGAGCTTTATAAAAAATGTACGAGTATACCCGGTAAACGTTGTTCTGCCATATTAATTAAAAAAGTAGCCTATATCCTTCTCCAAGGTTCAATCTATGACTATACCGAAATTCATTAAAATTTGTTATGCGGTTTATGCGTGAAAGTGTAATAAATAAACAAACTCACTTTCGCATTTATTATTATCTCATATATTAGTTAGGATGGATACGAGTATATAACTACATCACATAAGTTGGCGTGAAATATGTAAAAATAAAATTTTGTGTTTCATTCTAAATGATATTAGGTCCTTTACCTATGAAATTGCCGTTTCGTATGAAAAAATTTAAACGAATTTTTTTCATGTATTTTTTATTTGTATTAATCGAAGTAATCACCCATGCAATCAATGCATTTTTGCCAACGCAGTGGCAGTTTATTGATGCCCTTCTTAAATAATTCAGCTGGACGGGAGGCAACAAATTCTTCAAAGGCATTTTGTACTGCCTCTTGGGTATTGAATTTTTTTCCGCCAAGAAGTTATCCAAATTCTGGAAAAAGTAGTAGTCTGTAGGCGCAAAGTCTGATGAGTAGGGCGGATGACGGAGAACTTTTAACCCCAGTTCTTGCAACTTGAAGACCGTCTGCGGTGCAGTATGAGGTCGCGCGTTGTCGTGCAGGAGCAGCGGAGACGAGCGATTGACCAATGCTGGTTGGAGATGTGCCAGCTTCTCCATCATTGTGTTCAGTTCTTCACAGTACATATCTGCAGTAAGTTTGGTAAGAAGCTGTGATGAATCACACCGGCGCTAGACCACCAAACAGTGACCATCACTTTTCTAGGGGTAAGTTTTCGTTTAGGGCATTGTTTAGGTGCTGAACCAGGATCCAACCAACTTGCTGAGCGCTTGCGGTTATCAAACAGAATCCATTTTTCATCGCAGGTAATAATGCGGTTCAAAATTCCTTCATTTGTGTGTCTGTTGAGCAGTGCAAGGCATGTCTCGACGCGTACTTCGCACTGGTGATCATTGAGTTCGTGGGGCACCCATTTGTCAAGCTTTTTTACCTTGCCAATTTGACGCAAAAGGACCAATATTGTTATGACGCTAACGTCGAAAGCTGCTGCTAATTCAGCCGTAGATTGTGTATCATCAGATTCCACAATCGCCTTTAATTCGTCATTGTCGACCAAAGTCTACGGGCGACCGCGAGGTTCATTTTTCAGGTCGAAATTCAGGAAGCGAGCAAACCAATAGCAGGTGGTGCGTTGGTTTGTAGTGTTAGCTCCGTAAACGTCGTTTATGTTGCGTGCCGCTTATGTTGCGTGCCGCTTGTGCCGCGTTGCTGCAACGACGGTACTCATATTCCATTATTACTCGAATTTTTAACGTATCCATGATGACGAAAAAGATTGAAATGTGATGAAAATGTAACACTAATCAATAAACAAATGACTACTTTTGGAAAAAGAATTCCATGTTTTTAAAATAAAATTAATTTGAAATTAGAATTCTTAGCTAAACAAAAATTATTTTCATTTGAAATGGCCAGTACTGCAGAACGGCAATTTCATAGGTAAAAAACCTATTATTTACTTCGTCTTACTACGTCAATTTTGAATCCAGATTTTGATCTATCAAGGTTTTCGTTAACAATAATTGATCTTATTTAATATTTGTTAGGACTGATATATAGAGGGATTGTACTACTAAACTTTTGCAGTTTGTTATTTAGGAGTTTGTTTTATTTGAACGTCGCATATGTATTGATATAAATATATGATAGATATAGGCATTTATATAATTAAATCAAGAAAATTTATGAAATTTAAACCCAATTAAAAGCAGGAAAATACGGATATCTTCGACTCCACAGACCTCTTTTCAAAATGGTAAAAACCTGTTCACATGAACTAGATTTTTATTAAAGGAAGAATCCGATCATCAACACATGTAAGATTTTAAGAAAGAAATAGTGAATATTTTATGAACTGATTTGGTTTACACGACGTGTAAATATATATTGGTTTTGGCGGCATTAGACAGAAAAGTTTTCAACATAATCTTGTTACCAGCGATCTCATTGATACGTATCCCGAATGGAATAAATAATTTATATAGGTTCACAGCATGTATGTATATTTCTATATATTTTTTAGTAAATTTGATTTCGCCAATCTAATTCGTACTGAACTATTTGATTTTGAACGTATGTAGTGTGTTCTGTGAAACGTGCACTGCAAGTAACAAGGTTAAGACCCTTTTGCTACTCCAGTTACTCAGTAAGTCGACGAACGAGCCAATTTTGTTTCTAGTTACTGTTTTTCAAAGAGATCTTTTGCTTGTTTTATTTAAAAGGAAATTCTTTACAGAAAATGTGATACATTTTCTGCTAAGGGTTGCTGTAACTTCATGCATTTTTAAATTTGTATTTAAATTTAGAATATGTTTATTTTTGATATTTTATGATGGGATACGGGAAGAATATTTTAATCGTTGGCCGTACCTATGGCTCTCTCCCTTTATATGACTATTAATTAAAATTACATTAAATCAGTCTTTTATTGTTTAATAATAAAACTATGTAACGATCATATGGGTTTAATTTGACGAAGAGAAACTTTTATTTATTTAACATACAATTGGTCATCATACTAAACTATCTCATCATCATCATCATCCTAGCGTTAGTCCCGGTTGCCACCCAAACCTTCGCTTCGGTGCCCGGGGTCCGCTTTCCGACTTTTTCTACTCCACTTCGCGCGATCTTCAGCATCCCTGGTAGTGAGCCCATTGGCACGCATATCACCCTTTACGACGTCAAGCCAGCACTTTTTGGGTCTACCCCTCCTGCCGGGGCCCGGCGGAGGCGGCATGGCCAGACATTTGTTTCCCACGTAAGCATCCGGTTGCCGTAAAACATGGCCATACCAACGGAGCCGACACTCCTGCAATTTATCTGCAATGTCACGGACATGAAGACTACCGCGAATGCGGGAGTTCCTAACACGGTCCTTCCGCGTCACTCCACACATCCACCGCAGCATATTCATCTCCGTGACACGCAGTTCTTGCTTGTGTCGCTCTAACACCGGCCACGCTTCACAGCCGTATAAAAGGACAGGCCTAATGATGGTCTTATAGACCTGCCCCTTCAACTTTACCGGCATCTTGGGGTCACAAATGACACCAGTTACCTCACGCCATTTAGCCCACGCGGCAGCAATGCGTGCCTTGACGTCGCAATCGATGTCACCAGACGCATGAAACACAGATCCCAGGTATTTCACATGGTCCGTGCGCTCGACCGTGTTGCCGTCTATGCGTACGGGTGTGGGATCTGTGGAGTTACAGGCCAAGTAATCGGTCTTCGCTACATTGAGCTTCAGACCACCGTTCTCAAGCGACTCCTTCCACACCTTCACACGTCGCACCAGCCTACCCCTGTCCGAATCTGCCAGCGCGATATCATCAGCATACATGAGCAGCCACGGGGGCTGCTCATGTGAGTTTCTGATGCTGTTCGACAATACGTCTAATACCACGCTAAACAGAAACGGACTAAGGACGGATCCTTGGTGCACACCGACGGTGATGGGGAAAGGTTTTGTGTCGCCAACAGCGGTCCGAACTACGGAATCGGAATCACGGTACATGTCTCGGATGATCCCAATATAGGCCTCTGGAATCCCTTTGGACCGCAATGCCCACCAGATTATCGCGCGAGGAATACAGTCGAAGGCCTTCTGCAAGTCAAGAAACAGACAATGCAGAGGCGTATTCTTCGCCCTGTATTTCTCCGCGACAGTCCTTAGGGCAAAAATAGGGTCCATTGTCCCGTGACCAGGGCGAAACCCATATTGACATTCCGAGACAGTGCACTCCTGTCGAATCCGAGAGTCGATAACCCTCTCGAAGAGCTTCATGGTGTGGGACATGACCTTTATACCGCGGTAGTTACCGCACTCCTGCACCGATCCCTTGCCTTTGAAGACTGGAGTAATGATACTCAGCCTCCATTGGTTCGGGATCGTACCGGTGAGGAGTGTCCGGTTGAAAAGGTCGGTTAAAGTGCCCACACCACACCACGATCATACTAAACTATCTAACTTATATTAAACATATTTAAATTAAAATTAAAAATTCATTATATTTCCAAGAAAAAACACGATAAATATAAATAATAAATAGATTCCAGCTCGATTTTGGCCAAAAACGTTACAAAAGTAAAGAAATTGCTGTTTGTAAATGTTTATTGAATATAATTACAACTCTACGTTATTACTGGCAGAACAGTTAAATAGCTGTAATTGGCAATTGGAAAAAATGTATGTTAATTGAAAACCTTACAAACTTTTTTTCTACGATTTCAATGATGAAAATGAATCATGGCGTCAGACGGGGTTCAATTATTAAGGCTGAAATAAGAAAACGGGCCGATCTTATAATGTCGTGAATGGTTTTTTTTTGTGACAATGCACATAATACCATCTAGTCCCAAAGTAATTAGCATTACACTTGTATACTAGGCAACTATTGTACTAGATATCTTCTTTACGGTCGAATTCTTCAGTGGCGAAGGTTGTGTCATTGAAAATCAACCGTGTCCTGGATCGTAAGCTGTTTCCACTTCGTCCGATCTTCAGCTTCTCTATAGGGGTTGCTGAGTCCAGTGAAGGCGGTTACTTGGTCACACCAGTGGCTAGGTGATCGGCCACAGGGTCGCTTTCCTTACACCTTGCCCGTCACGATCAGCTTATCTAAGTTGTCCGGCAATGTGACCAAAGTACCCAAGAATTTTACGATAACAGATTGTTGAGAGCCTGACTTTAATGCGAAGCTGGCCCAAAGTATATTTAAATAGTGTAATGCTTGTGTGGAGGTTGCGATTAAGAGAAACGTCGTTATTAGAGCACTGAACTATTTATTACTTTAAAAGAACACAGTTTAGAAATACACACAAAGGAAACAATCATTATAACTATTTATTAGGGTTTTCGTGTGTAAACCAGTTGCGAGCGGAGCGCGGAAACTCTTCAACTGACTGCCGCGCGTGGCGTCATGTGCAACGGAGAGCACTCTGCTAGAGAGAGAAAGAGAAATGCATTGCGTGAGCGCGGATTGGCAGAGACGCGCGAACAAACGAGTTTTTAGTATATGAAAAATATATTGATGGCGCGCAATTAATTTGGCGCGTATTCCCTACAATATTGTTTTGGCCGTCCAAGGTACTACATATATATTATTCTTTTATAATAAATAAATATTATACATACACAAATCCGGGACGGGAACTCAACGCGTAACTTCAGCAAAGTGTACCGATGTGTACTAGCCGCGACGTTACGAAGTCATTATAGTTAACTATTTCCGGTTACATAGATATATATTTATGCTTTCTTTGGTTGTACAGGTAGGACACAATTTGATTAGCCTTTACATACATATACTCATATACCGTGGAAAATCCAAAGCAGGCAGCAGGGCGTTTGTGTTATAGCTATTAGTACTGATAGTAAAAGCAAAGAATTCCACAGATGTGACCTATGGAATGTTCCATATGTCTTTTTGTGTTTCTCTATTATGCCTACTAATATCCAACAGAGGGCTCGAAAGCAACGCGGATCTGGGATTGGACGCTGGGAAGATAATTGGTAAAATTATGAAACAGAATTCAGAATTGGATATTACCTAACGATCCTTTCATTTTTTTTCTGTAAGACTGCAGACAGGCTGACGGCCCTCTTAGAATTTAGCAGTCACCGTCGCATATGGGTGTTTGAACGCCAGTGGCATCACGAACACACTGCTGTCCCATAAGAGTACAGGAACTTGGGTCACTAATGCCGAAACACAACACAAGGTTATTATGGCGGCATGCTTAAGACCAAAGGTGGTCGCCATCCAGACGGGATTGAGGCCCTATCACGTAGCTATAGTGGGTTATTTTGTCGCCTTTTACGACAGGCCGACCCCGGAAACAGAGGTTAGCATTCTTTCTCCGCCCCTGCATGGATAAAATTAAAATTATTACATCGTTTAAGAAATTAGTCTGTTATAGTTTAACCTCAATATAAAATATGTTATTTACAAAATACTGTTAAATTTTTTAATGTTTAAATGTTAAATTACAAAAGAATTTTTAAACTTAACTAAATATTTTAACAATTTGTTTCTTGTTTACGACAGCCAAGATATAAAAACAACCCTCGGCGAGTTTTTATATCACTTTTAGAGCAAATTTATATTAAGGCACACAAGTATTTGCAAGATAAACTATGAAGGATATAAACACCTTAAAAATAAAGTTATCATTTTGTTTAGTAAAGGGGACTTTGTATTTTGTATTCAACGACGTCTTTCATTTTTAAGCAAAACTTAAGTAAATAATGTAATTTCCTGCGTTTAGAGCAACGTTTTCCGCTAACTCGCCTGCCTTGGTTTTTTGTCGTAAAATATGTAAGGGCCTTAATAATAAAACAACTGTTGGCCAATGCTTCCGTACATTTGCGAATCGCGAAGTCGGCAGCTCGCCGACCCAGCTTTAATTAGTACAGACTTTTGGATATAAATTCACAGTTTATAGTTCCTGCCAACTGTAGCTTTTTGTTACTTTATAACTTTAAAATGCTTTTGTAATATGTCCGACTTCCAAAAAATAGTAACATTATAAAATACATTGAGAATAATAATATTTAATAATCTGTTCACGATGATATTATAGTATACCCGAAATAAGTAAACTTTGCTTGTATTATGCAGTCCGCGTTTGAGGTTCGAGAAGGCGGGTCAGCGACAGTGAGCGTTCTAGGGGTAGGAAGAGGTATCAGGGTGGTGTTTTAGTAGATAGCCCTTAACAAAGATGACCAAGACATACATCTACAATAGATCTAGGAAGAGTAATTTCGTTTTCGAAATATTTTGGAATAAAAAATACTCATACCAATTAAAGGTTGTTAAAATACGTAGAGAAAATACTATATACTGAAAGAGACACTATTGAATAGTCTGAACTGAGTTTAACTGGAAGCTTAATGTTTTTTTTATGTGGATTATATTGACGTAGGAATAAAGTAATCCCACTTTGTGATTGTTCATAAATTTTGTATTACCAAGTTTACTTAATTCGAGTATCCCAAAGGAACTCGAATCACTCGACTCGTGTGTGCCGAGCTAAGAACTACGCGAATGCGGAGATGCCTTTCCAATACTGGAAAGTATAAATAAAACAAATTAGATTGCACTATTTACAGAGTGGATGTATCTCGTTATTTGGTTGTTAATTTTTATTATATATATGTGTCGCTATTTTGATAAATGTACGTGGAATAAAAATTTGCTCCGAAAGCTGTTTCAGTGGTGTCTTATACTATGTCTATAGATTCGTTCGTCCACATGAATAAATATTATTAATAATTATATTTAGTAAGAAAGTAATTATACGTCTCATTCTAATACTATGTTGTTCATATTCGAATCAAAATCCATATCCCTCGGCACTTGGGTTAAGAAAAGAAAGATTTACGGAGTAGTTTCTACGCAAAAAGTACGTATTTAATATCAACATGTGAAGATTTTAGTATATCTCCAGTTCTGAAATATTAGTGTCTATTGAAATATTTGTAAGAAGATGAACAATAACACAAGTATCATGTTATTCTAGTTATAGTCTAGATCAAAAGACATATGAAAACTGAATCATGATCTATGTAATATCCTACATTAAATTCTCTATTTTCCCGATTGTTCGCCTCTTGTACGGGTTCAATGTTTTCTGATAAAACATACTTCAGTCGAATAACACTTTCTCGTGAAAGACTCATTCATATAACTAAATAATAGTAATTATTTAAACCTTCAAATGTTGTTTATATTTCCAGCAGTCTTCGTAATCGATAATTTGTGTTTTGCTTAATTTAATAACAATTGATGTCCACATCATATAAATACAAACGTACATACGTATCCGTTCAGGGGCGGGGAAAGAATACTGACCTCTGCGGCCGGGGTCGGCCTGTCGTAAAAGGCGACAAAAAAACCACCCTAGCTACGTGGTAGGGCCTCAAGCCCGTCTGGATGGCAACCACCTTTGGTCTTAAGTATGCCGCTTTAATAACTTTGTGCTGTGTTCCGGCATTAGAACTAATATGACCCAAGTTCCTGTAACCTTATGAGACAGCAGCGTGTTGGCGATGCTACATGACGTTGCAAATACTGCTAAGAGAAAAAAAAAACATCAATGCAAAAAGACTCGCGAAAACACGATTTTGTTATTCTAAAGGAAAGCTCTTGATGGTGACTTACTTTTTACTTAATGTCGTATGACTCTGCTATCGCGTTCTATCGTGGACTACTCGTTTTACTTCCGAACACGTAAGCTTTTAATGCAAGCTTTATAAAAACTTCAATACTTTCAATACTTTCTTTTGGTGCTACTGTTTAGACGCAATATGTTCAAAGAAGGAGTTAAGTTAATATTGCTTTGTGTTTAGGAAAATACAATAGCAGATTATTTTCTAAAATCTATACTATAATACCAATCTGGTTAACATAAGATAATAATTGAATGCAAAAATTTTTGAGATCGAGAATTGGAAGTGATCGTTTTGAGCGATCAGATTGCCACTTGTTTTACTCTAGTTTTCTTGTGTTGTCTTAGTTATTAATTTTATTATAATAATATAGAAGGGTTGCCTGGAAGAAATTGCTTTAAGCGATAAGGCCACCCATTGTTCAGTAGCTTGTAAGTTTATTTCATTTTCTTGTATATATATTTAAGGTGAACATTAAAGAGTTTTCATTCATTCATTCATTCATTCAAAACAATAAAGAGTTGTATCTATCTAAGCTTCAAACTATGAAATTTAATGACAGCCAGCAGATAATAATTTATTCAGAGAGTATGCGGACTTGAAGTTCAATATTTCCACCCCTGTGAACTTTGTAAATAGTCTTTAACTTGGTGATGCATCACACTGCATCATTTCGAATTGCTCAAACTATTTTGAAAAGCTGATACTTTGCAAATATCTGCAGTTATCTGTTAGTTATACTGCACTTCGACAATAAAGTTATCGGGATTTTTGTTTTTATTGTGGCAATACATATATGTATTATGTATAATGCACTTTTACCAAAACGATATGTAAATAAACTTGAATAAACTATAAAGTCAGTCCTTAAAAAATCATTTGCAATTAAAACTTTTAAGTTTATTTTCAATTGCAAACTTAATTTATCTGTTTCATTATTTCTTTCGCCTTCACGGATTCAAGCTTTCCTTTTATTTCATATTCAGTGCCATTATATTTTTATATTAGTTAATGTTTTAAGAGTTCACTTCTATTTAATTTACCCGAATATTTTTACTGTAATAAATATTACACATTTTTATTACGTGATTTTTGTTACCAAGATATATATTAATAGTATTAATCTGGACCATTATTACATGAATTCGTTTTATGACATTCATTACCCAGCTCCGGCCCAAATCTTACTAACAATTATAATTAATTATAACGTGAAAATATATTAAGAGTAAGTTATCTATGAAACAGTTAATTATAACAGAAACTGAAGCAACACACACACACACACACACACACACACACACACACACACACACACACACACACACACACACACATATATATATATATATATATATATATATATATATATATATATATATATATATATATATATATATATATATATATATATATATATATATATATATATAGACTGGAAGCGTAACAGAAATTCGAAACGCGCTAGATTTTTTATTAATGAGTTATTATTGAATAATATTCAATCAGGGTATTATTAATTGTTTTCAGATAATATTATATAATATAACAAGTACCTAACATATTAATATTTAAAATATAGTTTTATACGCGTTCTTACCTAACTTTGATCATCAGAAGACATTAAGCTTTTAAAAATATAAACTAAAACATTATTTTAACAACATTCATCTAAATTCCTAATCTCCTAACTTACAGTTTTGAGATGAACGCTTTGAAACAGTTAACCGGAACTCTTTTAATTATGCCCGACTCTAAAATTTGCAAGGAAACTTTTACGGATAGCGTTAATGAGCTCCGATGGCTAATGAGCTCTATGTAAACCAGCTGAAGGTGGGCTTTTTACTCTTCAGTGATAAATATAATTAAGTAGGTCGGAAGTTACACAAAACCCTTGTATCCAGTGGCGTAGCTTGGCGTAGCCAAGGGCCCTGGGGCAAATTAAAAAATGGGACCCCACTACTATTAGGTTTTATCAAATAAAAATATGAAATATACAAATACTTTAAAAATGCTAAGCTACTTATGCTCTTTTTTGTACACTGCAAGGCAGGTAATAAAAATATTAAACAGTAACAACATATATTACAAGTAATACTTGATACACCAATATGTTTTTTAATATACGAGTTTCATCTGCAGCGTTGAGTTTTATTTTAGTTGTTTGTTCGTTTTAGTAAAAGTTTAAAGAGGTCGTTGTCATTGGTGGTCGTTTTGGTTGCATTCAATCTAGTGGTCGGATGCTGTCGGTATTGCCATCGGAAGTTGAGGATAATTTAGTTAGTCGCTGATATCTATACATAATCTATACAATAAAACGAAATAGAGAAGAGTCAAGGGTTTATTATATAAATAATAAAACACACATATCACTATCCGTCAAATTGCCAACACTGCCAACCTACAGAAAGAATTTAGGGGAATTCCCTAGGCATAACTTTTGAATTTCTCTCAACTGATTTGTCATGATTAAAGTGGCATTGCAACCTGTCATATTTATTTCGAAAATGGGAGAAAATCTTATGGGTACGCATCACCGACATGCTAATGTTAATTGTATATTTATATCTATTAGTACATAATATATACATCTATAGCACGTGCTGCTCTGATACCAGACTGGAGCATGTGCAGCGGCCTCTGGACACGAATTTATCTCTACAAATAAATAAAATTGGAGGATCTGTTTGTAATATTAAAATAAACGCTTTTTACTAAGTGCATTCGGATGTATACACGGTACATACACCAAAACAATTTTTTTTACAATTTTTGTCTGTCTGTCTGTTTGTTCCGGCTAATCTCTGAAAAGGCTGCACCGATTTTGACAGGACTTTCACTGGCAGATAGCTTTTTTTTTGATCTCGGGGAAAAACCTCTAGACGGGTTCCCCAGCCCGTGGGGACCGAGGGATATGTGGGGCTCCGGGAAAGATGTTCGACCATCCGACTACCCACTAAAAACCCCGCTGTTCTCCTATCGCCTACGCCCGGGCCGACGGATATGGCCTGCCGATCTCGTGGCCTGGGCCGGCGCCGGCCCGCCCTTTGTCTTAAGGCGGGTCCCTTCTAAATTGTTCGCGCCAGGGGGTTAGGATTTCGTCCCCCGGCGCTTTCCTGAATCAACAGTTGAGGGGGGCCGCAGAACAGCACGTGGCCCTCTTCCTCGCAGCAATAGTGCGGGCGGCGGATCCTCCCCCGAGGGGCGGTCCGCGGCCGCTTTTTACGGCGGCCGGAGGTCTTTACTTGCCCTCCGGCGCCGCCGGCGTGGCCTGCGTTGGCAGGAGGGGAGTGTGGTGGTCGACTCCCGCTCCCGCTCCGCCGCCTCCTTTGCGGACATGACTGCCTTGCAGAAGGAGGTGACTGCCGTCCTTCCAGGATCGCCCCCGATCATGGACAGAATCACGGCCAGGAGCGACAGGTCTGCGCCGATTTGGGCGACGAGGGCGCGGCGCTCCTCGCGCCACGCAGGGCACACGTGTGATCCGTATCCTCCTCGTCGCCCGCGCCACAGTGGTGGCACCCCGACGTCATCTCCCGCCCTATGCGACACAGGTACCTCCCGAAGCAACCGTGCCCCGAGAGGACCTGCTCTCAGGCGGAAGGTCAAGGCGCCGTGGCGCCTTTCCACCCATTCGGCCAGGACAGGCCTCACCGCTTCGATGGTGGCGAGGCCCGCGCTGGGGTGCGTGAAGCGCTCCTTCCACTCCACCATGAGCACCTCGTCGCACAGCTTCGCTCGCTTTACCCGCACTTCGCGAGGCGCGGGGCGAGAGCCACGCTCGGCCGCATCCCGGCGTCACTGGTACAATAGCGCCAGGACTCGGGCCTCGAGGTCCCATGGTGGGTATCTGGCCATCAGGGAGTCCGCTTCAAAGGACAACTGGCAGATAGCTGATGTAACAAGAAGTAACTTAGACTATTTTTGTTTTAAAAAAAAATTGTTTTTGTTAAAAATTATAAGTTTCGGAAATTTTATAATCCAATTTACGTTGACCTTCGATTTATATCAACAATCATATGAAATAGGGTTTAGCTTAGGCTGGACTTTGTAGGTCCGAACGTACGTATTCAGGAGGCGCATGGCGTAACAGTTGCATTCGATAATACTGACTGTTTGCATATTTCATTTATATTTTAAGGTTTTTATTCCAAAATAAACCTTATGATATATCCAAAAAATTCTGCCCAAAGTCACTATTCCACGTGGACGGAGTCGCGGACACAGCTAGTTTATATATATACGTATAACACATCGTACATGCCTGATCGTGTGCTATGAGCGTTAGACTCTTTTTTGGATGTGTGAAATCTTGTGAGTTAGCGTCACCGACATGCATACTAGCAATATATGTGTAGTTACACATACCTGTGTATATCTTTACAAGTAAAATTGAATGGATTATGCAATGATGTTGATAATTTTAATTGAAACATTATGAAATTTTAATACTAAAAGTTATAAGTTTTCATTTCTATCGGTAGTCCCTATGACTGCCAATGGCTTTTTTTGTCATCTGTTCAATGGTCTTGTTTAGTACAGTGTATATATAAGATGTTGTACGAGTATATATAGCTATTTATAAGACAGAACGAAAGTAGATAAATTATACTTTTATGACATTGTGACAAAAGAAGAGTAGGCATTTGCAGTAAGTTTCATTTACATCCTAGTTACTAAAGCAAAATTTTTTTTTTTACTTCATTGAAGGTGACTTTCGTCTTACTTTCAAAACTCAAAGAAACTTTTCCTTGTAGATCTTAGACGTAAGACCAACAATAATAAAATTTGTTGAAACAATGTGTTGAGGAATTAATCGAAAAAGAGGCCTTTTAGTGTAAACTAAACACAACAAATAAATTAATTACAAAAAAAATAGGCAATTAAGTACAAAAGGTAATTGTCGAAATTATTACGTTCGCGGGTGAATTTTGTATAGGTATACCGCACTGCGGTTAACAATCGATGAATTTTCCCGTTCGGCAATAGAGATAAATAAAAAGCGAACATATTGACAATTATTTTCAACTGAATTTAGAGTCGCAACTGCCCTACGTGCAGAAAAACTGTACAACGATTTTAACTTATAGAACGCAGTATAACTTTATATCCTTTTCTCTATTTTGTATAGTAATTTAAAAAAATGGAGCTTCTGGCATGAAACTTATTTTTAAATTTTAAACTGGTCAATAAATCTGTAGGGTGGAAAAGTGCAGTTTTAAGATAAAATTCCCCGCGCATGAAAACAGTCTTAGTCTTAATCGAGCAAGGCAGACAGTTGTAGCTGAGCATTATCCTTTGAAATGATGTTGTTTTGTTATGAACTAACGGCCATAATCTCCGAGAACCCAGAGGTATTATTACTATAACAAAGCATAAGTTCTTCAGTCCCTGATATACTATTGCGTGAAACTTGGACCATTTAACAAATGAAGTATAATTTAAAGTTCATGGACGCTTCTAAGACAAAAGGGTCTTGTTAAAGTTAGACAAATTTTCTCAAAGCACTCCAAAGTCCAAACTCATTTTACGACACACACTTACTCGCACGGCGAATATTCTACGAAAAGGCAAACAAAGGTCTGACGTTATTTTTACAATGTTGATGGTAATACTTTAGGTTCTATTTAATTATATTTATATTTTTTATGTTTATACAATGACATGTACGTATTTGATGAGATATATGAATGGATACAGATCCATCCACTCTCTATTTAACTATTTGATCAGTAGATCAAAAAAAGATGGATGGATTGCGTAAAAGATGATATGGCAAAAAATGGCGGGAATATTGAGATGATGGCTAATAGAGGAGAGTGGAAGGATAAAATACGTTGTGCCGACCCCATATAATGTGGGATAAGGACAGGAGGAAGATACATGTACGTATTTAATAATTTCTTTAATTTATTGTAGTTTACTTGTACACCAGTCTCCCTCATTACTCTGTGGATTCACCCATGTCGATGAACAACGGAGGTAGATTGGGATACAAGCTTTTCATTTTGGGGTTGGGACAGTTAGATGGCAGTCAATCTGCAAATCTACGGTTATTGATGTTAAGCTAACTGTAAATATGAGAAATACTTAATTATGTTTCCCGTGAAAGGGTGGAGAAAGAATACTTCTTGCAGAAGAGCGAACTGTCGTAAAACGTGACAAAACAACCCTAGCTGGTGGTAGACCTTCAAGCACATCTGGTTTACAACCACCATCCTCATTATCCTCCTAGCGTTATTAATCCCGGTTGCAACCCAAAATTACGCTTCGGTGCCCGGGGTCCGCTTTCCGAATTTTTCTACTCCACTTCGCATGGGCTTCAGCATCCTTGGTAGTTGGTCCATTAGTACGCATATGACCCTTTATGACGTCAAGGCAACACTTTTTAGGTCTACCCCTCCTTCCGGGACCCGGCGGAGGCGGCATGGTCAGACATTTGTTTCCCACGTAAGAAGTTGGTTGCAGCAACACGTGGCCAGGCCAATGAAGGCGACACTGCTAAATATGCCGCAATAATAACCTTATGTTGTGTTCGGGCATAAGTGACCCAAGCTTCAGGCCCCTGACTTGGAGGGCAGCGTTAGCGATGTCCTTGGCATCGGCAACGGTAACTGTTTACTATTAAATGGGCCACCTTAGTAGGTGGAATAGTTTCCACATCAATAAAAAAGAGAATAGAACATATTCAGGGTTTATTTTACCTAAAAGCAAAATTAGGGTCTATTGTCAAAATTTACCAAATAGATTTTTGACTAATATACAAAGGTCCGCTCTTAAAAGTTGTCTCAAGTTTTGGGTATTCCCCTTTTGTGCAAAGAATAATTTTCATAGACATGTAAATTTAGTATCGGTTTGGAAATCACATGTCTCAACTCGTACTATTAAATTGGTTTTGGCTCGTAAGAATAAATTGTGATAATAAATGTTGTTTAATGTGTATAAAATTGAAATGACACACTTGATGTTATTAATAAATATATATACTATAAATTGAAAGAAACGTACCGTAGGACAGTTAAAATGAGTTCTCGCTTTTTAATCTACTAGGGGTGTTTAATAAAAAGTGATAATGAGTAGGACGCAATTATCTTTTATTAAATGTTATTTTATTTTTCGACGTAGTCACCTGAAAGGTGACCCAGCGCGCGGTTTATACACTTGGTATATCTTTTTTCTAAAGCTTAAAAAATCGTGTACCGCGGCCGCGCTCCTTAGATATCCTTTAACCGCGGAAATATGTAGGAATCATTAGGAGCTAGGTTCGGTGAATATGAAGGAGGTTCCATCAATTCGAAGTCAGCTTCTTGAACGGCAGCCATCGCAACTCTGGGTATCTTGGTGAAACAAAACATCTTTAGCGAGTTTGGCACGCCGTTGCTTGCGTATTTCCTCACGCAATTTTGTTATTTGTCCTGCGTACAAAGTCCCCGTAATAGTGGCTCCATGATTAAGGTATTCGATCATTACCACCCCTTGGCTGTCCTAGAAACAACAGCCCATGATCTTACCAGCGGATGGAATCACCTTAAATTTCTTCGAAGTTGAAGATGACGGTCTCTTTCAAGTCATGGAGTGTATTTTCGTTTCTGGGTCATAATGGTGAAGCCATGTTTCGTTCATAGTTATAAATCGAGCCAAAAATCGGTCAAGATCTTGTTGTAACAAACCCAAACAGCTTTATGAAATTTTCAGTCTCGTTTGTTTCTGCGCGTCAGAAAGCATTCTGGGCACCCAGCGCGCTGACACTTTTTTCACACCCAAATGGTTGCATATAATATTATGGACACTTCCTACAGAAATCTTCATTTCTTCTGCTATATACTAAGCTATAAAATGCTATAAACAAAGAGTAACACGAAGACCCGCCAAGGCAATGTTTTCAATTAGTGTAGTGAAAACTTCTTTAGCCACGTTGAGCAATTTTTGGTAGGGGAAAATCTTATGGGGTGGCGTCACCGAGATGCTAATGTTATTGCTCCAGTAATACCAACCTTATTAATAATGATTTAAGGCTTAGTCTATAATGTAATTTTTAAATAATTGAATCATTGTATTACTTATACATATCTAATCGAATTGCGACTTTATTACAATGAAATACATTTGAGTTTTTGAAGTGAAAACTTCTTTAGTCGCATTGATCACTTTTTGGTAGGGGAAAATCATGCATGGTAATATTAATTTTATTGTATATCTATTAGTATATATAATATATATAGCACGTACTGCTCTGATATCAGACTGGCGCATGCGCAGCGGCCAGTATACACGAATACATATATACGTATACACGTATAACACATCGTACTTACCTGACCGTATGCGGATTAGACGCTATGCGGGTTAGACGCTTTTTGGATGGGAGAAATCTTGTGAGTTCGCGTCACCGACATGCGTAGCATAGTATACCTGTAGCTATGCAAGTGACGTATTATGCAACATTAGTGCTGTGTATATATCTTTACAAGTAAAATAGAATGGATTATGTAATGATGTTGATAATTTTTATTTAAAGAATATAAAATTTAAAATTTATATACTAAAATTATAAGTTATAAGTTTCCACTTCTATCAGCAGTCCCTATTTTTTTAATCATTTGTTCTGTCCCTACCGTTGTAGTGTCCCGTGCGGGGATCGTTGTTAATGGAAGTTCTTCCTCGCTTGAACTAAGCACACCAACGCGCAACCGTAGAATATGGAGGAGCATGAACCCCTAATGTTCCGACGTTCCAACACGACTATTTTTTCTGACTTCTATTAAAAGATGTGGAGACTCCACAATGTCGGAGGTAAGTAAGATTTTCACAAAAAGCCGTGCGACGCCGACGTGTCTTCCGATCCCTCAACGTCAAGAAGTCCACCTGGCCAGACGGTATCCCCACTATTGTGCTGTGGATAATAATGAGAATTATATAATTATATAAATTAATTAAAGTATCACAAAACTTCTTCTAAATATCATGACTATTTATATTGATTTTTTTCTTGGCTACATTACAAGATACAAAGAAGTACGCAAAAACGGGTAACTGCTTTTCAACAAATAAACATCTGAAAATATTACATCCTCTATGTGATAAGGGAAGAGAGCACGTACTGTACGTGTCAGAATGGCAGTAAATAAAAGCTCAGAAAATATTTTATGTAAGGAGATAATCCCACTAAGACTCCAAAGAGATTATTTTCCTGTAAAAAATAAACAGGTTCCATTTCTTAGTATTTTAAATATTACCTGTATACATGTTTAGGTATACTATAGATTGAGTAAAGCTTCTAAATCAAGTACTTCTAAATAGAAAAATAGTATACATATAATACTGACTTGGTAAGTAACGATACATATGCTTAGAATAATTGCAAATCGATTATAAATTATTTAAAGATACATTAAACATACATAAAAAAGCTTTTTTTTCACTTAGATAGATAGATAGAAAACTCTCTGTTGTACTAAAAAAACACGTATAAAAAATATAAAACTAGATAGCACAAAGGGCGGTAGGTATTATCGCTAAAGAGACAACTCGAGCTTTGACTTTGCTTTAATATTTAAACACTAGGAGGCACTTTAAGTAGTATATATATATATATATATATATATATATATATATATATATATATATATATATATATATATATATATATATATATATATATATATATATATATATATATATATATATATATATATATATATATATATACTTACATACTTTAATACTATAGAACTAACCTAAGCTCAGTATACTAAATAATCTTCAAGCAATACAGATTGAATACCATGTTTTTGTAAATTAAATTTCAATCATTTCAAGAACTAATAAATTAATTTACATAAAAATATTTCTCTTCCTCAACCCAAACAGAAACTCTATTATATATTTTTTAAGAAATTATAAAATAATAAAGGTAAGTACATATTTTAAATATACTCATACAGTCAACACAATGATAAAATATTTTTATTGTTCCTTACAAAAGTAGAATCGAGACACAAGAAGCCGCATTGTTATTTTATAAAAATATGGTCCCAGAGGACATTTTCATTTTGAAGATAAATATCATTGTAAATTATCACTTAGAGCCATAACACAAAGTACTTAACGTTGTTTAATGTGATATTTTGTAAACAGTACGAAAGCGGAGTATTTAAACATTTTACGAATATTTCGTGTAATGCGGACTCGTTTAGTATAAAAGTATATCTTTAAACTCGTATATTTGTTTATGGTACAGTATATATTATGTACAAATTGGTAAATGTTTTGCATTTATTTCGTATTTATTGATGCGATCCTCGAAAAGAAACCCACATGTACAATGCCAAGCCAACTCCGACACGAAATAAGTCGTATCGGAGTTGATGAGGAAGAGTTTTTACCGTTGTTCATGATGGTTCAGCTGTGAGACGTACTTATTTTCTTGAGGGGCCACCAGATGTCCGAGAGATGTAGGGTGACAGTAAAAAATATATTTAATACTAAATTTATATAATTAAATTAAAAGGAACTCTACCAAAAACATAAACATATTTCGATATAATTTTCAAACCAACCGATGTTTATGACACGCAGTTTCTAACTGTTTTTTCATATTTAATTGTTGTATAAAATTTGTTATTATTACTCATGCGAAATTTGTTTGACTTACTCCATATACTCTTCATAATAATCAACTGGCACAGACAGCAGTGTCAGGTTAACATAAGGTTATCCTGTTATCATCGTGGGCTAACCTGCGAAGGTTATCCTGTTATCATTGTTCGGTCCTTGCCTAGATTTAGGTGTAAAATTATTGCTCAACCAATTTTCGGCGACTACCTTCATGTCTGTTTGAAGCGAGGGTAGTTGAATAAATTTCTCGCTATTATGTCAACGTTTGACAAGAAATATAACCGCCTTTTCACCGTGTGCGAAGGACAAGCCCTTTAATAAGATTCCTTATATTATTGGCCGTGCCAATCTTCAAAATTTAACAACATCGAATGCAGTGTACTTGAACAACATTTTTGCAAGAGAGACACCGTGCGTGATATACTGCGAGCTGCACCTGAGCGTATCCAGACCGAGGAGGTAGCACGTTTGGTGGAGTTTTTGTGCCTTATCTAGGGACCAATACAAGAGAAAATTATACAGTCCACTCTTTATTAAGCCAGCGTTCAGTGACACTAGTCATTGAGAGACTCAACAATCATCGTGGGCTAACCTGAGGAGGTTATCCTGTTATTATCGCGGGCTAACCTGCGGAGGTTATCCTGTTATCATCGTGGACCAACCTGCCAACACGAGAGATGCACATCAAGAGATATTCAAATAACCTGCCTATCCTTCTTTTGAAATAAATTACATGATTGTCTCCTTCGCTGATATGGCCACCGATGGATGCAGATTATTAAAACAAGATCCACCAGGAATGACTACAGGGAAATAAGGAATCGTATGACTTGATGCAACCGATAACAAAATTCAGTAAATGATCGTTCAAATACAGAAAAGTAGAGTCACTGATTTCCCCATTGTGGTTGGGTAGTTAGGTAGTTGCGCCTTCAAAACCAACTTCAGCTACATATATTTCATCGATATTCTTGCTGACTATGAATACTGACACATAGAATCGAAGATATACCATAGCTGATCTGTCAAAAGAACTTTCTCAAGGCTAGCAATTTATAACTATTCAGCCGCAGTAATCTAATAATTTCAGTGAAACGCGACTTGTCAATTTCGCACACAAATATAGACCTTGCTAAAGTTTGAGCTCGCGTAACTTTTACGATTTGTATGTTAAGGGGTAATATTATAGTTGTATAATACAATATTTTATAATACTTTAATCGAGTGCTTTACTTGTAAAAATTGTAAGTATAAAAAAATTACACAAGAGATGGATGTGGTTTGTGATATAAGTATTTGGAGGTGTAACCCTGTAGGGTTCCTGGCCTCCAATAGGTTTGTTGTTGAGGCAAAGTTCTTCTTTGGATGACTTTTCGGTAGTATTATGTGTAGACTCAGTTCCATGATTTACTCATCGTGGGTCTTCTTCCCCTTATTCAGGGGTACATAGGGGTCTCGAGGCATAACCTCTTTATCCCGACTTCAACTCAACTACCCCACGGTGGTATGGTGTTGGCAGCCGGAGCACGCGCACCTGTGTGAGCTGTGGGGCATCATGATGGTCCATCTTCGCCCTAGATGGCCATCTTCTTTACCCCGGTCTTTGGCCATCGGAGCGAGGCATCGACGATGGCCCGACGATGGACTCATCGGGTGAGGTGCCACCGTAGCAATAGTTTCAATGGTGGCCCCACGGGGCCTTATCAGGTGGGGCTGGCTACCGGAGCGAGGCATTGACGGCTGCCCGACAATGGTCATCTTCGACCCAGAGGTCCATCCTGACGTCATTGTGGTGCATTGCGGCGCCTCAGCGATGGTGATAGGCGGCGTAGGCTGCACGGCCGGCCAATGGATCACGGCTGACCGCCGCGCACCGGCGGCGTGCGATGGAGTTACTTGAGACGTCCGCTTCGGCCGGAGGCAGCGGAGCGTCTCCTATGATTTACTTTTTTTTCCCTTAAAGCTAAAGCTGTTGTTGTCTCAGACAACTTAACAGCGACTACGGACATTAAGGCATTTCAACCCCGTGGGAGTGGGGTCGATCAGCCGTGGCAGCGTGCTAGGAGACGCGCCTCCTGTGAGGTGCGTTTCCGGCTCGACCGCAATTGCTGTTTGTGAATTAGTAAATTTTCATTATAGTAAGTCATAGATAGTAATTATTCATTAGTTGCCTATTATCCAGTAGTTATCAGTCATTGGTTACCTTTTAGAACTCCATAGGAAACTGACAGGAGTAGCTATATTTATTCCTGGCAATTACTACACGGCCAATAATTATTCTTATGTAATATGTGTGTTAATAACTTATATAATATAAAATCCACTCAAGTAAAACCTAATACCATTTTATACCTATTTTTATAACTCATTTTGATAAGGTAAGATAACAGTATATCAAAAGCACTCGACATAACGAGCAGTGATTTAAATAATGTAAAACCTATAGAGCATTTTCAAGATCGGCAAGCCGTTATTACTCGTCGGTAATCGCAATCGAGTGGGCTATTAGCCTATCTTCTCCAATAAAATCAGGATCGTTTAACATTCACCTAGATTCCATTTGAACGCGAAAACAACATAATTTAAGTGTTAACGCGTAAAAAGGCGGTAACTGCCCGTCATCACGACATGCTGCTCGCGTGCCACCAGTAAGTTCTACCAAATGTGTGTTCCCAACATTTTTATAGCTGTTAAGGGCAATAAATACACGGATGTTTCCGTGCCCGTCGGTAAACGCCTCTAGAGAATTAGCCGCTGATGTATTGGGCGCAAACTGACCAGGATTGTTACAAGCCTTTTGAGAACGCCGAGGTGTTGTTTAGACGTGTTTGATTTATTGCTAACGTGTTTCAAGAACCGATTTAACACGAGGCAATTAGTGGTACCTGTTTGGCTAGCGGACAACCGACATAAACTCACTCCTAACACAAGCTTATTTCGAGGAATCCACGGGATCCGGGATGTATTGCGTTACATAACGTAAAAGTATTACAGTGATTTTAATATTTTATTTGTTTTTCATTTCATTCACAATTATTTGGTTATCGTGTCAAAATATAATAATGGATTCACTTTTTTAACTTTCCGTACAGGAATCTTCATTTCTCGCAACACAATTATTGTTATCTCCTGGATTTTTAGAGAATTCTTCCGCATCATCTTCATCCATCTTTGTACCTCTAACTATACGCGATCGCTCAACAATTGTACCTTTCACAAAAATATTTACAACTGCTTAGGGTATACAAAATATATTAAGTGTTCGGGAATGGAATTTCTCCAACACAAATGCACAACCACTTACCTCGGTTTTCGTGCTGCTGGGGCTCTTCAATTATGGCTGTAGCAGGCACTGGCACAAACTACTTTCAATTGAGCTAGTTAGTTTCTTGAATTATTGGAATAGAAAAACCGAAATTGAGGAAATCGACGCGAAGAGTGCGCTGCGTATATTTTGAATGAATGAATCGCTAGAGGGCAGCGTCATCGTAGAATAGGGGTGGCAATATATTTGCATAAAATTAAATACTTTTAACTTGATACTAGAAAATATTCGCAGTAAATTGATTGTGCTAAATATACGTAACATTAAGTTTTAAGGTGTAAGGTATCCTTCTAAGAGATTTAATCGCCTAACTGACCTTCAACTGGGAACAAGACTCCGTTAAAAAGGTTTTCTTTCAGTGTTTGCGTTCAGAAGCCAGTCGACCTTGTAAAAGCCAAATTAAGCCAAACTATACGTATTTCATCTTTTTTATGATTTTCAGCATTTGGAATTTACAACTTAAACAATAATATTTAGGGCTTATATATCTGAAAAAAAAAAAAACTGGAGTAAAGACTTATGAGATAATGAATTCGTATTTTCTGTATGAGTTAGCGTATTTTAAAAGTAATTGCTAACTTTAACTATTACAGTTCGCCGTCAACTCTAAACTTTACAAAGATTTAATAAGACAGTAATTTTAAAGTTACGTTACTTAATGTTACTATAAACAAACTTTGTTAAGCTACTTTGAGTGTTAAATGCTATTTAGTATAGCTAATTTATAATAATTTAATCCAAGACTTATATTTACTTAAAAAGTGTTATATTTTACAAACATTTTTTTTTTGTTACGAAAAATAACGTATGGAGGGATGAGATAAATTATTACTTTTCAGTATATTATCAATTGAAATTGATAATTCTAATATAATAATAATAAGCATACTAAAATAGAAAGTTTAGAATTTTCTACATATTATACAACATTCACTCGAATTTGTGAATAATATTGAATTTTTCTTGTATTATATTATTTAACAAAACATCATACTAGGATATAATATAGGGGATACCTAGTGTGATCGCCTAAAAAAATGAGTTTTGGGCAACTTTTTTAAAGAAAACTACTGCATGAAATGTTTTAAAATTTTGAGGATAAATTATTTATACATAATTAATGAATAGAAATACACAAAACATTTCAAAAAAATTAAAATAAGTCTTTCACCGCTGCTGTGATTGCGGCCTTCACTGTAGCTGAAAACAATAATATAAAAAAGATTATTAGTCTGTATTGATTATACAAGGACCCACGATTGTTAAAAAAATGGTAAATTTAACAAAATGGCAGACTGAAAAAAAATGTCAAATTTCGCTCAATAATGAGATGATTTTTGGCCCGCCAAAATTACATTTTTCATACAATCAAAAACTGGAGGGTCATTGTACAGAGAAACATTACAAAATAAGCAAAATATTATTTTGCTTAAACTACCTACTTACTAATTAATTTTTATTCTAAATTTCGTGTAAGATCTTTCATTTTATACTCTCAATAATCGTACAGGTTATAAATGTAAATTTTAACACACAAATCATTATTGATTTTATTTATTAAAATTAAAATAAATATATTAGATATTAACTTAAGTTAATTATTGAACTTTCATCTTTACGTGCGGCTATAGATGTTTCACATCAATAAATTTTGACCTTTCCAAAGGTCAAAATTTATTGAAGATGACGTGATAAATTTTTTGCGCCAATATGAAAATTTCTCCGTCTAAAGGGATCATAATAGAAGCAGAATTGAGCATTGTTGGTAAGTTAAAGAGTATAATGAGCGAAATAAAAATTATTTGCTAAAAAGTGCAAAAATCCCATGTTAATTAAATGGTAAAAGTATCGTTATTTAGGCAGGGTTAAGCGGTATCGTAAATTTTTTTTTTCTGAAATTGTTATTAGGTCAAAAAGAAACGATTTTGACGATACCCAAGTCGAAATAGCCAACTTGGTAAATAACGGACACCCTACTGTTGAAGCTCTTCTTCGTAAAAATATTATAACGGGTTGCGATGGCCACAGGGCCCTAACAATAACTCTGGTTGGCCCGTAACAAAATTCTAATATCTGAGCGGCTACACTTTAAAAGGCTGTAACTTAAAACCTATTTGAAATATTCATTTAAGATTTTAGTGTATTATAGACTATCGAAATATATAAAAAATAAATAGTACTTTTTTCGAAATTTCACACTGGGTGTCCCCCTTGATTTGAACAAACTTAAATTTTCTTGGATTGTTTGAGAAATCAATAAGCTCACAAGAGTAGCATGTATTAGATACAGATAGATAGTCAACTGTAACTATCTCACGTTCCTCAACTATAGCTTTTAATTACAAATAGTAAAAATGTTCGCAAAGTTGTTCTGTGATACTCTTAAATTAGGACTCTTAGATTCAACAAGGACAAAACTGCTAAATGAAAATGCTTAAATAATTAAAAAAGTAAATTTCAGCTAGCCAGGACTAGTACAAAATTTACTAGTAGAAAATTCATGAGTAACATTTTAGTCTAGAGTATACGCTCCTTTGTATATGGCTTCATATTTGTCGTTTACGACAAATATATAAATGTCTATCTTATTTAATCTATGCGAAGACGTGATTAGGCATCAAATTTACAAGAGGTTAATTAAAGCCCCTTGTTAACTTGATTTAACGCTTATAATTATAAAGCTTTGAATAGTTAATTAACGTATGCTTTAACTTCTTAAATGAAGCATGAACTTTGTTTTACGTTGTTTGTTATGGTTTACTGTCAATTATTTCGCACACCGATTCCGTTAATTATAACAGAATCGGTGTGCGAATATTAATGTCCACTCTTCTCACCCAGATTCTACAGTCCATTTTAGGTTATCAGTCTACCAGGCTGGAGGACGTAATGACTTGATTGATTCTAATATGTATTTAAAAATAAATTTTTGGTATTATATGCGACTTAAATGTTTTACTTATAGGACGTGATTTTGACTATTGTAATATATTAGCTATATTGACAAGTAATAAAACAGTGGTGGACTAGTCATGTGTCCCCGACATCTGTGCGTCGGTATATTATAGTCATGAAAGCGGGCTGCGATCCATTGCCAAGGGGTGCACCTACGACTGAGCACTGCGGAAGCTGGAAAGTAGCAGCCATTTTCCGGCAACAACTGGCCCTGCTTGAGCGCGTAGGGAAACTACCACGTTCAGAGATAAACGTCCTATTTGGTTTGGATCCCAAACATTGCTAGAATGATGACCGAGAGCGAGAGTTCCCATCTGATAGCAACCAGATTTCGTGTATTTTTTTATTGCTGTAGGACAGCAGACAGGCTGACAGCCTGCTTAGAATTTAGCAGTTACTGTCGCCTGTGGGTGTTTGCAACGCCAGTGGCATTGCGAACACGCTGCTGTCCCATAAGGGTACAGGAACTTGGTCACTAATGCCGGAACACAACACAGGGTTATTATGGCGGCAGAGTTAAGACCAAAGGTGGTCGCCATCCAGATGGGATTGAGGCGTATCCACGTAGGTGGGTTGTTTTGTCGCCTTTTACGACAGGCCGACCCCGGCCGCAGAGGTCAGTATTCTTTCTCCGCCCCCGCACGGATAACGGATAGTGTATATATGTGTGTATATATAGTGTACATACATATATGACACGTGTTATACTCGTACATACCTGGACTCCTGTATCCTTGTTACCGGCGCTACAGTGGTGGTAGCTCTCCGTTGCTTGCTCTTTCTGAGTGATACAGAACAGGTACTAGCTTAAGTACGCATGAGCGTGCGCTGCATTTTTCTCCATAAATCGATCGCAGGCTCTCTTCTAAGAGTTCCGGCATGGTAAGTCAAGTGTCCAAAATGGGTGAGCAGATGGTGCCGTGCAAACTATGCCGAAAAGTCCCATCGGTGTTCAAGGATAAAAAAGATTTGATCTTTGTACGCAATCTTTGGATGCAAAGAAAAAAGCTTATTCTCTTTGAATGAAACTTTAATTAATATACATTTTATAGGTATTTCGCTTTGATTATATACTTGTCTTTATAATCTAAGGTATTTAGCTAACCGTTAAGAGATTACATTAAGAGACATACCTAGTGTGACCACAAAAAAGGTGAATTTTTGGGTATTTTTTTAAAGAAAACTACTGCATGAAGTGTTTTATAATTTTGAGCATAGTATATTTATGCTATCGATATATATCAATAGATCAAAATCAAGATAGTTATAAACGAGGAAAATCCTCAAGGGTAACCCTATTCATACATTTCTCTATACCTGAAGAACAACAATAGACACCGTAAAAATATTATAATGAGTTGCGATGACCACAGGGCCCTAACAATAACTTTAGTTGGTCCCGTAGCAAATGTAACTTTATAATAGCTGAGCGGCTACACTTTAGAATGTTGTAACTCAAAAACTATTTGAAATATTCATTTAAATTTTAGTATTTTATTTTTAAAACTATTGAAATATGCAAAAAAAAAACCGATTTTTTCGAAATGTCACACTAGGTTTGTCCCTTAAACAACTTATTTACATGTTTCACTAAACAAATATTAAGTTACATGAGAAACAACACCTTCGTAAATGTTAGAAACTTATTGGACAACACTACCGTATCAATTTAGCAGCTCATCCGAGTGTGCATGGAACAATTTAGTGAGATGTGGCCCATAATAGTTGTAATCCGATTAGTGAAATTAGTTCGTACTTACCCGGCTGACCCTGCCAAATAGTCTTATATAGTATGCTTGTATGTTGTTGCCCCTCTGTATTTATATAATCCTATATTAATTGCGTTGTCCTATAGATTAGATTATATTGAGTATCCTGGGAGCTTTGATGTATTGTGAAGTGGCATCTCCATAATTAACGTGTTACGTTATAGTTATCTATGTGTAGCGTTCGAAACTTTACCTTGTTTTTGGCAGAAATAGTGTCATCTGATTTATTGTATAGTATTGAAAAAGGTGGCAAATTAAATCAAAATAATTTATTTGATTTTAAATTTTACAGATCAGTTATTGAATGCCAATAAGCTACTAATGTTACAGATTATGAAGAAAGAGCGTCATTCGATATTCCTTTCAAAGTTGGGGAGTTAGTAATAGGTGTTTCCATTCCTTTTTAATAAAATAAATGATGTGGAGTAATTGGAATCAATTGGCGAGGGAACCCGTTAACCACTGTAATAGAGTTAATAGAGATTTTTCTGCTTAAATCACTTAACTTTGAGGTTAGAAACTTTACCAAAGTATAAATTAATTAAATTTAGAAACTTATGTAAATTTTATGTATATTTTCGCATCTGGTTGTTCTGGGATCCGGTCACTACGGGCTTTTCGTTGTGTACTATCCAAATACAAGCATAATTGTTTAGTTTGCAAATATACGACGGGATATATGTCTGCTTATTATTGATTTATAAAGCTAAACCTTACAAATACTAGTGTCAACAAAATAGGTATTCTAGTAATTCTTCAAAAGTAATTACTTCACAAAGTCTGATCCTCTTTTAGCTAAATTTCAGTTTATTATGTTTTAGTTTAGTAAGTGTGACATGCGTGCTGTGTGATAATTTATTAAATGAATTATTCAATAGCTCGTAATTTTGTTTTCCTTAAATAGAATGTAAAAAAATATAAATCTTTTTCATTATTACATCCGCCGAATCAAGTGCGTAAAAATGTCGCAGAGGATCAACGTTAAGCCGATTGGTTCATGCCAATTTATAAATCGGAATTTAGAGGATTACAATAAATAGTGTAAGACCCGGACTTTACTCGTAACCTTGTAGGCTTTTTAAAATCTTATCCACATGTATTTAATGCCATAGGTCTCAACTTATTTTACTTATAATATTTACTTTGTTTAGTATTACTCGTTCACTCTTAAAGTATACATAAGCATAGCTTGCTTATGTATACTCTAAGGGTTCACTAGTTCTGAGTTCATGTCGTATTTTTCTACCATTTTTTAATTTATTATTTTATTTTGTATAGAAAAGTAATAGGAACTCTCTACCTCTGAAACATATATACTGTAGACACTTACGCTATGAATTACAGAAAAACACACAATACATAACAGTTTCTACATTAATTTACAATAGCATTTTAAATTAAAATAGAACGGATAGACGTAAAAATATCGGAGAGCCTACCAAAATTTTTCTCAACTTAGCGCGTTATAAAATAAAAATTATATTGAAGTGAACATTCCGTCAAAATTATCAAAATTCTAGTGGAAATTTATTTATTATTATATAAAATTTACAGATGAATAAGAAGTAAATCTAAATAAAAATGACGTGCTTTTATCCTAAAGACTGCGAACAATTTGCAGTATGTATAATGTTAGTGGCCCCTTGTACAAAAACGTGCTATGAAGATCCACCTATATGCTATCCCTGCTTGCCACGATGTCCTTTGCCGAAGGTTATGTATTATTGTGAAAAAGCTGCGTGTTTCAAGGCCTCTAACTTTCTAAGAGGAAGATTGCTGTGATCCACCACTAAATTATAAGAAGATTGTGCGCAAGCACCTGCGCAAGCTGCCTGTTTCTGCATTCAAGCGCAATGAAATGCAGGACTAAGAGCAATCGAAGACGCTTGACACTGCGAATTTCCTATTTAGAAGCTCTCATGACATAGTTGTTGAATGTGATTGTGCACGGACCCCGTAATAGTCGGCGACCCAGCAAAAGTGTCACCCTGCACATCCAAACCGACACTCGGATGTTGTTTGTTCAAGAAGAAACCAATAAAAGTGTAGCTTGAGGATATGTTAGATGACTAACAACGAAATTTCGTTTCCTACTTTCAATGTGAAACCAGAAAATAATTTAAATAAAAAGGATGACTGATTTTTTTCCCCCAAAAAGGGCTTAACGTCAGGCAAGCGGGCGGTTGTAAAAACTAAGCCATAACTATTGCAACATGCAACATGTTGTGCTGACCCTATATAATGTAGGATAAGGGCAGGAGGAAGAAGATTTTCATAAATGGAGATCAGCAGATCTTATCTTTATGCTATATATAAAAATAGCGCATCGTTTACTACTTATTTTAATAATTATGTGTGTGATTGAACGTTTGAAATCTGAAAATATAACCCATTTCAAGACTATACTACAATTTAGATAAGTTATTATAAAACATACTCCATTAATAATAGTGTTTATAAAGATAATACAAATCAACTGTCATTATCATGTATTATAATGGATCATTATCGTTTATTTTAGTTTATTGGAATTTTTATTGGTGTCGCTCATATATATGTGTAGAGTTTAAAAATAGTTGTGTGAAATTGGAATACTTTGTAAACTATGTTGTAGTTGCCCATTAATTACTACCTTTTATTGTCACTGTTGTAGTGTGTGGTGTCGCACCAGAATAGCACCACCCCATCTCCTCCCTTGGGTGTCGTAAGAGACGACTAAGGGATAGAAAGAACGGAGGATGGGCAGCAGCATCTTTCCGTGAGAGCATCACCAACTGCGAATACTGCGATCGCCAACCCGCCTGCCAAGCGTGGCGATTATGGCAAAACCCCCGCCCTAAAATGACAGATACACACAGGCTCCGGCCCCTAGTCCCCGGCGGCCCCGTTCGTGGTGGTCACGGTAGCAGCCACATAAGCGACGGGGCAGGGGGTGCGAAGAATCCCCGGGTTCGGATTCGCTACCAAGAACGACGACCTTTGGCCCTGGCAACATACAATGTCAAGACACTGCGGACCAACGAGAAGTTGGAGGAACTGAAGGAAGTTTTGAGCAGACTGCGATGGGATGTTGTGGGGTTATCTGAAGTCCGAAGACAGGGAGAGGACTCAATAATCCTAAATTCCGGAAATCTGCTCTACTTCCGGGAGGGCGACCAACTGTCCCAAGGTGGTGTCGGGTTTCTCGTTCACAAGTCTCTTGTGAACAACGTTACTGAGGTGGGGAGTGTTTCGACTAGGGTAGCGTACCTAATACTCAAAATTACCAAACGGTATTCGTTGAAGGTCATTCAGGTTTACGCTCCGACTTCGACACATCCTGACGAAGAGGTGGAAGCCATGTATGAGGACATCTCAACAGCCATCCACACTTCTAAAACCCACTTTAACGTTGTCATGGGAGACTTCAACGCAAAATTGGGGAAACGTAGCGGCGATGAGTTGAGAGTGGGGCAATTTGGGTTCGGAAATCGGAACACCCGAGGCCAGATGCTGGCCGACTTCATGGAGAAGGAGGACCTGTATATGATGAACTCCTTCTTCATGAAGCCAGAACAACGCAAATGGACTTGGATTAGTCCCGATGGTGCCACCAAAAATGAGATTGACTTCATTATGTCGACCAAAAGACAGATATTCAATGATGTCTCTGTGATCAATTCGGTGAAAACTGGGAGTGATCACCGCTTAGTAAGAGGCACATTGAATATCAATCCAAAATTGGAGAGGTCTCGACTGGTGAAGTCTACGCTCCGACCTGCACCCATACAGATCCAAAACCCGGTAAACTTTCAACTCGAATTGCAAAACCGCTTCGAATGCCTCGGTGACTGCGTTGACGTGGACGAGTATAATAACAGGTTCGTGGAAGCTGTTCAAACGGCCGGGTCTAAATTCTTCAAGGCCAGCCGTTCAAAAAGAACCGGAAAAATCTCAGATTCTACTCTCAAATTGATGGATGTGAGACGTCAAATGACCCTTCAGTCCCCGGACGATGCTTCCCAGTATAGGCAGCTAAATAGACAGATCTCCAAGTCCTTGACTCGCGATATCCGCCGCCATAACACAGACTGTGTAAAGGCGGCTATAGAGCGTAACAAGGGCTCTAAAGTATTCGCACGAGACTTGTCTATTGGGCAGAGCCAACTGACGAAGCTGAAGACCGACGACGGCAGGGTCGTTTCGTCTAAACCCGAACTTTTGAGGGAAGTCGAGAAGTTCTACGGACAGCTATACACGACCACACGGGCACCTGTTAACAACAAGGCTAAAGACCCAAGAGCCAAATTAACCCGACACTACACCGTAGATATCCCAGACGTCAGTCTGTACGAGATTAGTGTGGCCCTTAAACAGCTTAAAAACAACAAGGCGCCGGGTGATGATGGAATTACAGCCGAGCTTCTGAGAGCTGGTGGTACTCCTGTGCTTAAAATCCTCCAGAAGCTATTTAATTCCGTCATCCTCGATGGCAAAACGCCGCAGGCCTGGCACGGAAGTATAGTGGTGCTGTTCTTCAAAAAGGGCGACAAAACCCTTTTGAAGAACTTTAGACCGATATCACTTCTGAGCCATGTTTACAAGCTGTTTTCAAGGGTCATCACGAATCGTCTCGCGCGCAGATTTGACGACTTCCAGCCTCCCGAACAAGCCGGATTCCGAAAAGGTTTTAGCACCATAGACCACATACATACGCTGCGGCAGGTTATACAGAAGACGGAGGAGTATAACCAGCCACTATGCTTGGCGTTCGTGGACTATGAGAAAGCCTTTGATTCGATCGAGACCTGGGCGGTGCTTCAGTCTCTCCAGAGGTGCCACATTGATTATCGATACATCAAAGCGTTGAAGTGTTTGTATGAAAACGCCACCATGTCAGTCCGTCTCCAGGATCAGAACTCGAAGCCTATCCGACTGCAGCGGGGAGTCAGACAAGGCGATGTCATATCGCCGATGCTGTTCACTGCTGCGTTGGAAGATGTCTTCAAGCTTCTGGACTGGAACGGACTGGGCATCAACATTAACGGTGAGTACATCACTCACCTTAGATTCGCAGATGATATCGTAATCATGGCTGAAACCATGGAAGACTTAAGCCATATGCTTGATGGCCTCAATACAGCTTCCCAAGGAGTAGGTCTCAAAATGAACATGGACAAGACGAAAATCATGTCTAATGTCCATGTCGCACCTACCCCCGTAACAGTTGGGAAGTGTACTTTCGAAATTGTTGACGAATACGTCTACTTGGGTCAAACGATCCAGTTAGGCAGGTCCAATTTCGCGAAAGAGGTCACTCGTCGAATCCAACTCGGATGGGCAGCGTTCGGGAAGCTCCGTAAAATCTTTTCGTCCCAAATACCGCAGTGTCTCAAGACGAAGGTTTTTAACCAATGTGTGTTGCCAGTGATGACATACGGAACGCAGACGTGGTCGCTAACTATGGGCCTTATGAGAAAGCTCATGGTCGCTCAGAGAGCAATGGAGAGGGCTATGCTCGGAGTTTCCCTGCGAGATCGAATCAGAAATGAGGAGATTCGCAGGAGAACCAAAGTAACCGACATAGCCCGGATGATTGCAAAACTGAAGTGGCAGTGGGCTGGGCACATAGCTCGAAGGACTGATGGCCGTTGGGGCAGAAAAGTCCTCGAATGGCGACCGCGTACCGGAAGACGCAGTGTTGGTAGGCCCCCCACAAGATGGACCGATGATCTGGTCAAGATCGCCGGGATAGGTTGGATGAGGGCAGCGCAGGACCGATCATCGTGGAGATCTTTGGGGGAGGCCTTTGTCCAGCAGTGGGCGTCTTCCGGCTGAAATGATGATGATGATGAACATCTGGTTGGACAAGCTTAGATTTCTCTATTTATGTTTAGCAGCCGGGTGCACTCGTATTATGGACCTTTACATAACAATAAATATGAAAAAAGATAAATGAGATAATATTTATAATTTGAAAATACAAATTTAATAAAAAACCTTTCTAAAACTTTTCAAGAGTCCTTGAGAATCTGGTATTGAGAAATCTCATAATATGTAATAAGTCATAATAATTCCAATACTGATAATTTTTCAGATATTTGGAAGTCAGTTTCTTATTTTCGAGCTGCTATGGGCAACGATAGACATAAATATTAAATAAATTGTGAGACATAGCGTCATATAGTTTAAAAGTAAGCAGAAATGCTCTAGTGTTAATTGGGTACTAGACAACTGATATAGGTACTGCTTATATACATTTCTTTCGTCGAATCGAATTTGTAGCGAAGACACATCACATATTGGTCAGTTACACAAGCCAACGGTTTCTCGCACTTTTTATATTTGAGCTATGCTAAGCTATGGTACACTCTATAATAATCTATCTGCAAAAATAATCCATAAAGTGACATACAAACGAAAATTTTGACAATTAAAGGAAAGTTAATGTGAACCAAATTTTACTACTCGGATTACAACCAAAATCAACTATGGAAGCCCAATAAATTTTTCAAGCAGAACAAAAATACTCACTTCGAGTTTGTCCGGTCTCAAAAAACAAATTTATCTGGTTAAAAAAAATATTGAAAGCTCATACTATATTTTTATTTATGTGTCTATAAAAACGGGAAAGTCCCAAAACAATTGCATAGATAACGTAACAAACCTGTTTGAGACGATCATTCAAAATTAGGTTATTGTTATTATTTTATTAAATTGGAGATTAGGTCGCATGTATTTAAGAATTAAGAATTAATATGAAATTACTAAATTATGTGTATGGTAGGTATAATTTAGCTCCAAACTTATTTTGTTGAAATTTTCTGTTAATTAATAGCAGAATGAACGATCATTGACAATGTTCATTTTGTGATCTGATTATGTCTTCAAATAAAAATGACGTGAAACGTAAACCTTTTACATAATATTCGTTGAAAAACTGATTCCACAAACATCTAACGGCTACCTAGATCTTTGTATACCACAAGTTTAAAATAATCCCAGAGGACCTGCTCCAGAATAACTACTAAATATTAATGTGGTCAGATAACAGATTTAGGGATCCTAGCGGGAATAATAAAATATAGTATACTGGAACTAAAACTAAGTGTTTCTAATACTAAGTACACCTTTTATAGATTATTTATAATACGGTGTAATAGTAGACGAAAGTCATAAAGAGTTTTAAGCTATTTCAAGGAAAATATGTATTTTGTTGAGACTTCTATAGATAAATAATTTCATTTTAATTTCATTTCATGTAATTTAATTTCATTTTCGATCTCCAATAATATCCTCCAGAAATACAATTCACAGAACATGTTTGCTTCAGAACCTATTTCAATATGGTCTCTTCGTTCTCTGTTTCATTATAACACTATTCTCGTACGTTCTATTTTATCCAGATGCCTGCACAGGAATCTCACAGAACGTATGGAATGAGACAAAAGCTAAAAAGAGCATGCAAATTAGCCGCCGTCGAAGTTTAAAGCTGAGGCCACACATGCGCCTGACAGAAGATAATTACTAACACTATATTTGCGAATCGAATCGATCACTGCCATGCAAGTGTAGCGACGCTCGGTCATACAAGTTTAAACTTTTATTGTGGCCGGACATCAACCCTGATACTACGTACCTAGAATTAACTCCATTCGACTCATTCTTCCACAAATATAGCTAAAAATAGTTATCTCCACCACACTAATTTTGTCTCAATAATTTTGTTTAAGATTCAAATTTTCCTTCAAAAAATATAGTCTTTTACTCTGTGTTTATTAGAAAATATTGTATATTTTATATACTTTATCTTATTTTAAATGTAAAACTAAATAAATAAGCACCTATCATAACTTTTATTTTAAACATTTAAAAATTATGTTCGATTCTTCCATAAAGAGCAGATGAGATCTTGTCTCCTGATTTTGTAAACTACCCGTTGAGTCGTGAGGTTTATGAAAAAAGTCGAGCAGTAGTTACGAGTGTGTCTCTGTAATGCATCGACTTATTTTAAGTGACTAAGATTTCGCGCTAGCTGGAGCTGTGTGATCTAAGCTTTAGCGACAAATTTCAGCAAAAGCCTCTTTCTGATCCCATCATGCGATTAACGCGCCCGATAGTGACATCTACCGTGGCAAATTGTACTTGTTTGTGACTTTTTATCAAGTTGTGTTCTCATCGCGAGACGTGATGTAATTTTCTCGTGTTGTTCCGTAAAGCCGAAGAGGATCTGCAATCAACGAGACGCAACTACTACAAACTTTTTAATTTAATATAATGATTGGGTACGTGTGATGTTACTTTCTGTATCAAATGTAGCCTGATTGCTGCAATTCATAGTGTGAAAAAGTTTTATTGGAATATAATTATGTATATTTTATTTATCATAGCCTATGGACGTCCATTGCGGGAGGTTCTCATAAGGGAGCACAACACCACACAGCCCTTTCTTCCTTTTGTTGTATCCCACCCTCACCTACCATTTTGGAAATAAATATTTGATTAAATATTAAATTTAGACATCATTAAATTTACGATTTTCAATTTATTATTTTGACTATTTACTCAATAGATTGATTAATCTATTTATCTGTTCATAACATCTGGCTAAGGAGTACTGAGTCCCAAATTGATTAAAGATACAATGTTCGGTACTTTCTACTGATTTATCAATAATAATTGAAGCCATAGAATGTATTTAACATTTATACTATATATTTCTGTCTCAAGAGTGGCATTCTTGTTTCGCTTATCGAAATGAATACACTTATATGAACGACTAGCTGTGCCCGCGACTCCGTCCGCGTGGAATAGTGACTTTGGGCAGAATTTTTTGGATATATCTTATGGTTTATTTTGGATTACAAACCCTATACACCCTAAAATATAAATGAAATATGCAAACAGTCAGTATTATCGAATGCAACTGTTACGCCATGCGCCTCCGGATTACGTACGTTCGAACCTACAAAGTCCAGCCTAAGCTAAACCCTATTTCATATGATTGATGACATAAATCTGAGGTTAACTTAAATTGGAAATTCAACCTACAATATCCAGCTTAAGCTGAACCCTATTTCATATGATTGATGATATCAATCTGAGGTCAACTTAAATTGGATTACTAAATTTCCGAAACTTATCATTTTTAACAAAAACTTTTTTTTTTTCTAAAATAAAAACAGCCTAAATTACTCCTTGTTACATCAGCTATCTGCTAGTGAAAGTCCCGTCAAAATCGGACAGACAGACAGATAGACAAAAATTGTAAAAAATGTTGTTTTGGTATATGTACCGTGTATACGTCCGAATGCACTTAGTAAAAAGCGGTTATTTTAATATTACAAACAGACCCTCCAATTTTACTTATTTGTATAGATTATAAGCCTATTTTTCAATACCCATGTCTTTCATAAAACGGCTGAATCAACATTTTAACAATAGTACAAGAAAACTTTATGACAGACAAAACATTTGACGAAGCAATTTTCGGCGAAAGAGTTGCCTCAGTAGTAAATAGATAAGGATTGGAAGAGGTTAAACAAATTCACTATAACCGGGAGAAAAATAAAATCCAGGAACGGGAAGGAACACTTCTAATATTAGCTGAGATTGCTTATTAGTAATCGTTACATTGACGAATTTATGTTTATAGGTACAACGTTTCTGTTGGGATAAAAAACCTAAAAAATAAGATTAAAATGGGGAAGGAAATGATTCCACTGGGGGATCATAATTTATAACGTAAAAATGATTCTTGACATTTAGAACAACGACGGAGCTATAAAACAGTGCCGCATTAATGGCACCCAATGGCGCGCATTCAGCGGACAATCTAAAACGGTCATTAGGAATCTGTATAATGGATATCGTGTAAATGTCACAGATACCTATATCATGTTGCCTGTCCAGCCCACTACAGCTATAAGTAATCCATATTACACGATTAGGCTTTTACCTAGATAGACATATAGATGGAAGGCTTTGATGTTTCGTGAATGGAAAATCAATGATATTTATGTAGATTATTTATCAGAAAGTTAAAATATCTATAATTTAGTTTTTTGAGACTCAGGTTGCGAATATTGATTACTTCAAATGGTAAGAGTTCGCGTTGGTACTCATTTGTGACAACAAAACCACAAGCATGTGCATGACCTTCGTCCGACACGTCAACACCGAAAGGAAAACTACGTCAGAACTTCATTTATTTTTTTATAGGTGTAGCCACTGTATAATAGATATAACATAGAAAAAAGGATTAGCTCTGACAAGAACTGTTTGGTTAGGTACATCAATGTCGGCCACATCGCGCGAATGTACTATCCACGAAGCATCACTCTCAACTGCATTACATTTTTCGGAAGAGGCTTCGGGCGATGACAATAAATAATATCATCAAGGATCTCTCGGCGGCAGATATCAAATACGAGCGCTGCATACATAGATCGATGGCGCGACCACATAAACACAGCGCGATGTCATAGCCAGGAATGACGGGCGGGAGCATGCCGTGAACTCGCGTATTTACACCGCCTGCGGAAGGAGGCGCGCGGGACGAGACCTCAAGCAATTTCTAGGAACTAGTCTCGTGTACCAACACAAACCAAACCGTCAAGCATTTTGTGGCACTAGTCTCAGGTATCCATATGTTCATATTTCTAACGCTTCTGATGGAGGATCCGTCACCCGCACTATTGCCGCGAGGAAGAGGGCCACGTGCTGTTCCGCGGCCCCCCTCACCTCCTACAATACAAGAGAGCGCCGGGGGGACAAAACCCAGACCCCCTGGCGCCAACACTTTAGAAGAGGCCCGCTTTGAGACAAAAGGCGGACCGGCGCCGGCCCGGGCTACGAGATCGGCAGGCCACATATCCGTAGGCCCGGGCGTAGGCGATAGGAGAACAGCGGGGTTTTTTAGTGGGTAGTCGGATGGCAGAACATCTTTCCCGGAGTCCCACATATCCCTTGGTCTCCCCGGGCCGGGGGAACCCGTCAAGAGAGGTTTTCCCCGAGACCAAAAAAAATCCTAGTCAAAACATATAAAAAGAGCACGAATTTCGAAATAAATATTCACGTTCCCTATCACCCCAATCCGCTGGTGGCGCAGACAGTCAATTATACGCCCAACCGCCGAGCAACACACGCGTGTCGTCGCCCGCGAAACGTGCTCACGGACAGACCCGACCCCATCAGTAGGACGCTGAAGCGAATGATCTCGCGAATGCTATCCCCCCAGTCCGGCATGGACCAGCCCGACGGAATAGGTTTAGGGATGCTTTCCACCCCCCATAGCCTATAGACTTATAATCACACAGTACATAAATACACGTAGAATAGATGTGTTACGGGGGAGTTTCTTTCGCCGTTTCTTCTCCCCCAGCTATAAGCACTCCGTAACGGTAGTAGATTAGAATAGGATCGGCTTCACCAGTGAAGCTGATAGTCTCCAATTTAAAAATATTCTTGCCTTTCGTGGCAGTTCTCAATTGTCCCCATGCAGCGGTCGAGCCGGAAACGCACCTCATACTTCGCGCCTTCGCGCGTCTCCGAGTACGCTGCCACGCCTGATCGACCCCGCTCCCACGGGGTTGGAATGCCTTAACGTCCGCTGTCGCTGTCAAGTCGTCTTTTTTTTTACGGGGTGGGGAAATCCTCATGGACTACCTCCGCCTGGGGAAAGGCGGAGGGGCGTGCCGGATTCTTACCGGCTAAAACCACCACCCCGGTGTCTCCTCACACGTGCGCGCGGGGCCGCGGGAATCCAAATTCTTCCGCAGCCCCACACTAGTGCTGGCCCGGTCTGTCCGGGCCTCGTCTCCTGCACGGGGTAGTGAGGTGTTTAACTACCCCGTGCATCGCCTCAGAAGCGCGCGCCGACACCCGCGCGCGCCTCCACCTCGGGTCCATCGAATAGGGGGCGGGAACTTCCCCAAGTCCCTCGCCCCTGGACCTATATGAATATACTAATATGGGCTAATATACTAATATATAATATGGGCCCCCATGAGGGGGCTGGAAAAGGGCGTTGTCCGCTCTTCTCCTGCGCCCGGTGCGCCTTCTGCGGCCGGGGAAGGGAGTCGAGATCTCCCTCTCCCGTTCCGCAGTTTCCTTCTGCGACATCACGTCCTCACAGAAGGACACCACTGCGTCCCACGACTCTGCGCTACCGACCATCCTCCGCACTACGGCCGGCAGCGACAGATCGCCTCCTACTTCATTTATGAGGACACGGCGCTGCTCCCCCCAAGCTACACACTCGGCGAGCGTGTGTTGCGTCGTATCCTCCCCGCAATGGACGCAGTGGTGGCACCGAGCGTCCGGCTCCCTGTCTATGCGGCACAGGTACTTGCCGAAGCAGCCGTGCCCCGACAGCACCTGCGTCACCCTAAACGACAGGGAGCCGTGCCTTCTCCCGAGCCAGTCGTCGAGTACTGGCCGGATCGCCTCGACGGTAGCGAGGCCGGCGGTAGGGCGCAGAAGCCTTTGCCGCCATTCCGCCACCAAGACCTGACGGAGCTGCTCTCGGCGCAGCGCGATCTGCCGCTGCGCCGGCCTCGAGCCCCGTGCCCGCTCTTCCTCGCGCCATTGATATAATGACGGTCAAGTCGTCTGAGACAACAATAGCTTAAGCTCTAGCTTTAAGAAAAAAAAATCAGTACCTATTCAGTATTCCGTAACTAACTGCTGGTGTTTTATTTATAACCCAAATGGTGACCCACGCACTGAAGTACTGACCCCGTGTCACCAAACAGGGTTTACCAGTTGGGAGAGAGGATAATTTGGATACGAAGGTCTTGATGGGATCCCATAGGCCCCCGAATACATTTTTGTATTATGATTTTTACAAAGTGAAATGAAGACTTGCTACGAGGGATAAAATCTTCAAAGATTTAAGTTTTAATATTAAAAAACTGAAAAATACTTCTCGGCTACGAAACAATGATGTCGATGTAAGATGGATGGATGTTACAGATATTATAACCTATCTTGGTATGGAATCTGTCCATGTCAGAATTTGGTAGAGACAGCATCAATAACTCAGTGTTATAGCCCGGTTGCAACCTAAACTTCCGCTTCTATGCATGGGGTGCACTTTCCAACTTTTCTTTCTGCATTTCGCACGATGTCCAATATCACGCATAACACCCTTTACGATGTCAAGCCAGCACTTTCTGAACCGATCCTTCCTGCCGGGGCCCGGCGGAGGCGGTATAGCTAGACCTTTGTTCTCTACATAAGTAGCCGGTTGCCGCAAGAAATGACCATAGTAACGAAGGCGACACTTGCAATTTACTAGACATTGCACAGCCGCATATAAGCCGTACAGGCATAATGATGGTTATATAGACCTGTCCCTTCAACTTAACCGGTATAGTAGGATGGCAAATGTGACATAAGTCACCTCACGCCATTTCTAGACGCGTGAAATACAAATCCCAAGTATTTGACCATCGCCTATGCAAATGGGTGTGGACTTTTTACAGTTGCAGGTCAAGTACTTGGTCTTCGCCACATTGAGCTTCTGCGAAGACGGCATGTCTAGAAATATATTCCCTAGGTACAAAATCGGTTAGTCAACTTATGAAAACAATTAACCTTTATATAGCTCATAATATCATAGACATTATACACATAAACGCCTATCGCAATATATTTATCTCCACATGTCCATAGTTGTGTCGTTCTAACATTCCACTTAACCGACAACTTCTTTGTTATTAATATTTACAAGACTATTTTAGGTAAATAATATTTTAGCTATTAATATTAATACAATCATAGACAAATATTTTCTTAAAAATTGATAAGCCAGACCACAAGTTTCATAGAAAAAAGTTTCAACGTCGTTGGTTTCAATTGTCAAAGTCAAAACGGTTCCCTTTAGGGATGTCTGTTCCCCAACAATATATTGTATTTAGTCGATTATGAAGACACATAGAACCATTTGCTACTCAATTTTATAAATGTTTATTAAATTTTTATGAATTTTATGACATCATCATATTTGTTGACACAGATGCTGAAGTGATTGTACTAATGGACTGATACGATTGTACCTGGGTTCAATCTGCGCTGGGGACATAACATTTGTATGATTCAAATAGTTTGTTCTGATCGGAGTGTGCCCTTTAATTATGTTTGTCAAAAAGTTCTGCGATACAGGTTTTCACATAGTTCAAGAACGTACTACTGTAAATAATCTTCATCATTCATTGATATAAATAATGTTTTGCCTCTTCAAACTTTTGAACCAAATTTATATTTTATTTATAATAATAATAATTAAAATTAAAAAAAAAATTAAATAATAATTTTATTTATATCCATTCTTAACACAATATTATTTATCAACGTTGTTAAAATTGATTCGAAAATTATTTTTTTAATTAATTGATTAATCCATTGATTATATGAGTTAGGGATGTTCACGTAAAAAAGTATTGATATTTTTTTCGATATAATATTTCGTATTGTTCTATCGATACTATATTATAAAAATATATCGATATTTTTGATATATCGTAAATAATTTGTATTTAACTAGTCTTTAATTTGAAATAACAAATATATTCTTGGCCACAGTCATTTGCTATTAGAGTGTTCAATATATTTAGCTCGAAAGCTGATGGTGAACTAGTTCACTCTTGTAGTTCGTTAGTTATTTTAAACTGACTAAAAAAGGAGGCGGATCTCAATTATAATATTTTTTTACGTTCCGCGATTTCTCCGTCAACTATGGACCGAATTTTAATAAACATTAAAGTAAGTTATTTTGTACAGAGAACGAAGCGATCAACCACAGATTATAATCTTCATAACCGACGGCCAAGCCAGCACTATAGTTTATATTTTGTTCATAATTGATTAAATCTTCATTCAAAACTATGACTATTCTACACTTTTTAACAATTTCACACTAACATTTTTTAGAAAAATGAAGAGCGTTTTCAAAACATTGTATGTTTGTGCTTTTAATTTCTCATGATATTTGATATATCGGAAAAAATATATCGATTATTCATAATGATACTGGATGATTCGATAATATCGGGTTGAAGAGATATATCGCCATGGACTTATTATACTATAAGTCCATGTATATCGCATCCTTATATTGATATTTTTTGAAATATCGATTTATTTAGTACACCCCTAATATGATTGAGTATTGAGTAAATGAGTACACATCACTACTCTCAAACTCAAATTACTATTTTTTCTTAGTAATTTGTGTTTGATTTGAAGGCAAATAAACAATTTTCGTCTTCAATTATGATTAAGTTCAAGAAAGGAAGTTCAGTTATTTAAATTTTATTAATTATGTTACGAATGAATATGCATTAAGAAATCTTCATATATAGGTATAGTAAGTGTGAAAATAAACAAACATGTGTGACAGTGATGATCCAAGTGAGCACAGTCGGCCTGGGATGGACCTAACTGGGTTCTTATTTGGTAATATTGATGAAAGCGGGAACTTAGAAGATGATGGGCTTCTTGATGGAGATGCTAAGAAAATGCTTTCGTCTTTAAATCGATTGGGACTTGGTTCTATGTTATCTGAGGTATTAGATGCTGAGGAACCCAGTAAAGATGACGAAGAAAAAGGTTGGTCTCTGATATTATATTACTTAAATATTTTGTACTATGGTGTGCAATATAACTTATAATAAAAATATATATATCATCACATATAGAAAACAGGTTTTTAATAATGCAACAGTATTTACAGTTTTTTGTTTTTGTAGAACTCTCACATGAAATAGTAACTAATCAAACAATCATTGCACTAATAATACATTTCGGAGTTGAAAATTGATATATTGCAGTTTTAATTTTAAATAGGTTAAGTTCCTTATTTTCCATCATTGAGTAGTATTTGGCAAGCATCAGTAAGTGGTCTGAGATCTGAAGAAACATTATTATTAACAATATCAAAAGTACATTTTTGTTTTTTCTTTCTTAGGTGGTAGTGTTCCAATCGCCAAGTATATGGCAACCACCTTTGGGCTGCAAATATGCTTCCATAATAACCTTGTGTTGTCATCATCATCATCCCAGTGTCAAATGCCAGTTGCAACCAAGACTCGCTTTGGTCGCCGGGGTCCATTTTCCAACTTTTTCTTCTCCACTTTGCATGGTCTTTGGCATCCCTGGTAGTCAATCTATTGGTACGCATATCATTAGTGATTTGGCTAATTTTGACTTTTGCGGGAACGACTGCCGCTCGACCTCCTAATCCTTAGAGGAAAACTGAGATGTGCACTTCCTTTGCCGCATGCAAGCTGGCAAAGGAGTAGTCCATCTGTCACTTTTTACGACTCCCTTGGAATGACCTGGGGTGACCATATTCTTTTCACTCGCTGGGGCTGCACAGCCAGTGTTGTGTTCCTGCATAAATGGTCCACATGCCAATTCCAAATGTTGCCAAATTCTAGTTCCCCACATTAACAGCAGCATGTTAGCGGTGTCCCTGGAATCATAAACATAAATAGGCAACAGTAGCTGCTTAATATTAAACACTTTGCTGACTGGTGGCAAGTTAACTCATAAGTTAACACATCACTGTACTTGCATTATCTATTTCAATTAATGATACCTAGGGCGATATAGAATATAACAAAAACTTGACTTATCTGTTTAGGTTATAAAGTGGACATAACAAAAAAAAATTGTTTTCTTGGTATTTAGGTTTTTATCACAATTATAGAATAATTCCAAAAATTTTAACTATAATGGAAAAGGTTTTCAATGAATCTTTGACAGACACCTTATCTGATTGTCTGAGTGATTTCAGTTTATCATACAAAAAATATGAAGAGTTTTATAAAAAAATATGGCCAAAGTTTAATTTGATTTCATTCAGTATAAATAAAATTTATTGAAGTTTATTTAGAACATTTTACTTCCATATTCAACTACAAAATAATAGCCGGTGACATTCCATAGTTTCTGTGTTAACAAAGTATTAAGTGGGTCCTCAGCCTGTCTCCTGTTCTACAGCAATAGCATTTAAAAAATAAGACTATTTTTTGTGTGATAATATATTGCAATATTTTCAATGTTTGTATATAATAATCCTAGTACAATGACATAACAAGTTAAGTCTATATAATCTTGTATTTTGTAGCACTCTGGTATCATTACATTAACAGGGTAAAAATCTTCATACATTTTTTATTAGTGTTGCTGCAAAGGGTTGTGATATTTCCATTTTATATTTTTTTAGAGAAAATTAAGAAAGACACTCCAATAATACACCAAAATTAAAAACTGAAAGGAACCCCCTTTAATTTATTCATACTGTATGTGATATATCGACTAATAATATTTCGACTATGTAGTATCCAAGTATGGTAAAAAATGATATACATATTTTTTTCAAAACCGACATTATTCTAGATCATGATGATATATAAAGGGATAACTATTTTTTTTGCCTTTAGACTCAGTAGGAAAAGAGATCACTCTGTTTAGGGTCCACTTGTTTGCTCTCATTGAATAGGACCACACTTGCATGTACTGCTTATAATTATTTTATTGTTCCAGATTATGCACAGAAAAGCCCATCCGCTATTGACTTTTTTGACATTGATGATGTTGCTGAAGATATTAAGGTACTCACTACACACACATACTTTTATATTTGCTGATTAAAATTTTTGCATATTGAATATGTACTACTAAAGTAAATTCCTTCTGTAGATCAAGTAAGTAGAAATGTAGAAATTCAAATCACAATAGAATATTTTTTTCTATATTTAAATACATATATCATTACATAGTAGATAAGTTATATGACGCTGCATAATTAATCTAGATGTCATTGGATTTCCACCATGCATAATGTTGGTAGTTTTGTCGCCTAATGTGCATAATAATGTATAATAACAGCCATTATAATCCACTACATATTCTATAAGTTGTTCTTTTGTCCAACTATTGAGCTCAGTAGGTTGGGTCTAAGCTTTAGTCTAAGGCAGAGTGCCAGATTACATGTACTGTGTAATGTAACAATGTACCTTACACTATAGTGCATATTATGATGTAAATGTCACATATCAACTGCGTAGAGAAATACTGTGAGGAAACCTGAAAACTGTAACTTGGCATTCTTGCTTGGACACTCATGATTGTGGGTAAATATCCACAATCATGGCCGTTCCCTCAAAAGGCCATCCATAAATAACATCACACGAATTTAAGGACTTTTTAACCCCTCCCCCCGGCCCCCTCCCCCTGATGTGACATCACACATTTATCAATTTTATGCATGTATGTATGTCAAAATAATTAAGAGAAAAAAGTTATTTTCACTTTTTTCTTATTTTCATTACATAATCTTTAATAAAATCAACATAAGTTTTAGGTAACAGAGAAAGCAAAGGACTAGTTAGGAAACAATTAGCAACTAATTACGTTAATCAAAGATATGAAATCTAATCATCTTGTGTCCATTGACTTTAGACCCATTCATTCATTTCATATACATTCATATCCTGACATTACAAAGCTTTTGACCCCCCCGCCCCTTGGCACACAATGTCACATTCCAGTGATATCCCCCCTCCCTTTTAACGTGTGAGGTAATTTATGAATGACCCCAGGGAACCAGAGATCAGCAGTTGAATGTTACGTACTGTTAGGTTTATAAATAACCTTTTATTTGCTCTACTTATATTTATTTTGTCTCTTTAAAAACCATTACCTTTCCCTATTCAAGGGTATTCTAGCTTAAATATTAGACTACTGTTTTAGTACAAATAAGTTGAATAAATATTGAGATCTAAGAGTTAAATATTAGTTTTATGGCATTTATTTTAAAATTATCCTATTATGGTGAACGCACACTTGCCCGCGTCGAATCGTCTGAATCGTCCGAATCTGAAAGAACCCCAGAAATCGTACATGAATTCAGATGACGTCATCAGATTCGGCGCGGCTTATGCGGTCGACTCGACCGATGCGCTCGCATTCTATACAGAGCAACGAGCGAGTACTATTTCTGCACTGCAGGCGTAAAGGAAATAGAAACGATTTCTTCGACGCGGTCGATTCTTTCGGCGCGGTCGATTTTTCTGGTGCGGATATGTGTGCGAGGCCTTGACTTCGGTTCGATCGGCGCGTTCGGCTCGGACAAGTGTGCGTTCACCATTAACCCCAAGCACTTCACATAATTATATTTTATATAGGGTACACCAATTGTGACCCAACGGAACACTTAACCCTTAGGGGTTAAGTTGACAAAATTACAAAAATATTTTTTTATTAAGCTTGGATGTTTTTTATTAGGTTTTCAAATATCACTGGCCCTCTTTCATCTTTGATATTTCTTTTTTACCCTTTAGCTATATGAATCCATTACATTTTGTGTTAATTTTATTGCACTATTAGCATATAAATTTTAGCCACAAGGTTTGTTACCTTGCATTACATGGAGGACTTAAAATTTTTGTGTTTAATATTTTGTAAATTATAACTGTAGGACGAAGGCTTTCAAGATATCTTTCTATGCACTTGCAAATTTGTTCCTGCTTTTTTGTTTACTAAAATAATTATGTTAACACTAGGATGTAGATTTAAGCACTAACCAAGAGGAAGCACAGATGGTAACAAGCACTGAAACACTAGTTAAGGAGGAAGCACAGTCTAATATAGACACTGGACCATTGAGTGATTTCCCACAGACTGAAGCAAAAGACGATAATTGGAAAGATGATAATGAGTTTTTGGAGCAAACTGAAGTCGTTTGTAACAATGATGATGGATATGAAGGAGATATGGAAGGAGATGGTGGTCTTATGCCTCCACCATCTACTATCCCGTAAGTTATGTTTTGTTTAATTGTATATAGGTAGTTATCAATTAGGAAAATAGGAAAGATTTAGATGAAGAAATAGGACACAAAAAAGAGAAAATAATAATATTTCTTTATTGTACATGCACAGTTCAGGACTAAGTAATTACAATTGGCGGTCTTATCGCTTGTAGCGATTTCTGCCAGACAACCTTTGAATGAACAGGATTTACAAAATTATAAAACAGTATACCCTATAAAATAATCAACATATACTACATATATATGTAAACAAATATTATAATTTTATATACATACGTACACATATATATTGCAATGTATGATTGATATACCTAGTCAGGTCATAAGTATTGTCACACAGTAAAAACTTTTCTTTTAGAATGCTGGCCACAAAAAAGTTTATTGAATTCGAATTTCGAATTGTTCATGAAAATAAAAATGTATACTTTTAGAATTTTACTCATTTTTAAATATGGAGTGGACGCTTAAAGAAGACCGTGTTGCAGTTATTGCGTTGCATCGTTGCGGTTACGCGCCAATTCAAATTTTTAACATACTGAAAAATTTGAATATAACCAAAAGATTCGTTTATCGTACCATCAAACGATACAATGAAGACTCTAGTGTAGATGACAGGTCAAGAAGTGGTCGCCCTCGGTCTGTTAGGACTCCAGCAGTGATAAAAGCTGTGAAGGCACGAATTCAAAGAAATCCCAAACGTAAGCAGAAACTGTTGGCCCTTCAGATGGGGTTAAGCAGAACCACGGTGAAAAGGGTGTTAAATGAAGACTTAGGGCTTCGGGCATATCGAAGAAAAACAGGACATCGTTTGAATGCTCGTCTAATGGACCTGAGACTGAAGAGATGTCGCGCTTTGTTGAAGCGGTACGCGGGAAAAAAATATCGGGAAATTCTTTTTTCGGATGAAAAAATGTTTACCGTAGAAGAGAGCTACAACAAACAAAATGATAAGGTGTACGCACACAGTAGTGAAGAAGCGAGCAACCGTATTCCGCGTGTCCAACGAGGTCATTTTCCATCCTCGCTCATGGTATGGTTGGGAGTTTCTTATTGGGGCTTAACAGAGGTACATTTTTGTGAGAAAGGTGTAAAAACGAATGCTGTTGTGTATCAAAATACAGTCCTGACGAACCTTGTGGAACCTGTTTCTCATACCATGTTCAATAACAGGCACTGGGTATTCCAACAAGATTCGGCGCCAGCTCATAGAGCGAAGAGCACACAAGACTGGCTGGCGGCGCGTGAAATCGACTTCATCCGGCACGAAGACTGGCCCTCCTCCAGTACAGATTTGAATCCGTTAGATTACAAGATATGGCAACACTTGGAGGAAAAGGCGTGCTCAAAGCCTCATCCCAATTTGGAGTCACTCAAGACATCTTTGATTAAGGCAGCCGCCGATATTGACATGGACCTCGTTCGTGCTGCGATAGACGACTGGCCGCGCAGATTGAAGGCCTGTATTCAAAATCACGGAGGTCATTTTGAATAAACTTTAATGTCATAAGAATCTATGTTTTGTTAAGTTCATTTTGGTATATGAATGGTTACATAATGAATAAACTTGTTACAATTATTTTACATTAAACATGTGACAGAATTTATGACCTGACTAGGTAATATTATATTAGAAACTAGTATAATAATAAGTACCAAAATTGATATAATAAGTGAATATTATATACATATGTAAAATACATAGTAATAATTTCACTATGACAAGAATAATCACAAAATAAATAAATAACTTATAGCAAACATAACCTATAACAAAATGTAGTGATAGTATAATATTAGCTTTTTAATTAATATTATTTACAAGAGTATGAAAGGATGATACAGACTTGGCTTATTTGATGTCAGCTGGTAATCGTTTCCACGGTCTAATTGCTTGTGCTGTAAAAGATTTATCGTAGAACTGGGAAGTGTGACTGGGCATTTTAAAGACAGTTTCACTGATGTTATAATGCTCTTAGAATGCCTATCCTGAAGAAACTGGAATTGTTCCTCTAAGTAATTAGGAGTTTAAATACATAAAACATAGTTTTAATAAAATAATTACTTTTATTTATTCATTGCTTTTTGTAGGAACAAACAAAAATCAGAAAGACCTAAGAAACTGGATACACCATTGGCTGCTATGCTGCCTTCAAAGTATGCCAATGTTGATGTAACAGAACTATTCCCTGACTTCAGACCTGATAAGGTATGCTGGGATGTGGTATTTAAAATAAATCTCGTGAAATATAGAAAATGTATATCTGTTTATTAATCCATTTTATTCATAATGACAAAAAATTTGTTTAAACTATGATATGATGCATATAAATAAATAAATAGTAACCTGAGGGGGGGGGGGGGCGCTCCTCTCCGGCGTCGGCTTAATCCGTTATGTCGACGACTTGTAACAGCGTGCGGGAGGAGCTCCCGCCAGGCGTGCATACTGGGCACGGCTGGGGTGGCGCAGACAGTGGTGAGGATCCGGCGACTCAGCCTGGAGGTGGCATTGTACAAGACGGAGGCCCTGATCTTCTATGGGTCCAGTCAAAGGCCACCACCGGGCTTGAGTATCACAATGAGAAGCGTCCGCATCGCCGTCGGGCGGTCCATGAAATTCCTTGGAAAACAACCATTTTGAAAATGAATATTTTTTTTTAATTTAAAAGCAGATCATGTATTTTGATAAGAACCCATAATCAATTGATAATTGTTTTGGATAGGTTCTTCTGTTTTCTCGTCTTTTTGGTCCTGGCAAGTTATCCAGTTTGCCCCAAATATGGCGTGGTGTGAAGAAACGAAGGCGACGCAGACGCAGCGGCAGCGCCGGCAGCGACACTCCCCCACAAACTGTAGAGAATCAGGAACCTGTGTACGCCTCCGATGACGAAGATAAATTGTTAAAGTAGGAAAAGTTACTTATATGTTTTGATTATAGCTTTAATGGTATAGCATTGAATTTGTTAATGTGTATTTTTTATATAGACCAATGGAAGAAAACCAACAGACGAACTCGGAAAATAACTCCGGCGGTGGTGGAGACAAGTCGCAGAAGCCGACGCCGGCTCACTGGCGTTTCGGTCCTGCGCAAGTGTGGTACGACATGCTCAACGTACCCGAGACAGGGGAAGGCTTCGATTATGGATTCAAAAAGGTATGTATTGTCTAAAAGAAATCATTCTTTTTAATTCAATTCACATTTACTTAATACTATGTTGTTTTTCGCGGTCGATCACTCATAAAATGGACATACCTCATTAAATAATCTACGAAATGTTCCATCACTGAATGTAAACACAGTGCCACAAATAGGGAGAGATGGAGAAGTATTGCAACACAACCAACCTAGTAGACGATCCATGACCACATCCACTCCGCCAAGAGTGTGCGACTAAGAAGAAAAAAGTAGTTTTTTTGTTTTAAGTATTTTTACTTAAAACCAAAAACAATTAATATATCTATGCTCTCTTGTTTAATAAATTCATGACTTTCGGGGGTGTTATTGATCCCATCAAAATCTTTTGGGCCCTGATTAGCAAAAAATAAGGGTTTGTTGCAAGATTTGTATCCATCCCAATAATAACTAAAATAAGTCAATTCCTTTGCATTTAATTTTAGATGTAAGCGATGGATATTTATTTTGCCGTATGGAGGCGTCCATTAATTACATGAGGCATTTTTTTAACCCCCCCTCCACCCTGGGTGAGATTTCGTAAGATTTTCCTCAACTCCCCCCCCCCCCAATCTCACATGAAATTCTTCAAAATTTATGTTTAAAATCACAATCATAAAATTAAATATAAAAATTTAGAAAAGATATATTCTAATTCAGTCCATGGAGACTCGTGCACGGCCTCAAGAATGACTACTGAAACCAACATATCCAAGTAATTTTCAATAAAATCATCTGCTCCTTCAGCTTCTCTTTGAATTAGCCACTCTAAGCCGTTGTCGCTTGCGCACAGAAGCTCAATAGCTCGTCTTGTGACAATCCGCGAGGGTCGCAATTTGTGCGTTTGTACAGTACGTGCATGATGGGCATGGGCATTTACGAGCATAAACAAAGCAGTTTAAGAACCTGTCCGTGCGTCGCTGTTATTCGGCTCTTTACGCTGCCACGTTCGTCGAGTCGCACTTGTCGATACAGTTGGTCGATAGCGCTTAAACAATCGAGCGCTACTTTGCTACTCTGCGGGGTTCGGACGAATACGACAAATACTATTGTGTCAGATTTGGCCATATTTTATTCTAGAAATAATTTTTCACGCAATTTTACAGCGTTTTCTGCTAGAAAAAAAATATTACGTGATATTTGCTAAGACCCCCCCCCCCCCTCCCCCACTAGAACACCTCGGGTTGCCTGGAAGTTATCGCTTTAAGTGATAAGGCCGCCCATTGTCATACAGCATTATATTTTTGTATACCTATTTTAGGTTAGTTTTAAGTATCTGTATGCAATAAAGAGTTTTCATTCATTCATTCATTCATTTCACGTAATTAATGGAAGCCCCCTATGACGGGTACTCGAAATTGAATCATAGGTTACCAAGTGTAATTTTTGGACGCATGATCGACTGTTTTATGATGATGAATGACTATCTCAACATTAATGTTTTTAAGTCAAAATATGTTGAACTTGTGAATAACAAGTTTTATTTGTTGTTGCAAAACAGCTTCTATATTCTAATTTGATTGAATAATATCCACAGGCCCCTACACCTGAGCGAGATCCACAAGAAGTGGAAACCTCGAAAAAGCAGCCTGCAGATGATATCGAGAGTTCTGACAGCGGATTTCCCGATGACGCGTTCCTAATGGTGTCGCAGCTGCAATGGGAGGATGATGTCATATGGGATGGCAGTGAAATCAAACACAAGGTACGTTCATACATTTGGTATTAGTATTGCTAATGTAGGCAATGTAAAAGAAGACAACGCTCTTGGTAACAGGTTGACTTGATGCCTGCTGTAATTCATTTGTACATATGTATGTTTTTTTAGTAAAAGCTATGATATGAAGCTATTTGACTGTTTTCTTCTTTAGTATAAATAAATACATTTTTGTTGTTTTTGATTTGCTCTTGTTATCTTTTTATTTGCAATTATTACTGTGAATTAACAACATGCAACATGTGCTGACCCTATATAATATGGGATAAGGGCAGGAGGAAGAAGACTGAATCAACACAGGAATTTTTTTACAAGAAAAGGAATAACGATAATAAATAGTTTTAGGCATATCTATTCCATGTAAGTAATCATGCTTCCTTGCAAAAATAAAAATAGTATTATGGAAAGGTAGTAAACCAAAAAGAAGCACAGTTTATTTCTTCCTGTGACAGTTCACTTTCCAAGTGAGTTTCAGATGCTACTAGGACAAAACGCTAAAAATTTAAAAATAAAACATTATTACATATTTTTTTAGATAAAGCTATCTAAAATTATGTCTTCATTGAACCATAAGTAATCTTTAAGGTAATTAAAAATGTTATAATATTTGAATACTGAATTTATGATAGGTATTAGCTCGCTTGAACAGTAAGAGCAATGCGGCAGGGTGGGTGCCAACTTCTGTGAGTCGTACGGCGCAGCAATTTTCACACCCGCGGCCCCAACCACCGCCACCAATGCAGCCGAAACCAACGTGAGTGTCAAAAATACCACGATTATACATATACATACATACTTTTATTTTTAAAACAGTTCTTTATACTTAAAACGTTAAAACATGTATGGCAGGACAATTTTTTACAAACATACAATTTCATTGATCAGATTAAACTAAGAAGCCTATGTTATTTTGCTTTTGTTATTTTTTCTTTCTATTCGTATGGTGTGGGAGAGCCACAAATAGGAAGGATGATAGGATACCGCATGCTGCGGAGATCTGAATGCTGCTAAGGATGTGTGGTGTTACGAAAATGCATAATATAAGTCATGAGTATATTATGGCAGGGTAGGTTAGAAATTTTCGCTAGCGATTGACGAATTAAAAAGTAAAAGTTTAGTGTAGTATAATAATAATAATAGCCAATATAATGCGTAAGGAAAAATGCTGTGTGACAAGGAAAATGCAAGGATTGAGAGTGAGATGGATACAGAAGAAAGGGTGTACTTACTTAGTAAAGAAATATGGATTTGTTGCGTAAAAGATGACGAAAGGTGTGAATGTTAAGATTATAGCTAACTAGCTGTGCCCGCGACTCCGTCCGCGTGGAATAGTGACTTTGGGTAGCATTTTTTGAATATATGAGGTCAACTTAAATTGGAAATTCAACCTACAAAGTCCAGTCTAAGCTGAACCCTATTTCATATGATTGATAATATAAATCTGAGGTCAACTTAAATTGGATTATAAAATTTCCGAAACTTATCATTTTTAACAAAAACAATTTTTTTGCTAAAATAAAATAGCCTAAGTTACTCTTTGTTACATCAGCTATCTGCCAGTGAAAGTCCCGTCAAAATCGGTGCAGCCATTTCAGAGATTAACCGGAACAAACAGACAGACAGACAGACAAAAATTGTAAAAAATATTGTTTTGGTATATGTACCGTGTATAAGTCCGAATGCACTTAGTAAAAAGCGGTTATTTTAATATTACAAACAGACCCTCCAATTTTATTTATTTGTATAGATAAGAGAGTGGTTGTAGAAAACATGTTTCGACTCCACATAACGTGTGATTAATATAAAAGAAATAAATTTATTTTTAAGATCTAGCCTGTTATGCTATATGATATATGATGCACAGAGAAGAATGTCATGTAATAAGGAAAATGCTGGAAATGCAAGTGCATGGTTACAAAAGCAGGGATCTATCCTATCTTACACAATTGATCCATCTTTTCTTTAGTCTACTAAAGGAAAGATGGATCAATTGTGTAAGAAAGGATATGACAAAATGTGAATGTAGAGATTACGAATAATCGAGGAGAGTGGAAGGAGAACATGTGCCGACCCCACATATGATAGTTTGGTATAAGGACAGAAATGTATATCAGCCTTCACAGTTCCACAGCCGCTTCAGGCTCTGGGAATCAAACAGGAGGACAATCAGCAGACGGTGAAGATAATACTTGGTACAGCATATTCCCTGTTGAAAATGAAGAATTGGTTTATGGGACGTGGGAAGACGAGGTTATCTGGGATGTGGAGAATATGCCCAAAATACCCAAACCCAAAATACTTACCTTGGACCCTAATGATGAAAATATTATTTTGGGAATACCAGATGACGTGGATCCTTCAAAGATAACACGAGGTATACTTATTTCATATAGTTATTAATTTCTTTTTGTATGTCTATTATTTATGGTTATAATACTAATGATTTGCGTGTTCAAAGAAGTATTTTAAAACCTAGTTTTTAATTCTGTGTTAAGCAAAATCAAAATGTTGTGTTTAAATCAGCTGTCTGTGTTTTTATCATATCGCCCCACAGTCCCGCGTCTTACATTTCTGGGGCTTTATTATTATTAGCAGACAGGCTGACGGCCTGCGACGCCAGGGTACCACCAACACACTGCTGTCCGCATAGGGGAACTGGAACCTGGGTCCTTATACCGGTACACTACACAAGGTTATTATGACAACATATTTAGAAACCAGGGGTGATTGTCATCCAGACAGGCTTGGAGCCCTACCACCTAGTTTTGTTGTCTTTTACGGCAGGCTGCCCCCAGTCACTGGGGTTAGTATTATTATTCCGGCCCTGCAAGGAGAGATCTTAAATCCTTAATATCCATGCCACAGAAAATATTGAAATGATATTTTCTGAATTTGCTCGGCCAGTAATCGGACCCGGAGTCTTGTATTCAAGTGGCTCGGAGCCATCGTTCTACTAGAGAGGTTATCTTAAGCTAGCGTGATAATGTAAACCTTTCTCGGGGACACAAAACAGTGGGGTGTAAATTATATGTTTATTGATTTCCTGTTTTACCGACATTTTGTAACCTACAGAAAGGGGTCCAGCTCCGAAAGTGAAAATTCCACATCCACACGTTAAGAAATCAAAGATTTTATTGGGCAAAGCCGGTGTGATTAATGTACTGCAAGAGGATGCACCGCCACCACCCCCAAAATCACCTGACAGGGACCCATTCAACATTTCAAATGATGTGTGAGTTAAATTGTATTATGTACTAATTATTATCACGAAATCCCCAACAGTTATAGTAATAGTTAATTTCTTTTTAAAATTTTTCTGATTGGCCTAAATCTATTTTTTTATAGTAACTTCCTTTTCATATCAACTACTGTCAAATTGTTAGTTATGTTCCGTATACTGTATTGGTTTACAATCTAGATTTACACTTAGTAAACACTGTATCTTTACTAAGACTTCAAGGGAATAATCTGTTTTTAATCTTATCAATAAATATATAATGATGGTGTCTTGATCTTAGATATTACCAGCCGAAATCGCAGAATCCACGTTTGAAAGTGGGTGGAGGTCAGTTGATTCAGCACAGCACGCCAGTGGTGGAGCTGCGCGCGCCCTTCATCCAAACGCACATGGGCCCAGCGAGGCTGAGAGCCTTCCACCGTCCGGCCATGCGGAAGCTCTCCTACGGGCCCTTAGCGGCGTCCGGGCACCATCCCGTCCAGGGTCTGTTTAAGCATATAATGAAGAAAGCTAAGGTACATCATCATAAACAGTAATAGGATTTCCTGCAACCCCCCAATTTAAATTTTGATGAAGGCCTGAAAAGCAACCTTAGCTCATGAACTATTTAAAGATTATTCTCTGGTATTGTTAGATTTCAATTGCATAACGTGAAAGTGACCTAATTTTCTTTGACCACATAGCAACGTGAAGCGGAACGATTAGCTTCGGGCGGAGGGGACGTGTTCTTCATGAGAACCCCCGAGGACCTGAGCGGACGGGACGGGGAGCTCATTCTGGTAGAGTTTTGCGAAGAACACCCGCCCTTAATTAGTCAAGTTGGAATGTGCAGTAAGATCAAGAATTACTACAAACGGACTGCTATTAAGGTACACTTCTTAGTTAATACCCATGAAATGTTTGCGAAAGCCAGTTTCTTTAACTTCTAGATGTAAAGGAGCAAGTCGTATCGTACAATCAAGACAACTTGAGCTCGATTGTTGATGTTATTCAATGAGACTGCTTTTTCTAGAGCAACAACGAAAAAGAAAACAGATGGAATAAATGTGATTGTGATGAACGAAACTGTGATTTTTCCAGGAGTACTGCCGTCTGAGCACTATCCTCGAAACGAAAATCGAATGGTGCCCTTCCTTTGTGGTCTATGAGCTTGTATTTTAGAAGGAAAATTGTTTTCTACAACTTCCCTGGAACAAATGTTAAAAAAATAAAGCCGCCATTGCCACAATAAAACGCCATTGCCGATTTGCCCTCGTCTCCAATTGGGTACATAGATGAAAATATAATACAGTCGCCTTCGCAGTTTAATGATTCTCCCTATCTTCAGTCGGTCCCGCATAGAGGATCGTGACTGGTGCCACGCTGGCAGGTATTTTTAGCTGTTTGGATACCTGGTCCAGCCACCTATTTGTACTGCGTCCTCTTGCCCTCCACCTTCAGTTTCTCCAGGTTACCGGGATTCCTTCGAGCAATATGTCCGAAGTACTTGAGTATTTGGTGCAAGCAGACACTGGAGAGTCGCTGGGACTTTTCTAGAGTAAAAGTTTAATGATTAGTATTTATATTTTTCATTCAAATATTTAATCATCATGCGTTATCCTATAGGACAATGGTCCAAAACCTTTGAAGTACGGCGAAGTGGCGTACGCCCACACGTCGCCGTTCCTCGGCATACTGCCCCCGGGAGCTACGCAACCTGTCGTCGAAAACAATATGTATCGAGCTCCAATATACGAACATTCATTGTCACAGACCGATTTCCTCGTTATTAGGACTAGGTAAGGAATATAACATTTATTCGACCATAGACTTACCTTACAATTTCAATTATATTCCGTATAAAAAAATGGTAAATATACACTTCTCACCAAAAAAATCGAAACACCCCTGAAGTTTGGTTTTGAATGAGTTTAATTTTTTTACTTTTAATTAAAAATATAAATAATGTCAGTTAATTGTGGATATTTTGGTATCATTTAACAAATTTTAATGTTTCGAATTAAAATTAAATTTCTTTAGCTATTGTGGTTTGTTCAACAATGTGTTTTTTTGTATTTTACCGTTCAAGAAGAAATTGCTAAATGTTAGAAACAAAGATGTAAAACAGAAAATGGTAAAAAAGTTTATTCAGTATCTCGCGTTTCCTCCCCGGCCTCTTATCACTGCTGGCATGCAGTTCCTCATGGAACTGATAAGCTTCACAATCTTGTGTTGTAGGATGATATCCTACTCTTCTTGTATAGCTGTTTTAATCTGTTCAAAGCGTCTCTGGAGCAGGATCTCTCGCTCTGACCCGCTCTTCAACTCATTCCATAAGTGTTCTATGGGATTCATATCTGGGCTTCTTGCTGGCCAGTCCATAACCGCAATACCGACTTCGCTCAGGTATTCAATTACAATGCCTGCGGTATGAGCCCTGGCATTGTCCAGCATAAAAATGAAGTCTTCGCAATAAAATGTGCCTAGGGTACCACATGAGTCCAGACACTTCGATGTAACGTGACCCATTTAATAACGGTAACCGAGGTCCAGTTACAAACGCAAGTTCGGTTTTCCTGTCGGCGCTTATGCCTCTCCATCTTGTTTGGACGTGAATCGATGTCTACCAGATCTTGGACGGCGAGTAAACATACTAGTCTCCCGATAACGCTGATATACTCTATTGGCAGCAGAGAGGCTTAGATGCAATCTTGCAGCCCTGCATTGCCCTGCATCCAGAAATGCCACGACTTGGGCGGCTTCTCTGGGTGAGGTATCCATATTTTTTAGCAAAGAATCTTTGGTAGAATGTCACACAGCTTAGTTAACAATCACGCTTAGCTCAGTTACACATTATAACTTATTTTCTGATACACGATATGAATTTACTGTAAAATTATTTAATAAACTTTTGTACTGGGTCCATAACCTAATAAAACGAATAAATTGCTGGTTGAGAATTGACAATTTATTTATTATATTGTGCTTTGGTACACCTATCCTAGTACATATTTTAATTACTAGATGGCGTTAGTATGAAGTAAACTAATATTATTTTGATATCAAAAAACATATTCTAAAGAATCAACACAATCTTTGGTATCTTCATATGATGTGAACCGCTGCTCCGACAGAGCATGTGCCATTGACCGGAACAGATGATAGTCGGACGGCGCAATGTCTGGTGAATACGGCGGGTGGGGTAGTACTTCCCAATCAAGTGTTTTCAAATAGTTTTTCATCGGAACCGCTACATGCGGACGAGCATTATCATGTAGAATAATGATTTTGTCGTGTCTGGAGTAGTATTGAGGGCGTTTTTCCTTCAGAGCTCGGCTCAATCTCATCAATTATGTTCGGTAGAGTTCCAACCTCGTAATACACCGCACTCAGCTGATTCCACCAAATACACAGCATGAATTTTTTTCCATGAATATTCGATTCTGCTGTGGATGTTGATACGTGGCCAAGTAGTTCCCGTGATTTTCTTCCTTTTACATTATCATAATGTATCCACTTTTCATCACCAGTGACGATTCAATGTAAAAACCTTTTTTATGCCTAGCTAGCAGCATTTCACTCATGCATAATCGGCGTTCAACATCTCTCGGCTTAAATTCGCATGGAACCCAATTACCTTGTTTATGAATAATTCCTAAAGATTTTAAATGATGTTAGACTGCTTGCTGAGTAACTTTTAAAGTAAGTGCAAGTTCCTTTTGTGTTTGAGACGTATCTTCCTCTAATTCTGCATCCTCGTAAATTTTTGGGTCTGTTCTGCGATCTTTGTCTGTTACGTCAAAATCATCGTTTTTAAATTTTTGAAACCACTCACGACGTGTTCTCTCACTTAAGGCAGCCTCACTATATGCTTCTGCGAGCAATCGATGCGCATCAGCTGTAGATTTTTTTAAATTAAAGAAGTAAAATATAAGTTCTCGCAAATGACGCTTGACTCAAATTTTTGGATAAAAAAATATATGATGTTAATACGAAGTTAATAATATGATAGGGTTAGGTTGTAATTCCTTTGTTTAGTCGTAATTTTCAAGCCGGTTATCATCTGCGAATTCTTACGTAAGCCTCGTGCCATGCCATCTTTCTCAAAACGACGGAAACTTATTTGTATGCCTAATATTTTTTTTTAATGATATCAATCCTCTTTTTCATTTAAATGTCACCTGAATAATACTTGTTGTAGTGTTTAGATTTTTTTGATGAGAAGTATTATTTTTTTTTTTTAATAATAATAATAATTTATTCAACAACAACAAAATATTGACAATATAAAATACAACATCAATTACAAGTTACAATTAATTAAGATAATAATAGCAATAGTACTTTAAATTAAATTAATTAAAATTAAATTAAACATTATGACGGTGAAACTTAAATACTCCAAACTTAAATAAAATGATTAAAAGTAGATAAAATAAAATAATTGATTCCACTTGCTCCAGAACTAGATCTATCTGTATCTCTGGGGCAAGTTTATTCTCCCATTTTTAATTCTAATTCTATTTCTTAAACTAATTCTGCATAAATGAATATTATATATTTTACAACGTTAGTTATTATGCGCGAGTGTGAGGAAGTGTTTGTGCGTGCACGTGTGTGTGTGTGTGTGTGTGTTTGTGGTTATTATGGTTCTATACTTTGCCTCCTAGAGATAAAATTACCCTGCGATAGCTTTCTAAAACACTGATGAATCTCATTGCATTCAGTCTTCTTGTTATGGTAATGCTACGAGAATAAAAAACCCTCACTATTAGTCCGACTTGAATAAATCCTTAATAGACATTGCTTTTCAGACAAGCATACTACATTCGTGAAATTGATGCCCTATATGTAGCTGGTCAAGAGTGTCCTCTTTATGAAGTACCAGGACCTAACTCAAAAAGGGCTAACAATTTTGTACGCGATTTCTTACAGGTAACACTACAAACAAAAAAAACTTATTTTAGTAAATATTTTTTTTTATTGTTGTAGGATAGCAGACAGGCTGACGGCCCACTTGGAAATTAGCAGTTACCGTCGCCTATGGGTGTTTGCACTGGCAAGTGGCATCGCAAACGCTGCTGTCCCATAAAAGTTACAATTGGGTAACTGATGCCGGAACACAACACAGAGTTATTATGGTGGCATATTTAAGACTAAAGGTGGTCGGCATCCAGACGGGCTAGGGTGGGTTGTTTTGTCGCCTTATACGTTAGGCCGACCCTGGTCGCAGAGGTCAGTATTCTTTCCGCCCCTGCATGTATCAGCTACTACTAAAGGTGGTCGCCATCTAAACGGGCCTGGGGCCCTACCACGTAGCTAGTAGCTAGGGTGGGGTGTTTTGTCTTCTTTTAGGACAGGAATTAATTCCCATTTGACTGTTTCATCGTTGTCGCCTAAACGTCATCCATTTGCTGTATGACTTTAAATTTAAGCCAATCGTCTCCCACCCGAACCCCGGCCATTGGTAGTCTTGCGTGGTAAATTGGGGGGGGTAGTGGGGTACTGGCGCCCGACACTACGTTTATCGAAACGCGGTTTTCAGTCCAGACCTCGTTTGCTCCATCGTTCGTTACAACGGGTTCTACCACGATCGTGGTGATGCGACTAAAACTACCATAATTCTATATAAATTATATATAAAGTTATAATTTTAATACATTCAACGATAGATTATTTTCAGAGATGTTCTTCATTTACTATGTTTATAACTGAGCATTAGTAAATTAAATTAAGAACACAGCAAAATATTAGAAACAAATTTGTTATCTTTAGGTATATATCTATCGGTTGTTTTGGAAATCACGCGACAGACCGCGGCGCATCAAAATGGATGACATCAAACGCGCCTTCCCTTCACATTCAGAGAGTTCGATAAGAAAACGACTTAAATTGTGTGCCGATTTCAAACGTACTGGCTTGGATTCTAACTGGTGAGAATAAAAATAATATTACAAAATATTATTCTATATACACATTCACCGAGAACAGAAAAAAAATATTTTGTGAAATTGTATGTTTACTTCACTTCTATATATGATAACTTTATTAATAATTTATTTTTTACTGGGAGCAGCGAACAGGCTGACGGCTTAATAGAAACTATCGTCGCCTATATGTTTGCGACGCTAGGGGCACTGCGAACACGTTGCTGTTTGCATAAGGGTACTGGAACCTGGTTCACTAATGCCGGAAAACAACACATAGTTATTATGACAGCATACTTATAGACCAGGGGTGATTGCCATCTAGACGGGCTTGGGGCCCAACAACTTAGCTAGGATTGTTTTGCGGCCTTTTACGACATATCGGCCCCGGCCGCAGGTATTCTTACTTCGCTATGGAGAAAATCATCTGAATAATCTAGATGGTCATGAAAAGTTTGAACTAATTTTTTTATTTTATTGTTTGTTGAGTCGAGAGTTATTCTTTCTCATCCATATGTAAATGTAAGTTGTGTTCTGAATTTGAAGGTGGGTTATTAAACCTGATTTCCGCCTACCCTCCGAGGAGGAGATCCGTGCAATGGTATCCCCCGAACAATGCTGTGCATACTTCAGCATGGCTGCTGCCGAGCAAAGGTTGAAAGACGCTGGATATGGTGAAAAGTTCATTTTCACACCACAGGAAGATGATGACGAGGAAATGCAGTTGAAGATGGATGATGAGGTTAGGATACTTTCACAGTCTGTGGTGAAATTGTGTATCAAGCGCATCACCCAGTAGAATTGCTACTCTAGCGCAGTCATAATTTCTATTAGAACTTTATCTCCATCAGCTAAGGTGGAAAGTTCTTTTTACTGATTATTATTATTCTTAGGGCTAGCGCGCAATGCGGCAGTAACCGGTGCGGTGGGCTCCCGCAATCATTTGTGATGTATGAACTACAGTGATGGTGTGCGCACTACGGTTGTTTAGCAGCATGCGGCTAAAAAATCTGTGACTTGCTACAGAATTTTTGCGGTTGTGCGCCGCACGGTTATTTTGCATCCTTAGTACTTGTACCTAGCTTCGCGCACTGCGGCGGAGCAACCGCATCGCGCGGCACTCAGTAGCGCCCGAGCCACCAAACTCGTATCCTTGTTGTAAAATTTGTGACCAACAATTCTTATCAAATTGTCAAAGGTTTTGATGATTCTGTAGTAACATAAAAACTTTTTTGGAAACATTTGCAAATCATTGTATCTCACAACGAAAAAACCCTTCATTTGTTTGGTTGCCTTTAGTGGATGGACCCAATACTGCTTCTGTTTCCGTTTTCTTGCCAATATCAATAAAATGCAAATTTGGAGCCTGGATTCGTAGTCCATGCTGGCGACCTTCCGCTACGAAAGCTGTGATACAAATGGAAAACTTTCGGTTATTTAGCCGTAGTGCGCGCGCCAAATTTCAATGCTCCGGTTCTACAGCCGCAACCGCAACACACCGGACCGCAATGCGCGCGTAGTCTTTACACACAATACAAGTATCACGAAGAGATGTCAATTTGGTACACTCCGTTATCAACTGGCTTCTTCTGAGATAGCAGAAAATTCATACGTGTTTATCAAATCTGCATTTATCTCTAATACACTACGCTGTGTGACTAATGAGAAGAATTAGGGTCACTCAAACTTGATCATGAAACGTCTCGAATTGATACTAAATTTGACTTCTGCTAGCTCACAGAGAGCATAATCAGACCTCCTCCGTTAAGGATTTTTAGAGTGGTTTTGAAGATTGTCCGTAGGAAACTAAACTTCGTACCACAATAAAAAGCTTCAGGAGACTAATATGCAATAATAAATGATTACCGCTAGGCTCCTGTTCTGTACTGATGTCATGAGTTAATCTTATTACAGATAAAAGTAGCTCCGTGGAATACAACACGTGCATACATACAAGCGATGCGGGGTAAATGTCTCCTTCAGTTGACGGGTCCAGCTGATCCCACGGGCTGTGGGGAGGGATTCTCCTATGTTAGGGTGCCAAACAAACCCACCCAACAGCCGAACGAAGAGCAACAGCCGAAACGGACAGTCACTGGAACGGATGCAGACTTGCGAAGGCTCAGTTTGAATAATGCGAAGGCGTTGCTCAGGAAGTTCGGCGTTCCCGAAGAAGAGGTAATATTAAACTGAATGTGTTTTTATTAATAAAATGCCAATAATAGCAATTAAAAATAAACAATCATAAGTATTTAATACTTTACTATTACTGAAGTGAAGTTAATTATCCAAAACGAAAAAGCGACACCAAAAAGAGACAAACAAATTGATAACTACGATTTAGACTTCGAGAGAATGAGATAGAATACTTGTAGTATTATACAACACACACACACAGTGTTTCTTATAATCTTTGTCTCCTCTTTGTTTGCGCTTTTACAGCTTTTGTACACATATATAAAATGAAATCTACTTTTTTGAAGTGCCACTTCTGCCGTATGTGAATTCTAATAACACACAATATTTTTCTTTTGTGTAATTATAATAGGAATCAGGAAGAAAGTTCAGTTAAAATGAGTCCAATCAAAACATTTATTCTCTTAAACTGTTTTTACCTATAGTAGAGTTATTATCTAGTGGAGCATACTTGTCAATATAATATAAAATACTGCAGAAAAACCTGATTGATTCGTAGATTAAAAAACTATCCCGTTGGGAAGTAATTGATGTCGTCCGAACATTGTCTACTGAGAAGGCAAAGGCCGGCGAAGAGGGCATGACTAAGTTTTCAAGAGGGAATAGATTTTCGATCGCCGAACATCAAGAGAGGTAACAACTATATTTCTATTCCTTGATATGTAAGATTCTAGTTATGTACATATAACTTTTTACATAGGTCTTGTATGGTCGTGAAGTTAGCACTACATGCACAATGTCTTCCTAGACCATAAGAACAAAATTATTTTGATATAACTTTTCACTAGATATAAAGAAGAATGCCAACGCATTTTCGAACTGCAGAACCGCGTCCTTCAAAGCACAGAAGTGTTGAGTACAGACGAAGCAGAGAGTTCGGTCAGCGAGGAGTCCGATTTAGAGGAAATGGGAAAAAACCTTGAAAATATGCTGGCTAACAAGAAAACCACAGAACAGGTGATTACAGTATTTTTTTGGAAATTTAGTATTTATAAATAGAAAGTCTGGAAGAGATAGCTTATTAGCGATAAGACCGCCGATTGCCGACAAATTTAATGTTGCTGTGTTATTGTTATATGTGTTTGCCAACTAATAGTTTTGTACGGCCGTTCAAAGTCGATCACTTACTTTTTATTTTATTGTATCGAATAGTATTATGTACATGTTTAATTATTATTTTTTGTTTCGGAATGATGGCTAGTTAATTTCTGTAATTTTATAAGTATAATACCATAGAAATTGTATTCGCCATGTGTTAACGCCGTTTGGCTATAATGGGTCTAGGTGAGGATGCTATATCCTATCTCTTTTCCTCTTAACTATTATCCGGTCCCCGTCCTTGTCAAATGTAGTGCGACCAATTTAAAAAGCATTATAACGTCGATGGCCGAACGGTGATTGTCGGTTCCGTCTTATTTTTAATATAAACTGAATAATTTAGTAATAATCGGGTGTAAAGTGGTGTATAGGTGTGTTTGATTACTCCTACGAGTGGAATATTAGTGGGCCCACGCGAAAATAAGGACGAGTAACGAGAAGTGTGAGTACCCTTAAATATTCATTTCCCTTCTATAGCTCTTCACCTAGGAAGACCCAACACCAGCGCGAACACCATGTACATTTTAGTCTATGTACATGTTTCTATTTAATAATGTAATGAAAATAATTTCCTCCTACGACACCTCAGTGAATGCTTAATTTGTCTGTCTTTGCAGTTGTCTATGGAGAGGGAAGAGGCAGAACGGGCTGAATTGCGAAAGATGATTTTGGGCCAAACGGAGAAAAAACCGCAAATCAATCAAAATGACCAACAGCAAACCTCTAATCAAGGTAACCTTAATTCAATTTATAAAACATTATTACGCAAAAATTACATATCCATAACAATGCGGGTTGCTTGTATCTCAGTCTTAATCTCATCTCCTCAGCCCAATAACTAATCGTATCATCATCAGCCTAAAGAAGTCAATAAATGTAATAGACCTGTCTTAAGACAATCATATTACTCGATCTTTGACTTGCTGCTTGTATTTCCCACCTGCCGCTTATCGCAAATTCCCCCCCCCCCCCTTCGTCATTTTCTTGGAAGGCTTTATGGTTGCGAAAATTCTAGAATAAATTTAATCTATCGGTTCTAAGTGATCTACACGACCAGCCCATTCACCTTCTTTTTTTTTACAACATTGCGTTACCACAGAGATACTGAGCTATCCTTGCTCTACCATGGCTCATTGAGCGACTTCAAATTGATGAATCATTCCTACCTAATAGTATATATTAAGTAGGACCGGTTTCTTAGCTTCGTAAGTCTATTGGAAACTGCTGCTGCATTTGGAAATAAGTCTAAAATCGTTAATATGAATGTCAGGTCGCGTACTTCGCATAGTCCGCACGTTCCGCAACGCGTCAGGACAACGATACACACGTGTGGAGTTAGTGCGAAAGTCAGCAGTTATCGAGGCTTATACTAAGATCCGTGCCACCAAAGACGAGGCATTTATCAGGCAGTTCGCGACAATGGACGAGACGCAGAAGGAGGAGATGAAGCGCGAGAAACGAAGGATACAGGTATGAGAGTTCGCGACAAAGCTTCATGTTGTAAAATTTGGAATTAGGTATACTAGGGACGCGGAGCAGGAAGAATTTCGTACAATGACCTCTTTACCTACTGACAGTGGTCACAAACATTTTTATATTAAGTGCGCTTTACATAAAATATTTGAAGGAGAAAAAAATTGACTAAATTATTAAATAAATTATTATTATTATAATAAATTATTTATTTAGATTTTATATTATAACAGTTATAAAAACCGAGTTAAAATTACTACGAGGCATGCCTTTTAAGTTTTGTCGTTTGAAGAAAAAAACACAACTAAAACCTTATAGTACTTTTTATTGTTTTTCAAAGTATTCACCACGTCGCTTAATACACTTTTCCATTCGCTCAAACCAGTTATTATATATTCCACTCTAAAGTCGGTGTTCAAAATTGCTTTACAATTTTTACAATCCCCGAGGACGGCGGTCATTGCCCTGTGCGAGCGAGGACTCATATTTACGCGGGAGTGACAGCGACAGGTTATTACCTGTGATTGTACGAAATTCTTCCTGCTCTGCGTCCATAGTATATTAGAGGACGCTATTGTAATAAAACCAGCTCCATTTGCTTACTCGTGTAAAAACAAAATGAGCTGAGGCCTAGTTACAGTTACGATTAAGGCATTATGCCTTTGGATAAGAAGAAGTTTTATCCATGCAGGAGCAGAGAAAGAATACTAACCTCTGCGGCCGGGGTCGGCCTGTCGTAAAAGGCGACAAAACAACCCACCTTAGCTACGTGGTAGCGCCACAAGCCCGTCTGGATGGCGACCACATAATAACCTTGTGTTGTGTTAAAGTTCCTGTACCCTTATGGGACAGCAGCGTGTTCGCGATGTCACTGGCGTTGCAAACACCCACAGGCGACGGTAACTGCTAAATTCTAAGCGGGCCGTCAGCCTGTTTGCTGTCCTACAGCAATAAAAAAGAAGAAGTTCGATTTGATTTGCTATTTATATAACATTTTTTGTAGCTGAACAGCTGACAGATAGATGTCTACTTAATTTTAAGGAGTTACCGTCGCCTATGGCTGCAACTGGAACCTTACTTTAGTTTACTTATGTCGGAGCACAAGGCAACATCATTATGGCGACGTATTGAGAAACCAGGAGAGGTTGCCATTCAGACGGGCTCGGAGCCCTACCACCTAGCCAACACTACGTCATCACAATCACAACACAGTATATTTTTAATTATAGGAACAATTAAGGCGCATCAAGCGCAATCAAGAGAGGGAAAGATTGGCTGGAAATGTTACAGTTCCTGCGACATTCCCTACTGAAAGTAAGTACAAATTTTTTTCTAGCTTCTCTAATTAATTTTATTAATATTATATCGTGTGGCAGTGTTCAATAGAAGAAGTGATAAACTTCTTTTGAGCGTTAACACACTTCAGAAATATATGTCATACTATCGGGCCTCAAGATTAGACTGTATTAGCGCGTGTAAAATCAATTTAAGCGAAATGTCCTCGCTTATACAGGCTATTTTGGCACATAAAACACAAACGACTAGCACCAGTTTCGCCTTGTGAAAGTGCTCTACAACCTCCGTGGATTCCAAAATGAAAGTTTTCTATGCTATCGAAATTAAGTTACTGTTCTATCTAAAAGCATAATAAAATTTGGCGTAAGGTATTACACAAGGACATTGTTTGTCTTTCGGTTCATAATCGACAATGATGGAATGCGTTAAATTTATTCAGCTATGGGAAATAGAAAGCCGCTAATGTACAGGAAGTATAATATACATAATTGGTATAGGTATGAATTTGTCTTCAACGCCGGATATGGGCTCTCCATCTCAAGGCTTAATACCCCTGGGTCAAATAAAACAGGAGCCAGATCTGCACACGCCATCTAGGAGACGCGCGAAGTTGAAGCCAGATCTAAAACTGAAGGTATTTATGATTTTAGTCATCATTAGCTTGATCTTGTCCCAGTCATTTAGGGCCGGCGCAAAATGTTTTATATTTATCATTAATTTTATTATTTATGCTAAGTATAATATCTGTTCAGTATAATAGGACTTAATACATGTTGTAAGCGCTTGGTATTCTATTCCCGAGGTGTCGGGCATTCTAACTATGGCATGCACGTATTCTGTAAAAAAACTATTGCCACCTAACATGCACACCTTATTATCCTTGCGGGGGCGGAGAAATAATACTGACCTCTGCGGCCGGGGTCGGCCTGTCGTAAAAGGCGACAAAACATCCCACCCTAGCTACGTAGATACGCCTCAAGCCCGTCTGGATGGCGACCACCTTTTGGTCTTAAGTATGCCGCCATAATAAGTGTGTTGTGCATTAGTGACCCAAATTCCTGTACCCTTATGGGACAACAGCGTGTTCGCGATGCCACTGGCGCACAGTGTGCCGCGTAGAACATGCTAGGTGGACAAAATTATTTTATGTTATATAAAGATGCTTTTACATAGAGGTAGTCATAGGAGTGCGAGACGTACTCTTTTAAAGAGTACATGTACTCTTTTTTAGAAATGTACTCTTTTGATTTGAAAAAATGTACTCTTTTGTACTCTTTTTTGAATGGATAAAAACGTTTTTTTTAATTAGATAAATATATTTAAAATACTCAAATACATATACTCAAATACTCATTTATTGATATAGAAAAATTTATAAGTCAATGTTTACAAGCTTTAGTAAGTTTACAAGGTTTAGTAGCTTAACGTAATAATCATCATCAGAGTCTTCTGATGAGTCGTTTACTATATAATCGTCATCATTTTGTGGCATTGTGCTACAATATAATGACGATTCCAGTCTTGACTCTTCTATGCTAGGGCTTACAATTAACTTTAATACATCCTCCTCTGCAGGGTAACAGGCCTGTTTAGACTTTTTTAAACTAAAATATGACGGAAACACATGCCCCGCTCATGGACCATTTTCTAGTTTGTTTGTAAGAATGCGTTGTTGACTTAGAATCTATATAGTAAGCTAAAGCTTCGTCACTACTTAATTGCCTAGGATTAACGGAACTGTTATTTTTAGACTTCATAATATTATCTGGGCTCTCACTAATGTCTCTAATCACGTTGGCAATTTTCTTTTGCCCCGCTGAACGCACAGCAATTTCGGCAGCAGTCACCAATTCACTGGCACTTCAAGATTCTACGAGATCCACGACGCGACGTTTCTTCGTCTTAAACGACGATTCCTCGAAATCTTTGCGAGGTCTTCCTGCAGGAGTCACAGCCTCACTTGATGTTGAAGGTTGTGGCGCAAAAGAACTCGCAGTAAACTGTATGTCTGCTTCATCCAACGATGTCTTATTTTTAATTAAAAAACGCTCCTTCGACTTTCCTGAAGCCAGCCATTTCGCACCTATCTTATTAGGCAAGTTGGATATCTTCAACTTTAATTCTTTTTGACTGCTTTCAGTAATGTCACCAAAGTGAAATTTTGAAGAAATATAGTCATATACACGCGAGTTTTTTTCATTCTTCGTGTGTTTCAACCACTCCTCAAAAAAGGCTACCCTTGAAAAAGAGTAAACGTGTTCTGAAAAAAAAAGAAAAAAAACATGTTGTACTGAAGTGTGCTAAACAATGTGTGTATTTTTACGAAGAACAAAGTTATTTCTACGTAATATGTGAAAACTAGCCCGGATAGAGGTGAATGTCTGTATATTCTGAACTATCAAAGTTTTTCTTTTTATAAAAAAACAAGCAAATATGTATACTTTATTTAAAAAAATACTAAAAATTCAAATTAATAGATTCTGATAAAAAAAAATACATTACAAAATAGTACTTACCCTCAGTATTAATATCCATCACAAAAACTTTCACAATATTACAATATGCCACTATGAGATGTTCACGAAAGTGTCGCTAAATTGTAACTGATTGATTGAAAGAATTGCATTAAAGTCATTACCTGACTTCTGACTCTTATAACTCACCATTTGCGAATTTGACAAACAACCTTTTTTCGGAATTCGGGGTTTGGGGGTGTTGTTTACGTTTTGCAAATAAGATTTCCTGAAAATGATAACATGAATTTTGTCCACCTAGCATGTTCTAGGCGAAACACTGTGTGGCGTTGTAAATACCCATAGGCGACGGTAACTGCAAAATTCTATGTGGTCCGCCAGCCTGTCTGCTGACGTACAGCAATATAAAAAAAATTATGTACCGACTGGGAAGAAAAATATCTGCAAAAGCTGCATACCGAGTTCATTATAATAATGGTATGTCTAACCCGCCCATTTGCTTTAGTCGAGCATAAAGGAAAGTGTCCGTTCTCTAAGGGGAGGCCGTTGAGGTCGGCAGTTGTTTGTCTTCATTGCCATGGCATAGGAAATGAGATGATTTTATTATCTGTGACTTATAGTGCGGTGCTTGTGGGCAAGTGGGGCACATGCGCACTAACAAGGCGTGCCCGCTGTACACCGGCAGCGGCGGAGGCGCGCCCTCGCCGCCCGACACCGACAACGAGCCCGCGCCCCTCGACCCTGATGACGACGAGATGGGTTTCGTAGACGGCACCAAGCTCACACTCTCTTCTAAACTCATTAAGGTAATCAAGTCACTATCTTTTGTTTTCATGTTTTAGTGTGAATTTACACCATTAAACAGAATACCACAACTTTCAGGACGTTTGTTTTGTTGTATTTTAACTGTACATATTGTAAAAAATAAAAATTAATAAGAACGTGAATTTAAATAAACTGCATTAAATAATATCGAAACATATAAATATAATAAATAAATATATTGAGACATTTCACTCAACGCCATCTAGTCCCAAACTAATTTGCATAGCACTTGTATTATGGGTACTAGATGACTGATATACTACATATATACTTTTTGTAGATAAATACATAATATATATAAACACCCAGACGCTGGACGAGAATCGAACCCGTGACCTATAGAAGAACTGTCTATAATTATTGAAAAACTTTGAAAAAATGATCAATATAAAATGTATGAAATTTCCGCTCTAGCAATCTGCGGAAGACTTAAAGCGTCGCGGTCGTAGAGATTCGCGTGGCTCCGGACGGCGATCGCGACGGGGCACCGGAGGGGACTCCTGTGACTATTTGGTCAAGAGGCCGGCAGAGAGGCGAAGGACTGACCCTTTGGTTACGTTGTCGTCTCTTCTCGAAGATGTATGGAACCACATGAGGCATTTGCCGGATGTACAGCCGTTCTTGTTCCCCGTCAATCCTAAGGTGAGTGTAGTATTCTATAGGTCAGCTTTATAATTGTATCATTATATTATAGTATTGTATAGCCCAGCGGCGGAACTAAAACTGGATCTTTACAAAACTTATTAAGTAGAAAATGGATCACAGAGTAAGTAGTCTTAATTTGTTTCAGATTGATTAATTTTGTAAAAGCATCGAATAATATATTACAGGTTTTAATTTTATTTAGCCTGATAAATTATAGGATGGGTTGATGAACCCAAGTTAGTTATTTAGTTCAATGGATAAACAACGAACCTAATGAGATGTAAGGCGTAAATAACATTTCTGAGATTAAACGTCGATTAGTTTGGTTTCGTATATTATCTCTTTCACATGCCATCTGTTTCACGTCTGTCATTAATTATTTTGTTTAGAACGATACTACTAAGGTGACACTAGTTGGTTGTCATCATCTACCGGGTGTACAATTTTTATGAATGATTAAAGGGTATTTCATATTTATAATTTAATAATCCTTATGTTCTGTGACAGAATATAATAACATAAAACAAAACATAATTGACTTATTTTTTTCTTTAGTACCTATTGACTATATTAAAGTTTAGAAACTAGAGTTTTTGGTTGCGTTCTGTTCAATGCATATGTTTGAGATACGTTTTTTTTACAGCTTGTGGCTGACTATTATCGCATCATATCAAGGCCGATGGACCTACAGACGATTCGTGACAATTTGAGGCAGAAACACTATCAAAGCAGGGAGGAGTTCCTCGCTGACGTCAACCAGATAGTCGAAAATAGCACCCTCTATAATGGTAAGCTTGATATTAATTACTAAAGTAAAAATTACCTGTTGTTTACAATTTATTGCACCTTCAGATATTATCTTGTAACGAGCCTTGTATATCGGGTGGCGTGCTCATGTACATTTTTTATACCACACTTCGGTTTTTGAAATCTTTCCAGGCAGGGGCAGAGAAAGAATACTGATCTCTGCGGCTGGGTGTTTGCAACGCAGGGTACAGGAATTTGGGTCACCAATACCGGAACACAACACAAAGTTATTATGGCGACATACTTAAGACCAAAGGTGGTCGCTATTCAGGTGGGCTTGGGGCCCTACCCCGTAGCTAGGGTGGATTGTTTTGTCGCCTTTCACGACAGGCCACAGAGGTGAATATTCTCTCCGCCCCTGCAAGGATTAAAAATCTAGCATAAATCTATTGTATTTTCCACAATTTTATATCACGGGAGTATTAATCACTAAGCAAAAGCCCAAGTGAGTGACTCTTTTAAAGGCGTTTTAGGCATGGGCTGCATTTAATATCAAAGTATACCTAATAATAACCTAAAACGTCCACACTAATAAGTTTACGCACTCGCTCAGGTCCAACGAGTGCGTTAACTGGGGCAGCTCAGCGAATGTTGCAAAGATGCGTTGAAAAATTGGCTGAAAAAGAGGAACAACTCATGAAGCTGGAAAAGCAAATTAATCCACTACTTGACGACAATGATCAGGTATGATTTTAAAGGTTGCACAGTTTTGTAAAACGAAGGCATCTTTTATTTATGATGATTGTTTACTCTGTACACTATACAATTATTATTTGAATATTTATGAAGAAGTAACTAGCCAAAAGCATGTTTGAAATTTTGCATCTTATTAAAAAAATACTTATGGGAAAATTAATGTCACTGTTCTAATGTTCTAAAAACCGTGGGGTGCCCGATATCAAATGTTATAAATTTTTTTATTAGTTTTATTCCAAAATGCAGTTCGTTTACAAATATTGTACAAAGCAAATACAAATATTGTTGACGACCTCGGTGGCGTAACGGATAACGCACGTCGGTACGCTCGCGGAGGTCACGGGTTCGATTCCCGTCTCGCGTCTGGGTGTTTCTGTATAATATGTATTTATTTACAAAAAAAAAAGTATATAAGTAGTATATCAGTTGTCTAGGGCCCATAACACAAGTGCTACTTAGTTTGGGACTAGATGACGCTGTGTGAATTGTCACAAAATATTTATTTATTTATTAAAGCACCCCACGATTTAAAACAGTTATATTAAGAATTGTTTTTTACTTTTTAGTTGGATTAGGTATAAAAGCGTGTTGTTTAGTTTTTTAAATATAATTTATTTTTACCTTCTTAGTTCGATTAACTAAATATTTTAAACTATAATTTATTTATGGTCAATTCCCAACGGTATATGTTTTTATTCATTTAACGCCATATTCCGGCAGTTTTATTAATTATTCGCCATCTTCAGGCACAAGGAAAAGAAAGCGTTAATCCTGATGATCCTGAAGTGGACTATGGGACAAAATTATTAAATTTTTGTATTGTCATCAGGTCTCGATAAGGGTGCAAAATTTTTTTTTTTTTGTAAAAATCGAGTCCGAAAATTTCGTTACATAGATACATATAGGCCAAGTTAATAAAAGTGTGGTAATAATTAAAACAGGTTGCATTGTCATTCATTTTGGAGAATCTGTTAACAACGAAACTAAAGATCATGCCCGAAGCATGGCCATTCTTGAAGCCAGTCAACAAAAAGCAGGTGAAGGACTACTACAATGTAATCAAAAAACCCATAGACATGGAGACTATGGGAAAGAAAATTCAAGGTATGGTATAATTCTGATATGTGATTGGTATCTGAATTCTTTACCAATAAGCCTTCCTGACTTTGAATTCTTAACCTTTTTTTTATTGCCAGCCCACAAATACCACAGTCGAGATGAATTCCTCCGCGATATTCAGCTATTGGTTGATAATTGTCGTGCCTACAATGGTCCCAACTCGCAGTTCACACGACAGGCTGAAGCTATACTTAAAGTCACTCAGGAATCTCTAGAACAGGTAATCTTGCACAATATTTTCGTCCCGAATTCAATATTGATTTCATCGCAATTTTTTTTGTTTGGTGAGTTATTTTATTTGCTGGTACGTATTATGTGGTGTGATGTAATATTGAGGGCGTTCACGTAACACTTCTATTTGATTACCGTAGCATAGTCATCATCATGGATCAATGCTCCTTTTTTATTGTGCTAGTACCGGATATTTCTTATTGTTTTATCCAATATTTTAAATCAAATCGTCCTTATTTGCAGAAATACATATTTCTAAGTTGTCATAATTATTATTTGTAACATATTTCTTGTCCGCATTTTTATAGAATATTATTTATTACAAAATTAGTTTTTAAGCAAGCCAAGCGATATTGGCGATTTTTAAGCCATATTGGCTGACTTAAACTTACAGGTGTAGAAACATAGACAGATGTATATATTTATTATTTATGGAGTAAGAACACATACTTTACATGTTTGTATTTTTATGCTTATTTTTACCAATATAGTATAGTTTAATTAAAGTGTCATTGCCATGTACTGAATAAAAACTAGTTGAGGTAGAAATTTATAGGCTAAACTAATTTTTTATATTTGCTTGTTCTCTTCTTAATATTTATTAATGTATATATTTCACGGTAGTTCGGCGAGCACGTGAGCCAGCTGGAAGTGAACATCGCTCGCGTACAGCAGAAAATGCTCGAGGACGCGGAACACTCTGACGCCGAGACGGACGAGCCCCAGCACCCGTCTATGTCCGACGAGAAGCGTGGTCGCGGCAGGCCCAGGAAGCACAAGCCGTCCAGCTCTGCTTCTATTGACGGTACTCCACACACTACTTCCTGCCCTTATGCCAAACTATGTTGGGTCTGCACAACATGTACTCTCCTTCCATTCTCCTCTATTAGTCGTTATCTGAACTCCCAAACCTTTTTGCCATATCATCTTTTACGCTATTCGTCCATATTTTCTTTGTTCTACCTCTCCTTTTGTATCCATCCATTCTCATTTCTAGCATTTTCCTTGTTACATGAAATTCTTCTCTTTGCATTATATGACGTTAAACAACGAATGCAATGTCCTTACATTCTTTTATTAGTTGTACTTTTTATTAATGAGCCGAAAAGGAGACAACCGGCTAGTTCGGATTCATATCTCTATCTTTGTTACACATTGCCGAACGCTTATCGTGCGATAGAGACATCGCTCTACAAAGCCGAAACAACCCGATCGCTATAACCTGGCGTGCGATGAAAACCGTTTAATATTCAGTCATTCTCGATCCAAGTGTTGATTGAAATGTAATACGTTTTGTAGGAGGACCACCAAAGAAGCGCGGAAGACCAAAAAAAGATCAAAACAGTTTGGAAGAAGGTAAGATTTATCATTGTCTTTGTCATAGACAAGATAATTTATTCCAATTCAATATTTGTCGTCTTTTTTTCTTCAAAATATTGTTACCGTTATTTTAGGTTACTATTTCTCGACAAACTCTTGGCTGCTGGTTAAATTTAATTACTTATTAAAAATGTTTCTTCATAGTTTCAAATAAAACTTTAAAATAGTAGCCCCGGGATCTGGTATTGCTTATTGTCAGGTCATAAAATTGGCGATTTTAACTCACTACCCTCCTGTGACACGCCCTTTTCTTGAACAGAAAAGGTTGACTTCTTTTTTTTTTTTTTTTTTTTTTTTTTTTTTTTTTTTTTTTTTTTTTTTTACGGGGTGGGGAAATCCTCATGGACTACCTCCGCCTGGGGAAAGGCGGAGGGGCATGCCGGACTCCTACCGGCTAAAACCACCACCCCGGTGTCTCCTCACACGTGCGCGCGGGGCCGCGGGAATCCAGATTCTTCCGCAGCCCCACACTAGTGCTGGCCCGGTCTGTCCGGGCCTCGTCTCCTGCACGGGGTAGTGAGGTGTTTAACTACCCCGTGCATCGCCTCAGAGGCGCGCGCCGACACCCGCACGCGCCTCCGCCTCGGGTCCATCGAATAGGGGGCGGGGACTTCCCCAAGTCCCTCGCCCCTGGACCCATTCATGGGGGCCGGAAAAGGGCATTATCCGCCCTTCCCCTGCGCCCGGTGCGCCTTCTGCGGCCGGGGAAGGGAGTCGAGATCTCCCTCTCCCGTTCCGCAGTTTCCTTCTGCGACATCACGTCCTCGCAGAAGGACACCACTGCGTCCCACGACTCTGCGCTACCGACCATCCTCCGCACTACGGCCGGCAGCGACAGATCTCCTCCTACTTCATTTGTAAGGACACGGCGCTGCTCCTCCCAAGCTACACACTCGGCGAGTGTGTGTTGCGCCGTGTCCTCCCCGCCGTGGACGCAGTGATGGCACCGAGCGTCCGGCTCCCTGTCTATGCGGCACAGGTACTTGCCGAAGCAGCCGTGCCCCGACAGCACCTGCGTCACCCTAAACGACAGGGAGCCGTGCCTTCTCCCGAGCCAGTCGTCGAGTACTGGCCGGATCGCCTCGACGGTAGCGAGGCCGGCGGTAGGGCGCAGAAGCCTTTGCCGCCATTCCGCCACCAAGACCTGACGGAGCTCCTCTCGGCGCAGCGCGATCTGGCGCTGCGCCGGCCTCGAGCCCCGTGCCCGCTCTTCCTCGCGCCATCGATATAATGACGCGAGTACTTTCGCCTCTAGGTCCCAGGGCGGGGATCCGGCCAGGACGCAAGCCGCCTCGTAGGAAATCGTGCGATACCCGCGGACGACTCTGACGGCCATCACCCTCTGCGGCTTGCGCAGAATGGCGAGAGTGCTGGCCGTCATGTCCAACGCCCAAACAGGGGCCCCGTACAGGGCCATGGACCGCACGATTCCCACGTACAACCGCCTACAGGCGGCGCTCGGGCCCCCCAAGTTGGGAAGCAACGTCGAAAGCGCGCCCGCTGCACCCATCAGCTTGGGCGCCAGCCGCCGGAAGTGGGGCCCAAATTCCCATCGGCTGTCGAGCACCAATCCCAGATACTTCATGGTGGACTCGACAGCTATCCGGGCCCCACTGACCACAATGTGTGATCCCGGCGCCGGCGCACGTCGGGGGCCATGAAACACCATGGCCTCCGACTTGTTAAGGGCCACCTTCAGGCCCAGGCGCCGGATGCGGTTCACCACCTGTGACACCGCAGCCGTGGCTATCAACGTCGCCTCCCTGTGCGAGCTCCCCCGGGCAGTGACAAGCGTGTCGTCCGCGTAACACGTCAAGTCGGCGCCCAACGGGAGCTCGCCTCTCAGCACCCAGTCGTAGCCGATGTTCCACAGGAGCGGTCCCAAAACCGATCCCTGCGGAACACCGCACGACATGAGGTGCCGACCGGCACCTTCACGTCCCCGATAGGTGACGCATCTACCCTCCAGATAAGCCCCTACCATACGGCGGAGGTAGGGAGGCACGCGATGGTATTTCAGAGCCTCCCGAATACAACTCCAGGGTAGGGTGTTGAATGCGTTGGAGATGTCTAAAGACACCGCCAGCACCACCCCACCCCGGGACACCGTCTCCTCCGCCAGGGCCCTCACGCGCATGATGGCGTCTATGGTGGAGCGCCCCCGACGAAAACCAAATTGGTTGTTGTCCAGGTCCGGCCCCTCTTTGCACAAGTGGCTGACGAGGCGATCTGCGATAATGCGCTCAAAAAGTTTGCCCGCCTCGTCGAGCAGCACTATGGGCCGATACGCGGACGGCGAGTCCGCGGGGCGCCCCTCCTTCCTGAGCAGGACCAGCCTCCCCTCCTTCCACACACTGGGAAACTGACCCTGCTTGAGACATGCCACGAAGAGCCCCCTCAGCTGGGGCTCTAGCTCCTTCAGAGCCAGGACGAGAGCTCGACCAGGAACTCCGTCGGGTCCGGGCGCTGTGTTCTTAGCCCGGAGTCGCGACACGGCCGCTCTCGTCTCTGCTTGCGTCACCTCGGGGACATCGGTGCTCTCCTCCTCTGGAGAGTCTGTGGCTGAGGGCGAAGCCATCGCTGGGGGAACGTGTCCCGTTCGCTCAGGGAAGAGGGCCGATACCACCGCGTCTAGCAACTGGGGTTGCATGCTTTGCGCCAGTGGAGGCGCCCAGGGACGTAACTTGCCCCGTGCCCAACGGTAGGGGCGCCCCCACGGATCCCGATCTAGGGACCCCAGCAGCTCTTCCCTGGCACGCGACTTAGAGTCGCCGATGGCCAGCCGCAGAGTCTCCTTGGACGCGCGGTACACCTCATACAGCGCGTCTTCCTCGACGGGATCCCGTCGACGTCGTCTCCGGTATCGCGTGTACTGACGGCGAGCCGCAACGCACGCAACGCGCAGCCGCGCGATCTCGTCGTTCCACCAGTACACCTGGCGCCTTGCGGACTGTTGGCGGACACGGGGCATGGACGCATCGCAGATCCGCGTCATCGCCCCGCGAAACCACAGCGCCACCGCTTCGACGTCGACGGGGCCGTCCGTCGTCGACTCCCAAATCCAGGACTGGACTAAAGCAGCTTCCTCGAGTAGTTCCTTGTCAATGCGCTTAAGCGCCCAACGCGGGCCGTCGTTAATCGGGGTTGTTGGATGGCGGCCGCTCGCAGTCTGGGTAGAGACGTCGAACCGGATATACCGATGGTCCGACAGCGTCTCCACCCCCACGGCGACACGCCAGTCGCGGACTCGGCTGGCGACAGAGGGGCTAGCGAACGAGACGTCCACTATCGACCCGCCCCGCTGCCGCACGCACGTGTATTCCGAACCCCGATTCAGGACGACCAGACCAGTCGTCACCGCCCACTCTTCCAGCACCTCGCCCCGAGGATCAGTGACCGGAGATCCCCACGCCGATGACTTGGCGTTGAGATCCCCGAGCACCAGAACGGGACGAGGGTGATAGCGGCCTACAACGGCGCCCAACTCGACAAGGAAACCCTCAAAGTCGGCTAGACTCTTGTTGGGGGAGAAATACGCCCCCACAATGACGATGCCGCCCGAGACCGCAGCAACCCAGCCGCGGCCCCGAGACGGGTCGATCAGAGTCTCGCCAATAATGGCCACCAAGCCGTCAACGCACCCCAGCCAGTTGTCACGGGCGGGGATGAAGTACGGCTCGGCAACCACAGCCACGTGGATCGACCACTCTGCCATGCTCTGGAGTAAAAGATCCTGAGCTCTGGCACAGTGATTGATGTTGCCCTGGAGGAAATGGAATTGTGCCATTATTGACATTCCATTCCCTCGGCAACGGTCCTAGGCCGGGAGTCGGCCGCGGAGCTACTAGCCTGTGGGGGCGGCGAGGTTTCCCCGGCAGGTTTAGAGCTCCTCTTCTTTTTCTTCTTGGCCTTGCTGGCAGCCGCGCCACAGGCCCCTCCGCCCACTTTGTGTCCCGCTGGCTTCCCTGCGGCCGAACATAAGCTGCAGTTGAGCGCCGCGGAACACTGGGCCGCTTTGTGGCCGGGCTGACCGCAGCGATAACAGAGGTCACTACGGTCAACTTCAGCGGTGCACTTTGCCCGGACATGCCCCTTCTCCAGGCACCGGAAGCACCGCAACGCCCGGGGCTGCAGGAGTTTCACTCTCGCTGCAACCCAGCCAACCAGCAATCTGCCGCTTAAGGCGATCTTCTTCGCCGACGCTACAGGGCACCGAACCCAGACCACGCCGAGTCCGGTGGCGTCGGTGCGTATATCGCCGGCCCGCACCTTGTCCGGCGGACACTCTCCGCTTCGGGCAACGGCCGCCACCACCTCCTCAGAGGTCACGGAGTCGTCCAGACCAGCAATCCGCACCTCTGCGGTTTTCATTGGCCTGGAGACCCGGACGTCCTCAGGGTTGAGGACCTCCCTCATCTTGGCAATGACCGACTGGTACGTTACGCCGCGCTCCGCAGCCCCGGGCTGTAGCGTGAGCGTCACAGCTTCGGAACGCGGAGCACGCATCGCCGGTCCTTTGCGACCGCCTTTGGCATTCCGCTGCGCAGGCTGCGCAACCGTTTTTGCGGTTCGGCCGGGGGCGCGCGCTTTTGCTGAGGCCGCCTTGGCGGCTTTGCGGGCCTTCTTACGGCCCACGACTTTCGCCCAGGTCTCACCCTTAGACCCGGCAGTCGAGGGCTGATCATTCGATGGGGCTCCCTTCACGGGCTTTTTAGCACCCTCCGCGGGCTTCCCCTTCCGAGGCGCAGGTCTTGGCGGCTCCTCAGCCCTCCGCCGTGTATCAGCCGCTAGAGGCGGACGGAGGATTTCCGCAGGGAGGCGCCGAGAAATCGCCTCCATACGAGCATTTACCATGCTCCCGCACTGGAGCATGCAGAGCCGGACAATGCGCTCGACCTCGTCGTCGGTATGAGTGTTTGCCGGTCTCAGTGCGGGAGCCGGGGCCACTACCGATGCGGCATCAGTGGACGTGCGTCGCTGCTGCTGCTCGCTCAGCGTTGCGACTTGTCGCCGGAGGTCCTCCAAATCATTTCGGAGACGGCTGTTTTCCTCCTGTAACTTCACGACCTCGTCTGAGGCCGTCCTGCTTAGGAGGATGCCAACCGCCTCCTTAATGTCCGCGGCAGCTTCCTTCAGGCCGCGGGTGAACGTGCCCTTCAGGTTGCCGGATTTGGTGGCAACCTTCAAGACTAAATCCACCCCGTCTAAGGCAAGCCGACTCAGGGCCACCGCAGATGGTTCCCCCCCTTCCGCCGCTAGAGCAGCGCGTCGCTCGCGTGCGCGTCGGGCCATATCCGACACTTCGTCGGCCGCGACGGCTTTGCGCTGCTCTCTTCTGGTGGCGTTGAGCTCTGCCTTTGAGCTCCCTAGTGAGGCACAACTCTCGCCACCAAGGTCCTCAGTAGAGACCCGCATGTCGCTTTCTGCTTCACTGGCCGCCGGAGTATTGGAGCGCACGAACCTATTCTGTGCGTCCCTCCGCGGCCGTGAAGCACTCATCCCTCTTGTAACCTGCCGACCTCTCCTCGCGGTCGGCAACTTCGGGGCCAACAGGCCTTCCTCATCTGAGGACAAATCCACCGACCCACCTCCCACCAGAGCAGGGTCGAGTGGACGTTTCCTAACGGAGGACGGTCTACGCGGCCCTCCGTCACTATTTTTTAGGTGATTGCCTCCAGTAATGTTATCAGCAACAGGGGCCTGGTTGCCTACCCCTGTGCGTCCGTCGGTAGCCAATTTATCACTCGCAGGCCCGGGTACCTGCGAGCGCCGGGTGTCAGCCGGATCGCATGACAAATCTCTCTCAGTGAGTGAGTCAGACATTCGCGGAATGTGGGCCCCCCCAGAATACGCTGGGCCCGTGCCTACGCCCGAAGGCGCAGGGGAGGATTCTCCACCTTGTTGGGTGGTACCTCCCTGGGGTAGTTTTTTTCCATTCAGCGACTGCATGTTCTTCTTGCTATATGGTGTGGCGCTCGGGACCAGGTTTTCCCCCCTGGCCATGCAGCCCATCGGCGCGCCACGGAACCTTAGGCTTCGGGTGGGCTGTTATAGGTCCCCCAGCCCCAGCCCACAGTGCTGGAGGATTCCGGATGGGACTCGCATCCCCGCCGCACGCTAGTCAAGCGTGGGTACGACTACCAGACGACACTCCAGAAAAACCAGGGAGTCGCCCAACGTCGTAGCCGGCCCAGCAAGACCAGCCGACAGCGAGGACGCGATTCCCGCCCCGGGAACACTCTCTGTGCAGGCGCAGTCGAAATGGGCATGGTTTCGACTACCAAATCAAGGCCCGGGACAGAACCTGGAACCCCAATCAGTACCCGCAACCATCCCACCGGGGACCGCGCCACGAACAGAGAGCGAATTTGGGAAAGGATGTTGAAGTTAGACGGGAAGAAAGGTAGGACTCCGTCGCCTCGGACGGGAGGGGGAGTGAGGCGACGGATACTCGGGCACCTCGGGTACGCACACCCGTGCACTCCTCGGACAGAGGAGCGCCCCTGAGGGGGAAAGGTTGACTTCTGTTCCAACCTCCAGAATAATGCCGTAATTTTGATATTTTACGACTTCCTATGAAATTAACGCTATTTAGGGCAAGAAGACTAAGATCACGGTTTAATACATTTAAATAGATCTACTTAAATAAAAATCAAGGCTTACGTGAATTAAATAATTATAATGTGAATTAAAAATAATAATATTTCTAGATCTCCAATACTCGGACAGCGGTAGTTCTGAGTTGGAAGAGGTGGAATCGCAAAATGAGGGCATGGTGTCACTTTCCGTGCGGCCTGGTAAGTAATAAATGTTTTGTATCCACCACCATCTTAGCGTTAAATCTCGGTTGCAACCCGAAATTCCGCTTTGGTGACTGGCGTCCGCTTTCCGACTTTTTCTTCTCCACTTCGCATAGTCTGGTATCCTTTATAGTCAGATGTCAAATGTCCCAATATATTTATTTATTTATTATATTTAGTTTTTGGGTCTCTGGCCGGGGTCTAAAACTGTTTTGTATTCAACAGTATAAATTTTTGCATTACACTAGCATTGTTTCTTTATAATAGTCCCGTTTGAAATACTAGCAATTAATATTTATTTTTAAATTTAACACTAAACCTCCTTTATTGTCTTTACACTATAATTGTTTGTAGACGACATTGGTGGTGGTGAGCCAAGCATCAGTTTCGATGGATCCGAGTACTCGATAAAGCGTGAGGCGCCCGACGAACCTATGCAGCAGACGGACGACTTCGTGGACCTCGAACACCATACCACCGATTACACATTCCCCGCTGTTGTCAAGGTTCGTACACACTGCGCCTATAAAACCGGTATATATCGCCTTTAAGCACAGTTTTCAACATATTTTGTAGTGTGTAGTACGCGTTAAAACGTGCGTCAACTATTACGTCACAAAGCGAAAATCTATGGGTACTAAATTTTATTAGGTGGAGCAAGACTAATTTACATAAACAAACATTTAAACTCAAACTCAAATTTTTCTTTCAAAATAAGTTTTATAGTCAGAAAATTTTCTAAAAGTCAAATATGTATATCTAACTATTATTTACTAGCTGATCCCCGCGACTTCGTCCGTTTGCTTAATTTATTTACAAAGTTTTTGTACGCATGCGTGTTACATTGCTTACCCCACTTCTTCGCGGCTAGAAAACGCACATCGTAGAACATAAAAATCTTTGTTTTTTAAAACTTTAATAACTTTATATATTAACTAATATTAAATTAAGATATCGCAATATTTTTTTTTAAGATAAGGGCCAAGTATGTTAGAAATAGAACTTTAATTGAAATCTATCCAGTAGTTTAGCCGTGATGCACGCACAAGTGCAGAGCTCTATCATTTTATTTATATACATAATAAGAACTAAAGTTACCACCGCTTGGCTTTTCTCCTTATAACAAGAAGAGAAATCGGCAATAAACTCCTCAGCAACACGTCTAATTATAATATATTATTATGTATACATACGAACATTTTTTTATCAATCGTTTTGTTTTACTGTTTTTGTTCCTCAAATAGTACTTACTATTTTACTGTCAATAGTGTCTTGGAGTGGGGGTCCTGTCTCTAATGCATCTACTGTAGCCGGAGTGAAATGTTAGTGGGTGCCGAATTTTCTCCGAGGGCAAGTCAAGCTTACCTCATAGTTGGTACTCGCTGCAAATTAACGGCTAGTAATAATAATAAATAAACCTTTTTTTTAACATAAAAAAATGCAGAAAAAAGACGAAGTCTATTACTTCCGAGCTAGTAATAATAAGCCTGTATTTCGGAAGTCTGGGGTACTGACACACGCAAGTCGGGGGCTACTCATACATATTTAAAAGTTTATGTACTTTACTAATTAGATAATACATATTTTACACATACCTCTCGTCGTTTGCGCGCGTGCGCGCACGCATGTGTTTGTGTGTGTGCGCGTGCGCACATAAATTTATGTTTCTTTATATTTAGATGTTATTTAGGATATTAGTTCTAGTTCTTTAGTATCTGAATAGTCAGTTAGTTAACCAATTCCCTAACTTGAATTTTAAATCATGTGAAGATATAACTCCTAATTTTTTATTTATCTTATTATACAGAGTGATTAATTTATAGCATTGCTGCCTTTTTGCAAACACTGTATGGTACACTGGGATGGAAAAAAACATTTGTTCTAGGTCGTTTATTTTTTACATGATCATCGTAGTTAGGCTTACGCAGGTGTTGCTTTATTAGTATGATGTTGAATATGTAAAACTGTCTAACACTTAGATGATTACACTGGTCATATAGGATTTTTGTGGAGAAGTGAGGGCGGAATGTCATAGTTTTAAGTAGGGAACGCTGTACCCTTTCTTAACGAATTATATGTGTTTTAATGTACTACTTCACACTTGGATACAATAACTAAGAATAGATTGGACTAATGCATAATAAATGGTACGTAAGGTATTAAAATCTGCTGAGCATTTTGGTTTCTTAAAATCCAAACTAGTTTAGTTTCTAACTGGTGAAGTGATATAGTCAATGGATGCACCAGTTTAGATTTTTATCAATGAACACCCCAAGATACTTTAGATTATTTGTTTTGCTAATAGAGATGCGAGAGCAATTAGAATTTGAAGTCTTACAATAATGTATTAGTAGATTTAAATTCCCAATATTTAGTTTGGAAGCAGAACATGTTATATATTGTATTTTGGACAGGTTGAGAGTGAAATAAGTTTGACCGTAGGCATCTGTTATTTGCAAACCTTTTTGTGCCCGATGTTTGACTATGTTCCAAGTTTCTCTATGAAATATGAGAGTAGTATCATCTGTCAGCATCATGCTCTGGTTTGCTCTTTTTTCAATCGGATGCTAGTTTCGTAAAATGTGAAATTAAATTAGGGAACTGTGGTAGCAGAACTGATTTTCTGATTAGCGTTATTATTAGCGTTGATTAGCGTTATGATGAATATTTGTACAGGAGGAGCCGATAGAACCCGATATGAACATGGAGCCGCCTATGATGGATGGCCCATCTATGATGGAGGCCCCACCCGCTTTGCCTGGCCAACCTCCGCACTTCAAAGAGGAGCCGCCTGAAAATTGGCAGGTTAGTAATTAGATTTATTCACAAAATAAATTTGGGCACCAATTCGGATTTTTTTACGAATTACCAATAATTATGTTTGGACATAAATGGAAGCATTCTTGTTATATTAATTTATTTATAACAAATAGCTTGTACTTAGTGGAGTGTAACGAAATAATTTTTTAGCGATTTTCATAGTCATACTTAAGAATTTTTTGTGGGGATATGATGAGACACCACTGCCCAGTAGTTTTAATAGTACAAACTAATAATTAGCCGTTTTTATAATTTTTCCACAGCAAAATCCGCCTGTGCATGATGACCTTCAGGTTACTGATAGTGAAGAGGAAGCTGAAGATGGATTGTGGTTCTAAATTAAGAAAACAAAGTGTCTTAAATTTTATTGTAAATTAAATAAATGTAATAAATTATATAATAAACTTTCAATATATGAATGCGTTATATTTTATTTCGAATTCTAAGTTTATATTTTGTACAACAGGAATTATTAACATTTAGTGAGTTGAGTGCGTAAATCGTAGATCATATAATAGTTTCCATTGAATATTACTCATACTACAAAAATAATTCGCTTAGTTCGCGACGTAGTATGATTTTTTAAACAACCAAAATGAAGAAGAACGTGATGATTTTTGTGACGTTACTATACATCGCAGCTCGCTTGGTCTGGTCGGATAATGTGGTGGGGAGTCTGCTCTTCCAAACGCGCTTATTCTCAGACTATCTCAGTCTGCTACGAGCAGTAGGAGAGGTTGGACGTGTCTTCGCACAAAGTCCTTTTATCGATTTTTTTTATTGCTGTAGGACAGCAGACAGGCTGACGGGCCGCTTACAATTTAGCAGTAACAGGAATACACGGGACACTTTAATGCAACAACAATACTGCACTACACTTTTATGCGTGCAGGTACGGAGAAAGAATACTGACCTCTGCGGCCGGGATCGGCCTACGTGGTAGGGCCCCAAGCCCGTCTGGATGACGACCACCTTTGTGGTCTTGAGTATGCCGCCATAATATCTGTGTTGTGTTCCGGCATTAGTGACCCAAGTTCCTGTACCCTTATGGGACAACAGCGTGTTCGCGATGCCACTGGCGTTGTAATAGACTGGAAAACAATGCGTAGCGCAAATAGCCACTACTATCTTATTGTGAATATCTTAAATTTATGACGAGGGCGGCGTTGGACGCGTGTGCACCCTTAAGACCGAACTCGTAGTAGACAAAAGCACCAAAAAAATTGTGGCCATGATAATGCAGTGCAAATTACACTGAATCTACCAGAGCTACTTTTTACAATTTATTTTGAAATATGCACATCTATAATATAATCATAATATAATCTACTAGTGATCACCCAGGGGTCGGAATTCGATCACAATTAATTTAATTTTTACACGCTTTATACTAGCTTCACTTGTATGTTTGTAACTATTTGTTTGTAACCGACTCCTTTGGGGGCGATTTTGATCCACTTTAAACGGCCAGATTTCGTTCAAACGTTGTAGATCTGTCATTTTGATTGTTGATTGCAAACCTGAAGTGGCAGTGGGCTGGGCACATAGTTCGAAGTACTGATGGCCGTTGGGGCAGAAAAGTCCTCGAATGGCGACCGCGTACCGGAAGACGCAATGTTGGTAGGCCCTCCACAAGATGGACCGATGATCTGGTCAAGATCGCCGGAATAGGTTGGATGAGGGCAGCGCAGGACCGATCATCGTAGAGATCTTTGGGGGAGGCCTTTATCCAGCAGTGGGCGTCTTCCGGCTGAAATGATGATGTTGTGGATATATCGAGGGCTGATGACAATGCAATAATCTGTGTAGTTTGTATCATTATCCTTATCAGGAACCTCAGGATTAATGAATTTTCGGTTCTCGTCCGATCACGACAGTGAAGGAGCGTCAGGCGCGGTCAGTACTTGGATGGGGTGACCGTCTTAGAAAAATCGCATAACGGTGGATTTTTGTTCTTTTTTATATGTTTTGTTTGTTATTTTCACTTTGAACAATAAATTCATAATTTTGCAGATACGCCATCTGGAGCGTAATTAATAACATTGTTAAAAGATGGCGTTAAATTAATAATAACGTAGCCGGAAGATGGCGTTATATTAATAAAAATATTTACCGATTGGACATTAACAACAAATAATTTATATTATCACGCTTTTATTTTATAGTTAATGGAACTAAAAAGTTAAAAATAAAATATAGTTAAAAAAAAACTAAAAAATACGCTTTTATAAAAAATCAAACTAAAAAGTAAAAAATATTTTTTTCAATAAATTTAAATTATGGATAGTGGGATTAACAAAAAAAATAATTTTATTGTGGGCCAACTCCGGCCCGCGAAAGTATGTAATCCGGCCCGTCGAGGGTCCATCGATTGGAATTCAGTCAGGCATTGAAAAAAGTTCACACAGAATTTAAAACTAGGTTTCAAGATTTTAAGAACATTCAATCATCATTCGATATTCAATCATAGATGTTTCTCGATGCCGTTTAATGTACATCCAGAAAATATATCTGCTGAATTGCAGTTGGAAATTACTGAAATGCAGTGCAGTACCCATTTAAAGCAATTGTTCTTGAATTCCACAAAACTGGATTTTTATAGAGCGCTACCAAAAGCTGAATTCCCAAAGATCATTGCATTGCTCACGCCCAAAAAATTATGGCGATGTTTGCGTCGTCGTATGTGTGCGAACAGACTTTTTCAACTTTGAAATTGCGGAAAAACTCAATCAGTAACCGATTGACTTTTCGCACTGCTGAAAGTTGCTTCGTCACAGCTGGAACCTGCTTTCGAAAATATTATGGAAAATCAAAAACAATTCCACATGTCTCACACGCCTAACAAGGCAGAGCCTTCGAATAAAAGTTAAATTAATTATTATTTAGGGTAAAAGGTATTTTGTAACATTTGTGTGTATGTAATGCTGTAATGTTTTTATATTAATATGAATAAAAGCTATAACACAAAATGTATTTTTTCTATAATTCTGGCCCTCCTCTAGAATTTCTTAAACTTTGTGGCCCGCCATTAAAAAAGTTTGCCCACCACTGATCCAAGGTTTCATCATAACTACTCAGTTAATTTGCCATTTTTCTACATCAGTTTGAACAGCATCCCTACAAAACTTGTATGTGTTGTAATATTTTGCATTACAAAAACAACCTGAATTGTCAATTCGTTGCGTAAACATGTACCTATACGTTAAATTTTTAACTGTGATGTGTAAAAAGTGCGTCGAGACGTCGCTTACATTTGTCCTTTGTTTTCAAATGAGAATAATCCTCATAAGAGAAGAAATTCCTCTTAATTTCAGTAGTGCGTCGTATCAAATATATTATCGACATCCATTATGGAATATATCTTAAAATATGTGAAATGATTATATAACATTTGCAAACTTAAATTAAGTATGTAAATTTACATTAGTATTCTATGATTAAATTGTTTCATAGATACGCCAGTTTCATATGATTGCATATCACGCTTGTAATTAGGTTAGGCTAACAAATCCAATCCTATTGGGAATAGGATTGGATTTGCAATACAGCAATCACCGTTTATTCACATCCAATCAAACTGCATTGCGGAACAAATGAATTCGGCTTTATTAAAGCCATTGTTGAGGTTTTAATATTTTAGTCATCGATGTGGATCTAATTGCCAAGTGAACTCGCTAAATGATATCGGAGTAAAGGAAATAATTTTGATCTATTGCATTGAAAGTACCAAGAGGGGAAGAAGATAAGAGAGTTCTAGGTAAAATCGCATGTGGGTGTTAGGGAGAATGAGAGAACAGACAAGTTGGCCAAATCCGCAGCACTTAGCCGAAAACACAGTAATGACTATGATAAGTGCCCGATCTCATTTGTTAAACGTCAAATTCGCAAGAAAACGCTTGAAGAATGGGATCGAAGGTACAAAGAAGGAACTACTGGCGCCATAACTAAATTATTTTTCCTGATGTCCGACGGGCGTTCGGAACAGTTAGAGAACTTCAACCGACGGGCTTAATGACCCAAATATTGACAGGGCTCGGGGGATTCTCTGAGTACTTGCATAGGTTCAAGTGCAAGGAGAATTCATCGTGTATTGTCAGGAAGGATTAATCCGTATTCGAATCCGAATCCGTATATTCAATCCGTACAAGGGCGGAGAAAGAATACTAACCTCTGTGGCCGGGGTGGGCCTGTCGTAAAAGGCGACAAAACAACCCAACCTAGCTACGTGGTAGGGCCTCAAGCCCGTCTGGATGGTGGCCATCTTTGGTCTTAAGTATGCCGCCATAATAACTTTGTGTTGTGTTCCGGCATTAGTGACCCAAGTTCCTGTACCCTTATGGGACAGCAGCGTGTTTGCGATGCCACTGGCGTTGCAAACACCCATAGGCGATGGTAACTGCTAAATTCTAAGCGGGCTGTCAGCCTGTCTGCTGTTCTACGCAATAAAAAAAAGGAAGGGACGCCAGAAACAGTGTTGCATATCCTGTTTGAGTGCCCAGTTTTGGATACGAGAGATATGATCTGGGTAACCGCACTGGAGTAGACATAAGAGTAGAAGGCATAAGGGATGTCAAAAGCACACCGCGAAGTATTTATTGAGTACTGTGTTAGTATAGCAGGGAAAGTGGTAAAGAGGAATAAGTAGATAGGTAAGGAATGCTGGAATATGTATCATTAGCATATATAAAACCAACATTAAAATTTCAATGTATACAATGAAATCGTAAAACAAACATAACAAGTTAAAAACAAAATTAATATAAACAAATAAGTTCTCTGTGTGTATAGAGCAGATCTATCTGATCTATTTCTAACAGATGGGGAAAAATTGCAACAAAAAGTTACCAATCCCTAGTTGCCCACATCGGACGCAACCCACCGCTTCCGACCTTGGTTCACCTGGACGGCTCGCCTCTTGCCAACGCAGTCCTAAACGATGTCGTCAGAGAACGTTAAATGACTCGACCGCACAACTGCCGCGAAGATGAGGGTACGCGTGCTTTTCTCCATGACCCCTCAATATTTAATTGACGCGGAAGAGCGCCGGAGGACAAAACCCTGACCTTCGGCTCAGCCGACTAACACAACGGGCAAGCCGGCGCGGGCCTGGGCCACGAGATTGGCGTTCCGTTGGCCCAGGGGGTAGGAGAACAGCCAGGTTTTTTAGTGGGTAGTCGGATGTCGACCATCTTTCCCAGAGTCTCACATTAGTCGGAGGGGATTCGTCAATCATAAGAGTTTTAAAAATATTTCATTAAACTTACACATATACAGATATCACATTCTTTTTTAACGAGAATTCAATATATTTAGTAATCTAAAATATTATTTGATTTTAGTATTTACCAAGTAGAGAAATATGATGTAAATATGGGTTTGTAATAAAAACAATACAATGACCTATTTAGTCTTTTTCATGTGACTGAGAATGAAAATACCAATAATCGTTTCTTTTACGTTCTTTTTTCTGAATTTAATGTATATTTTATTTTATTCATGATTGTAAATTTTTATAATATAATTTTTATAGAATATATTAGAATTCTCTTCATGTACCAATTCTTCACAGCCGAATATTTATTGGGATTATGTTATTTGTGGTGAATATGTCTTTTGAAGGTGAAATATAATGATTGCTTTGATGTTCCTTTGAGGGATTCGACGTTTTGAAATATATGAGGGTTTATTATTGGACATATGGGTTCGACTATTATGGCCGCTCTTGAAAGGAAAATATTTTCTTTTATCAGGTATTTATGATACGCAAGAGCGATGCGGTACATTTGATCGATCGAAATAGTTATAACTCTTTGTAACTCACGAGTACATCGGACGAACTATTAAAAATTGGATGTAGAAAAGAATTTTCATTCAATAATAATACATAAGTAATTCATATTCTACCACACGTCGGAATATTGTGAATTATGTTATCTCTCTAGTAATACAACTACATATATAGATATAGGAAAACAAATAATAATTAAAATCTTATCGCTGTCACAGATCTTGCGGTTCTGTACCCGGTATCCCTTTTCCAACATTTTCTCATCTTTGAATTTTCTAAGTCATGGTAAAACAATAATGTTTTACCAAGCTTCATGCCAAAGCCACACCAACTAAGTAAATTTCATGCAGTTTGACGCCTGCAATGTGGAGGATGTCGCAGATGTGGAATATTTTGATGTGCTCTTAGATCATATCCACTGTGATATGCTCATCTCCGTTATATTCAACTCCTGCTTATGGCATTCTATCACTATATGCCATTGTAACATATTTCACAGCCATAATCTATAGATCCCCGTGCTCTGCGAGCACTACATGTCTCCTGGCCGTGTCGGGCAGGCCCAACAAAATTAAAAAAAACTTCAAACTTCTTGGAAACTGTCCAAGATATAAATTGAGAAATTGATGGATGTATCAATCACGCCATAAAGTCTGGAATGTTATCAATAAAATTTATCACATACATAGATTTTGAATAAGGACAAAGGCTAGTCCCAGAAAATGTACAAAACAATAAATTTTCTAATAATTAATTGCTCCACTTGAACGAAATCACGGGCAACAGCTGGTGTATTCATTTAAACAAGTATTGCCTATTTAATTAGATAATGATGCAGTTTGGGGTTAAACTTCTGATAATCTAAAGTGATAAACGACAATTATTAAAATTACCGTAATTTACGTTAACTTCATTTGAATAATAATTTGAGTTGGTAATTACATGAATTTCAACAGATATTAATATAATTTCAAACTGAGGTTCGAAAGCGTTTAACATTAATTAAATATTTAAGTCTTAAGCTTTAAGCTATCTTATAAGATTCGATAGAAGTGGTTTAAACAGAACAGTTGGCAAATTGAATACTAATTTCAAAAGCGTTGAATATAATATCATTTCCAGCTATATTTCATCACGTAAAATAATTACATATTATGTATTTGATCAAATTTGCACCAACAATATCCACTATACACAACAATAGCCTTTCTTATTTTTATTTGAATAAAAGGAAACAATGAAACAGAGTGAATGGGGTGAAGGAACGAGTGGATAAATTTTGTTTTCCTGCTACACGAAGATTGTGTTCAAAACTGTTCAAAATGTCCTACTGTCGGGCTCTGGCCCCTAGAGGGGAACAGACTGTAATAGTGGGTACTAGTCTTGTCTAAGGCGGATCATATCTGTGTGTGACCATACAGTATGCATGTTTTCTCGTGATGGTTTCCTTCACCGTCGGTACGTGGCAATAGTTTTCATATTAGGCAAGACCAAACTGCCTTAGCGGTGAAGCCTTATTGGGGATCGAACCCGTGACCTCCAGCTTGGTGACGTTGCTATCACGTAATATTATTATAAATGTGAACTTATATGTATATTTTAATTATAAATGTGAACGTAACTCTGTCTCTTACGTTTTCACGCCTAAACAGCTGAACCACTTTTGATGAAATCCGGTATATAGATTGGAACTTGGAGAAGGCAAAAGGAAACTTTTTCTGTTTTTTTTTTTTAATTTATACGACAGAATAACGTTTTAACGCAAAATCAGATATTATTCAATATATTTGATATTTTCTCCTTAAAACTTTCTATTTGAGTTAGCGTGAATGAACGCTATTATGAATATAATAACATAAACATATTACAAGAGCAGAATATCCTAAATATTCGTATATAACGTATATTATTACTGCCTAAATATTCTACTTCTGTTTCTAAACTAATGTTTCGCCCCAAACACAGTATTAACTTGTGTTAGATTCGAATTTAATGTAAATAGTATCATTCTGGTATTGACATTTCTTACATTTAAAATGTAATTTTAAAAAAAACCTAAATGTAGGTTTCCTTACTATAAACTAACCAGAAGTTTGTAAATGTTTAAAAACGCAATAACCAAAATTAATACATTACACTTATAGAAATAATATTATAATTAATGGCCAAATAATTTCATGTTTATATTTTTAATTTAATATTGTAATATCGTAATTTTGCTATAAACACTAACCAACGGTATTGTTTCCGTTCCTGTTATAAATATTTTGGTAGATAATTAATTTTGGTTATTGGCAATTAATGGCACGAGGAGGGATACCTGTCGACGGGATAGGAAAACTAGAAACAGAATATTATTATTATAAGACGGTGGAATACTAAAAAATAGAGAGTTTAATAAACTAATTGAGAAGTGAAATATATTTATGGTGATTAACGTTCACGTTAGTTTTATTTCCTAACTTTTATACTTGTGGCTTTGGTATCCATTCATTTCCTTTTTATCTGTGGTCGAGATAATTACCATGAAATAAATATGGATTATATGTATATTTAGACCCTAAATAAAACGTAAAAAAGGAAAAGGAACAAAATTAATTCGTAAAATATTTTTAAATAATATTTACATACAGTGTAGTTTACGTTTTGTACTCGGCAAACCATTAGCTATGTTTGTATTTGGCACTGTTTAACTTGATACACAGGGTTATGGCATTAACACTGTCACACTGTGGCTACATTTATCACAGTCGTTAGGTTAATAGTGTTTAATTTGTGCCGTGAAACCATGAACACCGCTAGTTTACGCAAAATTCATTCAAGCACTAGTCATAATACGTTTGAATATACAATTGTTAAACCAACAGTTTTGAAATGTAAAGAAATAACGAAGAAACATATTTACTCTTAAACGATATTTATATACTATTTTAGCTAAATATTTTTGACGACTACCCGTAAATTATTATGCGACGTCAATATAATGATGGTATATATTTGAAGCTTCTACATCACTTGAGGGATTGATTCATTAAATTATACGGTACATATTCTCTTAAATAACATATTTTTTTGCCATCTATAGGAACCGTTTGGCTTATCCAGAGCCAGAGTATTAATGAATTCTCTAGTAGTGAAATATAACTTTTAATTGAACCAATCATTTCGAAGATTAACTGAAACCAACAATTATTTTAATATTTTTATTTCTGATATGTTTACAACTATGTAATTTTCAAATGAAGTTCATAGAAGTGTGACGTTTTCTTCGTTAACAGTTGTGTTTGGGTGACCACTGCGTTGAGCGTTGTTGATGTCGCAACGATCATGTTTAAATTTATTATACCATTTGCAAATGGTTGATTTCCCTTGAGCAGAGTTCGAGTAATGCTCTTTCGCGTCTTTCGATTTTTTTTTTCAAAAAAAAAATGCTTGATCAACATACGAAATTCTTTCTTACTCGTACACATCTTTTGACAAAAACACAAAAGTTGCTTGACACAAACAACAATAACTTGGGAAAATGTGGTCCAATTGTCATGAAATTTTGACACATACCTTTACAGTAGTAGTAGTAGGGTTTTTCTCGAAGAGAAAGGCAATGGAACTAAGCCATACAGCCAGATCTTAAGTACATAAAGGATATTGAATGCTATAATAGATTTTGCATATGTGGCGTCGTCTATATGTCAGTCCGGAAACTTTTTGATTAATGTAGTATAAGTTGCTATTTAGATAGATAGATAATTCTTTATTGTCCACCACACAATTTTAGAGAAAAAGACATAAAAAAGAAATAATAATACAACATAGTGAACAAACGGCGGTCTTATCATTAAATAGCGATTTCTTCCAGACAACCTATCAGAAATATTTAAAGTAGTTGTACAAGGCGGTGCAAAATAGACATAAAAATAAAGATTAGTAAATATTATAAAAGAACTAAATTAATCTAACATATAATAGCAATACAATGAATATTTTGACATTACAAGTATACATTTCCATTTCATTTATTTTTATTGTTAAATATTTCAGTGTATTTCTTTTTGAGACTTTAATATACTGTTAATCTCGCAGTTTTTCACATGTTGCTGTTTGAGCACTATAAATACTGATTTTCGACTTATTGATGATATATTTTTTATTTTGAAAATCATATGACTCCGTTGTTTTATATTCACATGAAAAATTTAAAATTTTGCGCAATTTGTTAATTTAATTGCAATACGGTTTCTACGAATAGCGTCCGAGTATTAAAGTTTAAATCGCGTATAAGGGGGCTCAAATTAAATCCAGTAGATTATAGAAGTTCTCTTTCGGTTCCTATTTCGCTATAAGCTCACAGCACGCTCCAAATTCTTTTATAATCGACTCTGGTCCTCTGAGAATACAAATGATAATCGTGGTCGCACTATGGAGAATAAATGGCCGGGAATTGTTGGCAAACTTGCTAATATGTTATGAAACTGTCGCTGTTTCTACTGCTATCCTTGTCTCGCTATATTAAGCTATAATTTATGGTTTTATTCTGTTTTGGGTGTGTTGGCGAAATTTATAACCCGCGTGGGTATTATACTATGAACGTACGTTTTTGTGATATTTCATTTTATTTAGAGGATATGATTATAAAATTTAATGTACTTTTTTATATCCAGTTATAAAATGTTATTAATAACCATGAGAAAACGTCTCATCTGACTTAACGGTATAATATAAATGTTATTTATCCATGGGTGAAATGATATGAAACATTGTATTTATAAGATATTATTTTGTTATAGAATTCACTAAAATAGTAATTTTTGTACGAAAAGTAAAAATCTCGATATTAGTTAGTCTTGACAGTATTGCCATCTTTTACTAATTTGTATACAGTGTAATCACAAAAACTATAAAGTGAATTTTCTCGTTTATAATTCCTAAAGAACTAATGCTTGGTTACTTTCGAAATTTTGGTGAAGAGGTGAGTTGACGAGTATAATATTCACCATCACATGGTGAAACGTAGTGCCTTTTTAATGGATGATACGGTGAAATTTCATATGCAAAGGCGGGCAAGAAAATAAATGATATAGATAGGAAACTAAAAACGACCTAGAATAAATAAAAACGCGTGTGTTTCGGGACGCCCGACAGAAGTGATAAATTAATCTAAGTTGAACTGTTGTTTAAATATAATATTTTAATTGTTTAACTTGAGTAAAGCTTAGGTTATACTTAAATTTTATGTATATTATTAATATGATAATATAAGGGTAGGTTATTTATTAATAAAAACAAAAATAACTAGCTTACGAATATCCAATTTTTTCAAAAACTGTTTCAAAATTATATTAAATTAAATTATTCCCTAATGTAGATTCTTTATAAAGAAATAAAAACTCAACTGTATTTCATTGTGATAAAGTCGCGATTCGAATAGTCTAGCGCTGTGGATTAGAGTGAGAAAGGAGAAGCCTGCCTACCGCTGCCGAATGCGTGAGAGAAAGGGAAGCCAGACAGACTGGCGCCGTAACGCGTTACGTATCGAAACGGTTTACTCGCCCATAAGAAGTTGTCACTTCAATAGGACTAACACTTTTTCTATTAACTAGAACTGAATGTCCTTATTCTGTTCCTAATGAAACCTATCTCAAATGCTAACAATGATGGTACAAGTCTCAATATTAACACTCTTTTATTAGTTTCACCTGTATGTTTGTTTGTAACCGACTCTTTGAACTCGATTTTAACCCACTTATACGATCAAATTTCATTTAATCGTTGTAGACTCATCAAGGGCAATTTATTATTTTGATGGCAAGGACAATATAATAGTCAGAGAAGATTATCTCATTATCCTGATTAGGATCACCAGGATTAAAAAATTGGTGACGTTTTGACAATTACGCCCGATGAAATATATAAAGCTAATTTTAATTAGAATAAATATAGTTAAAAAACCTAAAGAACACGCTTTAGTGACAAATTGAACTAAAAAGTGAAAAATAAATCTTAATTTAAGAATAAAATAATGATCATACATTAGTATTATTATGAAGAAAACGTGGGGCGCAATATTCGATCGGTACAATTAGTCCAAAAATAATACGAAAGATACCCGTGTGGCACATAACGCCTCGCGCTTAATTAATACTAATTTTTTCGTTCGTTATTTTTTTACATAAATTTACTGAGTCTTTCATTAATAATGTTTATTCACTGTACAAAATATACTGCAGGTCGTTGTCACCTCTTGTGTTGTCAAATACGAGAGATATAAATTACGGAGCTTTTGATGGATCACTTTAACGGTGCTTTTACATAAAAACCTTAATGATCTCAACTTGATCGACTCGAAGCTTTTAAGAAAAAGATGACCGTGACCTTCGTTAATGATCTGTGGTTGATAAATTAATATTAAATGCCTAAGTTTTAGATGAGGGACAGTTCGACTTATAATGGATTGATGCAACACTTAATGGATTTATCTTGTTTGACCGCGTAGCTTTGTTAAGATATTAAATATTCAATAGTTTAAATTTATTTGAATAATATCAAAATAATAAATACTTACAAATGTATGTCTTTAAAGTTTAATATTACCTACCTATACGGCCTGAGACTTCATACATACTAAGGTCGTACGGAGTGATGTCTAATTGGAGCGCACGCATCAGGTTACTTGTGATCTACATTTCACACGTCTGGTGACATTGGCTACAAACTCGAGGCTTGTATTTTTATTACTTGAGCCAAGTGACGAAACATTATTGGTGTCATTTATTAGTGCAGCTATAAAATTCTGCTAGTAAAAAAAGTCAATTAATGAGTACTCTTGTATGGCATTGAGCTAATATCCTTTGAAGCCGGTTGTATTTTTTTTTGTTATATCTCTTATAGAACATTCCTATTATAAAGTTAAATTATTCTGTTTTAGTCTTACATCTTGATTAGAATTTTGCGGTGCCTTGACCGTAAGACAACCGTCGTCTCGTATCCGATTGAATATAGATATCGATGTAAACAAGTAGTAAACTAACTTTACGACATGATTCAGTTTGTTTTTGGGACAGATGGATTGCTTATTCAGTTCCTGCAAATTTACAGTGCAATTTTACACGTTGCGTAAAACGTAAACGAAATTTATGTTTTCAGTGTGTCGTACCATAGTCAAACAATATTTTCAGTAAATAAAGTGATGCTTTTTTTTATTGCTGAGGGACAGCAGACCGGTTGATGGCCGAAGTTATAGTAACCAGTTACCGTCGCCTATGAATATTAGAGTCGCCAGGAGCACCATCAATACGCTGCTGTTCGCGTAGGCAAACTGGAATCTGGTCACTTATGCCGGAACACAACACAAGGTTATTATGGCGGCATATTTTGAGACCAGGGTAGGCTTAATCCAGACGGGCTTAGAGGGTAGTTTTGTCACTTGTTACAATGTTACAAAAGGCTAGCCCCAGCAGCAGGGATCAGTATTCTTGATCCATCTTTACACAAAAAAAATTTCTAATGTCGTTATAGATGGAATGTACCTATATCTATCTAGCTAGATACTTGAGGAAGTCTAGACGTCTAGTCATCCTACTTCTACCACACCTTAGGTGTGACTGATTTTAGGTATCCAAGCTTGATGAAGTAAAGAGAACTTAATTACCAGAAATATCATCGAAGCAAAGAAGAAAAGTGAGTAACAAAATAATATATTGTGATGGAAGCGATTTAATTTTAAGATGATAAGTCAATTACTGACAGCTGTATTTTAAAGATGCACGGGAGAGGATGTAGTTGATCTGAACCACATGGTTTCAGTCGTTTGCATGTAATACTGAGAATATACTGCGGTGGCCTTTTACCGAGCATCCCATATGAAGCCAGGGACGAGACATAAATCTTAAAATCGCATCCGCCAACCCGGGAGGGCATTTTACGACATTTTGAAGAGGATACCCGTTTTCTCTTTGACATTGAATCCAAGTATACTGTGTTTTATGTTTTCATCCGCAATCATTGGGATAATTCTGCCGTCCCTTCTAATAAGCCATATTTGTAATTGAAATGTTTAATACGAAAATGTCGGAAATTTCATGTTTAAAGTGAAATATATTATTAAATATATTTTTATTATATTATATTATTATTGACATCGTTAGAGAAATATCGGTCGTATCGGTTAGTAGATAGTCTGATTTTAAGACTATCTACGAGTTTGTCAAGTTAGCTCTTATTATCTACAAGGGTCGATGGCGCAGATGAGTGATTGAAATTAGTTAATTATTAAAAAAAAATTGTTTGGAAAGACGCATTGTATAATTTTATATTGAAGTAATTTGTCATTTGCGCATTAAAACTTAAGTTATACCATCTTTGTAACCCACCAATCCACCCTGGACAAGCCTGGGTATATTTTTGTTTCTTTTAGGAGAAGGTCCAAGAGTTATGGACTTTTATTAATATACTTGTACAAAGTGGATTGACCGTATATACTGGTAATTTCACTATACTCGTACATTATTATACAGTTACAGATAATAATTTATTATACTACTACTTGACTCGGCAAACGTGGTTTTGCCCTATGAATTTTTAAAAAAGTAGCCTATATCCTTCTCCAAGGTCCAATCTATGACTATAGCGAAATTCATCAAAATTGGTTCAGCAGTTTAGGCGTGAAAGCGTAACAAACAAACATACTCACTTTTGCATTTATAATATTAGGATAACCGTTTGGCGAATTATAATTATACACGAATCTTATTTAGATCAACTAGAGTTTACACTCTAGTTGATTTTAAGGCGGTAACCCCTTCTTATACAGGATTGGAGTGGTCTTTCGACGTATTCTCGTTAGGAGGTGATAGGGGTGACTATTTGCGATAATTTTAACTCCCATATGCGAATAAATAAAGTAAAATTATCCCAAATAGTCACCCCTATCACCTCCTAACGAGAATACGTCGAATTACTAATCATCATCATCATCTCAGCGTTGTATCCCGGTTGCAATTTAAACTTCCGTTTCGGTGCCCGGGGTCCGCTTTCCAACTTCTACTCCACTTCGCACGGTCTTCAGCATCCCTGGTAGTGCCCATTGACACACAATCACCCTTTACGACGTTAAACCAGTACTTTTTGGGTCTACCCCTCCGCCGGGGTCCGGCGGAAGCGGCATGGTCAGACATTTGTTTCCCACGTAAGTATCCGGTTGCCGTAAAACGTGGCCATCGTCACACGGCACACGTCGAACTACCAATAACCTATAACTAAACTACCAATAACGTATAATTAAAACTTTCGAAATCATTCTAAACCGTCAATATAAGCGCAATGGTTGTGTAGTAGAGTTATAAACCCTTAAACGATTCAGTTCATAAATAGTAAATAGACTAGCTATAGTCGTGTGTAACACATAACTCCCGCATTACTAAGTGAGCAACGGTTCATGCTGTTTAATGGTCTAGAATCGTGATAGTTGATGTTAGTGAGCGTATTCATAATATACGCATATGCTGTGCGTTAGAAAATCGATATTTCAAATTATTAGAAGAAACTGAATGTGAGAGCAATGACTAGCGCTATGCTTGGCATGTACGGCAGGAATTAGATGATTGCAAGTGCCGTCAGATGTACTGGTGCCGCATCGGTATTAATATTCTCCGTATTGAGCAGTTGAGGTCGTGGAATTCCTAGAACTCAAGTAGTCTGATAGTAGCCGCTGATGACCAATGATATCCAAGATTGGACTACTAAGTTGAGATAGGCCAACGCTGGGTGGCGGTGAAGCCAGCTCAGATATGGCTGTGTACGCGCCCGTTTCTTCAGTTTCGTTACCGGAGGATATTACACCCGAGGTCATGTCGAGGTAAAGAATAATAATAATAATATAATGTAATGCAAATCCCAAGAATTCTCTTCACAATATTGATATATTATAATAGCATTTTCCTCGAATTTGTGGACTAATATGAAAAGCTGCGTAATTGAATAATCCTATATTTACTGAATACGAATAATTTACTTCATTATTGGTTCAAGGTTTTGGAATTTGTTAAAATATTTGTGTTTGGCCTTCAAATTTAAATTGACAAATATTATATGTGTTAATTGTACCCGTAATCATATAATTATTGATTAACTTTTTAAATAATGACCGCTTATACAAATAAATCATTATTACAATATGAAGCTTGAAAATGGTTATTATTAAGTTTATATTAATAATAAGTATAAAACTACACTGAACCTTTGATCCCCAAACTAAGAAAATTATTCTATTATAGTAAACTCTCTGCAGTGGAATCTAAGAAAAAATAATAAAAGTAAATAAAAATATAGAAAAAATCTATATAAATAAAAGGATCTTCGAAATGTATGTACGCTTATAACTTTCAAATGACTGCACCAAATTGGATGATTCTTTGTTTTATGTATTCGTTATTGTTAGTCCAAGGTTTGTATAAAATTAAAATTGTAAAAAAGTATTTTATATTAATTATTTTAATGTTATTACGGAACATAGTCGCATTCAGGATAGCAGATCAAGTGACAGTTGACTTCAAACTTCACACTGATACATCAATGCTTCGAAGTGTTTCGTGTATTTAGAGTTTTGTCATAGTAATAATATTTATTATTAGAAGAAATGCCACCAGTGAGACGTCAAAATATCAACCGTCGCACGTGCGATGCAAGACGCATTCAGAATCTTCAAAGCAATGAAACTGAAGAAGAGCTTTGTTATGGGTAGTAGTACATCACTGATACACTACATACATAGTTTTTTTTAGTAAATAAATACATTTTGCCATCCAGACGAGTTATGGCCCTACCGCGTAGCTAGGGTTGTTTTGTCGCCTTTTACGACAGGCCGACCCCGGCTGCAGGAGTTGGTATTCTTACCCCGCCCCTGCACAGAGGAATCTATCAGAAAATCATTCGAATCCTACAATTAGGTGAGTTTATAAAGATATTTTGTTTTATAAATATTAGAACTTCAAATTTTTAAATCTACCCTGTCTTTTTATTGCTTACGACCCTGGACGCAGAGATCAGTATTCTTTCTCCGCCCCTGCTAAATATCTATATGGAGGGTAGATGTTAAAAAATCCACTATATCCACTCGTGCCCGCATCGCTCTTATATCCATCCCTCGTGGGTCTCCCTACTAAAGACACGCCATAATAGTGTTCAGTTTTGTACTGTTATTAATATTTCCCGTATCCGAGAAATCTGTCGATGTGTTAAGTTTCAACCGCTGAACCAATTTCGATGAATTTCGCTATAGAGATAGTATTGACCTCGGTGAAGGACATCGGCTACTTTTTTATTTATATATCAGAACAACATTTGCCGGGTCAGCTAGTATAAATAAAAATATTAGTAATTTAAAACTAATATATAGTTATTGGTGATATCTATTAATACTATAAATTATATATCTAAGAAACTTTTGTTTGAATTGAATATGTTTTGTTTAACTATCTAGAATTGTACATACATAAACGGTTAAATTCCTTTAGTCCCTCATGTTGTGGTTACGATTAAGTTACGGAAATGTAACCATTGATGATGTGTGGCGACTTACTAAGCTACAAGTGTTTGGTTTACTTTAGCAGCCATAAAACTCGAACCACATCCCACACTAATATTGCTTACTGTCTTCATTTATAATCTTTTTAATTAACTTTTATCATAGCTGGAGTTCAGTAGACGGGTAAACAGCCTACCTGATAATTGGTGGTGCTGTCATCTATGGACGTGAGCAACAACAGAGTTATTGCCAACGCAGTACCGGTCTTGAAGGAGTGGACTGAAACCTGGGTCACTAATACCGGAACACAACAAAAGGTTATTATGGCGGCATACTTAGCAACCATGAGTGGTAGCTATTTAGACGGGTACGAGCCCTACCATCTAGCTTGGGAGTTGTTTTGTTCGCTTTTTGCGACAGGTCGCCTGGCCGAGACGGAGACAGAATTATAAAAAAATCCGACTACCGCAGTACTAATGAGTCAGGGGGATTTAGATCACAAAATAATCGGTGGGACTTCACACACTTATATCCAATAGACCTCTAAAAATAAGCGGACCTACTGCCACGCCAACCTACACATTGCTTCACTTAGCTTTTTTATTCTCATTCCCATAAAAATGCTTTTAAGCGGCAGGCGACGGTCACAAAATTTAGGGAACAAACTTAAACAAGTGCCATTATTTTACGTTTAGGTTTTGTATAGTTGGATATTTTTTTATAATGGTTGGACTATATTTGAGTTAAGCTGTGTTAAAAGTTTAATGTTTCGTCGCGGTTTGGCTGGTCCCAGCCCAGAAAAAGTTGGTTGGGAGACAAAGCAATAAATCGCCGACCACCGTGTGCACTGATAAATTAAATGGTGGCAGCACAGACTTATAACTTAGTATAACTTAATAGAGCGGTCCGCCCTATTAAGTTATACTCTCAGTGATTGTTTTTTAGAAACTAAATTTTTGATGGAACATTCTCATTTTTTTATAAAAAAAATACTAATGCACTGGTTGAATTTGAAAAGGTTAAAAGGCGCCCATTAGACTACGTTCACTTGCTAGTTGGTTCTTCCTGCTGAACAACAGACAAACCTCTGACTTTTTGTTCTGGAATTGAGAAGTGAAAATGCCACGTCATGTCTCGGTAGGCAACATTTTTTGTCAAAAGATGCTAGTAATGAATAGATGTTCCTTTATATTAAAAATAAAAAAAGGAAAATAATAATAATAATTATATATTCAAAACACTGTAAGTCCCAAAGCTAAAATAATTCTGGATGATAAATCATATACAAAATACATAATTGACACCGTTCCAAAAACACCCAAAAATGTGTACACAGTTTTTTTAAATAGTCTAAGTATAAATAAAGATCATGTCTAATGTCCATGTCGCACCTACCCCCGTAACAGTTGGGAACTGTACTCTCGAAATTGTTGACGAATACGTCTACTTGGGTCAAACGATCCAGTTAGGCAGGTCCAATTTCGCGAAAGAGATCACTCGTCGAATCCAACTCGGATGGGCAGCGTTCGGGAAGCTCCGTAAAATATTTTCGTCCCAAATACCGCAGTGTCTCAAGACGAAGTTTTTTAACCAATGTGTGTTGCCAGTGATGACATACGGAACGCAGACGTGGTCGCTAACTATGGGCCTTATGAGAAAGCTCATGGTCGCTCAGAGAGCAATGGAGAGGGCTATGCTCAGAGTTTCCCTGCGAGATCGAATCAGAAATGAGGAGATTCGCAGGAGAACCAAAGTAACCGACATAGCCCGGATGATTGCAAAACTGAAGTGGCAGTGGGCTGGGCACATAGCTCGAAGGACTGATGGCCGTTGGGGCAGAAAAGTCCTCGAATGGCGACCGCGTACCGGAAGACGCAGTGTTGGTAGGCCCCCCACAAGATGGACCGATGATCTGGTCAAGATCGCCGGAATAGGTTGGATGAGGGCAGCGCAGGACCGATCATCGTGGAGATCTTTGGGGGAGGCCTTTGTCCAGCAGTGGGCGTCTTCCGGCTGAAATGATGATGAATCATCATCATCATCTCAGCGATGAATCCCGGTTGCAGCCCAAACTCTCGCTTCGGCGCCCGGGGTCCGCTTTCCGACTTTTTCTTCTCCACTTCGCACGGTCTTCAGCATCCCTGGTAGTGAGACCATTGGCACGCATATCACCCTTTACGACGTCAAGCCAGCACTTTTTGGGTCTACCCCTCCTGCCGGGGCCCGGCGGAAGCGGCATGGCCAGACATTTGTTTCCCACGTAAGCATCCGGTTGCCGTAAAACGTGGCCGTACCATCGGAGCCGACACTCCTGCAATTTATCCGCAATGTCACGGACATGAAGGCCGCCGCGAATGCGGGAGTTCCTAACGCGGTCCTTCCGCGTCACTCCACACATCCACCGCAGCATATTCATCTCCGTGACACGCAGTTCTTGCTTGTGTCGCTCTAACACCGGCCACGCTTCACAACCGTATAAAAGGACAGGCCTAATGATGGTCTTATAAACCTGTCCCTTCAACTTTACCGGCATCTTGGGGTCACAAATGACACCAGTTACCTCACGCCATTTGGCCCACGCGGCAGCAATGCGTGCCTTGACGTCGCAATCGATGTCACCGGATGCATGAAACACAGATCCCAGGTATTTCACAAGGTCCGTGCGCTCGACCGTGTTGCCGTCTATGCGTACGGGTGTGGGATCTGTGGAGTTACAGGCCAAGTACTCGGTCTTCGCCACATTGAGCTTCAGACCACCGTTCTCAAGCGACTCTTTCCACGCCTTCACACGTCGCACCAGCCTACCCCTGTCCGAATCTGCCAGCGCGATATCATCAGCATACATGAGCAACCACGGGGGCTGCTCATGTGAGTTTCTGATGCTGTCTGACAATACGTCTAATACCACGCTAAACAGAAACGGACTAAGGACGGATCCTTGGTGCACCCCGACGGTGATGGGGAAAGGTTTTGTGTCGCCAACAGCGGTCCGAACTACGGAATCGGAGTCACGGTACATGTCTCGGATGATGTCAACATAGGCCTCTGGAATCCCTTTGGACCGCAATGCCCACCAGATTATCGCGCGAGGAATACAGTCGAAGGCCTTCTGCAAGTCGAGAAACAGGCAATGCAGAGGCGTATTCTTCGCCCTGTATTTCTCCGCGACAGTCCTTAGGGCAAAAACAGGGTCCATTGTCCCGTGACCAGGGCGAAACCCATATTGACAATCCGAGACAGTGCACTCCTGTCGAATCCGAGAGTCGATAACCCTTTCGAAGAGCTTCATGGTGTGGGACATGACCTTAACTCCTCGGTAACTACCGCACTCCTGCACCGACCCCTTGCCTTTGAAGACTGGAGTAATGATACTCAGTCTCCATTGGCTCGGGATCGTACCGATGAGGAGTGTCCGGTTGAAAAGGTCTGTTAAAATGCCCACACCACGCGAGCCCATCGCCTTCCAGGCTTCGATGGGGACTCCATCGGATCCAACAGCTTTCCGATTCTTCATGCGGCGAAGACAATTCTGGACTTCTGCAGGCGTTATCAGTGGCACTAGTCCTTGATTCGGAGGAAGATCAGGCGGCTGCACCTCTTTGTGCTGCGTGTTCAGCAGCTCGTGGAAATACGAGCGCCATCTCTCCTTCACCGCGAGGTCCTCGCATAGCAGGTTGCCCACAGGGTCTTTTACACAGCGGCACTTGGAAATGTCCTGTGCCGCTTTGACCCTGGAGCGCGCCAACTTATAGATGAGCTTCTGCCCCTCAGACGAGTCCAACTTATCGTAAAGTGGTTGTAAGTGGTCTCGCCTGGCTCTGGCAACAGCTCTCTTAGTGGCGCGCTTTGCTACCCGGTATGCGTCGCGGTCTTCAGGAGATCTGGACGCTTGCCACTTCTTAAAGAGGGCTTTCTTCGCTCTAGTCTCCCTCTGGACTGTGTCGTTCCACCACCATGTCTCCTTGTCACACTTGCGACCACCCTTAGACACCCCAAGCACCTCCTTCGCCGACCCAAGGATAGCCGCCTGAATCTTGTCCCAGTAAGCCTGAACTGGTTCGCCCATACCACCGGTGCACTTGTCACCGACGGCTAAGGCGAACTCCTGGGACGTGACTTCATCAAGCAGCCACCACCTGATTCGGCGCTGAACGCGCTCGGTATACGTGTCTTTAGGCTTAGCGCAGAGGTCCATGACAAGAAGACGATGTTGTGCAGTGAGACTCTCACCGGGTATGACCTTGCAGTTGGCTACTTTGCTGATGTGGTGTCTCCTAGTGAGTAGGAAGTCGATTTGGGTAGCATTCCTCCCGCTCCTGTAGGTGATGAGATGATCGGGTCTCTTTTTGAAATACGTGTTCACGATGGCAAGGTCGGCCGCCGCACACGCATTGAGGATGTCCTCCCCTTCTGCGTTGCGGCTGCCGTACCCAAATCCACCGTGAACACGCTCGAATTCCCCACACTCATCACCCACATGACCGTTCAGATCACCCCCCAAAACGATCATCATCATCTCAGCGATGAATCCCGGTTGCAGCCCAAACTCTCGCTTCGGCGCCCGGGGTCCGCTTTCCGACTTTTTCTTCTCCACTTCGCACGGTCTTCAGCATCCCTGGTAGTGAGACCATTGGCACGCATATCACCCTTTACGACGTCAAGCCAGCACTTTTTGGGTCTACCCCTCCTGCCGGGGCCCGGCGGAAGCGGCATGGCCAGACATTTGTTTCCCACGTAAGCATCCGGTTGCCGTAAAACGTGGCCGTACCATCGGAGCCGACACTCCTGCAATTTATCCGCAATGTCACGGACATGAAGGCCGCCGCGAATGCGGGAGTTCCTAACGCGGTCCTTCCGCGTCACTCCACACATCCACCGCAGCATATTCATCTCCGTGACACGCAGTTCTTGCTTGTGTCGCTCTAACACCGGCCACGCTTCACAACCGTATAAAAGGACAGGCCTAATGATGGTCTTATAAACCTGTCCCTTCAACTTTACCGGCATCTTGGGGTCACAAATGACACCAGTTACCTCACGCCATTTGGCCCACGCGGCAGCAATGCGTGCCTTGACGTCGCAATCGATGTCACCGGATGCATGAAACACAGATCCCAGGTATTTCACAAGGTCCGTGCGCTCGACCGTGTTGCCGTCTATGCGTACGGGTGTGGGATCTGTGGAGTTACAGGCCAAGTACTCGGTCTTCGCCACATTGAGCTTCAGACCACCGTTCTCAAGCGACTCTTTCCACGCCTTCACACGTCGCACCAGCCTACCCCTGTCCGAATCTGCCAGCGCGATATCATCAGCATACATGAGCAACCACGGGGGCTGCTCATGTGAGTTTCTGATGCTGTCTGACAATACGTCTAATACCACGCTAAACAGAAACGGACTAAGGACGGATCCTTGGTGCACCCCGACGGTGATGGGGAAAGGTTTTGTGTCGCCAACAGCGGTCCGAACAACGGAATCGGAGTCACGGTACATGTCTCGGATGATGTCAACATAGGCCTCTGGAATCCCTTTGGACCGCAATGCCCACCAGATTATCGCGCGAGGAATACAGTCGAAGGCCTTCTGCAAGTCGAGAAACAGGCAATGCAGAGGCGTATTCTTCGCCCTGTATTTCTCCGCGACAGTCCTTAGAGCAAAAACAGGGTCCATTGTCCCGTGACCAGGGCGAAACCCATATTGACAATCCGAGACAGTGCACTCCTGTCGAATCCGAGAGTCGATAACCCTTTCGAAGAGCTTCATGGTGTGGGACATGACCTTAACTCCTCGGTAACTACCGCACTCCTGCACCGACCCCTTGCCTTTGAAGACTGGAGTAATGATACTCAGTCTCCATTGGCTCGGGATCGTACCGGTGAGGAGTGTCCGGTTGAAAAGGTCTGTTAAAATGCCCACACCACGCGAGCCCATCGCCTTCCAGGCTTCGATGGGGACTCCATCGGATCCAACAGCTTTCCGATTCTTCATGCGGCGAAGACAATTCTGGACTTCTGCAGGCGTTATCAGTGGCACTAGTCCTTGATTCGGAGGAAGATCAGGCGGCTGCACCTCTTTGTGCTGCGTGTTCAGCAGCTCGTGGAAATACGAGCGCCATCTCTCCTTCACCGCGAGGTCCTCGCATAGCAGATTGCCCACAGGGTCTTTTACACAGCGGCACTTGGAAATGTCCTGTGCCGCTTTGACCCTGGAGCGCGCCAACTTGTAGATGAGCTTCTGCCCCTCAGACGATTCCAACTTATCGTAAAGTGGTTGTAAGTGGTCTCGCCTGGCTCTGGCAACAGCTCTCTTAGTGGCGCGCTTTGCTACCCGGTATGCGTCGCGGTCTTCAGGAGATCTGGACGCTTGCCACTTCTTAAAGAGGGCTTTCTTCGCTCTAGTCTCCCTCTGGACTGTGTCGTTCCACCACCATGTCTCCTTGTCACACTTGCGACCACCCTTAGACACCCCAAGCACCTCCTTCGCCGACCCAAGGATAGCCGCCTGAATCTTGTCCCAGTAAGCCTGAACTGGTTCGCCCATACCACCGGTGCACTTGTCACCGACGGCTAAGGCGAACCCCTGGGACGTGACTTCATCAAGCAGCCACCACCTGATTCGGCGCTGAACGCGCTCGGTATACGTGTCTTTAGGCTTAGCGCAGAGGTCCATGACAAGAAGACGATGTTGTGCAGTGAGACTCTCACCGGGTATGACCTTGCAGTTGGCTACTTTGCTGATGTGGTGTCTCCTAGTGAGTAGGAAGTCGATTTGGGTAGCATTCCTCCCGCTCCTGTAGGTGATGAGATGCTCGGGTCTCTTTTTGAAATACGTGTTCACGATGGCAAGGTCGGCCGCCGCACACGCATTGAGGATGTCCTCCCCTTCTGCGTTGCGGCTGCCGTACCCAAATCCACCGTGAACACGCTCGAATTCCCCACACTCATCACCCACATGACCGTTCAGATCACCCCCCAAAACGATCCCCTGTGATAATGGGATTCCACGGAGCACTTCTCCGAGTAGATTCCAAAACGCTATTTTATCGGCGTCGTCACAACCGGCCTGTGGCGCATAGGCACTTATCAAGTGGGTAACTACCCCATCGATAAGCACCCTAACGACCATAAGTCGGTCGCTATGACGTTTCACTTCCAAAATGTCGTTCTGGAACTCCTCCGAGAGCACTATGGCAACCCCATTCTCCCCACCAGGTGCACCTGTGTAGATCAGCTTGTAGCCATTCCCAATGAACCGGGATCTGCTGGCCTTCCACCGAGTCTCCTGCAGGAACGCCACGGCCACCCTCCGCCTGGAGAGCACATCGGCCAACTCTCTCGCGCGTCCGGTTAACGTGCCTATGTTCCATGTTGCGAAGCGGATCTTTCGAGATGTTTGGGCTGCGTGAGTTGGGGCTAGCGTCGTTAGCCGTGCCCGCCCATGACACGGTAGCCCTTGTCCACTTCTCACAAGAGTCGGGCGAAGCTCTTGCGCGCCGTTATGCGGCGGCGCCCTAGCCCTTATACGATCTCGCATTCGTGTTCTGTCCATATGATTTGGCAGATTTGGCTTTTACGGGGGCGACTGCCGTCTGACCCCCCAACCCCAAAAGGAAAGCCGTCGTCAGAGCCTCGTCCGTTATTCAGCAGGGTGCGCCGACTTGCAGGTGAGGTTGACTTGGGCCCCGAAGATGTTGGTAGGGCCCCTTACACCCCTAGTAGGGCCCCTTACACCCCCTTACACCAATGATGATGAATGATGAAGTATAAATAAAACGTTTCCAAATCGAATTAGAATTATTTAATTATGTATGTATTAATTAAAGTAATTTATTTCGCTTTCGATACTAAACAGTTTTTCTGTCATGTTTTTTCTGCTTTAATTAAAGCGAACTCTGTAAGTTTAATTAAGGTTTTGAATAACAGCGACCACTCGTGACGTTGTTGGTATCGCCCGCTTCTGAAATTTCTCGAAGAAAACTTATATTTAGTAGAATTCAGAACTCTTCATATATTTTCTGATATACATTAAAACTCGCTGGGCATGTTGGAAATTCCCATTTTCGATTTTGAGCCACATTATGCCTATTCATGCGTAAGCGGTATGCCTGCCGTACCTATTAGGCTGTGATCAGATGATAAACATTTAGCGCACTATTGATGTGTATGGTTATGTCGGTCTCACTGTCTTTACTCAACCTTTTTTACTCAGATGGCCAGGTCCAGTGGTGTCCGGTCGCCACGATGAGTGTTGCATGGGAGTACCACAAGATCGACTTATTGTAATTTCACAGCAGTGTGTTTTCTTCTCCTATTTCAATCTAATTATTACACATTCTACACTAGCCAATGATTTTTTACAAAAATAATTTAACCTGGAACAACATTTTGTGACACAAGCTATATTTTTGTCTTGTGAACACAGCGTTACTTTCCATGAAAATTCTTGATATGTACGGTTATTAAATAGCGATGAAGGGTTTCAAGTGAAGATTTATAATATATTAGTATGTTTTTAGATATGATACGGTGGATAATATAAATCCAAGATTTAGAGAGAAAATTGAGAATTACGTATCATTTGTGTAATAAATAGTCTGATTTTGATGCATTTATTTTTGAATTAACAGATTACTCTTTCAATACCTAAAATATTTTAGATTTGAAAAGATTATGGATAAATTATTTATGAATATTAAAAGTAATCATAGTGGTATTTAGCTTAATATCATTCTAGTCCCGTAAATAAACAATAAACCTGCTTTTCTTTTGTGATGTTTTTGTGATAAATACACCGTGTCATTAAATAAAGACATATGGCTTGGGAGCTCCCCATATCTCATGTTCATTTTGTTATGCTCTGTCGAGCATGAGATTTTACTGTGCATCTATATGAATTTATGAACGAAAAATATTAAAGTTTATTTATAATATTTACATAAAGATTTTATATGATTTAGATGTTCTAATAATAAATTACTTAGACGGCAGTAACTAACCACTGTAAAAAGATATAATTTAGTCACGTATATTCTGTATATAGGTCTCTTTTATTGTATAAGATCAACTATGTTGAGAACTGGAAGAATAATGTCCCGCCGACTAAAAAGTGCGGAGGCTTGCTCTGTTACAATAAACAAAAGTAAACGCTGAATGGAAAGATATGAAAAAAGTCAGAGGAGGCTTTTACCCATAATTGAACCTTACAAAATATATAACATATAACTAGAAAGAAAAGTGGCGTTAATTTATATTTTAACATGCCATTATAAACACTGGATTCAAATGTGAACGTATGAGATCTAACTTGAAAAACGTTCGCTAAAAGAACAGTACAATGTATTTTATTCCATTATGTTTTGTTTTTATACAATAACATATTTTATTCTAAAAACAATCTCACAAAGAAAACAATAAAAAAATATTCGATTTATATCCGAATGAATTTGTTCACATTCCGGGCTTGTTTTTCCATAAAAGGATTTGAAAAATATTATTATGAGTGTATTTTTTTTTCTTTATAGAAATAAAAAAGTTATATTAGTAATGTATTCCCCAGTGATTTATACGTTTTCCTCAGAATATATATTATTTTAGGAGAGTTTTTGGGATGTTACAATGTAATATTTCCCCTGCATGTTTAAGTCTATACAATAGTAAATCTATTAAATTGACTACCCCGGTGGCGTAACGGATAACGCACTTCGATACGCTTGCGGAGGTCACGGGTTCGATTCCCGTCTCGCGTCTGGGTGTTTATTATAATATGTATTTATTTACAAAAAAAAGTATACAAGTAGTAAGTATATCAGTTGTCTAGTACCCATAACACAAGTGCTATGTTACTTAGTTTGGGACTAGATGGCGCTGTGTAAATTGTCACAAAATATTATTATTATTATTAAAGGTTTAGCTTTGTGTTTCAGTAAAATTAAGTTGAGTATTACTTTGGCGATACAATTACGTTCACACAATATCTTCAGTGAACAGTAATCAAGAGATTATCTAATTAAGCAAAAACAAGCCAAATCTGTATTTAATTGAAAACAACATATAAAGCAGAAGCTCATTTTTTGGCTATACCAAAAAATCTGCAGTTACCAAGGAAATATTGGAACGAAGCCAAAATGGTTATGTGGGGTTCTCCATCATAATCTTATTGCGACCATCCGGCCTGGCTAGCAAGTGATAGATAGTGGTGGTTGCGACATCATACCCACTTATACCCCGTTCGCTGCTAAGTTTAATGTATGTATGAGCATGGGCGGCGCCTATCCCTGCCAGTCCGCCTGTAAATAGGTCGCGTCACTGTGTTCTCCTTCTTCTCCCTCTCAGTGGCTTCTTAATGTGTGGGTTCCCAATAAGTCTAAAGGGACTTTTAAATTGATTACAGACTTCTTAAAGTAGTTGGAACTCATTGGGGTTAAGCATTTCACAAGTAACAATGGAATTTGTTGTTGGAATGGAAAATGCTTGAATAATTGATTGAATCTGTGTTTGGAATTATCAGTATGGCCTTAACATATACTCATCTGAAGTAACCAAAAAAACAAATATACTCTTGTTGATAACATTAATATTAGATAGGACAAGATGAAATATCTATGTATAGTACATATTTTACCAAAATATACTCGATAAATTACAGACATGAATAACACGTTAGTCTTTATAACGTTAGAGACGTTAGAAATTTCTTCAAATAGCGTAATAATTCAATATATTATAATTCAAAGGTATGACTAACAAAGAGATTTTCAAGCCCGGGTTGACATTTCATTAACAAATCTGGCTTACTGAAATTATTTTTATGTTATACTGAAATTACATTTCTGATACCTCATATCTTTTCGTTTATTAATATAACTTTAAGAATATTGATAGCTTTATAATATTAGATACTACATGATGCCATGATAATGCGATTTCCAGATATTAAGTTTTGTTTAAAGATGCAAAATTGTGATACGTTTGTTTGTACAAGAAGTAATATAATACTTTCTATAAAATAGAGTTTTAGTAGTATTCTTTATTTAAACTATAAAATAGTTAATGCCAACATATACAAAGTACTTTCACCATGAGTAAAGTATCAGTTTTCATATTTAGCAAATAAATATTTAAATTATTATACTTAAAACTATTTAGTGACACGGGGTCAGTACTTTAGTGCGTGAGTCACCATTTTGAGTTATAAGTTACTAGCTGACCCGGCAAACGTTGTTCTGCCATATAAATACCTAGTCAGGTCATAAATTCTGTCACATGTTTAATGTAAAATAATTGTAACAAGTTTATTAATTATGTAACCATTCATATACCAAAATGAACTTAACAAAACATAGATTCTTATGACATTAAAGTTTATTCAAAATGACCTCCGTGATTTTGAATACAAGCCTTCAATCTGCGCGGCCAGTTGTCTATCGCAGCACGAACGAGGTCCATGTCAATATCGGCGGCTGCCTTAATCAAGGATGTCTTGAGTGACTCCAAATTGGGATGAGGCTTTGAGCACGCCTTTTCCTCCAAGTGTTGCCATATCTTGTAATCTAACGGATTCAAATCTGGACTGGAGGAGGGCCAGTCTTCGTGCCGGATGAAGTCGATTTCACGCGCCGCCAGCCAGTCTTGTGTGCTCTTCGCTCTATGAGCTGGCGCCGAATCTTGTTGGAATACCCAGTGCCTGTTATTGAACATGGTATGAGAAACAGGTTCCACAAGGTTCGTCAGGACTGTATTTTGATACACAACAGCATTCGTTTTTACAGCTTTCTCACAAAAATGTACCTCTGTTAAGCCCCAATAAGAAACTCCCAACCATACCATGAGCGAGGATGGAAATTGACCTCGTTGGACACGCGGAATACGGTTGCTCGCTTCTTCACTACTGTGTGCGTACACCTTATCATTTTGTTTGTTGTAGCTCTCTTCTACGGTAAACATTTTTTCGTCCGAAAAAAGAATTTCCCGATATTTTTTTCCCGCGTACCGCTTCAACAAAGCGCGGCATCTCTTCAGTCTCAGGTCCATTAGACGAGCATTCAAACGATGTCCTGTTTTTCTTCGATATGCCCGAAGCCCTAAGTCTTCATTTAACACCCTTTTCACCGTGGTTCTGCTTAACCCCATCTGAAGGGCCAACAGTTTCTGCTTACGTTTGGGATTTCTTTGAATTCGTGCCTTCACAGCTTTTATCACTGCTGGAGTCCTAACAGACCGAGGGCAACCACTTCTTGACCTGTCATCTACACTAGAGTCTTCATTGTATCGTTTGATGGTACGATAAACGAATCTTTTGGTAATATTCAAATTTTTCAGTATGTTAAAAATTTGAATTGGCGCGTAACCGCAACGATGCAACGCAATAACTGCAACACGGTCTTCTTTAAGCGTCCACTCCATATTTAAAAATGAGTAAAATTCTAAAAGTTATACATTTTTATTTTCATGAACAATTCGAAATTCTAATTCAATAAACTTTTTTGTGGCCAGCATTCTAAAAGAAAAGTTTTTACTGTGTGACAATACTTATGACCTGACTAGGTAATAAAATGTCAAAAAATTTAAAAAAAAATTGTTGGGGGTGGGTCACCCCTAAAATTTAGGGGGATGAAAAATAGATGTTGGCCGATTCTCATAGATACCGGATAAGCACAAAAAATTTCATCAAAATCGGTCAAGCCGTTTCGGAGGAGTATGGCAACGAAAACTGTGACACGAGAATTTTATATATTAGATAAGTGAAACACCACCGGTTGGTTTCTGAATACTGAATATTTTTTTTTCTTAAAGCTAAAGCTGTTGTTGTCTCAGACGACTCGACAGCGACTCCGGACGTTAAGGCATTCCAACCCCGTGGGAGCAGGGTCGATCAGCCGTGGGAGCGTGCTCGGACACGCGCCGCCTGTGAGGTGCGTTTCCGGCTCGACCGCTGCATGGGGATAATTGAGAGCAGCCACGAATGGCAAGAATATTATTTATTTGGGGACTATCGACTTCACCGGTGAAGCCAATCCTATTCTAATCTACTACCGTTTCGGAGTGCTTATAGCTAGAAGAAACGGCGAAAGAAACTCCCACATCTATTCTACGTGTATTCATGTATTGTGTGGGTTGTGTACGTCTACAGGCTATGGGGGGCGGAAGGCATCCCTAAACCTGTTCCGTCGGGCTGGTCCATGCCGGACTGGGGGGATAGCATCCGCGAGAGCATTCGCTTCAGCGTCCTAGAGATGGGGTCGTGTCTATCCGTGAGCACGTTACGCGGGCGGCGACGCGCGTGGGGTGCTCGGCGGTTGGTCGTATAGTTGACCGTCTCCATCATCAGGGGATTGGGATGGTGGGGAGCGAGGCCGAAGAAGGATTGCGAAAGGGATATCATGTACTCCTTTACGGGAAGGAGCTCCAGGTCACGATGTAGGTCCGCGTTGCGCATGTAACGTGGCGCTTGGACTGCCATGCGCAAGAACTTATTCTGCAGCCTTTGCATCGATTAGATGTAGCATTTGCTGGCATGGGTGAAAACTACGCTCGAGTACGTCATAATCGGTCGGATGCAGGTTTTGTAGAGTGTCACCTTATTCCTAAGGGACATCTTACTCTTCCCGCATATCATTGGGTAGAGGCAACCGAGCACAAAGTGTGCTCTGTTCCTTAGCGTCCTGATGTGTTTGCTGAAGTACAGGCCTCTATCGAGAGTGACTCCTAGATATTTGACCTCATCAACCCAAGGGTCGAAAAGTTTATAGGGTAGAGAGAGTGCCGACTCGGGCGAGTTGGCCGACTCTCTTTTTGAGAGCGAGGGCCCCTGAATATTTATTTTAAAATTCATACTCTTTTTATATGGTTTAGCTAGAGTTCGTCGACCAATCAGAAGCGTTGAAAATATTTGTAAGTATTGGTACCTACTCGAGACTAGTTCCAAAAAATTGCTTGTGGCCTCGTCCCGCGCAGCCGTCTCCTTCCGCAGGCGATGTAAATACGCGGGTGCGAGGCAAATAAAAAAGAAATGCTTGCGCCATTCTTGGCTATGACATCGCGCTGTGTTTTTGTGGTTGGACCATCGATCTATGTACGCAGCGCTCGTGTCTGTTATCTGCCGCCGAGAGATCCTTGATGATATTATTGTCGTCGCCTGAAGCCTGTTCTGAGAAATGTAATGCAGTTGAGGGCGGTGCTTCAAGGCTGGATAGTAAATTCGCGCGACATGGACGACATTGATGTAACCAAACAGTTCTTTTCAGAGCTAATCCTTTTTAAAGTGATAACTTCTTATGGAAGGGTAAACCGCTTCGTTACGTAATGCGTTACGGCGCCAATCTGTGTGGTTTCCCTTTCTATCACGTATACGGCAGCGGTAGGCAGGCTCCTCCTTTCTCACTCTAACCCACAGCGCTAGATCTATTCGAATTGCGACTTTATCACAATGAGATACAGTTAAGTTTTTTTAACTTTGTCTACATTAGGGAATAATTTAATTTAATATAATTTTGAAACAGTTTTTGGAGAAATTGGAAATTCATAAACTTTAGTTATTTTTGAATTATTTTTGGTTTTATTAATAAATAACCTTTCCTTATATTATCATATTAATATACATAAAATTTAAGTAATAACCTAAGCTTTTTTCAAGTTAAATAATTTCAATATTAAATAGTTCAAACTTTTTAGTTGTTAGTTAAATTAGTTTAAGTTATCACTTCTGTCAGGCGTCCCGAGACGCACACGTTTTTTCTATATGTTTCCTATATCTGTTATACGGTGGCTGCAATTATATTGTAAATTATCATTCTAAAATCTAGAGATAACATTTAAGGCAACAGCAGACATACTGACGGCCCAGTTATAGTCACCTATGGATGTTTGCGATACCACGGGCACCTCAAACACGCTGGCTTCCGCGTAGGGGCATTGAAACCTGGGTTACTTATGCCGTAATAAAACACAAAGTTAAAATTATGACATAATTAGAGATCAGGGATGGCTACCAGATAGGGTTGGACAACCCCAAGGTTACCACCTAGCTAGATGGGTACTTAAGGCAAACTAACCCTAGTTAGGGTTATTTTGTCGCCTTTTACGACAGACCGCTCTCGGCCGCAGGGTTCGGTATTCATACTCTGCACGAAGAAATTTTTTTTGATCATTAGTAAAAGTATACAACTGGTGATACTGCACTCAGTTTATATTATTTATATTACTAAATGTTAAATTGGACATCACCGCTATTTACTTTGTTAAATATATCCTTACTTCGGGTTGTCTGGAAGGGATCGCTATAGAGATAAGCCACCCATTGTCTTGCGCTATTTATGCATATTTTAAGTTAGTGTTAAGTATCTGAATACAATAAAGTGGTTTTCATTTATTTACCATAAGTAAGTTCCGTGGTAATTCTTTTGTTCTAACAACTCTTCTCTAAGGTCGACAAGGCGGGAAGTTTGTCATTCTTCAACATTGTTCTATAATTTGTATAAATGTAATATTTATCATCTAGTTCCAAAGTAAGCAGCAAAGCGTATGAGTTATGGGTAAAAACACAACTAATGTACAACTTATGTAAATATTTTTCTTTTGTAAATAAATAGATGTTATATAGATGGCCAGGCTCGGGACGGGAATCGAACCCTTCACGAGTCTCTGCAGGCGTTTCGACGTGCGATAACCGTTGCGCCACGAGTTCAAATTTATGTATATGTGAGTTATATAGAATAACTTGTTTTATTCAATATTTTGTTTGCTCACTGTTTCATATATGTACCTAAAAAACTATAATAATACTTTTTGATTTATTATTTAGCAACAGTAGTTTAAAATAGGATATAATTGCTAAAAGACAGCCATTAAAGAGAGATATACATATCTACTCCATCTTTGACAACATAAAGGCAACCAAAGCAAGATATTTCAAGAATGATATTTGTTAAAATAATTAGGCCCGTTCATGGTTTTATACTTTATTCTATAATATTAGCTTTATCATACAAGTAAAACGCAACTATCCTTTCGCCATCTTTATTGGAAGAGGAAGAGATTACAATTAGTGTTGCCAATATAAATGTATATAAATCAACACGCCTCCTTACATTTATATTGTAAAACACTGTTACAACAATCATTATTTTATTTCAAATTTAACATTTCTCTAAATTTTATGAATTTAACATTTCCCAAAGCTTTTGTAAATATATCTGCAACATTATTTTCTGACTCTATTTTTACAACTTCAATATTTCCTAGCTTAACATTTTCATGTATAAAATGATAGTGAACTTCAATATGCTTAGAATTCTTAGTAAAGTTTCCATATTTAGAAATAGCTACGGCTCCTGAATTATCTTCATAAATTTTAACTGGTTTACAAACTTTATTGAATACATCATCCATTAGACACATAAGAAAATTTAACTCTGTTACTGCTTCTGATAAAGCTACATATTCAGCAAATGTTGAGGACTTTGTTACACTACTTTGTTTCTTTGATTTCCAGTAAATAATATTTCCAAACAATCTAATGACAAATCCTGTAGTAGATTTCCTATCTAAAATATCTCCTGCCCAATCAGCATCCACAAAACAATCTAGAATATCAGCGTTACTATTATTACAATATGTTAATTTAAGATCTTTTGTCAAATACAAATACTTTAAAACTCTCAATGCATACTTAAAATGTGTCTCATTATAACAGTTTTGAAATCTAGTTAAGTAATTTACACTGTAAGATATATCAGGTCTAGTACCTGAACTAATATACAAAAGAGCACCAATCAAATTTCTATATTTTACATCCTCATTAATATCAGATTGTTCCAATTTTAAATTTATTTCCATAGGAGTCTTATACATTTTTGCATTCTCAATATTATACCTTTTAGCTAAAGACTCAATATAAGATTTCTGACTCAAAGTTAAGACATTGTTTTGATTATACATATATTCAATCTCAATACCAATATAATTTTTTACTTTACCAATATCTTTCATTTTAAACCTTTCAGACAATTTAGTTTTTATATCACCAATAACTTCTACATTTTCACAACAAATTAATAAATCATCCACAAATAAAAGAATATAAACAATTAAGCTGTTCTCTTTTCTAACATATAAACAATAGTCATATTTACTCCTGCGAAAACCAAAATTAATCAAAAAATCATTAAAACATTCATACCATGCCCTGGGGCTTTCTTTTAGACCATACAATGATTTATTTAATTTATAAACTTTATCAGTTCCATTTTCATAACCGATTGGTTGCTTTACATAAACTTCAGATAATACTCTACCATTTAGAAATGCTGTTTCAACATCCATTTGATGAATAGCTAAATTATTTTGACAACAATAAGATAATAGTAGCTTAAGTGTAGGCATTTTAGCAACAGGTGAGTAAGTATCATCAATACAATTAGTTTGCTGAAAACCTCTTACTACTAACCTTGCTTTGTATTCATTTTCACTCTTCCTTTTATACACCCATTTCACATCAATTACCTTTTTTTCCTTGGAGGGTCTGTCAACTAGAGTCCAGGTATTATTTTTTATTAAACTTTCCAACTCACTATTCATTGCTCCTTTCCATTTCATTGCCTCATCACATGTAATCGCCTCCTGAAAATCAATTGGAGCTGACGCATCACAGTAGTTACAGTATATGCAATAATAACCAAATTCTTCATCAAAACGAAGTGGAGGTTTGATTTGTTTTCTTAATCTTCTATTTAGATTCTCATCTTCACTTTCTCCTACATTCTCTTTATCATTTTCTGAGTATTTTAACATATTTCTTTCCTCTTGGATACTTTTATCTTCCTTTTCCTTTTCTTTTATTTTATATTCACTATTTTCTTCCTCATCTTTAAAACCACATAATTTTACATCTTCCTCAATTATATCACAATTTCTAGCAATAATAACTCTGTTGTTAATTAACACTCTGTATCCAATATCAGTATAACCAAGCAAAATTCCAGCTTCTGCTTTCTTATCCCATTTAGACCTTCTTCGTTCTTCAGGAATTCTTACAAAAACTCTACTTCCATATAATTTTAGATTTTGCATAGATGGCTTCCTTTTAAAAAATATTTCATACGGGGTTTTCCTCTCAATAGTATTAGTTAAGGTTCTGTTTTTAAGATATGCAGCTGTTTTAGTTGCCTCAGGCCAAAATCTTCTTTCTACCTTTGCTTCTGATAAAAGACATCTACCCATATCCATCAACGTACGATTATATCTCTCTGCTGTTCCATTTAATTGATGAACATATGCTGGACAGGGTTTTATCACTATTCCTTTCTCTTTTGCAAACTGAAAAACTCTTGCATTCATATATTCCTTCCCATTGTCACATCGCAGTTCCTTTATCATTTTCCCTGTCAAGTTCTGTACTTCATTAACATACTGCACCAAGTAATCATATACCTCATCCTTTGATCTGATACAATAAACTTTGACTAATTTGCTGTAGTCATCAATAAAACAAAAAAAATTTTTCTCCATTATATCCTGTAGTCTGATGTGGCCCATTTAAATCTGTATGAACAATCTCTAATATCTCTTTTGCTTTTCTTCGATTATTAGCAAATGGTAAATTATGCATTTTATTTTCAATACATATTGCACACTTTAAATATTCATATTCAATCTCTTTAGGTAATCCTTCTAATGATTCATTTTTACACATTAAATCCAATTTTTTAAAGTTAATATGACCAAGAGTACGGTGTAGTTTTTCCTTTACAGTCATATTTATTTTACTAATATTTGCTTCCAATATTTCTTCACACATGTAACTTTTCATCTTATACAGTCTTTCATCCTTAATTGCAATTGCTATAATCTTTCTATATTCATTGTAAATTTTTGCAAATTTCCCTTTTGAGATGATTGAACAATTATCAGTAATTTTCGAATAACTTAATAAATTTGCCTTCATTTCTTTTACAAAGAAAACATTTTTCAGTGTGACTTCAGATTTTTGTCCATAGACTAAGAAATAAGCTTTTATATTACCAATTTTTGTAGCTTCTAATATTGTTCCGTCAGCAATTTTGACTTTAATAGGTTTGTCCAATATCTCATAAGTATTGAAGTATTTATCAGTGTTAATAATGTGGTCAGTACATCCACTATCTAGTAACCAATTTATTTGACCCTTTAGCTTATCATTCTCTTGCGTTGTGTATGTATTGTTTGCAATACTAATATGATAACTGTTACCTTGACTCCCTTGATTATTATGGTAGTAATTTCTTGAACCTTGTCCTCTGTTATTGTATGAACCACGTCCTCGTCTTGGCAAACTATGTTCTCTATAACTTGGTAAACTATTTCCTCTATAATTTTGTATACTATTTCCTCTATAATTTTGTATACTATTTCCTCTATAATTTGAAAGACCATGTCCTCGACCACGGTTTACATTTTCTGCCTTACAATCTCTTCTTAGGTGACCAGGTTTACCACAACCAAAACAATTATATGATCGGTTAGTATCTGCTTTAAAAACATTTGATGTGTCTTCTGACATTTCACTCATATTTCCTGTACTTTTCAATTTTATTTTGCTTTTTAAATAGTCCACTGTCCTTTCACCCTCTGGTAAGACATCTATTAAATCACCTATGTAGTTGTAACTCACTGGTAGTGCTTTTAACATGTAGTTTAGTTTTTCTGTTTCTGATACCGTTGCACCGGCTTGTTTCAACTCATTTACAGCTTTTTCAAAGTCATCGAAAAATAAAGACACTTCAGAATAATTTTTCAATTTGACACTTTCGAGTTTATGTCGACATACTATTTGCAACGCCGTTGATTTCTTTAGGTACATCTCATCAAATTTCTGTATTATTTCGTATGCTGTATTTAATTCACTTATATATTCCAACTGCTTGTTTGTTATAGCACTGTAAATATAGTTTGTTGCTTGTATATCTCTATCGTCCCATTCATCTTTGTCGGTTTCAATTTTCGCTCTCATTACTACATCCTTACACTTTTTGAACTGTAGAAACTTAATTATCCGTATTTTCCAATTACTGTAATCTGTGCCATCGAAAATTGGAATATTTATATTATCACTATTTTTTGACGCCATTTTTTTTCTTCTTTTTTCTATCACATTTATTCTTTAAACCATTGTTCTGCTACCATTAAACCACTGTTCTGCTACCATGTTAAAATAATTAGGCCCGTTCATGGTTTTATACTTTATTCTATAATATTAGCTTTATCATACAAGTAAAACGCAACTATCCTTTCGCCATCTTTATTGGAAGAGGAAGAGATTACAATTAGTGTTGCCAATATAAATGTATATAAATCAACAATATTTAAAGAATCATTCGAAAAGAAACTGGATACATTTGTATTAAAATACACGTCATTGTACCGTATGTACATATGTATGTGCTAAACAAATTCGAACGCGAGAACGAAGCAAAAGGAGCAAACATTTATTAAATCATGCTGCGGCGGGTGCCAGTCGGAATGAGTGTTTTATTACCGACCCTCGGTTTGGGTCATCGAAACACGCGGTTAAATATTGTCGGTCGTTTGCAGTACGTCGCCTCGGGCCTTTTAAGTGTCCGACAATTTTTCCAGTCTTATCACCATTGGAACGGAAAATGTTTCCTAAGACAATTGCTCTATCGTGCCATAAAAAACAAGTGTAAGGGGTTTTTCTTTTTATTATACGGCTACCTATTTGTTAGTGATGATGGCATTGATGTTAAGGTTAAATAGTGTTAATATAATAAGTGATAATAGTAGGTTAATAATAAGGGTTAAAGAATTAAATTACCGTTGTATAGTTAATAGATACTTTGAATTGACATAAAACCTTTAAGGTGTGAGATTTTCAAGTGGCGATGCGGAACTAACGCGGCAGAAACGGCTCGCAATATCCACGCTGCGTTTAGAAAGGAGACTGCTAATGTACGCACCGTGCGTTTTTGATTGAAACGCTTTCGTAATAGAAACTTCGACTTGAAGATCGAACCACGTGGAAGACCAGCCACAAGGTGATTAACGCTGAATTGAAGGAGATTGTGGAAGCCGATCCGAGTCAAACTACACCAGGCTCCGAAGACGGAGTCGCCGCGACGCGGACAGAGCGGCCGCGGAGGCTCGGCTCTACGGGGAGTACAGGGGCGCCAGAAACGACCTCCACCTCGCTATCCGCGAGGCGAAGGCGGCGGCGTGGGAGGAGCTCTTGGCCAGCTTAGATCAAGATCCTTGGGGGCGACCCTACAAAACGGTGCGGGGCAAGCTCCGCCCGTGGGCGCCCCCGCTGACCGAGAGTCTCCCCCCGCGCCAGGTGGATGGTTTTGTCGGCGCTCTGTTCCCCACGAGAGCTGAGCACTCGCCTCCCGCCATGGTCCCGCCTCAATGGGATGAGAGGGACCCCAGCGCGGACGACGACCCCGTGCCCGACGTGGACCGGGCAGAGCTGGGGGCAGCGATGTTGCGGCTGAAGGCCAAGACCACCGCCCCCGGCCTGGACGGCATACCGGGGCGTGCGTGGGTTCTATCCCACGACGTCCTGGAGCCCCGTCTATTGAGGCTCTTCGACGCGTGTCTGCGGTCGGGCCGGTTTCCCCGCAGATGGAAGACGGGGAGGCTGGTCCTGATCGCAAAGGAGGGGCGCCCGGCGGACTCACCGTCCGCCTATCGGCCCATCGTGCTGCTGGACGAGGTGGGGAAGATCTTCGAAAGGATCCTCGCAGACCGCCTCGTCCGGCACCTAGAGACGGAGGGGCCAAACCTGGCGGACGAACAGTTCGGGTTCCGCCGGGGGCGCTCCACTATTGACGCGATCACGCGTCTGAGGAGCCAGGCGGAGGACGTGGTTGCTCGAGGCGGGGTGCTATTGGCGGTGTCACTCGACATCGCCAACGCCTTCAACACCCTGCCGTGGAGCTGCGTGCGGGAGGCGCTCAAGTATCATCGTGTGCCTCCCTACCTCCGTCGCATAGTCGGGGCATATTTGGACGATCGTGCCGTCGTCTATCCGGTCCAGGGTGGGCAAAGTCGGCGAGACGTCGTGTGCGGTGTCCCGCAGGGGTCGGTCTTGGGCCCTCTGCTGTGGAACATCGCATACGACTGGGTCCTGAGGGGGGTGCTCCTCCCCGGCGTCGGCGTCATCTGCTACGCCGACGACACGCTTGTCACAGCGCGCGGGAGGAACCCTCGCCAGGCGTGCCTTCTGGGCACGGCTGGGGTGGCGCAAATGGTGGCTAGAATCCGGCGACTCGGCCTGGAGGTGGCCTTGAACAAGACGGAGGCCCTGATATTCTACGGGCCCCGCCAGAGGCCGCCACCGGGCCTGAGCATAACGGTGGGAGGCGTCCGCATCGCCGTCGGGCCGTCCATGAATTACCTCGGACTGGTGCTCGACGGGCGATGGAACTTTGCGGCGCACTTCGAGCGCCTGGCGCCGAGGCTAGTTCGGGCAGCGGCGGGACTCTCCCGTTTGCTGCCGAACGTTGGCGGGCCGGGCGCAGTGTGCCGCAGACTCTTCGAGGGAACCGTGCGGTCAATGGCCCTTTACGGGGCCCCAATCTGGGCGGATCGCCTGACGGCCAAAACGACGGCGCTGCTACGCAGGCCGCAGCGCGTCCTGGCCGTCAGGGCGATTAGGGGATACCGCACGGTGTCCTTCGAAGCGGCCTCCCTGCTGGCCGGATCCCCACCATGGGACCTCGAGGCCCGGGTCCTGGCGCTATTATACCGGTGGCGCCGGGACGCGGCCGAGCGTGGCTCTCGCCCCGCGCCTCGCGAAGTTGAGGTAAGGCGGGCGGAGCTGCGCGACGAGGTGCTCATGGTGGAGTGGAAGGAGCGCCTCGCGCACCCCAGCGCGGGCCTCGCCACCATCGAAGCGGTGAGGCCCGTCCTGGCCGAATGGCTGGAAAGGCGCCACGGCGCCCTGACCTTCCGCCTGACGCAGGTCCTCTCGGGGCACGGTTGCTTCGGGAGGTACCTGTGTCGCATAGGGCGGGAGATGACGTCGGGGTGCCACCACTGTGGCGCGGGCGACGAGGAGGACACGGTGAACCACACTGTCGCCGTGTGCCCTGCGTGGCGCGAGGAGCGCCGCGCCCTCGTCGCCCAAATCGGCGTGGACCTGTCGCTCCCGGCCCTGGTTCTGTCCATGGTCGGGGGCGATCCTGGATGGACGGCCGTCGCCTCCTTCTGCGAGGCAGTCATGTCCGCAAAGGAGGCGGCGGAGCGGGAGCGGGAGTTGACCACCACACTCCCCTCCCGCCAACGCAGGCCACGCCGGCGGCGCCGGAGGGTCAGTAACGACCTCCGGCCGCCGTAAAAAGCGGCCGCGGGCGGCCCCTCGGGGGAGGACCCGCCGCCCGCACTATTGCCGCGAGGGTGAGGGCTGCGTGCTGTTCCGCGGCCCCCCTCAACTCCTAGAGTTGTTAGGAGAGCGCCGGGGGGACGAAACCCTGACCCCCTGGCGCCAACACTTTAGAAGGGGCCCGCCTCAAGACAAAGGGCGGGCCGGCGCCGGCCCGGGCCACGAGATCGGCAGGCCATATATCCGTGGGCCCGGGCGTAGGCGATAGGAGAACAGCGGGGTTTTTTAGTGGGTAGTCGGATGGCCAATCATCTTTCCCGGAGTCCCACATATCCCTCGGTCCCCCCGGGCCGGGGGAACCCGTCAAGAGAGGTTTTTCCCCGAGACCAAAAAAAAAAAAAAAAAAAAAGGCCAAAATCTTCTTTCTACCTTTGCTTCTGATAAAAGACATCTACCCATATCCATCAACGTACGATTATATCTCTCTGCTGTTCCATTTAATTGATGAACATATGCTGGACAGGGTTTTATCACTATTCCTTTCTCTTTTGCAAACTGAAAAACTCTTGCATTCATATATTCCTTCCCATTGTCACATCGCAGTTCCTTTATCATTTTCCCTGTCAAGTTCTGTACTTCATTAACATACTGCACCAAGTAATCATATACCTCATCCTTTGATCTGATACAATAAACTTTGACTAATTTGCTGTAGTCATCAATAAAACAAAAAAAATTTTTCTCCATTATATCCTGTAGTCTGATGTGGCCCATTTAAATCTGTATGAACAATCTCTAATATCTCTTTTGCTTTTCTTCGATTATTAGCAAATGGTAAATTATGCATTTTATTTTCAATACATATTGCACACTTTAAATATTCATATTCAATCTCTTTAGGTAATCCTTCTAATGATTCATTTTTACACATTAAATCCAATTTTTTAAAGTTAATATGACCAAGAGTACGGTGTAGTTTTTCCTTTACAGTCATATTTATTTTACTAATATTTGCTTCCAATATTTCTTCACACATGTAACTTTTCATCTTATACAGTCTTTCATCCTTAATTGCAATTGCTATAATCTTTCTATATTCATTGTAAATTTTTGCAAATTTCCCTTTTGAGATGATTGAACAATTATCAGTAATTTTCGAATAACTTAATAAATTTGCCTTCATTTCTTTTACAAAGAAAACATTTTTCAGTGTGACTTCAGATTTTTGTCCATAGACTAAGAAATAAGCTTTTATATTACCAATTTTTGTAGCTTCTAATATTGTTCCGTCAGCAATTTTGACTTTAATAGGTTTGTCCAATATCTCATAAGTATTGAAGTATTTATCAGTGTTAATAATGTGGTCAGTACATCCACTATCTAGTAACCAATTTATTTGACCCTTTAGCTTATCATTCTCTTGCGTTGTGTATGTATTGTTTGCAATACTAATATGATAACTGTTACCTTGACTCCCTTGATTATTATGGTAGTAATTTCTTGAACCTTGTCCTCTGTTATTGTATGAACCACGTCCTCGTCTTGGCAAACTATGTTCTCTATAACTTGGTAAACTATTTCCTCTATAATTTTGTATACTATTTCCTCTATAATTTTGTATACTATTTCCTCTATAATTTGAAAGACCATGTCCTCGACCACGGTTTACATTTTCTGCCTTACAATCTCTTCTTAGGTGACCAGGTTTACCACAACCAAAACAATTATATGATCGGTTAGTATCTGCTTTAAAAACATTTGATGTGTCTTCTGACATTTCACTCATATTTCCTGTACTTTTCAATTTTATTTTGCTTTTTAAATAGTCCACTGTCCTTTCACCCTCTGGTAAGACATCTATTAAATCACCTATGTAGTTGTAACTCACTGGTAGTGCTTTTAACATGTAGTTTAGTTTTTCTGTTTCTGATACCGTTGCACCGGCTTGTTTCAACTCATTTACAGCTTTTTCAAAGTCATCGAAAAATAAAGACACTTCAGAATAATTTTTCAATTTGACACTTTCGAGTTTATGTCGACATACTATTTGCAACGCCGTTGATTTCTTTAGGTACATCTCATCAAATTTCTGTATTATTTCGTATGCTGTATTTAATTCACTTATATATTCCAACTGCTTGTTTGTTATAGCACTGTAAATATAGTTTGTTGCTTGTATATCTCTATCGTCCCATTCATCTTTGTCGGTTTCAATTTTCGCTCTCATTACTACATCCTTACACTTTTTGAACTGTAGAAACTTAATTATCCGTATTTTCCAATTACTGTAATCTGTGCCATCGAAAATTGGAATATTTATATTATCACTATTTTTTGACGCCATTTTTTTTCTTCTTTTTTCTATCACATTTATTCTTTAAACCATTGTTCTGCTACCATTAAACCACTGTTCTGCTACCATGTTAAAATAATTAGGCCCGTTCATGGTTTTATACTTTATTCTATAATATTAGCTTTATCATACAAGTAAAACGCAACTATCCTTTCGCCATCTTTATTGGAAGAGGAAGAGATTACAATTAGTGTTGCCAATATAAATGTATATAAATCAACAATATTTAAAGAATCATTCGAAAAGAAACTGGATACATTTGTATTAAAATACACGTCATTGTACCGTATGTACATATGTATGTGCTAAACAAATTCGAACGCGAGAACGAAGCAAAAGGAGCAAACATTTATTAAATCATGCTGCGGCGGGTGCCAGTCGGAATGAGTGTTTTATTACCGACCCTCGGTTTGGGTCATCGAAACACGCGGTTAAATATTGTCGGTCGTTTGCAGTACGTCGCCTCGGGCCTTTTAAGTGTCCGACAATTTTTCCAGTCTTATCACCATTGGAACGGAAAATGTTTCCTAAGACAATTGCTCTATCGTGCCATAAAAAACAAGTGTAAGGGGTTTTTCTTTTTATTATACGGCTACCTATTTGTTAGTGATGATGGCATTGATGTTAAGGTTAAATAGTGTTAATATAATAAGTGATAATAGTAGGTTAATAATAAGGGTTAAAGAATTAAATTACCGTTGTATAGTTAATAGATACTTTGAATTGACATAAAACCTTTAAGGTGTGAGATTTTCAAGTGGCGATGCGGAACTAACGCGGCAGAAACGGCTCGCAATATCCACGCTGCGTTTAGAAAGGAGACTGCTAATGTACGTACCGTGCGTTTTTGATTGAAACGCTTTCGTAATAGAAACTTCGACTTGAAGATCGAACCACGTGGAAGACCAGCCACAAGGTGATTAACGCTGAATTGAAGGAGATTGTGGAAGCCGATCCGAGTCAAACTATCCAGGAATTATTAGGTTTAACGTTACCCTACCTACAATATTGACTCATTTGAAACAAATCAATAAAATAAACAATTTGAATACTGCGTGCCTCATGATTTGACTGATCTTCAAAAAGAAGCGCGTGTTGAAACTTGTGTTGCCTTGGAAATGAATGAAATATTATGAAGGAATATTGGATCGAATTAGATTTTTTACAATAATAGTAAGTGAAAAATGCAATGGCTGACCCCAGGTCAAACGTCGCAACAGTGTCCAAAAACATAGTTTACCAATAAAAAGGTAATGGTAACTGTTTGGTAGTCTCTTCATGGTGTTATTTACTATTATAGCTTTTTCAGGTCTGGTCAAGCAATAACAACAGATGTCTACTGTGCCAAACTTTGAACAATGATGGCGAAACTAGCAGAGGAACGATACTGATACCGGAGAACATCACAGTGAACGAGAAACCGTTTTAACTCTACAGGCGCTGCAGTTAGAAACTATACGTCATCCTCCATACTTACCAAACCTTGCTCCAACGAACTACCATTTTTTTCGTGATTTGGACAATTTTCTAGGTGAAAAAAAATTCTTTCCAGGAAGCAGTACAAAATATTTTCACACAGTTTGTCAAATCTAGACCCCCAGAGGTCTATCAAAAAGGCATAAATCATCTTCCCTTTAGATATCAGCAATGTATAGATAATGTTGAGGGTAAATATTTTGTTTAAATAAAAATGTTACATCTTAGAACAAAAGTTTCAATATTTCAGTACTAATCGGCAATTTCATACTTTAACCCTTAATATGTTAATTTTCTCCTTATAGGGGCGGAGTAAGTATACGGTCAGCATTCAGCAGGAGCGACTTGGCGTAAAAGGCGACAAAACAACTCTAGCTAGGTGGTAGGGCCATAAGGCCGTCTGGATATAAACCACCACTGGTTTCTAAACATGTCACCATAATAATCCCTGGCGTTGCAAACATCTATAGGCGACAGTAACTACTTACAATAAAGTGGATTGTCAGTCTGTCTACTTTTCAACAGAAAAAAAGTGATGAGTGATCTGATAGAGTCGCCCGCGTAACGCATTGATCTAGCGTTGGTCTTAGAACTTCTTGGTCAGGATAAGGAAGAGTCATCTAAAGGCAAACATGATCAATAAATGGAGTTTTTATTTCTGACGTACAGTCAGAAAGAAAAGCTTGTGAGCTTGTAATTATGTGTGTGTGTATTAACCACCTCAATGGTAGTGACATTACTCGTATATGATTTCTTTTCAGGATTAAAATCACATACTGGGAAAAATAAAATGTAACGCATTTTAATATATTTTCTTTTGCTGCCTATCACCCTGTGATAAAACTGAATAGTGGACTGCAGAGGCAATTAGAGTAAAGGCTTTGATGATCATGATACCCTCATGATGATTATCAAAATATTTTATTCTTGATATTGATCTGTTATATAACAGGGAAACTATATAATATATAAAACAAATGGAAATCAGTTAACAGTCCATCAAGTATAGGTAAGTATTTCCACGCTTGTCAAACAAAATCCTTATTGCGCAGTTGTGTAAAAATTAATGAACAATAAACAACCCAGTTAAAGAAAATCCAATAATTTCCCAGTAGCAAAATATTTCGTCTTTTTATGTGTTCAGAATTCGATTTCGATATATTAAAGTAAAGGCAAGTGTTAGTTCCCTTGTCACGCTCAGCCCTCGTGTAGGCGAAATCAGCAAAGTTTGACGCCCGATATTGCTTTATGGCCGGCGTATGTCGTAAAACGTCAAAACAATATTAACACATCAGCCATGTTTTATAACCGTACCACGCAACGCACTTTTGTTGCTCAAATTATGAAAGTGTGCTGTAGTAAGCGCTGTAGGAAGGTAAAATATATAGTAAAATATTTTAAATAGATTTTCTAAATTTATAGGATTGACTTCAGTTCAGTTCAGTTTTTGAAGGTTTGGCCCCAATGCCTTTGGCATTGATTTTGCCAATATCTGAGTAGAATATAAAAGTGACAGGTTTAATGGCGAAAAAAGGGGGGGTTGAATGCGTTGATCGGTTTGGAAGGTAGCTATTTGAGGACAGCACAATAAATCGTTATAAGATTAGTAATATAAGATTGACTTTATTGAGGTACAAGGAGGAGATTGCAACACAGAATGAAAACTACACTAATGGAAAAATTTAAGGATAAAAAAATCATATTTATTGCGATTTTTCGGATATTTGTATCTTCATTACAAATAGTCGCATTGGAGCCTTAAAAAGCAATTTGAAGCTTGAAGTTTCTAGTTTTGAGATTCTGATACAATTTAGATGAAAAAAAATTCATAGGAACGTGAAATGCTCAATCTTAACGAGTACCGTAATAAAAAAACAACTTATGGAACTTGGAAAACTTTAATGTTTTCAATTTTTGTATATGTTAGTCACTGGAAGAAAATATTAGGATTTAATTAAATGTACAAACAAATATATTTATCACATAATATAATTATATAGAAATGTCAATGTTATTGAATAATAAAAACTAGATGACGCTGTACTAATACATAATATGTACATGAACTTCCAGTAATAAAAATAAGTTAGAATATAAAACAAAAATAACAGCAGACCATAAACAAAAGATTACAATTATTAAACCTCTTTCGTTAAGTTCCCTTAAAATTGTGTTTCTGAATTGCAGATCTGGAATAAAGAATATTGTATACTAGTTGACCCGGCAAACGTTATTCTGCCATATGAATTAAGGTCCAATCTATGTCTATACTGAAATTCATCAAAATTGGTTTAGCGGTTTAGGCATGAATACGCTAACATGCCAACAAAGAAACAAATAAACTCACTTTCGCATTTATACTATTAGTTAGGATTGTACTTGTACAATGGTCTTGACGTATTAATCAACGAATCGTCGTCTTTATCATTTAACCATCACATTATTCCATTTTAAAGTTGTCGCAATTCGTTTCGCAGAAACGCACCTTAGAGCTCACAGTCCATATAGAGCTATACATTTAATCTCACTAATGACTGACCTAGTTGCACAGCATTTATTTACTCTCATTTATTTAAAATCCTTAATTGAAATTGAAATGCTAGTCCACAGACAAGTTACGTGCAAAAACTCGTTGAAAATCAATATAGCGATGTTTACACGTAGTCATAGCGAGAGAGATTGGATTTCGGCCAATCGAGAATGTTATTTGCTGATAGCCATGAAAGCGTTGCTACGCACCTGTATGTTTAGTCAATACAAAAAAATGCACATACACGTAACGTGTTTCAATAATGAATCAAGAAAGCAAAAAGTTAACAAATAATTTGTACGGCAGAATTAATACTCAACCAGTTGAAAAATGTAGAGTGAACTTCTGCACAGATTTAGAAAAATCCGTGTTAATGAGCAACTTTGAAAGACGCGGATGGAACCAGATAGGCCCTGATGAAGAATGGAACTTCTACTGGGCATCCACACAAACCTGTAGAAATTTATTCAGCGTCGAAAGCGGCTATAGAATGAACGACAATCAAATGATTAATCACTTTCCAAACCATTATGAACTTTCAAGAAAAGATTTACTGGTTAAAAATATAAAACGTTATCGGAAAGAACTCGAACGGGACGGAAACCCTTTAGCCGAGAAAGCAGAAGTGGTTTTACACGGAAACCAAGTAGTCACACGGTACGTTCATCTCGATTTCGTGCCCGTGACATTTGTACTACCGGCCGACTACAATATGTTTGTCGAAGAATATCGAAAATCGCCCCAGAGCACTTGGATTATGAAGCCATGCGGAAAATCGCAAGGAACGGGAATTTTTCTTATAAATAAACTCTCGAAATTGAAGAAATGGTCCCGCGAGGCAAAAACGCCTTTCCACCCACAACTAAGTAAGGAAAGTTATGTTATTTCGAGGTACATAGACAATCCATTACTAATAGGCGGAAAAAAGTTCGATTTGAGACTTTACGTGTTGGTCACATCTTTTCGTCCTTTAAAGGCTTATTTATTCCAGCTTGGATTTTGTAGGTTTTGTACAGTAAAGTACGACACGAGTATGACTGAGTTGGATAATATGTATGTCCATTTAACCAATGTAAGTGTACAAAAGCATGGTGGTGACTATAATAGTATACATGGCGGTAAGATGACGGTACAGAATCTCCGATTATATTTAGAAGGTACTCGAGGGAGATCCGTTACGGAGAAGCTATTTTCAGCTATGCAGTGGCTTATAGTGCACTCACTGAAAGCCGTGTCTTCCGTAATGGCCAATGATAGACATTGCTTTGAATGTTATGGATACGATATAATAATAGATAACCAGCTGAAACCTTGGTTAGTTGAAGTGAACGCGTCTCCTTCATTAACGTCCACGACTGTGAACGACAGGATTTTAAAATATAAACTGATTGACAACATTCTATCGGTGGTGCTTCCGCCGGACGGCGTGCCGGATGTTAGGTGGAATAAGGTGCCGAGTGTCGAGGCTTTGGGTAATTTTGATTTGCTTATTGATGAAGAGCTTTTAGAAAAAGATGAATCAATTTCTGGTGGTCGTGCATCTAAAACCCACAAATTACGCTAAAGAATAAGCACGTAAGCTAAACGATAGTAATCAAGTGGTATTATTATACACAAGTTGCTAATGTCATGCAACTCATTGTCAGGTCTTCATGTCTATTGTACCTATTATAAAATACGTTTTAAAGAAACTCGATGTATCGCCAATCAATTTTAGACAAACAAGAAGTCGAACTCTGAAACCAACAGTGAGTATAGGTACAGACACAAGTTTATAGATAAAATAATGATATTAAAATCCAATGTAGTATGCGCTTAAAAGTGTACTTTTAATATGTAACTGTGTCAAGTAAGTTGCTGTTGGTGTAGCGTAAGGTGCATTAAGTATTTGCATTTTAATGTTTGTACCTGTGAAAAAATAACATCGCCACCGAGATATTCTATATGCTAAACAGCGGTAAACTTTCTACAAGATAAGAAAGTATAATTCAGAAATACATTTTATTTTTAATGTAAATTTTAATCATATTTATATTTATATAATATACAACCCTTCAGTTGGAATGAATATATTTGTAAATTATAATAATAATTTTTATAGAAATATATTATTCAACGTAGAGCCTAGTTTAGTCCAGCCCATTAATATAATTAAGATTAGATAAGTTTAATAATAATTTGCCTAGGTGGTGCACGTTACTATGGGATTAACTCGGGAGCTCTAGATTGGTTTCTAAGTATAATAACACTAAGCTACCAGGTACCTTAAGTGGCTTTTAATGCCTAATGTGCATATTATATAGAATAATTGCCTACGACGAAGGAAAACATTGTGAGGAAACTTGCATACCGATATTATCGGTATGTCCAATCCGCCTTGGACCAGCGTGGCGGGTACACTGTCCCTTTAGGGAGAGGCCAAGTCACAGTGGGACGTTACGGACTGTTATTATATAATAATAATCGGTACGCAATTGGGTTCTTGATTAATTTTTTTTGTCATAAATCGAAAGATCATGTATACTTTATAACAAAACAATTTTTAGTTTTTTTTGGTATAATGAAAAAGTTATATCAAGTGAAAAATAATTTCTTTATTTATTTCTACTCATCGTACCACACAGCTAATAGTGTTTTGACTTTTTATCGATTAAATCTTGTTATTATCGTCAATATATTGATAAAAATATAAAAAAGTCGAACCTTAAAAGTTATCGTACTTGCTTTGTACCATGTACGAATACTACAAAAACAACTCCCAAAAATATTTTTTTTAATGTTTCTCAAAATGTTAAACATCGAAACAAATGGTTCCAAGCAGTGCGACGACCTAATCCTAATACAAAATATTTTTTTTTGTTGTGTAGATCATTTTGATGTAATTATTATATACAGTCATTATTAACCCCAAAAGGGGTTAACGTTAGGCAGGCGGCTGGTTGTAAAAACTAAGCCACAACTATCACAACATGTGACATGTTGTGCCGACCCCATATAATGTGGAAGAAGGAAGAAGATAGTCATTATTAATTATTTGTATAATCAAGTAAATTGTGTATAAATAAAAATAATTCAATAAATCATATATTCTTTTGGAGACTCAATCTTTTAGAGAATCAATTGTCCAATTTGAGAATTGATTTGTTGATTTAATTTTTTTGCAGATATCACTTCTTGTAAAACTTTACTTCTTTATAAACGTACTATATACTACATCTGGCAAGTTTTCATTTGAGATTGTTGAGATTTTTTTTGTCAGTTTTTCAGCTTCGATATATTTTATAACAGTGCCAACGCCCGAGAATTTAAACTTTTTCCAATAGCATACAACTTCAGTAGGAATTGGATCTTCACTTCTCCGATGAGTCCACTTAAGTAATGCTAATGCATGTTTGCAGCGATTTGTACCAAATATAAATATATAAAGATTATTATTGTCATATAAACAACATTTTTATCAAACTGTTTTCATTTAATGAATTATTAATTACATTTTTTTTATTGCTGTAGAACAGCAGACAGGCTGACGGCCCGCTTAGAATTTAGCAGTTACCGTCGCCTATGGGTGTTTGCAACGCCAGTGGCATCGCGAACACGCTGCTGTCCCATAAGGGTACAGGAACTTGGGTCACTAATGCCGGAACACAACACAAGGTTATTATGGCGGCATACATATGACCGAAGGTGGTCGCCATCCAGACGGGCTTGAGGCCCTACCACGTAGCTAGGGTGGGTTGTTTTGTCGGCTTTTACGACAGGCCGACCCCGGCCGCAGAGGTTAGTATTCTTTCTCCGCCCCTGCACGGATATACATTTAATAAATTAATAATTACATTTAATAAAGAATAGATCGTTTAATATTTTAATTTACAACATTATTTTTTTACAAACTTATTTTGATGCTTTAGCACCCCGAACTTCAGCTGAATTGAACCGAATGTCAATTTTTAGAAAATCTGTTATCATAAATATATCCATATCAGGTATATTATCGGAATTAGCCTTTACATTTGTAAAGGATTTCCTTTATCACACATGACTGAATAAAATTACCTGATGTAATTTATTTTCTTTTTCACTAAATTTTGGATAATTATATTTTAGTCAACTTAGGTGAAGCTGTTGACACTGTACTGTCATAAAATTCCTTTAAAATTATGACGTCACAAACATAGCGACCAGTCATGGCGCGTTCGTCATGTGATTATTTTTAAAATTTTATCAATATTAATTGAAAAAAATTATTACGATTATAATATAATTTATGTTAAAGTTTAAATAAAAAATCGATTTTTTTAAATCCCAATTATGTTACATCTTTACATTACGTGATATGATGTTACATCGTATATCCTCAAGTACCCTAAATAGATTATGCTATATGCCTATATATGGGTGATATAGAGTGGGAAATTTTAGGAAACCTAACCTTAGAACGTCCAATCCAAAGCTGGTCCTGCTGTGAATTTAACTTGGGACTTGTTTAAATCAGGAGCTCGGAAATAACAATCTTAAGATATTTTTCTATAAATAACTTTTCTCGTATTCGTTTGTTTTCTCGATAGCAACTGTTGATTGTTAGCACTAAATACTATTAGATATTGGTTGAAACCCAAAATTTCTACTTTGATCTTCAAAATCTACTTTTCAACTTTGTTTTTTCTACATAACAGTAATAGGCATCTATGGTAATGAGTAATTGGCACGTATATCATTTGCGACATTAAGCTATCACTTTTCGGTTCTATCTCTTTCTTGTAGACCGGTGGTGAACGCATGGCCAGGCATTTTGCTTCCTTCTTCATTTTAACTTTGACTTATCTTGTCAGTTTTTTACTGCCGAGGAACAGCTGACAGGCTGTCAGCCCACTTAACAGTAAACAGTTACCGTCGCTTATGGATATTTGCGACGCTAGCGGCCCTAGGGGCGCCGTGAACACGTTGCTGGTCCATAGGGGTACAGGAACCTGGGTCACTAAAGTTGGAACATAACACAAGCTTAATAAGATGGCATACTTTAGACCCAGGGTGGTTGCTATACACCTAACTTAGCTATGTGGTAGGGCTTGGAGCCCTACCGCATAGCTAAGTTGTTTGGTCGCCTTTTACGACAAGCCGACCCCGGCCGCAGAGGTTAGTATTCTTACTACGCCCCTGCAAGGAAAAGTTAAAATTTAAAAGTAATGCAGCAATATAATAGGTGAAACAAAGAAAGCCTTTTTAAGTCTCATTATACATGTAAAGTCTCAATTATGTAACATGCGTACGATATATATATATATATATATATATATATATATATATATATATATATATATATATATATATATATATATATGCTGGCCACAAAAAAGTTTATTGAATTAGAATTTCGAATTGTTCATGAAAATAAAAATGTATAACTTTTAGAATTTTACTCATTTTTAAATATGGAGTGGACGCTTAAAGAAGACCGTGTTGCAGTTATTGCGTTGCATCGTTGCGGTTACGCGCCAATTCAAATTTTTAACATACTGAAAAATTTGAATATTACCAAAAGATTCGTTTATCGTACCATCAAACGATACAATGAAGACTCTAGTGTAGATGATAGGTCAAGAAGTGGTCGCCCTCGGTCTGTTAGGACTCCAGCAGTGATAAAAGCTGTGAAGGCACGAATTCAGAGAAATCCCAAACGTAAGCAGAAACTGTTGGCCCTTCAGATGGGGTTAAGCAGAACCACGGTGAAAAGGGTGTTAAATGAAGACTTAGGGCTCGGGCATATCGAAGAAAAACAGGACATCGTTTGAATGCTCGTCTAATGGACCTGAGACTGAAGAGATGCCGCGCTTTGTTGAAGCGGTACGCGGGAAAAAAATATCGGGAAATTCTTTTTTCGGATGAAAAAATGTTTACCGTAGAAGAGAGCTACAACAAACAAAATGATAAGGTGTACGCACACAGTAGTGAAGAAGCGAGCAACCGTATTCCGCGTGTCCAACGAGGTCATTTTCCATCCTCGCTCATGGTATGGTTGGGAGTTTCTTATTGGGGCTTAACAGAGGTACATTTTTGTGAGAAAGGTGTATTAAAAGAATGCTGTTGTGTATCAAAATACAGTCCTGACGAACCTTGTGGAACCTGTTTCTCATACCATGTTCAATAACAGGCACTGGGTATTCCAACAAGATTCGGCGCCAGCTCATAGAGCGAAGAGCACACAAGACTGGCTGGCGGCGCGTGAAATCGACTTCATCCGGCACGAAGACTGGCCCTCCTCCAGTCCAGATTTGAATCCGTTAGATTACAAGATATGGCAACACTTGGAGGAAAAGGCGTGCTCAAAGCCTCATCCCAATTTGGAGTCACTCAAGACATCCTTGATTAAGGCAGCCGCCGATATTGACATGGACCTCGTTCGTGCTGCGATAGACAACTGGCCGCGCAGATTGAAGGCTTGTATTCAAAATCACGGAGGTCATTTTGAATAAACTTTAATGTCATAAGAATCTATGTTTTGTTAAGTTCATTTTGGTATATGAATGGTTACCGTTACCGTTGCCGTGTGACCCCGGCCAGTGAAAAGAATAGGGTCACCCCAGGTCATTCCAAGGGAGTCGTAAAAGGCGACTGATGGACTACTCCTTTGCCAGCTGGCATGCGGCAAAGGAAGTGCAGCTCTCGGTTTTCCTCTAGGGGTTGGGAGGTCAGACGGCAGTCGCTCCCGTAAAAACCTAAACAAGCCAAACAAACACATGGTATGGTAAGAACACGAAAAGGATTGGTCACGGATAGGGCGTCGCCGCAAAACGACGCGCAGGAACCTCGCCCGACTCCTGTGACAAGTGGACTAGGGCTGCCGTGCCGTGGGCGAGCACGGCTAAAGACTCTAGCCCCATCCAAAAGGAAACTCCGCTTCGCAACTTGGAATATTGGCACGCTGACTGGACGCGCGAGAGAGTTGGCCGATGTACTCTCCAGGCGGAGGGTGGCCGTGGCGTTCCTGCAGGAGACTCGGTGGAAGGCCAGCAGATCCCGGTTCATTGGGAATGGCTACAAACTGATCTACACGGGTGCACCTGGTGGGGAAAATGGGGTCGCCATAGTGCTCTCGGAGGAGCTCCAGGACGACATTTTAGAGGTGGAGCGCTGTAGCGATCGACTTATGGTTGTGAGGGTGCTTGTTGGTGGGGTAGTCACCCACTTGATAAGCGCCTACGCGCCACAGGCCGGTTGTAGCGACGCCGACAAGATAGCGTTTTGGAACCTACTCGGAGAAGTGCTTCGTGGGATTCCATTGTCACATGGGATCGTTTTGGGCGGTGATCTAAACGGTCATGTGGGTGATGAATGTGGGGAATTTGAGCGTGTTCACGGTGGATTTGGGTATGGTAACCGCAACGCGGAAGGGGAGGATATCCTCAATACGTGTTCGGCTGCCGACCTTGCCATCGTGAACACGTATTTCAAAAAGAGACCCGAGCATCTCATCACCTACAAGAGCGGGAGGAATGCTACCCAAATCGACTTCCTACTCACTAGGAGACACCACATCAGCAAAGTAGCCAACTGCAAGGTCATACCCGGTGAGAGTCTCACTGCACAACACCGTCTTCTTGTCATGGACCTCTGCGTGAAGCCCAAAGGCAAACGTGTCGATCGCCTTCATCGTCGAATCAGGTGGTGGCTGCTCGATGAAGTCAAGTCCCAGGAGCTCGCCTCTTCCATCGGCGACAAGTGCGCCGGTGGTGAGGGCGAACCGGTTCAAGCTTACTGGGACAGGATTCAGGCGGCTATCCTTGGGTCGGCGAGGGAGGTGCTTGGTGTGTCTAAGGGTGGTCGCAAATGTGACAAGGAGACTTGGTGGTGGAAAGACACAGTCCAGAGGGAGACTAGAGCGAAGAAAGCCCTCTTTAAGAAGTGGCAAGCGTCCAGATCTCCTGAAGATCGCGACGCATATAGGTCTGCCAAGCGCGCCACTAAGAGAGCTGTAGCCAGAGCCAGACGAGACCACTTACAACCACTATACGACAAGTTGGAATCGTCTGAGGGGCAGAAGCTCATTTATAAGTTGGCGCGCTCCAGGGTCAAAGCGGCACAGGATATTTCCAAGTGCCGCTGTGTAAAAGACCCTGTGGGCAACCTGCTATGCGAGGACCTCGCGGTGAAGGAGAGATGGCGCTCATATTTCCACGAGCTGCTGAACACGCAGCACAAAGAGGTGCAGCCGCCAGATCTTCCTCCGAATCAAGGACTAGTGCCACTGGTAACGCCTGCAGAGGTCCAGAATTGTCTTCGCCGCATGAAGAATCGGAAAGCTGTTGGATCCGATGGAGTCCCCATCGAAGCCTGGAAGGCGATGGGCTCTCGTGGTGTGAGCATCTTAACCGACCTCTTTAACCGGACACTCCTCACCGGTACGATCCCGAGCCAATGGAGACTGAGTATCATTACTCCAGTCTTCAAAGGCAAGGGGTCGGTGCAGGAGTGCGGTAATTACAGGGGGATTAAGGTCATGTCCCACACCATGAAGCTCCTCGAGAGGGTTATCGACTCTCGGATTCGGCAGGAGTGCACTGTCTCGGGATGTCAGTATGGGTTTCGCCCTGGTCATGGGACTATGGATCCGGTTTTTGCCCTAAGGACTGTCGCGGAGAAATACAGGATGAAGAATACGCCTCTGCATTGCCTGTTTCTTGACTTGCAGAAGGCCTTCGACTGTATTTCTCGCGCGATAATCTGGTGGGCATTGCGATCTAAAAGGGTTCCAGAGGCCTATATTGACATCATCCAAGACATGTACCGTGACTCCGATTCTGTAGTTCGGACCGCTGTTGGCGACACAAAACCTTTCGCCATCACCGTCGGGGTGCACCAAGGATCCGTCCTTAGTCCGTTTCTGTTTAGCGTGGTATTAGACGTATTGTCAGACAGCATCAGAAACTCACATGAGCAGCCCCCGTGGCTGCTTATGTATGCTGATGATATCGCGCTGGCAGACTCGGACAGGGGTAGGCTGGTGCGACGTGTGAAGGCGTGGAAGGAGTCGCTTGAGAACGGTGGTCTGAAGCTCAATGTGGCGAAGACCGAGTACTTGGCCTGTAACTCCACAGATCCCACACCCGTACGCATAGGCGGCGACACGGTCGAGCGCACGGACCAAGTGAAATACCTGGGATCTGTGTTTCATGCGTCTGGTGACATCGATTGTGACGTCAAGGCACGCATTGCTGCCGCGTGGGCCAAATGGCGTGAGGTAACTGGTGTCATTTGTGACCCCAAGATGCCGGTAAAGTTGAAGGGACAGGTCTATAAGACCATCATTAGGCCTGTCCTTTTATACGGATGTGAAGCGTGGCCGGTGCTAGAGCGACACAGGCAAGAACTGCGTGTCACGGAGATGAGTATGCTGCGGTGGATGTGTGGAGTGACGCGGAAGGACCGCGTTAGGAACTCCCGCATTCGCGGCAGTCTTCATGTCCGTGACATTGCAGATAAACTGCAGGAGTGTCGGCTCCGTTGGTACGGCCACGTTTTACGGCAACCGGATGATTACGTGGGAAACAAATGTCTGGCCATGCCGCCTCCGCCGGGCCCCGGCAGGAGGGGTAGACCCAAAAAGTGCTGGCTTGACGTCGTAAGGGGTGATATGCGTGCCAATGGGCTCAATACCAGGGATGCTGAAGACCGTGCGAAGTGGAGTAGAAAAAGTCGGAAAGCGGACCCCGGGCACCGAAACGAAAGTTTAGGATGCAACCGGGATAACGCTTAGATGATGATGATGAATGGTTACATAATTAATAAACTTGTTAAAATTATTTTACATTAAACATGTGACAGAATTTATGACCTGACTAGGTATATATATATATATATATATATATATATATATATATATATATATATATATATATATATATATAAAAATAAATAATACATTTTATTGGTGTTAAAACAAGACTTCATAAACAAGAACTTTACTCGAACCCAAACTCTTTCATTTATAATTCAGAAAGAGTTCTTTTGTTCCAAACTCGTGGGCGCTGATAAGTTTTTTGTTGAGAAGTTTTAAAATCTCATCAGTAAAGTTTAGTTATTTGTTGATCGATTGTCTTAACTACTGTTGACCCTTTGAATATTTTAGGACTAAGTTCCCGAGGGTTGAATTAAATGCTTTTGGTACATATCAGACCTTTATAAAAGGTGCGTTTTCCGTAAACCAGTTATTTATGTAGAAAACAATGAAATAAAACTTAACATGTCATTTATTGATAAGAAAAAAACACCTAATTTTGATTATTGCATGACTACATATTTGCTGGGTCAGCTAGTATATATATATATATATATATATATATATATATATATATATATATATATATATATATATATATATATATATATATATATATATATATATATATATATATATATATATATACATACATGCATACATACATACATACATAGATACATACTAGCTGATCCGGCAAACGTTGTTCTGCCATATAAATAAAAAGTAGCCGATGTCCTTCCCCGAGGTCAAAACTATCTCTATACCGAAATTCATCGAAATTGGTTCAGCGGTTGAAACGTAACAGATCGACAAATATCTCGGATACGGGTATTATTAATAACAGCACAAAACTGTGAACATTATTATGGTGGATCTTTAGGGAGACCACTGGGGATGGATTTGAGAGGGATGCGGGGACAAGTGGGTATAGTGGATTTTTTAAAATTTACCCTCCATGTAGACATTTATCCGTGCAGGGCTAGAGAAAGAATACTGACCTCAGCGGCCAGGGTCGGCCTGTCGAAAAAGGCGACAAAACAACCCACCCTAGCTACGTGGTAGGGCCTCAAGCCCGTCTGGATGTTTTCTTTCTTAAAGCTAAGGCTGTCATCGTCTCAGACGACTAACGACAGCGTTCCGTCTGGATGGCGACCACCTTTTATCTTAAGTATGCCGCCATAATAACCTTGTGTTGTGTTCCGGCATTAGTGACCCAAGTTCCTGCACCCTTATGGGACAGCAGCGTGTTCGCGATGCCACTGGCGTTGCAAACACCCATAGGCTACGGTAACTCTTAAATTTTAAGTGGACCGTCAGCCTGTCTACTGTTCTACACCTGTCCTACGTCTTCTTCGTAAAAAATAATTTTTTTTCATAAAAAGTATCCTATGTTACTTCTAATACCTCCAAGAATATGTGTACAAAGTTTCATGATGATCGGTTACGTAGTTTTTACGTGAAAGCGTAACAAACAAACTTACTTTCACATTTATAATATTAGTATGATTTACGAAAGAAAATCTATACTGCTAACTTTGAGGCTAGATGACGACACTGTTTGATTTTTCACATAATATTTTACAAATAAAACAATGCAAAGTTTTCTTTGAAATCTACCACATTATTGAAATGTAAAAAAGCATTATTCACGCATAATTATAGACTTTCAATATAAAAAAATTATAAACTCACTTTATTTTTTCTATATATTTTTAGTTGAAGAAGTATATTTTATTGCTTCTTTAAACAAAGTTCGATAAGCAGTAATAATAATTAATCATAATAATCCAAAGTTAATTTTATTATAAAAGTTTGAGTACATAATTAATTTTATTATTGTTTGTTTCTTTTTATATATAATCTAACTACAAGATGATGACGAGTTTGATTAATTATGCATAATTTGAATTTATAGCAAACTAAAGAACTGGTAATCATTGTTCAGCTTCGTCGTACTAGTATGTAAAAATAAGTATGACAGTTACATTTTTATTGCTAACATCAAAGCTTCATTACGCTAAAGTACGTGATTGCAAAGCTGAATGTCCATGTTAGGGACACGAAATTACGCTCAATTGGCGACACGGCACTGCGCCTACAAATTACCACACAGAGAATATCGAACAAGACCTAAAACGACTGTAAGGTACAATGTATTTCTAAAATACCTATTTTGATGTGAAATTCTTCTTATGTTTCTATGAATAAACTTCTAGGGGACTTTTCCCAGTTACCAAAGAGTTAAGAGATTAAATATTGTTTTTATCGATTTTTGCAATATATTGAGTGTTTGAATTTTAATTAGTGGGAGACTGTGAAACCACTTCGAGCAATATATATATATATATATATATATATATATATATATATATATATATATATATATATATATATATATATATATATATATATATATATATATATATATATATATATTATTACATGATATTCAAGTGGTATGTACCGCTAGCAAATTTTTTTCGGATGATGTGCATACATTAATAAGATTGCCATGTTTTCCATGCAGGGGCGGAGAAAGAATACTTTTACGACAAGTCGCCCCCAGCCGGAAGGGTCAGTAGCCCTACGGGTGGGGGCGACCTGTCGTAAAAGGCGATAAAACACCTCAGCTAGGTAGTAGGACTCCGAGTCTATCCAGCTGATAACCAAACCAGGTCTCTAAATACGCCGCCATAATAACCTTGTGTTATGTTCCGGCATAAGTGACCCAGGTTCCAGTTCCCCTACGCGGACCAGCGGTGCTCCTGGTGTCGCAAACATCCATAGGCGACGGTAACCGTCAGCCTGTCTGTTGTTCCACAGTAATAACCAACCAAGATCAACCGGTATTAGTAACCCACCAATCCATCTTAGACAAGTGAGGCGAGTATGATATCCATTCGCTCTAGATTTGTTCCCAAACTCAGCAGCGGGATACTGTAGACTGTTATCAATGTTATTTTATAAATTTTAAGGATTTTTGAATCATCTTTTTAGTCTAGTACAACCTCCTTCTTATTTGTAGAGTATATAGTAACATTCTTAGTATTTTGTTTATAAGAGTTGATTACCTATTTTAAATTTGCCTGAATTATGCTCCTATTAAGTCAGTTTGCAACATAGTATTTTGATAGTAAACGACACTAATGCGCATGTTCTGTGTATGTTTTTAATTTAGAAATATAGAAAAGTAAAATTTATTATTTTATCTTAAATAATCCAGCCATGTTATTCCATGTTTAACTCATATCTTAAGCATAAAAAAGAAACATTTATAGGCATGCGAAAGATTTTGACGCTATGTTTTGAAAATATAAGTCTTTGTCTATATCAATTAAACTTAAAACTGTAAGTTAAATCAATTTTTACAGATAAATAAGCTTATCGCGTTATTAAATTGTACCCATAGTAGTTCAACGCTGATGGACGGTGTCAGTCTGCGTGTTGATTGAACTTAATAGGATTCGCCACGTCACTCTGCCTGAAACCCTTGACGGGCACATTTCACGAGGATATTTAAAACAATTATCGAGTACTGCCGAAAGGTCATTGGTTAAGGATGTTCAATATTAGTATAACTGGTAAGAGAAATGAACCCAGGCCAAAGCCTTGTAAACTGTATTATGTGTGCCAATACACTCACTACATGATGATGATGACGACAGTGCAAAGTGAAGAAGAAAAGTCTGAAAGCGGACCCCAGGCACCGAAGTGGAAGTTTGGATTGCAACCGGAATTTAACGCTGAGGTGTTGCTGAATTAAGGAGGAATTATATATTTTGATAATTCACACATTGGAATCAAGTCCCAGAGTAAGCAACAAAGCTATGGATATTAGACATCTGATATACTTCTGACGATTTTTGAAAAAAAATTGTGTATACCATATAAGTATTATACATATGATACTATAAAAATATTTTTATTATTGTAGTTGCAAAACAGAAGGTTAGGAACGTATTTAATTTCAATATGCGAAAGTGACAATGCAAGTGGTGTTTACCAACGTTCTAAAAGAGCTGTAAAAATCGACTTGTATCGCGTATTCACAAAAGCTTGCTTCGTGCGCTTCGCCGGCCGCTTAGCTACGTACTTGATTTCTAACGATGTTTATATATAATATTTTATTTAGTTAAATTAATTTTTGTAAATATTATTGTTTATATAAAATACTATTATATTTATTTGAATATTTTATTACCATATTTGAATGTCATACAAGCCCAGTAGTGTTAATTGAATGACTGCAGTCGTATCAAAACCGTGATTGGTTCAGCTAAAATCCAGGTAGTGTACACTCAAAGCGCGGGTTTGAATGGCTTTCTCCTGATAGCAATTTCATTCCCATCAGACTTCCAGTATGATTTTTTTGAATCTCGTTATTCAAATAAAATCTGATGTATATTTATGGTAAAAACCACTAAAATTTTAAGTCTCTTTTGTAGTGTTTGTTTTTCACGACGCGTCTGGTCGAGGGACTATGTCTTTCACTGCCGTGGGCCACTAAGTCAGCTCTTTTCGGGTTCGTTTCTTAGCAATAAATAAGAAAACATACTAATATTTTCTCAGTTATGAGTATTCCGGGAATAATGTCTAAGATATTTAATGTACTCATAATTCTGAGTTTTGTTGTATAGTGTCTTAAAAATATAAAGTCCAATTAGTTATTATCTGAACAAATACATGTTAGTCGCGACAAGGTCCATGTGCCACGTCCACTAGCCTTGACAGAGTTTAAAATATCGTGAAAGACAGAAAAAGTTGATGTGAGACACATAAAGGAGGTTCAATAAATTAAAATCAAAATCAAAAAAGGTGAAGATATGTTGCGAAAGGGGGAAAAAGTTATCTCATGCCAGAATTCAGCAAGAGCCTGCACCAATACACCTACCTACCTACACCAATTTGAGGGCCAAACATCCATGTCAATTAATTATTACTTTAACAGGGGTATTATACGTTAATCTTTTTTACGTTTATATGTCTTAATTTTACTCCTCTCCTTTTTACAATCGTTTTATCCCGATTGCATTAGAAACTTTCACTTGCAAGGATGAAGTACGTTACTTTCCAATTATCTTCTGTTAATTTTTTTGTCATCCGTTTTTCCCTACTATTCGATACTCCGATCACGAAGAATAAGTAATCTATTTTTCGTTATTTATGGATTAATTAGGAAAAAACTTCTTTTTGATATACGGGATCACATTGCCTTTCACTTGATATTTTTTAACAAACTACTTAAGAGCTTATGATCTTACAAAGTTTTTATGACTGAATGTTTATAAAACTCTCCCTTCATATTTATACTTTAGATGAAATTAATGTTTCCTACTTCACTGGCTGAAATGTCTTGACATTTATTTCTCGTTAAGTTTCAAGAAAATAGGATTTATGTTCACGTGTAAGCTTCATGTCATGAATCATTTATTTTATACATATGTCTGTGTAATGCCTAATGTTAAGTGTTCTTTTTGTGGTTGTAAATCAGATGGTGGCTTTTATAAAAATTAACTTCAACTATATTATAAGAATATTCTTTTGGCTCTTTACTCAAGAAAAAGAAGTGTCACCAAAGAGTTACGATGCATATAGGCACATAAGTCTTCTTACTTTTTACACTATAAACAATAAATACTAAATGGATAAAATGGCATATAATGGGTTTACATATATTATAATCTATAAACCCATAGTTAATATGTATTTTTCTTAGCTATTGTATTTGCTTAGTATATAGATCTTGTCATTAAAACAAATGTTTTACTTTTTTTGCGAATCTTATAGTGTATGAAATAGCGGCTCAGTGGGTCAATACCTTCTATTCCTGGGCACAGGCCTCAGTAACAACGGATGGTTTATTGGCACTTTTGTTCAAGGCGGTTTATTCGTACATACGCGGCTAACATTTGGTCAAAATGTTTTCTCCATTTTTACGTTGTATTACTGTTATAAACTAAAACCAAAAAACTAAAACCAATATAGTCAATATGTGGGTATCTGTAACTAATACTTCGGCGTCGTCATAAACCGGGTTGCAGCGGGCTCGTAATTCAAGTAGCACGTGCCCGACCACGGCAAATGCAATTTTACCAAAGATATTGAGTTAAATTCATGGCGTGGATGTGGTATAAGATGTTAATTCAAAGTTAACGGCTTTCTATTGAACAGGTTATATATTTTTTTTATGTATAGCTTAACTGAGTTGTCACAGTACCAGCATGAAATCATTCTGATCTTTGTTGAGCTAATAGTATTTCGTATAACAAAACTCTCAATAGATTCCTTTCCTATTGATCTTTATTTCCTTTATTTTCATCCGACAATGCGTTCTGGTGCCCTAGTTTATTTAAAAATACTTTGAATGCGTATGAACGAATGTGTCTGAATATCTTCTATAGATATTCTTTATAACTCTCAAAAAATTATTTACGTCACATACATTTATTTCCTTTATTACATCAAGAGCTGATGCTGCCTCTTATTGTAGCGAGTAGACTAAAACCTGCGAAATATCGTCATCGTGCAAGGGCCGAGCAAGAATAATGACTACACTACTACTACAGACGGGGGTGGTCGGTCGTAAAAGGCGACAAAACAATCCCAGCTAGTAGGGCTCCAAGGCTTCAATCCAGACTGCATTGAAACCATCCCTGGTCTCAAAATATGCGACCATAAAACCTTGAGTTGTATTGCGTTATACCATAAGTGAGCAAGATTCTAGGTCCCCTTTGCGGATGGCAGCATGTTAGCGTTACCCCTGGCATAGCATACATCCATAAGCGAGGGTAACTGCTTATTATTAATTGTGCCCTTAGCTTGCCTGCTGTCAACAATAAAGAAATAATAGTAATAAAAATAAATTAGATAGATATATAGATAACACTTTGTTGTAAACGTAATAACTTACAAAAACAATGAAAATTATTTACACAATATCTACTTGACTTACAATGGACGGCCTTACTTATCGCTACAGAGTGATCTCTTCCAGACAACCCGGGCTATAGGACATTATTCGTTTTATATTGATGTAGAAGGGAGGTATGTGGTATATAGGTATGAGGTAATATTTTATTTAAAGAATAAATACACTATATACATAAAATTTAATAATACATATAATATATAAAATATACTAAATAAATATATAAACATATTTAAATATCTATATTTGTAGAATAAATAAATATTTGTTTTTGTTGTTATACTAAAGATAAGTGTGATTTATAACCAATTTTTTAATAGTTGGTAGTGATGCCGATGTCTTACAGCAATAGGTAGTGCATTCCAAAGTTCGTTGCATGAACAATTAAGGAGTTATTATATAAAAAGAGTTATGAACAGGAGTTTTGAGAGATAGTTCAGTAGATGTGTGCAAACTCGAATTGATTCCTCAGGTAAATAGAGACGTTTGGAATAAAGATAAATTTGTAAACGAGTGAAGGTTGTGTTTTTCGGCGAAGATGGATAGGTAACCACTTAAGTTTTGTAAACCATATATAATAATAATAATAAATCTTTATTGTAACACATTATTATATATATGAACCTGACACAAAGATTTTGGAGGCAATGAAGTTTGTTAAGTTATTCTTGAGTTATATCTATATAGCTGGCATCGGTATAAACCAAAATGGAATTGAGCAAAGATTCTGCGAGCCTAACTTTAGTGGCAATCGGTAGGAAATTCCTGAGTTTATTAAGAGACTTAAAAGAGAAGGCTCGTCGGCTTAATTAAGTGATTTGAGTGATACATTAATATAAATTTTCGGCAATTTTAGCTAGCATTCTGGAACGTTCGATGACAATAAGCTGCGTTTTGGCGGATTGACTATGTGAGTAAGAACAGGAGTAATAATGTCCAGTATGGGAAGGGTCATATTACGACTAACACCATCAATACCAACAGCATTAGAAACAATAGAATGAACTGCACTCTTAACATCACTATCAGAAAATCGACTTAGTAAAAAAGAATGATTGGGAGTAGGTATAGGTAGGTAATTATTATATATTAGTACTTATATTAAAAATACTGGCCCACTGAGATACAGTATTCACTAGTTCAGGGGCCAGTGTGATTTTCTCTAAGTCAAATTAGTTGTTGTACATGTACTGCTGTGATATGTATCTTTTATTTTAAAATTTGTATGTCATGTATAAATAATTAAATAAATAAATAAATACATAAATATAAAATATAGGTATTTAGGTGATATTATTTTAAAAATATTTGATTTTATTTATTTATTTATTCTTTATTATACAAAATTTATAGATATAATTACATATATTTTAAAATGGTACATTGTACAAGTGGCGGCCTTATCGCTTGAAGCGATCTCTTCCAGGCGACCTTTGGATGGACAGGAGTGATTAATAAAATAAATAAAAATATATGTAATGTGTGGGAAGGTTTGCAAATATATATACATGCAGATAGTATAAAGAAGTATACATAAATACACAATGATTTTGTCAAAGTACCAAAATCGGAAACAGATGAAAAAGGCCGGTTGAGATCATCAATACTGGATTAATGGATTACAGGATTTACTGGATTACAGGAATTACACACAGGATATTCAGGTTGTCGCAAAGAACGAAGAAATTTCCAGACTTGCCGGATTTTCATTTTGGTCTGACTCGTGTATATATCGGCGTTGTGCGTCCCTACACACGCTATTGCAGCGAATACGAGCATTCACATAGGCCAACTTATTCTTATCATTTGGGTTTATCTTGAAATTAGTCCTAGCTTTACATTTTTTATGCATTAAAACTTTGATATCTTCAATGAGCCACGGTGTTGGTAGATGTTTATTTTAATACGACGCAAAGGTGCATGCAAATCATACAACTTCAAAATGCACACTCCTTCTCATTGACAGATACTGCCTTGACTACCTTGGTCCAATCAACTTCACGAGAATTTTTTAACAGAATATTTAAATTTATGAATTAATATTTAACAAAATTAATATAAATGAATTACAATACAAAATAATATAAAACACAATAAATTCTATTACATCATTAATTTGTAGTTACAACACTATGAATACATTAAGAATAATGACAAAGTTGGCTTTAGTGGTAAATTAAATTGGTTACTTCCTTTGTTTCAGAGTTCCTTGGACTCCATCCCTCTGTTTGAAGTCAGGGTTCGGTAATAACTTTACAAATAGAGTTGTGCGTTGCGAACCGTGGTTTATTCACTTTAGAAAGGGTATTATAGAAATACCCCCTCTATTATAATCTGCACTCGATATGCTTAGACGTGAACTTATTTAAAATCTCTATACATTATAGATAGATATATAAATAACACTTTATTGTAAACGAAATATCTTACAAAAACAATGAAAATTATTTACACAATCAATATCTACTTGACTTACAATGGGCGGCCTCATCGCTCCAGAGCGATCTTTATTATTTTTATTAAAACTATACTACTTTTTCATTGGTAGTAAATCGAACATTGTGTTTTCAAGTTTCAAAAGCTTATGACAACCTGTTATGGAAAATATAAAAATCGTCGATTTTAATGTGAAACATCTATAGCGGTGGATCAGATCCACTGTTGGCGTGGTGACGCGTCGCCACGGTAACAGTCGCTACGGTAAAGAAAGCAAGCCCACACGTAGCATGTGTAGCTGTAGACGTGGGCAATTAATAACAAATCACCGAATAATGTTATACATGCCCAAATTACGCAATTTATGTCTATTTTTGTATTATATACGCATGAAAATTGAACTCTTCATTAGAGAGGCATTGAAAACATGGAAAATTGAATAAAAATATGTTATATTATTATAATATAAATTCTATTCATTACAATATAAATTACTTCCAATTGCAATTTTGTTACAGTATAAAGAAGTTTTTATATTGGGGTACTAAATAAACCACTTGCATCATAAAAGTCACCTGTAAAGTCATAAAGTTTTATTTTACTACGCTCCCCGCCTTTCCATAAATGACTGAAAGGTTGCGCCGTGCCGGCGTTGATGAAAATTACTAATTAAAATACTTGCACGAAAGATGAAACTCGTAGGTACTTTTTGTTCTTAATTTTATTACTATGAAATTTATTATTTCCTCAAACAGTAAAACTTATACAAATATTTTATTGCTAATTATATATATATATATATGTATATGTATTATATATATGTATATATATATATATATATATATATATATATATATATATATATATATATATATATATATATATATATATATATATATATACATATATATACACATATAGTCACACTGGGTAGGATACTCTGGTCTTATTGGACATCTTCAGAAAAGACGAAGTCCTGGCGTAACAACTAACGCACTTCGGTACGCTTGTGGAGGTCACGGGTTCGATTCCCGTCTAGCGTCTGGGTGTTTATGTATAATAACCTAACATTATAAATGCAAAACTGAGTTTGTTTATTTGCTATGCTTTCATGCCTAAACCGCTGAACTAAATTTGATGAATTTCACTATAGTCATAGATTGGAGCTAGGAGAAGGACATAGGCTACTTTTTTTTAAATTTATATGGTAGAACAACGTTTTCCGGGTCAACTAGTTTATTTACAAAAGAAAAGTATATATTTTGTATATCAGTTGTCTATAATACCCATAACACAAGTGCTATGCAATTTAGTTTGGGACTTGATGGCGTTGTGTAAAATGTCCCAATATATAAAAAAAAAACTCGAGCAAGACTTTTAAATTATTACAATTAAAATCTGATTTGCCTGTGTTTGATTAGTAAATCAGTGATCATGAACCACCTTTTTCATACTTAATTACTTTTATATTATATTTTTATCCGTGCAGGGGCGGAGAAAGAATACTAACCTCTGTGGCCGGGGTCGGCCTGTCGTAAAAGGCGACAAAACCACCCACCCTAGCTACGTGGTAGGGCCTCAAGCCCGTCTGGATGGCGACCACCTTTGGTCTTAAGTATGCCGCCATAATAACCTTGTGTTGTGTTCCGGCATTAGTGACCCAAGTTCCTGTACCCTTATGGGACAGCAGCGTGTTTGCGACGCCATTGGCGTTGCAAACACCTATAGGCGACGGTAACTGCTAAATTCTAAGCGGGCTGTCAGCCTGCCTACTGTCCTACGCAATAAAAAAAAAATTTTAAAGCTATTGATGTGATCGATAATAAAATTTTATTGAGACAAACCTAGATTTGCGGGATTTGTAAGGCATAAAAAATCTCCTAAGACTGAGTCATGCATAAAACGGTTACAAACTTGAAAGCGACTACTTGCAGAGACTTTTATACGAATACGTAAGTAGATGCAGGTGTTCGTGTAGGAACGGCTAAGTACGTGTTACTTAAGCGAACGCTAAGAATTTCATTTCCATAAGTAAATATAATATATTGTAGTTTAAGTTAAGTAAGCAATAGACAGGCACTGTAACATTATACGTTTAAAAGCAAATAATTAAACGTGAGAAAAATAACTCAACATTGACAATGAAGTTTAAAGAAACTAAAAAGTTTGATTAGTTTTAATGAACTATAATAATAGTAAGTATAATTAAAAAAAAGGTTTAGAGCAATTTGACTGAGATCTTAAATCTTACAATATCTCAAAGATTACACGAAACTATCCAGAGTTTCGTGTAACGTGTTAACTACTTCATAAGTTGATGGTAAAGAACATATTTTTTCATAAATACCTAATCAAAACTAATCAAACAACCTCAAGCGTGATACATCATGATGCTTTTTAACAGCGTCAATGTAATTTTTGCTACTAACAAACGAGCTTAGTGCTTGAGCGTTAGTCTTATATGTAAAAACATCACATTTAGTTGTATTTTCTCGTTAAGAAAAGTCTTTCTTTGATATGTTCTAAACATTGATTGATTGAACAAAGCTGGCAGTAAATATTGCCCGTTTTTAAAGTGTTATTTTGATATTTTATGTTATTAATACTGGTACTTTACAACTGTATAGGACTATCAAAATAATTTGAGTTTATCATGTTTTCCCTATAGGTGACAAAACAGGAAATACTTTACTCGAATTGCGTTTGTTTATTTAATTAAAAGTAATTTTGTTGATTTAGGATAAGATCCTTTTTAAAAATCATGAAAATTCCGGATAAACACAAATTAACTTTTGACTTGTTTACGAAATTCAAATAATGTTTCTTTTTGAGCACGTAATAAATATATTTTATATTTTAAATTATTTATTTAGTAGTTCTTGACTTTTATATTGTATAAAAGTATAGCTAACCGGAAAGTCGTTTTTCTGTCGTATAATTTTAGTGAGCGTCTACATTGTGAAATGGGTAACTATACTAAATTTAAAGTCAATCGGGTATTTTAGAGATTTTGTGATGACTGGTATTTCGGTTACCTGTATATGCGATGTATTTCATTATAGACTCTATATTATTTTATATTAATGCAACTTTTACAATTAAACATTTTCGGAAAAACTTATTCAAAGGCAGCTTAATACCCACGCACTAGATGAAAACCTGTTACTAAGTATTTTTCAAAAACCTGACATGATTTTTTGCATAATATTTCTTTTCTTCTTTTATTTAATATCATTTACGTAGCTACCAAGCCGTATCGAAATCTTATATCTTTAAACGAGCAATTCTTGTATATAGTATATACATATATAATTGGAATCTCGGAATCGGCTCCAACAATTTTCATGAAATTTAGTATACGGGGGGTTTCGGGGGCGATAAATTGATCTAGCTAGGAATCATTTCTAGAAAATGTCATTTTATTCGCTTTTTTTATTGGAAGAAAAATAGCAAAAAAATTACTCTTCCTGACATCTATCGGCGAATAGTAATACTATTTTTTTTGATTGCTTTAACGACACAACAACACTAAAGCTATTCCAGCAGATGGCGTTGTTAAGTAACACGAAGTCAATGAGTGTTTGCTTTGAGGTTAGACTAAGAAAATCAATTGTTAATTTCCAAAAAACACAATTTATAAAAAAAAAAAATACCGAGCAAAGCTCGGTCATCCAGCTGGTTTAAATTTATTCTAGTTAAAAAATATTGTAATTATTTTAAAAATAATGGAATATCTTTTAAACAGTTGCTATTATCTGTAATCCACGCACAGTTTTACCCTTTGTTTTGTCATTTGTGACCCAAGAATCATCAATATCACCTAAGCGCGGTATCCTGGTTGCAACCCAAACTTCCGTTTCAGTGCCCGGGGTCCGCTTTCCGACTTTTTCTACTCCACTTCGCACGGTCTTCAGCATCACTGGTAGTGAGCCCATTGGCACGCATATCACCCTTCACTCAAGAATCATTAAGAAGAATCATCAAGTAAAAATAATTGTATTTAATTGTTTCTCTTTGCCTATAGTTATGCAAATTAAGTCATAAAATTGATAAAGTGCAGATAGCGTGCATCAAATAACAAGTGTGAACCCAACAACACGGCTGACTCATACTAGATAATCTGCTTAGTACTGTCGAGTACGAAACTTCGAAACCCTCGGAGGGAAAAATATTAGTATGATACTAATAGCTCTTTCTAGTAAAGTTTATAAAACACTGTGATATAATTTTTCAACTAGTACAGCTCCTTAAAAAATCTAACATTTGTCTAGAAGTCAATTTATAAATATTCAAGTTCGTGTACAATGATCTCTAATCTCAAATACACTGTTCAACGTAAATGACTTTTCGCCTCTGAATTTACTGAATAGAAACTCGATTTTACCTTTGCCTGTTATTTACAAGGCTTAAATCGCTGACGACCGAATAAAACAATAGGCCATTTGGCGCTTCGCAATCACGAGTGTTCTCCAATGTTTCCACGATCCATTAGACAGAACCCCAATTTGTAAAGACTTTACAACGAATAGGGTACAGAAAGTACAATTAATATAATTAATGTTTAATATTATTCGAGTTGAAGTATATAGATAACCGAAATCAAATGATCTCATCCAATATAAATAGATTCAAAAGATTGTTCTGATTCACTGTTCACATATGTCATTCACTGGTACTGTGACTCGAAAATAGTGCATTAAGCTGAAATATGTATACAACATTTTGTTCAATCCCTAAACTCCTAATTACTTAAAGGGGCGATTCCAGTTTCCTCAGGCTATCCTGTGCATTCTGTGCATCCTGTTATGCCTATGAATTCTAGGGCCTTGAGAACGTCATTGAAACTGTGTTTAAAAATGCCCAGTCACACTTCCCAGTTCTACGATAAATCTTTTACAGCACAAACAATTGGATTGTGGAACATTAACAGTCGGTAATCCGACTGACATAAAACAAGCCAAGCCTATATCATCCTTTAATACACTTGTTAAAGAATATTATTTAAAAAGCTAATATACTATCACTTGTTATAGTGAAATTATTACTATTTTAAACATCTAAATCAGCGGTTCTTAACCTTTTTAACTGACGACCCAAAGATTAAATATATTTAATGCTCGCGACCCTATGTTTTATTTTCCTTCCAGTGATAATAAAAAATAGAATTGACTAATAGCCCGTGGTTTGTTAAAATTGATGTCATTATGAAATATCAAAAAAAAAAAAATTATATTATTAATTCTTTTCTTTATTCAAATCAAAGTGAAACAAGCATACATCGGCAATATTAGTGACTACCCTGATGTTTTATTTTTGAGCAAAGAAGATTTATACGTAGAGTTAAGTTTATGGAAAGTACACACCGCATATCATGCTGAGGATCCAGTCTATTTCTGTACTTATTTTTTAAGACAGCAAGGCACGAAAATCCTGCTTCACACAAATAAGTAGTTGGAAATGGTAGCAGAGTCTTTTCAGCTTCACTACCCGCATAGTACTTAACCTATGGTGCGTTCCGAGTCAGGACTCGAGATGTCACTGATTACGGCGTTCATATCGTAATTTAAAAATTTTTGCGACCCATCCCAATACCGCCCGCGACCCGAATTGAATCTAAATGAATATGTGTACAATATTATTCTTTTATTATATCAATCATATATTGCAATATATGATATGTGTGTGTATATGTATGTATATATAATTATAATATTTGTTTATATTTATATGTATGTAGTATATGTTGATTATTTTATAGCGCATACAATTTTATAATTTTGTAAATCCTGTCCATCCAAAGGCTCTCTGGCAGAAATCGCTACAAGCGATAAGACCGCCTATTGTACTTAGCATATAAATTTATGTACCTATTAATTAGTCCTGAACTGTGTATGTGCAATAAAGAAATATTATTATTATTATATGTAAATTAATATAATAATAAAAATTAAGTGATAAATTATTTCGATAATAATAGTTGTTAATATCTTAGCACAACATACGTTACGTCTACTATACATTAGCAGAAGCGGGAGTTGACCACCACATCCACCAACGCAGGCCACGTTGTCGGCGCCGGAAGGCATTCAACGACCTCCGGCCGTCATAAAATGCGACCGCGGGCGGCCCCTCGGGGAATGATCCGCCGCTCGCACTATTGCCGCGAGGGTGAGGGCCGCGTGCTGTTCCGCGGCCCTCAACTCCTCGGGTCGATATAGGAGAGCGCCGGGGGGACGAAACCCTGACCCCCTGGAGCCAAAACAATGGAAGAGGCCCGTCCCGATACAAAGGGTGGGCCGGCGCTGGCCTGGGCCGCGAGATCGGCAGGCCACATATCCGTGGGCCCGGGCGTAGGCGATAGGAGAACAGCGGGATTTTTTAGTGGATAGAGGCAGATGGCCGTACATCTTTCCCGGAGTCTCACATATCCCTCAGTCCCCCCGGGCCGGGGGAGGGTTCCCCGGCCCGGGAGGACAGAGGGATATAGGTATCAAGATAGGGGTTTTTATCCGAGGCCAATAAAAAAACTTTACTATAAATTGGGTGCTGAGAAAAATACACTAATTCTATATTTCTGTTGTTGTTCCGATGCATCGTATAACCATTATTGGAAACCACGTCGATTTCATTAGTAAGTTAAAATATTCAGAAACACAGAAAACAAATTCTGCATCAAAATCTACCAAACTGTTTTTATGTAAGTTATAAATGAAACTTACCTTCTGTATTTTATTTTACACTTCCTAAAGTACGGAAAAGAAATTGTATCGTGTTTTGGGTTGAAGGCTGTTGTATTATATACTAAGTTTTTCTAAGGTATGGCAATGAATGGTGTCGTGTGACGCTTTCTGTAAAACATTGGTAATATAAACACAGAGAAGTAATTAATAGGACCGTATGCTTACGAGTTATGACAATATAAGCTATATTGTTATAGTCCTATGATTTTCCAAGGGAGTCGTAAAGGGTGACTAATGGTTCCATTTACTCTTTACAGGTAGGAAAGGAAATTCGCCGTTTTCTTTTCCAGGTTGGGGAAATAATACAAAAAACGGAATTAAGTTATATAATTTTTTGTGAGTTTTTTTGGGATAAATTGTTTAATAGAAAAATAAGATGTCTATTGGTACCTTTGATTATGCTTCGAAACATTAACAAAAATAAACATAAAAATGTTAACAAGAAACATGTATAACATGATATAAGTTCCTCGTCGTCCTTTATAAATCGTAAAAATGTAATCCAGTTCAATATTGAGATAAAGAATTACATAATCATCTTTGGCCTGCGTCTCGCAGCTGTCAACCTTTTTTTGATGCAGATCCTTTGATTACGCTAACATGTGATCGAGGTCAGCCTATTGAGAAATACTTTATTTATCACCAGTTGGCCTACTTGCAACTGAAAAGAAATATGCCATGAAAATAATGGTCCTTATTTTCTTATTTCCCTAATAGGTACGCGATAAAATTCATTTATTTAAATAAATATATAAAAATTGACAATATTATCAGCAATTTCAGTTCCGTATTTTTAGGACTAAGAAGAATTAATTTTTTTATTGCTGTTGGACAGCAGACGATCTGACGTCCGCTTAGAATTTAGCAGTTACCATCGCCTATGGGTGTTTGCAACGCCAGTGGCATCGCGAACACGCTGCTGTCCCATAAGGATACAGGAACTTGGGGGCACTAAAGCCGGAACACAACACAATGTAATTATGGCGACATACTTAAGATCAAAGGTGGTCGACATCCAGATGGGCTTGAGACCCTACCACGTAACTAGGGTGGTTTGTTTTGTTGCCTTTTACGACAGGCCGACCTCAGCCTCAGAGGTAAGTATTCTTTGTCCGCCCCTGCACTGATGAAATATAAAAAATATGAAATTTTTGAAGTGAAACTTCTTTAGCACCATTGTGATTTGAAAATTTGATGGAACGAAAAAGCGAAACCAAAAAGAGACAAACATTTTTATAAATAGTATTTAGACTGCGAGAGAATAAGATAGAATACGAGTATACAATGTTTTCTATTACCTTAGTCTCCTCTTTATTCTTTGGTCTTATTGCATGTCAAAATTGACAATAACAAGGAATGAATCTTTGGAATCCCTATATTTGTACAATTATTTATAATTTGTGAAATACATTTTGCTCAAGCATAAAGAAAATGATGTATAAGTAATCTGAATAATTGATATATTCCTGCCTGTTTGTGAGAATAGTGTTTACAAAATGCAAATGGTAAAGGTTTAGTATCGTTTGGCCGGAGGATTAGGATGGTGGGTAGTGGGGGAAGGGGAGGGGGAGTGCCCTAACCCTCCTGGCACCACTTCCATAAAAAGATAAAGCATCGTTCCTATGAAAAACAAATTATTGTAAACTAACCTCAAAACAATTTATAGTTGCTTCTGCATCGTCTCCGGTGCTGCGGGAAGTGCAACCCCTTCACCCTTATGAAACAAAGCATAGGGTCCTCACCTCCGCAGCCTCGGCTTGCTAGTCGCCTCCGGCGACCAGCCGCGGCCACTACAGCCCCCACGGGTGCCTATGCTTTGTTACAGTGGATGAGGGTTGCTCTCCCTTCACACCGCCGGTTTTTATAAACACTAGGGGTAGCAGCCAAAGTTCCACATAAATTCGGAGTGTCCCGATTCGGTTTTAGAATAGATTCGACATATTTTACTACTACTACTTAAGAAACAGAATGAAGGAAAAGCAATGATAATAAACAATGAACATGACACTAATGGTAGGATTGTTGAAAAAGTATCAATATAACGATATTTTTAATTCAATATATATTAATTTTTGTCAAATATATTTTATTCCGATACATCGATACAAAATATCCAATATCGAAAATTGTATCAAAAACGATATGTTTTTTGGAGTTTACTTCTTAAGAATCGATTTTCATATATAAGGCGCCCGGTATGAGAAAAATGTGAGAGTAAAATCTACTAATGAATGACCTCGTTACGTTTTTGGTGCGCAAGGCAAAAATTACTTTATTTGTTACAACGGTTGATTTCACATTAAATGTTGTTTAACATATGTCTTTTCATTTGTAAGTGACAAGAGTAATTTATTGCTTTGCTCATTTTATATGACGAATGATCGTAAGTTTTAGATAATGTTTTGGAGATTTGTGACTTTATTACTAGGTGCCATAGTTGTACTTAGGTTGAACTTAAAACTGTTTTAAAACTTTTTATAAATATGTATATTATTTTCATTAATTTGTTAATTTACCCTTTCTAGTATTAATCGTTTTTCAGTTAAATAAACTCTTTTTGCGTATGTTTAGACAATCGTACTTAAGTAGTAAACTCCAGTCGTGCGTCGGAGCTGACACACACAGTTTTTTTTTTTATTTATTTATCTAACAAGTCACTAGAATTCAAAACTGTAAAAGATAGGAACGAACGGAAAAAAGTAACTATAAATTATAAATTTTAGCTTACAAACCTAACCTAATGCCCCTGGCACCATTCCCATAAAAAAGGTAACTTAATTCAATATATCTTAATTTTTAGCAAATATATCTTGATCCGATACATCTCTAAAAAATATCCAATATCAAAAATTGTATCAAAAACGATATATTTTTTATTTATTTATCTAACTAGTCACTAGAATCCAAAACCGTAAAAGATAAGAACTACCGGAAAAAAGTAACTATAAATTATTTACTTTGATACGAGTATATCGATATTTTATTTTACTTCCGACATCCCTAGCTAATTAGCTAGTGGCGTCACTTTTTTACGTTCCGTCTCAACTAATCATTTTACACTACAGTCAATCGCACATGTTAACGTTTCGTTTTCACTTTTTATGTGATTGAGGTTAGAAACAATTTTTATTATTTTCTCGAAAAATCTAGATTACCTTGTAATAAGCTAGTACCATTATATTAAGGGTCCCAACCTCTACCAGCTCTGACCCCTTTTACCCCCCCATACAGATGCCAAACTATAATAAACCCAAACCATTAGCCTTTGAAAAAAGAACCCCAATAAAGTTCAAACTTAAAAATTTTATGAATATATATGGCTGAGTTTGGGTTTTGATGGGTTTGATTAAGTAGATTAATACACTTGTAAAATTATTTGAAAGAAATTGGTTTGGTAACTTAACTTCGTCACTTAATTAGGCAGAATTTCAAATAATGTAAGTGGACTCAATTGCTAACAATAACTATATGAAATAATAAACAGAACGTATTATTTTTGAATATATTAATAAATAATTTAATTAATCATTTCGACTAAACTTTTTGTAAATTATGTAATAAAGCCTAATAACCGAAAAGTAAAGATCCTATTCTTTTGAGTTCATCTCATTTTTCTTATCTTTGAAATAATTCATTCCTATAATAATATAATTCTATTGATTCAAAGCCTAGATATAAATTGTATTTCTTAATATTAATATAATAGTTCTTTACCTATGAAATTGCCGTTCTGCAGTACTGGCCATTTCAAATCAAAATAATTTTTGTTTGGCTAAGAATTCTAATATCAAATTAATTTTATTTTAAAAACATGGAATTCTTTTTCCAAAAATAGTCATTTGTTTATTGATTAGTGTTACATTTTCATCGCATTTCAATCTTTTTCGCCATCATGGATACGTTAAAAATTCACACCTAAACAATGCCCTTAACGAAAACTTACCCCTAGAAAAGTGATGGTCATTGTTTGGTGGTCTAGCGCCGGTGTGATTCCTCACAGCTTCTTACCAAACCGGGTGAGCATTACTGCAGATGTGACTGTGAAGAACTGAATACAATGATGGAGAAGCTGGCACATCTCCAACCAGCATTGGTCAATCGCTCGTATCAGCTGCTCGTGCACGACAACGCGCGACCTCATACTGCACAGCAGACGGTCTCCAAGTTGCAAGAATTGGGGTTGGAAGTTCTCCGTCATCTGCCTTACTCACCAGACCTTGCGCCTACAGACTACTACTTTTTCCAAAATTTGGATAACTTCTTGGCGGGAAAAAAATTCAATACCCGAGAGGCAGTAAAAATGCCTTTGAAGAATTTGTTGCCTCCCGTCCAGCTGATTTCTTTAAGAAGGGCATCAATAAACTGCCACTGCGTTGGCAAAGATGCATTTATTGCATGGATGATTACTTCGATTAATACAAATAAAAAATACATGAAAAAAATTCGTTTAAATTGTTTCATACAAAACGGCAATTTCATAGGTAAAGACTTATTTTTTTGGAACACAACTGTGTTCCTGTTAATGCTCTTAGCTAATTTGAGTTTAATAGTTCACAGAAGTTATTGTATATTTTACTGTAGACTTTTATGGAATTATATGGTTATCTCTAATTATTTATTGACGATACTGAATTAAAGATGCTCTAAAAGCGTAATATACACCACAAGATTAAAACCTGTATTGATATATATCAAGTAGAATAGTCGGGTAAAACAAAATAGTCTCTGTTATTGTATTCAAACAAAATGATACAAACAAACAAAGCCCGAGGAAATATTGAACAAGATTTCTTCGGGGGATTGAAGTCGTCTCCACTAAAATTGGATGGCAAACTGAAGACACAATGGATTTTATTTTTTACCTTCCCGCTTGGGAACGAGAGCGTGGGTTTTCCCGGAAAAATCCTTTTCATCGCATGACCATCAATCAAGATTTGTTTGTGTAATTTTCATTCAATGTCGAAGTACATGCTGTTTTTATTACGTTCTTCAACTACATACAGCTCACTTTTACGTTTATGAGGCTAAAAATTACTTCCAGTAACGAAGTTTTCGTAGAAAACCCTTACGTTGCGGTAATACATAAGTTATTTGTGCTGAATTACGTGGTTGTTTTAACTTGACCTCATTTTCGATTCGATAAAAACTTTTTTAATTAGAATTACGAATATGACAGTAATTCTTATAATAAAATTAATTTCATATCACAGTATGTCACTTGCTAAAATATAAATCTATACTATTGTTTAAAATTATATTTTTACTATTTTTGTTTATATCATGTATTGATAAAGATAATATACAGTTACATTTCGTAATACATCGTAACCCGTAAATATGGACAAGGGAAAAGTGACATACTGCACAGATTTAGAAAAATCAGTTATTATAAGCAACTTCGAGCGTCGTGGTTGGATCCAAGTAGGCCCCGAGGATGAATGGAACTTCTACTGGTCGTTTACGCAAAACTGTCGCAACATATTTAGCATCGAAAGTGGTTACAGAATGACAGATAATCAACTAATAAATCACTTTCCAAACCATTATGAATTGTCTCGTAAAGATTTATTGGTAAAGAATATCAAAAGATATAGAAAGGAGTTGGAAAAAGAAGGAAATCCCTTAGCTGAAAAAATCGAAGTGCCTTTACCAAATGGACAAATCATAACCCGCTACAAACATTTAGATTTTATACCCGTTACGTATGTATTGCCAGCTGACTACAATATGTTCGTAGAAGAATACAGAAAGTCCCCACAAAGTACATGGATTATGAAACCATGCGGTAAATCGCAAGGCGCAGGCATATTCTTGATAAATAAACTTTCTAAATTGAAAAAATGGTCTCGTGAAGCGAAAACTCCCATTCACCCACAACTCAGCAGTAAAGAAAGTTATGTAATATCACGTTACATCGACAACCCACTTTTAATTGGTGGAAAGAAATTCGATTTAAGGTTGTACGTGTTGGTCACGTCTTTTCGGCCTTTAAAAGCTTATTTATTTCAACATGGCTTCTGTAGATTTTGCACAGTTAAATACGATACCAGTGTTACTGAATTGGATAATATGTATGTGCATTTGACTAATGTAAGTGTCCAAAAGCATGGCGGGGATTATAATAGTTTGCACGGTGGCAAAATGAGTGTTCAAAATCTACGCCTCTATCTAGAAGGTACTCGTGGGCGCACGGTCACTGATAAACTGTTCGCTGACATGCAATGGCTTATTGTACACTCACTGAAAGCTGTAGCACCAGTTATGGCCAACGACCGACATTGTTTCGAGTGTTATGGGTATGATATAATCATAGATAATACTCTGAAGCCTTGGCTTGTGGAGGTAAATGCCTCTCCGTCGCTTCAGTCAACGACTCACAATGACCGCATTTTGAAATACAAATTGATAGACAACATAGTATCTGTAGTAGTTCCATCTGATGGTATACCTGACGCAAGATGGAATAAAATACCAACTCCAGAGGCTCTTGGAGACTTTGAACTTTTGATCGATGAAGAACTGATGGAGAGGGAAGACGGTAATATGAAATATAATAAATTTATTCGTTCTAGACCTTAATATTGTTAATTTATTTTATTTGCTTTTTACTGTAACAAAAATTTGTGAAATGTTTTTGACTTCAAAGATCTATAACACATTATCAATAACACTTTATCTACTATAGTTTATAATAAATTTTTTAGTTTATCAGGAATTCTGATTTTAATTCTTTCTAATCCAATTCCTTGCCTATTATTGTACCATTTAAGTTCATATTTGCTATTTTATTATATTAAATGAGGTTTTATTTTAATTATACTTTGGGAACACTATTAAATACAAGTAGTATTAATAAAATATCAACAAATTTTATATGTGAATAGGATCGTTAAAAATCGTTACTATCATTCACCTTATTGAAGTGTCATTTTGAATAATTGCAGCCCAATTTATTTTAATATTGTAATTTTAATATTCAATGGTAATCATCATATCGGCATATACCTGTATACCACTACTAATACTAAGAACCTTTATCTGATATTAAAAATGGTGGTAGTGATATAGAACCTTCGAATAATAGTCCATAAAAGATATTCATTTATTACGAGCGATTTTTAGTTTGTTTATACAAGTATTAGACCAGAGTCGATAATTTTTGAAACTAAAAAAATAATAGTATGATGAAATCTATTGGAAAAGGAAGAGAATATAACAAAAATGCAAGAATTACGAAATTACGGGCAATCTGAAGTCGGGAAGTGGAAGGAGGTGAGTTTTTAAGGGTAAAAAACGGTTTATCTCGATTTCCGGCAAAACTAGAAGTCCTATAAAAAATGAAATGGCAAATAAAAAGATCTACAACTTTTGTATTTACACTTTTTTCACATAACCTCAAATTTGAAACATTCAAATAACCAAGTTTTTGGTTTTTTATTTTCATATTTTACAATAAAAAAAAACATTTTTTTCACGATATTTGGTGCAAACTTACGTTTTTATGTCCCAAATATACTGTATTTTTTATTTATAATATATTTTTTCACCTTATTTTGACTTAATATCAACTAAGTTAATATTTAATTTACAATCGAAAATTCTTACGTTAAAATATCAGCTTTTTTGAAAAAAAAAGTCGGTCGGCTTTTTGTTCGTTGAAATCTCTAGTTTCTGATGGTTTTAAAAAATATACATTATTATGGTAAATGTTTTCAAAAAATGCAAAGAAACGAATAAATCCCGGATCCGATTTTTTTATCATTATATACAATTTAGCTTTTAGCTATTTATTAAAATTTACACTTATTAAAGTGTATTAAGTAATTATACTAGAAAAACGTAAGATTCCATGTTATATTGATAAACAAAAAAATTGCAAATCGAAATATACTACTATTAACAACCAAATAAGTTAATAAAGTTAATATTTAAAAAGACATTTACAACATTAGTAGATCTATTTTTCACGTATAGTTTCAAATATGAATCCTTCAATCATTCATCGTTGCATTCTGCATTGTTTTTCTGGTTGCGATACAACATCTGGATTTGCCGGAAAAGACAAGAAAAGTATCGTAAATTTATTATTAGATAAAAAAATATGTCAAATTTGGCCAATATTTTTTTATAGATGCAAACAAAGAAGATATCGAAAAAGATGGATTACAATTAATAAAATCTATTTATAAATGTAAAAATGATAATATAACACTGAATCAATTAAGATTTCGAAAATATCAATTGGCAAAAATTAAATCTATAAATATGGTCAAATTTGATATATGTAAATTAGACAATTTAACAATTTTAGAGAAATCGTAACTTTACATCAAGTTAAAATACATACTATTAATTTTGAGACATCATAATGGAGAACATTTATATTAATACTAAATTATGTTTATCAAGCTTCAAGCCAAGTGTTACAATCGAAATTTGAATTTGATTAGTATTAAATTACGATAGTTTTAAGCTATTTGAATAAAAAAACAAATGTGTCGAAAAATTAAACAGTACATATCATAAAACGAAATATTTTGGAAGAATATAATTTCAGAAGAAAATAATCTTTAGTATGACCAACTATGAACTCTGCCTTACTCATTGTTAAGTTCGGTTTTGCTGGTATCGCACTTCATTGTACAGAATCTACAAAATCCATTACGAAACGTGTAAGCCTTTACAGGCTGAAGCGATGTGACAAGGACGTAAATCCTGAGATCGATTTTTGCTTCCGATCAAAAGGGGATTAACGATGTTGAGATACGAGTATATCTCGACTGCTATTATTATTCTGAAAATAGGTTTGATTCATGCGACCATTTCACAGGTGTGTATAGTTTGTTCATAAGGAAAATGCTGCTCTTTTGGGGATAGTCGTAGGAGTTTCAGTCATTCATGTTGATGGGGAAATTTTCCACACACTTCAAGACTTTCGCTTATTTACAACACACGTTAAGTGTATGTTAAATATATTTTTACTTCTAAGAAGCGGTTTTATATTATACCAACTAACCCGGTAAACATTATTCTGCATTAGAAATTTAAAAAAAGTAGCCTCTTTTCAAGGCTCAATCTATCTCTATACTGAAATTCATCAAAATTCGTTTAGCGGTTTAGGCATGAAAACATAACAAACAGATTTATTTTCACATTTATAACATGTGATTTAAGTATGGATTGACACTGCCCGCGACTTTGCGTATATAACGGTTAAGAAAAAAACAAATTTTGTAAATTGCGGTTTTGAGATTTGCAAATGCAGGTAAAACAGCGGTCACAGGTACTCTATATTAAAATTAGTCAGAATTACTGTTGTATACTGAGATAATCTGTATGCGTAACCTACCTAACCGCTCTTGTCATGTGTGCCGGATATATGTATATACATATAATCCTATGACCATTTCATGGGTTGTAATTATTTAGGTACAAAAATTCAATATAGTGCTTTGTAATACATTAAATATGGTAACCGAACACAACGATGTGGGTTGGCGTTATTTCCGGAAGTGTTGCTATCTAACTAAACGATCAACCAAATAGTTATTAGGGACTGACTCACAAACAATACAGTCATAAATTCATTCAATATTTAACGCTATAATGTAGTATCTAGCTTCTAATCCACGACTAACCCAATGTGTGGAACTGCCATTATTAATGCAGGGAAACTCAGGATTCCATAAATAATTTAATCCACTTAAGTCGCGAGAATAAACCATTCTCGAATATTAATGATGTTACCTTCTTTAAAATCGGCGTTTTATTTTGTTCCAAGTTATAAATACGTTTTATGGTTGCCAAATGGACACTTCATATATGACATATTTTGCATCTTATTTAGTAACAGCCCTTTCCACTAATGGACTTGGAAAGAGCACGATATATGCTTGCGTTGTAAAAGGTGGGTATAGAAGTTCCACGCACAAGTGATTTTAATATGTATAATTTTCAATATGTTTTCCTTTGCCGTCGGGACATGTAAAAATGCTGGCTCTTATTATATATGTTACGTTTGTGTAAGGGCTCGTGCGTAAAGATACAAAAATGGTTTAATTATGACGTTTGAAATATCATTTCCTCCCCCTAGCTTATACGAGTAACTATAACAATGTCATGATAAGAATTCAAAGTAATCGCTTAAAGTTTTAAATTAATTCTCATTGATTTTTTATTGTTATGTCAATTGAATTATTGTTACCAGCAGAATTGTTGGGTTAGTTTTTTAACTCATCGAGAGTTTTTGAACCATAATATGGATACTTCGTCCGAACAAGCGGCTCAAATTGTAGCATTGGTGGGAGGGCTTGGATCAACGTACGATTGGTAGAAATTTAAATTTAATATATAATCTACGGTTTCTAGAATATACAGAAGGTTTGTGGAGACAGTTTCTTACAGAAGGAAACGTGGTACAGGCAGGACTCGAGCAACCACCGGTCGTGATGACCGATTTATTGTTACAACTTCCCTGCGAAATCATTTCCTCACGTCAGTTAACATCAAAACAGAGCTTAATGAAGTGCGTGGAGTAAACGTGATTGCACGAACAATAAAAAGAAGGTTAAAGGAAGCGGATATCACCCCTTTTAGACCAGCAAATGGTCCAAAGTTGTCTGTAGCTCACAGACAAGCTCGCTTAAGATTTGCGCGTGATCACCTGAATTGGACAGAAGAGCAATGGGCCTCCGTATTGTTCACGGACGAGTGTAGGACATGTTTATATGGTGCAGATGGTCGCAGAAGAGTCTATCGTCGACGTAGGGAGCGATATGCTCAAAGTTGCATTGAGGAGCGTGTTCCTTTTGGAGGCGGTTCGTGTATGGTCTGGGGTGGCATATCGATGAACGGGCGAACAGAACTTGTGTTCATAGACATGAATGCGCTTATAAAAGTAAAGTCAATAGTTGAAATTCACTACTTTTTGTAACAAAACTCATAAGTTTAGTGAGACAGTGGTATCCTCACATTTAATAACAGTGAATGAAATTTTTATTCAGTCAGGTTTTAAGCCCCGAACTATCAATGTTACTTTAAGGAGTACTTAAGCAGTAATGACTGTATATATAAAATAAAATATTGAAAATTCGAAAATATAAAATCTTTTCCTGTTATTTAAGACTTTGTTCGCCTGATAAATATCCAGAAAAAATACACTAGGTATTTTTTCTGGATATTTATTTATCCTACTATTGTAGTTTATTTCATGTCAGACTTTATGTATATGCTGTCTTTGTATGGCATATATCCTATATGAAATGTTATATAACATTAAATATAAGCAAGACTTGGAACAGAAACAATATTGGAGGAAAACAATACGAGAAAACAAGTGGGGACTTGTGAAATATTGTTTTGAATGATAAATGGAGTTTCTAGACCGTTATTAGAGCGTGCCATGTAAAGCAACTGTCGTAATATATTTTACATGACGGCTGACATATGTTTAATAAAGCTACGTCAAGAGGTTTGATTTGTCTTTCGTCTAATTCACATACCGATTAATTAATTTGTTTTTGTCACTTTTGTTTGTATTGGAACAAATGAATTTCAAACTATTTACTTAAAAGAAAAAACACTTTATTACTAAAAAAAAAGGTTTCATTAAACCTTATTTAAGAAATATTTTCTAAAACAAGTAAAATATGAACTTGTATAAATTAAAATAATATTATTTTTATTCATAATAGTTAATTATTATTATACAGGATGTCCAGTAAGGGTACCGGGTATTTGACAGTTAAATAAAATGAGAAATACAATTAATTAAATATATCTTTTATTTTTTATTCAAAACCATTCTTCGGAAATTTATTTGGTGAATATAACATTATCTAAATGTGTAACCCCATGCTGCTGGCACTTCTCTAACCTTGATCGCAGGTTGGCGACGACGCGTTGACAAAGCAAAGTTGAGATTGCCCTCATCTCTGACGTGATGTTCGCTTTCGGTTGACTCAGATTCGTTGGGTGGTTATCCTATACCTTACCCTTAAGATATCCCCATAAAAATAGTCGAGAGAACTAAGGTTTGGACTTCTGAGGGGCCAGTCAATGGTACCCCTACGCGAAATAACTTTGTTTGGGAACAATTCGTTTACAGTTTCTATTGACGTCCCTGCGGTGTTGCATGTGACTCCGTCTTGCTGAAACCATGTTCTTGAATTAAACCCTTGGAAATCTTGTAATTCAGGCACCAAAAAAGTCCTTAACATGTCACAATAACGGTCTGTATTCGACGTTCCCACGTCCGTTTTCATGGAAATAAGGGCCGATAATGCCTCGACCAGAAAACGCGGCCCAAACGATGACCTTTGGACTATGAAGTGGCCGTTGATGTTTTGATTTAGGGTTCTCCTTGGACCAGTAGCGACAATTCTGTTTATTAACGTGACCGTTTAGGTAGAAATTGGCCTCGTCGCTAAATAGAATATTGTCAAAGCTGTTGAATCGCTCTAGCATTTCAGTAGCAAAATTTAACCGACTTTCATTCGGAATCCTTCATCAGTTCTTGAACCAACTAGATTTTCTAGGCTGTGAGATGCAAATCTTTCTTCAAAATTACCTACAGTGAAGATTTTTGATATTTAGTTCTTGTCCTCGTTTACGAATTATAGCGACGGATTTTCACGTACTGAAACTCTCACTTCTTTTGATTGTTTCTGCATCTCTTACGCTTCGCGGGTGACCTGTATTTTGAATTTTAACAATCGACCCGGTATTTTCTAACATTTTAATCCACTATCTTATCACATCGTCGCTTGGCGCCGTACGTGTGCGATATTCTCTGCGACATAAACGCTGAACAGTAATAATGGAATCGTTATTACGATAATACGCTCGCACGCAAAAAGCGCTGTGCGTTCCGGACTCCATGACGATTAAAATTCCAAATTCCACTCCACGAGAGCCGACGCGCGCGACGTTACCCTCCCCTGTTACTTCGCTTGACGCCGTGGACCAGTAAACAAACCCCCGCTACTCTTACTGGACATCTTGTATTATGTTCCAAATAAAAAATTATATTCTTTGAAATATATTTTATCCTTTGACAATAGTAATTTGTTCAACAAATATTTAGTCACTATAATAATCTTAAGATGCCGTTAAAATCATAGCGTTATCACTGATAGTGAGTTGTCTTGGAGTCCCCACATCTGTGAACTAAGTCTCAGGATGTTTCTATCTTCAAGATCATTGAGAAGGATTCGAAACATTCAGCCAACTGCGACCAAGATTATGCTTGTGGAATCCCTCCCTTCTACTTCATAGACTTGATTACGTTGACGCCAGCTATTTTGATTTAACCTTAGAGCAGTTATTCATTTTTGGATTACACAAATATGGTCATGTTTTGGAACTTCTTTTAACTTTATATTCTTTATTACAATTCCTTCCAGTTAGGTTATCTGGAAGAGATCGTTTTAAGCGATAAGATCGCCTTTTGTTTTACTATTTCCTTTTTGTGTTATTACTTGTAATTACTGTCTAATTTATAGTGTGTAGTGTTTAAATAGTTATCTATCTAATTTTAACAGAATTAATAAAATTATTTACTTTAATAATTCAATAATTAGTCAACTGTAAGTATTTAAAGTACGATAGAAAATTCGATAAGAATTACAAAAAACGCTACATGTTTCTTTTTCTGAAATGACACATAATTTATATTTTCTTTTGGGGTATTATATCAAAGCCTTGTATGAAAAATGTTTTCACTACAACCTGAATAATGAGTTTCAAGTGTATCGGTTGCTAATGAGGCGTATGAAATATCGTCGACGTTGTGTTAAACTTTACGAATAATGGAAAAATAAAACTTTCTCATGTTCGGTTTTACGTTAATATATTTATTATGATAAAATTGAAATTTTGTTTATATTACGAACATTTTAAAAAGATTATAGTATATTATGAAATATCTTTTTTTTATTGATGAGGTGTAGACAGGCTAACGGCTCACTTAGTAGTAAGCAGTTACCTTCGCTCACGGATGTTTGCAATGCTAGAGGCATCGCGTTCAAGCTGCTATCCCATAGAAGTATAGGAACCTGGGTCACTAATGCCAGAATACAAGGTTATTATAGCGGCATACTTATAGACCAAGGATAGTTGCCATCCAGACGAGCTTGGGGCCCTACTACGTAGCTAGGTTTATTTTGTTGCGTTTTACGACAGGCTGACTCCGGCCGCAGGGGTTAGTATTCTTACTCCGCTCCTGGACGGAGAAAAATTACTTCATTCACTCCTCGTATTTATTACATGCAAAATTACAAACTAGTTGACAGTTCCCACAAGTCTACAGTTTGTGTTGTTTCAAATGCGTATGCATAGTTACGTACGCTTCATGCTGGCTATAAATCAAGCGAAAAAAAGCCGATAAAAAATGAGAATGATAATTAGATTGGTCCTAGCAATACTGCATCCAATGATGAACTATTATGATATGCCACACATTACTAAGCCTCACTGGCAAAATCTACGGCGCTTACTCGTATGTAGTGTGGTGATTATGAGAGAACATGTTGTGCCGACCCCACATAGTTTGGGATAAGGGCAGAAAGAAGAAAAAATAAATGAATGATAAGTACTGAAATAATTTACAAAATGCCATTTAATCTAAACAGCATAGCGATAGTGGTATGGATACTAGAGAACTGATAAACTACGTTTTTTTTATTATTTATTGCTGTAGGACAGCAGAAAGGCTGACGACCCGCTTAGAATTAAACAGTTACTGTCTCCTATGGGTGCCCGCAACGCCAGTGGCATCACGGTCATTAATGCCGGAACAAAACACAAGGTTATTATGGCGGCAGACTTAAAACCAAAGGTGGTCGCTATCCAGACGGGCTTGAGGCTTTACCACGTAACTAGGGTGGGTTGTTTTGTCGCCTTTTACGACAGGCCGACCCCAGCCGCAGAGGTTAGTATTCTTTCTCCGGCCGCAAGCCCGTCTACATGGCAATATGTATTTATTTACTAAATAAAACTATATAATAGGTCTTTACTTATGAAATTGCCGTTCTGCAGTACTGGCCATTTCAAATCAAAATAATTTTTGTTTGGCTAAGAATTCTAATTTCAAATTAATTTTATTTTAAAAACATGGAATTCCTTTTCCAAAAGTAGTCATTTGTTTATTGATTAGTGTTACATTTTCATCGCATTTCAATCTTTTTCGTCATCATGGATACGTTAAAAATTCGAGTAATTATGGAATGTGAGTACCGTCGTGGCAGCAACGCGGCACAAGCGGCACGCAACATCAACGACGTTTACGGAGCTAACACTACTTACAAACCAACGCACCACCTGTTATTGGTTTGCTGGCTTCCATTCTGGGAATTTCGACCTGAAAAATGAACCTCGCGGTCGTCCGAAGACTTTGGTCGACAATGACGAATTAAAGGCGATTGTGGAAGCTGATGATACACAATCTACGGCTGAATTAGCAGCAGCTTTCGACGTTAGCGTCAAAACAATATTGGTCCATTTGCGTCAAATTGGCGAGGTAAAAAAGCTTGACAAATGGGTGCCCCACGAACTCAATGATCGCCAGTGCGAAGTACGCGTCGAGACGTGCCTTGCACTGCTCAACAGACACACAAATGAAGGATTTTGAACCGCATTGTTACCTGCGATGAAAAATGGATTCTGTTTGATAACTGCAAGCGCTCAGCAAGTTGGTTGGATCCTGGTTCAGCACCTAAGCAATACCCTAAACGAAAACTTATCCCTAGAAAAGTGATGGTCACTATTTGGTGGTCTAGCGCCGGTGTGATTCATCACAGCTTCTTACCAAACGGAGTGAGCATTACTGCAGATGTGTACTGTGAAGAACTGAACACAATGATGGAGAAGCTGGCACATCTCCAACCAGCATTGGTCAATCGCTCGTATCAGCTGCTCGTGCACGACAACGCGCGACCTCACAGCACAGCAGACGGTCTCCAAGTTGCAAGAACTGGGGTTGGAAGTTCTCCGTCATCCGCCCTACTACTTTTTCTAGAATTTGGATAACTTCTTGGCGGGAAAAAAATTCAATACCCGAGAGGCAGTACAAAATGCCTTTGAAGAATTTGTTGCCTCCCGTCCAGCTGATTTCTTTAAGAAGGGCATCAATAAACTGCCACTTCGTTGGCAAAGATGGATTGATTGCACGGGTGATTACTTCGATTAATACAAATAAAAAATACATGAAAAAAATTCGTTTAAATTTTTTCATACAAAACGGCAATTTCATAGGTAATATATTGTTAATCCTAACTAATATTATAAATGCGAAAGTGAGTTTTTTTGATACGAATTGAACCAATTTTGATGAATTTCGGTATAGTCATAGATTGGACCTTGGAGAAGGATATAAGCTACTTTTTTTAAAATTCTTATGGCAGAACAACGTTTGCCGGGTCAACTAGTAATAATAAGTCACGAATCGAGAGTACAAATACTACCCATATGAAATGTATAATATTTAGAAATACATTTGCAGTAAACTCGTTTCACGGGTGAAAAATGGAACATCTATATTCGATTTCTTATTTCAATTCAAGTTAGCTGGTTTTATTCACAAGTAGAGTTCAAGCACATTTCACGGCTAGAATTTATAGCTGGAAGTTATTTTACTTCTGATCGAGCCAGTTATTTGGGTTGTAAAAGGAACTGTGTACGACGCGACGGTGCAAGTGCTCCATCGATTTTTTTATACGGGTTCTTGCATTTCTATATATACGGAGTATAGTATGCTAAATATTTTCTAAAATAACACAAAAATGACATATGACCACAACCTAACCATTTCTGGGATACAACACTTCATTTTTTGTTTTTTGTACATAATTTTTATTTACTTAAAGTTATTGATTTGGTTTAAAAATAGCAATTTACTAGAATATTTTAATATAAATATACGTAAGGCTTTATTTCTGATGGCATATTTTATTAACTTACACAAATTAAATCGTTTATGTAACATTAATAATTTATTATACATATATAATACATACATATATTAAGACATTTCACACAACGCCATCTAGTTCCAAACTAAGTTGCATAGCACTTGTATTATGGGTACTAGATAACTGATATACTACATATATACTCTTTTTTTTTGTAAATAAATACATATTATACATAAACACCCAGACGCTGGACGGGAATCGAACCCGTGACCTCCGCAAGCGTACTGACGTGTGTTAGCAGTTACGCCAGGAGGTCGTATTTTACTGACCATTTCACAAATGTTTAATTTTTTGTTTTAGCCATAGCTTTTAAACTGATTATCATTTAAGTTTCAGCTTTTATGTTTTGTTTCTAAAATATTTTATAATAGTTTTTAATGTTAAGAGAATTAATACAGTATAAACAGGAAATTACCTACTTCTTGCCTTTAAGTTATTGTGAGGAATGAGCACAAGATGTCCTGTTACCGCTCTTCTTTATTAGTCATGCACATTCTTTCCTAAATCCAATAATAGTTCTTGTCTCAAAAGCTAGAATAATAATTACGGTAGTTAAAATTCGCCACAATTAGACCGATGTCAACGAAGCAATTCAGTTAACCCGGAACGTGCCTGTTTAACATCATCTGGCTACGCTAGCACATTCAGAACATTCCAATTTTGACTTGATTTTTCAAATAGGTGTGCAGAGTTTAGGTTATGTCATTCATTAGCCTGTTTCAGATATTTTAATATCTCGTATAAAATTTGTTCTCTCTCTCTCTCTCTCTCTCTATATATATATATATATATATATATATATATATATATATATATATATATATATATATATATATATATATATATATATATATATATATATATTATTGCGTAGGACAGCAGACATTTAGCAGTTACCGTCGCCTATAGGTGTCTGCAATGCCAGTGGCATCGCGAACATGCTGCTGTCCCATAAGGGTACAGGAACTTTGGTCACCAATGCCGGAACACAACACAAGGTTATTATGGTGGCATACTTAAGACCAAAGGTGGTCGCCATCCAGATGGGCTTGGGGCCCTACCACGTAGCTTGGGTGGGTTGTTTTGTCGCCTTTTACGACAGGCCGACCCCGGCCACAGAGGTTAGTATTCTTTCTCCGCCCCTGCACGGATAAATAGAGTTTAGAGAACGTGAAAACGTAATTTTTAGTTTGAACGTGTTTATTTCATAATTTGTTTTGTTTGATAAACCTAAACTTTTCGCAAAGCAATAGTTCACAGAGAGACAACCGCCTATTTTACTTATAAAATGAATAATGACACATTACTTTTATCGATACGACTACTTCCGTGGCGTAATAGCTAACGCACTCAGCATGCTTTTCGATGTCATGCCAATGCTATGCCACTTACTCTGGGAATAGATGGCACTGTGTGAATTGTCAGTATATTTATCGGGAATATAATTTTATTTTTAAGGCTAAATTGGGCATTCGAAGAAAGAAAAACAGTTCTGTTATTTTTATGTGTATCTATCCAAAACGAATCGTGTGTATGAGAAAATAGACCAAAAAAAATTGGCAATAAATTTTTGTCTCAATGATCAATTTTACTTGAATTGTTTTTATAAAATTGAACATTTAATTAATAAAACATTTATTTATATTGTTTTCATGAATAAGATTGAGCAATAAAAATAAAAGCGATATCAGCTTTGAAAAATTGGGAAAGTTTTTTCAATGGGCATTGTTCATTTTTTTTAAATGTTGTAATTGAAAAACCATTTAGAGGAATAAGGTTATTTATCATTATGGACTAATTAATTATGAAAAATATTCACATTTTATTGATATTTTTGATAAAATATGATTGATCTTCTCTGCCCTTCAAATTTCACTGTATAGTTTGTATCGTTGCCTCAGAAAATAAAAAGTAAGTGGCAAGTATTGATAATCTGTCATGTGTCAAATTTATAAATGTCAAAAATGATATTTTTACCTGCGACTTCTCTTTTTTTTGTATGAACTTTGACAGATATGAGATGGATGACATCGTGTTGACAGCTTTCAATTTTTTAAATTATTTCTAGTGAGGCAACGGCACAGTCCATTGTGTGATGACGTCACTTACCTTTAAAATTGAAAATATTTAAACACTTTTTTTAAATAACTGTTGAGCCAATTTTCAAAATATTCAAATTAGTTTTTCAAAATGCTCTAAAATATGCTTATACCAGTTAAACTCGTATTTTTAGCTATTCTAGAATTGAGAATAGAATAAAGGTTAAACAATAATTTACTACTACATACTCGTAATAAGAAATTGAAATAAAATCTAAATAAAAATGGTGTGCTTTTACCCTGAAGACTGCGAGCAAATCGCAGTATGTCTGATGTTAGTAGCCCCTTGTCCAACAACTTGCTGTGAAGATCTACCTATGTGCTATCCCTGCTTGACACGATGTTCTTCGCTGAAGGTTATGTATTTTTGTAAAAAGAAGCCAAGAGTTTCAAGGCGAAGATTGCTGTGAGCCACCATCAAAATATATGAAGATGGACGCATTTTGCGCAATCTGCCTGTGTCTGCATTCAAACGCAACGGAATACAGGACCCAGAGCATTCTAAGACGCTCGGCACTGCGAATCTCCTATTTAGAGGCCCTTGTTACGTAGTTGTCGAACGTGAATTGTGCACGGACCCCGTAAAAGTCGGCGGCCCGGCAAAAGTGCCAACCTGCACACCAAAACTGACACTCGGGTGTTGCTTACTCAAGAAGAAACCAATTAAAGTGTCGCTTGAGGATATATTAGATAATTGAAAATGAAATTTCGTGTTCTACTTTCAATGTAAAACAAACAAAAATAATTTAAATAAAAAGGATGACAGATTTTTTCCCCAAAAAGGGTTTAACGTCAGGCAGGCGACCGGTTGTAAAAACTAAGCCACAACTTTACAACATGTAACATGTTGTGCCGACCGAGGAAGAAGACTCTTAAATGTCATTAATACTATAAATTATTTATACGAGTAGGTATACTCTTATGCTTTAGTGTTCAAGATTATTATGTAATTTATAGTAAGTTCAGTAGGGAGCATAAACAGTCAAATAGATAAATAAATGCACCTCGACAAGACAGCGCCAGTACCAGATAAATGACATAATACTTTTGTACTTTTCTTTTGTAAATAAATACATATTCTATATTGACTATTCTATATCAAGACTCAGAATGGAAAACAAACGCGCGACCCGCGCAGGTGTTCCAACGTGTTAAAATCATTGAGCCACAGTGGTTGTCAAACACACTTTGTCTTTTATTCTACAAGTATATACAAAGATAAATTTAAGAACATTTACCCTGAAAATCTTTTGAGTCGACAATTTATTCGATTATAGAAAGGCGCGTTGTCTTCGAAGTATTCGCTTCTTGAATTATACGAAGCTTTCTCATAATATTATGACACTTGAGAGTGGAATAATATTGATGTAGCTGAATATGTACTTGTGCGCTTTATTATTCATTTCTGTCATACTTGTATCGCTTTATTTTCTCCTCATACAACATGCATCTTTCGCAAGATTTATATGAATCTGGTATTTGTTGTCTTTTATAAACTTATATTATATGATATTTTTTGTTTCTAATGTTGTTTAATAATATAATTAACATACCTAATAAGCAAATTAACTATTTAAAAATAAATCTCGACATAAGATAATAGATTAAGAGGCTTGGTTGTGGTTTACACTTTGAGAGAACGGGTATTATACCCATCACGATTTTCTAAAACTGTCAAGATATTTTAATTTAGATTCCTATTTTTATGTATCCCCTTGATGAAGAAAGAAAATATAAAGTTTATCCAAAAATTGTGTAAATGTTTATACACTTACTACCCCTATTAGCGTTCATCTGACTCTGAAGTGAAAGGATACAACCGTGAAAAACATCCAGTCATAGTCAGAGCTTCATAGATACACATTGTATGCTTTTTGAATAAAGAAAAATATGAATAATGTTGAAAAGAATATGATAAAAACATTGAACTTATGTACACAGAAGGATCATTAAATTAAGCAACATTGTGCTTTGCAGTTGTTCACCCAACAATATAGTGCTCATTATAAAATACGCATGAGAATTTATTTTCTTTGATGTAAAGAATCACAACAACGTATTTTATATTCAAAGCTTGAACATTAATATTCATAAACATATTTGTAACAAAGCTATGTTTGTTGATATAATAAGCTCATATCACGTTATTAGTATTGATTTTTTTAAAACTACAAATCGCCAATCCGCACTATTTGTCTGTCATTTGCGAGTAACATATATTCAAGCATTTTACACAAGTCTAGGTTCCTGCTAGTTGTATACATTTGTGTTGTAACTTTCAAGTTCATTTTAAACTAGATAGAAATACAATATCTTAGCGAAATTCAGGCAAAATAAAACTCAAAGATCTTACATAAGGAAAGTATATTATGTGTTTTGTTCTTTGAAAGAAAATAACTCTTGTTGAGATGAGATAGATAAAGGTTATAGTTTATTGAGAAATCAACATGATGGCCAAGACGTGGCGGTCCGAATTATTTACAATGGGTGATCATTTCCTTTGGACTTTAATCATGCGATGCATTAGATAGGGTCTACGGACCTTGTGTTTTTTAAGGTACAGTCGAAACTTTGCACTAAAATAAAGTTATAAAATAAACAAACATTTGAAAAATTTCAACATTTTTATATGTGACCGCGATATAATCGTAGTAATGGTACAAAAACTTAGTTCTCCTGCTTTTCCAAATTTCGGGTAAATGGTAGCCAAATTGTGCGGAAAATTAACTCGAAGGAACGAAAGTTTGTTAAAACATTAATCGTATTTTATTCAAATTTAACCGCTGGAATCTGTTTTTTATTCTAACTTTTGATAAACTTTAATAATAATTTATTAATATATTTTCTACAAACATTATTTAAAAATTACAGTTAATTTTCCATATCAGTATGTGGATTAAGAAAAAGTCACGCATGAAATTAGTTCTATCATTTATCATATTTGTAATTAATTTCTTTAATTCACTTATCAAGATCAAAATAATATTATCATATTATTAAACCACACCAAATATCAAATAATTGGGATTATTGGCAAGCGTAAGCTAGAGAAATTGTTAACGCGCTGCCCACTTCAGAAGATAGATGGTACATAAAACAAAGATAGGTGGTGGAGCTGCGTATGGACCAAATGTGCCATCCAGCTCGTGAGGACCATACGATGATGGGGAGGCTGAAGGACCGTAAATTATGCGGGGGGGTGGCGGATCCGTAAAAGAAACTGTGCGGCTTAGACCTCGAAAGGAGTAGCCACGGTGTGGGAAACAAAGGTAGTGCGGGTTCGATTATTATACGTGGAAAGGAAAGGAGACGGAAATACCCAGCAAGTCAAAAAGAGCGGCGACTCACCTGAGGTTCTCCGATCTGCTACTCTCCACGGCTGGTTCTGCGGTTTATAGTCTAAGACTTATAGTCAGTGGTTCACTAATATACCTAGTCAGGTCATAAATTCTGTCACATGTTTAATGTAAAATAATTGTAACAAGTTTATTCATTATGTAACCATTCATATACCAAAATGAACTTAACAAAACATAGATTCTTATGACATTAAAGTTTATTCAAAATGACCTCCGTGATTTTGAATACAGGCCTTCAATCTGCGCGGCCAGTCGTCTATCGCAGCACGAACGAGGTCCATGTCAATATCGGCGGCTGCCTTAATCAAGGATGTCTTGAGTGACTCCAAATTGGGATGAGGCTTTGAGCACGCCTTTTCCTCCAAGTGTTGCCATGTCTTGTAATCTAACGGATTCAAATCTGGACTGGAGGAGGGCCAGTCTTCGTGCCGGATGAAGTCGATTTCACGCGCCGCCAGCCAGTCTTGTGTGCTCTTCGCTCTATGAGCTGGCGCCGAATCTTGTTGGAAGACCCAGTGCCTGTTATTGAACATGGTATGAGAAACAGGTTCCACAAGGTTCGTCAGGACTGTATTTTGATACACAACAGCATTCGTTTTTACACCTTTCTCACAAAAATGTACCTCTGTTAAGCCCCAATAAGAAACTCCCAACCATACCATGAGCGAGGATGGAAAATGACCTCGTTGGACACGCGGAATACGGTTGCTTGCTTCTTCACTACTGTGTGCGTACACCTTATCATTTTGTTTGTTGTAGCTCTCTTCTACGGTAAACATTCTTTCATCTGAAAAAAGAATTTTCCGATATTTTTTTCCCGCGTACCGCTTCAACAAAGCGCGGCATCTCTTCAGTCTCAGGTCCATTAGACGAGCATTCAAACGATGTCCTGTTTTTCTTCGATATGCCCGAAGCCCTAAGTCTTCATTTAACACCCTTTTCACCGTAGTTCTGCTTAACCCCATCTGAAGGGCCAACAGTTTCTGCTTACGTTTGGGATTTCTTTGAATTCGTGCCTTCACAGCTTTTATCACTGCTGGAGTCCTAACAGACCGAGGGCGACCACTTCTTGATCTGTCATCTACACTAGAGTCTTCATTGTATCGTTTGATGGTACGATAAACGAATCTTTTGGTTATTTTCAAATTTTTCAGTATGTTAAAAATTTGAATTGGCGCGTAACCGCAACGATGCAACGCAATAACTGCAACACGGTCTTCTTTAAGCGTCCACTCCATATTTAAAAATGAGTAAAATTCTAAAAGTATACATTTTTATTTTCATGAACAATTCGAAATTCGAATTCAATAAACTTTTTTGTGGCCAGCATTCTAAAAGAAAAGTTTTTACTGTGTGACAATACTTATGACCTGACTAGGTACAAACACAATAACACATAACACACATATATAAATTCTTGCGGGTTTAATTGAGACTCGACGGTACGTGTCGTCGGCGCGGGCGCTCGCCAAGCAGAGAGAGGGCGGCGAGGCGGTGGTCGAGTAGTTTTTATCGAAAACCACCGTCAGGTGCCGCAGCATCTTAATTAACTAGCGGGTAGGCAGGGAAAAAAGGATAGGATGAGGCGCCTAACCAATAGGAAAAGAAGCGTAGAATTGAGGCGTAGAACAAAAGAGTTGGATAAGAGTTTAATATACCCCGCGAGCTATTTAATTTAAATAACCAAACTTCTTCTCTTTGACCACTTACTTTTTGTAGTGTATTTAAGTAAATTAAAATATTTAATTTGTTAACACAAGCCAAATTTTCTAAAAAACTTAAAAGCCACATTTTCTTCCATTCTGTCAAAGTTCTATAACGTCGTGAGATATTAGTTCCATGTACCAATCCGATATTATAATGCATTTACTCTCAACAATTTGAGTATTGTGATTAGCTATTTTTCAATCAAATCAAAATAAACTGAAAATAATAATAGAAAGCAAATTATTTTTGGTATGTAAGAGATAAATAAAACAATATTATGAACAGACATGTCTGTAACGCTCACGTATTTGATGGTAAATCGAAAATAATCGCGTGTTTTCTGTGTGACTGTTTTCTTTATGTGTATAATACACACAATACAATATTGTCAAAAACCTTAACTATTTAATTTTAAATAACATACGGTTAAATAACGATATATCATATTTATATAATAAATTAAATAATTTAAAACGATATCATAAATAATAATTTATGATTAATTCTGTTTCCATTAGCCACAAGGGGTGCTAGTGTAGCGTGCGTGTGTTTTGAGTATTGCGCGATTTATGGACTGCACATACAGATGTGAACATTTTCAATATCCGACTGATTATAGCTTATAAGGAGTCGAAGCTTGAGGTTATACGAATTGAGCTAAGAAGGCTTGAAGAGCAAATTTTTCTGTAACCCTGTTTGTTTTACCATTTATAAATGTTGATGTTTTTTTTTTCTATCGGGTAATAATTTTCAGGTACTTTATCATTCTTGAACATGAAAACTATTGAGATGGTTAAGTCAAAATTTGCAATAGTCTGATTTTCCTCTTATATAAAGTCTATGAAATGTAAATTAACTCATGGGGACTTTTGAATTGTGTTCAACTAAGTTACAGGAGAATATTATGATAAACAATACACTAATACCTTGATTTTTATATTAATGAATATTCACAATGATTCACTTTGGGTTAAAGAATTAAAGTGATAAAGGGTGAATGAACTGAATTAACGCCATTTTCTTCGCAAGTGACTGAACAGGGTACAGTGATTAAGATACCCTTGCCATTAGAAAATTATGACCCACTTAATTTTAGGTACTATAAAATATTATTTCCAAGTATACATTTTTTCCACATTGAATAAATACGTCAACTTTAAACAATTTTTAATTACTCGTATGATATCATAAAACACTGTACAATATAAAATAAATGATTGAGTAGGATAATCGATTTTGGATGATGAATTTTCCCTCGAATACAAACTGACGGAAAAAATAAGGCTAATAATAATCTAATAAAGTTATTTACACAATCGATACTAATATTATAAATGTAAAAGTAACTCTGTATGTCTGTGTTTCTGTTACGATTTCATATCTAAGGCGCTGAACCAATGTTGAAGAATTTCAGTTTAGAAATAGATTGAACTTTGGAGAAGGAGATGGGCTACTGATTTTTTATTTATAGTCCTATATGTCTACATTTATATTACAAATGCTTTTATTAAGATAACATTCGAATCCAGTCAATTCCTTACCTCCAAAAAATAACTAAACGTGGTCATGAATATTTTTAATTTTGTTAATAAACACATTTTATTAATAACACTTTTATCCTAGTCATTTAAAATGTTATAATATAAGTAACAATTATGTGTAAATAATTTTTTGTCTCAAATTTTCTTTTGTATTTTTGAAAAAAATTATTCCTTCACGAAGAAGTCGTTACAGAATAAGTCATATTTATTGAGAAAGAGGTACAAATTATTTGATAGAATACACGTAGCTAGATTTGCTTTTACAAAAGTAACTATCCTTCCAATAAAGAAACAAATATTAGCTAGCCTTCTTTTGCTGACAATGCTAGTAGTAATAAATTTTTCTTATATTATTGGTTTTTGTGCTCCTCGGTGGTATATCGAAACAGCCATATATCCTTGGTTTCATAGCTATACATGCTTAATATTGTAATTTCAGTGGGTGCCAAGACGAGTATTTTACGAGTGCTAGACATCTAAAGGAAGCGAGTTAGAGTAATAAAACAGAACCCTACGCCCTATCGTAAAATGTGTAATGTAAATCGTACATACTTCAGTAGTTCAATATACGAGTTATAATTGTACTTAACATTCAGCCGGCGTTCGTCGAGTGCGTCCCTACTTTTAGTAAAGATACTCAGAAGTTTTTATCACTATTCGAAGGGCTACCAGTGTCGGCATGTTTGAATACATTTGCCTAATGGAATGTATTGTACTAAACGATATGGCTGTTTTGATTCTGTAGTGTATTGTTGACTATATAGCAGGGTGTATCAATGCGAATATTTTCCACAGAAAATGCTTCATATTTATTATGATATTTCTTGTTGTGAATCGTGTATGTTTGTTTCCTCTTATGTGCTGAGGACCAATTTGAAAAAAGCTTTTGGAGGAATTATTAGCAGTATATTATTTGCAATTTGGTTTAGATATCAGTGGAATAAGAACAGCGCTACTCTACCACTTTTCAAGGGATGGGAGTCAATATATACGAAACAGTTTGAGGCCGACCCCTAGAAGAATCTTAAGGTTCATGTTGACCTCGGAAGTAATCATAGTAAGATGAAGAACATAAGGCATCATCAACCAAGTCAAGTAAAGTCATCTACTGCTGGACATACGCCTCCCCAAGTTTGCGTCACTCATTCAGCTCGACGAGTAACGTTAAGCAGGTTGTCTGCCTATCAGGATAGGGGAATTCCTACAATACGTTTATTCAGTCACAGTTTCTACTTCAGGATTTGCTTGCTCCATAGACGTGTTCAGCCTTCTGTAAACTTGCTTGCATATTTACGAAGCTATGTCATGCATTTTGTTTCTTTTATGGATATTCTCATTTCGGAACTGGACTCGAGACTTGAAGGATTGAACATTCTAAAAAAATTGCAAAATGTGACCCATAGATATATCTTTTAGTTAGTTATATCATAGACAGCATAAAGGGCACAGTACGGAGTTCTGAATAGATGACAGTTGTTACTGTATAAAGTAAATTCAGCCGCAAATTTGCAGCTTTTGTTTGACTTACTGGTAAAAAAAAAATAGTATCTGACAGAAATTGAGGAAGTGTACTGAGGCTTAGCCTGATGACCACCCAAAAGTGGATCTTGGGCTCTAAAGTGTTTTGGATACAATTAGCATTAATCACTTTAATGATTAATCTAAAACCGGATCGGTAAAAAATGTATCTTATGATTATTTACTCTGAGTTTCATAACGTGTAACAATTGGTGTAAACAGTTTTTCAATCTTCATTTACTAAATTGTTTTATTTCATTGTGGAATACGTTATCGGAAATATATTATTTAACATGATTTTTCAACAATCATTAATTTGATTTTCGTCCCTCGAGATAATATTTAATTAAGTATTCCAGTAATTACAGCCCTACGTAAAATTGTATGTTTTATTGAGCAGTATCAGCATTGTGAGCGGAATATTTTATGAAACAATTGAAAATTATGGTAATTATGAACTTTTTGTTGAAAATAGGGTTTTCACCTTCATCATTAAGAATAACTATTATTCAATTGGATTACTGTAAATCCGTGGACAGGCTGCTTTGTTGTAAGGAGCAACTGTCACCTTTAGATGTATACTCGTATAATGCCATAAAATTGAGCTTAGCATAGGACATGTTTGGTTGACAGGAATTGGTCAACCAAATATGGGCTCAGGCCACTTTTTCGATGTTATTTTGTGAGTGCTTTTTATCTAAATATTCTGAGCGGGCTTGTCTAAATTAACGAAATTGGCTTCACTAAAGCCATGCCACACCATAAACTTAACAAATTTAATTCATAAAACTTTGATACAGAAACATTTAACTATAATAAAATAATTTGTGAATTGATGGTGTATAAAATCGTATGACCTCGATTCGTTCTATTTAAAATAGTATATTTGCAGAAATAAATACGTCTCAAATAATGACATGTCATAAACTTATAATTTCTAGTTTACTTAAAATTTTGATCTAAAGTCTAGTTAGAAAAGTGTATCATTCAGGGTGACTAAATACTAATATTTAAACAATATATCTATATATATAAAAATGTTATGTTGGTTTGTTTACGCTTCAAAAACTCAAAACGTTCTGCACTGATCGAGCTGAAATTTTAGCATGATATATAATCCGCATCAAGGATTGTTTTTATCTATTTTTTTATCTATTTTTTTGTTTCTCATTTCTCAACCATTCAATCACAATGTGCCACAGCGAAGCGTGGCAGGGCACAGTCACAATGTACCACAGCGAAGCGTGGCAGGGTACAGTCACAATGTACCACAGCGAAGCGTGGCAGGGTAGTCACAATTTACCACAGCGAAGCGTGGCAGGGTAAAGTCACAGTGTACCACAGCGAAGCGTGGCAGGGTACAGCTAGTATAGTAATATACTTTTACTGTTACTTCCACAATTATAATACACTTTTATAAGAAATAACTTACTGATACATTAATTTCTTTTACATGATCTTTATTTGTCTGTTAAAATATGAAAAAGTTTAGAAATAACCAATTTTATATATAGATGGAAATTATAAATATGAGGAGTAGCGCAGATGGCATAAATTGGTGATACAGTGCAATCAATTGGTAACTATCAATTTTTTTTATTGCTGTAGGACAGCAGACAAGCTGACGGCCCGCTTAGGATTTAGCAGTTACCGTCGCCTATAGGTGTATGCAACGCCAGTGGCATCGCAAACACGCTGCTGTCCCATAAGGGTACAGGAACTTGGGTCACTAATGCCGGAACACAACACAAGGTTATTATGGCGGCATACTTAAGACCGAAGGTGGTCGCCATCCAGACGGGCTTGAGGCCCTACCACGTAGCTAGGGTGGGTTGTTTTGTCGCCTTTTACGACAGGCCGACCTCGGCCGCAGAGGTTAGTATTCTTTCTCCGTCCCTGCACGGATAAAATCATCAATCAGCAATTGGTAATCATCGGCTATAGTGTACTCTTATAACAATAAAGTATATTTATCCAAGAACATTCATGAAATATAGTTCTTTTTTATAAGATATTTTCCTACAGTAAGTGAAAACCTGTACCGCAAGACTTTTACGAACAAAACTGAGCAAGAAGAAGAACAAGGATTTAGTCTTCCGTGGTGATTTAATGCAAATACGATCATATACTTGCGCCACTCAGCCGCAAAAGCAATCAGAGTGATGATTGTAAGTATACGTAAATCAATACTTTTTCAGAGCCAAATCTACCTGTGTAAATTTATGTACCTGTGTAAATTTATGCAAAACCCTAGTTATATATTTCCAAGCTAAATGCACAACCAGTTCAATTGCATTTACCAAAACCACAAATGCCATTGAATATTAATGTACGATTTTGATATTCATAAACTGCGGTGCTATCGGATTACCAATATAATACTTTGGCATCGGCAGTATTGACTTTGCTAATGAATTCGTCTGCATGTCAATCTGTTCCGCAGTGGTTAAGGGACCGCTCGTCAATACTGTCCAATGTTTTTACAATCTCATCTGTATTCAGATCGACATATCTAAATCAATATTCATTTATTTTCCGCCCTAACGACGTAAATTTAATTACTCAATATAATTTTTTTTGACTGTTTCATAGAAAAATCCTCAAGGCCTCAAAAAACGCGGGGGAGTCCGGCGTGTGCGAGACAATTCATGCCTATCTATTAAGAAACTATTGTACTTTTAACGTATAGTGGTTGGGCCAATGAGAAGATGGTCTTGCCAAAAAATGGCTCAAGAGGTATTTACAGGTCTGTAAAGACTGTAATAAAAATGTGGATCGATTATAATTAATAAATATTATTGACGTTTAATTGTCAAATGAAGGCACACCGTTAAGATCTTCACACGATTCATCAAGATGAACCTCAAGAGATTTGATGTCCATATCAATCGTCATATCTGATTAGCTGTAAATATTTAATAACTGACTTAGACACGTTTCTACGTGCAGGGTTGGAGTAGGAACTGAACCCTACGGCTGGTATGGATACGGCCTGTCTTAAAAGGAAAATAAAAAACCCCAGCTAGGTGGTAAGGCTTTAACTCCGTCTGGATGACAACCATTCTTGATTTATAAATATTCCGTCATAATAATGTTGTGTTGTGTTCCGGCAAATTGACCAGATTCCAGTTCCTTTACTCCCACGGCTTATTACTGGTAACTCTGGTGTCGCTAACATACATAGATAAAGGTAACTGCTTACTGCTAAGTGGGCCATCAGCCTGCTGTCCTATAGCAATAAAAAAATAAAGTCAAACACTTGCAATACTAAAATTTTCCCCTTTTCTCTAAAATAAAAATAAAGTGTGAACAATGGAGCCTTAACCTACATCGACTACGAATAGATAGTGTATTAATTCTGAATAGTTTTATTCGTTTTCTATTTATCTTAATAGAAATGATCACGAATGTATCAGTTACCCGGTTTATTTCTAGAAAACGTTGTTTTAAAATGCTTTCATCCTAAAACACCGCGTACAGAGGTATATAAGTCAAATATATCAGAACAGGGGACAATATAATTTATCATTTAAAATATTCTATCATTATTTGCAAGAGTGGTAACCATCTGATTCCTTAACTCTAAAAAATCCCTCCCATAAATAAGCTTTTGCTAGGAGATAAAGGGGTTCCTTTTTGGGCATCGGTGTGGCATGGGCAAAAACTCTATGTTGTCACACGTCACTCAATAAGTCTCCGGTCTAATTGAGAGAAAAATATGTGTAGGATTGAAGGTGTACGGTGAAGTAATATTCAAATGTAAAGATGTTTGATTGAAATATAATTAGTTGAATTAAAAGTAGACACAGTGTGAAATAAAAAGAACCGTGACAAACCAAAGAAGGTGTTTAACGAAAATTTTCAGGTATGTTAATTTTTTTTTTACTTTTTTTACAGGATGGCGCAATAGAACGTGTATATTTAAAAAATAGATTGAAAAATAAATACATGTTTATTTTTAAAAATAACCATCTAAATGATGAACCTCTCTACGATGATACTCCTCTAGCCGCAAACGGAAATTATTGAAAACTTTCTTCAGTAATGCTGATGTAATTGCTGCCATTTCACCACGGATATTCTCCTTGAGCTGATCGATTGTTCTCGGATTATAGCTGTAGACTTTGTGTTTGAGGTATCCCGACAAAAAAGTCAAGAGGCGTCAAGTCTAGACTACATGGGGGCCATGGGATATCACCTCTTTTCGAAATCAGTCTGCTAGGGAACATCTGTTTCACAACCGCCATGGAGTCATTTGATGTATGACTGGTAGCTCCGTCTTGTTGAAACCAAGTCCTAGAATTCACTATTTTTGAATTGTCAAGTTTTGGAGCCAAAAAACCTTCCAACATCGCAACATAGCGTTCGATATTAACAGTGACGCGTTTTGTCCCCACGCATTTTCAAAGAAAAAAGGAACAATTATTCCTCTGCCAGAGATTGCTGCCCATACTGTCACTTTAGGACTATGCAGTGATTTTTGGTGTTTGAGTTTGGGATTCTCACTTTTCCAGTAACGACAATTTCGATGGTTTACGAACCCATTGACATGGAAATGGGCCTCATCAGAGAAAAGGATATTGTCAAAATTGGAAAATCGATTAAGCAATTCATTAGCAAATGCGAGCCTTGCTCCGAAGTTAGACTCTTCCAATTCTTGTGTTAATTACAGCTTGTATGGATGCAGTTTAAGATCCAAGTTTAAAATTCGTTGCAAACTTCGTCGCGATAAGTTTAAGACAGACGATCTCTTGCGAGTTGACATTTGTGAACCTTTTGCTTGTAGTTTAGACGTTGAACCGGTTTCTTCAAAACGCTTTACTCATATTTTAATTAAATTAGTCGCCGTAGTCTATATTCAGAACAATATAGTCGCCTAGTAACAATGTATGAACGAGAGTTCTCGTAAAATGCGTGCACGCAAAATGCACGATGCTTCCCGTCAAAGTTACTGATGATTAAAACTCCATGAGCCCGCTTACCCAACGATGTAGACCCCCCCCCCCCCGTCCGCGCGCTTCCTACCCAAAATGATAAAATATGCACGTTCTATTGCGCCACCCTGTATTTTGTCTTTTAAATGCCGGATGTATTTCTGTTTATATGAGTTATAGTTTATTAAATGAGAATCTAGGTTTAACAAAACGTTAGGTCTTATAGACGTATCGAAAGGCCAATACTTTGTTATTGCTACATTTCTGTAGGAAAAATTTCGGAGGGCACATGTCTGCTAATATCCAATACTTTTAATACTGTTTTATATGTGAAAGATTTTTTTAATATATTGGCAAGAAGTGCGTAATCTGTTCGAAATCACCACTATTTATTTTTTCTAGGATAATTCTCGTTTTTGTGATTAATAGGGTTCAATTTATAATACTAAGTATGTGTTATGATTTTGTTGTTAATGTTGGTGCTCAAATACACTTATATGAAAGCTTTATTTCTGTTCGCTGTGCTGTTTTTACGTAGTTTACCTTCAGCTAATTGTATGTTTACCTTTTTCTCTTCTAATGATCAATAAACTCAATTTACTGGAATGGCTGTAAAGTACGATTGCAATTAAATGCCACGCTTTGGGCGTGGGCAAGTTAACTCTTAATTCAAATAGCTGTTTATAATTTATTTTAATTGTCTCAGTAATTTTACGTGTTTACTTTAAGTGTAAACTGCAAAAACCACTAAAAAATACTAATTAGATAGAAACAAAGAGAATGCTTAAGATAGGTTGTTGAATTTAAAGGGTTTCTTGTCCTCGTTTAATTTTATAATGTTTTTGAACATTACCATTTTTCAAAACTATTTGATTTGCGATTTTTTAATCATAGGAGAGTAACAGAGTAAGGAGATAAACAGACAGGGATCAACGCAAAAATGCTAGCTGATATTTTGGCTGATGATTATTATAGTTACTATACCTTCGCACAACAATACAAAAAAGCGCAATTTACGTTCGTTAGCTGTGATAATTTCTATTTGCTCCACCGCAGATGGTGCTCGCGGGTACGGAAACGATGTTTACGCGGAAATTGCATGCGCACGACACATTAGTAAGCCCCCGCAAATTACGACAGCAATCTCGAACGAATCTACGGCAAACCGCAAAATTCATATTCCCGCAGTAGGTATTCGGTCGCACGAACGAATGTACTGCTTCGCCATTAGTTACTAAAAATGCAAGATAAGACAGATAGTGTATTTATACAATGTGTTATAGTTTCAGAACTCTCTGACAATCTCTGGTTGATTGATTAGCAACTTAGCACAAGAGTCTAAACCAAACCGGGGCTAGCTATGAAACGCAATATAGATAAAATTAAATATAATTTCGTTAAGACACAAATAAATAAAACGGACCCAATGTAAGCAATAGAGCGCTTACATTTGCCGGGTACTAGTCAACTGTTATACTAATTCTATACTTCTTTGTAAACAAATACATATTCTAAATGCATTCTATTGTAAAGTTTCTCACTCAAACTTGTATTTCTAGATTCAAAAGCCGAGAGGGTCGTAGAGCTATGTTCAAAAGTTGATTGTCCCACGTATTGTCCACGTTGGCAACAAGGGTGGCGTTTATCCCTGTCATTTTGTGGGCCAGGCGAGTGAGTGGTCTTCGGCAAGGTAATCACGTAAATTTGCTGGCTGTCCCTCGAAGGTAATTGATGAGTAACGGATAACGCGTTGCCTTATTTTTGGATAAGTAGATCAGATGATAGTTATTCCAGTGAAAAATTGAGTATTTCGATTGACGGAGTATATAATAGCATATATTATTAACCTAGTTTCACGAAAGGATCCAAAGAAGAAAAGCTCTATGACATACTTCTTATAAGCATATGGTTACATTATTAGTTTTCCATTCGTCTTTTTTTTTGCTAGTACCCTCTCGTAACACTTTCTACTGTAAATGGGGATAAGGAAAGGTGATATAACGTAGTCATATTAAGTTAATTTTACATGTGTAATTGACGCGTGAAATCTGCTATAAAAACCGAAAAGTGCGTTTCCTTTAAATAATAATAGCCCATAACGACTCACTGCTGTGTTCGAGCATCCCTATAAAGTGAGAAAGATCATAACCACCACGCTTAATCAAGAAAAATTGGTTTGAACATACCAGTCACCACTATTACTGTTAAGTGGGCCGTGAGCCTGTCTGCTGTTCTTTAGGAATAAAAAAATTAACACATTATACACGAAATTACTTAATTCCTCGTAATATGAAATTGCTTAATACATTGCTTATTAATACACCATAGAAATTATAACATGTAACAAACGCTTTTCCAATCTAGCAAACAAGTGTTCCGGTTCTCGCTGTTTACGAATCTCTAGAAATTTAGTGGTAGCTTATTCTTATTTCTAGTCACCACGAGCCACGACTAACATCAACTTCAAAACTGAATTATTTAAGCATTGATTTATATAAACCTTTAATTATATATTTAATAACAGTTAAAACTCGTTAAATGTATTACAAAATGTAATAAAGCAAAGACTTAGGAATATTAAGTAATAGACAAAATTAATTAATACAATAACCATTAGATATTTAATATTTCTAGAGCGAAGAATTTTATTATTACGATAAAATTAAAACTGAGTACTTATCAACAATTTATCAGTGAAATCGAATGTTCATATAATTTAAATATTCAAATATTACAAAAATAATTGATAGTTACAAATAGGCAGCTTACTAAAACTATCCTAACTGTATTCTCTTCAACCTCGATTATCAGATAAAATATTTATATAAAGGTATTTTCTAACGCAGCAATTTACCTAATAAGCTGTCAAAGTTATCCCTTTGGGTTGCCATGCTAATTGGCCGAGGGTAAACGCCAGCCCAATTGCTTTGACATTTACAGTAATCTATTAAATCTTTACAGAATATTGATGCTTCACGAAATAATTAGATAGTATTTTATATTTGAAATATATCTAAAAGGTTCATGCTAGCGTAAATTAATTTAGCGTGTTAAATAAAAATAACGACGACAATAGAGAACAAATATGACTATAATGCCCTCTTATATTTCCATATAAGGTAAGTTGCAGCCAAGATATGATGATGTCCTCCCAGACGTATCCGTCGACGGCGACACCCTTAGCTCGTCCTTGCCTGGACTCTTGCATGAGCGCGAGCATGACTCGCAAAACCAAATTTTGTTATGAAGGTCCTATTACAAGAAGCGCAGTAAAGAGACCCACTTGAATTGCGAGTATAGTTGTAGGAGGGCTTGGGTCGAGTTTTTCGGATCAGGCGTTTGGCGTCAAGGTTTTCAAGACGGGAACGCTCAAAGTTTTTTATACCCGTGTTGACAGCAGTTCGCCACTCCGACCTCTGCGTTGCAAGCTCCTCCCATGACTCACTAGACATGCCAATTGCAGTCAAGTGGCGTTTTAAGACATCCCTGTAACGCAGAAACTGTCCTCCAGGCTTTCGTTTACCTGAGCTAAGCTCAGAATAAAATACCTTTTTTGGTAATCTGGAAGACTCCATGCGTACAAGGTGTCCACACCAGCGTAGTTGGCCTTTCATTAGCATACACTCCATTCCAGCGAGCTTAGCTCGACGTAGAACCTCCGAGTTTGGCACACGATCCTGCCATCTCACCTGAAGAATCGCCCGAAGACACTTCATGTGGAAGGTATCAAGGCGTCTGATATCTCCCTTGTAAAGACACCAGGTCTCCGAGGCATAGAGCAACAATGGTAAGATTATGGCCCTGTAGACAGCGAGTTTTGTGTGGAGTTTCAGGTCATGTGATTTCCAAACCCGTCGGTTAAGACCACCGAAAGCCGCAGCTGCTTTGGCGACTCGCGCAGAGATCTCAGACTCGAGACGATTATCACTGCGCAAAATAGTTCCAAGGTACCGGAAGGTACCCACTTCCGGCAGTGGCTTTCCTCGTAGGTAAACAACACCATCGTCCGCAGATTTACCTTTCGCAGGTTGTTTTAGAATCTGGGTCTTAGAAGCACTGATTACTAAGCCGAATTTACGACAGGACTCATCTAATTTGTCCAAAAAACTCTGTAGGTCGCCCAAACTGTCAGCCATAAGGCAGACATCGTCGGCGTACAGAACATCTATTACTGAAACAGAGTCCATTTTGCGTTTTGCTCTGAGACGTGCGAGGTCGAAAACGCTTTTGTCCATGCGGACATTTATGGTAATCTTGCCATTACAGCTTTTAAGAGCGTCATTCATTACTGCAGCGAAGTAGATAGCGAAAAGGGTCGGAGCCATTACACAGCCTTGCTTGACACCGCTAGTGACCGGGAACCGGTCTGTAAAGTTGTTTTCGTGACGCACACGGGCTGTCATGCCCTCGTGGAACTGGCGCACTAAATTGACGAACTTTGCAGGACAGCCACATTTTTCCATAACAATCCAGAGGGCGGTCCTGGAAACACGGTCAAAGGCCTTTTCTAGGTCCACAAAACATAAATAGAGGTCGCGGTGTTGTTCAAAACTTTTTTCTTGAAGTTGCTTGACTACAAAGATGGCATCAACCGTACCTCTTCTAGGTCTGAACCCGCACTGGGTCTCCGGAAGGAAGCTTTCAGCTAAATTACTAAGGCGACTATTGATGATGTGCGCCAGAATTTTGCCAGCTGTGGAAAGCAATGCAATGCCTCTAAACGAGCCACAATCAGAGAGGTCCCCTTTGCCTTTATATAGCTTGCTAATAGAAGCATCCTTCCAGTCCTGTGGAACCATCTCAACATCCCAAATCAGTTTGATAAGTTCAAAAAGTCCGGACCTGATACTCGGTCCACCGTATTTGAAAATCTCAGAAGACAAACCGTCCGAACCAGGTGATTTACCATTTTTTAAGCGGTTGATCGCAGTAACGAACTCGGCTTACGAAGGCGGGTCATCCAAGCCCGAAGCAGATGGCAAGCTCTCAAGTGAATTAATGTAAGACAGATCTGCTCCTTGACTACCGGGATTGAGCACTTCATTAAAGTGTTCAGCCCAACGAAGAAGAACCTCTTTTGGATCTGTTAACTTCTTAGCTTTATCTCGCGAGTAAACAGGGGCAGTCTTTTTAGCGCGGGGTCCGTAAACGGATTTTAGCCCTTCGAAAAATTTTGCTGTTTGGCTAGTGTCACCTAACCATTGCAGTTCTTCGGCTTTACGGCGCCACCAACTATCCTTTTGTTCTCGGATCTTTGCTTTAAGATCCTGCTGAAGAGACTTGCGCTGCCCTGCACCGACGACTCCTCTTAGAGCGAGACGATAGTTTTCAACAAGCTGCCGTATTTCCACATCAGAATCATCGAACCAGTCTTGATGTTTTTTATGTGGTGTGCCAATAACTCGCTGAGAAACACCATAGAGAGCCCTGGAATAAGTACGCCACCCGGCATCTACTGAGGTATTGTCATCAGTGCCGGGCATCGCTGCCTCAAATTCCGCATCTAGCTCACGACACAGTCCCTCATCACGCACCAAACGCGCACAAGCAAGTCTAGCCGGAATCCTGTGTTCTGCTCTACGCGGAGGCTTGTAGTAAAGCCTCATCCTGGATCTAATAAGACGATGGTCAGTCCAGCCTTGGGCACCACGCATTGCTCTTGTAATAAGTACATCTCTCAGGTCTCGCCTGCGTACAATGATGTAATCAAGAAGATGCCAGTGCCCTGAGCGTGGGTGCATCCAAGATGTCTTGTATTTATCGGGTAGCCTGAAGAATGTGTTTGTTATGCTGAGGTTGAATTCGGAGCATAACGTCAGAAGAGCAACACCGTTGGTGTTGCACTTACCTACTCCATGTCTCCCCAGTACGTTCTTCCAGGCAATATATTCTGTGCCAACACGCGCATTAAAGTCACCCAGCAGAATCAACTTGTCACAATCTGGAATCCCCAGCAAAACATCACGCAGATTCTCATAAAATTGAAGTTTGTCCTCATCAGGTGTTGTCATAGTAGGCGCATACACGCTCACAAGATGTAGGTATTTCCTGGGAGCCATGTGGAGTCGTAGTGTCATGAGCCTGTCATTGATCCCTTTTGGAGGCTCCACTAGCGATCTAGCGATGTTGTTTCGGATCGCAAATCCAACACCATTTGCGGCTCGTTCACTTGCAGGTTTACCCTCCCAGTAATACGTATATCCACCCAATTCCTCACAGAGCTCACCGCTATCCGCTAAATGTGCCTCGCTGACTGCGGCTATGTCAATGTTATAGCGGGACAATTCACGCGCTATGAGTGCAGTTTTCCGCTCAGGACAGAGGTTGTTTTCATTGTCCAGTAACGTTCTTACATTCCACGCAGCTAAATTTAAGAATGCATTTAATCTATTATCATGTCTCTTTCGACCGCTTTTAATTGGCGACCAGATGACCGCGGTTAGCCACCTGGGTTGCAGTGAGGCGAGCTTTGTTTAGGCCACCTTTTCTAGGCCCCTCCCCGGATTGGGGAAAGCAGTGCGATCCCTAAATAGGGCTGCTTTGTCGTCGGGTGAGCTGCCGTACCAGTTCTCTCGCCTCTAGTGAGTTCCAATACGACCATCACCACCCAACCGCCGTACGTGCAAAGACCAAACTCACCCGCTCAGCCCCCACCGCCAGTCCTCATCGCCGTAGGACTTGCACTCTCCGTCCAGTAATGAGCCAGGGGTCATCAGCGCGGGAATATATTAAAGTGGGTAAGCATTTGCGCATACACGAACCCACTCTCTCGTCTTCCAGTCCTTGTTACCAGTGGGGCGGAAGTCCGCTACGACTGATTAGCACTAGAAGATGCAGTGACTGGCCGCATATCTCTTGGATCCCGACATACGCCCTATCAGGCATGTCACAGGTGCCCTGCTGCAGCGCCACGGTCGCCGGGTTTGAAGCCATACTGACGGTGTCCGCCTTCCGAGCCGCTGCAGACTTTATGCAATTTATGAGGGAATCAGCCCATTAAACTAAGTTTGTGAAACTCAGTCCCCTTCACTGGATTTAGCCCGTGGATCGACACGGTTTGCCGGGACACGGCCGCTGCATGCACAACAGCTACTTGGAGCCACCAGTAAAGAGATTTGTGGAATATTTACAATGTAGACAGAATCCACCATCTGCGATGCAGATCGATCGGTAGTATTCTGCAAGATTCCACTGCAAAACATCCCACTTATATCCCAAGCCAAGATATACTTGGAAACCAAAATAGAGGTCAAGTGCCCTTTATGGCATAAACCGCTTACGCAGTTTTCTCGCTTAATGTGAATATCATAGCATAATTTCTTCATAACGACGATGACGGAAAACATCATGAGAAAACCTGCATACTGTCCGTGCTTTCTAAAGGGATATCTGAGCCCAGTAGTGGGGCATCACGCACTGTTATTATTATATATGAAGATATATAATGATAATAACAGCATGGATATACCAAAATGAAAGAAAAAGTATTGAAGTGATAACTTCTCATGGGAGGGTAAGCCACTTCGTTACGTAACGCGTTACGGTGCCAGTCTGTCTGGCTTCCTTTTCTCTCACGCATATGCCAGCGGTAGGCAGGCTCCTCCTCTCTCACTCTAACCCACAGCGCTAAATCTATTCGAATTGCGACTTTATTACAATGAAATACAGTTGAGTTTTTTTTCTTTCTAAAGAATCTACATTAGGGAATAATTTAATTTAATATAATTTTAAAACAGTTTTTGGAAAAATTGGAAATTCGTAAACTTTAGTTATTTTTGATTTTTTTTTTGGTCTTAACAATAAATAACCTTACCTGATATTATCATATTAATATACATAAAATTTATGTAAAGACAAGAAAATTATGTAAGCTTTTCTCAAGTTAAACAATTTCAATATTACATAGTTCAACTTAGATTGGTGAAAAGGCGCCACGGCGCCCTGACCTTCCGCCTGACGCAGGTCCTTTCGGGGCACGGCTGCTTCAGGAGGTACCTGTGTCGCATAAGGCGGGAGATGACATCGGGGTGCCACCATTGTGGCGCGGGCGACGAGGAGGATACGGTCGACCACACTGTGGCCGTGTGCCCTGCGTGGCGCGAGGAGCGCCGTGCCCTCTTCGCCCAAATCGGCGTGGACCTGTCGTTCCCGGCCCTGGTTCTGTCCATGGTCGGGGGCGATCCTGGATGGACGGCCGTCGCCTCCCTTTGCGAGGCAGTCATGTCCGCAAAGGAGGCGGCGGAGCGGGAGTGGGAGTCCACCACCACACGCCCCTCCCGCCAACGCAGGCTACGTCGTTGGCGCCGGAGGGCGAGCAATGATCTCCGGCCGACGTAGAAAGCGGCCGCGGGCGGACCCTCGGAGGAGGATCCGCCGCCCGCACTATTGCCGCGAGGGAGAGGGCCGCGTGCTGTTCCACGGCCCCCCTCATCTCCTACAATACAGGAGAGCGCCGGGGGGACGAAACTCTGACCCCCTGGTGCCAACACTTTAGAAGACGCCCACCTTGAGACAAAGGGCGGGCCGGCGCCAGCCCGGGCCACGATATCGGCAGGCCACATATCCGTAGGCCCGGGCGTAGGCGATAGGAGAACAGCGGGGTTTTTTAGTGGGTAGTCGGATGGCTGAACATCTTTCTCGGAGTCCCACATATCCCTCGGTCCCCCCGGGCCAGGGGAACCCGTCAAGAGAGGTTTTTCCCTGAGACAAAAAAAGAAAGTTTAAATTATCACTTCTGTTGGAGGTCCCGAGACGTACACGTTTTTTTTTATTTTTAATTAGTGATTTACAGATTTAAACATACTCAATCTCTGTGAGTATTTTGTTTTGTATATTTATCAACTCACAAATAATAATATTATTAGACTGCACATAGTTTATCGTTAAGCTTTAACAAGACAATAAAGCAAGTTTTAAAAATAAGACACGACATCTGCTTCAAAAGCTTTGAGAAAGAGCTCAACTTTTCTTTAATATTTTTACTTAATTAACGGCAAAGTTAATTGAAATATGAACTAAGTTTTAACACGTATTCCGGTGCAGTTTGATGTTTTTTACTAAAACGTTTGTACGCTTTACATTTCATACATGATTTTAAATAATCACCTTAATATAAAATATTTGTATATAATATGACAATTATTTTATTCCCACATAATAGCAAATAATTTTATTTAAGCAATGAAATTTAAAATGGTTACATTGAAACTATTTGCTTTAGTGTGCCTCTGTGGTTTCCGTCGGAAATAATATAAAGGCTATACAATAATAATAATATTTTTTTATTTCATCAAAGAAGTATTGATAACAATTTAAATATATTTATGTTAACATATAGTTCTTAACTAAATGTTGTATACTACTTGGGTTATCAATAAAGGGTTATTTATTTATTCTTTGTACACAACATTGATTACACACATAAAATTTAAAGATAAAGATAACCCTACAAGAGTTTTCTTCCAGCAAAACTAATGTTGGAATATTATTATTATTATATCTTTATTAACTACAAGTAATGACTCACTTAAAGAGTAATTAAACAAAAAAAACTATTTGGTTAGTTAGCAGAAAATAAATGATACGTTCAATTGATTATTTTCAGGATTGGGGAACTGAAGATAATCTAAAAAACATTTCCTCATTTATTTTCTTGTGGTTTTACTAAAAAATATTTAGGGTACAAGTATTGACCACACAGCGTACTTTGTAATCCGAATTCTGCACCTCCGGTCCAATAGAGATCATATGTTGATAAGCAGAGTTTAGTAAAGTCAGTTAAATACTTGAAAATGTATATATATTATATTTACACCAGAAACTGAAAATGAGAGAAACGAGTAGTTTTAACATGTCCGAAACTGAATGATAAGTTTATGATGAATATGATAATTCATTAGGCTGGTTAAGTCCGGGCTTTGTGAAACCCAGGTACTGTAACGTATTTAAGCCTACACAGTAATTCCTGTTAGGTTACGTCAGGTGGGTATATTAATGGCCGTATCTGTCACGGGGCTGAGACGGATGGCCAGTGACCTGCCGTTGACCTTCCACCTTTATACCTCACACTATCTGTTACATAGTCATTTATTAGCTGACCAACAATCCTTACTGTCTTAATAGGCTTGAGAAAAGGAATTTGTTACAGTCCGGTTTTAAAGGTGGAAAAATAAACTGACTGATTGCTATTTTTAATTACGTTTATTTATAACATGGTTGTCTGTATTTATACAAAAAAGTGCGTGCGTACAAAGTACACATGTCAGAAGTGAAACTTCTTTGGCAAACTAGTGAACTCTAGATGGCCATGAATCGGCGCCTTATAGATTTCTATAATCCAAGTTTAATAAATGGACTGCGCTTCGAACGGAAATGTTTGGTATATATAATATCTATACTACTATTATAAAGAGGAAAGATTTGATTGTTTGTTTGTTTGCATTGAATAGGCTCCGAAACTACTGACCCGATTTAAAAAATTTTTTCACTGTTGGGAAGCTAAACTTTCCTCGGGTGACTTAGGCTATATTATATTATCACAAAATTAGGGATCCTTACTAGAACTCTAATAATGTAACCCAAGGTGTAAAAAACTACCTAAAATATTATTTATATCGCGTGCGCTGTGAAAACTATTAATAATAGAATAAAATAATGTACTACGACTTTACAGAATACATCACTATTTATTTACAAAAAAATATCGTGACAGCATTATGTCTAACTATTATAGTTATGCCACAATAAGTGTTCTTTTATTTTAAAAATTTAATTGAAATGCCACCGCTAGAATAGGCTCTTATTTGTATCTTGTTATTAATTCTTATCAAAATATATTACTTCATATTCAATACTGCTTCAATATATTTATATAACTTTTTGATTGATTCAATTCGGACATTCCATTCGAAAGACATCACGAGTTTAGAAATGTAAGTATTAGAATAAACGTTTCACATCTTCGTGACGCTAATTTGCGATTCATCCGTAACGTGACGCTAATTTCCGTTTCATCAGTAAAAAATTTACCCTCATGCGCCCAAAGAAGTTTCACTTCAAAATAGGCACGATCCGAATATATTAGTGTATTGTTATAACACTGAAATGTGACGTGTAAGTTAAACCAACCCAGTATTTTAGACGATGTTTATCTGTGACAGTGCCTATCTTTATCAGTGGAAATTCTCATTTATAACTTAAATAATAAATATAATTTCAAAAGTATTTCGTTATTATCGATTACATAAAGAAAGGTATCGTATTTGATTGAATTTATTACAATATTTCCAAAAATTACTCCACGAAATTTAAAAATAAGTATTAGTGATGTCATAGTTATTTTGATAATTGAATTGTCAAGTAGCGTGTTTATTTGTTTACAACTGGAACGTTGCTAATAGAGAGCGGCAACTACAAAGACAAATGTTTGCAATATTCCCGTGCCAAAACTACAAGTTCAGTTAACTGTTTACAGAGACTGCACAATCAAGATTGGGAGATTCTATGAACTAGTTACGAAGGAGGTATGAGTATGTTGGCACTGATACAACTGTATATTTTGCCTTAATTCGTATTTTAATGATTATTATTATAAGTTTGGATTTAATAAACTATATTCAAATGTTATTATTGACTCGATAGTCTAGGCCGATGCCTACACTGGCTTTGTTCTTGTATAGATGTGTTACTTATAATGAGTGCTTTTTATTGGTGGTAAAAATCGGTTAATTAGTTTTTTTTTATTGCTGTAGGACAGCAGACAGGCTGACGGTTAGATTTGATAGTTACCGTCGCCTATGGGTGATTGCAACGCCAGTGTGATCGCGAACACACTGCTGTCCTATAAGGGTACAGGAACTTGGGTCACCAATGTCGGAACGCAACATAAAGTTAATATGGCGCCATCCAGGCGGGCTTGGGGCCTTACCACGTAGCTAGGTTGGGTCGTTTTGTCGCCCGGCCGCAGAGGTCATTCTTTCTCCGCCCCTGCACGGATAAAGTGCAAGGCTTAGTTTCAAATTCAGAACAAATAAATATTTTCTAATAATATAGTTTTGATGGTACAATTATAAAGTTTTCCAGTTTGATTAAATATCACATATTTTAAGACAGTTCTCACCTACTGATCATTCATTATACAGGTGATGGTAAAGGTAAATTGAAGAAAAACTGTAACGACAAGAGAAGACTGAAAATCAAGAGAATTTGGTAAAATACTAGCGGACATGAAACAAGTTGTCCCGTCCACAAATAAAATAATAATTAGAAAATATTTTGTAATAGACTGAATTGGGAATCTAAACCATTCTCGAATCCAATTGAAGAAACAAAAAATTTCATCAAAATCGGTCAAGCCTATAAAAAGATTTACGTCGAATATATAGCGAATAGGTTATATTCACTTCACATATTATGTGTAGTGAATTCGAATCCTATTATTTAAGATTTACCGCATAATGACTCAAATAGTGAAATAAATTAATAAAAATTGTAAAGTAATTTATGCCAATGCCAATGAATTATGATTTTGTAGAAATATTATATTTCTCTCTCAGATTATATTTCTAGTTGGCCGGGTATTTTCGGGTAACGAGTAGAATACTGATTAATTATTAGAATATCGCAAATGGCGATGACTGAATTATTTTTACTAACTCACGTATAAAGGGATTTATTATTTTAACACGCTTTTATTAACTTCAATTTTTTTGAAATCGATTTCGCTTGTTACTCTGTCTGTCAGTCCCAGCCTGTCTGTTGTTCTACAGCAATAAAAAAAATGTTTTCCTTGACCGTGTCGGTAAGTGGTAATTATGTTATTACTTGCATATAAGGAGAGAAAAGTTGCCTGCCAGTATGATACCGCAGAATTGGAACTCGTAGCTACCATGTACCTACATTAGGTATCTTTACAATTTCTAAATGACAGTTTTCAACTTTTTAAATATAAAAATGTGATGTTACTCGTTCAATAACACGGTTGGTGAATACAAAATCCTTAATTCCTTTTGTTTGATTTCCTTCGATATCGATTTTGTACGCGTACGTGTAATAATAAATGAGCAACTGTCTCGTATTAATACATAACGTGATTGTAGACAAGAGCTCCATTACAATAATAATGTTCTCTGAGTGCTTCAGCCTTGTGAACCCAACTACTTTAACCAACTAATTAACATTGTAATATGTAAGGGTCTATGTAGAGTAGTAATTTTAATCATTTAATCACATTTTAATCATTTAATCTTCTAAGTGTTTCTTTGTATTTTAAGTGAACTTCTCTTCAGCGGTCAGAATATACTGCTGACGATTATATCTTGATGTCAGTGCTCTACCAAAACTACCTTTTTGTTATGCAGTTATATAAAAACGGATGTAAAGAATTTTGTTATTAAAAAAATAATATCCGTCTGCATCTAAAAGAATTTCCTAATGGTTCCTTTTGTGTAACCGAAACGGTTACTGTAAGCTAGAAATGGGAATTCTTAAAAAGGGATGGAGTGACGAATATTCATAGTGTGCTTACTAAAAGTAAAGGAGGTCCAACATTTGCATAAGCATAATAACTACCAAAAACTCATGATAAATAATGAAGTAAAATTAATCGTTCTATTTATATAATTTTATGAAAGCTTCATAAACAAAGCAATTAAATATTCAATACAAACATCAAATTAATATACGAGTACGTGTCAGGCTTCAGGATAACATTTCCAGGCTAATTAATTAACATTACCAATGCTGGTAGAAGCTCGAGTTTCTTGTAGTGGCTTGTTTCATGCAACAACATTTGCTAAGTTTTACTTGACCGTTAATATCGCCCAGAATTTTCATTTGAACATCAGATACATAAGCCCATTATATATTGTCTTAATCTTAGACGTAACCAACACTCTTAGATTAGGCGTGTTTACGGAAGTTTGTTTCGCCATTTTTTCTTTCCCAACTACTACAAGTTAGGAATCGGTATTACCGTAGATTAGGACCGGATTCGCTGGTGAAGTCTAATATGATACTCCATTTACAACCTTAACAGCTACCTCCCGTCTACTACCCATGCAGTTGTTGAGCCGAGGTTATATATCATAAAGTATACTGGCACAAGTTGTATGATTTCACTCGGTAAGGTTGCTAACCCCAAATCATCTGGTGTTGCTGTTGCGTCATTAAAACAGACAGTCTCTCACGTCCTTTCAAAAAAGTCATCGTCGTTCGTCGTCTTTAAAAAAATACTTAAACAAAGTTAAGCTTTTCACTTTGTCTGTCGGACTGCTATTCAGCCTTGGATTATCCATGTCTGAAGACGTTAAATGACTGAATAAAATGTATAAATAAACGGAAGAGGTCTTGTTGTGCCAAACTAGACCTCATTTATGTAAATATCGTGGTAAAAAACAAAAACTACAAATTTTCTAGATAAAATAAGTTTTTCTGTCTAAACGAATAAAATATAAAAAATTACATTTTCAGATTTTAGTTAAATATGTTTTCATATACAATAGAACTGTGAACAAAACTTTACAAAATTCCAGCTATTAGTGGGTAGTGAAGTAATCAAGATACTTTAGCTGTATTGAAAACGTGTTCACGTTTCCAACTTTAAATATTTATCAAGATTCTCCCCTTACAAGAAATATTATATGTTTAAATTATATATACATAAATATAATCTATACATTATTTATTTATATTGTATACTGTTATACTATGGATTGTTTCCAGAAGAATTCGGTAATTTTAATACAGATTTAAAATTTGTGCAACAATATTCAACAGATACACCAATCAACAATAACTTATATTTCGAAGATCATCATGGTACTTATTGCTAAATTACTTAAGTGTTATAAAATATATAAGGTTAGATCGTTGCCTCGAAGATATTGCTTTCAGCGATAAGGCGCCCATTGTCCAGTAGCTTTTAAGTTTATGTTCTTGTATATTTAAGGTGAACAATGAACAATTTTTCATGCACATTCATTATATAAAAAAATAAAGTAAGTTTTACTAACAACATAAATTTCAATGTGTTTTAAACCTTATCGAATGTATGAACTAATAAAGCTAAAACACCACAGTTGTGTTATCAAATGGAAGCAGTTACGACGGTTTTGAAACTTTTAAGGACCCCTTTCAGCTGTTTATCTTTGAATGGTACATTTTATTGTTTTAGTTGCAAGGGTTTTGGTTACTTTATATTAATTACACACCCCAAAGTTAACGATATGGTTTTCAAGGTATAATTTAAACTGCGGTGATTTTTAAAAAGGTGGTAAATATTCTATAGGTAGCAAAAATAGCCATATATGAAATTTCAATTTAGTATACTGTGTAATTACACTATATTTTCTGAATTTTATGTTTATAAAGATTTTATGATTATATATACACATTTTATGATTCTGATACACACATATATAACGTTTACACATACGTTATATATATATATATAAACATATATATACCGTTTCTAATAATATCTTGTTATTACATATGCTAATTTAACAAATTGAATTATTGCCAGTTAATTAATTTCGAAGTTAATGCTCCGATATTCAGTTAGTTACAACGACAATAAACTGGATTTAATATAATATTAGGCCCATTATCTATACACATATTTTACGATGAGGATCATCATCATCATCTCAGCATTGTATCTCGGTTGCAACCTAAACTTCCGCTTCGGTGCCCGGGGTCCGCTTTCCGACTTTTTCTAGTCTATTTCGCACGGTCTTCAGCATCCCTAGTAGTGAGTCCATTGGCATGCATATCACCCTTTACGACGTCAAGCCAGCACTTTTTGGGTCTATCCTTCCTGCTGGGCCTCGACGGAGGCGGCATGGCCAGACATTTGTTTCCCACGTAAACATCCGGTTGTCGTGTTGTGCAGTGAGACTCACTCTCATCGGGTATGATCTTGCAGTTGGCTACTTTGTTGATGTGGTGTCTCCTAGTGAGTAGGAAGTCGATTTGGGTAGCATTCCTCCTGCTCTTGTAGGTGATAAGATGCTCGGGTCTCTATGTACTCTATGATCTCTAAATACGTGCTCACGATGGAAACGTTGGCAGCCGCACACGTATTGAGGATGTCCTCCCCTTCCACGATGTGGCTACCATACCCAAATCCACCAACACTCTCAAATTCCCCACATCCATCACCCACATGACCGTTTAGATCACCACCCAAAACGATCCCATGTGACAATGGGATTCCGTTGTCACGAAGCACTTCTCCGAATAAAAAAAACTATCTTAGCAGCGTCACTACAACCAGCCCGTGGGGCGTAGGCGCTTATCAAGTGGGTGACTACCCCACCGACAAGCACCTTTACAACCATAAGCCGATCACTAAGCGCTTCACCTCCGAAATGTCGTCCTTGAGATCCTCTGAGAGCACGACCCCATTTTCCCCACCAGGTGCACTCGTGTAGATAAGCTTGTAGCCATTCCCAAACCCTAGAGGTGTTCTTCCTTCGCCGCATGCAAGCTGGCAGAAGGAATAACCCATCAGCCTTTTACGACTCCCTTGGGATGATTTGGGGTGGCCCTATTCTTTCATCGGACGGGACCCTATTCTTTCACCGGCGCAGTGAGGATAAATATAGGTAATAAACAATACAAATAAATTTCGGACGAATGAAATATTATTTTATATATATATATATATATATATATATATATATATATATATATATATATATATATATATATATATATATATATATATATATATATATATATATTATTTTATTATTTATTATTATTTTTATATACTTGTAAGTTGTGTGTAAATATTTTACAAATTGGTTTATAATATTTACGATTTCTTTATAAGTAAGTATATTTGATCATGTATATTCCAAAAACATGAGTGTAATGTGTAATTTCGTTGATTTTTGGCTTACTTATTTATATCTGTAGCGCTTTAGGATTTATATAAAATATCAAGTATTATTGCGGTAGTCTTAAACCTAGTTGTTCAGAAATGGTTTTAGAAAAGGTTATGATTAACCTTTTTATACTCTTTTTGTACCTTGTCTACCAAAACATTTCTCGATCTCCAGGCTAATCAATATCTACACCACTTTGAACAAAACAGGTTACAAGAGCTTGGATAGTTTTCACAATTTTATAGTCCTAATAGTGATCGCACACTCGAATAATGATATGGATGAAGTCATTTAATTATAAAGATGGTTTTTAGCATTTGATGAAAATTTTCCTCACAAATCTTTATTACAAACCAACAATGTCAGATAAAACAAATAAATAATTTTCCTTGTGAATTGAACCCTCAGACACGATTGTATAATGAACATATTTGTTTATAAATACAGAGAGATCTCGAAATAATATATTTTTGTATGTGATCATCTTCGTTCAGGGGCGAAGTAAGAATATTAACCGCTGCGTCCAGGGTCGGCCTGTCGTGAAAGGTGATAAAGTAACCCCAGTTAGGTGGTAGGGTGCCAAGCCCGTGAGCATGGCAACCACCCTTAGTCTATTAGTATGCCGCCATAATAACTTTATGTTGTGTTCTGGCATTAGTGACCCATATCCCTATGGAACAGCAGCGTGTTCGTGGTGCCCTAGTGTCGCAAACATCCATAGGCAACGCTAACTGTTTTCTATTAAGTGGACCGTCAGCCTGTCTACTGTTTCTGAGCAATAAAAAAATAATATTTAAATAATATCCATTTGTTCCGTGAACTTTACTGTTGGTCATTAGTGTTATATATTTTCCAATAATCGTGTTATTTATTAGAAATAAATCGAATAAGAAGGGTTGCGTGGGCATTTAAGCGTCAATATACGCCTGAACAACGCCAAACAATGATGAATGCCAATAAGCTGAATGGATTAATGCAGGAGAGGACATAATAAATGACTATACATGTTAACTCGCCTGTGAAATCTCCTGATTTTCGAAATCTTGGTTACGTTAGTTACTGAATTTTAGATAAAATTAAATTCTTATTAAGTTACTTTAATAGTACATATAATTGTAGTAGTACACTAAAACTATTGTGGTGGTACAAGGAAAAATCTATTCCTGCTTTTATCTCCTAGTAGCCATACATTTTCCTTTCAACATTTTCCTTGCCACATGGTAGTCTTTCTTTCGCGTAGTATATCCATATCTAGCTAGTCTTTTATTACAATCTACTGATTACTTTATTTTTCAATCACATTCTTTTAAACTGTCTCTGATATACTCAGTCCTAATTTATTGCATTTTGGTAACTCTCCATTTATCGTTCAGCATTCGCATATTTCAAACAAGAAATATCATTCCATTTTTTTCTATTATATCCCAGCCTTTCGACCATACAAGACAATATGTTTTATAATGGACTTCTAATTTTTAAATGCTAGTCTTGGTTTAGAAGTTTTTCTTTAGATCTTTCTTTATTTTAACAAATCTGCATTCACTCTATGTTTCACATTTCAGTATATTCGGGATAAGTGATCCGAGGTTCTTACTATATATGCCGAAACACTTTATATATAGTTCGAATTAAAATAAATTGTTAATATCAAGGTCATATTGATATAAGAAAATGTATTAAATTGCATTATACCCTGCCAAACAATAAAAACTACATACACTGGTACCTCTGATAATAAACAAAAATGGATCCGGTGTATAATATCATTAAAGTATAACATGAAAGAGAAAATCAGAACTACTGAAATAATATAGATCAAGTATAAAGAGTTATTATAACTCACTAAAAATCTAGACAGCAACCCTATAAAATAGTTGACGACACTTTTGTCTGACGGCTTAAGTGCAATTGAAAGGCTCGAGTCAACGAGTTTGCCTTCATATCCCATGTCACCCTCATCAAAGGATGTGACATACTTAGATGAGTCCGCTTCGCTTCACGACCCACGAGCAAAGTATGATTTGATTTAGCCTTCTGGAATTGTGGCACATGTTATGAAAGATGGCAGAACTTCATTTTCAGTGATATATGAAGAATTTGTATAATATTATTTGAATAGAGCAGAAATCACTCAGTATTGCAGATCAAAAAAATGCAATTTGATGTAATAACTAACGCATCACCACATTATTACTATGAAACCGCAAGCAGATCACAGTTGTTATAATAACTTTATTTGGTAGCAATTATTCATTCATTTAGTATATAGGTTATTGAAATTCATTGGTAGACACATGCTCCCAAAACTTGCCTCTCGTCCCAATGATTATTTTGTGCAATCCCTGTCTACGAGTATGAGATACATTTAAAAAAACTAGTCTTTGTACTAAGCAAATAGAGGTTTAGAAAGATTTTTTTTATAAATATACAATAAACGGACATAAACAGACCAGAATAAACTATAGATCAGATGACATAGATTACATCCTCTGTGGAGAATACACAGTCCTGCCAGAACTGCCGTACAATTCAAAACCACATATATGGCCACTGAATCAGCAATGTAGTTAATTGATGAATAAGAGCGTGAGAGAGAGTACTTCAAAATTAATTAAAGTGAATAAGAGTATTCGTAACCCTTTATAGTTCAAATACCCTTTCCACCGGGTCCAAAGCTAACCTATTTTATTTACATCCTTTTACGTCTGCCCCTGGAGAAACTTTCCCTGAGACAATATTCGACAGTGTAAACAGAGTTCTTAAGTAAAAGCTTAGAATGCAACGCAATGACAAATAAATATACTGAGAGCGTATACTTTATTTCTAAAAATACATATTATATGGAGTTGGGACGAGAATCGCGCTCGTAGTCGCTATTGGCATTATGCCATGGTACTCCTAATAGTCGGTTGCAAGAAGTTGTTGTAAAATATCCAAACCGTACGTAGCTTATCGCATTGAATATTTTAATTAAAATTTAATGTTTACCTTCAAATAATGAGTTTTCGATCTGTTGTGTATTTATAACAAATAGACGGCTCATATTTTATAGTTTGTTATATATGTGTAAGAAAACATGAAAGCAAAAACGATAAATTGAAAGTTGTATTCCATAACAAGTGGAACTTAAACAAAATATTTGTAACTGTGTAGGAAGGAATATTTATAGAGGCAACTTTTTGTTTTTACGAGCATTAGGCTAACATATTTATTTCAGCGTAGTAAGAAGTGAATTGATTGTCGGTTTGTAGAAGGTATGATTTTAAATATGTGGTTGTACAGAGTAGAACTTATAGGAAAAAGTTGCTTATCGCATTTCAGATCGCAAAAATAATGGTTAATTTTCCAAGACTGCCTATAGTATAAATTTTAGTATAAAATTTTTTTTTGAGATATTGATTTATTTTTACGGTTTACTAAAGGTACGTTGTAGCTCAATATACACTCGGAGACCGATCTAAAGGTCCTCGGTTTAAATCCCACGATAGCGTACACCGCATAAACAGTTCAGTTTCTCGCCTCATGTGCATATTATAGAAGAATTGCCATATACCGACGCCTTGGACAAGCGTGGCTGGTGTACTGTCCATTTGTTCTAGGGAGAGGCCAGAGCCTAGAAGGGAAAGTTATGGGCTATTATTTTACTAGATTAATGTAATTTTGAATAAAATGTTAACAAAGAACGTTAAAACAAAAATATATACTTCCAAAACAAGTATTGTTTTACAAGTAAAACATCTAAGGGCTTTTCATCTCAATGTAATATTTTCCATAAGCCTTCTTTCACTTCAGACAATCGTAAAACTTTTACCGTCTTCATTGGACCGATTCTTAGTAATCGAATCACGGAATGGGACCGGAACGGGTCAACCGGATACTGTTATTACAAAATAGTAACAATCCTTTGTTTTCACTCTTTGAAATGAAGGAATTATCAGGTTCTTGAAACACTCTTTTATAAAAATGTGATTTTTTTTTCTTTAGGAAGGGCAAATGATCGATTGACCATATAAAAGAACTCTTCCAGCCATATTAATCCATACTAATATTATAAATGCGAAAGTAACTCTGTCTGTCTGTCTGTCTGTCTGTTCCTCTTTCACGCCTAAACGGCTGAACGGATTTTGATGAAATTTGGTATGGTGATAGATGATAACCTAGAAATGGTCATAGGCTATAAATAATCACGCCATCGTTCTTGGGGGTAGGCAGTAGGCAGATAACTAAATTGAGTTAGTGAATTTTTGTGCTTATCCGGTATCTATGAGAATCGGCCAACAACTATTTTTCATCCCCCTAAATGTTAGGGGTGACCCACCCCCAAAAATTTTTTTTTAATTTTTTGACATTTTATTTTATTTTATGGCAGAACAACGTTTGCCGGGTCAGCTAGTATCATATAATTCCATACTAATTTATAAACATAAAAGTAAACTCTATCTGTCTGTCTGTTACTTTATCACGCCTAAGCCGCTGCACCAATTTTGATGAATTTCGATATAGAGATAGATTGGACCTTGGAGAAGGACAAAGGCTACCTTTTGTTGCAAAAAATAAAAGTTTCTTTTGGCAGAATAGCGTTTTCCGGGTCAGCTAATCTATCTACTTAAGTATAAGAATTCAATAAGTTAATAAAAGTAAAAATCTAGCAAGCGCCAAAAATAAAAATTATTTTCATAGCTAACTTAAAATCTGAGAGCCAAAGACATTATGTTCATGATTTTTAAATTTCGAACGTGAACAATGAATTACGTCAGAATTCTGACCCAAAATAACCGGAATGAATAATAAAAAAGCAACAAATTAGCATCTTCCTAAAATAATAAAATAGTGATGAAATGCATAATAAAGCTAGACAGACTCCGCAAGTATAATCTTGGTGGCAATTGGCCGAAAGTTTCGAATCCTTCTCAATAATCTTGAAGATAGAAACACCTTGCGACTTAGTTCACAGATGTGGGATCTCCGACACAACTCACTATCAATGACGATAGGATAGACGATAGGACTTTTATCGGTATCTTTAAAAGGAATAAGCGTACCATCGAAATAAATTTGTAGCAGAGATGACCATTAAATTTTTGCCCGCAATCTAGGGCTACCAAAGACAACTAATTGCGTTTTGGTTGGATTCACTACTATACCAAACTTCTTGCTCCATTGAGCTATACGAACTAAATCAGAAATTAATGTCATTATCAGTTGATAGTGAATACTGGAGACTGAGTAAAAATCTACAGATCATCTGCATAGAAATGATAGGATGAAGATAAATTGTCAGTGATAGTGCTTATGAAAAGAGAAAATAATAAAGAAGATAAAACGCCGCCTTGTGAGACACCGGCAGTTACATTGCGCCACAACGAATAATTATTCGTTATGGCGCTTACGATAATTATCGTCAATGCGTATTTTCTGCCGGTGGCCATACAGGTTACTGTGAAACCAGTCAATTGCTGTTGGAGAAATGTTAAAAGTAGAATACCAAGTAATAAGTCGTGGTCCACATTGTTAAATGCACTACTGAAATCATGCAATGACAACACAGTCAGCATATCAACCTCTATTCCATTCCCAATCTCGTTTGCTTTTTTCAATTAGTGCTGTTACTATACTGTGTCCTGGACAAAAATCGGACTGGAAAGGATCCATAAGAGAATGTTGAGTAAAAAACAAGTTCAGCTGATTGTGAAATAAATATTCTACAACTTTAGCAAGAAATAGGAGAATAGAAATAGGGCGAAATTTTGACAACGATGAAGAGTTTCGTTTTTTAGGAAGATGAATAACCTAAACATCCTTCCACGTTGCTGGAAAGGTACCGCTAGATATAGAAAAGTTAAGGATGTGGATTGGGACAGGTAAGGATATCTAGAATGAAGATTATCATATAGCGACTGATGCCATCACTGCCGATAGAATTTGATGTGATAGATTTAACTGCCCTCCTAACATCAGATTCAGATAATAGATTAAGAAAGAAACTTGAATGCGAAGGAGCTAGAAATAAAGACTTAAACCTAACTTAAATACTTAGACTTAGACCAAGTGTTCTTGACTTAGATACTTGGTCAAGAGGCGTTATAGTCATGAAGTGCTGATTTAAGTTATCAATGTTGAAGTTGTTAGATAGGGAGTTCTGTATGGGTTTTCCAACTCCTAGTGTTTTTAGAAATTTCCAATCTTTTGTTGAATTATAAATTCAATTAATTGGATTTCAATAGAATTGTGAATATACCGGCGTTATGCGTCTCTACATTTCAGTTTGTTTTCCTCTGTTGGTTTGAGTTTATATTTGTATATAACTCGGGTTTTAGCATGAATTACTTTTTGGTGTCATCGGTAAGCCACGGAGCTGGAACGTGCTTAATTTTTATATTTTTTAAAGGACCGTGAGAATCGTAAAGATTTAATAAAGTTTTATTAAATAAGTACATTTTTTCGTTAATAGTGAATGCATTGAAGACATCAGACCAATCTAAGCCTTGAGCATCTTTAAGCAATAAAGTCGTGTCTATTCCACCAAAATTACACTAGATATATAACTTGTCGTCATTATTAAAACCTTAATTGGTTGCGTAAGAGAAAATATGTCATTTTATGCATTCTTTAAATTTATTTAAATGCTTGACAAGTTTGTATAAATTTGCGAACTCTCCATGGAGTGGTCAACTCGAAACCCACTTGATAGACGATTACTCACTACATGGCGCTGTGAATGGCTTTGCAAATTTACCCGCCCTCGCTCTGCAGTAAACCATACACTCAAGGTGAACATTGGCGTATGTTCTACTTTATTGAGTACATTCTACTTAATGTATTACATAGATCTACAACGTCAAAACTAAATAAACGCAACATTCATCACACAAAGATTTTAGTGGTAGAATTGACGGTGTAACTTGTAAGAATAAGAGTTCTAAGCATTTCATCTCGATTGTAAAAGCTTTTCCTTCGAAGCTCGAGAAATATTACAATATTGTCTCAGTTTATCGCCCACAGAAGCAAGAAGCAAAATATTAAATAGATGTGGCTAAAGTTGGTATTTACAGGAGAGATTTCCACCTGACAATCCACAAAAGGAAAATAGAAATCGGTGCCTTTCCATTGCTGTATATGAACTAGCAAAAACAGTAATCATAAATATTTTTTTCATAGATGAAGTTTCAATCCCTTTCTTATTTTAATCTTACCTTATTGAATTTAATTCAATAAATTTACGGACAGAAGTGGTATAGTTACTGAAACAGTGCAAATATTCTTCTTTCAAAATTCATTAAATATTATTCTGTTCAGACTGAAAATATAAGAAACTCCAAATCTTTCACCATATTCAAAGTTTTCTTTAGATAGCGCATTATCCTATATTGCATAAATTAAGTTCAGATGATAAAATTAACAATTCATATTTCATTTTGTGAAGTTAAATTTAATCAGTCGTAAAATAATAAAGCCTGTAAAAGCTTTGAAAGTTCTGCAATAATTTTAAAGTTTCTAAAATCATTATATCATAAAACATTTTAAAGCTCTTTACCTTTTTGAAGTTTACTCCTTAAGAATTGATTTTCATATATAAGGCGCCCGGTATGAGAAAAACGTGAGAGTAAAATCTACTAATGAATTACCTCGTTACGTTTTTGGTGCGCGTGCACCGGAACACATTAAACAAAATAAAACGATGTATCTCTCAAGGCAAAAATTACTTTATTTGTTACAACTTAAGGTTGATTTCACATTAAATGTAGTTTAACATATGTCTTTTCATTTGTAAGTGACAAGAGTAATTTATTGCTTTGCTCATTTTATATGACGAATGATCGTAAGTACTAGATAATATTTTGGAGATTTGTGTGTTATTACTAGGTTCCATAGTTGTAATTAGGTTGAGCTTAAAACTGTTTTAAAACTTTTTTTACATATGTATATTATTTTCATTAATTTGTTAATTTACCCTTTCATATGGTATTAATCTTTTTTCAGTTAAATAAACTCTTTTTGCGTATGTTTAGACAATCGTACTTAAGTAGTAAACTCCAGTCGTGCGTCGGAGCTGACACACTCAGTTTTTTTTTGGTCTCGGGGAAAAACTCTCTCTTGACGGGTTCCCCCGGCCCGGGGGGACCGAGGGATATGTGGGACTCCGGAAAAGATGTTCGGCCATCCGACTACCCACTAAAAACCCCGCTGTTAAATACAAGACACAAAGATAAACTTTACATACCACCGTCGCGGATTCATATGGTAAGAAATAGTCCCTATTATATGGCCGTAAATATATATAATAAAGTTCCAGAGGAGATTAAAAGGGAAAGTAAACTAAAAATATTTAGCAAAAAATTAAAAACCTACCTAATCGAAAATTGTTATTATTCAATTTCTGACTTTTTAAAAATGCAAAAATAATGGTACTGTAACAATAACAAACAAATAGGGAATCTAGTCATAAATACAAACTTAATCGTTAAGAATAATTAATTTGATTAAAACATAAATTTACCACTGGGAAAATTTAATAATACAAATAATATGTATGACAAACTAATACTTAGTGAAAAATAGACAATTGTATTTTGTTGAGTTATATATTTTTTTATTACTATCATTTCTTGTATTGTATTTTTGATTCTCATTCTTCCTATTTTACTTTTTATTATAGTCCATTTTCTAATAATAATGTATAATTTTTAATTATTAATATTGTGACCACTAGTTTGCAGCGTCAGAAGATGACCCTCTAAGTTTTAAGTGCTATATGTTTAATGTAAGATGTTATTGTAAACACTTAGATGTGCAAATAAATATTTGAATTTGAATTTGAAATTTGTTCTCCTATCGCCTACACCCGGGCCCACGGATATATGGCCTGCCGATTAGGTGGCCCGGGCCGGCGCCGGCCCGCCATTTGTCTTAAGGCGGGCCCCTTCTAAATTGTTGGCGCCAGGAGGGGTCAGGATTTCGTCCCCCGGCGCTCTTCTGAATCAACATGAGTTGAGGGGGGCCGCGGAACAGCACGCGGCCCTCTCCCTCGCGGCAATAGTGCGGGCGGCGGATCCTCCACCGAGGGGTCGCCCGCGGCCGCTTTTTACGGCGGCCGGAGTTACTTGCCCTCCGGCGCCGCCGGCGTGGCCTGCGTTGGCGGGAGGGGAGTGTGGTGGTCAACTCCCGCTCCCGCTCCGCCGCCTCCTTTGCGGACGGGTGGGACTTGCATCCCCGCCGCGTGCCAGTCAGGCGTAGGTACGACTACCAGACGACACTCCAGAAAACCAGAGAGTCGCTTAACGTCGTGGCCAGCCCAGCCAAACCTACGGGCAGCGGAGATGCCGTTCCCGCCCCAGGAACACTCCCTGTGCAGGCGCAGTCGAAATGGGCATGGTTTTGACTACCAAATCAGGGCCCGTGGCAGAACCCGGGACCCCAACCAGTGCTCGCAACCTATTCTACTTCTACCAAGTATTTTATTCCGATTGCATGCAAAGCTGTCATGTCAGTATAATTTTTATTTTTATTTATTCATTAAAATCAAAATGAGCAAAAGCATTATAGAAGGTCATTTTTTTATTACATAACCTATTTTATGAATATTTATTTTTAGTGTTTTCGAATAATATAATTTTTTTAAATGTAGCACATTTTGGAATTATAATCAAATTAAGTAAATTAAGCGGTTAATGGTTTGATATATTATATAATAATAAAAACAAATGGTCGATCAAGGGAGGTAATAACAGTAATTGTAAAAAGCAATATGTCTTCATTTAAAAAAAATTGCCTATTACTCGTATTAAGAATATATTTAAATTATAAAAAAATAATATACAATATTTACAAGCAATAATCTTGTAAATATATTTAAACACACGGCTTTTTGAATAAAGTCTATGAAGCTTCCTTCAGCTTAGAACCAGACAATTCAAGAGCTTAATACAAAGATTGAAGATAAAGCGCGACTTTAAAGACATGACCGACTTTCACAGATGCAAACTAAAAGATACCTAGTCGTTCATATATTTAAAAAGTTAGGCTTCAAAAGCATTACTTAAATGTTAAAGTACTGTATCTTTTGGCATGGACATTTATTTGATAACCTTCTCTTTAAACTTATGTAAAATTGTTGCTGTAGTTCAATATAACACGAAAAATTAAAACCTCTTTTTATGAAGAATACCTAACTGCAATACGCGAGATGTGGGTATTATACGCGAGTTTTACAGTACCCCGCTACGTATTTCCTATGCAGCAGGGTGTGCAAAAAGTATTCCCATACCGAGAGCACGAAAAAGGTGACTAGCACTCTGAAAAAATGCGTAGTTTAGTCATCTAGTCCACTCACTAAAACTCCGCATTAACCGTAGTTGTAATACTAAGTGGATTTTAATGAATAAGACAAAAGGATTATTAAATCCCTCCAGTAAATAACTTTCCGCAATATGCCATAATGACCGTCCGAACAAATGTAATGGTTCTTATCTTGTGAATATTAATCTAAATTATACCATGATGAAATTTTTATACATTTCTTAACGAGTTTCGTAACAGACATTTTATTATCTCGTTATCTATACAAATAAATAAAATTGGAGGGTCTGTTTGTAATATTAAAATAACCGCTTTTTACTAAGTACATTCGGACGTATACACGGTATGTACCGTACTACTAAAACACCATTTTTTACAATTTTTGTCTGTCTGTCTGTCCGTCTGTCTGTCTGTTTGTTCCGGCTAATCTCTGAAATTGCTGAACCGATTTTGACGGGACTTTCACTGGCAGATAGCTGATGTATCAAGGAGTAACTTAGGCTATTTTCATTTTAGAAAACAAAAATAGTTTTTGTTAAAAATGATAAGTTTCGAAAATTTTTTGTTCCAATTTAAGTTGACCTCAGATTTATAACAACAATCATATGAAATAGGGTTCAGCTTAGGCTGGACATGGTAGGTTGAATTTCCAATTTAAGTTAACCTCAGATTTATGTCATCAATCATATGAAATGCCTTTAGCTTAAGCTGGACTTTGTAGGTTCGAACGCACGTATTCCGGAGGCGCATGGCGTAACAGTTGCATTCGATAATACTGACTGTTTGCATATTTTATTTATATTTTAGGGTTTATAGGGTTTGTAATCCAAAATAGACCATAAGATATATCCAAAAAATTCTGCCCAAAGTCACTATTCCACGCGGACGGAGTCGCGGGCACAGGTAGTATGAAATAAATTGAAACTTGAATAAATTGAAAATGTATAATTTTCGTGAGTTTTCTTTATTTAATCATAATTATTTAAAATTAACATATGTATGTACACAATTTGTTTATTCATAATCAATGTATCAAATAATGTTGGCCGTAGGCATACCTACTATGTATAAGTTAAGGTAGATCTTTTGAGTTATAGAATTAGTCGAGCGACTTAAAATAGGTGGAAAAAGCCTACCTTGTGCTTGTATTCTGATTTTAGTTACCCAGGTCCCTGTACCCCTGTTGCGGACAGCAGCGTGTCCAAGGCATCCCTCGTAAACATTCATAGGAGACGGTAACTGCCTACTATTAAGAAGGCCATCAACCTGTCTACTGTTCTTCAGCAAAAAATAAATATCCATATCTTGCTATAAAATACATTTCGTAGCATAAATGATGAGAAAAATTATCGTAATGCTCTACTTTCTAGCTAAGTGCATGGTGATTTAGTCATATACAAAATAAGACCTGAGTTATTACTTTACTTGACTTCCTTATTAGGGAATGTTACACGAATCTGTTTCCAAGTATTTCGGCTTTCCCACTTTTTCTAGCCCTATCGTTCGATACCCCTCGCGGTGTTATACGGCACCGCGCTAGTCCCATCGTAATTTGCACTTACATGTTTTTCCCCGTTTTCCCCAGATTTCTTTACCGCACCTCCCCTATTTTCTTCATCCGTCAAGTGGGTCTCCAGACTCATAGTTCAGTCGTAAAATGCGAAAAACCGAAAAAGTTGCAATTTGAGAGGCTTAGAAGTCGCCAAGGCCTCGAAGGGCCTGAAGGGCACGCTTATAAAGGTTCTTAAAGACTCCATCGCGACCGTTTATGAAGCAGCCGAGCAGTTGGCCAACCACACCGCCACCAAGGAAGTGGCTGTGCTTCAGACGGTCAACAACAGATTGGAACGCGAGGTCGCGTAACTGAGAGAAGAGGTGAAGCGACAACGCGGCGAGTTGATGGAAGTGCGAACAGCTCCTCCTGCCGTCGTCTCCCCTTTGCCTGTGGCTACATCTAGTCATCGAAGGTAGATGACATCATGGAGTCCACATCACCGCAACGATGACAGCGCTGATGGATTCCACGTTCACAGCCCTAGAAAAAGGGCCCCGGACCGAAAAACCTGCAACCCCGTGTCCTTCTTCCCATCGAGCTGAGATCCGGGAGGTTAAAAAATTACCGTTTTTGCCAGCCCCTGCCTCTAAAAGGAGAGGTAAGGCAAGGACGACGAAAGCTGCTGTCGCCTCCTGGTTTAACTTTACGCTCCCAGCTCCCACTCTAGCCGTACTAGCACCCGAAGTGGAGCCCTGGCTAGCGCGGCCAAATACACCCTAAGGCCCAGAAAGGGCCTCAAGCGAGGGCGGCCCGCAAGAAGCCGAGGCAAGCCTGTCCTTTACGAACTTCCGCCGTAGTGCTCACCCTCCAGCTGGGTGTTGCTGGGAAGGCTGTGTCACTTGGCGAGCTGGCCGCAGAGGTGAAAGAAAAGATCCGCCTGTCCGATTTGAAAATAATGGGCGGCCTTAGAATGAAGATGGCCCGTAACGGTACCCGAATGTTTCTTGTCCCGGGTGGAGCGTCCGGATGCGTCTCGTCGCTAAACTACACTCGGTGCTCAATCCAGCAGTCATTAAAGTGTCCAGGCCCATAAAGACCCAGTCTTTAAGAACCGCGGGCCTGGACGACTGTACCACCGCGCACAAGGTTGTGGCTGCAATTTCGCAGGCTAGGCGCAGTGGCAAATTCAAATCGCAGAGGCCGCTGAGCCGTACCGGGTACTGCCCCAAGACGACACATGGGTGGGTGACCTGGACGGCTTGGTGACCATAATCAGCAGGCCAGCTGCCGGTACCCCGGCCTTCACTAATATCACGAGGAGCTGGGGCTTTGTAGAGGAGGATATCAGCGGGCGCACTGTCATCGGGGTCTACTTCTCCCCGAACCGAGTGCTCGCTGAATTCGAGGCGTTCTTGACTGAGCTGGCCAGGGACTTTAATGTGGAATCCGCATCCTGGGGTTCCCAAGTCATCGACGCAAGGGGCAAGGTGCTGGAGGAGTAGACCCTCGCGAGGGGCTTGCTCGTCTTCACCCAGGGAACGGTCAGCATATGCGTGCACTGGAATGGGGGCTCCATCGTAGACTTGTCATTCGCGACCCCAGCCATCACGTGCCGCGGCGTGAACTAGAGGATCCTGGAAGGGGTGGAGACGCTGTCAGATCACTTTTACATCCAATTCGACATTTTTCAAATCGGATTCGGTCAGGATCGTAAGAGGATACCGCACGATATCCTTATAAGGGGCCACGCTTCCCGCCGGTATTCTATCGAGGGACCTGGAGGCCCACACGCCGGGCTTCTTGTATCAGTGGAAGACGGAGAAGGAGGCCAGCAGTGGAACACCTACGCCCCTGCAGTTCGAGGGGAGAAGAGAGGAGCTGCACCAGGTCCAGCTGATAGAGTGGCTACGCCGCCTGCAGAACCTCGCGTGGAGCCACGCTGCCATCGGTACGGTCCGTCATGTCAGAATGGCTGCTGAGAAAGCACGGCACCCTGACATTCCGTCTGACATAGGTGCTCACCAGCCACTGGTGTTTCGGCCGCTACCTGTGTCGGGTGGCACGGTATGAGCCAATGACAGGGTACCACCACTGCGACATCAGCGTCGAGGATACGGCGCTGATAAGAAGGACATGCTTGAAGCGTATACGTATACGCTTCAAGCATGTCCTGCGTGGGACGAGGAGCATCGTGCCCTCGCCACCGCAGTGGGTCCAGATCTGTCGCTCTCAACCATAGTCACAGCAATGGTCGGGAGCGAGCGGTTCTGGGAGCCGCCGCCTCTTTTGTGAGGTGGTCATATCTGCGAAGGAGGCGGCGGAGCGGGAAAGGGAGCGTAGCAGTGACATTCCTACCTACCAGGGCCGACGGCGGTGAAGGAACGTCACCAACATGCAGCCGCCGTAGGCCCCGGCCACGTGATCTGCCGGCAAGGGGAAGTCGCAGGTCAGCGTGCTGTAAATGGAGCGTGCCTCGTTCCGTGCGCCTCTTTCATCTCTGTGAGAGTGCAGAGGCAGTCGGGGTAAGACGCACATATTCCGGGCGAATAAGTATACACAGGAAAGAACAGGCTCCAAGCATAAGAGAAACTCTAGGGGTTTTTAGTTGGTAACTCAGCGATGTGCGTCCCTTTGGCAACTATGGGGGGCGTACGGGCGCATTGCACCTGCCGCCAGCCCCCAGGTGGCGGGGTGTACATTAAACATTTTCCACTTCAAAACAAAAAAAGGGTTACACTTAAGTATTTAACTTAATGGTTAAATATAGAGACAATTGTCATACTGCGATACATAATTTATGGTCAAATTAAGATATTATGAATAATCCTGCACTCATCATCTGCATATGTGTTTAGCTCAGCCTTCCAACGCATTTCGATACACTACAAAATGTGTACATTTTCTTACTAAGAAAATTCCTTTAGGAATTAAAATTTGGATTTTACAATCGATGTAAACAATAATAAACATCTAAATATGTTGTTCAAAGTATATTTTTTGTTCTTAACAACATCGTTATTTATTTTAAAAAAATCTAAATAACATACTCGGGAATCGGTATGTATGTATATTATACATAAGTATGTATGGTCCCTCATCTTGAATTAATTTAAAAGATGGGACTATGAATAAAAAACAAATAAGTCTCATAAAACAAACACATAATTGTGTTTATAGTTTTATGTTACGATAAATTATTAGAAATTTGAAATCATAGCTACCACAGTTACATGGGCTTAAAATCTAACAACTTACTACCACGCTACCAACGCCAGGCATCGTTCTAATTGGACGTCGACTTAAAAGAGATTTTTTAAAACAAATTTCCTCGAGCGAAAGTAATTGTTTCCCTTTTTAACTCCATGTCCAGTAATTGACCCTAGCCTTGTAACTTTGCCGAAGTTTTTTGCCATTTCCCACTATCCTAATTCACTGGTGAAGAATATAAAATATAAACTCTGGCCACCATGAAAGCACCTTTTGCGTGCCTCTGCCTTTGCCAAACTTGAACCCATCACTTGATTGTTAAAGTGCATTAACCCACTGAGACTGCTGACCTCTGGCTGCCAAGGGCTGAACTGTCTTTGAAGACTTACAGACGCTTACTTTTTCTACAATATTCCATATTTGTAGACACACTTCTCATACCCTCTTATTGCTTTTTTTACAAATAACAAAAATAACTATCAAATATTGTGTAAAATTTGAAATACAAGTAAAATAAAATAACTTTTACTCATTTACAATGTGCGGAAAATGTTTTCTATTCGTTTTTGTGGAGATAACTTGAAAAATTCCAGATAGATATTAAGCGCCAAAGGCGGTTAGTAACAAATAAATTGGTTTCATGCAGATTGTGGAAGCTTATGTAAAAGCAAATTTACTTAGCTCTAGAGATCCGGGGAAGCCAGAAGAGAACTAATAAATTCATTTATTTGAGTATTCTTGTTATGAGGTACACTGGGGATTGTTTGCACAGTCTGTTAGGTACATCTCGTAATCTTGCTAAGTAACTAATACTGGAAATAACGGGATAATTACGTAAGAAAACCTAACATAAATAGGGCTACTCTTTTTGGTATAGGGCTTACTTTTGTTAGCTTAAGGTCTACCATAGGTTCCCCTCAGGGGCGCTCCTCTGTCCGAGGAGTGCACGGGTGTGCGTACCCGAGGTGCCCGAGTATCCGTCGCCTCACTCCCCCTCCCATCCGAGGCGACGGAGTCCTACCTTTCTTCCCGTCTAACTTCAACATCCTTTCCCAAATTCGCTCTCTGTTCGTGGCGCGGTCCCCGGTGGGATTGTTGCGGGTACTGATTGGGGTTCCAGGTTCTGTCCCGGGCCTTGATTTGGTAGTCGAAACCATGCCCATTTCGACTGCGCCTGCACAGAGAGTGTTCCCGGGGCGGGAATCGCGTCCTCGCTGTCGGCTGGTCTTGCTGGGCCGGCTACGACGTTGGGCGACTCCCTGGTTTTTCTGGAGTGTCGTCTGGTAGTCGTACCCACGCTTGACTAGCGTGCGGCGGGGATGCGAGTCCCATCCGGAATCCTCCAGCACTGTGGGCTGGGGCTGGGGGACCTATAACAGCCCACCCGAAGCCTAAGGTTCCGTGGCGCGCCGATGGGCTGCATGGCCAGGGGGGAAAACCTGGTCCCGAGCGCCACACCATATAGCAAGAAGAACATGCAGTCGCTGAATGGAAAAAAACTACCCCAGGGAGGTACCACCCAACAAGGTGGAGAATCCTCCCCTGCGCCTTCGGGCGTAGGCACGGGCCCAGCGTATTCTGGGGGGGCCCACATTCCGCGAATGTCTGACTCACTCACTGAGAGAGATTTGTCATGCGATCCGGCTGACACCCGGCGCTCGCAGGTACCCGGGCCTGCGAGTGATAAATTGGCTACCGACGGACGCACAGGGGTAGGCAACCAGGCCCCTGTTGCTGATAACATTACTGGAGGCAGTCACCTAAAAAATAGTGACGGAGGGCCGCGTAGACCGTCCTCCGTTAGGAAACGTCCACTCGACCCTGCTCTGGTGGGAGGTGGGTCGGTGGATTTGTCCTCAGATGAGGAAGGCCTGTTGGCCCCGAAGTTGCCGACCGCGAGGAGAGGTCGGCAGGCTACAAGAGGGATGAGTGCTTCACGGCCGCGGAGGGACGCACAGGATAGGTTCGTGCGCTCCAATACTCCGGCGGCCAGTGAAGCAGAAAGCGACATGCGGGTATCTACTGAGGACCCTGGTGGCGAGAGTTGTGCCTCGCTAGGGAGCTCAAAGGCAGAGCTCAACGCCACCAGAAGAGAGCAGCGCAAAGCCGTCGCGGCCGACGAAGTGTCGGATATGGCTCGACGCGCACGCGAGCGACGCGCTGCTCTAGCGGCGGAAGGGGGGGAACCATCTGCGGTGGCCCTGAGTCGGCTTGCTTTGGACGGGGTGGACTTAGTCTTGAAGGTTGCCACCAAATCCGGCAACCTGAAGGGCACGTTCACCCGCGGCCTGAAGGAAGCTGCCGCGGACATTAAGGAGGCGGTTGGCATCCTCCTAAACAGGACGGCCTCAGACGAGGTCGTGAAGTTACAGGAGGAAAACAGCCGTCTCCGAAATGATTTGGAGGACCTCCGGCGACAAGTCGCAACGCTGAGCGAGCAGCAGCAGCGACGCACGTCCACTGATGCCGCATCGGTAGTGGCCCCGGCTCCCGCACTGAGACCGGCAAACACTCATACCGACGATGAGGTCGAGCGCATTGTCCGGCTCTGCATGCTCCAGTGCGGGAGCATGGTAAATGCTCGTATGGAGGCGATTTCTCGGCGCCTCCCTGCGGAAATCCTCCGTCCGCCTCTAGCGGCCGATACACGGCGGAGGGCTGAGGAGCCGCCAAGACCTGCGCCTCGGAAGGGGAAGCCCGCGGAGGGTGCTAAAAAGCCCGTGAAGGGAGCCCCATCGAATGATCAGCCCACGACTGCCGGGTCTAAGGGTGAGACCTGGGCGACAGTCGTGGGCCGTAAGAAGGCCCGCAAAGCCGCCAAGGCGGCCTCAGCAAAAGCGCGCGCCCCCGGCCGAACCGCAAAAACGGTTGCGCAGCCTGCGCAGCGGAATGCCAAAGGCGGTCGCAAAGGACCAGCGATGCGTGCTCCGCGTTCCGAAGCTGTGACGCTCACGCTACAGCCCGGGGCTGCGGAGCGCGGCGTAACGTACCAGTCGGTCATTGCCGAGGCTAAGGCCAAGATCAAATTATCAGATCTTGGTCTTCAGTCCGTCAGCCTCAGGCAGGCTGCCACGGGCGCACGGCTTTTCGAGGTAGCTGGTGCTGCGAGCGGCAGTGCCGAAAAGGCGGACGCTCTGGCCGCCAAGATGAGGGAGGTCCTCAACCCTGAGGACGTCCGGGTCTCCAGGCCAATGAAAACCGCAGAGATGCGGATTGCTGGTCTGGACGACTCCGTGACCTCTGAGGAGGTGGTGGCGGCCGTTGCCCGAAGCGGAGAGTGTCCGCCGGACAAGGTGCGGGCCGGCGATATACGCACCGACGCCACCGGACTCGGCGTGGTCTGGGTTCGGTGCCCTGTAGCGTCGGCGAAGAAGATCGCCTTAAGCGGCAGATTGCTGGTTGGCTGGGTTGCAGCGAGAGTGAAACTCCTGCAGCCCCGGGCGTTGCGGTGCTTCCGGTGCCTGGAGAAGGGGCACGTACGGGCAAAGTGCACCGCTGAAGTTGACCGTAGTGACCTCTGTTATCGCTGCGGTCAGCCCGGCCACAAAGCGGCCCAGTGTTCCGCGGCGCTCAACTGCAGCTTATGTTCGGCCGCAGGGAAGCCAGCGGGACACAAAGTGGGCGGAGGGGCCTGTGGCGCGGCTGCCAGCAAGGCCAAGAAGAAAAAGAAGAGGAGCTCTAAACCTGCCGGGGAAACCTCGCCGCCCCCACAGGCTAGTAGCTCCGCGGCCGACTCCCGGCCCAGGACCGTTGCCGAGGGAATGGAATGTCAATAATGGCACAACTCCATTTCCTCCAGGGCAACATCAATCACTGTGCCAGAGCTCAGGATCTTTTACTCCAGAGCATGGCAGAGTGGTCGATCCACGTGGCTGTGGTCGCCGAGCCGTACTTCATCCCCGCCCGTGACAACTGGCTGGGGTGCGTTGACGGCTTGGTGGCCATTATTGGCGAGACTCTGATTGACCCGTCTCGGGGCCGCGGCTGGGTTGCTGCGGTCTCGGGCGGCATCGTCATTGTGGGGGCGTATTTCTCCCCCAACAAGAGTCTCGCCGACTTTGAGGGTTTCCTTGTCGAGTTGGGCGCCGTTGTAGGCCGCTATCACCCTCGTCCCGTTCTGGTGCTCGGGGATCTCAACGCCAAGTCATCGGCGTGGGGATCTCCGGTCACTGATCCTCGGGGCGAGGTGCTGGAAGAGTGGGCGGTGACGACTGGTCTGGTCGTCCTGAATCGGGGTTCGGAATACACGTGTGTGCGGCAGCGGGGCGGGTCGATAGTGGACGTCTCGTTCGCTAGCCCCTCTGTCGCCAGCCGAGTCCGCGACTGGCGTGTCGCCGTGGGGGTGGAGACGCTGTCGGACCATCGGTATATCCGGTTCGACGTCTCTACCCAGACTGCGAGCGGCCGCCATCCAACAACCCCGATTAACGACGGCCCGCGTTGGGCGCTTAAGCGCATTGACAAGGAACTACTCGAGGAAGCTGCTTTAGTCCAGTCCTGGATTTGGGAGTCGACGACGGACGGCCCCGTCGACGTCGAAGCGGTGGCGCTGTGGTTTCGCGGGGCGATGACGCGGATCTGCGATGCGTCCATGCCCCGTGTCCGCCAACAGTCCGCAAGGCGCCAGGTGTACTGGTGGAACGACGAGATCGCGCGGCTGCGCGTTGCGTGCGTTGCGGCTCGCCGCCAGTACACGCGATACCGGAGACGACGTCAACGGGATCCCGTCGAGGAAGACGCGCTGTATGAGGTGTACCGCGCGTCCAAGGAAACTCTGCGGCTGGCCATCGGCGACTCTAAGTCGCGTGCCAGGGAAGAGCTGCTGGGGTCCCTAGATCGGGATCCGTGGGGGCGCCCCTACCGTTGGGCACGGGGCAAGTTACGTCCCTGGGCGCCTCCACTGGCACAAAGCATGCAACCCCAGTTGCTAGACGCGGTGATATCAGCCCTCTTCCCTGAGCTAACGGGACACGTTCCCCCGGCGATGGCTTCGCCCTCAGCCACAGACTCTCCAGAGGAGGAGAGCACCGATGTCCCCGAGGTGACGCAAGCAGAGACGAGAGCGGCCGTGTCGCGACTCCGGGCTAAGAACACAGCGCCCGGACCCGACGGAGTTCCTGGTCGAGCTCTCGTCCTGGCTCTGAAGGAGCTAGAGCCCCAGCTGAGGGGGCTCTTCGCGGCATGTCTCAAGCAGGGTCAGTTTCCCAGTGTGTGGAAGGAGGGGAGGCTGGTCCTGCTCAGGAAGGAGGGGCGCCCCGCGGACTCGCCGTCCGCGTATCGGCCCATAGTGCTGCTCGACGAGGCGGGCAAACTTTTTGAGCGCATTATCGCAGATCGCCTCGTCAGCCACTTGTGCAAAGAGGGGCCGGACCTGGACAACAACCAATTTGGTTTTCGTCGGGGGCGCTCCACCATAGACGCCATCATGCGCGTGAGGGCCCTGGCGGAGGAGACGGTGTCCCGGGGTGGGGTGGTGCTGGCGGTGTCTTTAGACATCTCCAACGCATTCAACACCCTACCCTGGAGTTGTATTCGGGAGGCTCTGAAATACCATCGCGTGCCTCCCTACCTCCGCCGTACGGTAGGGGCTTATCTGGAGGGTAGATGCGTCACCTATCGGGGACGTGACGGTGCCGGTCGGCACCTCATGTCGTGCGGTGTTCCGCAGGGATCGGTTTTGGGACCGCTCCTGTGGAACATCGGCTACGACTGGGTGCTGAGAGGCGAGCTCCCATCGGGCGCCGACTTGACGTGTTACGCGGACGACACGCTTGTCACTGCCCGGGGGAGCTCGCACAGGGAGGCGACGTTGATAGCCACGGCTGCGGTGTCACAGGTGGTGAACCGCATCCGGCGCCTGGGCCTGAAGGTGGCCCTTAACAAGTCGGAGGCCATGGTGTTTCATGGCCCCCGACGTGCGCCGGCGCCGGGATCACACATTGTGGTCAGTGGGGCCCGGATAGCTGTCGAGTCCACCATGAAGTATCTGGGATTGGTGCTCGACAGCCGATGGGAATTTGGGCCCCACTTCCGGCGGCTGGCGCCCAAGCTGATGGGTGCAGCGGGCGCGCTTTCGACGTTGCTTCCCAACTTGGGGGGCCCGAGCGCCGCCTGTAGGCGGTTGTACGTGGGAATCGTGCGGTCCATGGCCCTGTACGGGGCCCCTGTTTGGGCGTTGGACATGACGGCCAGCACTCTCGCCATTCTGCGCAAGCCGCAGAGGGTGATGGCCGTCAGAGTCGTCCGCGGGTATCGCACGATTTCCTACGAGGCGGCTTGCGTCCTGGCCGGATCCCCGCCCTGGGACCTAGAGGCGAAAGTACTCGCGTCATTATATCGATGGCGCGAGGAAGAGCGGGCACGGGGCTCGAGGCCGGCGCAGCGCCAGATCGCGCTGCGCCGAGAGGAGCTCCGTCTGGTCTTGGTGGCGGAATGGCGGCAAAGGCTTCTGCGCCCTACCGCCGGCCTCGCTACCGTCGAGGCGATCCGGCCAGTACTCGACGACTGGCTCGGGAGAAGGCACGGCTCCCTGTCGTTTAGGGTGACGCAGGTGCTGTCGGGGCATGGCTGCTTCGGCAAGTACCTGTGCCGCATAGACAGGGAGCCGGACGCTCGGTGCCATCACTGCGTCCACGGCGGGGAGGACACGGCGCAACACACACTCGCCGAGTGTGTAGCTTGGGAGGAGCAGCGCCGTGTCCTCACAAATGAAGTAGGAGGAGATCTGTCGCTGCCGGCCGTAGTGCGGAGGATGGTCGGTAGCGCAGAGTCGTGGGACGCAGTGGTGTCCTTCTGCGAGGACGTGATGTCGCAGAAGGAAACTGCGGAACGGGAGAGGGAGATCTCGACTCCCTTCCCCGGCCGCAGAAGGCGCACCGGGCGCAGGGGAAGGGCGGATAACGCCCTTTTCCGGCCCCCATGAATGGGTCCAGGGGCGAGGGACTTGGGGAAGTCCCCGCCCCCTATTCGATTGACCCGAGGCGGAGGCGCGTGCGGGTGTCGGCGCGCGCCTCTGAGGCGATGCACGGGGTAGTTAAACACCTCACTACCCCGTGCAGGAGACGAGGCCCGGACAGACCGGGCCAGCACTAGTGTGGGGCTGCGGAAGAATCTGGATTCCCGCGGCCCCGCGCGCACGTGTGAGGAGACACCGGGGTGGTGGTTTTAGCCGGTAGGAGTCCGGCATGCCCCTCCGCCTTTCCCCAGGCGGAGGTAGTCCATGAGGATTTCCCCACCCCGTAAAAAAAAAAAAAAAAAAAAAAAAAAGGTCTACCATAGGTTGGGAGTTTTATTTTTCTTGTTAAATTGGTGTTGGGAGTTCAGACACCAATCAGTCAAAGCTCCAGCGGACAAAATTATTAACAGAAACTTGTCTAATTGACCAAAAACAAACATTGAATTAGAAGAATAAAAAGATATTTTAATCCAAAGTATGAAATATTCAAAGCTTTTAACTGCTTTGATGCCAGTATAAGTATAACATTTAAAATGTCTAAATCTGAAAGATATACAATATAGAATTTGATATTACAGTTCCTTTGTAGTCTACATTTTCAAATAAATCACTACAATAACAACAATGGCTATTCCAATATGATATTCCAGCGCGTTTGGTAAGATACCAAATCACACAATATATTGCAAAAATATTTTCACAACAAGATTAGTTTACTAAATAAAAATAAAGAACATATTCTGTCGTAGAGACAATAGAGCTAGTAAGAACTTTAATAAGTACCATATTTTCTTGGGCTTTAGTCTTTAATAAATGAAGCAGCAATCTATACAAATAAATAAAATTGGAGGGTCTGCTTTTAATATTAAAATAACCGCTTTTTACTAAGTGCATTCGAACTTATACACGGTAAATATACCAAAACAATATTTTTTATAATTTTTGTCTGTCTGTCTGTCTGTTTGTTCCGGCTAATCTCTGAAATGGCTGCACCGATTTTGACAGGAATTTCACTGGCAGATAGCTGATGTATCAAAGAGTAACTTAGGCTACTTTTATTTTAGAAAACAAAAATAGTTTTTGTTAAAAGTAAGTTTCGAAAATTTTATATTCCAATTTATATCATCAATCATATGAAATATGGTTCAGCTTAGGCTGGACATTGAAGGTTGAATTTTCAATTTTTGTTAACTTCAGATTTATGTTATCAATTATATGAATTAGGGTTTAGCTTGGCTGGACTTTGTAGGTTCGAACGTACGTATTCCGGAGGCGAATGGCGTAACAGTTGCAATCGATAATACTGACTGTTTGCATATTTTGTTTATATTTTAGGGTTTATAGGGTTTGTAATCCAAAATAAACCATAAGATATATCCAAAAAATTCTGCCCAAAGTCACTATTCCACGTGGATGGAGTCTCGGGTACAGCTAGTAAATAATATTAATTGTATATTAATAGTACGATTGCCGGTCACGGACCGAGAGTGCACCGTACAATAGATGAGTGGGATAGCTCGAGAGTATTGGATTGTATGAGAGGCGAGAGGGAAAAGAGCGGTGGTTAGAGATATGCGATGCCTTGCAGTGGGCAAAGAAATTCGCACTGACCTTGATTCCACCCCTTACGGTCCGGTTCAGGTCCACTCGCGGAGGAACTGTTGCACGGCACCAGCTAAATGTCACAAAGTAGATACTGAACACACAATCTTATGCCATGGCCAATGAGAGTTGGCAAGGAGTAGCTGAAGCCAATTAATTGCGCACGGCGCAGAAAGTGATCTTTAGGGAGGTTCAACGTCGACCGTCACGCGCGTTTAGAGGCTCCCGGGATACTACCCTCGTCCCACGTTCGCTTTTATATTTCACCTCACCGAGAGTGAGTGTAGATAACAAAAATCAGGAGGCGAGATTACAACTACCCTTTATGTAAGGATCGAACAATATTTCTACAATATATTATTCGTTAGATTAAAAGGAGTTTTTGGCACTGAATCAAGTAAAAAAATACTTAATATTAAGTAAATGTATATAACAAATTTCGAATATATTTAAACAATCTATTAATACTGTGTACAGGTACAGAAATATATTTTTGACAGTAGAAATAAAATTTCATATACTGATTATCAGAACAAAATAAAGATGAGCATTGAGGATAGCACAAATTTCACCTTGAACAGGAAATCCCGATCGCCCAAAGAAAGACTTCAAATTGGTGGTAAATTAATTTATTTAGAAGTTCTTGATTCTATTAATATTATGACTCAGATCAATACAATATCTTGGTTTGTTCCGGCCTACTCAAAATTTAAGTTTCAGAGTCCCCAAACGATTCGATTTATGAAAGGTCAAAAACCTTTATGATATTTTTTTTAGTTCTAATTTGCAGAACATCAACATGTTATGGTATTAGAATCTCTTGTATATTAATACTTGTGACATATTATAACTTCATTTATTAAGTTTCGAGATATACAATATTGTGTTCCGGTTATTACATAAACATTGAGGACAAGGAAGGGGCCCTACCAACATCTTCGGGGCCCAAGTCAACCTCACCTGCAAGTCGGCGCACCCTGCTGAATAACGGACGAGGCTCTGACGACGGCTTTCCTTTTGGGGTTGGGGGGTCAGACGGCAGTCGCTCCCGTAAAAGCCAAATCTGCCAAATCAACATGGACAGAGAAAGATTACGAGATCGGCTAAGGGCTAGGGCGCCGCCGCATAACGGCGCGCAAGAGCTTCGCCCGGCTCTTGTGAGAAGTGGACAAGGGCTACCGTGTCATGGGCGGGCACGGCCAATGACGCTAGCCCCAACTCACGCAGCCCAAACATCTCGAAAGATCCGCTTCGCAACGTGGAACATAGGCACGCTAACCGGACGCGCGAGAGAGTTGGCCGATGTGCTCTCCAGGCGGAGGGTGGCCGTGGCGTTCCTGCAGGAGACTCGGTGGAAGGCCAGCAGATCCCGGTTCATTGGGAATGGCTACAAGCTGATCTACACAGGTGCACCTGGTGGGGAGAATGGGGTTGCCATAGTGCTCTCGGAGGAGTTCCAGAACGACATTTTGGAAGTGAAACATCATAGCGACCGGCTTATGGTCGTTAGGGTGCTTATCGATGGGGTAGTTACCCACTTGATAAGTGCCTATGCGCCACAGGCTGGTTGTGACGACGCCGATAAAATAGCGTTTTGGAATCTACTCGGAGAAGTGCTCCGTGGAATCCCATTATCACAGGGGATCGTTTTGGGGGGTGATCTGAACGGTCATGTGGGTGATGAATGTGGGGAATTTGAGCGTGTTCACGGTGGATTTGGGTACGGTAGTCGCAACGCAGAAGGGGAGGACATCCTCAATGCGTGTGCGGCTGCCGACCTTGCTATCGTGAACACGTATTTCAAAAAGAGACCCTAGCATCTCATCACCTACAGGAGCGGGAGGAATGCTACCCAAATCGACTTCCTACTCACTAGGAGACACCACATCAGCAAAGTGGCCAACTGCAAGGTCATACCCGGTGAGAGTCTCACTGCACAACATCGTCTTCTAGTCATGGACCTCTGCGCTAAGCCTAAAGACACGCATATCGCGATCGCGACGCATACCGGGTAGCTAAGCGCGCCACTAAAAGAGCTGTTGCCAGAGCCAGACGAGACCACTTTGTTACGTTGTAACAAGAGTAGGATAATTAATTTTCTTTATATAATATTTAATCCTTAAATACTTAATAAAAATTTCGAATTAATCTCAACAATATATAATATTTAATCTTGAGGGTATTTAAATGAAACGAACCAGATAATAATTTCGATCGCGCACCTTAAAAGTAGGTAGATAAGAATTAAACGACGGCTGGGAAGAATCTTCGAGAAATCGTTCAGTTGAATAGCGTCCATCGATAAGTAAAAAGATGAATGAACGCGAATCATTCGATCGGTTACCGGTCATCGAAAATACTACAAATGAACGAAGAACGGGAACCAAGTGTCGTCAGGGCTTACGTCACAAATAATTCTTTGCCCCTCTGGCCTATAGCTCTGTCATTGTCTAAACGAGTAACGGGTCCAAAGTACAGGTGCTACCCAGTACTTTTCCATGCCAAACCATTAGAAGCCAAATCTAGAATCTTCGAAAAAGTGGGCGGTGTCCTGACGGCCAGTATAAAAAGGCGAAGCCGCGATGGACGCGAAGATTCGGACACCAGCTACTCAGCCACTATGGTGGTTCGCGATTGTGGTTAATTTATTTTTAATAATGTTTAAACCAGTCACTTAATTAAGTAATCATGTTGTTCGTTCGAGAAATTATTTAAATTATGCCGCGGGCATAACCCTCAGAGGAGAGGGTCCACCGTACGGGCTGAGAGCAGACGCCCCAGAACGGGTCCTTCAGAACAACAACCCGTAGCTGCCATCCTTCGCAGCGGTCTCGAGGCAGCCACCCTCAGTACGGGCTGGAGCTGCAGACCACTTCCAACGGCAGGGCACGTCAGGCCCCGTGAAAGGAAAGGATGTTGATGACCCTCCACGCGCAGGACGAGGCCTAAGCTAAGTCACCCTACACCCTTACGATTTAACGCCCGATATAAACCTCTTAGTGCTTGTACCCACGTCCCGGTTATATAATTATAAACCGAACTCTAAATTGTTAATTCATTCAGTACTTTATATTAGTAATAAACTTGTATATAATTTAAAATTGTTTAATTTCTTATCTATATTTGTCGACGACCGTCAGGTTGTCGTAACAAAGTGGCGCCCAACAATTAAAGCATAGCACAGAGAGGTTTATATTTTTTGTACTTTTGTGGTGTCCGTATTCTTCAACCAGGTGGTAAGTCTTTGCGGACGAGGCTGAACGGGGTGGTACCACCGATCCGTTTCTCCTTAAGAGAACGGGTAGCCGATTTTTGTCTTCTGGCTCCGCAGGGTAATTAATTGATCAACATCCCAGATTGCCCACACTTGCGCGAGAACTACACAGTGGAATAAATTAATAAATTTTCTTTTGTCTACAACATTTTTGTGTAGATTTAATTTTTATAATAACTTTGCATTTTTTTTTTAATTTCTCTCAATTGCAGTTAATTTTTAATTAATGTATTTTTCCAATTGTGTTTGTGTTGTGCGTAATTGTAATTTATTTCAGAGATATTAATATTATTATTGGTGCATATATTGCATTTATTTAGTGGTTTTTATATTATTTTTTAAATTTAATTTTGGTCTGAAAATTTAATAGCAATTACGTGCAATTATTTACATCGTTCTTAATTATTATTTTATTTTATATTTTTACCCACGTGTCACATCTCGTTGCGTATTATTTTTTTCTTTAATTTAATTCAATATAGCTGTCCCGTTATAACTTAATTTCGGTATTTAGTAAATTTAATTAATTTAGTTTTTTAATTTAACTTGGCACAATTTTTTTTAAATTTTGGATTAAAAATGGACCGTAACATGGATTATTTAAATTTGATTAAACCTGAGCTCACATACGTAATAGTCATTCGCAGGTTAGAAGTATTATGTTATAACACTTTAATAGTATCTTTGATCCTTATATCAAGTTACTTATATTTTTATATTCGGGCGGATTATACGCGTTGGATTTATATCATATAGTTTTCGTTGATTCGACCCATTAATTTTTTTTTTCTCTCTTCGAATTGTTAACCGGGGGGGTATGATATATTAGTATTTATTTTATTTTGTATCGGTAATATTGAGTACAACATTAGTTCGTTTGGTAGTTGATTATGGTCGCCTTTAGCGAATTATAACAAGCCTACACGAATTTTGATGTTTTGATAGGGAGTTTTAAATATTAGTGTTGTATGACTTATGTATGTCTGCACACGGTTTATTATAATTGCTTTTTGGCAATTTTTTTAGCGGAGTATGACAGTTTCTTGGTATAGGTCTACTCGTCTGCTGTTTTTTTCTCGTTACAGCGGGTCGTGACTGTAACAAATTCGCTAAAGACTAAACATACTCACAATGCCATTTAGTTTATTTAATTTTGTTTAAGCAATCATTAGCATATACAACGCTGTCATAGTTACCGGTTCGATTCTTGTTAGTTTAGTAATGTTTAGAATATTAGTTTAAAATTTTTAATTTTTTTTTCTCGTTTACAATAATTTTTTTAATTTTAATAGTTGTTGCGTTTCGGTCTCTGTCTGCGTTGCCTTTGTTGGATTTAAATAAGCCTACACGAATTTTGATGTTTAGTTTGGGAGTTTTGTGTTGTAAGACTTCTATATAAGTCTACACACGTTATGTTAATTGCTTTGTGCAATTTTTTTAAGCGGAGTATGACAGTTTCTTGGTATAGGTCTGCTCGTCTGCTGTTTATTATTTTGCGTTATGCGCGTTTAGAGCGGGTTGTGACTCTATAAATAAGCCTACACTAATTTCTTCGTCAGAGCGGGTTGTGACTCTTTAAATAAGCCTACACTAATCTACTAGTTACAGCGGGTCGTGACTGTAACAAATCCAGCAAAGACAAACGTATTACACAGTACCGATTTGTACAGAAGTTTCACGTTACAGTATTTCTATCCCTTAGACGCTCTTTGTTATGCAGTGCTGTTCTTGAGTCCAATCTTTATTATAGATTCGTACTCTGGTTGTATGGCAGTCTGTAGATATAGAAATTTCTTCAGACAAATTATGACAGGTCGTGTGTTAGGACGTATGATAGGTATTTGATAGTGGATGTATGTAAGTAAGACAGTTACTGGGCGGTTCTATTCCTATTAGGCGCTTACCGCAGCGGATTTTACTACGTAAAATCCTTTCTCTGGGAGAGGGGGTATTGTTACGTTGTAACAAGAGTAGGATAATTAATTTTCTTTATATAATATTTAATCCTTAAATACTTAATAAAAATTTCGAATTAATCTCAACAATATATAATATTTAATCTTGAGGGTATTTAAATGAAACGAACCAGATAATAATTTCGATCGCGCACCTTAAAAGTAGGTAGATAAGAATTAAACGACGGCTGGGAAGAATCTTCGAGAAATCGTTCAGTTGAATAGCGTCCATCGATAAGTAAAAAGATGAATGAACGCGAATCATTCGATCGGTTACCGGTCATCGAAAATACTACAAATGAACGAAGAACGGGAACCAAGTGTCGTCAGGGCTTACGTCACAAATAATTCTTTGCCCCTCTGGCCTATAGCTCTGTCATTGTCTAAACGAGTAGCGGGTCCAAAGTACAGGTGCTACCCAGTACTTTTCCATGCCAAACCATTAGAAGCCAAATCTAGAATCTTCGAAAAAGTGGGCGGTGTCCTGACGGCCAGTATAAAAAGGCGAAGCCGCGATGGACGCGAAGATTCGGACACCAGCTACTCAGCCACTATGGTGGTTCGCGATTGTGGTTAATTTATTTTTAATAATGTTTAAACCAGTCACTTAATTAAGTAATCATGTTGTTCGTTCGAGAAATTATTTAAATTATGCCGCGGGCATAACCCTCAGAGGAGAGGGTCCACCGTACGGGCTGAGAGCAGACGCCCCAGAACGGGTCCTTCAGAACAACAACCCGTAGCTGCCATCCTTCGCAGCGGTCTCGAGGCAGCCACCCTCAGTACGGGCTGGAGCTGCAGACCACTTCCAACGGCAGGGCACGTCAGGCCCCGTGAAAGGAAAGGATGTTGATGACCCTCCACGCGCAGGACGAGGCCTAAGCTAAGTCACCCTACACCCTTACGATTTAACGCCCGATATAAACCTCTTAGTGCTTGTACCCACGTCCCGGTTATATAATTATAAACCGAACTCTAAATTGTTAATTCATTCAGTACTTTATATTAGTAATAAACTTGTATATAATTTAAAATTGTTTAATTTCTTATCTATATTTGTCGACGACCGTCAGGTTGTCGTAACAACTTACAACTACTTTACGATAAGTTGGAATCGTCTGAGGGGCAGAAGCTCATCTATAAGTTGGCGCGCTCCAGGGTCAAAGCGGCACAGGACATTTCCAAGTGCCGCTGTGTAAAAGAACCTATGGGCAACCTGCTATGCGAGGACCTCGCGGTGAAGGAGAGATGGCGCTCGTATTTCCACGAGCTGCTGAACACGCAGCACAAAGAGGTGCAGCCGCCAGATCTTCCTCCGAATCAAGGACTAGTCCCACTGATAACGCCTGCAGAAGTCCAGAATTGTCTCCGCCGCATGAAGAATCGGAAAGCTGTTGGATCCAATGGAGTCCCCATCGAAGCCTGGAAGGCAATGGGCTCTCGTGGTGTGGGCATCTTAACCGACCTGTTTAACCGGACACTCCTCACCGGTACGATCCCGAGCCAATGGAGACTGAGTATCATTACTCCAGTCTTTAAAGGCAAGGGGTCGGTGCAGGAGTGCGGTAGTTACCGAGGAATCAAGGTCATGTCCCACACCATGAAGCTCTTCGAGAGGGTTATCGACTCTCGGATTCGACAGGAGTGCACTGTCTCGGAATGTCAATATGGGTTTCGCCCTGGTCACGGGACAATGGACCCTGTTTTTGCCCTAAGGACTGTCGCGGAGAAATACAGGGCGAAGAATACGCCTCTGCATTGCCTGTTTCTCGACTTGCAGAAGGCCTTCGACTGTATTCCTCGGGCGATAATCTGGTGGGCATTGCGGTCCAAAGGGATTCCAGAGGCCTATATTGACATCATTCGAGACATGTACCGTGACTCCGATTCCGTAGTTCGGACCGCTGTTGGCGATACAAAACCTTTCCCCATCACCGTCGGGGTGCACCAAGGATCCATCCTTAGTCCGTTTCTGTTTAGCGTGGTATTAGACGTATTGTCAGACAGCATCAGAAATTCACATGAACAACCCCCGTGGCTGCTCATGTATGCTGATGATATCGCGCTGACAGATTCGGACAGGGGTAGGCTGGTGCGACGTGTGAAGGCGTGGAAGGAGTCGCTTGAGAACGGTGGTCTGAAGCTCAATGTGGCGAAGACCGAGTACTTGGCCTGTAACTCCACAGATCCCACACCCGTACGCATAGACGGCAACACGGTCGAGCGCACGGACCGAGTGAAATACTTGGGATCTGTGTTTCATGCATCCGGTGACATCGATTGTGACAAGGCACGCATTGCTGCCGCGTGGGCCAAATGGCGTGAGGTGACTGGTGTCATTTGTGACCCCAAGATGCCGGTAAAGTTGAAGGGACAGGTCTATAAAACCATCATTAGGCCTGTCCTTTTATACGGCTGTGAAGCGTGGCCGGTGTTAGAGCGACACAAGCAGGAGCTGCGTGTCACGGAGATGAATATGCTGCGGTGGATGTGTGGAGTGACGCGGAAGGACCGCGTTAGGAACTCCCGCATTCGCGGCAGTCTTCATGTCCGTGACATTGCGGATAAATTGCAAGAGTGTCGGCTCCGTTGGTACGGCCACGTTTTGCGGCAACCGGATGCTTACGTGGGTAACAAATGTCTGGCCATGCCGCCTCCGCCGGGCCCCGGCAGGAGGGGTAGACCCAAAAAGTGCTGGCTTGACGTCGTAAAGGGTGATATGCGTGCCAATGGGCTCACTACCGGGGATGCTGAAGACCGTGCGAAGTGGAGAAGAAAAAGTCGGAAAGCGGACCCCGGGCGCCGAAGCGAGAGTTTGGGCTGCAACCGGGAATTAACGCAGAGATGATGATATACAATATTGTGTTCCGGTTATTACATAAATATTGAGGACAAGGAAGCTTAGAAAGCCCAGTTACCACTCTACACAAAGAGTTCTTTATTGCTCAAGAATAGCGAATAGGCTGACGACTCCTTAAATAGTAAGCAGACTGATACTGTCACCTGTAGATGTTTTCGACGCTAGGGGCACTGAGAATACGCTGCTGTCCGCATAGTGATACTGGAACTTGGGTCACTAATGGCGGAACACAACACAAGGTTACTTCAGTGGCATACTTACAAAACAGGGGTGGTTGCCATTCAGACGGGCTTGGGTACTATCATCTAGTTCGGGTTGTTATGTGGGTTTTTACGACAGACTGACCCAGGCCGCAATGGTCACTATTCTTACTCCAATCCTGCACGAAGAGAATATACAATAAATTAACTGTTAAAAGACGACATAAATAAGCCACCGAAGTAAAATAAAATTTTGCACAAAATAGAACGTACATAAATCACGATAACCCACAATGAGAAAGGTCAACCTTCGAAGCATTTAGTTGCTAAACAGCTGACTTCATGCCCGCAGAAGTGACACGCCTATTCAGCTGAATTTTCTGAAGCGCTTTGAATGTCGCTAAGTACTCTCTTTTGTGTACGCAGATGTGCTAATAAAGGATTATTTAAAACCGTTTTAGCTGCGTCACAAGGGCGTTATGGGACTGTATTATTTTGAATAGTATGTCATTTAGAAATTTTATCTGGTGATGTTTGATAATAAGAATAATATTCATATATTATGTTGTCTAAATTTTAGAAAACTCTTTTCTAAAATTGCTTTCAGGAATTGAAAAAGTATGTAATCAGTTTTACTTCAATCATGCGCGTCTATTTTCTCTTTTGTTCACACAAGGAATAGAAGGGTACAAAGCTCTCGGAGAGGCACGAAGCTTAAGCTCTGTGACATAATCTAAGTGATCTGCATTTAAAATAACAAACCCTTAAAAGAAGAAGATGCTATACGTAACAAATAGATAATTTTAAGTAATAGAAACACGTTACACATTGCCTTGTGTGGCGTACGTGCGTAATTTTCTGATTCGGTCGCATTTCTCGATGAATCTACCAGAGAGTTCGTCGACAGGAAATTAAAGTCCGCAAATTCCGACCGCAAGTATTCGAGAGAAAACTTTTACGTTCAAAATACCTAAATTATACGAGTAATTTCATTTTTTATAAAAAAAATCTAACTAGAGTATTCTTGAAACGCTTGGATTATTTTATGAACGTACGATAAACCAATGGATTGTCAATATAATGGCTGGTGACGGGATTAGTTTTGGCCACGTCTAATATAACTATATGTGTGGCTTCTTCGTATGAATGTACGTGTGCAATGTGCATCAAATACATCTTAGCTTACTACAATTTTAAAAATCTTTGTAGAATTACGAATACAGTTTATTAAGAGTGTTTTTTTTTTGAAGATTGGGAAGTCAAATATTTCAATAAAAAAAAATTACGTCTACTTTATATGCTTCTTTGTTCTTGTGTGACTTTGTACGAGAAAAAGAAAAGTTGCGGCAGGGCGACGACGCAATATTAATGCAAAATTCCATATGCTAGCGTCGGGTTCTCCCAGGAGTTCCGACGCGTGACTGTTAAGGTGCAGTTTTCCTCGAGTAAAAAAAGGGCGACGACTCAATAAGGCACATGAAGGCATGCTTATTTGTTGGCTTAGTAAAATCTTTGAATACAAGCCATAAGAAAGATGCTAAAATACAAATAATAAATAATCCTTATTCTCTGTCTTGACACATTATATTTACCAAGGGGTCTGGTATTAAATTAAAAGTTGTGTATTATTTATCATCGTCTGTGCGTTCTATTTCTTATTGTACGTTAACAATAACGGAAATTTCAAATACCACATTAATCATACGGGAAAACGTTACACATTTGTCAGGCTCTGTTCCCGCGGTGTTTTGACGCAAGAATTAATGAACCCACCCCAAAACGAGTAATTAGGATGGCGGGTCATTGGCATTTTTTGTTGTATGATAAGCTTGAAGTAGTATTTGCTTTATTTAAAAACACAATGTGACAAGAGATTTTTTAGGCTAGTGACTTTAAAAAAATAACTGGGAGTGATATTTGAAGGTAGAACATGACTATAGCATAAAAATAAACTACCTCGACTATAAGATTTTCACTCTTAAATAATGGAAATCTAAACTTTCCAGCTACATTATATATAATATAGATAATAACATACGTATCCGTGAAGTATAACCGCCACACTACAAATAAGCAAAATAAAATTTATATGAAAATACTAATAACGATCCCAGTGCTGACGAAAAAAACTGAATTTTGCACGCAAACAAAAACGCATTTAACATGAAAGTAAGCGATTTTGAACAAGCTAAGTTTGGTAATATGAATATACTTTTCCTTTTTATAAAAAAAATAGGCCCCAAGGTTCTTCGTACAATCATAATACCTTATACTTATTAAGTCCTTGTACAATCTCAATTACTTAACGCCCACGCATAAAGTTTAAGAAATTAGTAAATTTTTGACCGTTCCGCAATTGTTCACATAAAAAACTTGCGTGTCTCATAAAATAAATTATATTTAAAAACACATATTCGCACCTAACTTTTACATATAACAAATTTAATTCACGAAGACGAAACAAACTACAATATCCCAAATTCAGAACTATGTGAAGAAAATTATTTTATTTGAGTGTATTCTAATGTATAATAAACTACCAGATTATATCAACAACTGCAGTAGTATCAAATTATTAAAGACTAGCAGTGCCCGCGACTCCGTCCGCGTGGAATAGTGACTTTGGGCAGAATTTTTTGGATATATCTTATGGTCTATTTTGGATTACAAACCCTATAAACCCTAAAATATAAATAAAATATGCAAACAGTCAGTATTATCGAATGCAACTGTTACGCCATGCGCCTCCGGAATACGTGCGTTCGAACCTACAAAGTCCAGCTTAAGCTAAAGGCATTTCATATGATTGATGACATAAATCTGAGGTTAACTTAAATTGGAAATTCAACCTACAATGTCCAGCCTAAGCTGAACCCTATTTTACATAATTGATGGTATAAATCTGAGGTCAACTTAAATTGGAACAAAAAATTTTCGAAACTTATCATTTTTAACAAAAACTATTTTTGTTTTCTAAAATAAAAATAGCCTAAGTTACTCCTTGATACATCAGCTATCTGCCAGTGAAAGTCCCGTCAAAATCAGTGCAGCCATTTCAGAGATTAGCCGGAACAATCAGACAGACAGACAGACAAACAAAAATTGTAAAAAATGTTGTTTTGGTATATGTACCGTGTATACGTCCAAATGAACTTAGTAAAACGCGGTTATTTTAATATTACAAATAGACCCTCCAATTTTATTTATTTGTATAGATTTAAGAAATTTAATATTCCAATTTAAGTTGACCTCAGATTTATACCATTAATCATGTTAAATAGGGTTCAGCTTAGGCTGGACTTTGTAGATTCGGACGAAAATATCCCGGAGGCGCATGGCGCAACAGTTGAATTCGATAATACTGACTGTTTGCATATTTCCTTTATATTTTAGGGTTTGTAATCTATATGTCGCAGGCAATTTGTATGATTCCGCCGTTTACAAACGGCGTCGTCATTTTAAAAACGCTCGCCGTTATGTAAAATGCCGAAGTCAAAATAATAACTCCTTCAATTGTTATAATTTCGACATTGGTCGTAGTTTTAAGGTGACCATAATAAAATGCAGTTTATAATAATCAGACTTTATTTCCGCAATCAGGTACTAATGAAGATTTCAATTAAGACTAAATTATGTGCTTTGATTCTCTTAAAGTAGTTAATTAAAATATTTAAGTAACAAAACAACATTTGAATTACAAACATAATATACTCATGACAATAATAAAACTTTTAAGGATAATATGACACAAATAAAAACAAACAGGTCATAAGTAAAATCATATTTTGAAGTCTGAAGTATTCATCATTCTTAGAAGACATTTCCCTAAATTACTAAATGAAGATTATTTAAAAACGTTTCTTGATATATTTTTAAATAAAAAGTAACAAAAGTGACAATAAAAATGTATATTAATTACTTATTTGCGCATGTCCCATTTCATGACTAAAAAAACACCAAGACATTATAATATTTAAGTTACAAAACAGATTAATTGGCACGTGTATCGGAACAAGCACTTTATATAGATATCTGAAATTTGTACACTAATTTTGAATCAACCAATATTTTTTTATTATTCTGCTTTGTTCGATATGCGTGCTGAAATTTCGTATTCAATACCAACAAAAATATTCAAAGTAAGTTAAAAGAAATAGATATTTAGGAATAGATAAATCAAGAATTATTTATTTGCGCATGTCAAACTTGAGTACCATTTGGACCCACAAAGAACATTATTTTTAAAACATGCGCATCGGTTATTTTGGCACTGCTTTTTAGCCGGTTTGCACAAACATTTGCTGAATCCCTGCCTGCCAAATAAATATTCTTTGGAAACAGCTTCTCAGGATATTAGATTTCTTCAGTTGTGATATGCTTTAGAACTCCATGAAGAATGGTTGAACTTTGTAGACCAGGTTTTGGTTCGCAACCAAAAAGTGCACGAAATGGCGATCTTCCTATAATTCTATGGGAAGATGTATTTTTACTATACTGAACAAAGAAGCAGCTTATGGCCCATTTTGTAGAATTATTATCTCGCATCCAAGCACCAAGCATGTTTTCAACATCTTGGTTACTTCGCTCAACACTACTCTGGGTCTGCGGATGTCAGGGAGTACCATGTATTATTTTGCATTCAGTCCACATTTTAACCATTTCCTCAATGATGTTGGCGGTGAATTCTTTGCCGTTATCACTATGCAGTATATATGGTGCTCCAAATTCTAAAAATATTTTTTACCAATTCGGTGGCAACTTCAGTTGCTTTTTTTTAATGCTATGCTATGCTGTGCTATGATCCCGGTAGTTAAGAAGCCATTTAAACTCACCATCTGCTGCTGACTGTAGGTCAATCAGATCGACTTGACCCCGCTCATTAAAATCTCGAGATATAATCGGTTTAACTACGATACCTTTCTTTGGTATGTTACGTTTGGATTCATAAACAGGACATAACGATACGAATAAATCGATCGCTTTTCTCACAATAATAAATCTATCCTTCATTTGATACTGAATTCTGTCTCGACCACCATGTCCGCAACCTCTATGAATCTCTAACAATATATCGTAATATTCTTCCAACGGTATTTATTACACGAACGGTTGGACTGTCAGGGCTATCTTTTTTAAAATAAGGTAGTCCAATTCACTGATGCTCACGACCTCGTATTTTTTTGACCAGTAGTACTCTGCAGGATTCCTCCGGGAAACAGATTCTGTGGCCACCTTAGCATTTTTTAGGTGCCGGATAACCTCAGAAATCTTACTATTTGTGCAAGGCTTTTTTACAGCTTCCGTTTGAGAATTGTATAATTTTTTTAATTCACTATAATATAAACCTTTAAAATCAGAAATATTTTCTAAAATGTCTTCTCCACACATAATATTTGCACTGTTTTCAGTTATTTTTTGAGACACAAAACCACTATATGACGCCATTGTTATTGTTTTGATCAACAGTGGCGCGCGTGGTAAGAAATTAAACTAAATACTTCAATTTGCCGCGGCATTAAGAAAACGGAGTTTGAATTGTCAATGTTATGTTGTGGCATATTATAAAGTGACACGGCAACTTACATTTTGCCTTCGACATTTTACATAACGGCGAGCGTTTTTAAAATGACGACGCCGTTTGTAAACGGCGGAATCATACAAATTGCCTGCGACATATACAAATAAATAAATCCAAAATAAACCATAAGATATATCCAAAAAATTCTGCCCAAAGTCACTATTCCACGCGGACGGAGTCGCGGGCACAGCTAGTTGACTAGCAGATAGCTGGTGTAACAACTGGTGTAACTTAGGCTACCTTTATTTTCGAAAAAAAAATAGTTTTAGTTAAAAATGATCAGTTTCGGAAATCTTTAAAATCCAATTTAGGTTGACCTCAGATTTATATCATCAATCATATGAAATAGGGTTTAGCTTAGGCTGGATTTTGTAGGTTGAATTTCCAATTTAAGTTGACCTCAGATTTATATCCTCAATCATATGAAATAGGATTTAGCTTAGGTTGGACGTTGTAGGTTCGAACGCACGTATTCCGGAGGCACATGGTGTAACAGTTGCATTCGATAACACTGACTGTTTGCATATTTCATTTATTTATATTTTAGGGTTTATAGGGTTTGTAATACAAAATAAACCATAATAATATCCAAAAAATGCTGCCCCAAATCACCATGCGGTGTCATTCACCAATCATTCCATGCGGTCGAAGTCGCGGGCACAGCTAGTTAAAAAATAATTTTTTTAAACCAAATTACTGATTCAGCGATCAAAAGACAAATCACTTTCATTTTTTTTAATTATTTAGACGGCGATACTTTATTTCTGTAACATCCTAGAATTATACAATCTCAGTAGTTAGAATTCCAATACATTGTAGAAATGTGATGACAACTATGCTATTAAGAAAAAGAAAAGATAGTGACAGATGACATGTTATCCTTTTAACTAAAAAGTTTAACATCTTCAGGTTTTGCTGGAGCAGCAGTATGGATTCCTAAATATAAGATCGTACTTAATTTCAAAATTCCTCCCTTTTCTTCTATTTTGACTAATGAATCAATTGCTCTACTAGAAGCTATCCTTTACATAGAATCCCATAATATTAAAAAGTCTATTATCGCTACAGATTCTCTGAGTTGCCTCAATGATTTATTAAAACGCCCTTTTCACGCTAAGGATAACTATGTTACATCTTTGAATATTAGACAAGCCCTACTATACCAAGTAAACCTTGGTATTTTAAGTTCCGTAAATTGCGGAAAAGAGTCATCATATCTACCATAATTCGTATTAGACTCGGCCATTGTTGCTCATCTGTTTTCTTAGCCAAAATCAGAATCCGAGATCATTCTATATGCGAGTGTGGTCTAGCTGAAGGAACCCTTCAACACATCTTCTTTGAATGCCCGAAAATTACCTACCCTATATATAATATCTTACCTAAAGACTGTCCTCGACCTATTAATGTAAATTTCCTTTTAACGCTAACTGATTCTATTTATATATATATATATATATATATATATATATATATATATATATATATATATATATATATATATATATATATATATATATATATATATATATATATATATATATATATATATATATATATATAATCTAAATAAATAATTTATTATAATAACAATAATTTATTTAAGTAAATTTTTTTCTCCTTCAAACATTTTATGTAAAGCGCACTTAATACAAAAATGTTTGTGACCACTGCCAGTAGGTAAAGAGGTCATTGTACGAAATTCTTCCTGCTCCGCGTCCCTAGTATAACTAATTCCATATTTTACATGAAGCTTTGTCGCGAACTGTCATTTTTTGTTGTTAAATGATATATGTTTATACTAGTAATATAGTCAAGTTATCATTTATATATTACATTGTCACCAGGTCTTCAGAATACTTTCAGTTAAATTAATATACCTATCCTTAAACATTTGACTTCTCAAAAAACACTGATCAAATATTTTCTTACCCCGATATTGGCAAAATCAATGCCCAAAGCGTTGGAGCCAAAATTAACAAAAATAGAATAGAAACTAAAAAGTTTCAAAATCTAGGCAATAAAGAGACAGCAATCAAAGTCCGTTGTAATCACTATTCGGTATATTAGCGCTTTTAAATCATCGTTCAAGTCTGAAATATAAGAGGTGATTCGCATCTTCAGGCGCCATCATTTACATAAATAAACAATCAAAACAACAATAGACGCCTTGATGAAAAGTTATTGTCATAATTTTTTGCCTTATCTTGCCAAAAATACGTTATTAGTTACGCTAAGATTGCTATATGCTAAGATGTTAGTTATAATATTTCAGTCGCTTGCAATATTGCTTTATTTGCATGTTTATTAAACATTTTAGGTCGCCATAGCTTTATTCTGTCTCAGTGTTTTATGAATTATTTAATTTAGAGAGAATGAATGATATAATTTCCTGAAGTTTCTTCTTATTTTTAAGGTTAATTTTGAGTGTTTTAACGCTTTAGTTACTCATAAATTTAAATTTATAACTATCCAAGGCGATTGTGTTTCATCGAAAATCAAATTGCTCATAAAATTAATATTCACGATGAACTATAAATAAATTAGGAAATTACTATGTACTCATACATCATCCTTAAATCTACATACATCATCCTTAGAACTATCTTAAAAAGTTACGCATAATTTTGATAATTAACGTTCAAAGCATTAATGATCGTGCTGCAATAGGTTTCGCACGTCCAAACATTTATGTAACCATCTTGTTCAAACAAATAAATAAATATATCTATCTAAACGCCTGCAAGGGTCACTGGTTCACTTCTCTTCCCAAGTTTGGGTTTATATGTACATAGAACTAGTGGTCGCCCAGTGATCTAAATTCGACCATAATTTTTAAGTTTGAACTTTATTATAGTCAAAAAAACTTGAAGGTAGTTGAACAGTAAAGATTGTTTTGTTTTAGCTCTTTCAATTTTTAATATAAATAATTATAAATAACAGTTTAAAGTGTAATTGTAATGCATAAATTTAGAGAATAGTGTTATGTCTATCTGCTAGTGAGTTCATTTCTTCATATCCTATCATTATAAATATCCAAGTGAATAAACAAAACTATGGAGGGCATTCAGAGCTCAATATCCAAATTAATGGAGACTTATGAAGAACAGATGGCTCGGTTTGAAAATGATTTAAAAGAATTGTCTACATCATCATCAACGGCATCGTCAAATAGTTCTCACCTTGCCTTGCAGTTTTCTACATTTAAATCGTTTATAATGCAAGCCTTAAATAATCTTCAGAAGCAGGTGGAAGTTTTATCACAAAATGTTGATCGTCTGGAAATGCACTCCCGTACAAAAATTTTACTACTACACGGAATAAACGAAGCGAAAAATGAAGTTACTGCCAATGTTGTAATGAAAGTAATAACTACGCACTTGAAGCTTACCGACTTTTCCTTGGAGTCTATTCGTCGCTGCCATAGAATGGGACGAGCTGATTCTCAAAAGCAAAGACCAATTCTAGTTAAGTTTACTGACTTAACCACAAGAAACAAGATTTGGTTTGCTAAAGCTAACCTTAAGGGATCTGGCATAACTATATCTGAGTTTCTTACGAGAATGCGCCATGAAGTATTTCTACTTGCTCGACAAAAATTCGGTATTAACAAGTGTTGGACAAGAGATGGCAGCATTTACCTGATAAGTTCAGGCGGCACTCGTCACCGTATTAATTCCACAGCCGATTTGAATAAAATACACCAGGAGCAAATTTTCCAAGAGGATAGTGCAAAAACCTTACCTATTAAAGCAACTAGCAAGCAATCTAAACGTCCGGCAACTAGTAAAAAATCATAAATTTTATTCATTGTTTTAGAACATCATATCATATAATACTATGTATATTTTTATCTGTAATCAGTAACTTTCTTTGTTTTTGTCTTTTACGAATTAATATATTATTATTTATCTTTTGTAAAATTACCGTCATATATTTATTTATTTACTTTTTATCTCTACCCTCTAGGTTGTTTACATACTAAGGTACGTTCTGAAATGTGTCATTAAAGTTCATTCCTTTATACACAAAATTATATTTTAAAATTGAGTAAATATGTTGTTGGTTAATAGAATTGTACTAGTAAATATTATTATATTATGATTTACGTAGTTTTGTATCAAAGTTAATAAACTAAGGAATACATCAGAATATAATAAATATGTATTAAAGTGAGAACTGCTGGCAGATGGATATGTTAGCACTAATTAAAATATACGTTTTTATAGGATTTAGGGGTATATGTGTGTGTATGTGTATATATATATATATATTTAAGAGTTACATATTTATACATTGGATATATATATTTTTAATTTTGAGTATAAATGTTTGTATGATTAATACAGATTATAGTATATTGTATTTAAATTTATGTTACCTAATAATGATAATATTTCAAACAGTTCTTCAAGCAGTGATCTCAGCTTCTATAGTATTCCCTCGTTAAATGAAACCCTTGAACTCCAATTTGCTGATGTCTCAAGGAATTTTAATGCCGTCCATATCAATGCTCAAAGCATTCCGGCTCACTTCACTGATATGCTGGCAACTTTTAACTGTCATAATCTACATGCAATCCTTGTTTCTGAGTCATGGCTAAAACCAAGTCTCCCTTCATCACTCTACACTTTACCTGGGTTTAATCTCATAAGGAATGATCGCACTACTGGCGGTGGTGGAGGTGTTGCCATATATATTCACTCCTCAATTTCCTATAAAATTATACAGTTGTCAGCACAGCCACCGCTGTCTAACGAGGGTGAATATCTTTTCCTAGAGATAGAATTAAACCATACTAAGTTACTTCTAGGTGTATATTACTGTCCTTCACTACGTGTTAATTTCTTTACTTCCTTTGAAACTCTCCTCGAAAATTTAACTCCTTCTTACAGTCAAACTATTATCATGGGCGATTTTAACACCTGTTTACTAAAGAATGATTCAAGATCATCTTCATTTAAATCAAGCGTCGAATCTCTGAACTTATCAGTCCTCCCGCTTAACTCCACTCACCATCTCCCCAATTGCAACCCATCACTCCTTGATCTCATATTAGTATCTTCGGCTAATCTTGTGGCTAAACATGGCCAGTATCCGGCCGATGCTTTCTCCTATCATGATTTAATATTCCTCTCCTACAAAGTCCGACCACCTAAGAAAAAACCTAAAATTCTTATGCAGCGTAACTTTGGTGGTATTAACATTGAGCAACTTCGGCAAGATGTCAGTATAATCGACTGGTCATCTATAATTTCTTTGAATTGTTTAAATAAAAAAGTACAGAGATTTAACCAAATTTTGATAAGTTTATACGATCTACATGCTCCAATCCATCCCGTAAAAATTAGACATTGTCCATCACCTTGGTTAACAAAAGATATAAAGTTATTGTTAGCGAAAAAATCTTTAGCGAAAACTAAATATAAACGTCGTCCCATCCCATCAAATTGGGAAAAATATATTTCAATTCGTAATCACTGTAATAAGGTGTGTAGAGATGCCCAAAGACGTCATATTCATGAATCAGTAGAAAATGGTGACCCAGCCAAAGTCTGGAAATTTCTTAAAACTTTGGGGATCGGAAAATCACATTCACCTACTTCTTCCAATATTGATATAGAGTATCTAAATAAGCACTTTTCAACTTCATCTCATATACAGACGATTTCCAAACGAGAAACCTTGAGACATCTTTCATCACTTTCACCCCCTAGTCATTCACCATTTGTCTTCTCTCAATTTTCCGATTGTGATGTTAAGAAGAATATAATATCTATTACATCAAAGGCTGTGGGCAGTGACGATGTTAGCCGGAATATGATTCTACCTATTCTTGATTTAATTGTTCCGATTATCACACACATCCTGAATTTTTCAGTGAATGCTTGCTCTTTTCCAGCTGTTTGGAAAGAATGCCTAATCACGCCAGTCCCAAAGAAGGCGAACCCTAGTACTATTTTTGAATATCGACCTATATCCATTCTCCCTTTCCTGTCTAAAGTCCTGGAACGTCTTGTTCATAGTCAATTAAGCCAATTTCTCAACCAAAATGATCTCCTTAATCCTTTTCAATCTGGCTTTCGCCCTGGACACAGCACTGTCACTGCTCTAGTCAAAGTCACAGATGATATCAGATACGCCATGGAAAACAGTCAAGTAACACTACTTATGTTGCTTGACTTCAGTAACGCCTTTAATACAGTTGACTTCGATATTTTGTTAGGTATCCTCTATTCTCTTAACATATCTCCAACGGTTATTGAATGGTTTCGTAGTTACCTGTTCGGCCGTCGGCAGCGTGTTCGCATTGAAGAATGTTTTTCTTCATGGTGTGATACATCTGCTGGTGTGCCACAGGGAGGCGTCTTATCTCCATTACTCTTCGCAATTTATATAAATTCAATCTCTAATAAACTTCAAAGCTCCTACCACCTCTATGCAGATGATTTTCAAATTTACTATCATTCACCTGTTGAAATGTTGCATGAAAGTATAGATATTGTAAACCAAGACCTTCAAGCTTTAATATCGTGGAGTGAATCATACGGTCTTAAAATAAACCCGAATAAGACGCAAGCGATTATTGTAGGTAGCTCTAAAATGATGGCAAAAATAAATTCAGCTTATCTTCCAAAAATAATAATTGATGGGGTTAATATTGATATAACCGAAAAAGTAAAATGTTTAGGAATACTAATTGACAAAACACTGTCGTGGGGTCCTCAGTTACAGGAAGTCAGCAGAAAGATTTTTGCTTCCGCGGCGTCCTTAAAACGACTAAGAAACTTTCTGCCACACCATACTAAGGTTGCGCTTGCACAGTCCCTCCTTTTACCTATCCTTGATTATGCAGATGTCAGCTATCTCGACCTTAATGAACAGCAGCTAGACAAACTTGAGCGTTTGCAAAACTTTTGCATCCGATTTATCTTCGGCTTACGTAAGTATGACCACATTACGGAATTTCGCAACAGACTCAAGTGGCTTCCAATACGTCTTCGTCGGAATGCACATATTCTTTCTCTTCTACACAATGTTTTGTACAACCTTAAATTACCCTGTTATCTTAAATCCCGTTTCCAATTTTTCACCGACGGTTATTTGAAAACCTTGAGGCCATCACTGCATCTACGACTGAGAATGCCTGCCCACACGACTAAATTCTATAGTAAGTCTTTTACGGTGCAAGCAGTAAGGTTGTGGAATGATCTACCACATTACATCCAAGTCGCTAAGACCGTAAATTCGTTCAATAATCTTGTTAAGGAGCACTATTTGAAGCTGTGAGCTGAATTCATTTTGTTTTGTTTATTATTTTGCATATTTTATGCTATGGCTGTGTGTGTACATAATATAGACTATAATTCTTTGAATAATTGAATATCTAATGTATTCTATTTTTCTGTTTATGAATATGTATGTAAATATGAATGTGTATGTGTGTATGTATGTATGTGTATATATATATATTTCTTATTGTTCTTATTGAATATTTATTTATATTATGTAATAGCATGCAAAATTACCTTCTTCCTTCTTAACTGTATGTTTCTATCCATCCAAAGGTTGTCTGGTAGAAATCGCTTTCAGCGATAAGACCGCCCATTGTGCTTTTATATAGATATGTATCACTTTAATGTAATGTGTGCAATAAAGTATATTTTGATTTGATTTTGATTTTGATAGTCCAATTTTTAAATTACACCTCTGTAATCAAATATTTCATCATGGCTACTCAGTTAATCAGTTTGAACAGCTTCACTGTACAACTTCAAAATGTTTTGCATTCCAAAACCTGTATTGTAAATCCATGTTATAATCATATATTCATATTTTGCAAACACTATTCTCAAAAATAAGCAAGAGTAAATCAATTCAGTTTACTTATACACCATTTTTTATGTTTGAGCAAGATGTATTTCACAAATTATAAATAACTATACAATTAAAAACAGTTCTAAAGTTTCATTCCTTTTTCTTGTCAATGTTTACATTCAAAGAATAATCATTTAAGCCTATATAGCCAATTAATGTTAAATAATTAAATATATATTATTAATATTTGGTTTATTAACTATTTAAGCATTTAATAATGTATATTATAAATTTATATATTATATATTCTTAACCTTAATGGTTTTTACCAGGTCATAAACTCTTATAAAAAAAGTAAATAAGGTGTATGTGTGTGTCACTGTGTGTGTATCATTCGAGCAGTAGTGTATGTAATGTGTATTATTATTTTATGTGTATATTATGTAACACCCCGACACACAACACCTTGCGTTTAATTCCCCTACGGATTTATAATACGTCATTGCGAAATGTTAGCGTGAGCTAATATTGCCACAGGCACCATCTAGTGGTAACGGATTTGATTCCTACAGTTTGTATTACTTATTTCAAAACAAATTATCATTGAATATTAAATGTAACCACAAACGAAATCAATGATGGAGTGATAGCTGACACATTATTAAAAGTTAATGAGTTTTATCCATACGTCGATAAATATTCGATTCGTGAATGAATTATAAAGCGGATTGGAAACGCATCCATTTGTCACGCCGATTGCCAATTAACATCACAAACGTTAACCCGATGCGTGACATTATCGACAAGTTGTTGTTCTGTTGTTAACCTTATACCTGAATTTTAAATCTGGATAATAACTGCACGTCGCTATTGACAATAAAGAACAGCAATTTACTCCTTCAAATGTAATTACTAATTAATGCGAAACTTCATGAGTGGACAAACGTCAAAACGGCCATCATAGCGTGCCGGTAGAGTAATTGTAATATTGAGATTCGTATTTTAATAATTTTGTTATTGTAAATGATTAACATTTAATATTCTAATTTTAGATTGGTTGTGTATTAATTTAAAAATATATCAAAATATTTAGTTGACGTATTTTATATTTTTATTCTCGTTTAATCAAATAAAAACTCTACATTTCATACCTCAATTTAGTCAATCCTCAAAACATAATGTATTTCGGATGCTGTAATGTTATTCTATGTAAATTTAGTGACCTGGAATGGTAAGCGACATAAAGCCTGGTTTAACTCAAACACACGTTTTGTGATGAAGGCATTCAGCGCTTAACGTGTAAGCTGACAGATGGATTATGGTCTTGTACGCAGCGACAGGTCGTAACGTTTATATTCTACTCTCAAAAGTACAATCGCGTTCATAGTTTTTTATACTTTTTAACTACCCCTTAATATTTTTTTGTTTGTAGTCCGTAGCTTTGTATACAATATTATAAGCACATCAAGTCACATCTCTTACAATTGGGAGCCAGGGGTACGTTTATAAGTTTTGTAATTGAGTTAAACCTTTAGCCCTTTCTTTCCTGTGAAAGGCCAGAAAAAAAGAGGCAAATAAAAATAACATTAAATTTTAATTGCGAATATACAACGTTGTAAATCTCTTTAGGACTGACCGGATTGACACGGTGGACCACACCGTCACCGTGTGTCCAGTGTGGGGTAAGGAGCGTCGCGTCCTCGTCGCCCAAATCGGCGCAGGCCTGTCGCTCCCGGCCCTTGTTCTGTCCATGGTCGGGGGCGAACCTGGACGGATGGCTGTCGCCTCCTTTTACGAGGCAGTCATGTCCGCAATGGAGGCGGTGGAGCGGGAGTGGGAGTCGACCACCACATTCCTCTCCCGTCAATGCAGGCCACGTCATTGGCGCCGGAGGGCATCAAACTACCTCCGGCCGCCGTAGAATGCGACCGCGGGCGGCCCCTCGGGGGAGGATCCGCCGCCCGCACTGTTGCTGTGAGGGTGAAGACTGCGTGCTGTTCCGCGGCCCCCCTCAACTCCTTAAGTCGATTCAGGAGATCGCCGGGGGGATGAAACCCTAACCCCCTGGCGCCAACATTTTGGAAGAGGCCCGCCCTGAGGCAAAGGGCGGACCGATGCCGGCCCAGGCCACGAGATTGGCAGGCCATATATCCGTGGGCCCAGGCGTAGGCGATATGAGAACAGAGGTCGAGAGGGTCTTTCCCCGGGACCAAAAAAAAGAAGAGTGGATTAAACTTTTTGAGATCATATTGATTACACTTTTTGTTCTTTTTTTAAATATCAGTAAGTACAGAAAATCAGATCTATAATCACTTAAAAGTGGTAAAAATATTATCTATCTCAAATAATAATATATCGTGTTACTCAGATACTTCTGCATTAATATTTTTCTTTCATTCTGTGTTTCTATAATACTTTCATGCCAAACATAGCATCTGCTTGACAACTTAATCTACACCAGCTTTGAATTCCTGATGTTTCAGTTGATGCCAAAGACAATATGGTTACTTCGGATGTTGTCTGTTAGCCCAGGTGCCGGCTTTTTACTGTTTTTTCTTGCTGGAGGACAGCAGACAGGCTGACGGCCCGCTTAGAATTAGCAGTTACCGTTGCCTATGGGTGTTTGCAACGCCAGTGGCATCGCGAACACGTTGTTGTCGCATAAGGGTACAGGAACTTGGGTCACTAATGCCAGAACACAACACAAGGTTATTATGGCGGCATACTTAAGACCAAAGGTGGTTGACATCCAGACGGGTTTGGGGCCCTACCAGCTAGGGTAGGTTGTGTTGTCGCCTATTACGACAGGCCGACCCCGGCTGCAGAGGTTAGTATTCTTTCTCCGTCTCTGCACGGATAAAAGTGCAGTATATGTTCATTGTATGTCAACTTTTTCATTATTGACGTTTTTTAACTTTTGCGCAGCTGTCTTCACTGCCGTACATCATGTGATCGATTATAAAAAAACACACGAACACAAACCTACGAAACGTAAATCCACATCAATAATATTAAGTCATATTTGTTTTTAACCAGATACTTAAAAATACTGCTTATCTGATCAATATTTTTGAAACAAAATTGACAGGGAAACTCATGTTAGTAATGTATATAAAACACAACTAATAACTTACCTACACGTTCTACGCAAACTCCCGCGTTATGTCGTTACGGACTTTGTAATCAAGTAATGCAGCCTCTTTCTATCAACACGATGCTACAAAAATATGATACATGAAATTTCATGTCTATTTTTTCATATTTGTTTTTAGTTTCCATGTCCTTTAGACTAATTGGGCTTTCTGTTTTACAATAATAGCTTATTTGCCGTTATGATACAAATTAATAATAAAATGTCCATTGAAGTTTAAAGGAAAGGTTTAAAATTTATTATCACTTTTCTAATAATTCTCAAGTTTGAAGGAAATCTATATTTGACTTTAACATTTAAATTAAACATTAAATTTTTTACCTTAAATAGTTTTTTAAAGGTTTTCATAGGTCCCAAATGTGTATAAATAAAAATATTATTAAATACACTTTATCTGTTTTAAAAACCATTGATCAGATTGCGATTAAAATTTTATAGGGGTTCTGAGAACGAATAGATGCCCGTAAATGTTTGGGTTAATAAATTTTTAGGTATAATATATAAAATAAGGTTTTTGTGTGGCCCAAAGAACTTTTAATGTCATTCAAAAACCGTCACATTGTTTTGTCATTCCTTCATTAAATTGACCCTTTTAAAGGAAAACTGTTCAAAAAGTGAGAGCAAAAATAATTGAATGTCAACCCTGGTGGAGTTGGCGTCTCAATAGAACGAGGCCACTCCAGCGACATTATTGTGACTGTATCCGGAAGTTAATTGCGTGTTCGTTGTCAGGCCCCGGATTGCGGATGATTTAGGGAAGTTGTTGCTTTTCCACGTGAAGTGAATGCCAGTTGCCTTTGTTAACTCGTTTGTAGTTTGTTATTTGAGCCGGGACTTGCTAGGCCTTTGTGACAAGTGCTGATATGGAGAAATAACATATGTATGGTGAACATATTTTATGTTTAGTGAAAAATTTAAGCCTATTTATAAAATGTGTGAAAAATAATCTACATAGATATATTCTGAATACAGTATATTTATCAAAATAATTAGATATTATGTTTAATGAAGTAAATATATTGACCACGTATACATTACGACAAGTGGGTTATCATTGACATGAAAAATGTAGAACATTACTGCTAGCTGTGTGGTCCCGGCTAGAATGAAAAATCAAGCTACCACATTTTCTTACGGAATCGTAAAAGGTGACTAATAGAATACTTCTTGAAGTAGTTAACGTAGTAAGATAGTAAAAAGCGTGATTTCTGCTGGCAGGCTAAGCAAAGGGGGGGTGGGGGGAGTGCCTATCGATTTTGTGAAAATCAGACTTATATCTGTTTCAGCCTTTTCCATGGTTACATTTTTACTGGCGCAAAAAAGCGTCCTAAAGTTTCTCCCTGTGAATGTACTCAATACTAGACCATGCGCTTCGATAGTGATCAGGACTTCAGTGTTTTCTTTACCTAAAAATACGTGGCAATTATGATATAATGGCGAGTATGTTAAAAGTGATTACGACCAAAAAAAAAACTAAGATATGCATGGCGTGATGAGAATCAAAGCGTGAATTATGTGTTTTAACTCGAGCGATCCCATTGGGAGAAATTATACCTGATTATCAAACAAATTTCAACTCTTGTACCTAACGCTTGCTGTATCTTTTGTAAAAAACGCTTTATTATAAAACCTAATTATATTTTATTCATTTTATATTATTCTGATTTTAATTGGTTTTGATTAATGTTATCTTTGTTACGTTTAGTTATTAATAATGAAGTTGTGCTGCAAGCAAAATTTGGTCTTTATACAAGTATATTTAATTTTTTAACCTACATGTACATGCCACTACAGATTGAAACGACTGGACTAATTTACTTGACATTTGTTTTGAAGAAATGTATTCGTAGGTACTTATCAACATATATTTGATAATTTAGATAAACAATTGATAGGAGGTGTTACATTAGGGTTCTATTAATTTATCTTAAAACAGTTCCCTGCACTACCTGAGAGCCTATATCACATATACGTAGCTTTACAAAACTTTTTTCAAATAACGATTGACAGACATAATATAACTATACCAAAATTAACCCTTTCCTAAAAATAGTTTGTTCCGTTGGGAACGAATTCACAGACCCGACCGAAATCAAATCAGAATCGAAATCAAAATTTTGTGAATCCATTTACGTAGTCATTGAGCCGTGTCTGTAGGATGCAGTAGTAGTATGATCATGTGACAATACTAAAGAGTAGACATAAATAATAATAACGGTTTTTTTTTATAATTCCAATAAATATTTTTAAGTAATGTAAAACGTTATGTAATTTTATTTGACATTATTGTTAACTTTTGCTTAAATAAAGAGTGTTTTGAGTGTATTTTATTAGGTCAAGTTATTAAATAAAACACTTTATTCAAAGTAAAATATATTCATAAAAAGGTAAATTCAAAAAATGAGTATCCTGACATTTCAACTAAAGATGGTTTCATAAACATAAATTAAAAATAGTAAAAATTATTTGTTAATATCTTCGTATATACTAGGAAAACTCAATTTTTAATTTAGATAAAAGTATGAAATTATGTATAACGTTATATTTAGACATCAAATTCTTGGAAGCCCAACGGGTGAGTAGTTTTACGATTTATCCGTGTTGGCTGACTCCTGGGAATGATCGATTGGCGCCGGTTAGCTACAGTCATACGGACCGTATCCTCAACGCGCGTTCCCGGCATTACGGAGAAACGTCTGTAATGGGTAATATGTGAATTATACTGCTTGGGGAGCTCAAAGAAAGCATTTTTCTTATTACTCTGGAACATTAGCACAGATATCTTAACCTAGTTAGAAATTAGAATAGAGATAACTCATCATTTACTCTAAAAACGTAAAGATTACAAAGGGATCACTCTCGCTAGTTACAGTCAACAAAAAAGCACTGTTCGTTCGTTTTTTCTTTTGGAGTTGAGGAATTGATTTATTGCTGTCCCTGAATTTAGCTATATCTATTTCATCTATTTAGTAGTGTGTGAATCAGGAAAAGTGTAAAGGAAGGATTCCAGCGCAAATACACGTGCACAAGTTTAAGTAGCGTATTTATTGTATATCTTATCCCAAGTGTATATGTTGTATAAGTGAGAAAAACAATTAACTGATCATCAATGTTAATGACCTCCGTGTCGTGACGGCTAACAAATTTTGGTTCGCTTGCGGAGGTCGACTCATGTCTCGCGATTGGGTGTTTATGTATAATATGTATTTTATCGAAGTATATATGTAGTATATTATATAGAGCTAGCCGTATCGTCAATAGACTTAATCAATTCTCTTTAACATCATCATCATCTTAGCGTTGAATCCCGGTTTCAACCTAAACTCTCGCTTCGGCGCCCGGATCCGCTTTCCAACTTTATGTTCTCCACTTTCGGTATCTCTGGTGGTCAATCCATTGGCACGCATATCATCTTACGACGTCAAGCCAGCACTTTTTGGGTCTACCCCTCCGGTCGGGGCCCGGCGGTGGCGGCATGGCCGGAAATTTGTTCCCCATGTAAGTAGCCGGTTGCCGTAAAACGTGGCTATACCAGCGAAGGCGACACTACTGCAATTTATCCGCAATGTCAAGGATATGAAGGCTGCCGCGAATGCGAGAGTTCTTAACGCGATCCTTCTGCGTTACTTCACACTTCCATCGCAGCATATTCATCTCCGTGACTCACAGTACCTGTTTGTATCGCTCCAGCATCGGTCACGTTTGTATAAAAAGATAGGCCTAATGACAGTCTCATAGACCTGTCCCTTCAATTTAACCGGTATTTTAGGGTCACAGATGACACCAGTCACCTCACGCCATTTAGCCCATGCGGCAGCAATGAGTGCCTTAACGTCGCAATTAATGTGACCAGACGCATGAAATACAGATCCCAGGTATTTCACCTGTTCCGTGCGCTTGAAAGACCGTATGTCCGTCTATGCTCACGGGTGTGTAGGATCTGTGGTCTGTTATTTTTTTTTACAATTAACCAAAAATATAAATAATCCCAGTTAATTACGGATATAAGGTATCATTTTACGAATAGTAATGTTTCAAATTAAAATTTAATTTCTTTAGCTATATGTATAGTGTTTTGTTCAGCAGGTATGTTTTTACCCTTTAAGAAGAAATTGTTAAATGTAAGAAACAAAAATGTAAAACAAAAAAATGTTAAAAAAGTTTATTCAGTATCTCGTATTTCCTCTCCGGGCTCTTATCATTGCTTCTATTGGGTTCCACATGGAACGAATAAGCGTCACAATCTTCTATTGTAGGATGGCATCCCGCTCTTCTTGTATAGTTGTTTTAAGCTGGCCAAGCGTCTCCGGAGCAAGACCTCTCGCTCTGTCTTGTCTCTTCAACTCATTCCATAGGTGTTCTATGGGATTCATATCCGATTTTCTTGTTGGCTAACCCATAACCGCAATACCGACTTCGCTTAGGTATTCATTTACAATGCCTTCGGCAAACCGCAAAGCTCATAACGCAGCCCTGGCTTTTTTCTACATAAAAATGAAGTCTTCGCCAATAAAATGTGCATAAGGTACGACGCTCCAGATGCTCCAGACACTATTTGATGTAATGTGACCCGTTTAATGACGGTAACTGAGGTCAAGATACAAACGCAAGTTCGGTTTTTCTACCGGTGCTTATGATTCTTTAAACCGTCCATGAACCGCCATCGTAACTGACTCTTTCTTCAATGCAGCACTATGCAAAACGTTCTATCACTCTTCGATATACCTTCATTCTTCCGTCATTACCATACAGCATGATCTTACTCTCGTCAGAAAAAGAACTTTGCTCCATTGAAGGTATGACTAATTTAACGGTGGTCTACCGTCAATATCGGGCCATTAGCTGGTTTATGAGGCTTCATGTCACCTTTTGCCAATCTTCTTCTTATGATAGAATCGCTTACAGTTAATCGTCGAACCTCACGGAGCCGCTGCTGCAGTTGAATAGAGTTAAAGTGTCATTTTCTTAGAGAAACTGAGACAATATACCGATCATCTTGCTCACACGTGACTCGATGTCTACCAGATCCTGGACGACGAGTAAACATACCAGTCTCCCAATAACGCTGAGATACTATAGAGAGCAGAAAGGCTTAGATGCAGCTACAACACGCTGACTATGCCCTTCATCCAGCAACGCCACGACTTGGGCGGCTTCTGTGGATGAGAAATCCATATTTTTTAGGAAAAGATTTCTTTGGTTTGATGTCACAGAGCTCAGTTTAAAAAAAAGATAAATTATGCAAAAAAAAATGTGATTAAGTGCAGAAATTCCGACGTAATACACATTGAAAACAATCTCTACATTCATTTGTTGGATGAAAAATCAAATATTTAAATTCAAATTTGAAATTCTGGTACATCATTGTGTAGACTAAACTACCAGCTATTTATTGGCGTATTTTTTTAATGTTATAAACCCTCTTTTTCATTTAAATGCCACCTGAATAATATTTGCAGTAGTGTTTCGGTTTTTTGATGAGACGTATATTATCATATTTTTTAATTAATCAATACCTACGTAATTATTTATTAATATTAACATTGTTTGGCAGAGGTACATTATATATGTTTATACAATGGGGATGTTACGGCCAGATATCGTAATTGGGATTGACACACGGGGAGCCAATTATAGCTTTAATTAGATTGGTGAACCCTCGTGTAAGGGAAAATCAAATTAGATGAGTATGATTTTTTCTCGTTGCAGGAATAAGTTATTTCAAGATACGGTCCAATTGCATCAATTAGAAGTTCAGATCATGTCCATTATTAATATAATTATTAAATTCATCCCATTAGTACATAAATAGCATAGATTTTATATTCATATGAAAGGGTGCAAATAGTTTATAATAATATATTATAAATAATACATGTTTTTAATTGAAAAAATACAACAGAAAATGTGTTACTTCTGGCTTGCATAGGATGCTGTAAAAGCTATTAAATAGAATACGCTTTCTTCTTAGAGGAAACCTAGAAACTCGGTGGTGGGGCTGAAGGACCGTAAATTATGCGAGGCGGGTGGCGGACCCGTAAAGAAATGGTGCTACTTAGGCCTCGAAAGAAGGTAGCCGCGTTGCGGGAAACAAAGGTAGTGCAGTGCGGGTTCGATAATTATACGTGGAAAGGAAAGGAGACGGAAATACCCAGCAAGTCAGAAAGAGTGGCAACGCACCTGAGGTTCTCCGATCTGCTACCCTCCACGGCTTGTTCTGCGGTTTGTAGTCTAAGACTTTATAGTCAGTGGTTCACTGATATAATAGCACAATAACACATATAAAAACTCGTGCGGTTTAATTAAGACTCGACGGTACGTGTCGTAAGCGCGGGTGCTCGCCAAGCAGAGAGAGGGCGACGTAGCGGTGGTCGAGTACTTTTATCGAAAACTACCGTCAGGCGCTGCAGCATCTAAACTAACTTGCGGAAAACGAAAAAAAATGCTTAATCAACATAAATAAGTCCGTGCAAGAGTGAAGTAACAATACTGACCTCAGCGGCCGGGGCCGGTCTTTCGTAAAAGGCAACAGATCAACCCCAGCTAAGTGGTAGGGTCTCAAGCTCATCTGAATGGATACCACCACTGTTCTCTAAATAAACCTCCATAGTAGCCTGTTTCGTTTTCCGATTTAAGTGATTTCTAGTTACTCTACGCAGACGGCAGCGTGTTAGCGATGATTCTGGCGTCATCAACATCCATAGGCGATGGTCACTGATTATTAATAAGTGGGCCGTCTAGTCTATCCGCTGTTCCAAGGCGATAAAAAAATAATAACATGAAACTGGCGAAAAATTAAATACAACATGTTTCATTCTCATTAACAAATGAAACCCAAGAGACAGAATTTTACGTCAACAAAGATTCTGTACACTCTGATTGTAATCAAGATTGCGCCTGACGTTAAGCGCCTTCTCATTATTATTAGATTTAAGGCTGTCGCCAGCTTACAGTTCACTTGGGAAGCTGACAACGCATTTGCAGATTACTTGTGATGCAAATTTGTAAACGCTACGTTCAGTTTTAGTTCTAAGAGCGAAGTCACATAATAAATGTCTTGTGTATTTTTTTTAAATAATTATGAAAATGTCAAAAAATAAACATTTCATTCTCACACTTGTGACACATTGGGGCTGAAAATGATACAAAAGACTACTACAAGATAAGTAGGACAAAAAAATATGAATTGATTAAACGAAATATATATGTATTTATAAAGCGTGAATGTATGAGAATACAGATAACGAGAAAAGACGTGAAGGGGAGGACATGTTACATCCACCACATACAATTTGGTATAAGAGAAATATGTTTATTTTCTTTATTTGTAGAGTGGTCCCTAATCACCGATTACTCAATCTATGCTTCTGGTTTAGTTTAATTAATCAATGATTAAATTTCGAACTCACGATATTTCGGCTGTAAGATCAACAAAGATTAAACGAAATACTTTTTGGGGATTACATGGGAATATATTTGTTTTAATATTTGAGTATTTTAATACAAACTGTCATTTGATTTTATGTACTTATTTCTTAGCGATAAATAATAATAAAATAAGTGACCCATTCCATTACTTCACTTAAATAATTCCCTTTTTTTCTTTACTCTTAACGCCGCATCGAGAAAATCAAGTAATAGCTTTACTTAACTCATGATTAGGATTTGTGAAAAAAAAGCAGAACGAACTTAAAAAATGTGGGTCGCTAGGAAAATCTCTTAAATTTAAATATCCTTAGAGCTCTCGTTTGAGTTGTAATATATTTGTATCAAAAGGCAAATAAACTTTAAAATAAAACAGTGATTTTACCTCGAAGCAGGAATAACGGACATTCTTTTGAAGAGGTGCTTGGCCGCGGTGCGGAGGTCATCGTCCTGCATTAAGCTGACCATAGCCTTTTCCCGTTTTTCAAGAGGCGCTTCCGAAGACAAGATTTCACCCTCCAGTGATACATTGACGCTCTGAAAAGAGCAATTTAATATATGCGATGCATATATACTTTTTATCTAAAGATTTGTTTACGAATTAATTCGTAAGGGTCACCTACGAGTACATAATTGGTTAGGCGCCTTATCCTATCATTTATTCCTGCCTCCCGCAAGTTAGTTTAGACGCTGTGGCGCCTGACGGTGGTTTTCGATAAAACTACTCGACCACCGCCGCGCCGCCCTTTCTCTGCTTGGCGAGCGCCCGCGAGTCTTAGTTAATCCCGCACGAGTTTTTATATGTATGTGTATTATCATGCTGTGAACCGCTGACTATAAAGTCCTAGACTACAAACCGCAGAATCAGCCGTGGAGGGTAGCAGATCGGAGAACCTTTATATCCGTGCAGGGTGGAGAAAGAATACTAACCTCTGCGGCCGGGGTCGACCTGTCGTAAAAGGCGACAAAACAACCCACCCTAGCTACGTGGTAGGGCCTCAAGCCCGTCTGGATGGCGACCACCTTTGGTCTTAAGTATATCGCCATAATAACCTTGTGTTGTGTTCCGGTATTAGTGACCCAAATTCCTGTACCCTTATAGGACAGCAGTGTGTTCGCGATGCCACTGGCGTTGCAAACATCCATAGGCGATGGTAACTGCGAAGTTCTAAGCAGGCCGTCAGCCTGTCTGCTGTCCTACTGCAATAAAAAAAAATACCTCAGCTGAGTCGCCGCTCTTTAATTATCGAACCCGCACTACCTTTGTTTCCCACACCGCGGCTACCATCTTTCGAGACCTAAGCCGCACCATTCCTTTTACGGTTCTTAAGCCCCAACATTTATTGCCTCATGCCAGCACAATATTACTGCGTGTTTTTTGATGAATAATTTTGGGTAATGCTTGCTTTTATGGTATCAATATTGAATAGATAAAATAGAAAACTGCCCATAACCTCCCACTGCTGGGCTTGGACCTCCCCCTAGAGGGTACGGACAGTATAGCCACCACGCTAGTACAAGGCGGATTGGCGGGTTATACACACCAGTAATTTTCGTATGCAGGTTTCCTCACAATGTTTTTCTCAACGTCGGTATATGCATAAAATCCTTACAGTATCAAAGAATGCAGCAACATCATCTAAGTCATAGGAACGAGACAATCCAGCTCCCTCTAATAAAACTGCTCGAGCTTCAGGACGATTATTCTGCAGCAAATGGCACCGTGCTAGCAAGAACAATGCGTTCAAAAGCCAAATGCGATGGTTCGCAGCTCTTGCTTCTGAAAATACGAACTTTCATTCTAATAAACATAAATAAAAAATACAAGCACTTACAAAATTTTCATTTTACGACATAATTGGCGTATGCCATTGGTAATCAAGCATACGCTCACGGTGATGAGGATTACCGTGAGGAAATCTGCCACCCGATGTTATCTATAATATGTAAGTTGCAAAAAATTGTAGTCAAGTTTTGGGGTTGATTATACCAAATAAATTTAGTTTTCACTTCAATGATAATAATTGCCTAACGCCCGCTTTGCAATCCGACAGTGACATACATAACAATACTAAACTGCTTTAGGGTGTCTTTCAATATTTTAGAACTAAAATAATTCTACTGTCAAAAATAGCCATAAAATATATGCATAAATATCGTCAATATTCATCGTTAATTAATTCTCCGTTATTTAATAATAGGTCTTTACCTATGAAATTGCCGTTCTGCAGTACTGGCCATTTCAAATCAAAATAATTTTTGTTTTGCTAAGAATTCTAATTTCAAATTAATTTTATCTTAAAACAGTCAAATTGGCAAGGTAAAAAAGCTTGACAAATGGGTGCCCCACGAACTCAATGATCGCCAGCGCGAAGTACGCGTCGAGACGTGCCTTGCACTGCTCAACAGACACACAAATGAAGGAATTTTGAACCACATTGTTACCTGCGATGAAAAGTGGATTCTATTTGATAACCGCAAGCGCTCAGGAAGTTGGTTGGATCCTGGTTCAGCACCTAAACAATGCCCTAAACGAAAACTTACCCCTATAAAAGTGATGGTCACTGTTTGGTGGTCTAGCGCCGGTGTGATTCATCACAGCTTCTTACCAAACGGGGTGAGCATTACTGCAGATGTGTACTGTGAAGAACTGAACACAATGATGGAGGCTTCTCCAGCTTTGGCACATCTCCAACCAGCACTGGTCAATCGCTCGTCTCCGCTGCTCCTGCACGACAACGCGCGACCTCATATTGCACAGCAGACGGTCTCCAAGTTGCAAGAACTGGGTTTGGAACTTCTTCGTCATCCGCCCTACTCACCAAACCTTGCGCCTACAAACTACTACTTTTTCCAGAATTTGGATAACTTCTTGGCGGGGAAAAAATTCAATACCCGAGAGGTAGTACAAAATGCCTTTAAAGAATTTGTTGCCTCTCGTCCAGCTGATTTCTTTAAGAAGGGCGTCAATAAACTGCCACTGGGTTGGCAAATATATATTGATTGCATGGGTGATTATTTCGATTAATACAAATAAAAAATAAATGAAAAAAGTTTTAAATTTTTTCATACAAAACGGCTATTTCATAGGTTTGTATTGTATACAACAGGCGAGTACAAATAATAATAATAATATTTATTTCAAATTAAGTTAGCATACAAAAAAGATAAACAAAATTGATTCATAGAAAAAGATGTGTACCACCTTTCCAACTAGACATAGCCTGTATCTTGAGAGAAAGTTTACAAAATACTATTCTCTTTTTTTTGCGAGTACGTGTATTATACGCGCACGTTGTGTGTGAGTGTTTGTAGGTAAGTGTGTATCTGTGTCCTTCATTTAGTAAATTTTAATATTTAGTTACCCAAAGGTAACGACGTAATTTGTTGGCAAAAGCCATATCCTACATTATGCTACAATATTAATATAATTTTTGTCTTGAACACCTTGTGAGAGTGATATTGAAAGAAGAGTGAATGCAGGAAACATGGTGAGTGCAGCTTTGCACTCCTTTATGAACAGTCGGAAGGTGTCTAACAAGGCTCGTCTGGCAGTGCATGAGGGGGTGTTGGTTCCGACACTCATGTACGGAAGTGAAAGTTGGGTATGGCAGAAGAAACATGAAAGCAGTTTAAATGCAGTTGAGATAAGAGCGTTAAGAAGTATGATAGGAGTTAACTTTGTGACAGGATAAGAAATAGTGAGATAAGGAAACGTTGTGGTCTGAAAGAAGATGTAGTGACAAAAATTGAGAAAGGTATGCTGAGATGGTTTGGCCATGTTGAGAGAATGAATGAAGAACGATTGACGAAAAAAGTGTATAAGGCGAGTGTAATTGGAAGTGTTGGAAGGGGTAGGCCTAGGCGGACGTTTCGAGACCAGATCAGGGATGTCTTGAAAAAAAGCCAGGTCAAGAGTACCCTAAACCGAAGGGAATGTATGAAGGGAATAATAAAAGTGGACGAAGCGAAATAAGTATGTAAGGATCGTAGCAAGTGGAAAGAAGTGGTCTCTGCCTACCTCTACGGGAAAGAGGCGTGATTATATTTATGTATGTATGTATTGAACACACCGTGATCCTAACGGAATCGTCATAAAGCGACCCATTTGATTCAGTTAATAAATATACCACTTTGACATTTGAGAGCATAGTAACGAGCCCGTAGTGCTTTCTTTGTGTCCACGAGTAACCGCGCCAATTCGTGGAGTAAGTAACATCGCTCCGTTGCTCGCGTACTAGTAGTTAAAGTACGTTCCAAGTTTCGTAGACGCTTCCTGCAATAAGAACGGTTGTAAAGCTCCCGAGTGTAAATGGATAATTAGATTTAACATTTAACTATGTAGAGTGAATAAGACGTTTCAATATAAAGTGTCTGATGCTAATTGGAAACAGCATTACTATACTATAAACATTGACTAAAATTGTGTAGATTTGCTTGTTTGTTGAGAACAAACTTAAAAGCTACTGTATAATTTGTTTTCACCAGTAGTGCAAATATTCTAAGAAATAAAACTAGATATTTTTGAACTAATTTCATGAGTATTAATTATAGGTAACTGTGAATATAAGTAATGAATAAAAACTACATGAAAGTTGAGATTAATATTTATATACAAACTATTAAATGAAGGATAAAAGGAAATATGTATTTCGAACTTGGAATCACATGGTGCTACAGGTCGTACGCGCAGGATAGAGTCATGGCTTGGTTCTCTTGATAAGGACATGCCCAGCAAAACGAATGCTCTCTTCTCGCGATCTGATTCACTCATTGTTTGATAAATGCGTTTCTATAATAAATATAGCTTGAAAGATATTTGTAGCTTTCTATTACGAAATATAAACCTAAGGGTGCTACAGCTGTCGATGACCTGGATTTATGGGTTGAGTATGTGAGCTAAATCAACGTAATTTATAAAAAAATTAATACATTATCAAATGAATTTTGTAGATAAAAAATAAGAATTATGTTTTCGTAGATCTATTTATTATAACTAGTGGTCACACAGGGGTCGAAATTCAACTATTATTCTTCTAAAACTTATGTTAAAACATTTTGCATTGTAAAACCTGTATCCGTTTCGTAACCATATATTCGCATTTTCAAACACTATTCTCACAAATAAGCAAAAATAAATCAATTATTATAAGTCATATTATTATAAAATTAATCTTAATGGTCTTTACCAGACCATAAAATCTTCCTCTCGGGGCACGGTTGCTTCGGCAGGTACCTGTGTCGCATAGGGCGGGAGATGACGTCAGGGTGCCACCACTGTGGCGCGGGCGACGAGGAGGACACGGTGGACCACACTGTCGCCGCGCCCTCGTCGCCCAAATCGGCGTGGACCTGTCGCTCCCGGCCCTGGTTCTGTCCATGGTCGGGGGCGATCCTGGATGGACGGCCGTCGCCTCCTTCTGCGAGACAGTCATGTCCGCAAAGGAGGCGGCGGAGCGGGAGCGGGAGGGGGAGCGGGAGTCGACCACCACACTCCCCTCCCGCCAACGCAGGCCACGTCGGCGGCGCTGGAGGGCAAGTAACGACCTCCGGCCGCCGTAAAAAGCAGCCGCGGGCGGCCCCTCGGCGGAGGATCCGCCGCCCGCACTATTGCCGCGAGGGTGAGGGCTGCGTGCTGTTCCGCGGCCCCCATCAACTCTTAGAGTTGTTAGGAGAGCGCCGGGGAGACGAAACCCTGACCCCCAGGCGCCAACGCTTTAGAAGGGGCCCGCCTCAAGACAAAGGGCGGGCCGGCGCCGGCCCGGGCCACGAGATCGGCAGGCCATATATCCGTGGGCCCGGGCGTAGGCGATAGGAGAACAGCGGGGTTTTTTAGTGGGTAGTCGGATGGCCAAACATCTTTCCCGGAGTCCCACATATCCCTCGGTCCCCCCGGGCCGGGGGAACCCGTCAAGAGAGGTTTTTCCCCAAGACCAAAAAAAAAGGCCATAAAATCTTATAAAAAATAAAAGAATAAGTAAAGTATGTATGTGTGTGTTTGTTGTGTATCCTTCAAGCAGTAGTGTGTGTAATGTATATTTTAATTAATTTAATGTATTTCTAATGAATTTTAGGAAAAATCATAGCTTTCTGCGCTTCTCCTCCATACAAACTTTAACTGTGCCAAATTTCATACTCCTCCGTCTGCGCAATAAGAGGTACTTGTTTTTACCAAATATCTGAACTTAACGATTAGTAATTTAAAGAAGAACGTAAGATTGTTTAAGTATATAAATAAATTGTTAATTTTGAATATTACGTACTTGATCAAGAAAAGCTTCTGCTACAATATTATACAGCTGGTTTAAAAATTTATCCTTCCTGCGTAGTAGATGTTGTGGTTTTCTGGATATCTGTTCCAAGGCAAATTCTACGTTTTCTATACATTTCATAGTATCCTGTTTTTCAAGCATGGATTGAGCTGCAGAGATCAGTCGTTGAGCATCCGTTGCGTTCTGCTGCTGAGTGTGAATCAATTGATCTTTACGTGTTTGAGAGAGCCGAGCTCGGGCATCTTCTCCTGAGGCTCGGGCGGCGTATAAAGGTCTTCTTTCACGTAATACAGCCTAGAAATCCCAAATATTCCCATATCACCTAAATTTAAAACTCCTATGTTATTTCAACATGTTCATTCCAGAAAAGTTTCAATGTAATTATAAGTATTATTTCAGATTCTGAAATATTATTACATTAATAATATATATATATATATATATATATATATATATATATATATATATATATATATATATATATATATATATATATATATATATATATATATATATATATATATATATATATATATATATATATATAAGCTTTGGTAATCCAAAGCTTTATTTGATATTAATAAGTAACTTATTATAAAGTCACGGGAAAAAGCGACAGTACTTTTTAAAATAGAGACCAAGGTCTAATAAAAAGATATTTCAAGTAATATAAATGTTAATTCCGCGCTGAATAAAAATTGACTAGACAACACAGACGATATAAAATGCCTACACTCGTGTCTGGAATATAAAATGGCGAGGCCAGATAACAAGTTTTTTCCACAAAGAAAACAATTTTGTTGCTTTTTAGATAAGCTTGATAGCAATATCGGAAGTCCGGCTTTGGTTTCCGACACGGTGGTAAATTTTTATAACACGACGTTCGCATGAATTTTAACTTCGAACCCTCTTTGTGAAGTATCATCAAGTTTTAAGTCTCGTACTCGATAATGGCATTCGGTTTTTCTTATCTAAGTATTATGTGCACCATTGTTTTTGTAAAGTTGCAAATTACGATAAAAGGGAACTAATGTTTTTGTTGTTTTTAAAACAAAAATTAAAATACTTTTTACAATATTTAAAATCTATTTTGCATAGTTTACAATAATAAAGTCAATCATAAAATAAAATATTGCAAGTGCGTGGCAAGTGTCCGCCGAGTGCTATCACATGCGAAGACTAACGTAGAGTATCGATAACGTATAAAAATTCAACGAAACCTGTCTTTTTTCCAAGTCCTTAAGAGCTTTATTGGCTAATGCCTGTAGTTTTTGCGAGCCTTGTTTATTGGCTGAAATGAGTCGTTCGTCCTTACATAAGGCTGTTAGGAAATATTTGTCATGTGCCATTCGTTCCAAATACTGAGAGGCCATTAATCTAGATATTCGGTCCGCTTTATGTTTTTCGGCGCGTGTTATTTCTTGAACCTTCAATTGAAGTCATAAATATATTGTAAGAGGCGTTATATTTTTATTTGAGGCTTATGTGAAGATCTAGTTGAGGTTTGAGGGCCCCATCAAGGCCTTCTGGGCTCAAGCTTTAACTACTGATGCACCCTGTCAAAAAGACTTGAGGCTCTACCCAAGATTTTCAAGGTATTAACTACTTGCTTTAAGTAGAATACCCTATAATTAAAATACTATAGAATATGTTGGAAAACAACTAAACCTCGTTAATGTACATATATCCTGTCCTCCTTTTCTCAATCTCTTTACACGAGTATTTTACACTTAAAAGAAGGCCCCGATACCATAAAATAATGTAGAACTTTATTTTAGAATAAAATACTATATTATTAATTAATTTTATATATTAATTAAAAAAAATTCCTTATGAGTTAAATTGATATTAAAACTATTGTCCATTTTGTAGAAGTCACTCGTTACAGTTAACTTATTAATATCACCTGTTGAGTTTCTAGCGGTTTCATTCTACTTTGCCGTACAGCTATCGCAGAATTTGAGTCTATTGATTCTCTCTTCAGTTCAACTAGACGTATAAGTGAAACGGCATCCGATAGTATCTTGTTCGAACTTTTACCGGTACAGTCTCGCACCTGCAAAATGGAATTGTCTGATGTTTATAGCAAAAGTTTCTTTTGTATTTTGTATTAACAATGCGCTTCTATTTATTGAGTTCCGTTTCTGTGCAAATTTAGATGAAGTATTTATTTTATTAACATAAATCAAAAATATGTACTTAAGCAAGAACACATTTTGATTTGCTATATTAGGCTTCTTATTTGTATCAAAAACCTCTAATTTCGTCGGTATATTATTAAATATGTTATAGTTACAGGGTAAAATTTTTGTCTTTTTGTATGAGTATATTTCCTTTTCTTGACAACAAAAATGTCTGGTTGTTGGCTGGCAACTTTTGCTGCCGGAAGAGTTACCTAAAAATTAATACATTCTGCGTTTTCCGAAGCTCTGTAGTAAAATGAGGTTTGGTGCAGCTGGTACTCTACTAAAACCTTCATTAGTCATTCACAAAAGATGAATTTATGTGCAACTGGATTTCTACCCCAGTTCATGCCTTCTTACAACACCAACCAAGATTTACATATAACACTATTTTATACCACACTAGTTGACTCGGCAAACGTTGTCCTGCCATATGAGTTTAAAAAAAGTAGCCTATGTTCTTCTCTAAAATCAATGACTATACCGAAATTCATCAAAATTGGTTCAGTGATTTAAGCGTGAAAGCGTAACAAACAAAATCACTTTCGCATTTATAATATTAATTAGGATAAAATGTTGCCATATGTTTTTTTAAATTGACAGAGAAATGTTATGCTTTCCAATAATAGTAATAGAAAATTTAATGTAAAAATTGCAGAAACTTCTTCATGAGGGATTGGTATAAAATACATTTTCTTTCACTCTGCTCTGTATTAATATTTATATAATATTTTATGCTACACATCATTTCTTTGAGGTACCCTTCTTTTATAGACTATGAAGTTGTACGCTTACATATTTAATGCTAGGACAATTAAACTCCCTGCCGTTATAGAAACTCTTGCGACTTGAAGATTCGCTCAAGTCGTCAGTTAATTTCAGCTCGTACAAAATTCATATATTTTTTTAAAGGCAATCGTACATTTACATGGAAGTATCTGTTTTTTATTCAAATATTTTTTAAATAAATTACATATTTAATAAAATATTTTTTATATCACAGAGATTGTATTGTTAATTATGCTTACACCACTGTGGTCTAGTGGTTTAAGCATACGTAAAGATATGCGCCCGCATTTTAAAGATTAGACTTTAATTTTGGATAGTAGAAGACCATCGTGAATATAATTCTTACACAATCCTTTGTGTATGGTAAATTTAAACGTTATAATGGGAGAATTTTATTTCATGAAATTTTTTTAATTAAAATTTGCAATATAATCACCAAATAACCTGTTCAAATTCTTTAAAAAGCACAGTATTGTTATACTAGAATATATATGTGAATTTGAGAATTCAGCTGAGAGCTTTATTAGATAAATTTGAATACAATACCGTCTCTTCAGCATGTCTGACGCATTCAGCGAAGTCTGGCGGCAAGCGTCTTTGGCGCATCCCCCTGTATGCAAGCACCAACGCCCGCTCAAACGCACACTTTTCATATTCAGTTTGCGCTCTTATTTGCAACGCTGTCAGGTTTTCAGGCTCCAATTCTGTAAATGAGATTAAACGAAGTAGTTTCTACTTCAAACTGATTTGTTTTAATATAAATACAGATTAGAGATTGAAGTATTAAATAAAAAAACTTTCTTTGAAAAGTAATTATATGGAAAAAATTATATTTAATTGATGAAATATCGTCTATAAATACAATACCACCTCGAAATCGAATTCATATATAGACCAACCTTACCCTTACCAGTGTCGCACCGGAATTCCAGTGGGAAGCCGATTGGTATTATGAGCTAACCCATAATATTATAAGGGTAAAAGATATGGATTCTCCACCTTGATATAAATCGGCTTGCTAGTAAAGAATAGCCAGGCTGATTTACCCGCTAAAACACCAGCCACAACCCTGAGCCATTGTGAGGAGATAGCAGAATCAACTTAAACCCAGTTTACCTGGGCGAACTAGGTACCTATTCAAGAAAATGGTATTCAAGTGGACCTGTGTATTCAAGAAAAACACTAAATCATTAATATTGTCATATCTTCAGTTTTTATTTTTTTGTTTAAATTAATAAAAATAAATCGACATTCATCTTCATCTCATGAAAGAAAAAAAAAACTCATCATAACCGATCCATTTTGTGCGATGGACGTAGCATTTATTTACGTTGTAAGTTTAGTTTTATAAAGAAATTTTAGTACTATACTACTGTACTATTTTAGTACTTTGGGTTTTTATTTGCAATTTGTATTAAATTCTTTCGGAAACATTATGCCTGGTAGATATATAAGTTGTTATGTAACTATATGTTGAAATTGTGACAAACATGCGTAACTTTCATGAAGGCACACAAGGCCAGGCCACTGCAGAGAATTGGGTTGCAATAAAATGCAGACCTACTTGGGTTCGAAGCGTTTGAAGTAGTTCCCACAAGTCGTTTAACGTACTCGCTTTACAAAATATATACAGAATTAACAAATATATTTCACATAAACACAGTCTGCAGATGAATACACGGAGTCTGGATTTCACATATTCATTATATTCCTTGTGCACTCTGCTAGTTCATGAACAGCTAAGGAAGCACACCGTTTGGTTCCTTTCAGGGTAATTGCTTTTATGCTTTTAAAAAGTTAAATTGAACCTCCAAAATTTGAGTAGTTTTTGTGCCTTCGAGATCACAGCTTGGTCACCAAGAGGCATAGGCGTAAAAAGCTTGTTGAAGTCTTAAACCTATGGCTGTATACATTAGATCCCCAATTTCAAGTTTTGGATGAAACCCTTTGATAATGACGAAAAGTAACGGAGTAAATGGTATAGCATCAGATAAACTGTTTATATGATATTACTTTAGCTATAAATATCGACGTATGTGTATGCTACTGCATATGTTCAAATTTGTTTACTTTGTGATTATATTCTTATAATCATTTTATCTCGATTGCATCCTAACACTTCAGAGTCCCTTCTTCGTGTCTTTTTGTGTGGACGCATGTGATATTACATCTGTTAGATCACGCGGGCTCAAAAGTATGGATGGAAAATTATCTAACTACCTCTGCACTAGCATCAAAGCACTGAATTATTTATTATAAAAATTATCAAATACGTATGTTTTGGTAATTATTTTCTTGTCTCACATATCATTTTTTGAGTAAATGTTTTCAGCTTATCCTGACACACTAAGCTACGTTGTGAATTTCATATCTGAAGAATCGAGATAATGCTTTGCTAGGTTTCAGAATTCAGATTATGAATCACTTTACTGATTTGTTAATTTTTATGTTTTCTTTATATTGTGATGTATTGTAATTGTTTGTTTCCCAAATAAATAAATAAAAAAAAATAATAATTTGTCTGAAGAAAAAAAAAAAAGATGAAATTAAAGAGTAATTCCGAATGTTTTAGGCCTAAATTTATTTTAAAAAATCTTAAATGAATGAACTATCATCCCAAGTTAAATATTTTAATACAAAATACAACATATGATATACATATAATAATCATTCGACATCAAGTAGCACATCAAAGATGAGTGTAGCTATTGTCGAGCAATTACGTCGAGTTCTAGTGAAACAATGCGCTGCCAATAATAGCAGATATCGGAGACCGTATTGGCTTTCATTTACGCTCGTCGCTGTTGAATTGAGATGGAAACGGCAATAAATCATGTTTACAAGTGTAAACTGTACTTATTATTGATATTTTCAAATTGTTTTGTATTTTTGATTTGACTTAGTTATAAGTTATATTGGTATAAACAGAAAAATAGCGAACATGTTTAAATATTCAGTAAATAAGAATATTTCGAGTTAGAATTATGGTGATACTTATGCATTAACGAGAAGTATTTTTGGTAAAATTTTTTATTTTTTTGTTTTGGTCTCGGGGAAAAACCTCTCTTGACGGGTTCCCCCGACCCGGGGGGACCGAGGGATATGTGGGACTCCGGGAAAGATGTTTGGCCATCCGACTACCCACTAAAAACCCCGCTGTTCTCCTATCGCCTACGCCCGGGCCCACGGATATATGGCCTGCCGATCACGTGGCCTGGGCCGGCGCCGGCCCGCCCTTTGTCTTGAGGCAGGCCCCTTCTAAAGTGTTTTCGCCAGGGGGTCAGGGTTTCATCCCCCCGGCGCTCTCCTAACAACTCTAGGAGTTGAGGGGGGCCGCGGAACAGCACGCAGCCCTCACCCTCGCGGCAATAGTGCGGGCGGCGGATCCTCCCCCGAGGGGCCGCCCGCGGCCGCTTTTTACGGCGGCCGGAGGTCGTTACTTGCCCTCCGGCGCCGCCGACGTTTGTCTACTTTAAGGCCGCTTAACTGCTGTCGTGTGCTTTTTGTAGTAATTAAAAAATACTATAATTTTTAACCTTTAGCAGTCGAATCATTTACTTTTATAATAATAAAAATTAAGTATTTAAAATGTTGCAATAAAGTTATAGTCTTGTTTAAAGTCGTGGACGTTTGAAAGAGAAGGGAAATTTAAAATAATTTTAAAAGGAGATTTGGGCTATGCAGGGTAAGGCCAGGCCTGGGTGATAATAATATAAGTTCTATGATTCCATATTACTCAAAAAATATTTTATGCAATTTAAAAGTTAGGGTAGGTTGGTTTTTATCCGAGTATAAAACAAATAATTATATTTATAACACATACACTGGGACTTACGAAGTACCACTGAGACCTATGGAGCCTGACGTAAACTTCATCAGCTAATTAATGGATGAGGCTCTTTAAGGCTTTCTATTTAGAGTTTAAATTTCTGATGGTAGTCATCCCGGTAAAAATTAAATTAAACCAGATCAATTTCATCTATTTTGCCATGGCGTAATTGCATAAGATAATCGTAATCGCATAAACACAAGAAAAAGAATTATACTAGTTGAGCAACGATATAAAAAATGTGCACTTGTTTTCTCCTGTGACAGTACTCAGTGGACAACAGCCTCCAAAGAAAACATAGATTCAAACAGGAATAACAAATAGAACAATGATGATAAAATATATACTATGATATACTTGTATTTTTATTTAGTGCACTATACGTATTATTCAAACAATACATAGTGGGAAATGGTAATGTAAGTACACAATGAATGGATAATAGCATACCGGCAGCTCGCACCGCGTCTGCCAAAGCACCGCTGTAATGTGTTGCTTTTACTCGGCCCACGCTGCGCCCCAGCAGCGAACGAACATCGGAATCCTGTGAATAGGAGTATATAGGTCATTGTGAATGATTTAGATGTTTTAGTATCGCTGGCTATGATACCTGAATCGTAACGAGCGCTAAACGTGCCAAAGACTATTTAGGCACTCAATCTACGAGTTCCAATACAGTTAGTTACTATGTTGCGCTATTCTAAGTTTTGTTTTGTAAGATAGTTGTAATAATATTTAAATCGCGTACTACCACTGGCTTTAATTTTACTTATTTTGCCTAGACAGGAATTACAATTCTTTTCATTTTGTTTACACTGAAATTACACCTAACTTAAAATATATTGCAAATCACAAACTAAAGGCTAGTGATAGACCATTAAAATTTTATTTAATATTAATAATTATCCTTATAATATATTATAATATATTCTCACTCTGCTCAGAATAGAGTCTAGAGCCTATCTTAGTGTATTAATTCAAATTCGAACAAAGATTTACTCTACCATAATCCAACAAAGACTGTATTCCTTTATAAACTTAGTGATAACAAATTATGAAATAAAGTTCGATATTGCAGTTTGAATACATAGAAGAAAGCAATTAAGTAGTTCAAGTCAATTCAGTTTCTGGTACTGTAGTTAGAAGACAGTCTTTCATTAATTAAGAAACCAAGTTTGCTATGTCTATTACATCTATTTTCTTGCTTTTTTTGGAAAAAGAGGTAACTTGGAAAGGCATTGATGCTGGCCTTTGTTTTTGTCTCAATTGTCAGAAGTACTTCTACCACCACAGCATAAGCTTTGGCTACGACTTTAATAATGCGCTTGTAAGCAAAATATTATTTTAGTATTTCACAGACCAGTAACGAATAATTCTAAGTAAAATACTCGTATTCAACAAAAGTAAATTGTAAAATATCACTGACAAACAATTACATTTAACGTGTAGTAACAACAATTTTAAACAGAATTGTTTTTACTGCAGCAATGAAAATCAAACCTCCATTGAACTATTTATATTAAAAACACTTTTATAAATTTTTATTATTATATATATTTCAATTGCTGTTTTTGTTCTTCTTACAAGCCCTATATCCTTATTGCAAATATTATAGAGTTAAACAATAATAGAGTAGAATAGTGCCTTTCCGTGACACAGTATCTATAAAAAATAATAAATATAAAATTACGTAGTTTAATGTTTTAGTATCTAGATATGGGCGTATTTTTATTTGTTATTTTCAAATTACTCTCAGGATACTTTTAAAAGGATTATCATGTTTTTGATCTTAGGGTAATTGTTATCAAAATATTATGCATAAAATATAAATAAGTTTACAAAGTTTTATAACTTAATATACACGTAAAACAATATTTGTTCCCAAATTTTCACAATTTTAAAATTAATAATATAGAAATTCTAGTAAGAAAATAAAGTAATATTCGGTTTTTGTTCGGTTCAGTTTTTATGGTTTTATATGTTTGGTTGGTTCAAATTTATAGTTGGTCCTTGTAACAGACTAATGTTTCAAATCGGCCTCCTTGCTTGCCGAATCCCCACCATGCGATCTCGAAGCCTTTATCCTAGTGCTGCTCAAACAGTAGCACAGGAAAGTAAAGGCGAAGCGGGTGGAACTGCGCAATGAGGTGCTCATGGTAGAGTAGGCGGAACGACTTGCATACCCTAGTGCAGATCTCGAGAAATATTTGCCCTGGCTTCCCAGCTGAACAGACGAAACGGCACCCTGAACCTCTGCCTGATGCAAATACTCTCGGAGCACCAATGCTTCGTGAGGTACCTGTGTCGTATAGGGCAGGTGCAGCTTTCCCTCTAAAACCGTTCACTCTGAAATCTAACTGCATTCAGGTTTCAATTTTAATTAAATAGGCCAGTATCTTAAATTATTTGAAAAATAGAATTTCACATTTAAGTCATTATTATGTTCCTAAGTGTATACAGGTAGCATAATGTATATACATAAAAGACTGGCAGTATACCTATGTATCTCTTAGTTATTCGAGTACCAACTCCAATTCAAACATTATCAACGCGTATGCCAGCACTAATTGCATGTTTGCTATCTGTAAATGGGATCTGAAGCGGTTTGTTTTGCATCAACTTACGTTCCATCGCAATGCTTCATTGTACGCCTGTATAGCTTTCTCGAATTGCTCCAAGCGTTGCAAGTAATTTCTGGAATATTTCATTTAATGTTGAAACTGTTCCTGCATAACATAATGTTTCCTAAGTATTTAAGACTGTAATACAGGAATTTTATTTAGGTCTGAACTGTTGCGGTCATTTTCAAATCAACTCATTTATATTTAACTTTTATTTTAAATCGCAAACACGTTATGAAATAACAGAATTATAAACAATAAAAAACTTATAATAAGCAATCAAACCAGTGCTATTACATGATATCAATAACACTTTATTGCACATTGAAAAAATAACATTACAAATAACATGTAATTTATTTCACAAAGGGCGGTCTATCGCTAGAAGTTATCTCTTCTGGAGAACCCAGATGAGGAATTGTTATATATTTACAAAACAATGTATTCTTCGTTTAATTTTAACTCTAGCAGCTGATAAACTTGATTTCAAGGATGAATAATAATGTTCCACTGCTGGATTTGGGGCTGCCCTAAAGGGAACGCACAGTGTACCCGCCACGCTTTTTTTATAGCTGGAATTCAGCAGACAGGCAAAAGGCCCACCCTAGTAGGTTGTCACCGTCGCCTATGGACGTTTTCAATACCAGAGGCATTACCAACGCGCTCCCAGCGTCGAAGAAATTTTATAACGCCTTTTTGAAGAACCTATATCGTACCGCGCTGAGAAAACCTCAACTGGAAGCTCATTCCAGATCCTGATAGTACGCAACATGAATGTTCTTGAGAACCGTTTCGTACAAGAAAAAAGAACGCTTGTCCAAGACGGATTGGTGGATTAAACACACCAGTGATCTCGGTATGTAGGTAGGTTTCTTCACGATTTTTTCCTTAGCCGTCGGGTACATGGCAATTATGCTATAATATGAACAGAAGGCGAAAAAAACTATCTGAGCAGTGCATACCATCTTGGGTTTCGAACCCAAGATCTTTAGATTGGTCTCCGAATGTAAAGATAATTTTCTTAAGAATTATGATAACAAAATTTAACATTATCATAATCAAAGAGTCAATTTGAATGATGAGCCCACTGTTAAATAGTGTCACAGAGATAAAATAGGGCGCCCCTTTAGCGTTTGAGTTTGACATAATCAACATAGTCATTTGAAAAAAAATATAGAGGAAAACGTTGTGTGACCCAACTCCAAAAGAATAATCTCTATTCTTGATATACAATTTCAAATTGCTTTCTACATTCGAATATAAATGTAGATATGATCGCAGTCTTAAATTTACCGATACAAAGTAATAATAAAAAAGTACAAATGCAAATAAAAACTTTCACTATAATATTTACCCTCTTTCACGAAAAACAGCTACAACGTTGCATATGGGTTTTTCCACTGGAAATAATTTCTTCCTCATGCTCAAAAGCTTTTGTGTCTTAGCTCACTGTTGCATACGGTCCTAGGCTGTTGCTAAGCGCATATACCGCGACCAATCTAGGTGACCTCGATCCCTTACGTAAAGACTGTAACATTTTATCGTATAATACAACATTCTTCACTTGTCTAGTTAATACTAAATTTGATAATATATTGAAATAGTAGGCTAGATTTCAAAGACGAGTTTTATTATCATCGTAGCATGCTGTTCTTTACCATTTATCTGAATCATTTGCATTTTATTACGTACGTATTTGCCACCTATAGACAATAAAAATATATAATCAATACTAGCTGACCCGGTAAACGTTGTTCTGTCATATTAATTTTAAAAACTAGCCTATGTTCAAGATGCAATGTATCTCTATACTGAAATTTGTCAAAATTAGTTCAGTGGTTTAGACGTGAAAACATAATAGACATACAGAGTTACTTTCACATTTATGATGTGTATGGGCTTGCCATTATCAGCTATTTTATCATGGTCTAAATAAGCTTAGCATCGTATACTGTTTGTATTTGCAGGAGGTTCAAGTACAAAACTGTGACAAAAAATTACCAAAAATTTTTCTTCCTGTCCTTATCCCATATTATAGAGTCGGCATAGCATGTTCTCTCTTTCCACTCTACTCTGTTAGCCGCTATCTAAACGTCCACACCATATTTCGCCGTCTATCCTTTACGCAATCTAATAATCTAAAAATTACCAATAAGTGTATAATATATTTAAGTAGTAAACAATATTGCTCATAATGTAAATGGAATTCAAGCATACATATATAAGTAATACATTTGCACCAGCTTAGCCCTGCAAGCGTGAATGTCAATATATCAGCCAGCCAATAAATTATCCGTTCAAGTAGAAATTGTGTCCGTTTCGAATACTTAGAGAAACTACGTGTGTGGAACCTTCACTAACCGATGCAAGTATATTTATTTTTTAGACTAGCGGCCCGTCCCAGCTTCGCACGGGTATTTAACAAAAAATTAAATATTAAACCCTTCTATTTTTTTCGGTCTCGGGGAAAAACCTCTCTTGACGGGTTCCCCCGGCCCGGGGGGACCGAGGGCTATAAGGGACTCCGGAAAAGATGTTCGACCATCCGACTACCCACTAAAAAACCCCGCTGTTCTCCTATCGCCTACGCCCGGGCCCACGGATATATGGCCTGCCGATCTCATGGCCCGGGCCGACCCCCCGCAAACCCGGGCAAACCCCCCCCCCCAGGGGCCGCCCGCGACCGCTTTCTACGGCGGCCGGAGATCGTTGCCCGCCCTCCGGCGCCGACGACGCGGCCTACGTTGGCGGGAGGGGAGTGCGGTGGCGGACTCCCGCTCCCATTCCGCCGCCTCTCTTGCAGACACTACTGCCTCGCAAAAGGAGGCGACGGCCATCCATCCAGGATCGCCCCCGACCATGGACAGAACCAGGGCCGGGAGCGACAGGTCCGCGGCCAATTCCGGACGGGACTCACATCCCCGTCGCGTGCTAGTCAGGCGTGGGTACGACTACCAGACGACACTCCAGAAAAAGCAGAGTCGCCTGACGTCGTAGCCGGCCCAGCAAGACCAACCGACAGCGAGGATGCAATTCCCGCCCCGGGAACACTCTCTGTGCAGGCGCAGTCGAAATAGGAATGGTTTCGACTACCAAATCAGGTCCCAGGGTAGAACCCGGGACCCCAATCAGTATTCGCAACCATCCCACCGGGGACCACGCCACGAACAGAGAGCTAAGTTGGAAAGGATGTAAGAGGTAGACGGAAAGAAAGGTAGGAGGACTCTGTCGCCTCGAATGGAGAGGGGAGTGAAGCGACGGATGCTCGGGCACCTCGTACACCCGTGCACTCCTCGGACAGAGGAGCGCCCCTGAGGGCAAACCCTTCTATTTGCGTCAGGTTACTAAAAAAATAAAATTATAAAGAAAGTTTGAATATTATTATTTCTATGAGCTTTTATTTTAATGATTTTTTTTTGTTATTACTTTTTATTTATTTTTCGTTATTTTTTAATAAGTATTCTAATTTTTGTAAAAACCCCAGTGACGAACGCCTACATTGCCTAGGGTGCTGCCTAGCTAGCCGAATAGGGTGAGCGGCTACAACGCAACATTTTTCTAATACTTACATTTTTAAACTCGTGATATCTTTCGAATGGAATATCCGAATTCAAAAAGTTATATAAAGGTATTGAAACAGTTTTGAATATGAAGTAATTTATTTTGATAAGGATTAATACCAAGATCCAAATAAAGAGCCTTTTCTAGGGGCGGCATTTCAATTAAATTTTTAAAATAAAAAACACTTATTGTGGCATAACTATAATAGTTATACATATGCTGTCGCGACACTTTTTGTAAATAATGATATGTTCTGCAAAGTTGTAGTACATTATTTTATTCTATCATCAATAGTTTTCGCAACGCACGCGATTTAAACAATATTTTAGGTAATTTTTTTACACTTTGGGTTACATTATTGGAGTTTTAGTAAGGATCCCTAATTTTTTTGAAAATATAATATAGCCTATGTCACCCGGGGATAGTGTAGTTTCCCAACAATGAAAGAATTTTTTAAATCGGGTCAGGAGTTTCGAAGCCTATTCAAAGCAAACAAACAAACAAACAAACGATCAAATCTTTCCTCTTTATAATAGTAGTATAGATATAGATAAATATTACAAGTATCTGAAGTAAAGATTTCACATTATTTTGGAGGCAAACCGGAATAAAGCAACAGCTTATTGTTACGTTGCCCACCTGTCTCAACATATTGGCAGAAAAATTGTCAACAAATAGTTTAACTTAAGCTTATTGCATATTCACTTTGTACAAATAAACTATTCGTTTGAAGTTATGAAAATATTGAGTAAATATGATTTTTCTTAATAAACTTTTGTATTACATAATGCATGCCTTACCTTACCTTCTTTCTTCTTCACTGAATTTCTATCCATCTAAAGGTTATCCGTGCAGGGGCGGAGAAAGAATACTAACCTATGCGGCCAGGGTCGGCCTGTCGTAAAAGGCGACAAAACAACCCACCCTAGCTACGTGGTAGGGCCTCAAGCCCGTCTGGATGGCGACCACCTTTGGTCTTAAGTATGCCGCCATAATAACCTTGCGGTGTGTTCCGGCATTAGTAACCAAGTTCCTGTACCCTTATGGGACAGCAGCTTGTTCGCAATGCCACTGGCGTTGCAAACACCCGCGACGGTAACTGCTAAATTCTAAGTGGGTCGTCAGCCTGTCTGCTGTTCTACATACATAGAAAAACTGATAGACATTGCCATAGGCGAATTTTAATGATAAAATGTTTAATGTGTGTAATAAAGTGTATTTTATTTATATTACTATTATTAAATATTAATGAAGTAATAAGATTGTTATCACTGTAAAGTAATTTTATTGGAAGGTATATTAAATATACAATACAAATGATAATAACCACAGAGATGTTTTCCTAGAATAAGAAAACACGAAGTTAAAGCAAGTTTTCACTTAAAGTATGCCTTCTTATTTTCTCTTTGCAGTAAAGCTTTACCGAGAAATTCGGAGCTTTTAGTCGCAACAAAGTTTATATTTCGTAGTAAGGATAAGAAACGTTTAAAAGCGCTTTAATATTCTCAAGCGGATTTTAATAATTAATTTCTTGTATTAAATTAAAGTTTTATGTTACAAGTAAATTTTTAATTTCGCTTAACATTAGGTGAAATCGCGGTCAAACGTACGCCTATCTACTATAAAAAAAAATATACAGTATTTTTTAGAAACATCTGTTGGACAGCGACCTTAGATTGTGATCCTATGATTTCTTTTGATTGTAATTTTAAGGTTTGGGTTTGTAAATTACCTCTGCATCAACTTACACACCGAATGTAGCACCTATAATTATAAACAAAACACCATTAGAGGTATTCGGTTCGTTTAAGTAAGATTCTTGTTGGATACATTCAATTCATACAATACAGAACATGGAAATTAAATAGACCAATTTAATCACAATATAACCAAAGTTAAGAACATAATTTTTTACAGCTGAATTATCAGACCTTTGAAAACACTCTGTGTACCAAATGGGTAGGAATTTTTAGTTTAAAGTTTATTTTCCTCAGTTTTACTCATGCTGCAAAAGCCTTTTAAATTACCGACCATAACCACTACTTTATTTTCCACTTAAATTTTATTTCCATTTAAAATGAATAAATTGACTGTTGTGAGCATAAGTATATGTGCATGTTGTTTAATTTGTAAAATTATTACCTAGTCAGATCATAAGTATTGTCACATAGTAAAAACTTTTCTTTTAGAATGCTGGCCACAAAAAAGTTTATTGAATTAGAATTTCGAATTGTTCATGAAAATAAAAATGTATAACTTTTAGAATTTTACTCATTTTTAAATATGGAGTGGACGCTTAAAGAAGACCGTGTTGCAGTTATTGCGTTGCATCGTTGCGGTTACGCGCCAATTCAAATTTTTAACATACTGAAAAATTTTAATATTACCAAAAGATTCGTTTATCGTACCATCAAACGATACAATGAAGACTCTAGTGTAGATGACAGGTCAAGAAGTGGTCGCCCTCGGTCTGTTAGGACTCCAGCAGTGATAAAAGCTGTGAAGGCACGAATTCAAAGAAATCCCAAACGTAAGCAGAAACTGTTGGCCCTTCAGATGGGGTTAAGCAGAACCACGGTGAAAAGGGTGTTAAATGAAGACTTAGGGCTTCGGGCATATCGAAGAAAAACAGGACATCGTTTGAATGCTCGTCTAATGGACCTGAGACTGAAGAGATGCCGCGCTTTGTTGAAGCGGTACGCGGGAAAAAAATATCGGGAAATTCTTTTTTCGGATGAAAAAATGTTTACCGTAGAAGAGAGCTACAACAAACAAAATGATAAGGTGTACGCACACAGTAGTGAAGAAGCGAGCAACCGCATTCCGCGTGTCCAACGAGGTCATTTTCCATCCTCGCTCATGGTATGGTTGGGAGTTTCTTATTGGGGCTTAACAGAGGTACATTTTTGTGAGAAAGGTGTAAAAACGAATGCTGTTGTGTATCAAAATACAGTCCTGACGAACCTTGTGGAACCTGTTTCTCATACCATGTTCAATAACAGGCACTGGGTATTCCAACAAGATTCGGCGCCAGCTCATAGAGCGAAGAGCACACAAGACTGGCTGGCGGCGCGTGAAATCGACTTCATCCGGCACGAAGACTGGCCCTCCTCCAGTCCAGATTTGAATCCGTTAGATTACAAGATATGGCAACACTTGGAGGAAAAAGCGTGCTCAAAGCCTCATCCCAATTTGGAGTCACTCAAGACATCCTTGATTAAGGCAGCCGCCGATATTGACATGGACCTCGTTCGTGCTGCGATAGACAACTGGCCGCGCAGATTGAAGGCTTGTATTCAAAATCACGGAGGTCATTTTGAATAAACTTTAATGTCATAAGAATCTATGTTTTGTTAAGTTCATTTTGGTATATGAATGGTTACATAATTAATAAACTTGTTACAATTATTTTACATTAAACATGTGACAGAATTTATGACCTGACTAGGTATAAGTAAAATAATTATTTTGCGTGTACACAACCTTAATATTAGTACTATTGTAGTATTATTTATTGCAAGTGGTCCGCCTTATTGCATTTAATCTAAGCTTAAACTGAAATGATTGATAATACGCTTGATTCTTAGCTAAAGGTCAAATGTGAAAACGCTGCATTTTTTTATTCCTATGAGACATCATACAGGCTGACAGTCCACTATAGAATAGTTAGCAGGTACCGTAACCTACGAATATTTGCGACGCCAGAGATACCGTTAACACTGCAGTCCGGGAACTGAAACCTGCTCACCTATACTGAAACATCAAACCCTAAATTTATAGCACTCGATCATCTTGAAAGTCAATATGTCAAGTACAATAAACTAATAAAAACACTGTAAAAATAAGTAAAGCGTAGTTAAAATAATAAATACTTTAACTTATTTATTAATTACTAGTTGATCCGGAAAATGTTGTTCTGCCATGTGAATTTCAAAAAGTAGCCTATGTCCTTCTCCAAAGTCCAATTTATGACTATATCGAAATTTATCAAAATTGGTTCAGCGGTTTAGGCGTGAAAACGTAACAAACATACAAACTCACTTTCGCATTTATAATACATATAAATTAGGATAGTTAGGATGCGTGGTATTAAGTAAGTTTGAAGGAAATACTTTCATATATCTTCTTTATAAATAAAATGATAGAGATCTGCAGTTGTGCTCGCACGCGGCAAAACTACTGGATAGATCTCAATTAAATATTCTAAATTTTATTTCTTACACACTTGGTCCTTATTTAAAAAATTATTGCGATATCTTTATTTAATATAAAGTTTTAAGAAACAACGATTTTTATAAGCACTACGTGTTCAGTGATGTGTGTTTTCTTGCCGCGGAGAAGTGGGGTAAGCGGTGTAGCACGCATGCATACGAAAATCTCATATTTTTTGATTTACTTTTTTTGTTATTGAAGAAGTGGGCGGGAACGACTAGTATTTAAATAAACTATCGGTAATAGACTTATCATTAATACTTGAAAATAATCTCTCAGTTTAATCAGAATACATGAAAGTTGCATACTTAAACGCAGAACACTACTTGAACTAGGTCTCGAGTAAGTTCGAAGTGTAGTTTCGCTTCACAACACTAAAATTGTTTCATCTTAACTCCCAAACGTCTCCTTATACTTTGGTATCTGAAGTTTGAATATCGATAGTGTTATTAATTCTCGTAACTTTATTAACAACATTGTTATACAATATTAAAATTAAATTTCGCACTGCGGTTTTGTTGCTGTTAATTGGTTACGTAAAATATTATTTTGTAAAGAAAAGGTCAGTACTTTTTTTAGTTTCATCTGTATGAATTTTTTGTTTGTTTGAACCGACTCATATTTTAATAGTCATATTTAATTTAAACGTTGTAGACTTATCAAGGACCAATGACAATACAATAATTCGATAAGATTATTTCATTATCCTGATTAGAATCGCCAGAATTAGAAAGAATAGTGACTAGAATGGTAGATTACGCCTAATGAAATATTTTATATCAGGGGCTATTGATTATTGCTATCGAACAGACAGACTGACGGCCCAATTAATAAATAGCAAGCAGTTACCGTCGCCTATGTGTGTTTGGGATGCCAAGGGCACTGCTAACTCACATCCTGTGACCTGGACCCCGGGTTACTTCTGCTGATACAACACAAGGTTATTGTGGCGGCATATTTATTGACCAGGAGTGGTTGCCGTCTAGTCGAGCTTAGCTCTACTCGGAGTAATATTGAAAACCACTTAATTTGATAGCATACATTTTTACTGGATTTTTATGATTAGAAAATGTGATATTACGTATTTCACTACTTCAAAGGTTAGCGTTTGTTATGTGGCACTCTTCCAGACAGTTATATAATAATATAATAATAATAATAATATTTTGTGACAATTCACACAGCGCCATCTAGTCCCAAACTAAGTAGCATAGCACTTGTGTTATGGGTACTAGACAACTGATATACTACTTATATACTTTTTTTTTTTTTAAATAAATACATATTATACATAAACACCCAGACGCGAGACGGGAATCGAACCCGTGACCTCCGCAAGCGTACCGAAGTGCGTTATCCGTTACGCCACCGAAGTCGTCAATAACTATGTAATAATAACTATGCTCTGCATGTACTATTTCATAAACGCTATATTGGCCTAATTTATACATACTATATTATTAATCCAATGACTATTAACCTTTCTGGGAGTGGCAAATTATTTTATTTTAGCAAATAAGGAACGAAACCGCGCCTATATTTCAATCTACCGTCATCTTAGCGTTAAATTCCTTTTTTTTTTTTTTTTTTTTTTTTTTTTTTTTTTATACCGAGGAAAACTGTTACAGTTTCCACCAGCCTCCGGGGGAAGGCCGGTGGGGTATGTGGGATTACCTCCCGAGGGGGCTGCCTACTCCCCTCGGGCGGACCGGGGGCCAAGGCCGCCGGTCCTACCCACTAAAAACCCCGGTCACCACTCTTGGCCTTAGAGGGGGCTTCGCAGGATCGCCTTTTGGCATTACTCTGCTAGGCCCCCAGCCAGACGTCTCCAATGAGGGTACCCCGAGTGGCAGTTCCCGCTGCCGGCGGTCACACTAGACCTGCCGGTGACCAGACACAGAGTGTCCAGTCGGGGTAGGGCACCCTCCGACTCATTGCCTTCGCCGGGAGCTTCCCCCGGAACTCCCGGCTGGCCGCTCTTACAAGAGAGCGACCGGCAACCCCTTCTCAGGGTGGGATGAGGTGCGCATAGCGTCTCCTTCCCCGATTCGTCCTACGCCGACGAATCGGTGGAGCTGCCGCGTCCTCCTCCCTCGCACGCTCGATGGCCTCCTTCTGCCGCATGACACTTTCAGCGAAGGAGACCACCGCGTTCCAGTTCCTCTCGCTGCGGAGCATTTGACCTACGATTGCCCGCAGCGAGAGGTCACCTCCCACCACACCCTGCAAATTAAATCGCTGGGGCCCCCAAGCGGCGCACTCGGACACCGTATGTTCTACGGTGTCTACTGGCGCGCCGCATTCCCAACAGGCCGGGTTCGGCTCCCGCCCCGCAATCTGGTGCAGGTACTTGCCGAAACAGCCATGGCCGGTCAGCACCTGCACCAGTCTGTATGTCAGGGTCCCGCTTGATCGCGAGACCCATTCCGACAAGTAGGAGCGGACTGCCTCAACAGTAACCCGGCCCGGCTCGGGAGGCCCCAGGATCCTTAACCAAGACTGGGTCAAGGCCTCCTGGGCGAGATCCCTGACCCGTCGCGACTCTTCCGGGCACAGCCGGAGTCCCCTCTCCCTGGCGTCGCGGCGCAGGCGGTACGTCTCTGAGAGGACAACCGCCTGCAGCTCCCAGGGCGGGTCGGCTGCCAGGAGTGCAGCCGCCCGCCAGGACACTGTACGGTACGCCCGAATGGCTCTCACGTCTATGACCCTCTGAGACCTTCTCAAGAGGGCCCTGCTACGAGACGTGAGGTGGTCTGCCCAGACAGGCGCACCATACATTGCCATGCTCCGCACGACGCCAGTGTACAATCTTCTCACGGCTGTGCCCGGCCCCCCCACATTGGGCAGGAGTCTGCCCAGGGCGGCAGCGGCCGAGACCAGCCTCGGGCACAATTGGGCAAGATGTGGCCCGAAGCTCCACCTAGGGTCTAGTGTGAGCCCCAGGTATTTCATCTGGGGCTTCACTTCGACCGCTGCGCCCCGGAGCACGATGCGTGCTTCTCGGGGTGGTCTTCTCCTGCGTCGTCCATGCAAAAAGAGGGCCTCCGTCTTTTCTACGGAGACCCTCAGACCGCACGACTCAATTCGGTCCACCACCAGCGAGGTGCTGATGGTGGATCTCCGGACTGCATCTTCGTAAGACTCACCCCGAGTTGCGACGAGGGTGTCATCCGCATAACACAACACCCTCGTATCGGGCGGGACTGGGCATCGTAGGACCCAGTCATACCCAATATTCCACAGAAGTGGTCCCAGTACCGACCCCTGCGGAACGCCGCACGCAACGCGCCTCCTTCGGACCCGACCGTGGCCATCCTCCCAGACTATGAAACGGTCCCGGAGATATGCCTCCAACAGCCTCCGCAGATACAGAGGAACTCCATGGAACCGGAGCGCCTCCAGTATCGTCTCAAACGGGAGGCTGTTAAAGGCGTTCGCTATATCAAGCGATACCGCCAGGACCACTTCTCTCTGACTCTCCGCCTCTTGTGATATGCCCTTCAGAGCGGTTAGCGCATCCAACGTGGAGCGCCCCGCCCTGAATCCGTACTGGGCGGCGGAGAGTCCCGGCTCTGCCGTGTCCAGGTGCTGGACGAGACGGCTCGCAACTACCCTCTCAAAGGTCTTCGCCGTCTCGTCCAATAGGACGATCGGGCGGTAGCCGGAGGGATCATCTGGGGAACGGCCCTCTTTAGGAATCAGGCAAAGCCTGCCCTCCCTCCACTGGGCCGGGAACTGTCCGGTGCTGAAGCACTTATCGAACAGCTCCCGAAGCCAGCCGCCAAGGTGAGTGGCGGCTTGGAGGAGCACTCTGCCCGGAATCCCGTCGGGTCCAGGTGCCTTTTTGGTGCCCTGAAGGTGTCGCAGGGCATCTTCTATTTCTTCCTCTGTTGTGGGGGGAGGATCAACGCTCTCCACTCTAAGCAGAGGGACGGCCATAGACGGGGGAGTGAATGCTCCCGGGTTCGGGAAGAGCCCCTCAATTATGCGATTGAGGGCCTCCTCCGACAGGGTCGCCGTTACCGGGGCGCCCGCAGCACGCATCTTCTTGCGCGCTGACTTGTACGGACGCCCCCAAGGATCCCTGTCAAGGCCCTCGAGGAGCTCCTCGTAAGCCCGGGCCTTCGCTTGGCTAATTGCCCGCTGAAGGGCTTTCTTGGCAGCATTCTGCTCCCCCTTAATCCTCCGGAGTTCTTCCTCGTCCGGCTGCGGATTCCGGTGTCGGTACCGGTGGACGGCTCTGCGGGCGCGCTGCGCAGCGTTGCGCAGCTCCGCTATTTCGGCTGACCACCAGTACACCTGCCTCCGAGCCGGACGCCGCCGGACCCGTGGCATAGCCGCCTCGCAGACCCTTGTGAGGGCCGTGCGAAGGCGACCGGCCGCCTCCTCTGCTGTTTCCCCCGCGGGGGCTGGGTATGCGTTGTAAACCCAGCGCTCGGCGATCGCCTGGACCTCAGCCATCTCTTTGTCGAGACGGCCGAGTGCCCAGCGAGGGAAATTTTCAACTCTTTGCGGCTGCGGAGTGCTGCGGAGGGGGGAGACGCTAAATCTGATGTACAGATGGTCAGATAGCGTCTCTACCTCCTCCTCGACGTGCCAGTCCACCACCCTGCATGCGACCACAGGAGTGGCAAATGAGAGATCCACAATTGAACTGCCCTGTGGTCGCACGCAGGTGGGAACCGCCCCCCTGTTCAGGAGGACGAGGCCACTCCGCAGCGCCCACTCTTCTACGGCCCTACCTCTTGCATTGGTGGTAGGACCGCCCCAGGCTCGGGATTTGGCATTGAAGTCACCGAGGACCAAGGTCTTCCTCGGCGACATCCGGCCGACGGCGGCCCCGACGGAGTCGAGAAATGACTCGAACTCCACCAGGGGGCGGTTGGGGGAGAAGTACACGCCAATAATGGCGAAATCACCCCAACCTGCCGCCGCATATCCCGACCCATTCTCCAGGAGTTGGAGAGGGAGGCTTTCACCTGCCCGGGCGGTCACTGCCACCGTGCCGTCCCAGTCACCGATCCAATTGTCACGGACCGGGACGAGGTAGGGCTCTGCGATGACACCGACGTCACCACCCCACTCCGCGAGGGACTGCAGGAAGAGGTCCTGCGCCCCCGCGGAGTGGTTAGCGTTCCCCTGGAGGATGCGCACGCCCCCGATACTATCCATTGACAGGGGTATCCACAACCTCCATAACCGTCGGTTCTGACGTTCCCTGTCGTGGCAGGGAGCGCCAGATACCCTTAACGTTGGGGGGGCGGCATTCTTTACCCCCCATCACGTGAGTCGCCGTTTTTCCCGCATCGGCGCAGACGGCGCACCGCGGGGGCTCGTTGCATTTGTTGGACCCATGTCCCGGTTTCCCACACCGGAAACATAGGTCCGACCTATCCACTTGCGAGGGGCACATCGCTTTGGTGTGCCCCATCGAGAAACACTTATAGCACCGCCTGGGGAGCGGCTCGAGGAGCCTCACTTGGGCCGCCCCCCAGCCGATGCTAAACTCTCCGGTGCGTGTGAGCCGAAGGGCTCCCTCGATGGGGCACTGGGCAATAGATGAGCCCAAGCCCCCTGGTCCCTGCCTGATCTCCGAGACCTTGAGAGAATCAGCAGGGACCTGCGCCGCCTCCGCCAACGCCGACAGAAGTCGCTCCTTGGTGACGGAGACAGATAGCCCGTGTATGTAGAGGCCAGTTCTTTTGGCTGGCCTCGACACGAGCCCTCTGTCCCCCAGGACCACCTTTATCCGGGAAGCAAGGAGGTCCGCCTTTCCCTCCTTGCCCTCCCCCTCAATTTCATAGAGGATGCTGCCGTCGGCAGCCCGGCGACTCCTGAGCCCCCTTTGGAAACCCAGGTCCTTAATATCCACCTGGGTCTCCGCCATTAGGGCCAGTTGTGGGAGGGTAATTCCCCTTTCCGAGGCACCCGGTGGCAGTGATAGTTGGATAACTGCCACCTTAGGGGGATCCACCTTCACCCGCCTCTCTTTTCCCTTTTTTCCCCCCTGCTGGGTTTTGGGAGGAGAAGCAGCGGACGCCGGAGGCGCCGTGGCAGTACTGCTCTTCTTTTTGAGACCTTTTTTACGGGCAACCACCGTCCATGCCTCCTCGAAGGGCTGTAGGGGAGGCCGAGGCTCCATGGCCGACTGCCCCCTCCCGGGTGGCAGCTGGGGGAAATCCTTCGAATTCCACCCCGCATGATATATTGGAGGGTGGTAGGCGGGCCACGGCGTCGGCAGGTACGACGGACCCGCCCCCCCAAACATGGGGGGTGGTGGTGGCGGTATAGCGGGCCGGACAGGAGGTCGCACACCCGGTAGACCGGCCTCACACACTTCCACTGGTCTCCGGGCTCCCAACGTCCCGGGACGCATGGGCGCCGGAGCGTGGGTACCCTCTGGCCCAGTAGAGGGCCCGGGAGTCTGGGCTGCCTTCTTTTTCTTCTTCTTCTTCCTCTTCTTGCCCAGTCTCCCAGGCCCCGGGGTCTCACCAGTCCGGGGTTCCTGAGCCCGGGTTGCCAGGCGCCTCCCCCCAGTCACGCCCGCCAGGGAGTCCTGCGGTCCCCCAGTCGCCACCACCATAGCGCTCCCAGCAAGCGGCGTCGGAGGCCCAATCGCCCCCAACAACCTCTGGGACGCTGGGGCCCCATTTTCTCGCCTGGCGTCTGCGGCAAGGGGGGGCCTTCTCCTAACTGCCGGTAACAGGCGCTCCTCGAGGCCCTCAAAACGGGCCTCGATTAACCTCCCTACCGTCTCTAAAACCGACCTCTTTAGGTCGTCAATATCAAACCCGGCCGCCACAGATGTTGTTGCTGCGGCCGAGGAGACGGCAGGAGGAGGGGAAGAGTGCCTATTGGCCGTCGCCTCCGCGTACGCCCGCCTTTGCGCCTTGAGCTCGCCCTTCACAGCTGCGAGCTCGCGTCTGAGGCGATCGTTTTCAATGCAGAGACGACGATTTTCTCCGCTCTCCGATTTCTCCGCCAGGATCTCCACGATGTCCGTGATCCTGGCGGCCGATGCCTTCAACTGTTTAATGAAGGTCCCTTTCAGGTTGCCCGAACGGGCAGCAACGAGCTGGATTTGGGACACTTCATGGCCCGCAGCGGCCCTGAGCCGAACGAGGTCCATGGACTCCAGATTTTCTGGGGTCTCCTCGTTCGACTCAAATTCAATGTCATCTGTGGGCACATAAACGCACCCGGACTTATCATATATGCGCTCCAGCATCCGCTCCACCATTATTTCAACCGGTTCCCCAACGGTGAGGTCCGACTCACTGTCAGGGCCGGGAGCGGCGCTGGAACGCGGGGAAATCACTAATTTACCCCCTTTACCCCTACGCGCTCTGGAGGTACTTATCGTCTTTGTGTCGGTGTCTGAGACCACCGCTCTCGCAGCAGTCTTGGCTCCATCCTTGACTTTGAACCTTTTATCCCCCGTCTCGTTGCTAATCCTGATCTCCTCGGTTCCATCCTCGTGGGACATCCTTTTGGCGGAGATCGGAGGAAGATCAGCACACGAGACGGAGGAGTCCGACTCCCTGTCCACCTCTTTCCTCCTTGTCCTGAGAGACCTCCTTAGTGGTCTACTCTTTTCACTGCTGTCTCTCTCCCTATCTTCTTCATCCTCTCTAGTATTGCTTTCCTTATTACTAAAATTTGTTTTAACCTGATAATCCATGCTCATGGAAATATAATTTTCATCCCGTTGGCTCCCCACCCTCCATGGAGTCCGCAAGTGGGGACGACCCAGCGGAGCAGAGCTCTACGCAAGGGCCGCCAGGGCTACCAACGGGATATAGGGGTAGTCGGAGGCGGTGGGTGCGGTATCCGAAGCATGAGAGACGCAGATGGTTAGGCCACGAAACTCTTGCTCCATCACCATGACCTCCTACCTGACGACCTTCCCTAGCCAGGTGTGTTTGACACTACCACCCATGACCATTTCCCTGCAGCTGGCTAAGCTACAAGGCAGCCGTCTGGTCAGAAATCCGGGCCAAACGGGCGTGTTGCCGATGACAGGTTGCCCATCTACACCGGCTCAGCCTCGCAGGATCCCATCATCCCGACGTACGGCTCCGCTGCGTAGGCCGTAACGCAGGTGGCTGTGACACGCCACCCCAGACCCAACCACGAAGTCTAGGGCAATGCGTTACATCTTCGGTCGGAAGTGGTTGCAGTGAGAGAATGGCCGTGAGCGTCGAGCGCCAATCTAGGGCATAGAGCGGCCCCAAGCACCCCCAGCCACACCGACACACAACCGACCCGACCCAAGATGCGGGAGTTGGGGAAAGGATGTTGTAGTTACAGTACTACATTTGTAGTTAGTGACAGTAACAGGAAGGAAATTGACGGATAAAATTTAGCTATTTAATTTTATATGGATTTATTCACATATTTTGACGTGAATGTTTAATTTTCAGGATCAACACGCAGAAGTTCTTTGAAGATGGGGTACTAGATTCAAGCTAAGGTTTTCTCACTTATCTGGGGACGACATATTTGTAAAAAATAATTTTGAAACCCACGCCCGCGCCTAGTCTGTTTTGAGGATGTCTCTAATATTGTGTATAATAATATCCATCTATATAAATGGTTATAGGCAATGGTTAATGCAAAAATATTACGTATCTACTAAAATTCACTTCTGGACATAGGCCGCTCTCAAGGTGCGCCACTTAGCCCGATCTCTAGCTTTCTGCATTCACTCCCTGCCAGAGCTTCATATATACATAGACCTTTTTTTATAGAATTTTTAAAATAATTTCTTATCAAAGGTTGGAAACAAAATGTGGCATTTTAATTAAAGCAAACGAGAAAGGTTTCACCACTAAACCTTGTTAGAAAGAAGGAATTAAGTAGTGAAATCCCAGTGGAGCAAGGGTACAAGATGCCGGTCCGTGATTAGGGCAGCCTTCGACCGTCATTCCGTGATAAAGGCGGCATAATGACGAGGTGCGGTAAAATGGACCGCATGGAACGAACGCACTTATTTACCTGCTTTTCCTTTTAGGTATGTCACGGTACATTACACTTTCAATAAAACCATACTATACGAAACTAAGTGACCAAATGTAATTTGATTTGTATCGAAATTTCTTGCAATAAACGTGGATCATTATTTTGAATAAGTACTAAAAATTTGATCATAATTTTGACAGCTATTCTAAGATGACGATCACTGTTATAAAATAGTTATACTTGACGATATCGCTAGCTCAGGTGACCACTCAAATCGTCTATGGGCCTAATCTCCATGGAGAGTAATATATTTATATGATGCAAATAGTTTCTACTGATTTAGGTACATATAAGGGAAAACCAATTTTATAAAAAATCTATTGGATTAGATAGACAATTTGAAAAAGGTATCCATGAGTAAATAAAAGCTGAAAGTAATTTATGACAGTCGCAACTGAAATGTTTACTTCGGATATTGAGGTAGAGTACCTTAGTATTGTTTCAGTGCAATACTACGCAGCTATTTGCGTCATGTCTGAACATAGAATTGAAATAAAATGATAAAAAAACACTTTTTTTTTGAAAAAATCCAAACAGAACGGTAGCATGTATTTGCTGTCAATTATAAACAAAAAGGGTGGTTCTATAGACACGACTCTGGTAGGGTAACCCAATGATTTCATATCCTTGTATAGTAAACAGATAACATGATGTACAAATGTTCCACTTTACTCGTACATATGCACAAAATGACTTTAGTACAATACAAAATCTGTTTAAAAGAATACTCATTTGCTTGGCATATTCTCAACCGCATTTCATTTTCGCTTTCGGTACATTAAACAACAATGCCTTTATTCTTTCCGTCTTCACAAAATGCTGGTTCACTTACATTAATGTGGCTTTCATGGTTCCCCGCTGGTATAACATATGGCTTACCGAGATATTGTGGAATATATGAATTTTCCCTTCGCTTTAGACTTTTATAAAACACCTGGGTTTTATAAAAGTGGAACCCACATTAAAATCCTATGTAAGCTTTTAACCATTTTTATAATGTTTTAATGCTGTTTTACGTTTTATATATAAAGTTAAATATAAATGTCTAATGACGCCTCTACCGGTTCGGCTTGACATCGTAGAGGGTGATATGCGTGCTTATAAACTCACTACAAGTGATGCTGAAGACCGGGCGAAGTAGAAAAGTGGACACCGGGCACCGAAGTTGAAGTTTATTACTCCGTCCATTAGTTCATACGTAGACAGCAAATAAATGATGCTCTATTTGGCTTTTTATTTATTTTGTAATAGACTTTGCATATTGTGCATATACAAGTACGTGTCAACCTTCTTCCTGCCTTTATCCTGCATTATAAGGAGGTACAACATATTCTCTCCTTCCGTTCCCTTCTTTTAGCCGTCATCTCAATATACACACCCTTTTTCGTCATATCATCCGTTTTTAAGAATACTAACCTCTGCGGCCGGGGTCGGCCTGTCGTAAAAGGCGACAAAACAACCCACCCTAGCTACGTGGTAGGGCCTCAAAGCCCGTCTGGATGGCGACCACCTTTGGTCTTAAGTATGCCGCCATAATAACTTTGTGTTGTGTTCCGGCATTAGTGACCCAAGTTCCTGTACTTTTATGGGACAGTAGCGTGTTCGCGATGCCACTGGCATTACATACATCCATAGGCGACGGTAACTGCTAAATTCTAAGCGGGCCGTCAGCCTGTCTGCTGTCCTACAGCAATAAAAAAAAATATCATCTTTCACGCAATCCATCCATATTTTTGTAGTCTAACTGTAGAGTTAGATCGGAGTAGTCCTGTATCCACCTACTCTAGTACATGGCGGTGTCCTAAAACATTATATAATTACAGTATTACATGACGTTCTGCACTGCTGGGCGAGCCTCCTCTGTAGATATTGGACCGCCACCCTTGTCCAAGGTGAACTGTCAAATGCTTAAAAGATAACAAATATAATATTTGTATAACTTAGTACATGAGTCAGCCATAAAACACTAACAATGTTGTAACATAATATAACAATCGACCAGAGCTTTGCCGATACAAGGATATTTCATTCGCATATGTATAATAAATAACACTTGAATAATTTGTATGAGAATAACAATACACATTTGAACTTGGTTATTGAATAACTTAGTTATTACGTCTTCTGATTTGCACGGAGGAAAGTATTTATGTTATGTGTTACATTAGAATATTTTTATAATTTCATACATTTAGATTTTTGTTTTTTACTTGCATGGGTGAATACAGCAGGCAAAGGCATTAAAGAAAGGTCTCCACTTGATTTTTTTGTATAATAACGTGCAAAGTTAATTTATAGTATTCAAAAACATCTCTAAGATTTTTAACATTTCAGTATACAAAATATAATTTTTTTCTGATATATTAAAAATTTCAATCATTAAAATTTAAATATATTAGGTAGAAAATCACTTAATTTTCTGTTCTACAAACCTATTATAATCGTATTTTTGAGTAATTAATTTTGTATTATTTTTGAAACTTAGAAATACAATGTTTAGAATGCCTAAATCAACATTTTCGATATCACTGCTCTTTTTATCGAGGCCAAAAAAATTTGAAGCAGCAAATATCTGTAACGTGTATACGTTGCAAACACTCATCCAAAGAAGACCATGTGAGCATGTCACCAAAAGTTCCTTTTGAACGTCGTAAGTGATCGAAAGAAACACGTGAATAACATATGTGTTTAAATCCTTTATAATTAGTATTAGATAAAGTTTAGAAGTTTAAGAAGTACTTTGTACTTGAAATAAAGTCTTCAGTATTATTCTAAAACTAAATGCTTAGAGTTAAATCACTGAGCAATTCAACCATTTTCCATTTAAACTTATTAAGCCTTAAAGCATTGAGGCCATTCAAGTACTTGTTGCTTTAGATTTTCTCGTTCTGTTTTGAATAATATACCCTTAAACTATTTTGTGTATGTATTGGAGTTCAGGGAAATTCAGACACCTTTTATATAAGTTTTCAAAGAAAAGTAAGAGTTTAAAGATATTTGTATTTATTAATTTATACTTTTAATTTCATCGATAAGAAGCTTGGACAATCAGACCATGTATCCAGCATGTTAGACACCACGAGATTTGAAACTTAATTTTCTATTCTAATTTGGTTCATGTAGGCTTAGCTTACTATAGAATCATAATAGTTTACATGACATTCTTCTATTCACGTATATACAGGGCTGACTTTGACAAAACCGTCCAAATTTTTTTACGCACTAAACATCATTTAAGGAACCCATTTTTGTAAAAAAAATTGTATGTAAAATTTTCACCATAAAATATTTCATTCCAAGGAAAATATGGTCACTAAGTCAATCGTACAAAATAGTACCTGTTATTACCTGTCTCTGTCACTCCCGAGTAAATTATATTAGTATTGCGTAGTATTCGCTCACACAGATGCAATGACCGCCGTCCTCGGCCTCGTACTAGGTCATTGTACCAGTTTTTTGCGGTACCGATGGAGAGGTCATTGACACTTGCGCGCCGTATTATGTAAATTGCGAGTTCGTTCTTTGCATAACTTTGTGATGCTGATTACTCAACATTTTTGTACTATGTGATACTAAACTAAAATACATGTTTCTCATAACTTTTAATAAAGATTATTCTGTGTGAATTTGGACGGTTTTGTCAAATTTCATACAAATACAAATTCTGCTTATTTTAAGCAGCGGAATATATGTAGGTAATTAACAATATTACAGTGTTACAATGCCGTGGTAATATTATTTATTAGTTTTGGGTAGCGAATTCTGAAATTATCTTGAAATCATTTAATGTACTGCTAATTATTTGATAATAATATATTATTAGGTAATTCATATTTTCAAATATAGGTTTCCATTACCCACATGGTGTAATAATATTCTAATATTCGATTAAACTATTTGGAATATTTTCATGTAAACTCAAAACGTTATTTTCGTGTCAATTTTACAGTAATACAAATAAATGATTGTTAATAAGGAATTCTGCTAATATTTATGGTAATAAATATAAACATTTTAGATAAAAAAATCATGATGGCGTAGTGACGTTTCAGTCGTGCATCGTTTACATAATTATATAAAGCAACGCTATGTCCCTGATCCCTAAAAGGGTGGACTAAATAACGCGTTGTCCGGTACAGCGTGAAAAGGGCCTCACTGCTTCGACATTAACTAAGTCCCTTAGTAGCTCTAAAATAACAACGACAATGTTTGTTTACTCTCCGTCTTTAAATAATCAACCAAAATCCATAGGTGAATAGAGACTTAATAGAGGTTATATTATGGCATAATTACAAAACTAAACCTCTAAATTGAGAAAGATATTGAAATTACTGAAAAGATAACGTACATATACTCGTACATATAACATAGTATATATATGATTGTTGGAAAAGTTAACGTGCAGAGAGCAGCACTTGTCAATGAAAGCCGATAAAAGTTAGAGTGGTGCATCTTTTGACAAGTATTCTTAAAGTTTACACTTGCATTTACTGTTTGGGTTTGTTGTGTTTACTCGTATAAGAGAGTTTTTTAAAAACAGACGAAATGAGATATCATTGAATTTCTGTCATTAAACTATTGGTTTTAAAGATATTAGGAGCACACAAATCTAAAGTTAGACGGTTAGTTAGCCAATGATGGCCATGTCACATATACAGCTGTATGATTTGGTCATCATTATCTATCATAAATTTTAGGACATCTAATTATAAATGGGACATGCTTGGGCGACATTATGGAAACGGGAAGAACAAAAACTACTAATAGTTCAAGTGAATTTTAGAAGCATTACTATTAAGCATTACTTGAATACCAAATTTACGGCACGTAATGCGACAGAAATAATGTATTAATACATTAGATGGCAGCAGAAAGTGGAAACTTAAAATGGGAAGCATTATTATTCGCCACACTTTCTTGATATCAAGCCAAGCTGCTGAGCAAGACGTAATTGCATAAATTAACGCGAACACACGATCAAAGGCATCCAAATGGGGTACCGAGTGCCGAGTACCGAGTGCCTACCACTTGCCTTATTGAAGCGTTCCATTACAATATAACGGCTACTGAGTAATTACTTTAATATCAGACAATTTAAACGCGCAGCGCAAATGATATTGTTTTGATGTATTTTCCACTTATACTTTTTCTTCTTGCAATTTTCACCTCTATTACACCGGATGACATGATTTTCCTTGTTTAAGATATGATTATTTTTTCTACTAATTTTGTAGTAATGACTACGAAAATAGACCTAATTGTATCCTATCATGTCACGTTTTTAGAAAAATTAATACATTGTCCATTTTATTTTTTAATAAAAATAAATTAAGTTATTAAATTCTGGCGCGCTTTTTTTGAATTGTAAGTGCGACCTCTCGTTAGAAAATTTATTATTTGCAACAACGACATACTTATTCGCAACGCGTTACATTAGAAAAAGGCGTTACAGTAACTTTGTTTACAAATTTTTTACTGAAATTAGTGTGCTTATTTTAAAAATATGTTTTCGTTTTACTTTTGGGATTTTTTGAATTTTATCAATGATTAGTGGTTGAAATTCTTTTGAAAAACAGGATATATTTAAGAAAATTTCAGAATAGTGTGGATACATTTTTTCAAAATTTTTGGGAACTTACAAAAACAATGGAATTCTAGAAGGTAAACTATCTGGAACTAAAAAATTTTTACAGAAAATTTTTATTGATCCAACAAAAAAATTATTTCCTCCACTTCACATTAAACTTGGTAAGATGAAACAGTTTGTTAAAGCATTAGATAAAGAAAATTATAGTTTTCAATACCTGTGTCAAAAATTCCCAAAATTATCTGATGCGAGAGAAAGGGTATTCAATGGACCACAAATTAGATCTTTCATGACTGATGAAAAATATGATGCAATAATGAATACTACGTGAATAATTTTTTTAGAAAATTGGGATGTAATATGAGTATAAAGCTCTATTTTTCGGATTCACGTGTGGTAATTTGATGATTTAAGTGGAAAACAGGGAGAATGGTTCTACCAAAACATCAGAACTATGAAAACAAGGTACGAAGGTCAATGAAGTGTAAATATGATGACTCATTACTGCTGGTCACTAATGTGATATTACTGATGATATTTATAAAAAAATCAGTCCTAGGTGTAATTTTATAGCAAAACGTAAAATATGTCACTCAAAATAGTCTTTTATTATACATATTTTCTTTATAAATATTTAAATATATGTACTTGTAACTCTACATTTGATTTTTTTAATTCCATAATAGACGTTTTTTGCCCTTTTGTAGAAAATCTCGTATGATATGATAGAATAAATATGTATGTATAGCTGTATTTTAAACACTCCAAAATTAGTGATATTTGATATTGAATAAAAACAACGTTCCAAAATTTTTCATTTGTTGTTTTGTTGTGTTATATTCAAAACTTTGACTTCGGAGCAGGAGGTACGATTCTAATTTTTTAAATGCAAATAACAGCACTTTTGTACATTAGTGCTCTTTCATATTTTTTTTTCTTGTTGAAGAATTATAGTGACCCAAACCTCCGTTGCAAAAAAACTGACTGAATGTTCTCCTTTTGATGCATCTAAACTAGCAAGTAAATAGTTCGCCTTATTCTTGAAATTAAACTGACATTAACAAGATTTCTTTTGTACTTATATTAATATTTCTTAACTATGAAGCTATTTGAGGAAATGTTATTATTTTAATTGGACTCCAGTTGGCCGATGTGTTGGGAATATATTCCAACATTATGGTTATTCTCATTGTCGTCATCATAATTATATTACCGTTAAATCCCGGTTTCAACACAAACTTGCGCTCACATGCCCGGAGTTTATTACTTCGCAACTTTTCTTCTCTACTTTGCATGATCTTTGGCATCTCTAATGTTGAGTCCATTTGCCATAAGCTAGACAGAATACCAGAAGTTTTCTGTCAGGATCATACAGTACACTACAATCTCTGTGAAATCAAAATTAAGTTATTGTTTTCAGTTTTAATGTAATATCCTTTAGTCTGCAGCCTATATCATCCATTTATGTGAAAAGGTATAAAATCTAATTGAAAATTATCTGTCTTAATAACATAAATGGTCATAATTTATGTAGTATATCTTTAGTTTTAATTTTCGTGAACACTGATAACGTAGAAAAGTAGATATTTTATCAAAAAATAAGTCTCTTTGAACAAATAACTTGATAAAGTTGTTTTCATTCCACCACAAAAATATTTTCTTCAAAAGCGGAAATTTCTTGGCAACAGTCCGGTATCTTAGCTCATTCAGATAACTTAATACCACAGACATAAATGCGTAACAAAAACTTTCATATTTAATAATGCTAATAAGTATCTAATGACAGTATTTAATACTCGTATTTACGTGGTGTTGATATGGTGTTTTTATTGTTTAATTGTACGAAATTTAGGTAGTGTCCTTTTACCTTATAAAAAACTGTGTTAGAGTAGCATGCGTAGTAAATACAATTATTTTAACGAATATCGAAAAGTTTTTATTTTATTACGGAAAAACATCTGGAGTATATGATTATAAAGAGACAAGTGAGACGTGAACAAGACACGTGTAGTATTTTTATTGGGATTTTTTTTAATACCAAGCATTCGCTCGAAAATAACTTGTTCTGAAATAAAAATATTCACCTCAAACAGATTTAATGAAGGTCAAAAATTATTTAATAATTTACTCAACATGTTCTTTTACAGATAAGATCTCAAATAAATCTCTAGAAGTATCGTCGGAGTTAACGAGGAACATGTCTTCTCAACATTTAATATTAATTAATATATTTTTAGTTATTAATTAATATTGTATTGGTAGCTTAATTTAGTTCGTACTGAATTTTACCTAATTACATTTTGTTTCCACTTTTCAATGTTTTGTTTTCAGGCCGGAAGGTTGCTTTCGTACCTTTCGAAGAATTTTTTCTTACCAAAATAGGGGCAAAACGTCTTTGCATGAAAACCATCAAAAGTAATCATTTGCTTGTTCTTTTTAGCATGTCTTAAGGAAGTGATGATATACCCCTATTCTAATTTCTATCTACAAGTTGTTTCAAATGTATTTTATATTTGTTTATCTGACTGCGCAAACCATCGAATCTGAGGGGCATAGGGGTGTGCCGGAGCTCTTGGGAATTCAGTTGCGGTTTTCGGAGACAAATCTCGCGCTATGTGTGCGATAGTTATACAAAAACGGTTATTTATCAACTGTAGCGCGTAGAGATTCCCCAGTATTTTTTTTTTTTATTATTGTAGGACAGCAGAAAAGGTGACAAAACAACCCACGCCAGCTACGTGGTAGGGCCTCAAGCCCGTCTGGATGGTGAACACATTTGGTCTTAAATATGCCGCCATAATAACCTTGTGTTATGTTCCGGTATTAGTGACCCAAGTTCCTGTACCCTAATAGGACATCAGCATGTTTGCGATGCTACTGGCGTTGCAAACACCCATAGGCGATGGTAACTCCTAATTTTAAGCAGGCCGTCAGACTGTCTGCTGTACTACTGTAGCAATAAAAAAGAAATGAACAAAAAAAGAGAAAATCATGAAAATGAAAAAAAGAGATACACAATTACAAATTATTCTATAAATGACGAAAGTGGGAAAAGTCAACAAAACTAAGGTACAACTGAACCTACCTACATGTACCTACCTGTAGTTAGTAGTACCTGTAGTTACACATGCTCATTACTAGCACGAAAGCATGCCACTAGTGACCAGTTGCTATTTAGTAGCGTGTGTGTCGAAACATTGCTAATAATGAGCATGCTTATTTCGAGTTTGCTCAAAAATTGACAGCCGTGCGATTTTCGGGCATGATGAAATAACGTTAAAATTTGTAATTTTGTATCGGAACAATGAATGCCTATGGAATCCGCGATCACCACAAAGTTTTTGGACACATTGTATTGGAACCAAAATGATAATTTTATTCAGTTCTCTGGAGAGGGCCACTCGGTTTTCCATTTTTCACTACCTGCACTGGAACACTGGCAGAAAACTTACTAAATTGTCGATACCGAAGCTTCTAGTCCGTGCTTAAACAGCATGTGTGTTCAATTGTTGGCTTTGAGCATGCTTATTTAAAAGTATGTTTAAAAGTGTGTTAGTTTAAAGAGCACGCTCGTTTTAAGCATGTTAATAAGCATGCCATTTTAAGAGCATGTGTAACTTTAGCTTAAAGTCACCCGCAATGATATGTTAATATCTAATTATCATGTGACTGGTAGAATAATAGTAATATAAATTAGCTACACTATAAAGCACTGGTATCAAGTGCTAAATCGGCCTATCCTCGTTGATACTCAAGCAGAAATGTCTTTAATTTAAATTTTAAATTATTCAACGACTTTAAGTACCGTATAAGTGGCGGTATATTGTTCTAACATTTAGTTGTCGAGTATCGGAAACTGCCCCTAAATGCAGTTGTATGCTTTTGTATTGTTGCGATCTGTATGGAACATTGATGAGGACTAATAAATAGATCTTTTGGAGCCGGTCCATGTAAACTTTTATAAATATGTGGGAGATTTATACTTAAATACGCCAAACAGCAGACAAGCAAGTGAAACATAGATACATAAGAGTTTCATTTGAACCATTGAGCTCCGGGTATTATAAATCTAAAGTTTATAACAATAAGCCAACTTCTCTAGTGCTTGAACTTGAAATATAAAATATTCGCTACGAAATCGCGGTGGCAACCTGCCCAGCTGTAATGAGATATTTTATCGCTTGACTAAATAAATGCCGTGAACGCGAAGTTTAGACGATTTTATTTTTTAGAAATAAATTACCATATACTGGTAATTAATAAACTTTGTTAATAGACATTTTATATTTTTATCCATACAGGAACGGAGAAAGAATACTGACCTCTGCGGCCGGGGTTGGCATTTCGTTAAAAGCGACAAAACAACCCACCCTAACTACGTGGTAGGGCCTCAAGCCCGACGTCTTGCGCGTTGTCGATGGCCACCACCTTTGATCTTAAGTATACCGCCATAATAACTTTGTGTTATGTTTCGGCATTAGTGAGCCAAGTCCCTGTAATATTATGGGACAGTAGCGTGTTCGCAATGCCAGTGGCGTTGCATATTAGCAAACAGATGACGTGGATTCATATCTTCATCATAGCAGTTAATACTAAGTTCTTAGACAGTAAGAATTTTCTACATTCAACGATTCTATTTACAATACTTACTCGATTACATTCTCACTTCATCTCGAGTAAAAAGACCAAAAGAGACAAATCTCCCTACGCCTCAGGGGAAATTTGTCGAGGGTGAACAAAAATATTCTGATACCTTCAAAACGAAATATCTTTGTACAAGATCTTTGGTCGTAAACACTTTTTTCCACAGTTAATTTTCCTATTTATACAAATAATTTAATTTAGTTGAAATTATTGGTAGTAATTTGTATATAATATTATATTATACAATTTACAAAGGCAGCACTTTATACTACAATATCCGGATGACCGAGCTTTGATGACCGGTATTTTTATTTTTTTTATAAATTGTGTTTTTTGGAAATTAACAATTGATTTTCTTAGTCTAACCTCAAAGCAAACACTCATTAAAATAGCTTTAGTGTTGTTGTGTCGTTAAAGCAATTGAAAAAAAAATAGTATTACTATTCGCCGATAGATGTCAGAAAGAGTCATTTTTCAGTTTAAATTGGGACTACTCAAACGCCATCTTTTGACATTTTCTAGAAATGATTCCTAGCTAGATCGATTTATCGCCCCCGAAACCCCCGTATACTAAATTTCATGAAAATTGTTGGAGCCGATTCTAAGATTCCAATTATATATATATATATATATATATATATATATATATATATATATATATATATATATATATATATATATATATATATATATATATATATATATATATATATATATATATATAAATATATATATGTATATGTATATGTATATATATATATATATATATATATATATATATATATATATATATATATATATATATATATATATATTTATACAAGAATTGCTCGTTTACTCGTTTAAAGATATGTTATTCGTAGGGACGCACTATCGATTTGCTTTATCTGTGACGGTAATTGTGTTGGGTTGAAGTAAATAAATAAATGATTTAGTTTTTGACTACATAAAGTTTGATTAGTAATTATTTCTAGAAATACTGGCATCAAATTTTCAAGTAATTATTCTAAAAATATTATTTCATAATTCTTTATTTGTTTGCGTAGTAAATTCACAGACAGCCTCGTGGTAAAAACGAAGCTAGATAGTGTAATAATTTTTCTCTTTTAGCATTTTTTTAAGCTAAAATCGTCAAGACTTTTTTAATTCTTGCTTTAATCCTGTAAGTGGGCTAACGAGTCTCTAAGGTTTACTTGGCCCCGGAATTTTAGGTCAGGCCCAATAATTTGTCTAACTTATACATGTAACTTACACCCAAATATAAAAATATCACAAAAAGGGATTGCGAAATTGGGTAACTACGTGTTAGCATTTGAGAATAAAGCAAAATCGTAACTAAAAATACTCGTAAATAGAGTCGCAAGTTACTAGGTATATTTTAGACGGCAGCATGTACCTATGTATTTTAATGTTGCTTTTTATGTTTAGCGAGCAACATTCACCTCCGTGAAAGCATATTTGTCCACTCGGCGCCAGCAGTAGAGGTCTAATGAAAATATTTCATTATACTGTTTGCGGAGCTGTTTCTCCGTCAAGGTAATTTTCTTTGTTCCACTCGTACTTTTGTTGGCACGTACGTAACTCTGTTGATTCGCTATGTTTGCTAAATAAGGAAACGTTGACGAGTTACTTTCACTTGAGACTTAACACATTTGGTTTTATTAAAACGCATAATTATTTTATCAGTTTATATGCTGTATGCCTTATAAATCTGTTGTGTAAAAGTCCAAAGACTTTTAATTTCACTTTATAAGTAATGACTTTTATTATCCTAGAGAAACCGAATGATCAGTACCACGCCAGACTTCGAGGGGAAGCCGACGTGGTTATGTCAACCTCACCGTTCGCGACCGTATTGTGTTGCTGACCGAGATGTGATAGCCAGCGGCGTCCGCGACGGCACGCCGACTAAAACCCTGGTCGCCACTCTTAGCCTTATGTATATGGGGGTCACAGTATCGACTTTTTTATTGCTGAGGAACAGCAGACAGATGGGCTGCCCACTTAATAGTAAGCAGGTCCCCTACGGATGATTGCGACACTAGTGTTCATGGACACGCTGCTGTCCTATAGGGATCACTAGGAATTTGGATCACTAATGCCGGAACACAACACAAGGTTATTATAGCGGCATACTTATATTCCAAAGGTGATCGCCATCCAGGTAATCTTGGGGCTCTACCACGTAGCTAGGGTTGTTTTTTCGCCTTTTACGACTGGCCGCAGGTGTTAGTATTCGTAGAATAACGGTTTTCGGTCATTCCTGCGACATAATTTTAATGATTTAGTTTCGTATTTCAACTATGGGCTCTAAATACTTCTAACAGGCTCTAAAGCTTTTGAGCTTGCTCGAATGTGTTAATTGGAGTTCTTTTATGCTAAATTACCAATGTAAGAATATACCGACAACCTAAATTTTAAAAAAAACACATTTAAGAATGATATAATTTATGTCCGTGCAGGGGCGGAGAAAGAATACTTACCTCTGCGGCCGGGGTAGACTTGTCGTAAAAGGCAATAAACAACCCACTCTAGCTACATGGTAGGGCCTCAAGCCCGTCTGGATAGCGACCACCTTTGATCTTAAGTATACCGCTTTAATAACCTTGTGTTGTGTTCCGGCATTATTGACCCAAGTTCCTGTACCCTTAAAGTACAGCAGCGTGTTCGCGATGCCGGTGGCGTTGCAAACACCCATAGGCGATGGTAACTGCTAAATTCTAAGCGGGCCGTCAGCCTGTCTGTTGTACTACAGCATTAAAAAAATTGTATGTTTTAATTTAAATTTGATTCTAAAGATTCTACATTGAATTAAAAATAAGACAATATATGTTTTATTTCTAATTATTTAATTGACAAACGTTGTATAATAAACATTATTCCAAATGTATTTAATGCATATTCATTAAGACGACATAAAACAGTTCCATTTCCCTTTTCCCCATCCCTTTTCAGGTAAAAGCTTTTACCAATATACTTTATATGTTATTGCCGGCATGTAAATGTTTAGCTATCGTTCACATTTCGACTCGACACAAGTAAAACGGTCCTTAAGCGAGTACACAAAATATTATGGGCCAAAGGTATAAAATATTAAAAAAGTTTAATGATTTTTCGAGACCACGTCACTGGGAATGTTTTATTTCTTATGTTTATGAAAAATTACGAAATATTTATATAGGGATACATTAATGTATAATAAATAATATTACTTTCGTTTTATAAATATATTTGTATAAAGTAGGAGTTAGTGGTTATGGTGAATTTTATTATTTAACAAAAACAATTCCACCTAGTTCCGAAGTAAATAACAAAGCATTTTTTTTTCACAAATAACTACATAATATCCATAAACACACAGACTCGGACAGGAATTGAACTATTGATAGGTATTATAACATTAATTTGTGTTCCATTACTATACAATTCTAGTGCATTATTTTAATCCACACATGACTATACTGCTAACTCATTTGCTACGAAAGTGGTTTGGTATGACCGGGGCTGTGGCTTCAACTCCTACGCAAATTGTATATAAGTGATTGATTCAAATGAAACTCATTATTTATTCCAATACATCTATTTAATTGACAAGTCTCATAAATACAGTTACAAAAAGCCATCGCTTTAGTAACTTGTACATCATGCTGTAGAAGTCCGATTGAGTCACGCTAAGTAGCGTTAGAAAGATGATGTTTTGTACTACAAAAGTTTCATTGACAGTTTTGTGATTGTTTAATTCAGTTTTCTTGAGCGCGCGATAAAAATGGCCACAAACAAAGAGAGAAAATACGCTATATTTTATCGTTTATCTTTGTTATAGGCGAAAACGCAAGCCAGGCTGAAAATGTGAATATCATATGAAAATAATTTGCTCTAGTCGTGTATGTTATAGCTCAGTGGTATTAAACCCGAAAATTAATCTAAACGGTGCATGCCACCGTTTAGGCAGTGGGATCCGTGGAGAGGCGGAGAAAGAATACTAACCTCTGCGGCCGGGGTCGGCCTGTCGTAAAAGGCAACAAAACAACCCACCCTAGCTACGTGGTAGGGCCCCAAGCCCGTCTGGATGGCGACCACCTTTGGTCTTAAGTATGCTACCATAATAAGCTTGTGTTGTGTTCCGGCATTAGTGACCCAAGTTCCTGTACCTTTATGCGACAGCAGCGTGTTCGCGATGTCACTGGCGTTGCAAACACCCATAGGCTACGGTAACTGCTAAATTCTAAGCGGGCCGTCAGCCTGTCTGCTGTCCTACAGCAATAAAAATGGCGGTTTTTTCCACGTAATTTGCATATTATAGCATAATTGTCATGTAGCGGACGGTGAAGGACAACACCATGATGGATGGAACCTGCATACCAAGTTCACTGGATATGTGTAACCCGTTCACCTTAGACAAGTGTGACGGGTTTAGTGTCCCTTCTACTAGGGGTAGATCCCAGCCCAAGTGTCCGTCAATTGTATGGTTGTAAAATGGTCCTGCGATACATATTTTTACGTTTTGAAGAGTCTGACGAATACTTTTTGTTTGGGTATTACAATAACTATAGATTGGGTTAACGTATACATATTTAAATGAATGTACAAACACAAAACAAGCCGCTACACGATGTAGGTTGACACCTAAATAGGGTGGCACAACAGATACAAGCAATCCAATCCCATTGGCGAACGAGGGTAAACACATGACTTGCTCCGTTTTTATTGCAAATCGGACGTTTGCTCGACACTGTTAAGAATAATGAGAATGAAGGAAAATGAATAGACAAACATTTCGAATTGATTTATTTTTTCTGATTAGGGCATAAGAATAAAAGCTCTTAAAATAAAATAATCTCATGTCATTGTATTTTGATAAGACAATGCGGCTGTGATCGGCAAAAAGTTTGCTTTTAACCAATAGTAGAGGATCGCCTATAAACGTTTGCAACACCTGAGACATTACCAACGCGCTGCCGACCTCGATGAGGGACTGAAACCTGATTCGCTAATGCTGGAACTCAACACAAATTCGTTGTAACGTATTTTAAAACCAGGGGTGTTTGCAGTCGTGTGTGAAGCCCTACCACCTAGGTAGGGTTGTTTTGTTGCCGTTTAGGACAGGCCACTCCCGGCCGCAGGGGTCAGTATTCTTACTCCGCCCCTGCAAGGAGGAAGAACACTGACCCTAATAAATTAAAATATATTATTATTTATTTATTTAATTATGTTATTAGTTGATGTGGCTTTATTTCTCCGTGCTAGGGCAGAGTAAAAACTAATCTATAAATCTGCAGCCATGGTTGGTCTTTCATAAAGGGCAACTAATCAAATCTAGCATCAAACAATCTAGCAAATTGTTTCCTTCCAAGCCCGTATGGATGGCAACCACCTCTGTTCGTACTGCTAACTAACGGTGTGTGTCCGACATAAGGGGCCTGAGCCAGTTCCCCTACGCGGACGTCAGTGTGTTAGCGACGGTAACTGCTTGATATTAAGTGGGCTGTCAGCCTGTCCCATAGCAATAAAAATAAATATTTTTCATCAACGCTTATTAACATTGTTCGAATTCGTGGAGTGCAAAAGACAACTAAAAAGGAAACCACAGACTGAAAAGCACAAGCGTATATAGAGTCTCATAAATACAGTTACAAAAATTACGCTATATACTACGAATTCTGAACTCATTATATTTTCAAGAAAACATGACCAAAACTAAATTAATACCTATTTATAACTAATTAATAAAAGTGGGATGTGAGTTTATCTACATTTTTAGTTTCAATTACTTTCTCCTGGAGGCGATTTAATTAATTAAAGAAGTGTTATATATTTATTATATAGAATACTTATTACATTACCATTCTATATTTTAATAAAACAATAAATTCAACGCAGTAATTGCATTCATCTCAAACATATATGTAATCTATGTATATGCTTTTAAACTTGTACCACGCTTCTACCAACCGCATTTGTAGTTCAGCCATTGTTCTTCCAATTAATCCTATTTAAATTTTTTTACTATACTTGCTCCATCCTATTTAAATATTCTAATCGTGACGCCGTGACTATCTTTGGTCACGGCTTCACGGGAACTTAAATAGAATAGAAATAATGTAATTGGAACTCCATTATAGTGTTGACGATGTCAGCTATAGACTCTATCTCTTCAAACTAATATCAAGTTTAGGTACTACTTAAGCTGTATTAAATAAAATATGGAATTAATTTATTTATAGCACGTGTGTGACGCCATTAGATCAAAGTCTCTTATTATATGAAATATGATTCAATGTATAGGACTTACTTCTCGAATTATAGTGTTATTTTAATTATAATTTAAGATTTTTTTTTATAAAAACGATTTCTAGAATATTATTTCTTTAAAGTATTATTATGATAGATTGATCTTAGATTAGTTACTTTAAAAAAACCCTTACCAAAATAATACATACATTAATTGTCTAGGTGTAATTACTATACAACCGTCGGGATAAACCGTTCAACAAAATGCGAGATTAAAAGCCTTCCATTCAAAGAGTACGTGAACAAAATGTCTCTGTCTTTTAAGAGATATTGGTCAAAATTAAATCTCACTAACACAGACCCCTTCGTAAGTTGAACGAGAGTTACATAAAAATCATAAACTCAATGTTTTTCCTTTTAAGCCATTCAAGTCACGTCCTCCGCGAGATCACGTTTGTCTTTGTTTTTTTCTTACATTACCTAATCTGTGATTTTTTGTTCACCGGCAACACATGGGCTTGATAAATTGTCAGCTCTCCAGGGGCTGTGGAAAAATGTCTATGAAAAATTGATGTGTAGGTTTCAGCAGGTTTTTTGTGTTACTATAGAATAATGGAATAGGAAATGTGTATAACAATTTAACTCTACATGTTCTCGTAGATAGATTTGACTTATACTTACAGCTGTAAAATGGTAAAAAAGAAAACTTGATTTATTAAATTATAATATTTACCGTTATAAGTATTGTAAATACATACATGTGTATTTTTAGTTTTATATGTATTTTTTTACAAATTTAATGTTTAATCACAAACCCTTTTTACAGATTAGCTCGAGGACTGATAATGAATTCTATTAAATGGTAGAGCGTTACTGACACGCGTTATTTTTTTTTTTGTAGCTTTCTATGCTCGATTCCGTCTTCTTTCGCTTTTATTCGCTTGCACACTGCAGTCTAATTTGATGTTGCGTGTAACTATTCGACTATGCGACTTCAAATTCTTATTAAAGTTTCGATTTTATCTTGTTAACACAAAGTATTATTTTGGTGATTAATAGAGAGGATTATCTTTTTCCATATTGTTTTATTTCTGAGTTATGAGTATTAAGTTTCAAGAGGTTTAGGGATGGAATGAAACTATCCGTACTCTTTTTATCTTTAAATTGACGTGTTATTGTTAAATCGTTATAGCCGCGTTGCGTGTGGGAGTGACGGACACATCAGTGTGCTAAAAAGGAAAGTAAAGGATAAACGTGACTTTCATGGCAGGGGCCGCTTGAACTGTGGTGCAGCTCGGATGGACGGTGGATCCAACCACTCTCCCGCGCATCCCGTCTCCTGTGCAGCCGGTGGCAGTAATACCGCCCTACTTTCTAATTGTCTTATCATCATCGAAGTGATCACTTTCGGTAATCTTCCAAGCGTACATTTTGGAACCTATATATAATCCACTGTTAATTAATATGATATGCCCAGGATTTCAGAATCCTTTAAAGCTGATACGTTTGAGTATATGTATTTATGAATGTCGTGTTTCTGTAGGAATATCAATAAGTGAGATTTTTAATAATATAAAACTTCCAATAAGGACAAAGTATTCATTCTTCCTGGCTAGTACTCATCTGGCGTTACAGTTGCTACAGAAAAACCGGTGACACTGGAAGTTGGTAGATCGTTCGGCGGTAATATGTACTGAACACAGGTACATCTTTCTTTCTTCGTGTTCAGAGACGCATGGATATTGCCACTACTCGACGTCCGTACGGCAAACGTTTTAAAGAGAACAGCATTTTGCTCTACAAGAGGTACAAAAAAAATGGATTAGACGACTTCATTCAGTTTTTAGAGAACATAATAAGGAGAAACCGAACAATACCTTACCCTTGCTACGTGCGAGCTGGCAACGGAAATAATCCTTTAGTTACCGCTTGACTCACTAAGAAAGTTCTAGAGTAGTCCAAATCTTATTTCCAATCTGGCACAGAAACAATCTAATTATCTATCTGTCAATAATCATTTTACATCACGTAAAATTCTTAGCGGTTGGCTTGAATACTCATCAAGTATTTACAAGTGTTCCATCTTAAAGGCAAAGGATATTACTGTTTGTACAGGTCTGCGTGGACGAGGAAACGCAAATAACGTTGTTTACTAAAGGTGCTGACGAGTTTGTAGGGTGATCTTGCCAAGAGCCTCCCCTTCGACCTTTTATAAAGAGACTGCCGTTTACGTTGAAATAATTACTTCGCGGACACCTTTATTTTGTAGGTTCGATTTAGTTGAATCAAAGGAGATAAATTTTCTATTGTTATAAATGTTATTACAAATACATATTTGCTTTCAAATTATTTTTAAGCAGAAATCTTGTATAAATAGTAAGAAACTAAAATTTTGTATAGTAAATTGTTTTTTTTTTGCTGTAGGACAGCAGACAGACTGTGCCCTCTTAGAATTTAGCAATTACCGTCGCCTATGGGTGTTTGCAACACCAGTGGCATTGCGAACACGCTGCTGTCGCATAAAGGTACAGGAACTTGGGTCACTAATGTCGGAACACAACACATGGTTATTATGGCGGCATACTTAAGACCAAAGGTGGTCACCGTCCAGACGGGCTTGAGGTCCTACCACGTTGTGAGTTGTTTTATCGCCTTTTACGACAGGCCGACCCCAGTCCTTCTCCGCTCCTGCACGGATAGTTTGTCTTTAAAACTGTGATACTGTAGTTATTTTATATATAGGGTATTATTTTTTATATTAAGAATTAAAAGAAAATACATATTTTTTAATTTAAATTATTTTCACTTAATAAATTTCTTCTTCCTCCTGCCCTTATCTCATATTATATAGGGTCGGCACAACATATTACATGTTTTAATAGATGTAGCTTACTTTTTACAGCCGGCCGCCTGCCTGATTTTAAGCCCTTTTCGAGGGAAAAACTGTAAAATTTTATTTCATCTTCTTTCAACTTTGCAAAAAGAGTATGAAACGCATCATATTCTTCCCTTTCCTATAATATAGACGCACCCAAAATAACCTTTTACGTTTTTCTTTTTCTCTCTCTTGTACAAATATTAAGCCAATATAAGTTTTTTTTGTTATTACTCAACATTATCACAAGTGTAATCTATATGAAAACCAGTACAAATCTAGCGCGTACAGACGGCTTAATAAATTTATTCAGAAAATATTTTCATTGCAGTCTGTTAATACGCAAATAACCGCCTTCGCCTTGAGTACGGCTGAAAAAAAAAGTCTCATCTCCCTAACTGTTAATTGATATAACATGTCTAATTTAGTGTAACTTCAAAAACTGAAGGAAAACGCATCCACAGTTAACTCATTACCCGGATCTCAAATTCGGAAATAAAATAGAAATTTAACGAAAGAATAATAAAAAAAGTCTCTCAGTTGTTGTTTGACGTAATTAAAAAAATATTCAGTGAACGTGGAGGTACAATAAATAATTAAAATTTCCTTTTCTTTACTAATTGTATTGTCATATCCCTCAGGCTAGGTTTAATTAACTTTGTCATTTCGAATAAGGTTTAATTTAGGTATCTTTGTTTATTTTGTATAAGGAGTGTTATTTCCAGAAAGAATGTGGTAAAATATTACTAAACAAATTTGTCATGAAGGCACTTGAATTCGCAACTTATACATGGTCTTTCTCAGCGAGCCCGAAAATCCATCACAGGCTTTGGCAAAATGATATTGTGGTAATATTTAATCGCGTTAACGAGTCGATTTATTATAATATGTTTATCTATATTCAAACATTCTTAACTATATGGGAATATATGCAGGCGGGAGCCTGCATAAAAACAGTTTTTAATATTTTAGCTCCATTGAACATTACTGTTTTCAAGTACTACTCATATAATTATTTTAGGGTTTTTTTTAGGACAAGACAAAAAACAGAGAATTTTTTATTAAGATTTTTACTTGTTACTAATATTTGTGCAAAACTAAGGCACATGTATAGAACATTGAATGTATGTTAGAGAAATAAAGCAACAAGACTTATTTGAAATATTTATTATTCAACATTCCTTTTAGTAATGACTGGATATATTAGCTCATAATCAGTACCGAAATATACGAGTATGTAAAAGATGTCCGGTGGCAGAATTGATTTTAAATTTAAAATTTCTTCCTAACCGCTGAGTGTAGGAGCGGGGAGGGAGCCGCGTTAACTCCTTCGTCAGTTCGTCATTCGTGCGGGTTATTTAGTGATTAGTCACGATGTCGCAGTGGACGGGTGAACAACGTGCGTTCACAATCGAAGCGTATTTCAAGGCTAATGATTCGTGTGCAACTGCTCGTCGTAGATTTTGTTCACGTTACAATATTCGATCGACGTTTACGTGATGCCCCAAGTGAAGATTTGATTCGATCATGGATGCAAAGGTTTCGGGCAACAAGTTCGGCAGCAAACAGCACACGGCCGGGGCCCAGCCGGGCATCGAGAACAAATAAAAATATTGAACTCGTCGCAACCAGTTTACACGATAATCCGGGTCAGTCTGTTCGCAAGAGAGCGGCTGCCTTGGGACTTCCAAAAACTATTGTGCATGAAATAATGAAGAAGGACATTAGATTTCACCTTTTCAAAATTCAAATTGTGCAAGCACTTAAGCCTAACGACGATATGCGTAAAAAATTCTCCGAGACAATATTGGAGCGAATTTGTACGGTAAACACTATCTTTTGGAGTGATGAAGCCCGTTTTCATTTAAATGGATGCGTAAATTAACAAAATTGTTAAAGGACAGAACCCAAGTTTAAAGTATCAAAAGTTACTTCACAGTCCCAAAGTGACGGTTTGGTGTGCATTACCAATGTGTCCATACTTCAGCAACTAAAGATAGGGACGAGGCTTTCCACCATCTGTCTCAAGCGGATACTGGAGTACTTCGGCCACATAGTTCGAAAAGACAATGACAACTTGGAAAAGTTAGTTGTAACCGGTAAAGTCGAGGGCAGCCGATAGCGTGGCCGTAGTCCGACGCGTTGGTCGGATCAAGTTCGCACCGCACTAGACACATCCGTCTACGAGGCGCTGCACGGTGCTGAGAATAGGAAGCAGTGGAAAACTACCATAAGTGATAGACTAGAGGGTGTTGGTCACGACCCTCAGACATGAGGACTACGACTCGAGGAGGAGGATCAAGCAGTGGAATAATTGGACCATATTTTTTTCAAAATCGTCGAGGGCAAGCAATTTCTGTGGATGGTGTCTCTTATTGGCGCATGCTGAACGATTATTTTCTACCAATAATGAGAGAACATCCTTCTTACAATACACACACATGGTTTCAACAAGATGGCGCCACGCCGCACATAGCCAGAGACACCATGGCGATTCTGCGGGATTTTTTCCCCAATAAACTAATAAGCCGTTTCGGTGACACCTTGGCCACCCAGGTCGCTGGATCTTACCTCTGTGGACTTTTTATGTGGGGGTACCTCAAGAGTAAAATGCATGAAACAAACCCAGCGACCATCTCAGCACTAAAAGAAAATATTTTTCGCGAGATTAATGGCATCACAACATCATTTCTCCAGCGAGTGACATGGAATACGGAGGCCAGATTCCAAGAGTGTGTCTGACGTGATGGTCAACATTTAGATGAAATAATTTTTAACAAGTAAATTCTAATTCTGCCACCGGACAACCTTTACATCGCAAACAGTTCTTCATAAAGATTGTAATATAGTTTAATTTTATTTTTATTAGTTAAATATAATATGTACACAAGTTTCACATGCATGTGTTCAATTTCATGTTCACCTTTTAGTTTTGGTTAAGATCTAATTGCTCATTTGAGGCACAAAATCAAATTATTTTTTTCAAGTTTTGACTGGCACTTGTTTCGGTCAGCGAATCTTCTTAATTTCTTTGAGCATGTCTTTATAACTATTATAAAGCATTCTACATAATATAATACATGAAATTTATACTAAAATGACTATAATTAAATTTGTTTAGATGATAATGATATATTACAATCTTTAGGAAAAAATAATGAAGTAACTGGTAACTATCAGTGATTAAGCAACTATGTTTTCATGACAAATGTTAAATGGCATTTATTCTACACATATTCGTATTAACTATACTTATACGGGCTTAGGCATAAAGGGTGAAACAATTTAGAGTTTCATACCCTGCAGGCGAGCCATCCTCGTTGGTCCCGTCTTTGTTTTCCTAACAAAAATATAATGCTTGTCACAAGTACTGTCTGTACACAAACTATCTTACTGCCGACACTGCTACAATAATACTTCGCCTACTCTTATTTCGATTTAACTTCACTATTTTATAACTGAACTTGTGTTTTTCCTGAAATATGTGATTTTCTGTTGGTTTACTCTGTGTAAGTTTTGTTTTAAATTTTTGACGAACTTTGATCCATCGGTCGTTTTTCCAGTCATATTTTTTTCCTATTTCCAACAAAATGTCCTCAAATTTTGGCCATGCTAGTTCTGGCTCTATTGATTTATTGGCTTCTTTTAATTTTGTTTCACTATGTTCTGTATCTTTATTAATATCAGTAAATGTAGTACTGGAATTCGGTTTTATATTATTTTCTTTTGTCATTTCTAGTCGACTCTCTAATTTATTCGTAAGATCTTTGAATGGTATACTGTCAATTTTATCTTCTTCAAGGCGTTCCTCGGGATACTCATTGTAAAATGTTTCTACATCACGCTCAATTTTTTCTGCAAGAAAAATTAGTAACTATTAACAATAATATCAAATCTTTATTTAACAACTTTCAATACAAATGGTTTGACGTCCATAATAGCTGAACTCAATACTATAGATTATCTTTATTAAAAAGTATAAGGAGAAACATATAGAAAACATCTACATATTATTAGGGGTTAAAGTATGAAATTGTCGTTGTATACTAATAGATGTTTTGAATTATCATAAAACCTTCATGGTGTGAGATTGTCGAGTGAAACTTTTTTTACATAATATCTATGGGATTCTTCTATTAAAAAATGTGCTATATTTGATTTTCAACTTTCACCTGTTTTCTTTTATTCAGCTTAAACCTGAAAGATATTTCGAAAATCCGAGTCATTTTTGAATACGAGTTCCGACGCGGAACTAATGCAGTAGAAACGGCTCGTAATATCAATGCTGCATTTGGAAAGGATACTGCTAACGAACGCACTGTTTGTTTTTGGTTTAAACGCTATCGTAATGGAAACTTCGACTTGAAGAACGAACTATGTGGAAGACCGCCCACATAGGTGAATAACGCTGAATTAAAGTGGAAGCCGATCGGAGTCAAACCGCCTAGGAATTAGCGACACGTTACCTTACCTACAATATTGACTAATTTGCATCAAATCAATAAGATAAAAAATATTAAAAATGTGTGCCCAATAATTCGACTGATTTTCAGAAACAAACTTGTGTTGCCTTGTTGAATCGGTACAGAATTGAAGAAATATTGGATCGAATTGTGACATGTGACAAAAAGTGGATTATTTACAATAACCGTAAGCAAAAAATGCAATGGCTAACCCCAGATTAAACGCCGCAACAATACCCTAAAGCAAAGCTTACCAATAAAAACGTAATGGTGATTGTTTGATGGTCTCTTCGTGGTGTTATTCACCATACCTTTCTCAGTTCTGATCAAGCAATAACAACAGATGTTAACTGTGCCGAACTTCGAACAATGGTGTCGAAACTGACAGTTAAATAACCCTAACTTGTGAATCGATATTCACTATTATTGCTCTATGATAACGCAAGACCTCACACTGCACGAGAAACCGCTGCAACTCTAAAGAAGCTGGAGATATAAACCATACGTCATCCACCATACTCCCAGTCAGCAAGTCCTTGCTGCAACGGACTACCATTTTTTTCGTAACTTTGACAATTTTCTTTGTGATAAAAAAATTTCTTCTCAGGAGGCGGTTTGTCGAATCTAGATCCCTAGAGTTCTATCGAAAAGGTATTAATGAACTTCCGTTTACCACCAGCAATGCTACCACCAGCAATGTATAGATAATGATGGTAAATATTTTGATTAAATAAATATATTTAAAAACATACTTTAACCCTTAATATTAAAACTAAAAATTATTGTACTAACACGTGAATATTCAGGAGGAGAGTTAGACCAAAGAAAAGATGAGTGGATTACTTAAAAGATGATATGGTGAAAAAGGGTGTGAATGTTGAGATGACGGTTAACAGAGGAGAGTGGAAGGAGAGAACATGTTGTGCCGACCCCACATAATGTGGAATAAAGGCAGAAAGAAAAGGCATGATGTGTATATATACATATACCTAGTCAGGTCATAAATTCTGTCACATGTTTAATGTAAAATAATTGTAACAAGTTTATTAATTATGTAACCATTCATATATCAAAATGAACTTAACAAAACATAGATTCTTATGACATTAAAGTTTATTCAAAATGACCTCCGTGATTTTGAATACAAGCCTTCAATCTGCGCGGCCAGTTGTCTATCGCAGCACGAACGAGGTCCATGTCAATATCGGCGGCTGCCTTAATCAAGGATGTCTTGAGTGACTCCAAATTGGGATGAGGCTTTGAGCACGCCTTTTCCTCCAAGTGTTGCCATATCTTGTAATCTAATGGATTCAAATCTGGACTGGAGGAGGGCCAGTCTTCGTGCCGGATGAAGTCGATTTCACGCGCCGCCAGCCAGTCTTGTGTGTCTTCGCTCTATGAGCTGGCGCCGAATCTTGTTGGAATACCCAGTGCCTGTTATTGAACATGGTATGAGAAACAGGTTCCACAAGGTTCGTCAGGACTGTATTTTGATACACAACAGCATTCGTTTTTACACCTTTCTCACAAAAATGTACCTCTGTTAAGCCCCAATAAGAAACTCCCAACCATACCATGAGCGAGGATGTAAAATGACCTCGTTGGACACGCGGAATACGGTTGCTCGCTTCTTCACTACTGTGTGCGTACACCTTATCATTTTGTTTGTTGTAGCTCTCTTCTACGGTAAACATTTTTTCATCCGAAAAAAGAATTTCCCGATATTTTTTTCCCGCGTACCGCTTCAACAAAGCGCGGCATCTCTTCAGTCTCAGGTCCATTAGACGAGCATTCAAACGATGTCCTGTTTTTCTTTGATATGCCCGAAGCCCTAAGTCTTCATTTAACACCCTTTTCACCGTGGTTCTGCTTAACCCCATCTGAAGGGCCAACAGTTTCTGCTTACGTTTGGGATTTCTTTGAATTCGTGCCTTCACAGCTTTTATCACTGCTGGAGTCCTAACAGACCGAGGGCGGCCACTTCTTGACCTGTCATCTACACTAGAGTCTTCATTGTATCGTTTGATGGTACGATAAACGAATCTTTTGGTTATATTCAAATTTTTCAGTATGTTAAAAATTTGAATTGGCGCGTAACTGTAACGATGCAACGCAATAACTGCAACACGGTCTTCTTTAAGCGTCCACTCCATATTTAAAAATGAGTAAAATTCTAAAAGTTATACATTTTTATTTTCATGAACAATTCGAAATTCGAATTCAATAAACTTTTTTGTGGCCAGCATTCTAAAAGAAAAGTTTTTACTGTGTGACAATACTTATGACCTGACTAGGTATATACATATACAGAGTTAAAATTGGTCCTTTAAGTTAAGATCTTGAATAAATTCTCGGTGTTTTTTTTTAACAAAATAAAAGCTTAACGTTTAATTATGATGATACTTCATCAAAAGTTTTTTCAATACCATATTCGTTTATCTTTTTGGCGGTAAATGTATTTCATTCCGGAAAAACGAAATACATTTCGAGACTATCTAAGGAACAAACTATTTTTTTAATATCTTCATTACAATGAAAGCACTGCCCAGCCAAGACATATGTCACCAAACGGAATAGGTGAAAATCAGTGAGGATATTTGGTTTTGCGGATAATATAACAGTAAGCCTAGTCATGCATCAAGCATAGCCGGACTTACCCCTTAATTTTCTACGCTTTAAATGTAGTGTATACATTTTTTATTTCCAGTCATGGTATGATACAAAAAAACTATTTCTCTTCTGCCCTTGAAGTAAAAGTGAGAAAAGAGACGCGAGAAAAAGTCGTTCGTCGTCTCTCGACTTCAATTCATACGGCATCCATGCCTCTGGACTATTCCTAACACTTAAACTATTTTAAACTGTTAACTGATGATGAATATAATATAATACAATTATTAGAAAACAATAATTTCGATTGTAATGTTTTTTTCAAGTTCTGCCAACATCATTATTTTGTAAAAAAAAAAATTATGCAAAATATTCCCCGAAAATATGTGTATTTTTAGTACAAAAGTAAAATTTCAGTTTCAAAACAATTAAAACTAAAGTTAAATGTTTTATAAAGTATATTTACTTTCTTATAAGTATTTCATTCAGAATTGTATGCAATTATTATTATTATCGCCATTTTCCATGCAAGGAGTTTTACAATATTTTAAGAAACAGCAAGAATTTATTCAAGGTATACATATAATTAAAATGATTATTTTAAAATAGATGTGAAAATAAAGGCTATTATTTTTAACTCTTTCTAAAGTATATCATAAAAAATAATTTTGCATATTTATATGTTTGTTTGCATGTCACGGTAAATTGTAATTAGATTATGAATTAATGACTTAATATAAACACGAAACATTTGGATAGAATTTCAAATAAATTTTAATATGTTCAAATCCAGTGAAAGTAATTTTCTTTCACAAAGTGTAAAAATATTTTTCAATCAGCACTCCAAAGGTAAATTATGGAAAATGTATTACTGTGAAATTAAATTATTCCATCACGTCTCTCAATAAAAAGTAATGAGCTCGTCGAATGTTCGTACCTGCTTGATTACGAAAACAGATAGAACCTTTGACTATTTGCAAAATAAATTTATACTAATGCTGAATTGGATTTTTAGAATTTTTAAATTTATATAATTTTGTTATTTAAATTCAATGTTGTTGAATAATTTTGATATTAATTCGAACCCTAAAAAAAAGGCTGTAGTTATTCATATATATTAAGGCTTATGTTATGAAACATTGATAGGCAACGAAGTAATCAATTTCAAGTTTCTCTTTTCACAATTGTAACACATTTGTCCAATAAAAAAGATCTTGTTAATCAACACAACTAACATAAATAAGGTTTTCCTATATCTGAGTCGTGTCTTCCTAAACAAAAATGATAATAGGCCTAACTCATTACTTACCTATAGGGTATCAAAAGGCAACTAATGGACTGTGTGTTATGATAAAACACAGAAAGCAAATTAACGACACATTAAGTAAAAAAATTGCTAGCTGCTATGATAATAAATATTTCGAGGGGTGAAAGGCTTTAAGGGACGTTTTTTAAACTTTTCAGGAGAGCCATCTTAAATTTTTCAGAAAAAGCAACTGATTCCGAATACGCATATAACTTATTAGCGCTCAAAATGTCGCTTAAAACAATTAGCTTTTCACCCCTCGATTTGTGTCACACGTTCACGCTATTGCCACATGGCTCGGTAGGATCAGTGGCTTAGCATCTTACGATACAGATTTTCACCTAGTACATGGAAATGTCTTCTCAAAATTTAATTATTTTTATCGTAACTGCTTTTGTTCTATAATTAAGTACTCGTATATGTGTTTACATTATATTGCTGTAACTAAACAACCTAGTCAAAAGGCATTGTTTACTGAAAAAGAAACGAAATACGAGCACTTTACTTTCCTCAGCGAATGTGTTCATTATTCTTACCTGCCATTCTTCTATACAACTCGATATCATGTTTAAAGGTTTCTTTGTCCTTTTCCCTCCACCGCCCATCGCCATGACCTGATCGAAATAGATATATAAATCTACGCTCAATGGTAATTTCTATGTGAATAGAAACCTTTTCAATATTAACGTTTTTTGTATAAGGAAAATTATGTCCAATGAATGTATGAGATATTTTACCGAGTGCCATTGAACATAAGGTAAGCAAATTAAATCAAGCTTATTATTTTATGTGTCTCAATATAACCTTTTTTATACGAAATTAACAGCCTCTATTAAATTCAGATTAATAAATAATTATACTGGCATAATTCACACAACGCCATCTAGTCCCAGATTAAGTAGCATAGCACTTGTGTTATGGGTACTAGACAACTGATATATTACATATATACTTCTTTTGTTAATAAATATATATCATACATAAAGACCCAAACACTTGACAACACGTCGTAAAGACTTTCAACGTAAATAAATATACTTAATTTTAATGCATGAAATATTACAATAAATGTTATGCTGGGAAATCTCAAATTAAATTAAAGCTACTTTAAGTAGCGAGTCAAGTCAATGATAACTATGAGCAACTGTTTCATTAAAGCGTATTTAAAAACCACCACCATATTTCCGGTTATATACAATCAATACAGAGCCTTAATTTATCAGAAATTAGTTTGAGAACGCTATACAATATCATATTAATTACGTATATTGACTCCGAAGCGTTGTAGCTGTTGCATGTAATTGAAATCTGAGTACTAAACTGGCAAATTGTAGTAAATCTGGTTATTATCTGCACTATGCTTACCTATGAAAACTATGAGTATAACAATGTAGTGAGCGGCACACCGAAGTAAACTTGGGGCCATTAGTGAATAACTTTATTAGCCGTACCAGCAACAACAGGTCAATATCTGTAACAAAACAATTAGCTAATAAATTAAATGATTTACATGTTATTATCATAAATTCCCTACATTGATTTACGAAAGAAACAGCGTCGTATCCAATCAGTCCTTGTATCTTTTTTGCAGAAACCTGCATTATAGTATTTATATAAGGTAATACAAATATTATTTTCCATGGAAACATACACACTCGACGTTATACCATAAGAGCATTTATATAGCTAGCCGTGTCGTCAAAAAACATAAATGTTACATTTTCTCCATGTAGAAGCGGAGTATGAATACTGATGCCAGCGGGGGTGTTGTGTCGTAAAAGGTAACAAAACAACCCTAACAGCTAGGTGGTAGACCGGGCGGCAGCGTGTCTAAGGTACCCCTAGTATCGCAAACATCTAGAAACGATTGCAACTACTAACTGCTAAGATCACTTCGACTTAAGATCACACGGATAATCATATCCGTCTGTCTGCATAGCAATCAAAACAAAAAAAAACATGTCGCTATATCTTACGTTATTTATTTTATTTATCGCTAACCCATGTTTTTCAGGTATAAATCTTTATTGCATATTTTCTGGATAAATACTTTTAGCACTCGATATAGAGTGTTGCTATTCCTGACTTTATTCTATCTCTATGCCAAATTTTATCTAAATCAGTTCCGCAATTCTGGTGTAATTCAGTAAGAAACAATAGTCCAAAGATGTGACTTTGTTTCAACTTTTTAAGTCTAAATACTATTTTATTATGCAAAAATAAGGATAAAATATTGAGATCGACTATATGAACTATACTTGAGTATAAACCAAAAGAATGCAAGTTCAATTCCTGACAGCGAGACTTCTTAACATGTACACCACGCGAAGACATCTTTTCATGCCTCTGGTGTAGTAAACGTCCATAAAAACGGTGATCAGTGAGTCTCTCTATTCATTAACCGCTGACAAACATCCACCAATTCTACTTGAATAAGCGTACGTTCCATATCGTCCTTTAGTTTCCTTACGAAATAATAAAAATTGCAAGAACAATTGCGTATAGTCCTATAGGAATAAACATTGTTCCCATATTAAAGCCATTATTTAACAAACAAGGCATACAAACAAGGCATAAAACGGACAATTCCCAAAAGGATTTCCATGAACTAAAACCAAATCCACGCTTTTCGTTCACGGGAAAGTGGCTTTGGTCCATCTCTTGGGGAACTTATTATAATGTTAATTAACTCCCATTTTCCCTTATTTGGCAAACGGAATACGCCGTGAATGATAATAAAATTAAATAAAAAAGCATTTAAAGTAATTTGTTGATACATATTCTATTAACACCTTGCAGAATTAAACTTTGACTGTCTATTTCAGTCGTCATATCACAAAGTTCCATTTCGAAGCTTGCTTATTTTCTCTTTTTTTATTGCTGTAGGACAGCATACAGGCTGACGGCCCGCTTAGATTTTAGCAGTTACCGTCGCCTACGGGTGTTTGCAACATCAGTGGCATCGCGAACACGCTGCTGTCCCATAAGGGTACAGGAACTTGGGTCATTAATGCCGGAACACAACATAATAACCTTGGTTATTATGGAGGCCTAATTATAGACCAAGGGTGCTTGCCATCCAGACGGGCTTGGGGCCTTACCATGTAGCTAGTATGGGTTGTTTTGTCGCCTTTTACGACAGGCCGACCCCGGCCGCAGAGGTTAGTATTCTTTCTCCGCCATATATATTTTTACCAAGTTAGCTTTAAAAATATCTTGTGAAAAGTATATTAAAATGTAATTAGTTCAATAATATGTATGATATCTCTTAAAAATATACAGCTAACTAGCTAACCCAACAAACGTTATTCTGCCTTATACCTATAAATGAATAAAAAAGTGGCTTATCTTATTCTCCAAGATTCAATCTATCTCTAAACTGAAAATCATCAAAATTGAATCATAATCTTCAAATCAAATCAAACGTAGCATTTCTTGCGATTTATCATTCTTAATGAATCCCAGGTGATGCAGTATAACTACACATTAGTTTCCGTTATAGATAGCCAGTTCTCATAATGTTTAGTACAAATATAAGCTCTCCTGCAGTTTTTACACAATGTCACATGTAAATATGTTTTGTTTCCGCTTTCTTTCTATTTCGTACATTGCAGTTATATAAGGATTCACAAGTTCTTAAGGATATAAGGATACACCTGTTTATGTGAACTAAATTAATCACAAGTAATAAAAAGTCCTGTTGTTGGAGTTTGCGTCTTGGTAAACGTAATGTATGGTGCTCTAAAAACCTGAGGATTAACGGTCTGCTTAAGATGCCTTTTTTTTGTCTCGGGGAAAAACCTCTCTTGACGGGTTCCCCCGGCCCAGGGGGACCAAGGGATATGTGGGACTCCGGGAAAGATGATTGGCCATCCGACTACCCACTAAAAAACCCCGCTGTTCTCCTATCGCCTACGCCCGGGCCTACGGATATATGGCCTGCCGATCTCGTGGCCCGGGCCGGCGCCGGCCCGCCCTTTGTCTTGAGGCGGGCCCCTTCTAAAGTGTTGGCGCCAGGGGGTCAGGGTTTCGTCCCCCCGGCGCTCTCCTAACAACTCTAGGAGTTGAGGGGGGCCGCGGAACAGCACGCAGCCCTCACCCTCGCGGCAATAGTGCGGGCGGCGGGTCCTCCCCCGAGGGGCCGCCCGCGGCCGCTTTTTACGGCGGCCGGAGGTCGTTACTGGCCCTCCGGCGCCGCCGGCGTGGCCTGCGTTGGCGGGAGGGGAGTGTGGTGGTTAACTCCCGCTCGCGCTCCGCCGCCTCCTTTGCGGACATAACTGCCTCGCAGAAGGAGGCGACGGCCGTCCATCCAGGATCGCCCCCGACCATGGACAGAACCAGGGCCGGGAGCGACAGGTCCACGCCGATTTGGGCGACGAGGGCGCGGCGCTCTTCGCGCCACGCAGGGCACACGGCGACAGTGTGGTTCACCGTGTCCTCCTCGTCGCCCGCGCCACAGTGGTGGCACCCCGACGTCATCTCCCGCCCTATGCGACACAGGTACCTCCCGAAGCAACCGTGCCCCGAGAGGACCTGCGTCAGGCGGAAGGTCAGGGCGCCGTGGCGCCTTTCCAGCCATTCGGCCAGGACGGGACTCACCGCTTCGATGGTGGCGAGGCCCGCGCTGGGGTGCGCGAGGCGCTCCTTCCACTCCACCATGAGCACCTCGTCGCGCAGCTCCGCCCGTTTTACCTCAACTGCTTAAGATGCCTGGTCGAGGTTGGTTGGACGTATAACGCAAAGATGCAACTAAGGCACACAAATGAATGATAAACAAGGTTCTGATACATTTTTTTTCTTTCAATATTGGTACATCGAGTGGCAGTTATCTGTGTCAAAATTATTAGCCAATTCCATTTTTCTTATGCTTATGGCCATCATTTCTCGACATTTTTCCACGGATATATGATACGACGAATGACATTACACATTAGAAACCTGGGCCCCAAAGTGCATAGTTGGATATAACTGACATTAACCTCTTGAACAATGATGGTAAAACAGTATACCTAAACGAATAATAAAATCAAAGTATGTAGAAGGAGCCTACATTAAAGAAGTAGAAACTTTATTAAAAGTCTTTATAAAGTCGTGTAACAATTTCCAGGTAAATGCCTAATATTACGAAACCTTTTGCCTTCGAGTTTAGTAATTTTTTCGAGAAATGTCGCTGAGCGGTCGACTAAAATTAGATTTATGAAATTTCTCCGACAGCGACTAAAGTTGAAAGATGTGGCGAGTTTTAATTTTTTCACACTCTTCCGCGTTTTTTCGCCCCTTATTAAAACGTTCCTAACCATTATACGCACCTGCTGTTTTACTTTTTCATTAATTGTATATTTTGTTTAGGACTGTCGACATTTTTATATTTTTTTGTTTAATTGCTTCTAACACAAATACTTAAGACAAAAATAAACTGGTCAAAAATAAAAATACCTTATACCATACCTATTTTAGGGAGTCATAAAAAGCAATAAATAGATACTTTGCTTAAGTTGAATTTTCTTTACGTGGATAAGGATTTTAGATGATAGTCATCTCTTTTAATACTAAACTTAGCCATGTCCGTTTATGGCTCTTGATCTAGGAAAATAAAGTGGCGGCTTCAAGTTCAGCCCTGTGTCTACACCCAGCGGTGCACTTTGAGGTCTGGTGTGTAAATTTCAAAATTTTAAAAATCATATAATTTTTTTTTAAAGCGTAAGCGTAAAAAGCGTAGCGTAAAATGATCTATTATTGCATTCATTTGGATGCTCACTAATTAATAAAGAAGAGCTAAGCTTTATGATATCATCAGAACAAGTATAGCTTTTGAGCTATTTTTTTTTTGTTTTGTTGTCTATGCGTTTTAGAGAATATTTTTAAGATTTTGACATAATAGATACCCTTTATATGCATATTCATTTGCATAATAAATGGATGATAATGATTCACTAATAATCTGCTACATCACAGGCTTTAAAGTAATTATTAAATTCAAGATTGGTTTTTTGTTGTCGTTGTTGATGTTGATATCGTTATATTTTGATATTAATATTTTGAATTTACTGTTTTGATATAACAATATCAACATCAACAACGACAGTAAAAAACCAATCTTGAATTTAATAATTACTTTAAAGCCTGTGATGTAAAGTCTACACTAACAAACACTTTATCGAACGTACATTTAAAAGAAGAACGAGCGTTCTCAAATTGATTGTTTTAATTAAATGCCAAGCGATCCCATAATTGGAAAAGGATTACGTTTCGATCGCAAAGGTTATCAAAATTAATGTTTGATTTTTAATTATATATTTTTTTATTGCTGTAAGACAGCAGACAGGCTGACGGTCCACTTAGAATTTAGCTTATGGGTGTTTGTAACGCCTGTGGTATCGCGAACATGCTGCTGTCTCATAAGGGTACAGGAACTTGGGCCACGAAATACTACACAAGGTTATTATGGTGGCATATTTAAGACCAAGACGTCGCCATCCAGAAGGGCTTGGGGCCCTACCACGTAGCAAGGGTGGGTTGTTTTGTCGCCTTTTACGTCACGTCGACCCTGGCCGCAGAGGTCAGTATTCTTTCTCCGCCATATATATTTTTACCAAGTTAGCTTTAAAAATATCTTGTGAAAAGTATATTAAAATGTAATTAGTTCAATAATATGTATGGTATCTCTTAAAAATATACAGCTAACTAGCTAACCCAACAAACGTTATTCTGCCTTATAAATGAATAAAAAAGTGGCTTATCTTATTCTCCAAGATTCAATCTATCTCTAAACTGAAATTCATCAAAATTGAATCATAATCTTCAAATCAATAATGAAATCAAAATCAAGTTCAGCGGCTTAGGCGTGAAAACGTAATAGAGTTATTTTGACATTTATAATATTAGTATGGATAGTGGCCCACACGCAGAATCATATTGCTATTTGATATTGTATGGGAGTCGAAATTACAACATAGATACGCTAACAACAACCACAAGCGCATAATTTTGATACAACGTTAAAACTCCTGTTCCGGTTTATAATGCTTCATTAGATTGATTTTTTATTTATTTTAGAATGTTATCTTGTCTATAATTCCATATTCATCGTAATCATCCAAGTAGTTACTGGAATTTCAGTTTGCTACTGAAGCTATGACTTTGAAACCCAGAGTCTTGAATATTTGAAGTGTTATATAGTAAATTTAGTGCACATCACTAGCACGTAGAAATGCATATTTAAAAACATTTTTTAGCTTCGATTGCTATTTGAAAAAAGTACCAAAAGGAAAACCTTGCGTCTTATCAGTTACTTTGTACTTATTAGTAGTTTATATTCGAGTGGAAATAGCGGCAGTAGATAATAAAGCTAATGTTTGAGTGGTTAATGTCAGGTAATTATCATAACGTGAAGCACATAGAACGTGGTTGACACGGGTTCGAATTCGAATTCGAATGGTGTCATACTCCACTGAAGCAAATTTCTTGCTTAATAGAAATATTGTAACATATTTTCCACGTAACGACGGTGAAAGAATCCAGCATGAGGAAAAGTTAAGACATCGATATGTAAAACTCATCAATCCACCTTAGAAAAACGTGGGAAATATACTGTTAATTTCCTCTAGAGGGAGGCCCAGTAGTGGAGGAACGTTATGGATTATTTAGAAATTTTATAAATATAGCACGTAATTTGATTAAGAAAATTATGTTTTCCCAGAAAACTATCAAAACCAATTTTCAAATTGAGCTTCATTTGGTCTTAAATAACAGTTTGATTAATTTCAAAGTATATTTATGATTTTTTGTCTTATATGGTTAATCTCTGTATCTCATGAAACGAAGTTCAAATAGTAATCAATAATTTCACCAAATTTTGTTAAAATTTGTATTTTCATTTGTGAAAGTGAACCCGACCTTTAAATATTACACGGGATTCATAATAAAGAACGTTTATTTTTGCTGCACTGGGAATCAATTCTTAAATAATTTAAACACCTACAGAATACATAAATATTTTTTATAAATAATTCTTATACTATTTTATGACAATATATAATTCATGAACATAAAAAGTTTCTCAACCAACCTTTATGTAGTACTATCACGCACTTCTAACGCGAACAAACTCAATTCGGATAATCCAAACTCAAAGACAAACTGGGCTTTGTTTCCGGTCATAAAACTTTCGGCGTTACGAGCATGCGCGTTGAACGAACACAAGCTCTCCCAACAAAAGCTGCCGACCGACTGACGAACTGACTGAACAGACTGAACTTTTCCCACCAAAGCTCATTTTCCATAGCCTTTCCTTTTCCTCTTAATACAACATATCAAAATACATTGCCTGCTCTGTTAGTAAAAACAACAAAATGATGGTGAGATTGATAAGTAATGAATGCAAAACTTAACAGTACGTTCGTTGAATGATAACTACGATTGTGACTTATAGTAAAAGTTCCGTACTGCTTTTAATATCGGACCTACCACCCTACATTTCTCCCTCCTGCCTGTACTTAAAGTTGTGTTGCATGTCTGCAAGAAGCGATTCAATTAGATGCCCTGTTTTACCACAAGTATGGATATTTGTAAAACATTAACAAACATTTTATGCATTACTGGCATACTGAACGATCACCTCTTTACACACATGGTAAAAATCTGCATAGCCGAGCTTTGAACGTGTGCATACACCATTACATATGACTATAAAATATAATTAAACATAACAATATAATACCTATAATTATGCTAAAACTATAGAGAAACTATAATTTATATAGTATATAGACCACCTAAGTATAATTTGAACTACATAAATATTTTTCTCTCAAACTAGGTATAAAGACGTATGTTTTAGGAAAAATAAAATTGTGTTTTGTGGGGATTTTAACATAAATATTCTAGTGGATAGTAGATTAACCAAAGAATTCAAACAATTCATGTCCTCTTTTGATTTAAAACTTGATATAAAAAGTAAGAGTAACAATATCCCTTTTTTATAGTTAGAGTTCAACAGACAGGCAAACGGCCCACCCTGGTAAGTGGTCACCGTCACCTATGGAAGATCGTCCCTAAAGACGATACAATTAAATGTAAATATTAAAATAATAGATGATCCACAGATGTATCTGAGTTAACAATTTTTTCATAGACCAAGACTCAAAACTGAGTTCTAATGTCGATAAATTAAAATTAAAATAACAGCTAACATATTCATAAAATAACATCTGTTTGATGTTATTATGTTTGAGACATAATATGATAACACAAGATAACAATTAACAATAACGGCCCATAGTTATTAATTAATACACCTCAGAGAAGACATGTATTGAAATTTATATAGTATAAAATTCAATATCAAATAGTATAAAATTCAAAATACAAATCGGGGATACCATGTTCGGTTCTCAGCCTAGCATATGTATATCTTTAAGGTAGATTTTCAAGACAGAGACGATCTCCGCGGCGCAACCACGAGTTCGATTTCCACACTGAGTCTGGATGTACATCCAAATAAATAAAAACACATAATATAAAATAGACATGAGTAATACGTATTTATTGTACTAATTTAAAGATAAATAAATATTTCAAATTTGTTAAATTATTCATATTTTCCATTATATACTGAGGTTTTCCCTTAAGAATTTACAAAAAGCCGATATAATTTTTTTCGAGACCAGTAGTGCGTTGGCTATGCCCTTGGCATTGTAAACAGAAAATAGTTAACGTCCATGGGTGACGGTGAACGTCTGCTATCGGATTGTTGGCCTGTCTGCTAAGCTAGATATAAAAAATAAAATAATAAATAAGGTCGAAGCAAGCAGCAGATAACTGATCACTTTTTGTATACCAAATAAATACATACTTAACATATTTTGTTCTGTAATTTGTCTGTTTATTTAGCTAGGTAAACAAGCAGAAATTTTTTTTTCATCCATCCATTTTTGGTTCTATTTCAAGTCTAGACTCGGGATAGAACTCAAACTCGCGACCCTGTGGAGGTTATGTATAACGTATATAGCATTCAAATACTTTTTCTTCAATCCTTCACCTTCAACAATAATCAATATTCTATTTAAATTCAAACTAGTTGACCCGGCAAACGTAGTTCTGTAATATGAATTTTAAAAAAAGTAGCCTATGTCCTTCTCCAAGGTCCAATCTATGATTTTTTTTATTGCTGTAGGACAGCAGACAGGTTGACGGCCCGCTTAGAATTTAGCAGTTACCGTAGCCTATGGGTGTTTGCAACACCAGTGGCATCGCGAACACGTTGCTGTCGGTAAGAGTACAGTAACTTGGGTCATTAATGCCGGAACACAACACAAGGTTATTATGGCGGCATACTTAAGACCAAAGGTGGTCGCTATCCATACGGGCTTGAGGCCCTACCACGTAGCTAGGGTGAGTTGTTTTGTCGCCTTTTACAACAGGCCGACCCCGGCTGCAGAGGTTAGTATTCTTTTTCCACCCCTGCACGGATAAAAATTACTATCGAACTTCATCAAAATTAGTTCAGCGGTTTAGGCGTGAAAGCGTAAACAAGCAAACAAACTCACTTTCGCATTTATAATAATAGTTAGGATATCTTACAGCAATATTAATCCTGTTGCTGAAAAGTACACTACAGTATTTGTTTTTAACGATGAACTAATATGTATGTAAATAATTGAATTTTCCATACAGGTTATATCCTTTAACATTATTTTCCATTTGATTTTTTTTATATTACAATATCTTGTAAAAGCAATTATTATAACAGTTCTGAGATACAAAAATGTCCATTACATGGTAACCCTTTTCAACTTTTTTACAAGCTTAGGGCTTTGCGTTTGTTTTATTTTAGATCCCATCTCTAGGGTCTTGCGGTTTCAGTTTCGAACGAAGATGACGAGTGGATATTACGTATTAGCTTTTTTATATATAAAAAATATGAGAACTATACTATAATCTAAATATATTAAAATAAAATATTTAAAATATTCTCTATTTTTGCCTTGTAATTCTTAAGTAGATAAAAAAGTATTTGTTTTATGGGTATTAGACAGCTAATATACTTTTCTTTTGTTAATAAATACATATTATACTTAAACACCCATATTCATAACGAGAAATTCGTTTGTGAATAAACAAGATTATGAAATTTGAGGCTTAAAAAATCCAAAGGTAATCTATGAGAAACAAATGCATCCACACAGTGCCGGATTAACCACGTAACAACTGTAGCAATTGCTACGGGCCTCGCGCAAAAGAGGCCCCCGTACACTTAAATATACGAGGGCCTCTGATTTAAACCAGATCATCTCAGCCTGAGTATCTAATATACAAAAACAAACAAAACGCATAGACGGCAAATAAACGATTGAGGTATTGAGTATCAAATGGTTTTTTTTTTTTCACTTTAGATACTTAAGAACCCCTAGCAGATCAAGGGCTCAAAGGCCAAATAGAATTTGCTACGGGCCCCACACTTGCTTAATCCAACACTGCATCCACAACAAGCAACTGTCTGATGCGGATTTTGGTCAGGCGAAGTGATTGGACCTTACTTTGAAAATGAGGCCGGCGTTGCGGTGACTGTGAATAGCATTCGTTACAGGAATATGATAACGTAGTTCTTGTGGCAATAACTGGATGATATGGATCTGGACGACACGTGGTTTCAACAGAATAGTGCCACCTGCCACACCGTCCACGAAACAATCCATTTATTGCAACAACTATTTCCTGACCGAATCATGTGTCATGCACCAAGATCATGTGATTGAACGCCGTACGATTTCTTTCTTTGGGGTTTCTCAAGAAACAATTCCTGAGCTCAAGGCAAAGATCCGCGTTATCAGTGAGATAAAGTCACATCTTTGTCAAAAAGTCATCGAAAATTTCATGAAAAGAGTATTGGTCTGTCATCAGAGCCGTGGGGGCCATTTGCCGGAAATTTTATGCTATACATAATCATAACATGTCTTTTTTATAATCACAATTTACTCAAAATATACGTGTTTTTATTTTTAAACGAATAAATACACTCTTATTGAGACAGGGTCCGAGCGGCAGTATCTCACTGATGGGCACGGGCCACCTGTCTATGGTCTGTATTTCTATTTCTTATTATACAATCAATACTTTTTACACTTACGCAACCTCGTAACTTGATTTTTGACCATTTTGAGTTTTAAGGTATGTGTCCACACTTACGCATCGTAAGTATCGGACGCATCGCATCAAACGGATCGTTGTATTCTTTGTATAGGAAGTCATACAAATGCATCCTCTAATCCGCATCGTACGGATCGCACGTATATGCCCGTCGACAATGCCGATTCCGATGCCCAACTTTTGTGATTCGTGCCGATGATCATGTCATACGGAATGCCGATCAGTGGACGGACTCCGCAATCCGCATGCTCACTCGCTCCGCGTCGTCCGTTTGCTCCATTATCTTGCGCATTCCACCGAATACTACACTACCTCTCACTACGAAAATTTGAATGAAAGTGGCGTCGGCAATCCCATTGCTGTTAGTTGCGTCAGTAAATCCGATCGCTGCTGATACTGTGGACGCATTGTCAAAAAATAACCATCTAGTGCGATGCGTTTGATACTTACGATGTGAAAATATGGATGCCTACCTTTAAACGGAAATATAAGCAATATATATTGCCAATTATTCAACAAAGTTTTAAATATTAACAATTTTTAAGGTAATTTAATAAAATGCAATGAAACTTAGAACCCTGTTAAGCTCAACCTCGTATATTAAACAGACTGTGATCGATGGTGTTTAAACAATAACAACCTCGATCATCAAGCATTGTGCTTTAAGCTATTCATGAATAATTTTTACTTACAATATCTTGTGGTTAATAGGAAAATATTATTCATACGTCAGGAAATGTTTCTATATACAATTTCAATTTTCATTTCATTTTTACTCTGACCCTGCACAGGGAAATATTAATTTAAGTTTCTAATTATAGGTATTTAGTTAAAAAACGTAATCGATGAATTTAATTTTTTTCCATCTCTAAAAGATTTTTGTGATAGTTGTTTTGCTTTTAAAAACAAAAATATCAACAGATGTTATATAATAAGAATAAAAATAAGAATAAGAATATTTTTATTTAGGACACATCATCATATAAAATACATAAATGTTAAATGACATAAAATAAATATTAATAGTTGATGCAGTCCTAAATGGGTCCTAGCTCAGCATATGCTGGTTTTGTATAAAACCAGCGCTGGTCTTCCGCTAGGCCCATGGAGTGACATTTATACCATATATCTATGTAATAATAGCAATATGACCACACATTGTAAGTTGACAAAGCCAACACATCCGCCTTTATCGCTGTACCGAACAATTAGAGAATTACATTACTAAAAAATCTGTAAAAAATCGTATCTCTTCCGTAATTTGCAAGCGTTAATGTTGTAGGGACAGTATTATATAACAATAAGATAAAAACCAAATTAACTGAAAGGTGCAAGTTACAAAATTTCTAAAGAGCACTTATATCCAACGCAAGATCTGCCTGTCTCCCCTGATGGTCATACAGGAATGCTTTTAATTTTACTCTGAAGCTGTGCATTGAATATTGGCTTCTTATAGGTGGCGGTATATTGTTCCAGCATTTGGTTGCTGAATACCTAAAGCTCCCCCTAAAGGTGGCTGTATGAAAATGCTGAGTCACTAGCTGTATTGCACATTGACGAGAGCAAGCAGATCTTTTGTTACCCGCCCATGACAGCTTATTGAATAAATATGTTGGAGCTTCATTTTTGATCACTCCAAAAAGCAAGCATGCTAAATGAAGTTTCCGACGATGCTTCATTTTAAGCATAGAACAGCTATTAAGAAATGGGGTTACATGACCTCTAAATGGGATTTCGAAGCAGTACCGAACACAAGCATTTTGAACCCTCAGAACAAGTCTCTGAGTTTTGTTAAGGAGCCGGGGACCAGTAACAATATCCACATAATTTAATTGGGATAAAACAAGCGCCTTCACTAGTTGGATTCTCAAACTTTGGTTTAGATAAGGCCTTATCATATAAAGAATTTTTAGCTTATAAAAACAAGATCTCACTGAAAGGGCTACATGTTTTTCGAACCTAAGGCCACTCTCCATATAAAGACCCATGTTGCGCACCTCATAGACTCTTTCAATAGGATCATGGTTGACTAAGACTTGCACAGTGGGGTTCAAACTGTCAAGTTGGTATTTATTACCAAAAACAAGGTACTTAGTTTTATTAGAATTAAGTAATAAACTGTTCTGTTCTGACCACAAGGCTATTCTAGATAGATCATCATTTAGCTTTTTGATGGCATTGTCTACCTCAGATGGCCGACAAGATATACGATAAGATATAAGAATAAGCATTTAATAGAAAAATATCGTGCTAGAGATAAAAAATATGAGGACAAAATAAAAGCCATTGCCGGATAAATCAAAGCACTCTTAATGTTTATACTATCTCAAGGACACCACACTGAATTTTTGTTTAAAATAGATTATCTGCACCTACAGGTACCTGCAAGTGCTCTCTATTTTAAACAAAAATTGAAATGTCATCAGTTTACAATATACGAGTATATTGTACTTAATATTGCAAATTGTGTCTTATTACGCTAAGTATGGCACGAGGATGAAGGTTTTTGTATCTTATTTAATTGATTTTCAAATAATGAAATTAACATGACTACGCCAATGTTATTCTACGTTGTAGTGCCCAAAATCGCAACGTAACAAGAACTAATACATTTTTTCAATTCGCTCCAACAAATGATGTCATAAATAGTTCATAGTTAAAGGTCATATTCAAATGGAAAGTAATTCCGTTCTTTCTGCAATTAAAGGAAAACAATTCACAAAAAGATCAAAATCGTTGTATTTAGAAAAACATCCCTTGATTAATCAAAAATATAAAGATTTGCAATATTTAAAGCAAATTATACATATATACAAGAAATATATATATATATATATATATATATATATATATATATATATATATATATATATATATATATATATATATATATATACCTAGTCAGGTCATAAATTCTGTCACATGTTTAATGTAAAATAATTGTAACAAGTTTATTAATTATGTAACCATTCATATACCAAAATGAACTTAACAAAACATAGATTCTTATGACATTAAAGTTTATTCAAAATGACCTCCGTGATTTTGAATACAAGCCTTCAATCTGCGCGGCCAGTTGTCTATCGCAGCACGAACGAGGTCCATGTCAATATCGGCGGCTGCCTTAATCAAGGATGTCTTGAGTGACTCCAAATTGGGATGAGGCTTTGAGCACGCCTTTTCCTCCAAGTGTTGCTATATCTTGTAATCTAACGGATTCAAATCTGGACTGGAGGAGGGCCAGTCTTCGTGCCGGATGAAGTCGATTTCACGCGCCGCCAGTCAGTCTTGTGTGCTCTTCGCTCTATGAGCTGGCGCCGAATCTTATTGGAATACCTAGTGCCTGTTATTGAACATGGTATGAGAAACAGGTTCCACAAGGTTCGTCAGGACTGTATTTTGATACACAACAGCATTCGTTTTTACACCTTTCTCACAAAAATGTACCTCTGTTAAGCCCCAATAAGAAACTCCCAACCATACCGTGAGCGAGGATGGAAAATGACCTCGTTGGACACGCGGAATACGGTTGCTCGCTTCTTCACTACTGTGTGCGTACATCTTATCATTTTGTTTGTTGTAGCTCTCTTCTACGGTAAAAAATTTTTCATCCGAAAAAAGAATTTCCCGATATTTTTTTCCCGCGTACCGCTTCAACAAAGCCCGGCATCTCTTCAGTCTCAGGTCCATTAGACAAGCATTCAAACGATGTCTTGTTTTTCTTCGATATGCCCGAAGCCCTAAGTCTTCATTTAACACCCTTTTCACCGTGGTTCTGCTTAACCCCATCTGAAGGGCCAACAGTTTCTGCTTACGTTTGGGATTTCTTTGAATTCGTGTCTTCACAGCTTTTATCACTGCTGGAGTCCTAACAGACCGAGAGCGACCACTTCTTGACCTGTTATCTACACTAGAGTCTTCATTGTATCGTTTGATGGTACGATAAACGAATCTTTTGGTAATATTCAAATTTTTCAGTATGTTAAAAATTTGAATTGGCGCGTAACCGCAACGATGCAACGCAATAACTGCAACACGGTCTTCTTTAAGCGTCCACTCCATATTTAAAAATGAGTAAAATTCTAAAAGTTATACATTTTTATTTTCATGAACAATTCGAAATTCGAATTCAATAAACTTTTTTGTGGCCAGCATTCTAAAAGAAAAGTTTTTACTGTGTGACAATACTTATGACCTGACTAGGTATATATATAAAATTAATTATTCACTAAAATTATTATGAGTACTATAAATTGATATTTACTTAAATTTAGTTAAAAATAAGTATATACAATATTCTTAAATGAAATAATTTAAAAAAATAACTTACATAATTATAACAATAATGGAATCACGTATGAGTATGTCATATTTTTAACAATGATTTCATACAGCAAAACACGTATCTTAAAAAGCAAGTGAAATAATAATGATGAAATATTTTTAATGTCAAAATTGTCGTAAATATTTTTAAAAGCTTCTCCTACCTTTCAACTTCCTACCTTCCAACAGTTACCTTTTGAATGCATTCAAAATAAATTAATGAAAAACAATCTTAATTATAAAATTGTTTTTGTTCCTCGTGAAAAGTAATCGTTTTTGAGATACAAGGTTGCGTTAGCAAACCCTCGATCTGCCTTTGCATCACTATCTCACATACTAAATATTATATTAGACATTAACAATAATATCTTATGTAATTTATGGTTGACAATAAAATAGCAGTCATAAAATCGGTCTCCAATTTATTGCACTCCAAATATGTGGGACCGTTCAAATCAACTTGATCATCATATCATAACATTAAGTGCGTATTCATAAACTCTCAGGGTTGGGATACCTTCACGAGTGGTTCAATTCATTGGATGACAGCGCGATAAGGAAATCGGCCGATAGGGGCGTACCCTGTGCTATTTTCGTCAAACGTTAATCAGTCGTGCGGAAAACTGATAAGGTGGACCTAAGGCCAATTAATTTAATGGGTATTCTTCATTGACCTTGAGTTGTTCTAGTGATGTCATGCTTAATCGATGAGGGCAAAAACCTCTTATTCAGTTTAGATTAAAGTTCGAAACATTGCGATTAGTTTCAAGCACGAAACAAATATGTCTTTATTAATTGTGGTTTTGGATACAATTCTTCAATATATCTGAAGTTATGTAATACTGTGCCCGTAATTCACGTTTTTGAGATTTTATTTGTCCAAAGATTAGAGTAATTCACGTTTTTGAGATTTTATTTGACCAATCGTTGTCCTGAAAGTTGGCCCCAAGTTTGCACCTCATTTCCCGATCTTAACTTTCCCCAAGCCCCTACCAGGAAACCTTGCGAAGTTCTATAAATCAAGGTTAGACCCGACACAAGTATGCCGTCGCAAAGGATACGTGCTACTAAGTTAGTAGTACCAAGGAAGCCGAAGATCATCCAAAGTTAACTAAATATAGAAAGTTACCTCGGCCTCAGAGGTGGTATTCTAGGGTAGGACCCCAAGCCTGTCTGGATGGCAATCACTCTTGGTCTACAATTATGCCGCCATAATATGCTTGTGTTATATGCCGTGTGACCCCGGCCAGTGAAAAGAATAGGGCCACCCCAAGTCATTCCAAGGGAGTCGTAAAAGGCGACTGATGGACTACTCCTTTGCCAGCTTGCATGCTGTAAAGGAAGTGCACCTCTCGGTTTTTCCTCTAGGGGTTGGGAGGTCGGACGGCAGTCGCTCCCGTAAAAACCAAAACTAGCCAAATATATATGGTTCGGACACGTAAGAGATTTGTCACGGATAGGGCGTCGCCGCAAAACGACGCGCAGGATCCTCGCCCGACTCCTGTGACAAGTGGACTAGGGCTGCCGTGCCGTGGGCGAGCACGGCTAAAGACACTAGCCCCATCCAAAAGGAAACTCCGCTTCGCAACGTGGAATATTGGCACGCTAACCGGACGCGCGAGAGAGTTGGCCGATGTGCTCTCCAAGCGGAGGGTGGCCGTGGCGTTCCTGCAGGAGACTCGGTGGAAGGCCAGCAGATCCCGGTTCATTGGGAATGGCTACAAGCTGATCTACACAGGTGCACCTGGTGGGGAGAATGGGGTTGCCATAGTGCTCTCGGAGGAGTTCCACAACGACATTTTGGAAGTGATACGTCATAGCGACCGACTTATGGTCGTTAGGGTGCTTATCGATGGGGTAGTTACCCACTTGATAAGTGCCTATGCGCCACAGGCCGGTTGTGACGACGCCGATAAAATAGCGTTTTGGAATCAACTCGGAGAAGTGCTCCGTGGAATCCCATTATCAGAGGGGATCGTTTTGGGGGGTGATTTGAACGGTCATGTGGGTGATGAATGTGGGGAATTTGAGCGTGTTCACGGTGGATTTGGGTACGGTAGCCGTAACGCGGAAGGGGAGTACATCCTCAATACGTATGCGGCTGCCGACCTTGCCATCGTGAACACGTATTTCAAAAAGAGACCCAAGCATCTCATCACCTACAAGAGCGGGAGGAATGCTACCCAAATCGACTTCCTACTCACTAGGAGACACCACATCAGCAAAGTAGCCAACTGCAAGGTCATACCCGGTGAGAGTCACACTGCACAACACCGTCTTCTTGTCATGGACCTCTGCGTGAAGCCCAAAGGCAAACGTGTCGATCGCCTTCGGCGCCGAATCAGGTGGTGGCTGCTTGATGATGTCAAGTCCCAGGAGTTCGCCTCTGCCATCGGCGACAAGTGCGCCGGTGGTGAGGGCGAACCGGTTCAAGCATACTGGGACAGGATTCAGGCGGCTATCCTTGGGTCGGCGGGGAAGGTGCTTGGCGAGTCTAAGGGCGGACGCAAGTGTGACAAGGAGACATGGTGGTGGAACGACACAGTCCAGAGGGAGACTAGAGCGAAGAAAGCCCTCTTTAAGAAGTGGCAAGCGTCCAGATCTCCTGAAGATCGCGACGCATACAGAGCTGCTAAGCGCGCCACCAAGAAAGCTGTAGCCAGAGCCAGACGAGACCACTTACAACCACTTTACGATAAGTTGGAATCGTCTGAGGGGCAGAAGCTCATATATAAGTTGGCGCGCTCCAGGATCAAAGCGGCACAGGATATCTCCAAGTGCCGCTGCGTAAAAGACCCCGGAGGCAACCTGTTATGCGAGGACCTCGCGGTGAAAGAGAGATGGCGCTCGTATTTCCACGAGCTGCTGAACAAGCAGCATAAAGAGGTGCAGCCGCCGGATCTTCCTCCAAATCAAGGATTAGTGCCACCGGTAACGCCTGCAGAAGTCCAAAATTGTCTCCGCCGCATGAAAAATCGGAAAGCTGCCGGAGCCGATGGAGTCACCATCGAAGCCTGGAAGGCGATGGGCTCGCGTGGTGTGGGCATCTTAACAAACCTTTTTAACCGGATACTCCTCACTGGTATGATCCCGAACCAATGGAGGCTGAGTGTCATTACTCCAGTCTTCAAAGGCAAGGGATCGGTGCAGGAGTGTGGTAACTACCGCGGTATAAAGGTCATGTCCCACACCATGAAGCTCTTCGAGAGGGTTATCGACTCTCGGATTCGGCAGGAGTGCACTGTCTCGGAATGTCAATATGGGTTTCGCCCTGGTCATGGGACCATGGACCCAGTTTTTGCCCTAAGGACTGTCGCAGAGAAATACAGGACGAAGAATACGCCTCTGCACTGCCTGTTTCTTGACTTGCAGAAGGCCTTCGACTGTATTCCTCGCGCGATAGTCTGGTGGGCATTGAGATCTAAAAGGGTTCCAGAGGCCTTTATTGACATCATCCAAGACATATACCGTGACTCCGATTCCGTAGTTCGGACCGCTGTTGGCGACACAAAACCTTTCCCCATCACTGTCGGGGTACACCAAGGATCCGTCCTTAGTCCGTTTCTGTTTAGCGTGGTATTAGACGTACTGTCAGACAGCATCAGAAACTCACATGAGCAGCCCCCATGGCTCCTCATGTATGCTGATGATATCGCGCTGGCAGATTCGGACAGGGGTAGGCTGGTGCAACGCGTGAAGGCGTGGAAGGAGTCGCTTGAGAACGGTGTTCTGAAGCTCAACGTGGCGAAGACCGAGTACTTGGCCTGTAACTCCACAGATCCTACACCCGTACGCATAGGCGGCGACACGGTCGAGCGCACGGACCAAGTGAAATACCTGGGATCTGTGTTTCACGCGTCTGGTGACATCGATTGCGACGTCAAGGCTCGCATTGCTGCCGCGTGGGCCAAATGGCGTGAGGTAACTGGTGTCATTTGTGACCCCAAGATGCCGGTAAAGTTGAAGGGACAGGTCTATAAGACCATCATTAGGCCTGTTCTTTTATACGGCTGTGAAGCGTGGCCGGTGTTGGAGCGACACAAGCAGGAGCTGCGTGTCACGGAGATGAACATGCTGCGGTGGATGTGTGGAGTGACGCGGAAGGACCGCGTTAGGAACTCCCGCATTCGCGGTAGTCTTCATGTCCGTGACATTGCGGATAAACTGCAGGAGTGTTGGCTCCGTTGGTACGGTCACGTTTTACGGCAACCGGTTGCTTACGTGGGAAACAAATGTCTGGCCATGCCGCCTCCGCCGGGCCCCGGCAGGAGGGGTAGGCCCAAAAAGTGCTGGCTTGACGTCGTAAGGGGTGATATGCGTGCCAATGGGCTCACTACCAGGGATGCTGAAGACCGGGCGAAGTGGAGTAGAAAAAGTCGGAAAGCGGACCCCGGGCACCAAAACGCAAGTTTGGGTTGCAACCGGGAAGAACGCTGAGATGATGATGAATATGCTTGTGTTATGTTCCGGCATTAAAGACCAAGATTCCTGTACCACTATGGGACAGCACCGTGTTCGCGGTGCCCATAGCGTTACAAACATCCATAGGCGACGATAACTGCTTACTATACTTAATAGTACACTTGTACTCAACAATAAAATAAAGTGTATCTTTAATTTTAAACTGTTAATAGTATATTCATATGCTAATTCATTATTCTTCGTGTAGAGTCATAGGAAGAATACCAACTTGCGGCCTACCGTAAACGGCGACAAAATAACTCCCATGATATGAATGGATTCGCCCTTTCTTCCTTAGCCCCGTCTAGATGACATCTACCCCTGGTTTCTGAGCAAGCTGTCATAATAAATTTGTGTTGTTGTTCCGACATTAGTGGCCCAGGTTCCATTTTCTCTTCTTTGAACCGTTCGTCCATAGGCGACGGTGACCACCTGCTACCAGGGGGGCAGTTTGCCTGTCTACTGAATTCCAGCTATAAAAATAAGATCCGTTGAAATTTTACAATACAATGTTACCCATTTTCAAATTTTGATCACTCGTATATACCTAGTCAGGTCATAAATTCTGTCACATGTTTAATGTAAAATAATTGTAACAAGTTTATTCATTATGTAACCATTTATATACCAAAATGAACTTAACAAAACATAGATTCTTATGACATTAAAGTTTATTCAAAATGACCTCCGTGATTTTGAATACAAGCCTTCAATCTGCGCGGCCAGTCCTCTATCGCAGCATGAACGAGGTCCATGTCAATATCGGCGGCTGCCTTAATCAAGGATGTCTTGAGTGACTCCAAATTGGGATGAGACTTTGAACACGCCTTTTCCTCCAAGTGTTGCCATATCTTGTAATCTAACGGATTCAAATCTGGACTGGAGGAGGGCCAGTCTTCGTGCCGGATGAAGTCGATTTCACGCGCCGCCAGCCAGTCTTGTGTGCTCTTCGCTCTATGAGCTGGCGCCGAATCTTGTTGGAATACCCAGTGCCTGTTATTGAACATGGTATGAGAAACAGGTTCCACAAGGTTCGTCAGGACTGTATTTTGATACACAACAGCATTCGTTTTTACACCTTTCTCACAAAAATGTACCTCTGTTAAGCCCCAATAAGAAACTCCCAACCATACCATGAGCGAGGATGGAAAATGACCTCGTTGGACACGCGGAATACGGTTGCTCGCTTCTTCACTACTGTGTGCGTACACCTTATCATTTTATTTGTTGTAGCTCTCTTCTACGGTAAACATTTTTTCATCCGAAAAAAGAATTTCCCGATATTTTTTTCCCGCGTACCGCTTCAACAAAGCGCGGCATCTCTCCAGTCTCAGGTCCATTAGACGAGCATTCAAACGATGTCCTGTTTTTCTTCGATATGCCCGAAGCCCTAAGTCTTCATTTAACACCCTTTTCACCGTGGTTCTGCTTAACCCCATCTGAAGGGCCAACAGTTTCTGCTTACGTTTGGGATTTCTTTGAATTCGTGCCTTCACAGCTTTTATCACTGCTGGAGTCCTAACAGACCGAGGGCGACCACTTCTTGACCTGTCATCTACACTAGAGTCTTCATTGTATCGTTTGATGGTACGATAAATGAATCTTTTGGTTATATTCAAATTTTTCAGTATGTTAAAAATTTGAATTGGCGCGTAACCGCAACGATGCAACGCAATAACTGCAACACGGTCTTCTTTAAACGTCCACTCCATATTTAAAAAATGAGTAAAATTCTAAAAGTATACATTTTTATTTTCATGAACAATTCGAGATTCGAATTCAATAAACTTTTTTGTGGTCAGCATTCTAAAAGAAAAGTTTTTACTGTGTGACAATACTTATGACCTGACTAGGTATATTGGACACATATAATATTTTTCTAATCTTCGACTAAACAAACTTTTCGGCTCTTTAACCAGATGACATAAAGAGTAATTGTGAAAATTATTAGATAATGAATTAGCCGTGTCTAGTATCGCATGTTTTCACAAGTTCCTCTTTACCGCCATTGCCAGAGAAGTCAAAGTAGCGGAAGCTACAGGCATATATAACTTTGATAGTTTATTGAACTAAAGGAACATTTCTCGTTTGTGTTTCGCCTCATTTAACTATAGACACAAAAGACAAAGTATAAAAATTGAACTGTGCTGGCCAACGTCTCAAATGAGCTTGATGAATGGCAAAGTCTTGTTGATTTTTTTATTATAACTGCTTGTTACTGGCATGATTTTGTTTTGTTTCTCATAGGAGAATCCCATTTCAGATCCTCTTCATAACCCACGTTGACTAAATTAGTACAGTCTAGAAGATATACTTAACATATATCTTACAAAGAAATAATTGGCCATGTGGTTTTGGCCAGAAAAATAATAGACCATTACTTACCTTTTTTGGTGCTTACTGGAAATGCTTTTCGTGCACTTCGCTATTAAGAAATACGCAACAGGGTATTCGTTTTGCTTTGGATGCCATTGAGCACTTTGTTGAGTAATTAAACATTTGCTAACAGACAACTGTAAAGAGACTCAAGCTTGTCTGTTAGATCTTCGTTAGAAGTAGAAATTTCAAGTCTACAATAAATGTACTCGTATATATATAATAGTATATAAATACATTTTCCATTACATTTTAGCCTATCTACTGTCGAAATTCCATCACACCCTCCAGCATATTTGTATGTAGAACCTATAAAAATAAAGTACAAACAAGAAATGTACTTCTGTATTCTTGTGATTTGTGCCACAGTTCCATCTAATAACAAAACTCTGATTGTTAAGCAAGCCGACAGATTTGAAATTAGTTTTTGGTAACAATTATAACTTTCACTCGCTTCCTGATAAAACTGCTGACGTGCTTATGTTACAAATTTTAAGACTCCGATACAGATACATTGTATTCGACGATACGGTTAATACGTTGATTATGTTCGTAAGATATTATTTATGGGTTCGATCCTCGCTTGAAATTATTTACGATCTACAAATATTTCTTTACAGATCCGCCAATTGTAAATAAGTCATCTAATAAAGGTCTTGTAGTTCAACTAGTGCAACGATTTTTACAAGTGTGCACATATACAGGTTGGTAAGGCAAAAATGATGCAATCGTCCGTGACGTAGGCTTTCCCCGTGTTGATGACTTTATGGTGATCTCAGCGTGTCGGATGTCCGACCGCGCCGACAATTGCTCCACACACATCCACAGCATTGTTCCTCTGCATGACCGGCCACCGGATCACCACGCCATTTAGCTACTGAAATCTGGAGACTTAGATCTGGGAGGTAAACAACTGATGTCGCGATATCACCAAGCTAGAGACAGGCCAATACAATCCGCTGATGGCTGCCGATAGCCAAGATTGTTTCACCAAGCCAAGATAGGCTAGCGTACAACTACAGTGAAGCCGCGACAAACATGGACGTGCTCCTGCCGAAGTTTTTATCCGTGCAGAGGCGGAGAAAGAATATTAACCTCTGTGGCCGGGGTCGGCCTCTCGTAAAAGGCGACAAAACAACCCACCCTAGCTACGTGGTAGGACCCCAAGCCCGTCTGGATGGCAACCACCTTTGGTCTTAAGTATGCCGCCATAATAACCTTGTGTTGTGTTCCGGCATTAGTGGCCCAAGTTCCTGTACCCTTATGTGACAGCAGCGTGTTCGCGATGCCACTGATGTTGCAAACACCCATAGGCGACTGCTAAATTCTAAGCGGGCCGTCAGCCTGTCTGCTGTCCTACAGCAATAAAAAAAGTGCTTTAGTAAATATTTTTATTGTAGTGAACCTTTTTTCAGCACTGTTATGATTTAAAAATACGAGAGAGAAAAAGCGACACCATAAAGAGACAAACATATTCATAAATAGGATTCAGCCTGCGAGAAAATGATATAGATTGTCCAGGAATATTAGTCAAATGAGGCAAGTATCTCGGAATATCTAATAGTAAATCGGAACCTTTATTTTGACATCCTAAAACTTGTCTCAAAACCTACTTATCGTAGGGTATCCGCGACTATCAAATATGGACATCAAATATATAGATATCGACTGCAAATATCTCGTTTCTTATGGGTTTTATGCTATTTGTATTTCTTATAAATATTTTAGAGGATTAAATTCTCTACAACTTTTGTTTAAACATTTTTTTTTATATCTTGAACCATTTTCGAGATAAAGGGCAGAGCGCGCGCATTGTTTAAATATTTAGCGTATCATTCGAGGGCAACCTGTAGTCCCGATTAAAAACACGTCGTATAAAGTTTATAAATTATTAATAAATATATAATTCAAAATAATTTGCATTTTTTGTTAACTTAATCAATAATTCAGTATCTATTCATTTAATAATACTTACCTACTCGTCTAATTATAAAGTTATTAAGGGAAATACTTTGAGTAGTTTTTAATTCTAATCTTATTTATGCCAATTACTTCCTAACTAAATAAAAAGGAAGGGATAAAATTGTGTGTATTTGAGCCCGTGAGCGCCCCCGCTGACCGAGATTCTCCCTCCGTGCCATATGGACGCTTTAGACGGCGCTCTGTTCCCCATGAGGGCTGGGGGGATCAGGGGGAACCCAGCGCGGACGATAACCCCGTGCCCGACGTGGACCGGGCAGGCGAAGTTGAGGTAAAGCGGATGAAACTGCGCGACGAGGTGCTCATGGTGAAGTGGAAGGAGCGCCTTGCACACCCCAGCACGGGCCTTGCAACCATAGAGGCGGTGAGGCCCGTTCTGGCTGAATGGTTGGAATAGCACCACGGTGTCCTGACCTTCCGCCTGAAGCAGGTCCTCTCAGGGCACGGTTGCTTCGGGAGGTACTTGTGAAGCATAGGGTGGGAGACGACCTCGGGGTGCCACCATTGTGGCGTGAGTAATGAGGAGGGCAAAGTGACCCACACTGTCGCCATGTGCCCTGCGTGGCGCGAAGAGCGCCGCGCCCTCGTCGCCCAAATCGGCACAGACCTATCGCTCCCGGCCCTGGTTCTGTCCATGGTTGGGGTTGATCTTGGATGGACGGCCGTCGACTCTTTTTGGAAGCAGTCATGTCCGCAAAGGAGGCGACGGAGCGGGAGCGAAAGTTGACCATCACACACCCCTCCCGCCAACGCAGGCCACGTCGTCGCCCCGGAGGGCGTCTAATGACCTCCGGCTGCCGTAGCATGCAGCCGCGGGCTCCCCTTTGGGGGAGGATCTGCCACCCGCACTATTGCCGCGAGAGTGAGGGCGGCATGCAGTTCCGCGCCCCCCCCCCCCCCTCAACTCCTCGAGTCGATATAGGAAAGCGCTAGGGGGCCGATACCTGACCACCTGGCTCCAAAACTATGGAAGAGGCCCGCCCTGACACAAAGGGTGAGCCAGCGCCGGCCTGGGCCACGAGATCGGCACACCACATATCCGTGGACCCAGGCGTAGACGATAGGAGAACAGCGGGGTTTTTAATGGATAGTCGAATGGCCGAACATCTTTCCCGAAGTCCCACATATTCCTTGGTCCCCCCGGACCGGGAGAATCCGTTAAGAGAGGGTTTTTCCCCGAAACCAAAAAAAGTGAGTGTATTTGAAATTGCTTTCTATTGCTTTCTTTTTAATGTTTTTTTTTAGTTCGTTCCGCTTTTAGTTCTACTGTGGAAATGAGGTAAACAAATTCGAAGATATCAAAACTATACTATTAACTGAAAAAAATTATCATATTGTAAAATTAATATACTGGTAAAACAAAACACAATTAATAAATTCCCGAAACGATTTTTGAATTACTTTCGTAAATATGTAGTAACTTATTTTATAATCAGTGCTCTGAATTTATTTTTCAAGTTAATTAGTACTGAAATAGGCTTTATCCTCGGGGTGACGTAAGATTAGCATAAGTAAATTCGATACTTTACTTCCAAAATCCTTTTGGGTCTCGTTCTAATTCAGATCGTGTCAGAATATTTACCGAATCGTGTTATATTTTTATCCTTTTAGAATTGTAGACTGCCATTTGAATAATTGGCAAATAGAACCCTTTTTATTACATTCGTGACGGTGGAAAGCGTAAAACATTCATTTAAGGCCATGTTGTTAGGACTTCGTTGGAAAATATATTTCATTGTCTAAAACATTCCTTGAGCATCGGAATTGTTATCACAATGTCACAGTCAGTTATTTAAGTTTCGAGATAGTATTAGTAAACCTTTTTCATGACTAACACAGTATATTTTTGTTGCCTGTTAAGTGTTTCATAATAATTCATCATACTTGTACTAGGATACGAATTCCCTTATTAGAAAATTTCATGTGCTGTTCCAAACTTTTTTCTGACGATTATATTTTTCTGTAAATATAGTAAAAATGTCAACGTTGGATGCGTGAAAAGCTAGTTTTTGGAAAGAGATTATTTGAAATACAAAATAGATTTGTTTCTATTAATTCAACTCGTTTTTCTAATATTTTAATAGCACTTATCTGCTCGGAATGCAAATGTTGTTTTGTATCTAGAATGTAAAGTATAGTTTTTTATATCGCATGTGCAGAAAATATGAGTCTAAGTTAATTAACAAATCTCGCTCATCGCCTTAAATCGATTCGAAGGATGAAGTTTCAATAAGTTTCCACTGGAGTTTTACAACAGTCGTTACTTAACGCCCGATTTGCCGATGCCTTTATTGCGAACCAAATGAATTGTACTTGTTTTAAAGTTTGTATCACAGTCTGGTATCGGATTCAAATTGGAAAGAGGGTGGCTCTTGATGATGCTTGGATAAGAGTTGTAAAGACTCTTTCACTCTGACCTCGGTTTAATTAAAAACTACCAACCTCAATACTGAATGGGAGAAGCAATGGGGCTTAATCACACTGATCTACATACGTGTTCTATAGAACAAATACACCATTCAGGTTTGACAAGAAATATTTTCTTTTTCAACATATTTTTCTACTATATATAGATATGTCAGACAGATATGCAGATGGGTAGTTGTGTATCTATATAACATATCAGTAATTTTAAGTAGATCTTTATATTTTCCCATTTCGTCATTAGTATTGCACTGCTTATGAATGAAAAAATTATCCGTGTAAGCCTTTAATTTTAAAATTAAATAAATATATTGGGACATTCACATAACGGCGTCTAGTCCCAAACTAAGTTGCATAGCACTTGTTATGGATACTAGACAACTAAAATACTACTTACATACTTTTCTTTTGTAAATATATTCATATTACACATGAATACTTATACAAATATGAATGAATGAATGAATGAATGAATGAATGAAAACTCTTTATTGTTCACCTTAAATATATATACAAGAAAATGAAATAAACTTACAAGCTACTGAACAATGGGTGGCCTTATCGCTTAGAGCAATTTCTTCCAGGCAACCCTAATATATTCATATATGCAAATATATTCATGTTATAAAAATACTGGACGGGAATCGAACCCGCAACTCCCACAAGCATAACGACCTGCCATTACATCAGGAGGTTGTCAAAATTAAGGATTCAATTAGTTAAAAGCGAACCAATCTTTATTTTCATATAATTATTTATTTAAATTTACATTTACTCATTTATTCGTTTTTATCTTTTACTCGAACAACAGCTACGAATAGCAGTGACTTAAAAGTCTATATCTCCGTAACGACTGACTAAACGGCAGCGTCTTAGGGGTGTCCCTGACGTAAACATCAATAGGCGACGGTACTGCTTCGTCTACTGTGGCATATTTTTTTTTAAAACTGCTGTCTACCCTCCCAGTCCCAAGATAAAATGAAACGATATACTTCTGTCTGTGATCTAGCAAAAATAATATTATTTTTTCTCATTTCATGACTCACTTGGTTAGAGATTCAGTAAGACATAAAAACAACTATTTTTATGGACCACCTGGCTTGCGAGGAATTTTAATACTTTGACCATCGATACTATAATAACAATCGATACTATAATAATAGTATCGACTGTTTAGGCCGGAACATTTCCTTCATTTATCCTTCTATCCAACTTCCCTATAAGCCAACAAAAAAGGAAGAAGAAGAAATTTACAGCAGGTGTCATTTAAAAAAAAATGTTATGAAAGTATTCTCTCTGCCGGCAACTGTACGTGCGTGGCTATTCATCTTTAAAGAAATCATATATAACATCCAAAGCGAGGCTCAAGAGCGAGGATCAAAGGCTGGGTCATTTCCTTCCTTGTCCTCACACAGTTTCAATCAAAACTTATTTTACCACAGACTAAAAACTAAAATAGATTCCAAACACCTAAATGAACCATTAAGTGTTCGTACCTACTACGAAGTATCATATTTTATGTAAAGAACATTACCGCAGATGTATTAGTTACGTTCGATCAATTAGTTAAAGCCAATAACAGCAGGTGTGTAATTGATATCAACCCACTTTGCCGCTCTGAATTGACAGCCTTCTGTTTGGCGAACTAATGCATCGTTAAGATCACTTAGGAAGTAGAATTGAATATTCTAAATATAATAAGTTCATATAAATACTGTAATTGGTTTTTTTGGATTTTTTTATTGGCCAGGTAAATCAGACAGATTGACGGCGTACTTAACGTAGATATGCAGTTACCGTCCCCTATGGATGTTTGCGACGCTTGGGGCACCGCGAACACGCTGGGCCACTAATTCCGAATCACAACACAAGGTTATTATAGCGGCATTCTTATAGACCAGCGGCCGTTCAAACGGGCTTGGGACCCTGCCACCTAGCTAAGGTTCTTCTGCCGCCTTTTACGAAAAGCCATGGACATATAAAAAAAGTTTTTTTTATATGTCCATGTTTAAGGAATACATTTTTATCGTGTGACTCATTATATTCTATAAATAAGTATAAGATAAGCATAATCTATTAAGATTTTGATGTGTAAGGTATGTCATACTACAATAACAGTTGTTATTGCGTAGATAGTTTTTCATTTACCTAGATTTAAAAAACACATTTTCTCGTCTAGTGTAAACACGTGTATATTAAACAATTCATAAATTTTACAGCAAACAAATAATTCACAAATTTCCTTGAGTTTACTGATATTACTTTTAATATTCAATAATAACTGTTAAAAGATTGAAAACAAATGATAGCCATAAAGAGAACGAACAAAAAGTGAATGATGACTCTACCTTATCTTTGTAAGGCTCGTTTGTTCGAACAGATGTTTCTAATCCATCAGAAAGCCGTTTTAGAAGAGTTCTTGTGTATCGAGTTGAAAAATAAAATAACAGAGATGAAAATTGTATTGTCTTAATAAAACCTTCTGGCTGTTTTGAATACTTTCACGGTTTCAGATAAATAAAACCTGATGAAATATTAACTTGATGTATTCATATAGTATAGATGGCTTTGATATATCCTAAGCTGAGTTGCCTGAAAGAAATTGCTTTTTAGCATCAAGACCACCCTTTGTTCAACGTTGTTAATCTTTTAATTTATTTATTTATTGTCGTGTATCTTCAGTGTTCTCCGCAATGTACAATAAAGTACTAAATGTTTTGTGGGTGTATGTAAAGTGTTAATAGCTTCCTAGATGAAATTACATCTTTTTTATCGCTGGAGTTGCTGACAAGCAAACGGCCCACCTGGTGGTCACCATTGCCCATGGACGTATGCAATACCAGAGGTATTGCCAACGTGTGTAAACCTCTATTGAGTTTTTACAAACTTATGTAGATACGCATAACCAAACCAGAACAAAGTATATACACATTTCTAGATCCAACCCACTGCCCTGACCATATAACGACCAAACTAGCCGTAACATCTCATTGCAGATTATATAAAAAAATCCTGCCTGGAAGTCGAACCAACAGACATGAAGTATAAGTCCTCGGAATCTCTACGTGCAGGGGCGGAGTAATACTGAGCCCTGCGGCCGGGGCGGCCGTGAAAGGTGACAATAATCCTAATAGGTAGGGTTCCGAGCCCGTCTGGTTGGTATACACTCTGATCTCTGAATATAATGCCGTGTTGTGTTTCAACATAAGTGACCCAGTTCCCTTATACCGATGCCTATAGCATCGCAAGCATCTATAGGTGGCGGTAACAATCAGCCTGTCTGCTGTACCACAACAATAAAAAAATCAGTTGTCGTGTATTATTGCCGTAACTATTGAAAATATTAAATAATTTATTGAAGCAATTTTAAACATTTTTACATTTTCAAGGTAATCACTCCCATTGTTCATAAATGTTTTCATAAAACAACAAGCAATAAACGTCGTTCTGAATACGACGAAACAAATACAACCCTATTGTATTGTTCCCTGTTACATACGTTTACGTCTTCACGGGTAGAGAATTGAATGTCATACTTACAGAGGTCGTGAAAATAAACAGTGTGAACACGTTCCTGTCTAGGTCCATGTTAAACTAAATAAAGGTGAATTTTGTCATTATTTTTATGGCTGTACTTTTTATGGCAAGTAAAATGGCTTACTGTATTTATCGAAAGAAAACCCCATGTTTTCGTTTATAGAACTATTTATATACATACAGCTCTTTTTCGCCGTGTTCTTTTAGTAAGCTTTTTTAAGATGACGGTGGTATAGTGAAAATAAATGATCTAGTTGCCTCTATTTCATCTAATTGCTTGAGACTTTTTTTACAAAAATAAAGAAAAACAAAACATCCACGGAGGCCCAGGCATGGAAAGTGATTTTCTACTTTACCTCAGTATTATCACTGACTCACCAACATATATCAGGCTTCAGTGTAAAAAGGAGAAAGAGAAAATTACGAATATAACTTAAATCAAACGATCATTAGTAAGATATCCATAATGGCGTAATGTATTAGTAATTTCTTAACACATTTATTATAGATTAATTTTCCTCATTATTTATCTTAGACACATCCATATATTCTCGTTATCGACGCGTCGCCTCCGCGCAGGCTGAGTGATTGTAATTTGGATTTATTATTCTATGTCCACACAACAAATGGGACCATATACAAACCTCTACTGAATATGTAGTTATTCCTTCGAATATAAAGACAAAGATATTGTGATGATTCACACAGCGTATCTAAGTAACAACAAAGCACTTATGAGTACTATGTAGAACTCATCAATATCACCATCAAAGTCGATCGTCATAATGGTATTCCATAACAGCTTGCTTTTAAATTGTAATAAAATAGTAGCTTAGTGGTATTACATTTGGAGACTAATATATAGGTGACGGGTTCAAATCCCATGATGACATGCGCCATTTAGGCAGTTTTTATCGCCTTTAACATGACCTCGTACCGATGGTGAAACATCGAAAGAAAATCTTCACATCATGATTACTAAAATCCACTAATTTGTTTTTGAAAAGCATGGCGGGTATATCGTCCGCTCTAAAAGAGCTAAACTAAAAGAGCTGTTGCCAGAGCCAGACGAGACCACTTACAACCACTTTACGATAAGTTGGAATCGTCTGAGGGGCAGAAGCTCATCTATAAGTTGGCGCGCTCCAGGGTCAAAGCGGCACAGGACATTTCCAAGTGCCGCTGTGTAAAAGACCCTATGGGCAACCTGCTATGCGAGGACCTCGCGGTGAAGGAGAGATGGCGCTCGTATTTCCACGAGCTGCTGAACACGCAGCACAAAGAGGTGCAGCCGCCAGATCTTCCTCCGAATCAAGGACTAGTCCCACTGATAACGCCTGCAGAAGTCCAGAATTGTCTCCGCCGCATGAAGAATCGGAAAGCTGTTGGATCCGATGGAGTCCCCATCGAAGCCTGGAAGGCAATGGGCTCTCGTGGTGTGGGCATCTTAACCGACCTGTTTAACCGGACACTCCTCACCGGTACGATCCCGAGCCAATGGAGACTGAGTATCATTACTCCAGTCTTCAAAGGCAAGGGGTCGGTGCAGGAGTGCGGTAGTTACCGAGGAATCAAGGTCATGTCCCACACCATGAAGCTCTTCGAAAGGGTTATCGACTCTCGGATTCGACAGGAGTGCACTGTCTCGGAATGTCAATATGGGTTTCGCCCTGGTCACGGGACAATGGACCCTGTTTTTGCCCTAAGGACTGTCGCGGAGAAATACAGGGCGAAAAATACGCCTCTGCATTGCCTGTTTCTCGACTTGCAGAAGGCCTTCGACTGTATTCCTCGGGCGATAATCTGGTGGGCATTGCGGTCCAAAGGGATTCCAGAGGCCTATATTGACATCATTCGAGACATGTACCGTGACTCCGATTCCGTAGTTCGGACCGCTGTTGGCGACACAAAACCTTTCCCCATAACCGTCGGGGTGCACCAAGGATCCGTCCTTAGTCCGTTTCTGTTTAGCGTGGTATTAGACGTATTGTCAGACAGCATCAGAAATTCACATGAACAGCCCCCGTGGCTGCTCATGTATGCTGATGATATCGCGCTGACGGATTCGGACAGGGGTAGGCTGGTGCGACGTGTGAAGGCGTGGAAGGAGTCGCTTGAGAACGGTGGTCTGAAGCTCAATGTGGCGAAGACCGAGTACTTGGCCTGTAACTCCACAGATCCCACACCCGTACGCATAGACGGCAACACGGTCGAGCGCACGGACCGAGTGAAATACTTGGGATCTGTGTTTCATGCATCCGGTGACATCGATTGTGACGTCAAGGCACGCATTGCTGCCGCGTGGGCCAAATGGCGTGAGGTGACTGGTGTCATTTGTGACCCCAAGATGCCGGTAAAGTTGAAGGGACAGGTCTATAAAACCATCATTAGGCCTGTCCTTTTATACGGCTGTGAAGCGTGGCCGGTGTTAGAGCGACACAAGCAGGAGCTGCGTGTCACGGAGATGAATATGCTGCGGTGGATGTGTGGAGTGACGCGGAAGGACCGCGTTAGGAACTCCCGCATTCGCGGCAGTCTTCATGTCCGTGACATTGCGGATAAATTGCAAGAGTGTCGGCTCCGTTGGTACGGCCACGTTTTACGGCAACCGGATGCTTACGTGGGTAACAAATGTCTGGCCATGCCGCCTCCGCCGGGCCCCGGCAGGAGGGGTAGACCCAAAAAGTGCTGGCTTGACGTCGTAAAGGGTGATATGCGTGCCAATGGGCTCACTACCAGGGATGCTGAAGACCGTGCGAAGTGGAGAAGAAAAAGTCGGAAAGCGGACCCCGGGCGCCGAAGCGAGAGTTTGGGCTGCAACCGGGAATTAACGCAGAGATGATGATGATGTTTATATGGTTTATTTACTATTCATATATATTACGAGCTGTACACGATCATGACAAAATATAAATACAATTTAATTGAAGTAACAATTAATATTATTATATACAATCATATTATTTATGGATAGTTATTGTATTATTACTAAATCCATTCAATTTTACTTGTAAAGTTATACACAGCACTAATGTTGCAGAATACGTCACATGTATAGCTACAGATATATTATGCGTTTCAAATAAGAATAGGATCGACTTAGCACCATGTTGTAACGTCATAGCTGTCAATTCGAATCAGTTGGGTAGGGTCAGCAAAACAAAATATTTTTAAATATAATTTGTTTACGAATAATCAATGTTTTTAACAGATAATCAATCAAAATTATCAAAATTCTAGTAGAAATTTATTATAATATAAAATTTACAAAAGAAAAAGAAATAAAATTTAAATAAAAATGGCGTGCTTTTACCCTGAAGACTGCGAGCAATTTGCAGTATGTCCGGTGATGTTAGTGGCCCCTTGTCCAACAACGTGCTTTGAAGATCCACCTATGTACTATTCCTGCTTGCCGCGATGTCCGCGGAAGGTTATGTATTGTTGTGAAAAGAAGCCGCGAGTTTCAAGGTCTCTAACTTGCCAAGAGGAAGATTTGAATGAACCACCACCAAAATATATGAAGATGGACGCATTGAGCGCATACTACCTGTGTCTGCTTGCAAGCGCAACGGAATGTAGTACCAAGAGCATTCGAAGACACTCGTCACTGCAAATTTCCTATTTAGAAGCCCTCGTGACGTAGTTGTCGAATGTGAATTGTGCACGTACCCCGTAAAAGTCGGCGACCCAGCAAAAGTGCCACCCCGCACATCCAAACCTACACTCGGATGTTGTTTACTCAAAAAGAAACCAATAAAAGTGTCGCTTGACGGTATCGTCAAGCGACTAATCATCAATCACATCTAATATGTGTATACATATTAGATGACTGACAACGAAATTTCGTGTCCTACTTTCAATGTGAAACGAGAAAAATAATTTAAATAAAAAGGATGACAGATTTTTCCCCAAAAAGGGGTTAACGTCAGGCAGGCGGCCGGTTGTAAAAACTAAGCTACAACTATTACAACATGTAACATGTTATGCCGACACCATATAATGTGGAATAGGGAGAGGAGGAAGAAGAATTTATTTACGATTCATGAACGAATAATTTTTAATTAGAATTGAGCTCTTCACTTTCGCTCATCTCTGCATCACTGACTAAGTGGTCACTGTCGTCGTTATTACCATCATCATCATCATTGTTGCATTCCCCTATAAAATAAAACATGGATTAATGTAAGCATTTAATATTTTAATTCAGTAACTGCTACTTAAAATAGAAATAGGCATTCTGTTACCTGTATTTATAATAAAACTAAAGTTATCATCGTCTTCAAATATTTATTTTTGCCAGTATTCATTTTCAATTCGTTTCTCATGGTTAATTTCTTTCTCCCAATCGTCACTCATAATTGAAGCTAATTTTATACTCTAATTTTATATACATTTCTAATTTTATACTCTCTATTTGGCTTTCCAGTTGCTTCACGTTTTTGTTTGCTACCCTACGCTTAATTAAGTGCCAAATATACTCAATTGTATTTAAATCGCAATTAAAAGGTTGCAGCTTCTAAACTTCAAAACCATGGGAGTCGAAAATATTATCAATCGCGTCGTTTTTTGGGCCGTGTGGTCCCGGCCGATGAAAGAATAGGGCCCCCCAAAATCTTTTGTGATCCAAAAGGGTTCCGGAGCCCTATATTGACATCATCCAAGAAATGTACCGTAACTCCGATTCCGTAATTTGGACCGCTGTTGGTGACACAAAACCTTTCCACATCACCATCGAAGTGCACCAAGGATCCGTCCTTAGTCCGTTTCTGTTCAGCGTGGTATTAGATGTACTGTCAGACAGCATCAGAAACTCACATGAGCAGCCCCCGTGGCTGCTCATGTATGCTGATGATATCGCGCTGGCAAATTCGGACAGGAGTAGGCTGGTGCGACGCGTGAAGGCGTGGAAGGAGTCGCTTGAGAACGATGGTCTGAAGCTCAATGTGGCGAAGACCGAGTACTTGGCCCGTTACTTCACAGAACCCATACCCGTACGCATAGGCGGCAACACGGTCAAGCACACGGACCAAGTGAAATACCTGGGATCTATATTTCACGCGTCTGGTGACATTTATTGCGACGTTAAAGCACGCATTGCTGCCGCGTGGGCCAAATGGCGTGAGGTAACTGGTGTCATTTGTGACCCCAAGATGCTGGTAAAAATGAAGGAACAGGTCTATAAGACCATTATTAGACCTGTCTTTTTATACGGCTGTGAAGCATGGTCGGTGTTAGAGCGACACAAGCAAGAACTGCGTGTTACGGAGATGAATATACTGCGGTGGATGTGTGGAGTGACGTGGAAGGACCGCGTTAGGAACTCCCGCATACGCGGCAGTCTTCGTGTCCGTGATATTGCTGATAAATTGACGGCCGGAGCCGACACTTCTCCAATTTACAGCCACGCTTTAAGGCAACCGGATGATTACGTGAGAAACAAATGTCTGACCATGCCGCCTCCACCAGGCCCCGGCAGGAGGGGTAGACCCAAAAAGTGCTGGCTTGACGTCGTAAGGGGCGATATGCGTACCAATGGGCTCACTACCAGGGATGCTGAAGACCGTACGAAGTGGAGTAGAAAAATGATCAGACACTTTTTAAATTCGTATCCCAGTAACTCGACCATTATTCGCCTTAATGTTGCTTTGCTACCTGGAAACTCTAATTCCTCCTATGCTCTCTCTCTCTCTGCCTAGCCTTAGTCCTATTATTTGGGGTCGGCTCTCCTGGTCCTTCAGTCCTCCTATGCGACAGCAAATATTTTATTCAACGTAGGAATTTATTTTCTCATCGTCGAATTTATGCTCATCTCTCGTCGAATTTATTATATTGTGCAGAGCAGCAATTTCGAAGCTATTATAATAATCAGTAGTTTGCTATAGCAAACCCCGTGGTTTTGTTTTGGTATCGTTACCTTGCAGCTAGCTTGCGCATTTCTCGTGTCGGATACGTGTCAAAGTATTTTTATTAATACCAGTAGCCAAACGACCTCGCTCGGCCACATTACTTGCATTTTGCAGGGTTTTCAAAATGTTTGCGTACATTTTGCAAGTCAAACTTATATTTCCATCTAGTCTAGGGACAATGCTTACTGCCTTCAATAGTTGCATCAATTCTAATTGTGCTGTTTCTTGCTCTCAAAGTATTTGTCTATATTGAAAACAATCTCTCGAGCCCTCCCATGCAAAACACGCCTCGTTTTTGAGCACAGTCAGCGAGACAAAATCAAATAACAACAATCACAAAAGCAACAAATTTAACCGGAAACAACCGCGTAACAAACAGAATTTACAAATAAAACAGTAGCACTCCGCTCGCACATGTACTCCACGAGGCACACCAACAACGACAAGATGGCGACTGGCATCTTCTTTGCTTTCTGGTGAATTGTTGCCAACAATGAAAATAAGAAATAAAATAGTATTTTTAAAATAATATTGACTAATTAATTTCGATGTTTTTTTCACTTTCAGTAACTGAAACTCAGTATATATATATATATATATATATATATATATATATATATATATATATATATATATATATACTTATATAGTCAGGTCATAAATTCTGTCACATGTTTAATGTAACATAATTGTAACAAGTTTATTCATTATGTAACCATTCATATACCAAAATGAACTTAACAAAACATAGATTCTTATGACATTAAAGTTTATTCAAAATGACCTCCGTGATTTTGAATACAGGCCTTCAATCTGCGCGGCCAGTCGTCTATCGCAGCACGAACGAGGTCCATGTCAATATCGGCGGCTGCCTTAATCAAGGATGTCTTGAGTGACTCCAAATTGGGATGAGGCTTTGAGCACGCCTTTTCCTCCAAGTGTTGCCATATCTTGTAATCTAACGGATTCAAATCTGGACTGGAGGAGGGCCAGTCTTCGTGCCGGATGAAGTCGATTTCACGCGCCGCCAGCCAGTCTTGTGTGCTCTTCGCTCTATGAGCTGGCGCCGAATCTTGTTGGAATACCCAGTGCCTGTTATTGAACATGGTATGAGAAACAGGTTCCACAAGGTTCGTCAGGACTGTATTTTGATACACAACAGCATTCGTTTTTACACCTTTCTCACAAAAGTGTACCTCTGTTAAGCCCCAATAAGAAACTCCCAACCATACCATGAGCGAGGATGGAGAATGACCTCGTTGGACACGCGGAATACGGTTGCTCGCTTCTTCACTACTGTGTGCGTACACCTTATCATTTTGTTTGTTGTAGCTCTCTTCTACGGTAAACATTTTTTCATCCGAAAAAAGAATTTCCCGATATTTTTTCCCGCGTACCGCTTCAACAAAGCGCGGCATCTTTTCAGTCTCAGGTCCATTAGACGAGCATTCAAACGATGTCCTGTTTTTCTTCGATATGCCCGAAGCCCTAAGTCTTCATTTAACACCCTTTTCACCGTGGTTCTGCTTAACCCCATCTGAAGGGCCAACAGTTTCTGCTTACGTTTGGGATTTCTTTGAATTCGTGCCTTCACAGCTTTTATCACTGCTGGAGTCCTAACAGACCGAGGGCGACCACTTCTTGACCTGTCATTTACACTAGAGTCTTCATTGTATCGTTTGATGGTACGATAAACGAATCTTTTGGTTATATTCAAATTTTTCAGTATGTTAAAAATTTGAATTGGCGCGTAACTGCAACGATGCAACGCAATAACTGCAACACGGTCTTCTTTAAGCGTCCACTCCATATTTAAAAATGAGTAAAATTCTAAAAGTATACATTTTTATTTTCATGAACAATTCGAAATTCCAATTCAATAAACTTTTTTGTGGCCAGCATTCTAAAAGAAAAGTTTTTACTGTGTGACAATACTTATGACCTGACTAGGTATATATATATATATATAATATTATTTATTTGTTTCAGTCTGGATGGTCCGAATAAATCAAACAAATTTGTTTCTGTAAAAATAACAGAAACGACAATTAAAGTTGATTACTCGTCTCTCATAACTCTTGCTTTTCTATCTATTAATTAAATTATTTAAATCAAATCTGTAACGTAATAACGTAAATATTGTTTACTTTTTTGTAGGCAAATGTCATGTGTCACACTTCTATGACACATGACATTAAGCGCGTTAAATCAAAAGGGATTATGTCCTGGTTACACAACCTAACCATAATACAATAACATTAAAGAGATGATATTCTCTTTACATCTCCCCTCCACGATATGAAAATTGCATAATTTTTCAATCAGCTTCAACTTCAAACATTGGAATTAGTTTTGTCACGTGGAATAGACTCGTGTCTTGATTTCTTTTTCCAGTTTTTATTTTATAAATTGAGTTTGAAATTTTTTCTTCTATTATATATGGGCCGATTCTTAGTTCTTCTAGCTTTTTCCTATTGAGTTTGTTTCCATTCTCTATGAATACCATATCTCCTTCGTTGAATTCATGGTGTCTTCTGTTTCTATTAAATAAACTTTCGTTATACTTATGTGATCTCTGTGTTCTTTCTAATGCTAATTTCTTATCTCTTATCCAGTCTTCTCCGTTTTTCTTTCTTTTTAACTCTTCTGGTATGTTACTGGTGTCTGTGCCATATAATAGATACTCTGGTGTAAATCCCGTTATTGTATGTTCTAGTATATTATACTTATTCACACATTCTCTCGCTATCGATGTCCATGCTCTATTCTTTTTCTCTTCGTTTATTTTACATCTTATTTTATTTACTAATGTCTGATTCAGTCTTTCATTCAGACCATTAGAAAATGGTGCATTTATTGCAGTAAAAATTAATTGCACTCCTTTATTTTTTAAATAATCTTTAAATTCTTTCGAATTTATTCCAGGATATTGGTCCGTTAAGATTGTTCCGATGTTTTCTATGTCTAACACAGTTTGAATTAGTTTTATAAAATCAGCGGCGTTTTGAGTTCTTGATGTTGAAATGAACGCATATCTCGTGAAATGATCAACAAGTAAATGAATATATTTTTTTGTTGATCTAGTGCTTCCAAATCCTCCCATTGTATCTATGGACATAATTTCGAAAGCTTTGGTCGCTGGTCCTAATTGTGACATTGAGCCGAATTTATGTTGCCCTCTTGACTTATTCTTAATACATATATAACATTCTTTACAAATTTTTTTTATATTCTTCACTAAATTTTTAGCAGTATAATATGGACATATTTTCATTTGTGTTTGTGTTATTCCTGTGTGACACCATTCCTTGTGTATTTTATTAATTAAATCAATACTGAATTTTTCTGATAATATGATTTTCTCTCTTTTCTTCACTTTTTTATAATATATTCCGTTTTTCTCTATTAATTTTTCTTTTTTATTCTGTAATAGTATATTATTCATCTGATCTAATTTTATTTCATCTATTTCAATAAAATTTACCGTTTTTAATAAATCCTCTTCTTCTGTATTTGATTCTAGAACAGGGTTTCTACTCAAGCAGTCCGCTTCTTTATTATCTTTACCTGGGACGTATATAATTTTAAAATCGTATTGAGATAGATAGTGACTTAGATCGCCCAATTCTTCGTCTGTTCGTGCTTTTATATTCATATTTTCCAGTGGTTTGTGGTCAGAGTATATTTCGAAGTATCTCCCTATCAGCCAGTGTTGCCAGTACTTTATTGCCTCTTTTATAGCTAAGCATTCAAGATAAATAGCTTTTTTTCTTTTTTGCGTTTCATTAAGTTTCTTTGAGAAGTAGGCCACAGGTTTTTCTTTTCCATCCTCTTGTGTTTGTTTTAGTATTGCGCCTATACCTTCAAGTGATGCATCTGTATATATCTTGATTGGAAGGTCTTTGTCGAATATCTCCAACACTGGTTGGGAACATAGCATTTCTTTTATCTTTCTGAAAGATTTTTCACAATCCTCTGTCCATATAAATTTTACATTTTTTTTTAATAGTTGATGTAATGGATCTAGTAATATTGAGCTCTTTTCTATATATTCATGGTAAAAATTTATTTTCCCCAGAAATTGTCTAATTTGCTTTTGTGTAGTAGGAATTGGGAAATTTTTTATTGACGTTATGTTGTCTTTCAACGGTTTAACCGTATTTTCTCCTATTACATGTCCTAAATATCTAACCGAACTAGCAGCGAATGTACACTTTTTAAATTTTAACCTGAGTCCTTCTTTTTTTATTGCATTTAATAATTTTTCAATATGATTTAGATGTTCTTCAAACGTCGGTGAGTGTATTAAGATATCGTCTATATAGTTCACTGAAAATTCAGTTAGTCCATATTTTCTTAATATGCTACTCAGAATTCGTTGAAATATAGCTGGAGACGTTTTTAAGCCAAACGGTAGACATGTCCATTGATAGTGACCATCTTGTGTTACAAATCCCGTCTTCCTCCTATCCTCAATTCTTAGTGGTATTGACCAAAAAGCTGAGTTAATGTCCAGTGTCGTAAAGTATTTACAATTTCTGGCTCTTATTATTATATCATCTATTAAAGGGAATGGTTGTGCCTGAGGGACAATGTTTTTATTTAAATCTCTAAAGTCTATGCACAGACGTGTCTTTCCTTCATTTTTCTTATATGCTAGTGTGACGGGTGCAGCAAAAGGACTATAAGATTCTTCGATTAAATTCTTCTCTAGTAAGTTGGCTATTTGTTTCTCTATTTCTTTTTTGTCTTTTATATTACATCTATAGGGTCTTTTACTGCAGTATTTCTCCACTATTAAGTCAATTCTAGCTTCATATTCGTTAACAGTCCCAATATCATACTTGTCTTTCGCAAACACTGATTTGTTTTTATCTATTAATTTTTCTATCTTCATTTTTTTATCTTTATCTAAATGTTCTATATTTGTTTGAAATTCTTCTGTTTCCACGTGTTCATTAAAATTAATTGAACAATTTGTAACTTCACTTAATGTTATCTCTGGTTTTTCTAACTTTTTCTCTATTTTCTGTGAGATTTCTAAATTTTCATTCAACCTCAACTTAAACATAGGAATTAAGTCTAATCCTATTATAAAATCTTCAAAATCCTCTCTTTCAACTACATATATATCTACTATTTTTTCTATATCAAATATTTTTATTCTTATTCTTACCAATCCATTTGTCTGATTCACACCATTGACAGACCTCAAGAATATCTTGTTTAAATCTTCTCTATTCTCTTTTATTTTTATCCATTTCGAGTTTATGAAGGATACTTGAGAACCTGGATCATATGTTCCCATTATCTCTATCTGATTCTCAACTAGTAGCTTAAGTCTGATCAATGGTGTGACTATTAGTTTTTTTTCTCTGTATTTAAATTTACTTCTATTACTGAATTGCTTCCTATAGCTTTAGGTTTCTCTTTTTTCTCTAGTTTAAACCAGCATTTTTCTTCTGGATGATATCTTATACCTTTACCCATGTTTTCACATGTCATACATGGTTTCTTTTCTTCATTTCTGAATTTATGTTCTGGTTTACCTTCTTTTTTAAATGTTTTCTTTTTATTTATTATCCCTTCAAGCTTCTGTAATTCATTTATTAAATCTTTTGTATTTTCTATTTCATCTCTGGCGATCTTCTCTCTAATAAATTCTGGCAACCCAAATGCAATTCTATCTATCATTGTATCAGCGTCCATGTCCTTATTTATTTCTAATAATAATCGTTCTTTCTTTATTGCATATTGTACTATTGAACCTTCTTTGTATTTAAAATAATGAGCATATGTCCTGCTACTCCATCCCTTACCTGAAAAGGTTTCTATTAATATCTGTTTCCACGTATTCCAATTGTTTTCATGTTCTCCTTTTATTACAGTAGAAGTATACCAATCTTGGCAAGTTGCATCTAAAAATATTCTTAATAATTCTATTTTAGTTTTATCTTTTTCTATTTTAAATCTTCCACACTCTTTTTCGAATATATGTAACCATTGTCTAACATTAGATGTTTTATAATTAAATTTTTCTAATACAAATTTATCTACAATATGTTTTAAGTTTTTTTCTTCTTCGTGTTTTTCTGATTTTTCAATTAATTTTTCTAATATTTTTTCCAAGCTCGAGTTTTCTTTAATATTCTCTTGAAGTGTTTGTTTTAAATATTTCCCTCCAAACTGGATATTTCCTTCATCATCTAAATATATCTTTTCTAATTCTTTTGAAATTTTTATCCATATTTTTAACTCATCATGCCTTTTTCCTAATGAATTTTTTACCTTTTTGAAAGTCTCCGTCTTTGTCAACTCTTCATGATAATCTGCATACATGAGGTCATCTGGTATAACATATTTTTCCCCTTGTTCTGTGACAATTGAGGTTACAGCTACTACTGTAGTTTTACAGTCCTTTGGAGAAGCCACAGCTCTGAACTCGAATTGCAATTTCATTTTGTGACGAAAATTGTCGTTTTATAATATTATTTATTTGTTTCAGTCTGGATGGTCCGAATAAATCAAACAAATTTGTTTCTGTAAAAATAACAGAAACGACAATTAAAGTTGATTACTCGTCTCTCATAACTCTTGCTTTTCTATCTATTAATTAAATTATTTAAATCAAATCTGTAACGTAATAACGTAAATATTGTTTACTTTTTTGTAGGCAAATGTCATGTGTCACACTTCTATGACACATGACATTAAGCGCGTTAAATCAAAAGGGATTATGTCCTGGTTACACAACCTAACCATAATACAATAACATTAAAGAGATGATATTCTCTTTACATATATATATATATGTGTGTGTGTGTGTGTATATATATATATATATATATATATATATATATATATATATATATATATATATATATATATATATATATATATATATATATATATATATATATATATGTATGTATTCGTGTACAAAGGCCGCTGTGCATGCGCCAATCTGGTATCAGAGCAGCACTTGCTATAGATATACATTTGACATTAGCAAATCGGTGACGCGAACCCATAAAATTTTTCCTTGTGAAAAAGTGCTCAACGCGGCTAAAGAAGTTTTCACTTCAAAATTATGGTAATAACTTCAGCACAGTTTTAATATGATTTTCCATGAACTTTCCTTTTATTTATCAAGGTTATAAAAAATGCTAGGAAAAACGTCACTGAACTTCCGATTTTTATCTTTAGCTAGGATCACATGGCTAAAAATAAAGTCGTGTTTTCGTTACTATACTTTTAATTATTTGAATATATTGGGAGATTCCACTGAAAGGGTCCTTTAAAGGGTCATGTTGTTATAACCTAATGAAAAGCCTTCCCTCTCAAGGTTGGGATTCAGATGACAATTGCTACTACAAAAACCAATGTTGACTATCTCAATCTCAAAAGGAAAATCTTACAAATATACAAACATACATACAGATAAATCTTACAAAAATTATAGTTACTTCCCTCAAACAGCACGTAATAGCGGCTCAAAAATGAAAACTGAAATTATGAAAATATATACGAGTATAAGTGTTTTAAAAGTTTCCGTTATTTTATAATTAAAATACGAGTATGTCAAGGATTTCGAAAGTAGGTTGAAATGTTCATATAAGATTATTTTTTTTAATTGCTGTAGGACAGCAGACTGGCTGACGGCCCGCATAGAATTTAGCAGTTACCATCGCCTATGGGTGTTTGCAACGCCAGTGGCATCACGAACACGCTGCTGTCCCATAAAGTACAGGAACTTGGGTCACTAATGCCGGAACACAACGGTTATTATGGCGGCATACTTAAGGCCAAAGGTGGTCGCCATCCAGACGGGCTTGAGGCCTTACCACGTAGCTAGGATGGCTTATTTTGTCGCCTTTTACGACAGGCCGACCCCGGCCGCAGAGGTTAGTATTCTTTCTCCGCCCCTGTACGGATAATACAGGTTATACAGAGAAAGAATCGTACGTAAAAAACTGATGCAGGAAATAATCTTAAGAGAATTTGTTGTCAAAACTGCTGCTTTAAACGGGATTTAATGGAACTTTTACGCGCATTATCATTATACGATATGACGACCTTCGTGGCGTAACGTCATACGCTTGGGAAGGTCACGGGTTCGATTCCCGCATCGCGTGTTTGTGTTTATGTATAATATGTATTTATTTACAAAAGAATTTTCGACTAGATGGCGTTTTGTTAATTATCTTAACTAATTTATTTATAGTCCAACAATAATAACCCCAAAAATTCCCCTCTAACTTATATATGTTAGTTAACTTGATTACTAGAACTATTTAATGTTTTTTACGTGCAATAAATAATGCAATTTGGTATAAAGCATACACTCCGAGCCTCTTAACTTTGGGCTTCCGGATTAAATTCCCCACAGAGTTAATTCGGAAACAATCTTTACGGTGTATTCTCTGATTTGTATTTTCTGGAATTCGTCCCAAGAGATTTTCCCTCTGTATATTTATTTATACAAGGATAATTTGCTTACTTTGCGAATATATTATAATTATTTACTTGTTGTAAATATTTCAAACGGCGAGGTCATGACGCTTACCTAATAAATCTATTGTAGTTTGAGGACTCATGTAACCTAATAATTTGTGTATTATGTTTAATAGTCTAAATATTTTAATAATAATAAAACTAAATAATTACAAAATATTTAGATCTCGCTCACGAGGTTGCCGCCATGTGGCACATGGAATCAACGAGCATCGTACCGATAGTGGTGTCAGTGAACGGGCTTATAGCGAAGAGCTTCGATAAACACCTAGAGAGGCTTTCGCTAGGTAAATGGGTGAAGGGATACAGAAGGCGGTTCTCCTAAGCACGGCACGCATAGTGAGGAGATTCCTGTCTCTGGAGCCCTAACCACCGGTAGCTTGGGCCCTAGGCCTCGCTCCCAGCGACGGACAGTTTTTTATATTTTTTAATTTAATTTCTTTGTAAATATCGTTTTATAAAATAAATTATTTTTTTAATATTAATAAGTATTTTATAAAATGAAATGTAAATTATTTTGAAAAATGTAAATAACTAGAAAAGAAAATAAATAAAGAGGAATAAAACTAAAAAAAAAGTTTTAGTAACCAAGAAAAATTTGTAAATATTTTTTGTTTAGGCTCAATATTGTTTTTTATTATTGTAGGACAGCAGACAGGCTGACAGCCTGCTTAGAATTTAGCAGTTACCGTCGCCTATGGGTATTTGCAACGCCAGTGGCATCGCGAACACGCTGCTGTAAGGGTCCTGTACTCCTGGTACTTGGATCACTAATGCCGGAACACAACACAAAGTTATTATGGCGGCATACGATATAAGACCAAATGTGGTCGCCATCCAGACGGGCTTGAGGTCCTACCACGTAGCTAAGGTGGGATGTTTTGTCGTATTTTACGACAGGCCGGCCCCGGCTGTAGAGATGAGTATTCTTTCGCCGCCCCTTCACGGATAGAAATAATAAAACCTTTATTAGAGACTCGACTGTGACGAGCGCTCAATAGCCATTGAGGCCAAATTGGGAATGCTTGTACGCCATATGCCAGTATGTTGTATTGTTTATATCATCAGGTTGTTCGCATATTTATCCAAAATCTATTCATCAGATTCAAATTAGATTACTTTCAACTTGGAGCTTTTAAAAAAACGATTTTCTTTAATCCTTAAGTCTCGGTAAACTTTGTAGTCTAATCTTTATACCAAGTTGACAGAGTAGGGACTTGTTCACCAAAGAGAAAAAGTAAGGACTTCGATAAAACTTTTATAAGTCTGAAACTAAATCTAACTCGTATTTGTATAGATTTTGGTCGTAGCATGAATAAAATAGAACTCTTTTCGAGATAGTCCATTTACTTTATTGGTAAAAAATATCGATATTGATTTTTATTTTTGCATGATAAGGCTTTGCGCGTAGTAGCATCCGAAGCCTGAACTTTGTACTTAAGAATCTGATTTCATATAAATAAATTATTATATTGGGACATTTCACACAATGCCATCTAGTCCCAAACTAAGTTGCATAGCACTTGTGCATACTTTTCTTTTGTAAATAAATACATATTATACAAAAACATCCACACGCTGGACGGGAATCAAACCCGTGACGTCCGCAAGTGTACCACGTACTTTAGCCACGCTAGGAATCACCCTAGGAGGTCGTCAATGAAATGGTCTTATTGACATTCAAAGCTCAGCGCTTATTTTTGCGTCGATATATCTGTAAATTTTCCTTTTCTTGACCAGTAAGCAACAATAAGCCATAAAAATTAACTGAAATAATTTGGTAATTTATTTCTAACCTACAACCTCGAAAAGAAAAATCAAACTACATTCACTTAATAATAAAATAGCAAAAAAGTTGTTTTCCCTACACCGTTGGTAAACGGGGTAGCTCTTTTCTAATTACATTTCTGGACTAAAGGTCCAGGATTTTAGGTCAGGATAAAATCAACAAAATTTCAAAATGGTAGTGTAATTTTTTTTATATAAATTGTCACTTATCAGTCAATTTAGTTGTCTGTGAAGTAGCGGCTATGCATTAAAGTTGTATCCTACGGGCAATATAAAAGTCCTGATAAAAAAATTTAAGCTTATTTAGAGGGATATCTAATACATATATTATGTCATAATTACGACTGAGTGTTTCCTATTTTCGGTCTTCATCTATTCAAATCGGAGTGCTTTCTCAATTATTCTTCTTTATTCGTTATAAAATATTATCCCTGCCAATATGTAATCTTCTGTAAGTTCCGAATCTACAACTTGTTAAATGAGTAACTTCGTTTAAAATTAATCAAACATAACTTCACGAACTCTTTAAGATAATCTTTAATAACTTATTAGAATCAATTTTGCGTTACAGCCTAATATTAATTTTGCAGCAAGTCTTTACCAAAGATTAAGATCCAGATTAAATTAATTAGGGCATTGGTTTAATAGTGATACCATATTCCCAGTAAAATTTATTAGTAAACCATATTTAATACTGAAAATCCTAACTAATATTATAAATGCGAAAGTGAGTTTGTTTGTTTCTTAGGCTTTCACAACTAAACCGCTGAACCAATTTTTATGAATTTCGATATAGTCATAGATTGGACCTTGGAGAAGGATATAGGCTATTTTTTTTAATTCATATGACAGAACAATGTTTGTGAGGTCAACTAGTTATTATATACTTTTAATTAAACTTTTACGATTATTATCTATAATAGAAATTACTTTTACTTTAAAACTATTTTTAAATGGATGTGTAATCTTTAGTTACGATTATAGGACAGCAGTATTTGCGATGCCACTGGCGTTGCAAAACCCATAGGCGACGGTAACTGCTAAATTCTAGCGGGCTATCAGCCTGTCTGATGTCCCACAGCAATAAAAAAAAGTTACATGCCAACCACTCGGAGTTTGTCACTTCCACACCTCAACCATGAGATTTCTACGTTCATGTTCTTGTTAGATTTTTATTCCGGTCTGATCTGAAACTTTTCTTGCCTAGGCATGTGTATAGGCTCCTTCTTGTATAGGCTCTATATAATAAATTATTGCCACTTTATTATCTTTAACTCACTTTATTATAAAATATATGGTGCTATTCTGTTATGGACTGCAAAGTAGCGAAAAGTTAGGCCGCATTATAGGACAAATAAGAGGTGAGCTGGCTCTATTTATTTTATTAACTACAAGAAAATGGCTATCGACTACAGAAATAATATCCACATAAATAATACATAGGATTCAATTCATTTCAGTCAAAAAACTTGTTGAAATATTTGAAATCAACACCCTCATACCTAGTAATAACTTGGTAATGTACATGTCATGCCAACACTTCTATTCATGGCTGACAATCTGAAATTTTGAGAAGGTTTCCATAACGATAAAAAAGGTCCATAAGTGATGCTCACTTTTTGACACGTTAGAAAAAACTAAACTCCTCGTATATAAAATAGATAACAAAAATCCGACAAAAACATTTGTATGCAAAATAAATGCTATCTAGTAACATTGGCCGAACTAAGAGAGTTACGAAACACTTTTCCTCTGCCTCTTGAGACGTTCATACGCTCCTCGAACCAAGCATGTAATATTAAATTTGCCACAAACCACGCATTCATTTCCTTAGAGAAAACTTTCTAGGGTCAGTGAATTTTCCGTCGGGCATTTCATATCCAGTTTATTAGTTCTGTTGATATGGTATAAACTTATGAGTAAAGTCACAGGGCGAAACTGCATTGTGACTACCGAATATACTTCCAAAATATTTTTTTTATACTGTAATATATATAACCAGCATTGGGTCACATAATTTTGATATCACTGCGTGGTCAATCTAATTTAATGGATATACATTTGTCAAATAAACGTATTTTCTTTCTATGTATCGTTATGTAGGTGGTAATTACACTTGAAAACCAACTTAAAAGTCAGGGGCGCGATTTCTACGATAGCATATATTGCTTACACAGTTTTCTTACCAGGTGTTTATAATCATCAAGTACCAACGGTGAATAAAATGTCGTAAAGAAACCTGTATCTTGTACGTGGTGTTCAGCAGGCAAACAGCCCATCCAATAGTAAGTAGTCTCCGTCGTTTATGAATGATTAAAACACCTGAAGCATTGCCAACACGCCGGCGTAGAATAAATTTTATAGCGGCTTTTTTGTAAAACCCCATATCGTACCGTAATGAGAATACCTCAGCCGGAAGTTCATTCCACATCCGGAGAGTGAATAACATGAAAGTTATTGAGAACTGCTTGAGATGTGGCTTCAAAAAGTGGGGATGAACGCCTAACCGATGGTGAAAAGTGCGGTGGTATCATTTAAACAGTCCCTTAGAACACTCCCTGTACGATGCCGGTCACGGACCTAGATGGCACCGTACGGGAACAAGAAGGGTTGCTCGAGAGCAGTGGACTGTATGGGAGAGGAATGGGAAGGAGCGGTGGCAAGAGAGACACGATGTCTTGCAACGGGCAAAGAAATTCGCACTGACCTTGTTTTCACCCCTTCCCGGTTCGGTTCAGGTCGTTGAGGAACTACTGCACGGCACCAGCTAAATTCACAACACTGAACACACACAGATTTAATGGCACGGCCAATTAGAGTAACCAGGGAGGTCGAACGTCGACCGTCCCGTCCAGTTATTTATAATTATCGCACACGGTGCAAAAGGCGGTTATCTCATGCCAAACGTTGACACAAGAAGACCCAGTTTTTCCGTCCCACCCTCGCTTACCATTATTACCTCACCGAGAGTGAGGGTAGATTACAAAGATCAGGTGGCGGGATTTCAAATACCCTTATGCAAGGATCGAACATGCCCCCCACCGAAATCATTATGATGATTTCCAGGAAATAGGTGAGAATGGGATTGAGACGTTGAGATAAATAAATAAATAAATAAGAGTGTAGTACATAAGAATTAATCCTAATACCCTACAACTAATAAAATAAATAAATAAGTGTATAATGAAATTAATTAATGTAGGGCAAATGACAAACTTTATTGATAGGTCTTTTGAAAAGACCAGATTTAGTGGTACGCAAAGTTACTACACGAACGATATTACTAATACCTGGATAAATCTCCTCTATTCTTCCTAAGGGCCAATGTAAAGGCTCCTTTAAATTAGACTTAAGTTTAAAAGTAGTTGTAACTTTTTTGAAATGTTTACCGAATGCCATGCAATTAGGTCCGCAGTCGGAATATATAAACTTACAAAGACCACGACAAGCTACGAGCCTGTCAAATATGGCTAAAATACAATCACAAGATAGATCGGAGAGAAGCTCCAGGTGCACAGCCTTTGTTGAGAAACAAACAAAGAGACATAAATAGGCCTTGTGCACCCTTGCATTACGCCTTAAACTTTCCTTAATAAGAAACGGACCGCCTATATCACAGCCAACGTGGCTGAAAACCTTTTCAGGTTTTAGACGTGCGGCAGGCAAGCGACCCATCAAAGGTTGAGAACCTCTGGGGTTGAACCTAAAACAATTAGGACACCTTGATAAAACTGATCGAATAACGTTTCGAGCATTAATTATCCAAAATTGTTTACATAAAATGCCATGTAACGTACGTGGCCCTACATGTAAATATAATTTATGATAATATTCGATTATCATGTTAGTGGCATGACATTTCTTCGGAAGTAAAACTGGGTGTTTCGTATTATATGGAAGGTCAGAATGTAAAAGTCTGCCCCCCACCCTGAGGAAATTATTAGAATCGATAAAGGGACGCAACTTACGTAGGAAGATACGTAGCCTGTTTTAATTAGAGTTTTAATTTCTAAGTTAAAATGATTCATTTGAATTGAACGAATAATAATGTCACGAGCCTGTGCCAGTTCACTGGTGGTTAAGGGTCCGAAAAGGCGTTCACCAGTTTTCAATTTTATATTATTTTTAAACCGCACGCACCAGGCCATAACGCGAGTGAGTTTATTAAATGAAGAAAATTTATTAAATGTTAATTCTAAATCATTAATTATTATTTGTTCGTTAGATGAGTTAAAGCAAAAGGCGTCAACTAAAGTTTTCATCTCAGGGACTTCGGTTTTATCCGTAATAATAAATGTACTAATAGGCCACTTTTCAGAGTTATCTGATAGCCACACGGGACCATGGATCCACTCTCTGGACTGATCTACTAATTGATCAGGGAGAAGACCACGAGAGCATATATCTGCGATATTGTTTTCGCTTCTTAGATGGTGCCAACAGTTGGGTGACACCGATTCAATTATTTCACTAACACGGTTAGCAACGTACGTTTTTAATTTGTAAGGCTGTGTTTGAAGCCAGGATAAAACTATAGTTGAGTCATTAAGAGCGACTATAGAATAATTAAAGTCCTTGCAGTTTTGTACGACAAAACTAACAAGCTTCGAAAGCAGCACGGCTGCTTGCAGCTCCAACCTAGGTATAGAAAGCAAAGGTTTTATTGGAGCCACTCTGGACTTACTCATTAGTAACCTAACCTTAACTTGACCCTTTGTATCGACACTTCTGAAATATAAGCAAGCTGCATATCCTAGAGAGGATGCGTCGCAAAACCCAATTAGTTGAACGTCAACGAAATTAGAAATAAGAAGATGTCGATCTATGCGAAGGTCAGATAAACAAGGTAGTTCGGTGAAAAACTTCATCCATTTATTGGATAATTCAGTCGGGATTGGATCGTCCCAACCTAGACTTAGCTTCCACAAATCCTGCATGATACACTTGGCAACAAAAGTGCATGGTGATATAAGACCTATGGGGTCGAATATACTTGCAAGTAATTTTAACACAGATCGCTTTGTATATTTTGTATCTATTATGTTGTAATTAAAAGAAAGAGAATCGGATGAAGGTAGCCAAGTCAGGCCTAAAACCTTCAAAGATGATGACGCATCATCTTGAAAATTTATACTAGTAATCTGGTCTTCAGACATCCTAGAAAGCAGCTCAGGTTTATTGCTAGCCCACTTGCGCAAATCAAAACCTGCGCTTTTCAGAAGTGATATTAGCTCATCCTGAAGGGAACAAGCTTCAGAAACCGAACGGCATGACCACAACAAGTCATCGACATAAAAGCCTTGTGTAAGTACACGAGATGCTTCAGAAGGCGGAGAGTCTGCGGCGAGCTGATGCAAGGTGCGAAACAGCGATGAAGGGAGCGCTACGAAGTCCGTAGGTGTTCGTTTTAAGTTCGTAAGTACGCACAGGCTGGTCAGGAGATTCCCGCCAAAGTATATGTTGGTACTTCCGCTCTGAGGGGTCAATGAGCACGGCTCGATACATCTTGGACACGTCAGCAGTGAAACAGACGTCATAAAGTCTAAATTGTGTAATGATTTTTATGATGTCCTGATGTAACTTGCGACCCGTCAGGAGCACATCATTAAGTGACGTTCCAGTGCTAGTCTTCGCGGAGCCGTCAAACACTACACGCAAGGGCGTTGTGGTCGATGTTGGACGAAGCACACAGTGGTGTGGGATAAAATATTTTGAGGGTTCAGTATCATAGTAAGGTACCATATGCCCTAGGGATTCATACTCTTTTATGAAATCAACATAAGAAGACCTTAATTCTGGAGACCGAGCGAGACGTCGCTCAATTTGCATGAGACGCTTATAAGCTACTTCATAAGAATCGCCAAGCGGTTCATGACTGGGATTTAAAAGGAGAGGTGCGACATATCGGCCAGTGGGGTCACGATAATGTCTTTTAATAAATATTTTTTCTGCCAGTTCGTTATCTGGACTTAAAGGAATATCGCACGGCGAAGATTCCAACTCAAAAAATCGTTTGAGAGTTTCATTAATAAGATTATCCTGAGTAGTGTACGACACTAAGGATGTGGACGCAACTGCGTGGCAATCCACTTTATCACTGGAGTGAGACACGGTCAAGTTTCCAGTGATAACAAAACCGAAAATACTTCCTAGCGCAATAGGAATGTCGCGGCTAAAAATAAATTTCCTTCCATCATAAATATGAGGAAAAACATCACTACCCAATATCATATCGATCGGGGATTTAATGTGAAAGAAAGGATCTGCTAAATTCAAATTTTTATATTGCATAACAACTTGCTCCGGTATTTGAATAGTAGGCAAATCGGAAGTTAATTTACGTAGAACAACGAAATCAATATTAAAGGATTGCTCACGATTATCGCGAGGTTGTATTGTGCATGACGTCATGCCATAATTTTTAATATTTTCTCCAGCTAATCCGTATATACTAAAGGAACATTTACGTTGAGATAAGCCGAGACGTTGTAAACAAGACAAAGAAATAAAGTTAGACTGAGCGCCAGAATCAATTAAAACACGGCACAATTGCAATTCATTATTTGCATCAAAAACATTAACGAGCGCGGTCCCCAATATAACTACGCTGCTATAGCTCTGAGCCGATGCACACGAACTTAAAACAGCGGGCGACGATGACGCAATCGGTGACGAAAGCGTGCGACTGCGTGTCGGTTTTATATTATCAGTAGACTCGCTGTTATCAGTATGCAATAACAAATGATGCTGTTTTTTACACACCAAACATCTAAAACGACTAGTGCATTTGTTTACATTATGATTAGGCTTTAAACAATTGCAACATAAAGAAAGAGCGGCAGCACGGCTGACCCGTTCCTTATTTGATAAATCTTTAAACTTGTCGCAACGATAAATTAAGTGATCATATTCACCGCAATGTAAACAAAGCGTAATATTTTTACACGAAGAAGTAGTGTTCGAAACACGTTTATTAAATTTAATTTTATTGAAATTGTTGTTTACTTGAGATTTATTTAACTGATATTTCGAACTAAAGTTGTTTATATAAGATTCACTATGTTCAAGAATTTTTATTTGGTTGTGTATAAAAGAAATAAGATCCAAAAAATCTGGCAATAATTTTTGGTTTAGAGTTTGTTCGAAAGACTTTCTAGTTTCTATATTTAAGGCTCTCAAGGCGACATGACACAGGATATAACTGCCTAAATTATCAATTTCTAAAGCTTGAATCGCCTTGTACGAATTTTCAAATGTTTCTAAAACATATTTAAATTAACAGAAGATTCCTTATTAAGAGGTAAAAAATTTAACATTTTATCTAAATACCTATCGACGAGCATTCTTTTGTCGTAATATTTATTAAGTAAAGATTGCCAAACAACGTCATAGTTAGTAGCGGTAATTGGCACACTTTTAACAATATTTAAAGCAGAACCCTTAGTGCACGACAACAAGTAATGAAATTTATCAATTTGCGGTATGCTAGATTGATTATGTACCAACGAACAAAATGTCTCGTAGAAGGTGGTAAAATTCTCAATGTTGCCGTCAAATGTAATTAATTCTAACTTCGGCAGATGAGGGCGAGATTGTTGTATGGGAATTTCAACCTTAGCACTACTACTCGAAGGCGTACATTTGGAAGCGCATATTTTTATTTTATAATAAATTTCATCGAAACTGTCCAATTCTTGTGTATTCATCAATGCATTAGGGTTATGACTAAGTTCATACTCGTAAATGAGAAATATTTGTTTTTCAAATTTTAATCTTAAGTCGTCGATTTCTGAGCATTGTAATAAGAATAATCGCTCAGAATCGTTATTAATGAGATTGATTGATAAATTATATATTTTTTGTAGTCTTTCGAATATTCTTTCTTTATGACAAATTAATAGTTTAAGTTCAGGAGAAGTAGGAGACTCATCCACACGCTTTTTAGACATAATGAAGTATATCTATCTACCTACTTCCGCGATATATTAAATGTAATATTAATTATGTTACAAATAAATGTATTTATAAATAAAATAGAATAGTGTTTATATAATATTATAAAAGATTAAATAAACGTAAATATAATAGTTTTATATATTTTAATTATAGGTTTTAGGAATTTAAGAAATTTAAGAAAAATACCTTCCGATATTTTTTATAAGAAATAAGAATAAATATAAGTATATTATAAGAATTATATAGGCTGCGTTGGCCCAAAAAGAGAGGATCTAGGCTCGAAGGGCCAAAAAAGAATTTGTACGATGCCGGTCACGGACCTAGATGGCACCGTACGGGAACAAGAAGGGTTGCTCGAGAGCAGTGGACTGTATGGGAGAGGAATGGGAAGGAGCGGTGGCAAGAGAGACACGATGTCTTGCAACGGGCAAAGAAATTCGCACTGACCTTGTTTTCACCCCTTCCCGGTTCGGTTCAGGTCGTTGAGGAACTACTGCACGGCACCAGCTAAATTCACAACACTGAACACACACAGATTTAATGGCACGGCCAATTAGAGTAACCAGGGAGGTCGAACGTCGACCGTCCCGTCCAGTTATTTATAATTATCGCACACGGTGCAAAAGGCGGTTATCTCATGCCAAACGTTGACACAAGAAGACCCAGTTTTTCCGTCCCACCCTCGCTTACCATTATTACCTCACCGAGAGTGAGGGTAGATTACAAAAATCAGGTGGCGGGATTTCAAATACCCTTATGCAAGGATCGAACACTCCCCATTGTACATACCGTGGAACATGAGACACGAAGTCTATTCAAATACTCCCCATCAGGCGAGATCACCGTTATATGTAATCTATCTTAGACAATTATGGCTAGTATAGTGTCCAATCTCTTAAGGAAAAGGCTCCAGACTAAATGAGGTATTATGGGTTATTATTATAAATATTTACAAAAGAGATATTATTTAGTTTTTAATTCTACTTTCACCCATCATTCCGACATCCCCCATCATCCGCAATAGCTCTTCCGAGTGATACTTATGTTTGCTACCGCAATAACTTTAAAATATTCTAAGTCAAAGTTACGTAAATTGATTCTTTATTAAAATAATTATTAAATAGATGACATTTAAAAAAAATTTGTTCTCAGGCGTTACTATTTTCTTAAAGACTTTGAAATTATTCCATCAATTTAATTTTATATCTTGGGATAAGTGTTTTATTATAGATATTGACGTTACAGGGCATTATGAAAGTAATGCGCCTTTTCTGGGAGAAATAGATTTATTGTTCTGATTGGTGCAAATTGATAATATTCTTCGAAATAGTCTCCTCTCGCATCAACACACTTGCGGAGACGATTATGTCACGTCTGTAAAGTACTCTGAAACTCCTCCACTGGAATGCTTCTCAGAAACCTCGCAACGTGAGCTTGGACGTTCTCTACTGACTTCCAGTGTTTTCCCTTCAGCTCTCTATTAAGTCAGAGGAACAAGAAAAGTCATACAGAGCAAAGTCTGGGCTGTAAGGAGGCTGGGGCACCACGGGAGTCTTGCTCTGGGTCCGATGAAAACCGTGTGGCTTGAGGCATTGTTGTGGTGAAGCTTGAAGTCATCTTTGATGTCAGGCCTAACGCGCGCTAATCTATGTTTCAATATCTTGAACTCCTCCAGGTAAAAGTCTGCATTGACAGTTTGTCCTTGCGGTACAAACTCGATAAAAGGACTTTGTGCGAAAATACGTCCAACGTCTCCTAGTTCTCGTAGCAAACTGAGATTAGAAGGAACAAAGGAACAATTGGAATGGCAGACTCCCCACCACAATATCCAATCGCTCCGCATTTCTATCGATAATTACGTCACAAAAAATAACGCGCATTACTTTCATAATGCACCCTGTAAAAACAAAGTTAATGCCACTCATGATATTTGAGATTATTTGAACAGATTAACGAAATTCGTAGTATTATGTTCTACCTGTATTTAATTCTAATAGACGTACATTAAGCAATACATGATCTTTACAATGGATGCCAATATAAATCAATGACGTATAAAAAAACGTGTTTTTACATTTCACTTTGTTATTGCAGTGAAAGCTTGCTAATATAGATCGGTTATTTTTACCGTGAAAACGAAGCTTGAAAGTAGAGACTGAATGACATAGGGTATAGTTTTGCGAAATGCTTCGTTGCGACAGCAGCTAACGAGAAATATCCAGACTGCGCCGAGTAGAATTCAATTACGCGTGGCGGCCGTAGCCACTTTTGTTTCCATTTTAGTGACAGGAAAATATACGATCCATTTCCCATTTTATTAGGAGATAAGTGTTGTGCGTTCTGAGTATCTGTCATTGTTTGCATCAGTATGTGCTATTGTAACTTTCACAATAAATAAAATCTATGATTTGATGAGTATCACATCAGCAGATATCAAGTTATCATATTTTTCCGAGTTGGTGAAATTATATTATTGTAACATAACTCTTCAAGGATATGTTGAATTGTATGTGTTTTATACTATTCGCGTCGGTGTTGGATCTGGCTAGGCGAAGAGCGAGCGAAGGAAAATGAATATGAATGGTGCTCACAATTATTATTCTTATTACTCGTCCATATTTCTCGTGGACCCACTGATGTTACATTCTTCATAGTATTCAAAACACACACAGCTATTTAAATTATGTGCACTCGATTATTTAGAAATTATTTAGTTTTTATATTAAAGTTAGACGAAACCGACAAGCACCGTACGGCCATAGACGTAATAATATTTTTAAGTTGTTCGCGCTCGTTTTGACAAGGATGGGGAGCGAATATTAAGAGGAAAAGAGACAGGATTTAGCATCGTCACCTAAACCCATTATAGCTAAACGGCGTTAACATATACATTGTAATAGAAAATTAGGTCATTTAGATGGATTAAGACGAAGTTGTGAGTTCAAAGACAAGGTTAATTTCCTGTTTGGCGACGAATTCATACTCTTTTAATCGTCTGATCGAGATAAGACTAGCAAAATATAAACATTCACATAGTAAGTGATTTTCTTCTAGATGCTTCCTTCGGTTCATCACGCATTCCTAACTTAATCGCGGAGCCAAACGTTTAAACGTGCTTTTGTGCCTAGCTGCCCCTCGATGACTTTTCGTTTGTTTGGGTATAAAAATAGGTTTAGCTTCAAAACAGCAGTTAGGTATTTGACGAACTTTGATAGTTAATAATGTGGTCACACTTATTTATGTCTAGGACCACACGTTTATTAAAATATTTCAATAGTCAATACGAATAAAGTAAGAACCTAAATAAAATGTTTGAAACTTGATTTTTTATAAAAGTAAGCTAACAAAACGTCAAAAATGTCAACAGTACACAACGCTGTAGAGAATAAACAATTTCGCTTTAACTGTTCAAACATTTTTAAATTCAAGTCTATTTGCCTAATAATCTTCGCCAAATGAAAAGCAAATATTTTTTTGGTTGGTGAAAGAAAATACGCAAAATTTTACAATTATAAAATATTCTGTACGCTTAATAAAAAGTAAAGGGTTTCGTTTTTAACACGCTTTTATTAACTTGGTATGTATCTATGTAACGGAATCTTTGAACTTGGTTTTCACCCCTTTTAACGACGCATTGATCTGAAACTTTGCACACTTATCAAGAACCGATGACAATGCAATAATCTGTATAGTGTGTATCATTTTCCTTACCAGAATCCTCAGGCTTAATGAATTTTCGAACTAGTTCTCGTCCGATCACTGAAGTTAAGCAGCGTCGGGCGCGGTCAGTACTTGGATGGGTGACCACCTGGTAACACCGCGTGACGGTGGATTTTTGCTCTTTTTTGGAACTGGATTCTTTCAATAAATTTAAATTAAGGAGTTTGAATAACAAAAAAATTTATTGTAAAAAATCGTGGGGTGCTTTTTAAGATATTTTCAAAATAACTACTTCTAAATATATGTCAGTAAAATATTTAAAACAATCGACAACAAACACCCAATACTTTTTACAATAAAATTCACTTTTTCATTAATCACACTATCCTTAATTTAAATTTATTGAAAAATATTTTTTACCTCTTAGCTTGATTTTAAATGTACCCTTGCCTCCAAGTAATTGATTTCATGCGGATTCGTAAATATACTCGTATATTGACAAAAATATTCGTTCGTTAAAAAGTAATCAGACAGCGGCAGCCGATTAATAATAATATTATTGAAATTATACTTTTTGGCTTCATTTATAGGGTTTTATTCATTTATTGAAGCTTATATACAGACATTCGGGCCGCTCGTATATAGGCGCTCGCTGTGCGGGCATTCTATCCATGCTAAGCGTCAGATTTTACCGTTACACGAGAACGTCAGATTTAGTACCGTTTAAAAAGCTGCGGCGCGCGTGCTTTAGCTACCTCCTCACCTCAGTGTACGTTGCCTTCACTTTATGAAATTGTTTTCGTCATTAACAAATATTACATGATTACAACAAACATATACGTTAACGACTGTTTATCGAATGGTTCTATGGGTAAATTAATATTGAATACGATGAAAATAATTAAATTAATAGAGTTTGAGTTGAGTTAGAAATTGTTGATGATAAAGTTGGTAAAAAAATAAGGTTAAAAAGTGCAGCAGATAGAAATTCATTGAATCTTAGGAGGGCGGGCAGTTGAGCCAATTAAAAGTTGAAATTGTACTATACAATTAAATAGAAGCTAAACAATTATTGTAAAGTCAATTGTGGACATAGCATTAAAGATATTAAAAATTTCACTGCAAGATCACATACTATGCTAATTATTTTAGGTGGAGATTTTAATTGCAATTTTAAAGACGAAAAATCTAAGCCGTTGTTTAATTTTCTTTCAGAAAAAATTAATTTAAGGATGAATAATGATCCAAACTGTTTGACAACTGAAACATAAACAACTATAGATGCAGTATTTACTAGATTTATTGAAGAAATTCAACCAAAAACTTTTGTATCATATTTTAATTACCATCATCAATAGTTACTTTCGTTCAATACAAGAATGAGAATAGTGATGTGAGAATAGTACAAATAAACTGAATGTACTTCTGATGAACATACAGATAATAATGCTTTTTGAATGATTCCATAATTTTATGATAAATTCTTCACGATTAGAAAAAAAAATTAGGAGAGTTCCGCTGTAGCCTTGCGTTTTTAGGCGTGTATTTTATTTTTAATGTATTTATTTTCCTAAGTATTCAGTTTTTTTTATTTTCTCAAGGCTTTTATTTCATGATTTTTAAAGCTTACTTTGTACGCTATATACTATATAGCTTCGCTACTATCGGGCGTCCCTAGACGGCACTGTTATTTTTTTTATTCAATGTTCTTTGTAATTTTACATAAGTAAAAAGAGTATTTTTATAGCTGGAGTTCAGCAGGAGGAATTTGGCCCACCCGGTAGTAGGTGGCCACCGTTGCCTATGGATGTTTGCAACACTAGAGGCACTGCCAAGGTGCTGCCGACCAAGAAGGTATTTTATAACATATTTTAAAAAAAAAATCTCAAATCGTACTGCTTTCGGAGAGACTCAGGTGGAAGATCATTCTGGAGAGCATGCAACAAAAACGTTCTTGAGAACGGTTTTATACTGGAAAAGGTTCCAGTTTTTGAAATACATATTTATATCAACCCTGATATATATAATTAAGTAACTGTTAAATATATTTAAGTAACCGTTAAAATAAATTATACATGATTATTAAACTTTATTTTTTATGTAACTGTTTACTAGTTATTTCAGCATCTAAATTTTAGATTCCAGAATTCACTAGAATTACGTTTTTAACAAACTATAACGTGACTAATTTTATAGGAATTCAGTATTTTATAGGAACAAGTTGTTTTTCAACTTAAGAATTATTCCTAAAATGTTACTATAAAAGATACGCCAGAACGTCTATAGACATTGTTTATGTAAGCACTGAGTTTAATTCGTTTCTGTTCTAAAGCGATGCCATTATTTAAAAGTTGGGTGATTAAGGACGAATACCTATTCAAAGCCGCGAACTGTGAAACCCTTTGTTAAGCGGTTCGAAAGAAAGTTTTCACTAATTGATTCATTTGTTAAGAATTCAGTGAAAACATCTTAGCAGTCTCATATTTTGCATCTTGAGTTTTTATATCTGCAATATATTTCTTAGGTGCCGATTCTTCTCTTAACGCGAAATCAGTATCCGTGATATGAATATACATATAGAAAGTAGTTCTGATTTAAACCATAAATAATAAATATTTTCTTTGTTTCACTGTTAAGAGAGGAACATATACTCGTTGGATGTCTGAGAACCTTCATGTCAACGGATTTCTCATTCATATTTAACATGCAACATAACAACATAGATTTTTAGGTGTAAACATTTCATCATAAGGATCATAGCCTCTGAAACCCATGCTTATATAAGCCAGCAAAAATTAAAAGGCATAGATAGAGTTCGATGCAAATGACACTTTTCGCTCTATGACAGTGCTCAATAGCAAACGCCAAGCTCCGAATTGAAAAGTTTCCAGTAACCACAATAAATCAGATAGCTGTTACATATGATAATTTAAAAGATATGATAATTCCTTAAAAGAATAGAATCAACTTTTTTAACATTAATCAATAAATAAATATACTAGTACAGTTCATACAGCTTCATCTAGTCCCAAAGTAAGTAGCACAGCACTTATGTTATGGGTACTACATAACTAACTATAAACTAAACACCCAGACGCGAGAGGGGAATAGAACCCGTGACCTCCGCAAACGTACCGAAGTGCACAAGTCGTGACGACACGGAGGTTAATATTGTTTTACAATACAATTTATACTTATCTAGTCAGCAGTAAAATTTTATACATAATATTTAAGAAAATTTTACATAAATTCCAAGACTAAACGAATATCAATTAAGATAAAATTCTTGAAATATTTTAACTGCCAAATTAAAATAAGGTAAAAGGTTTAACATAATTTCTCAATTTAAGTAAACGTGGCACCTAATTGGATGGAACCAAGATACATAGTCAATTAGCCAGATCGTTGATGTGAAAAACGTGATTTTCTCCCTGCTGCATCCTTCATAGACATGACTGTCTCGCTAAAGGAGGCGACGGCGTCCCATCCGGCTTGACTCTCAACCATCGCTAGGATAATGGCCGCGAGAGCATATGTTTACATTAAACTCAAGATTATGCTATCGAAAGATAAATACATCTAAGATAGCGTAAATAAGAATCTAGATGTTTGTTGTTATTTTAAAATGAACAAGAATACAGAATATAAAATATTTGAACAGGAACTATTACTGAGAAACAACGAGTCAACTGTGGAGAATACTGTCGACACAAACTTAGATCGTTTGCGGAGGCGGAAGGGAGACAGATGGTGCCGAGATAGTTTTCGAACGCTGTCTTCTTAATGCGACGGGAAGTCGTAAGTAATTTCAAAGGCGGGTAAAGTCCACATTGCCCGTAAATGGCTTCGAGGGATTTCAAAGTAATATCACGGGCTTTTAAGAAACGATTACAATACAACTTCCACCATATATCTTACGTTCACAAACATACATAAGGCATTTATATTGCAAACAAGATAATAAAGACAAAGGTTAGTTGTATTAAAATATATTATTATCCTCGAAAATACGGTGTCCATTGTACTCATATCCAAAGACATTGGAGCCCAGAGTATAAAGTTGATTGCTCTCAGAAGACTAAATCAGTGGGATCTGTTTGCATAAATTTTGGTCGGAGAAACTAGGACTTATCGGTGCCATCGTCAGAACTCCGGGGCAACCGATACGGATATCTACAGCATCTTGTTATTAGCAAATATTATATATAATATTATAGCATAAAGGTATTGAAATAGTAAAAAAAGTAATAAGTACATGCCAATAAATAAAATAATATATAACGCAATAATATGACCTGACGTAAATAATTGATTAAATACGGTTTGTATATCATGAGAGGTTGCGTGAGAGCCCTTTGATAAAACATCCCGGTAATAAGTTCCGGATGCATGATGTGATAATGGAGTATTCTTATAAATACACGTATGTATTGTGTTAAAAGTGCGTATAGTAAGTTTTTTTTAATCATCCTACAGGCATTCGTTGCATGTAAAAACTTGTATCGTTTTTTATTGTAAACATACATTTATCTTCTGTTAGAGTAGAATAAAGTAATTTCAGATTATTCAAATATTTTCTCCAAGCCTTGCATAGTCTCTGAACCAGCTATATTATTGAAATCTTTGTATGTAAATAACCAATATTATGCCAAACTTACTTCTAAGGTATTGGATTACCTAAAAATAGAAACTCACTTAACGTAATGTATTCTTAGGAGAATAGCAGAAATTGTCATCAAAATCATTTTTTTTATTCTAAATATTTGTTTACAATTGAGTTTAATGACAATTTCAGCGAATCAGCATCATCCATGTCTTTAGAAATCTAGGGTGTATCTGACGTGAAAAATTACAGCCTAATTAGCATTTTTATTGTCAAAATTCATTCATGACATTTTTTTTATGCCAAGGTATCAGAAGAAAGTAGTAATAAATTATGTGGCTGTGTATGCTTGTATCTACAATGTATAAATAAAATGTATGTAAAAGCTCTGAACTTGCTGCAAAGCGGCGTTGACAAAAAGTTATGGAATTAGATTTTTACAGAAGCGATTGTCATCCCTTTAATGATAACGGAAAACCTAGTCAGTGTCACTAAATTTGAGTCAGAAACACTTTCGTTATTTAAAGTACTTTTTCTGACAGATAAGGACTTGGGTTCTAGTCTTATGGACCTATATAATCTACATAGGTCCTAGGGTAGAACAACAAAAACATTTTTTTATTCCTGTAGGACAGCAGACAGGCTGACGGCCCACTTAGAGTTTAGCAGTTACCATCGCCTATGGGTGTTTGCAACGCCAGTGGCATCGCAAAAATACTGCTGTCCCATAAGGGTACAGGAACTTGGGTCACTAATGCCGGAACACAACACAAGGTTATTATGGCGGCATACTTAAAACCAAAGGTGGTCGCCATCCAGACGGGCTTGGGGCCCTACCACGTAGATATGGTGGGTTGTTTTGTCGCCTTTTACGACTGGTCGACCCCGGCCGCAGAGATTAGTTTTCTTTCTCCGCCCCTGCACGGATAAAGTTGTTTGTTGAAGTTGAAATTTCAAGTCAAATTGAAAATTAATATTATATAAAATTTAATTAATAAATGGTTACAAATTAAAATAATCTGGGATGGAAGTAAATTACATTCCTTTAATTGGAAGTGAAAAAAATATTACAGCAATTTAAAAACGAAAACAGCAATTTAGCACATTCATTCATTTTCATGATATCCACCGTGGATCGTGTATCATTAAAATTTTTCGTAATTAAAATTTATTTTGCAGCGGAAATAAGTGCGGTACACTACAACGTGCAATTTTTAATTGTATTTAAAATATAAATTCCATTTTCGTTTTGTTCCGTTTCCATTTAAAGTATCCTTACAGACCCTGAAAACATAATTTTGTCTTTTTGCGACAATGCACTTTCTTTTTTTACCTTACCAAAAATGTACAAGAAAATTAATAAATTTATGTGGCTTTATATGCATAGGTAGTGATGACTGTCGTCTGAAGTCACAACTTGAAAATAGAATGATGCGTTATAATCTTGGTGCTAAAATAAGCCTTTTGATAACTTTTACGACGTATAAGAAACGAGTTCGTTTGTTCCAATTCTTATTGTAGTGAAATATACGGGTATGTCCGTCATACAAATTAAGAAACCTAATAAAAAACTTCCTTTTTAACCGACTTCAAAAAAGGAGGAGGTTATCAATTCGTCTGTATTTTTTTATGTTTGTTACCTCAGAACTTTCGACTAGGTGAACCGATTTTGATGATTCTTTTTTTATATGAAAGCTGGTGCTTGCCGTGTGGTCCAATTTGGTCCAGTTCTGACAATGGCATCCATGATAAAACCATATAAGTCTTAAATTTGCATTAAGTGTGTGCCCGACAAATGGACGAATAACAATATCACGCCAACCGATTTCGATGATTCATTTTTATTAGAAAGGATGTACTTCAAAGGTAGTTTGATGAGAGCTTGATTAGGTTTTGATTATGGGATCTATGACAAAGTAACGGAACTCTTCAATTCTTAGGAGCAAATTAACGATACTCGGCCGAATCTTTTATAGGCTATTTTGTAACAACAAATTGAATTAATATTTCATTTTATGAACTTGAACACCGCACTAACATGTGCTTAGAAATTCTACCGTCGTTCCAGTTCCGGTGACGTATAGCCACTAAGAAAAAAGTAAATACGCCCACTTATCAAGTCGGAACGTCAGAGTTTCCCAAGTAAAACTCAACGAACATAAATTTGGAACACATATATTTTATTTCTTGATATATCTATACATATACGGGTATATGCTTTAAGTAACCTTCAAGTGTTATTTTTCAATTACGCAAATAGTCATATATCCTTAATTTTACCCTGATCATTAATTCTACCTTATTTTATATGTATTTTTTTACTCAAGAGGCTTCTAAAATATATTGAAGTCAGTGGAAAGAAATACGACATATAAAGATTGACACACAAAAAAATGCAGAAATTACTCGCATACTTTACGCTTTCTAGTAAAGATTTATTTTCGATACGAATAATTAAAACATGGAAGACTAGAACAGGTGAGAACAATATAATTGAAGCTATCCGTGCAGGGGCGGAGAAAGAATACTGACCTCTGCGGCTATGGTCGGCCTGACGCAAAAGGCGACTAAACAACCCAAGCTAGGCGGTATCTTATCTTATCTTAAGCTAGGCGGTAGGGCTCCAAGCCCTTCTAGATGGCGACCACCCCTGGTGTTTAAATTTGCCGCCATAATAACCTTGTGTTGTGTTCGGGCATAAGTAACCAGGTTCGTACCACTACGTGGATAAAAGCGTGTTCGCGATGCCCCTGGCGTTGCAAACACCTAGAGACGACGGTAACTGCTAACTTCTAAGTGGGCCGTTACCTTGTCTGCTGTCCTACAGCAAAATAAATACTTCACACTAGAGCCTTTTCTGAACATTTTTCTTAAAGTTATAGTACCCTTTTTGCCGTGAAAAATGTCCTTAAGTATAATTTTTATATGTCAACGAGCACCAATCTTGGTATCCTAAATATTATGGAATGCTTTACTTTTCATGCATATTCTGAAACCATCGAATATCATTTCAAACAAAAAAAGAAGTTAATTCATAAAATATATAAATATTTCAAATTAAGCCCCCAAGCTATTAAGACGACAGTATTCGGTGTCTTTTATAAACAAATTTATTATTTCTATACGCAAATTTTGCCTTTTATGATATGATATAAATACTGTCTAGTTTTTCACATCTTAATCTTAGATTGAACAATTCACTGGTATGATTAGTATATTTAGTGTAACAATTTAGGTATAAACAATAAATTACGTGCATGCGCGTTACTTCTATATTATCTATGGTAGAACCTTTCCCCAACCTGCATTGGCTATTTATTGGATCATGAATTAGTAAAGTTGTAAAGTGAGGCAGCCACATATGGTCGACAGAGATACTTTCAAGCCGGTATATATCCGGGTTTTTTCCCAAGTGACCCCACTGACATATGACGGTGCTTATCCCTCCAAACTACTGCAATTTCTGAGATCCAATTCAAGGATTGAAATAAAGGCGAAAGGATATAGATACATTGTACATCTCCCGAAATGGAATCACTTGAGAGCAAGTGATTTTCAATATGTGAAACGATTCACCTGTCTGACTTTATAAGGCTTTATGTTTTGACAAGATCTGGTGTCAATGGAAGTGATCAGTTGTTAAACCTTTAAAAAATATACTTAAACTTTTTTATTGTAAATTTAGGGTCTCACAACACAAATGCATGTATGACGTACACATTGCCCCGTGAGAACGGGCGGTGGGGTAGTGTGGGACTCCCCGAGCAATGCGCCCTTACGGAAAAGGAGATTCTCTAGGCTGGAGGACGCACGTCGCTGGTATACTTACTAAAACCACCCTGTTATACCTTCCCAGGTTTTAACTGCCGAAGCCGTGTGATGCGATGAAACAGTCGGGCCACGGCCCCGACTGGCGCTTTCCTAGGCCTTTCAAAATCGTGATCTTAATGCATCCTCGCCTGGCAGAACCACGGGTAACACATTCATTCTTTTATTTTCTTCAGGTAGTCTTGTGGATGAGCACTGACGTAACGATAAGCACTCGCCCTGCAAATGTGAACCGTCAAGACTTAAAAAGTATAGCTATAGATAAAACCATGTTTGAACACTGGTTTAAAGATACCTACTTTTAAGTCTTTCTTTTTAAACATGCAGTATAAACTGTAAACGAACATATTTGTACTTGAACTACTTCTATTGTATCATGTGTACTAAGCAATTGATATACTTTTGTAAATAAACACATACAAAATACACCCTTCGATGGGCAACTCGCGATACCCGCAGTTATGTCACGGTTGTCATAGTACTAATAAAAAAAACATAAGACATTCAAGAGTTTTATTTAACTATCATTTTACTCTTTGCATTTTAAATATATTCAAATTTGAGAAAATAATCTTAAAATGTTCCCTTCCAGTTCAGACTTTGTGGCTTTATTAGTTTTAATATCGCCTTGTCTTTTTCGGGAAATGTTGGAACGGGAACACCTTGGAAATGGATTGAAATAATACAGAAAAATCCCTTCTTATAAATTATCTTTTAAGTATAAACTTCATTTTTGTTTATAAAAATTAACATAGAAGAATTTTATATATGTTAGAATTATATGTATTCTCTACTAAGAAAACTCCATTCTTACTAGCGCCGTAATTCCAAGGAGCTCCTCTTTCCATCTTAAAATGTATAGAGATCATTGATGTCAACACTAAGAGCTAAGCTAGCCTCCTAAAATCTGGATATGCTTAAGCGGTTCAAACTATAAATATTTCACTACATGGGCTTGCAATATATAAAGCCTGAGCTTTGACCTGTATGAAACCCCACATGGAGCACTACTCACATTTAATTTTATCAGCTGGAGCACCTACCTCCTAAATTCAATCCCCTAAATTCCATCTAACGGCGAGTAGTTCTTCTTGTCGACCATCCCAAACTCATAATTATGTCCTAAATATGCTTGGCCTTTGAAGAGACTGCGTGTCTTTGCGTATTCTACCGTCTGTACAACAGGAAATGGTCTGAAGAAATGTTTAGAGTACTGCTTTTGTCGTCTTTCTACCTACGTCATTTTATCCATGCAGAGGTAGAGGAAGAATACTGACCTCTGCAGCCGGGGTTGACCTATCGTAAAAAATGACAGCAGTGTGTTCGCGATGCCACTGGCATTCCAAACACCAATAGACGACGGTAACTGCTAAATTCTAAAAGGGCCGTTAGCCTATCTATTGTCCTTTATAACAATAAAAATTACCGCATTGTTTACCAGCGGCTGAGCGTCTATCCTCATCCTAGAGGCTATTCTGTACAAAACGGTTTTCAAGGACATCCATGTTATATACTCTGTAGACTTAATATGAGCTTCTGACTGGAGCTTTCCCGTCGAAGTAGGATATGGTCTTCTTTTAAAAGACGTGATCAAGTTTGATCGAGGACAGCAGCATATTAGCAAGGTCTCTTATCTTGCAAACATCCATAGGCAACGGTGACCACCGGGTGAGACGTTTGCCTGTCTGCTGAACTACAGTTGTAAAAAAACGTATAAGATACCATTTGGGTCCTCCTTTTCGTTATTTATGTTAAAATTTACAGAAAAGTAGCTTCAAAGATAGCGACCCCTCGAGGAAGGATCCACCGCTCTCAACTTCGCCATGGCACGCAGAACAGTACGCGTGCCTTCACCAGGCACGCATACTGTTCTACGTGCCCCCTCAATCCTTGTTTGAAAAAAGAAAACTCCAGAGATCGAAACCCTTACCCTGGCGCAAATAAAGGAGAGGCCACCCTGATACAAAGGGCAAGCTGGCTCTAACCTGGGCCGCGAGATCAGATGGCCAGTTTATCCGTCAGCTCAGGTGAAAAGAGAACATCAGTTTTCAGTGGTTAGTTGGGACATTGAGTCAATTGTATAACTGTTGCTGTGTTTTAAAGGCTAAATTTAAATTATTAAAAAAAAAAAACAATATTTGATTAACATTAATGCGAAACAGGTAGGGTCACTTGGGTCAAGTATGCTCACTTGACACTCTAAATCCTCATTGAGTAATAAATAAGTAAAACTAGGTCAAGTGATATTTATTTCGGAAGAGGCACTAAGTAGGGTGCAGAAAAATTAAGAATATATTTAATATATTAGTTAACTAGCAGCCCGTCCCAGCTTCGCATGGGTATTTAATAAAAAATTAAACCCTTCTATTTTTTTCGGTCTCGGGGAAAAACCTCTCTTGACGGATTCCCCGCCCCGGGGGGACCGAGGGATATAAGGGACTCCGGAAAAGATGTTCGACCATCCGACTACCCACTAAAAACCCCGCTGTTCTCCTATCGCCTACGCCCGGGCCCACGGATATATGGCCTGCCGATCTCGTGGCCCGGGCCGGCGCCGGCCCACGCTTTGTCTTAAAGCGGGCCCCTTCTAAAGTGCTGGCGCCAGGGGGTCAGGCTTTCGTCCCCCCGGCGCTCTCTTGTAACAACTCTATGAGTTGAGGGGGGCTGCGAAACAGCACGCGGCCTTTTCCCTCACGGCAATAGTGCGGGCGGCGGATCCTCCCCCGAGGGGCCGCCCGCGGCCGCTTTCTACGGCGGCCGGAGATCGTTGCCCGCCCTCCGGCGCCGACGACGCGGCCTACGTTGGCGGGAGGGGAGTGCGGTGGCGGACTCCCGCTCCCGTTCCGCCGCCTCCCTTGCAGACACTCGCAAAAGGAGGCGACGACCGTCCATCCAGGATCGCCCCCGACCATGGACAGAACCAGGGCCGGGAGTGACAGGTCCGCGGCCAATTCCGGACGGGACTCGCATCCCCGTTGCGTGCTAGTCAGGCGTGTGTACGACTACCAGACGACACTCCAGAAAAAGCAGAGTCGCTTGACGTCGTAGCCGGCCCAGCAAGACCAACCGACAGCGAGGATGCAATTCCCGCCCCGGGAACACTCTCTGTGCAGGCGCAGTCGAAATAGGCATGGTTTCGACTACCAAATCAGGTCCCAGGGTAGAACGCGGGACCCCAATCAGTATTCGCAATCATCCCACCGGGGACCACGCCACGAACAGAGAGCTAAGTTGGAAAGGATGTAAGAGGTAGACGGAAAGAAAGGTAGGATTCTGTCGCCTCGAACGGAGAGGGGAGTGAAGCGACGGATGCTCGGGCACCTCGGGTACGCACACCCGTGCACTCCTCGGACAGAGGAGCGCCCCTGAGGGCAAACCCTTCTATTTGCGTCAGGTTACTAAAAAAATAAAATTATAAAGAAAGTTTGAATATTATTATTTCTATGAGCTTTTATTTTAATGATTTTTTTGTTATTACTTTTTATTTATTTTTCGTTATTTTTTAATAAGTATTCTAATTTTTGTAAAAACCCCAGTGACGCACGCCTACATTGCATAAGGTGCTGCTGCCTAGCTAGCCGAACAGGGTGAGCGGCTACCACGCAACATTTTTATAATACTTACAATTTTAAACTCGTGATATCTTTCGAATGGAATATCCGAATTGAATAATTCAAAAAGTTATACCTAGTCAGGTCATAAATTCTGTCACATGTTTAATGTAAAATAATTGTAACAAGTTTATTCATTATGTAACCATTCATATACCAAAATGAACTTAACAAAACATAGATTCTTATGACATTAAAGTTTATTCAAAATGACCTCCGTGATTTTGAATACAAGCCTTCAATCTGCGCGGCCAGTTGTCTATCGCAGCACGAACGAGGTCCATGTCAATATCGGCGGCTGCCTTAATCAAGGATGTCTTGAGTGACTCCAAATTGGGATGAGGCTTTGAGCACGCCTTTTCCTCCAAGTGTTGCCATATCTTGTAATCTAACGGATTCAAATCTGGACTGGAGGAGGGCCAGTCTTCGTGCCGGATGAAGTCGATTTCACGCGCCGCCAGCCAGTCTTGTGTGCTCTTGGCTCTATGAGCTGGCGCCGAATCTTGTTGGAATACCCAGTGCCTGTTATTGAACATGGTATGAGAAACAGGTTCCACAAGGTTCGTCAGGACTGTATTTTGATACACAACAGCATTCGTTTTTACACCTTTCTCACAAAAATGTACCTCTGTTAAGCCCCAATAAGAAACTCCCAACCATACCATGAGCGAGGATGGAAAATGATCTCGTTGGACACGCGGAATACGGTTGCTCGCTTCTTCACTACTGTGTGCGTACACCTTATCATTTTGTTTGTTGTAGCTCTCTTCTACGGTAAACATTTTTTCATCCGAAAAAAGAATTTCCCGATATTTTTTTCCCGCGTACCGCTTCAACAAAGCGCGGCATCTCTTCAGTCTCAGGTCCATTAGACGAGCATTCAAACGATGTCCTGTTTTTCTTCGATATGCCCGAAGCCCTAAGTCTTCATTTAACACCCTTTTCACCGTGGTTCTGCTTAACCCCATCTGAAGGGCCAACAGTTTCTGCTTACGTTTGGGATTTCTTTGAATTCGTGCCTTCACAGCTTTTATCACTGCTGGAGTCCTAACAGACCGAGGGCGACCACTTCTTGACCTGTCATCTACACTAGAGTCTTCATTGTATCGTTTGATGGTACGATAAACGAATCTTTTGGTAATATTCAAATTTTTCAGTATGTTAAAAATTTGAATTGTCGCGTAACCGCAACGATGCAATGCAATAACTGCAACACGGTCTTCTTTAAGCGTCCACTCCATATTTAAAAATGAGTAAAATTCTAAAAGTTATACATTTTTATTTTCAAGAACAATTCGAAATTCTAATTCAATAAACGTTTTTGTGGCCAGCATTCTAAAAGAAAAGTTTTTACTGTGTGACAATACTTATGACCTGACTAGGTATAAAGGTATTGAAACAGTTTTGAATATGAAGTAATTTATTTTGATAAGGATTAATACCAAGATCCAAATAAAGAGCCTTTTCTAGGGGCGGCATTTCAATTAATTTTTTTAAAATAAAAGAACACTTATTGTGGCATAACTATAATAGTTAGACATATGCTGTCGCGACACTTTTTGTAAATAATGATGTGTTCTGCAAAGTTGTAGTACATTATTTTATTCTATCATCAATAGTTTTCGCAACGCACGCGATTTAAATAATATTTTAGGTAATTTTTTTACACTTTGGGTTACATTATTAGAGTTTTAGTAAGGATCCCTAATTTTTTTGAAAATATAATATAGCCTATGTCACCCGGGGATAGTGTAGCTTCCCAACAATGAAAGAATTTTTTATATCGGGTCAGTAGTTTCGGAGCCTATTCAAAGCAAACAAACAAACAAACAAACAAACAAACAAACAAACAAACAAACAAACAAACAATCAAATCTTTCCTCTTTATAATAGTAGTATAGATATAGATAAAAATGGCATCTGAAAAGTAGCCGAAATGTCAACAGTGATCAAAATAATCACGTATTCAAAATCCCTAAAACGTTTTATGATATTTCAAGGTTTAATATATAGATTTTTAAAGACATTTCTCTGCTCTGTGTGAAAATCTGTATCTAAAAGCTGTTTTAACAAACTTTCAATTACTATGGATGTTCATAGCATATATGTTTATGCTTAGATAAAAAAAAAACTAACTAGGTATATTGTATAAATCTTTTGTCGACTGGAACACAGAGACACGGCTGTACATGACCACCTATTTAACCACAGAGTCAAAGATTGTCAAGTCCAGAATCTTAACAACTCGAAATGTTTTGACCTATGCTGCACTTCTTTTTTGTCTACTTCTTTAGCGTGCGTAGCTATCCGTGTTTATATGGATGAGATCAAGCGTTGATGGTTTCTTATAAGATTTCTTCGTACAAGCTCTTGATTCCAGTTATATGCAAAGCTATTTTCTGCGGTCCTGCTTGTTTTTGAGTTAGTGCATTTCTGTGACATGTGGTTACTTGTGTAAACCAACCAATAGAATAGCTAAATTAGAGATTTAGTTAATATGTTTTCCATAATACTTATTTTATTGATGAAGAATAGCAGACAAGATAATATCCCACTTAATAATAAGCAGTTACCGTCGCCTATGGATGTTTGCGACGCCAGAGGCTGCTGTCCCATAGAGGTACATTCCTGTCATCTAAAAGGAAAAGCGAAAACAACACTTTTTCTTTACTGTCTTTAAACTTACTACTAACAAAAGGACTTTAATCTATGACTCCTTAAGTTATGGGGTTGTTCTGTTGTTGTTTCTGTCAAGACCAAAGTGTACTCATATATTTTTTGTGGGTATAAGTCTGTATATAACTGTATACAGATAATCTGGCAATTAAATGATATTATAATTTGTAAGATGCGTATAGACAACTTATATTAAAATTTTTGAGTATTTGTTTACTTATATTTTTACCCGTGCATCAGGGGCGGAGAAACAATACTAACCTCTGCGGCCGGGGTCGGCCTGTCGTAAAAGCCGACAAAACAACCCACCCGTGGTAGGGCCCCGCCAGCCCGTCTGGATGGCGACCACCTTTGAATTTAAGTATGCCGCCAAAATAACCTTGTGTTGTGTTCCGGCATTAGTGACCCAAATTCCTGTACCCTTATGGGACAGCAGCGTGTTCGCGATGTCACTGGCGTTGCAAACACCCATAGGCTACGGTAACTGCTAAATTCTAAGCGGGCCGTCAGCCTGTCTACTGTCCTACAGCAATAAAAAATAACTTATGAAACTTTTTTCTGAATATCAAAATTTTAAGATATGAATCATGCATAACTTTTGAACTGCACGCTGCAATGTATTATGTGGCGTGCATCGGTTCACACCGCTCGCCATCATATTTGAGCGGGAAAATACCGGACACCGCCCTGTCTTCTGTCTGGAGAAGCTCATCCGATCGCTCACGACAGCCGCTCACTGCGCGCTAAGATGGAAGGCTGTGCGCTCGTCTCGTAACCGGCCGCGCGCTGCAATATAATTGACAATCTCAAAGACCGTTAGTTTTAGCGTATATCGTATTGTGACGAACTTTCTATACGTATACTCTAATTCTATTGTTATAACTTTAACTATTGAAAATACAGTGCATCTTTAGAAATTCCTTTGTTTAATTTCTGTCTTTAGTGTAATTGCATTTCCTAAATGTAGGTTGGGACCCGTAAATCACCCAAAATGTAATATATGTATTGTTTTACGACTAAATGTAAGATTTGTTTCCTAGATACACCAACTGCATATAAATGTATAGGATTACAAAGTTACATTTGCAGCTTTAGTGTATCTGTATTTATCTATAAAAAGAAATAAGTGCGATTACTAAGTCAATCTATTTTATTTAAAACATAAAAGATTTTTAATGTTGATATGGTCACTATAAGATGTTGTTATGTTACATAGCTAATTACGTAATAACTTAAGACAGAAGATCCGTTAAGAAGGGACTTATAAAGTAACGGACTTGGTATTACATGGATCTCACAACTTTTTACGGTAGAAGAACTGAGTTGCGAGACTTGGTTTTATTACAAGTTTTGTTTTTGATGTATGATTTTACAGTTATTGATGATATAATAATAACTAACTGAGGAAAATAAATAAGTGAGTATATCATAATTTTATAACCACAATATGACATTGCAATATCAGATCTTCCTCCTGCAACATTGTCGCAAACAAGTCATAATTTTGTTAAAAAGATTTTGTAATATTTTTGTAAATTTTAGACCGATTTTTATCAATGTTCGCATTTCAGTTACTTCAACAAAGAGCAATGCATTAACCATGAGTGTGTCCATCTCAGATATTGATAATGACAATATGTATCTTATCACAGAAAACGAGCAATGATCCCATAAAAAGTAAATCGAAAAGTAAAAAAATATTCGAATATAAACTACTTTTGTCTGATTGAACAAATATTTTACAACCCGAGTCCTATTTTGAAAATAAGGGTCAGCTACCCTTCACTTACCAAATGTGCTCAATTACCTGTAACTTTTTGCGGTTTGTTATTTATTGATTCTCTAGAGTCCCGCCAAAAATGGTTCAACAGATTCAGACTTAAGATACAAGATAAAGATTTAATTAAGAATTTTTAAATTATTTTATGGTTGTAAGTCATATTGCCTTTTTATTCGTACTCTATTTTCCGACATGGAAATTTATTTAAACTTGACTAAGACTAATTAATTAGCCAAGACCAATTCTCGTCTTCTAGTGCATGCGGTAATACTATCTAGTGAATGCATGTGATACAGACCTGTGATTTCCGTATATAGGACTAGCCAGTACATCTTTACAATGGATTCTTCAGTTGACACCTACATATCTTACGTTAATACTATTATTTATTTTAATGACCATCACTAGATCATTAATTTGTGGCTCTATATTGTATATAATAATTTTAATTGTAATATTATGGATATAAGCTGCCGTGGATATTGCATGAATTTTAGTACAAAACATAAAAATGGTAACAGTTGTCTAAAATGCTTTCAGTTCGCGACTTAACGAGCACTGAATCCATTAATTATAAAACAGACTGGTTTTTGAAGTAGCTCGTAACAGAAAACCGCAATTAGGTCCTGAAATAAATAAATTTAAAACGATGTGATGTCTAAAATATAATCTGAGATTGATTAATGGTCTGAAGGGTTCTTTGATGTCTAAAGAAAAAGGGATTTTGGTTGTAACAGTATCTTGTTTCACAAGCGATTTATCGGTATCTTTTTGTATAGTATTCTGAAGAACCGTTTACTGTTACCGACTTGCGATGATCAAAAATTATAATAATAATTTTTTTTAATGTAACCTGACACATTTTTATTTTCTGAACATCCTCATCAAATCCGGAAGGGTTGCATCAAAAGCTGGCGTTTTGGAATAAAATTACCAATATTGAGTACAGAATAGTATGTGAATAGAACACAATATTAGCGTAAATTTTAGTGAACCCAAGAAAATAGCTGGAATAGATGTAATTGAAATTGGTCTATATTGCGTCTTTCTTGACCCCCAAAACGAGAAACCTAAAAATTCCTTCCTTTATTGTCTGTAAACTTACTAAAGGGTCCATTAGCCACTCAATCAACTCCTTAACCGCCGTTTAATTTTAAGGTAATTAATAGAGTAACTCTATTTTTATTTCTAGCAGAAATATGGTCAAAGTTTTGTTAAAAAATACTAAACATAACTAATTGAAATAAAACCAACAATGGTAAACGTATGTTTTCTTATCAATATACAGTGTTTTAAATAGTGTTATTTATTAAAATATTTTTTGTACAGATGTATAATGAACATGCACTCATGTTTATGTGTAGAATAAAATTTTAGCCCTAATAATACAAAACAACTTTGAAACTAATTTTGATTGATTATAATGGTTCTAACATGTAGATACAAAAAAAGCAAAAACATTAACAATTTTGCTTTTTACATATATATTTTTTTATTTGTCATGTCACAAATGTCTGGCCATGCCGCCTCCGCCGGGTCCCGGCAGGAGGGGTAGACCCAAAAAGTGCTGGCTGGACATCGTAAGGGGTGATATGCGTGCCAATGGGCTCACTACCAGGGATGCTGAAGACTGTGCGAAGTGGAGTAGAAAAAGTCGGAAAGCGGACCTCGGGCACCAAAACGGAAGTTTCGGTTGCAACCGGGATTTGACGCTGGGATGAAGAAGAAGATTTTTTATTTGTCATGAATCATCATTTAAATTTCTAATATGTAATACAACAATACTGACTGCGTAGAAGGGCGTAAGAATACTGACCTTAGCGTCCGGGGGCGGCGGGGGCGGCGGGGGCGGCAGGGGTGGCAGGGGCGGCAGGGGCGGCCTGTATTTAAAAGCGAATAAACCACCTTACCTAGGTGGTAAGGCCTTAAGCCTATCCTGATCTCTAAATAAGCTGCCATAATAACCCTGTGTTGTGATCTGGTATACGTGACCTAGGTCTCAGTTCCTATAAACGAACGGCAGCGTATTAGTGGTTCCCCTGGCGTCAAAAACATCCAGAGGCGACGGTAACTGTTTCGTATCAAGTGGGCCGCCAGGCCGTTTGCTGTGCCACAGCGATAAAAACTATAATATATTTCACAACAATCGGTCACAATGATAGGTGTTTCTAGAACTACAAAGCTAACTTGTGTCAAGTTAGCTTTGTAATTCACTGAAACTAAATATATTTACACGAATCACTGAAATTAAATATATTTTTAAAGAAAAGGACTCACTTGATAAGCGGTGACCATAATTTAACTTGTTTAACTATTTACACCGTTAAGAGAGACGTAATTCGGTTATATAATAGAAAAGATAAAAAAAATGCTAATAAAACTCTCGTTCATATTATGAAACTAGATTAGTTATATATATTTAGGGACGGATCACCAGTGTAATATGGAGATTTTCTAAAAGCTGAAACCATAAGTAGGATAGTAGTGCAATGTATACCCTCAATAAACCCAACCTGTGCTCTAACCTGCAACCAATCTGCTTATCCCCAAATAATGTGATTAAAGAGACTTTATACGAAACAGGCGAATACGCAAAGATAATAGATGTTTATGAAAACAATAATTCAATAAAGGTTGATTGATAAAATTATACCACACAACCGTATATAAATGCTCTAGTTTCCTTAATAAAAGGCGTAGTGGGGTGAAATAATAACAAACATCTGGCACTCGTTGTCTACTTAACTCTGTGATTACAAACAACACAACATTAATTACGTTTTTGCTTCGGAAGATACCGAAGCAATTTACGTGGTCCCAGTTTTTGGGGGAAATAAATGTTCGCAATAACTTTGCGGTGCCCAAGCGTTTTGTTCATTGTATAATGAATTATGTTTGATAGATAATTTTGGAGTGAAACGTTTTAGTATTTGTTTAAGGTTCCTATGGACAAACAGTAAGTAAAGTAACGCATTTAATCATTTGTCTTCTTTTTATTGCTGACAACAGACAGGCTGGTGGCCTACTTAATAGTAAGCAGTTACCGTCATCTATGAATGTCTACAACGCTTGGAGCACCGCGAACATGCTGCTGTCCCATAGAGGTACAGAAACCTGGGTCACTAATGTTGGACCACAACACAAGGTTCTTATGGCGGCATATTTATAGACCAAGGGTGATTGCCATCCAGACGGGCTTGGAGCCCTACCAATACCTAGGGTTAGACCGCAGGGGTTAGTATTCTTACTCCGCCAAGCTCATATTTACTATTAAGTAACAGAATATTACTGAAAAATCAAATACATAATATTTGATTTTTCTATATAGTATAATGAAACTCTGTAAATTATTACCTCACTTCTTATTCGATGTCTTTATCACGCGCTGGCTTAACACAGACTGACTGCCGAGCCGGGCGCTCACTCACCAGTTAACGTCTCCTTCATTTGTCCCCACTCTACACTCCGGAAACGATTCTCATTGGTCGTTTATACTCCGGAAGTGATTCTCATTGGTTGTTTTAAATATTAGTCAATGTTGCCAAGAAGATAATTTTAAATAGTGATTATTAATTAATATTGTCAATAAGATGATATTAAATTGTAATTAAATTTGGTATGAAAGAATGTATTATAAACATCACGACATTCGGCCATCCGATACAATGCAACCTCCTGGTGCACGCCCGAGTTTGCAGTCCGATACCACAATTAGACTAAGTTTCAAATCTGGATCTAACTAAATATAATATATAATTCTTATTTTTCCTAATCAGATTTTATAGCGGCTACACTAAATGCTACACCATTTGCTTCATAAGCAAGCAATATAATTATGAATTAAGTAAACTAATGATTTAATTGTTATGGATTTTTATATATGTCAATAAACAATTTATTATTATTTATTATTAAGTTACATTAGAGAGAGGATACACCTATTATATATGCTAATTAAAGAGTAAAAAACACATTCAACACACAACGCAGTAAACATGTTTTTAATTATCACGACAATAGGTATTATATTATTATATAGGTTAATAGAATAATATACTATAATATGCGTGCAAATGATGTATGGAAACTAAAACTATGCTCGTTATGTAAAAATTAATACATATATATATTAATGGACTTTTTTACGGTTAGGCCATTATGCTATTCGAGACGTACGCGTAAACTAAATCAAACTGCGGATACATACTCGTACCTATTTTATCCTGTTTTGGGATCATATACACAGAAACGACCTAATAAGATCCATTTGCAAAGCTACTGCACCAACCGTGTCGTCGAATGAAAAAGTTTTAACTAGATTTTGTCAAATTCAGTCACTGGCTTGAAGTAGAAATGGGTACTCTTTATCAATTATATAAATGACTGGAAAAGGGAAGCCTTTCATTCATTATGGCCATAGAGCATTCATTATACTAGGGATACGCAAACGAATTTATATTATTATAGCTTATTAAATATAATTTAATAACGTCAATGACGATGATGATATATATTGACTATGAATTGCATATTAATAGTATATTTAATAAATCTTTGTCATAAACATGAGTAAAACACCGTTGACAGTAAACATACTACGAGTATGTTTGCGGATACAAATGACTTTCAATAAATATTGCTATAGCATATATTATGAACTTATTTATGATTTTTTTAAGAACTAAGTAAGTAATAAAGTACCATAAAAGCTTTTTTACGATTATAGCACACTGTTAACGCACCAGTAGAGTTGCGAATATACCAATTTATAAACTTTGCTTGCCTGGTAAATGATAATAATAATCATTTATTTCGGAAACCAGGTTCCATACATAGTCACCAAAATACAAAATCATTAAATTACACAACTAAATTAAATAATGAGATTAAATAAAATGAATGTAATGATTCCATGCAGTAACAATAATATCAATATTAAAATTAAAACAAATTAAAATTAAGGACCATTAAGGTTAATGTTAAGTAATATAATATTTTATATTTAAATTCATAATATACATTAGTAAGTATTTAAATAATTAATTAATAAATAATAATTATATATAAATAATAATATTATTCAATTATAAATAATACATATTTTATAAATTAACATTAATTGTCTATTTTTCTCTATGGTCTTATTTAATGTAAACATTGACAATAACAAGAAATGAAACTGGAATTGTTTTTGTTTGTATAGTTATTTATAATTTGTGAAATACATCTTGTTGGAGCATAAAAAATGGTGTATAAGTAATCTGAATTGATTTACTCTTGCCTATTTCTGAGAATAGGCGAAACATTGACGGCCACATCAACGGCAGGGTCGTTAACAACTTGCGTTATGCAGACGACACTATCCTTATTGCAGCATCAGAAGCCGATTTGCAAGCAATTGTGTGAATAAGGTTAATGAGTACAGCGAGGAAGCCGGTTCATGGTAGTCTCAAGAAACCCGGATTTGAGTTCAAGCGTATCTGTAGCTGGGAAACAACTAGAGCGGGTACGACAGTACCAGTATTTGGGGGCTTGGGTAAATGAAGCATGGGAATCTGATCAAGAAATCAAGACCCGGATAGAAATGGCTCGAGCCTCTTTTAATAAAATGAGGAAAGTTCTCTGCTGTTGTCAACTGAATATCCGAGTCAGGCTACTCATGTGCTATATCTGGCCTATCGTCATGTATGGTTGTGAAGCGTGAACCATGAAAGAGGATACTACAAGACGCCTACAGGCATTCGAGATGTGGTGCTACCGTCGCATGTTACGCATTAGTTGGACGCAGAGGGTCAGGAACGAAACCGTGCTTCAGCGCGTTCATATGTCCCGGAAAATGTTGCCGTCTATCAAAAAGCGCAAGATAGAATATCTCGGCCACGTGCTCAGGGACGATAGATACATGCTGCTGCAGTTGATAATGATGGGCAAGGTGGACGGAAAGAGACGTGCTGGGCGAAGAAAGAAGTCATGGCTCCGGAATATCCGGGAGTGGACCGGTATTGCCTTCGTCGAACAGCTGTTCCGGCTGGCTGCTGATAGAAATGAATACAGGAAGCTAACGGCCAACCTTCAAGATTGAAGAGGCACTGGAAGAAGAAGAAGAAGGTTACGAAACGAATTTACAATGCATACATTTTGAAGTTTTACAGTGATGCTATTCACACTGATGTAGAAAAATGGCAAATTAAGAGTACTCGTAGCTATGATAAAACCTTTGATTTGATATATTAGAGGTTTGACAAAAGAACCTTAATAAAGTTCAAACGTAAAAATTAAATGATTATGGTGGAATTTAGACCCCTAGGCGACCACTAGTTAATATTTACTAGTGGTCCGATATCTTCGATCAACAAGTCCGATATGGACTACCTAAGTTTATATTATTGAAACGAATCCTTTTCATAATATTTAATGCAGACACTGGATTCCGTTCACGGCTGTTAGCATTGGGCCGAGCATTCAGCAGATTGGAAATCAAATCAACGGAAAGGAAATCCTGAACAATCGTTTCATTCGTACAATCAGTAAAATAACACTTTATCCCAAAATTCTTGATTGACGTTTAAATATTCGATTTACTAACATATTAAATCGAGAAATAACAATTTTTAAAATGCTTCAATTTGATGAAATTATTCTGATTCAATATAATCTGTATTAAAACGTAAAGTTATAATTGTTAATTTGAAAACCATGCAATCAAGTTCAAATTAAATGATAGGAGAATTAACTAATGAAATGAGAATTATCGCGTGAAATACGTACTGTTAGGTAGGTAGGTGCGTAGCAATAAGACAGCGGTTGAATGCAAACTGGTTTATTATTTGTCTACCCGCCGGGACGCGATATATACTCAATGTATATAGATACATAACACTTTTCCCTCTTAAGATAAAACTAGCTATTTTATGACATAAACAAGACCTTAAACAAAAAGTAATAATTTTTCGATTACGATCTATCTTATAAGTAAGTTATAATATTTTTAATGTTAATAACAAATAAATGGAATAGAAACTTATAAGTAATTTCTTAAGTAGGTACCTATAGATTACAATCTTATTTATACATTTTTAGTCTTTCACAACATTTTAAAGCAGCTTCCCTGCGCTGTGGTTTATCAGTGTTAGCGTTAGAAGACAACAGCGGCGCCGGCGAAGTCGGGCTTGTGCCTACTCCTTCCTCTGCACTATCAAATGACTCCTTATACTCCTCCTCATCTGACTTAGTCGTCAAACCAGCCGTTGACTTGACAGGTGAACTGTCCACCACTTGGCTCAGTGAATGACGTGGTTTTCTAGCGAGTATTTGGTCAATGTGTCTCTTATACATATGACCGTCTTTTGTTGTAACGTTATACGATACAGGACCTGTTCGTTCCTTTACCACGGCCTCAGTCCACTTATTGCCAGATTTGGAATAGTTACGCATCATTATCGGTTCGTTTTGCCCAACCACTCGCAACGGTACGTTACAGGCCCGCTGCTCCTCGGTAAGCTGACGCGCGCGCACACGCTCAGCGGCATCGGGACGCAGTAGGTCTAGTCGACCGCGCAGCCGTCTGCCTAACAGAGCGACTGCAGGTTCGCATCCCTTGTGCCCTGTTCGGTATTTCGGTACATAAATAAAAATCGGTTCAAGGCTTTATTTATGTCCTCCCTCTCTAATTCTGCTTTTTTAAGCACCCTTTTAATAGTGCGCACGGCATTCTCCGCTGCGCCATTGCTAGAAGGGTGATACGGTGGTACTAGGGTATGTTTAATACCGTTGTTCTCTAAATATTGAGAAAATGCCGCTGATGTGAATGGCGGTCCATTGTCGCTAACAAGGCGTTTTGGCAAACCGAAACGAGAAAAATGACTCCGCAAGCTGTCACAAACTGCACTAGCTGAGGTCGATTTGATTTTTTCTGCTTCGATCCATTTCGAATGCGCATCAATGATTATAAAGTAATAATGATTATTAAATGGACCGAGAAAATCTACATGAACGCGAGACCATGGTTCCGCCGGCCAAGGCCACGAGTGCAGAGGGGCGGCGGGGGGCGCTGGGCGCATCTCCCTGCACGCTCCACACTCGCGCGCAACCTCTTCTATGTCTCGATCGATGTTTTCCCACCAAACGTAATTTCGTGCGATTTGTTTCATCTTGACTGCATAGTCAAGACTGCATATCATAGGACCGGATGACCTTCATGGATCTCTTTTAAGATGCAGTTTCGTAAGGTATTCGGGATTACAATTCGATAACCCCAGATTATACACCCCTGGTTTATATGTAAATTGTCCCTTTTGTTATAATATTGTTTTTCAATATTATTATACTCATAATTAGTGGGCCACCCAAACATAATAAATCCGTAGATCTTGTTTAGTGTCGAATCCTTTCCCGTTTCAGTTTTAATTTCATTAAAGCTGATTGGAAAGTTTTCTTGCGCGTAATACAGATAACTACCTTCTTCGTCTTCACTTCTTAATTGCTTTTTTGACAATTCTAGAGGGAGACGTGAAAGCGTATCAGCAAAACATTTTTGTGTTGATCTTACAAACTGGATGGAAAAATCGTATGCAGCCAACTTAATGGCATAACGTTGGAGTCTACTTGCAGCTGTTACTGGTAACCCTTGATTTTTACTAAAAATGTAACTCAAAGGGCGGTGGTCGCTCCGTAGTACAAAATGTCTTCCGTAAAGATATTGATGGTGCTTGGTGACCCCGAATACGATGGCGAGCGCCTCTTTGTCTATCTGGGAGTAGTTAGCCTCCGCGCTGTTGAGTGTGCGCGACGCGCAGCTGACGGGCCGCTCCGCGCCGTCCGTGTGCCGTTGCGTGAGCACCGCGCCGAGCCCGTATGCGCTGCTGTCCACTGACAAAATCAGCTCCAAGCTGGGATCGTAATGCGCGAGCACAGGGGAACTGCTTAATACATTTTTTATTTTATTAAAAGCCGTATTACAATCAACTGTCCAACTCCATTTAATATTTTTTTTTAATAAATCATACATTGGTTTCAATATATCACTCATATTAACACAAAATTTTGAATAAAAGTTCACTAATCCTATAAAACTTTTTAGTTGAGTAACATTAGTAGGTGGAGGCGCTGCTACAATGGCTTCAATTTTTTTTGAATCAGTGTGCAGCCCATACTTATTAATTTTATATCCTAAATAGGTAACACTATCCTTGAAAAACTGACATTTACTAAAGTTTATCCTCAATCCGTTATCTTTAAGCCTTTGTAGCACCGCCTTTAAATTTGCTAGGTGAGTGGGTTTATCTTTTCCTGTCACGCAAATATCATCAGTGAAAACCGCTGTCGAAGCCAAGCCATTTAGCGTTTCTTCCATAATTTTTTGAAAATTTTCGGGTATGCATTTAATACCGAATGGAACGCGTTTATAAACAAATATACCTACGTGAGTGGTAATGGCTGTCATCGCCTGCGAGTCTTCGTGTAAAAGACATTGTTGAAACGCATTAGATAAATCTAATTTTGTGTATTGCTCACCCCCTCCCAAAATCGCAAACAGGTCTTCGATACGCGGCAGCGGGTAATGATAGTCTTTTAACAGAGGATTGATTGTGACTTTGTAATCGCCGCATAATCTGATATTACCATTTGTTTTAATTACTGGGACAATAGGCGTACCATAATCTGATCTTTCGACTTTGTATATGACGTCATCCCGCTGCAGCCGCTCGAGTTCCCTTTCAACTGGTTGCCGAAGCGCTAATGGTATTGGTCGTGCTTTTATAAACCTAGGTGACTCATCTTTAAGGTATAATTTAAACTTTGACTTAAACGTACCTAAACCTTCTGCAAATACCTCAGGAAATTCCTTTCGCAAGGAAGTCGCCATCGAGTCTACTTCGGTTATATTGTAGCATTCCCCTATATCCAGTTTTAAATGTTTAATCCACGATCGGCCCATCAGTGGCGGCCCTCCGTTTTATATGATAAATAAATTTAATTTTGATTGCTTTTCACGATAACTAACATTGACCACAATAAAACCAAGAGTCTCGATGACGTCCCCGGTATATGACTTCAGATTTATTTGCTTTTGTTCTATAGGAATATTCGGGAAATATCTATAATAATATTCTTTGGAAATAACAGATAACTTACTTCCCGTATCAATCTCAAATTTACATAGAATGTTCTCAACTTTTATTTTAACGTAATATGGACCATCGCCGTTATTACTAACTACTAAATTATAAAAATTACAACCTTCATCCTCCGAGTCCGATCCGTTCAGAAAAAACTGGTTTTTGGTTGAATATTTAGAACTTTTATTCTCACTTTTATTTTTCACACACACTGCTTTTAAATGGCCCCGTTGACCACACACATCGCAGTTGTAATATTTAAACCGACACTTGCCATCCGTATGCCCTATTTTACCACATCGGGGGCAAGCGCGCTGCGGCCGGAGCGCGCCCGCCTGCGCCCTGGAGCCCCCGGCAGCGCCCGCGCCTATCCGGTGTAAGCCGTCGTCATGCGGCGCCGCGCCTGCTGCGCCCGCCATGGATGCGTGGCGCTCTGCCGCCTCCAGTGCCTGAGACAGCTCCACGGCACGCTTGTAGTCCACATTCTTTTCCGCAAAGATCCTCGATCTCATGTCTTCATTGTGCAAACCAGATACATATTGGTCGCGTAAGTTCTCCTCCAACTTATCCCCAAAATTACAACTTTTTGCCAGATGTTTTAAAGATTGTAGGTAGTCGCGAACACTTTCACCTTGACGTTGAGTTCGCTGCCTGAATATGTGCCGTTCAGCAATTTCTGATCTTTCTGGTTCCAAGTGATCTTTCACCAGTTTAACTAGTTCGGTAAATGTTTTTGATTCCGGGGTACTTGGCGAGCACAAGTCACACATTAACTCATAGCATTCCGCGCCTACTACCGTTACTAACGTAGCAACTTGAAGCGAATCACTAATGCTATTTAATGCTATAAACTGTTTCACTCTTCGAACATACGCGTCCCAATTGCTACTTTCAAAATTGTATGGTTCTATGTGTCCGATCGGCATTGTATTAATGTTATTTTTACAAATGCACGCGTGATAAATAACAGCTCGTCGCCAGTGTTAGGTAGGTAGGTGCGTAGCAATAAGACAGCGGTTGAATGCTAACTGGTTTATTATTTGTCTACCCGCCGGGACGCGATATATACTCAATGTATATAGATACATAACACGTACAACGGTACGATTGTTTTTTTTTTAGTCTACATATTCGTGTCAATATAAATGGATTGTTAGGTTAAGTCGAAATGACTGGCAGTCCGTGTATAGTAATTAACAGACTGTACTTGTGTGACAAAATAAAGCGCAGATTTGGTGATATCCAACATTTTACACAACCCAGACGGCATTGATCTAAGATATAAGATAAGAAGGACACACCATCACGTTCTTAGAGTACCACAAAGGAAGTACACCACCTTGTTTTTCAGAAAAATTGCTATTGACACGTGCCCCTGACCCGGGAAGATTGGACCGGTATGTGGAATTACGGCAAAAATGGCCGACATCTGACTACCCTCTAAAATACCCCACAGTCATCCTATCACCTACTTTCTGGGCACACAGTTTATCCGGGTCCATCGATCTCATGCCACAGACCGGGGATAAACCACCTTGCAGTGAAGGATCAGAAGGCAATTGTCGCCATTCCTAACCTCTATTTATAAATAGTTACAATATTATATTGTTATCTTTAATAATTATTAATTGCTGAATTATTCTGAAAAAAAAATTTTACTATCGTATATATTCAATAAATATGTTGATTAGATAATAAAAATATACCTAAGATGTACGTCTTAAATGTTTGTTGGATCTTCTTTCAAAGGCTCGCCCGCAATCCAATCTGAGGCAATTTATTCCGTGCAAGCTGGAATATTTTCATATTTGCGCTTCCAAAAGGTGTTTTCTGCCAATTTTATAGCTCATAAATTCTACAGATACCCTTTTGTTTTCGAGTGCTTTACTGGATTACCGCCTATTGACAATTCTATATTACGCTATTAACCTAATTTGATGCTATTCATTTGATGTATTTATTACTTTAGTAGCACTGAAACTGCTTATGATTGTAATCTTTGAGAATGTTCTTTGTAAATGTATACCTATTTATTAACAGCAAATTAATGGTAGATATTAGTTATTGCAGTAAAATCTTTCTATTAACTATGTTAAGTACAAAAATATTTCGTAACAATATTTACTCGTATATATAACTTATTTCTATAACTTGTTTAATTTACTTACGAAAACTACAAACTGCGAAATAAATCCAATGGGAATACGATAGGAATATGTTTTATTTCACATATACAATTGCATAGGACGAAAGTTGAACATTATTTTATTAATCTGGTACAAGTTAAAGCGGTTTCTGGCATTGGCAAAGGTTGACTTTTGGATGGACATTGTCAAATTAACTATAAGGATGGTATGTGCGTACATACATAATTCATATAGACATATATAAAAATTAAAACATAAATATGACGACCTTCGTGGCGTAACGGCTAACGCACGTCGTAACACCCACTGCGGTCACAGATTTGATTCCCACCCCGTGTCGTTCATGTCTAATATGCATTTATTTACAAAAGAAGTAGTAAATAAGTAGCAAATCAGTTTTTTTTTAATAATAATAATAATTTATTCAACAACAAAATATTGACAATATAAAATACAACATCAATTACAAGTTACAATTAATTAAGATAAAAATAGCAATAGATTATTGTACTTTAAATTAAATTAAATTAATTAAAATTAAATTAAACATTATGACGGTGAAACTTAAATACTACAAACTTAAATAAAATGACTAAAAGTAGATAAAATAAAATAATTGATTCCACTTGCTCCAGAACTAGATCTATCTGTATCTCTGGGGCAAGTTTATTCTCCCATTTTTAATTAAATGATTCTGCATAAATGAATATTATATATTTTACAACGCGAGTGTGAGAAAGTGTTTGTGCGCGCATGTGTGTGTGTGTGTGTGTGTTTGTGTGTGTATGTATGTATGCGCGTGTGCGTATGTGTAGGTGTGAATTTTTCTAGCTAGCATAAACATGTATTATTCTCCAATATGAATAAATTTTTCTGTGTCTGAATAGTCCATTTTTAATAACCATGATTTTATTTTATTTTTAATTTCAAATTTATTTAATGTTGCTATGTGAATTTCTTTATCAACTTTGTTATATAAATATGAGCTGAATACTGAGTATTGTTTACTAGCAAATGAAGTTCTAGTTATAAGTGTATTATAGTGTGTTATTTAGTAGCTATAACACAAGTGCCATGATAATTACTTTAGGACTAGGTGGCGCTGTGTAGTCACTTTACATTTATTTAATACAAATTAATATATTAGATAGCATGTCTCTGAATAAAAAAAATATGGCTTAACTCTTCTGATAGAAAAGTGAAATAATGAAGAAAATGATTATTTTTTTTTCTCTCAGTATGATTGAAAAATACAACTATTCTCTAGTAGTCTACTTAATAGACCTAATAGAGTATATCTAATGCACTAAAATTATAATTAATATGTGACTGTATTTTAAAAATATATTTTACTATCGTATCACATTATAAAGAATGTAAAATAAAGACCACAGTTGGCTAAACCGCTTATGAAACATTTCGCGTTTATAAATTACAAAATAAACAAGTTCTGTAAAAGATATAACAGAAAAACACGGTGTCCTACTTCACTTTTTAGTATTCCTTTGCGGCCCCCTTAAGACGGCATGTCAGATTATCCTTGTTCCTGAATGTGGGAATTTAATTAAGAGTGAATACTGTGGATGCTTTGAATTTGTTGGGATTTAATACGATTGAATCGAAAAGCTGCTGGATTTCATTTGTTGTGAAGAACTTTTCCGTTATATGTATATTTTTTCCACAAGAGAGAATGTTGTATCATTTAATCATTTCTTATGTCATGGCTACTACATAAGCTTTTAAAATTAATATAAAAAATCTATCTATGCCTTAGAAAATCTTTTCAAGCAATTATTTTAAATACGAGGTAATTTTAACCTTTTTCACGTTTCATGTATTTTCAGTCGTTATCAATAAACGTTTCTTGAAAATCAGTCCACATCAATAATGATTAAAATAAAAATTCACTTCAAATCAAATCAAAATCATTTATTTCAATATATTGAATGTCAAAATCTACTACTGTTTCCAATACAAAACACTGGCTAGAGAAGAAACGGCAAAACAAACTCCCCAGCGGGTTTTAGTCTTATTTTATATTTATCTTTTATTGTGTAAAACTTTAATTACAAAATGAAATTAGAAGAAAAATAATTAGTTAACATAAAGGCAATATAATTGTTTTTATTCCCAGTCTATGCGTGTGTGAGTTCAAATCATTAACAGAGTAAGGAAGTATTATCGATCCATATAGTGTATGAAGTACATCTATCATTGCTTTAAATTTAAAGTCTCATTACATATATTTAACGACACGTCTGTTCACTCCCCAGGGCAGAGCAAAATATTTGTATGACCTACAAATGTTTGAAGTCTGGTAGTGGTCAAATGTCAACCTCACCTGCCTGTGATGCTTCCTGTTGGTAACTAACAAGGCTCTGGCGACCGATGGATGGCGGGATAATCATCCCGACTATGCCGTCCTACAAATTTTTCTGGTCGAAGACGGGCGACTGCGTCTCTGATTCATCATTCAGGTTGGCACTGTATTCATCAACCAGCGTGCCTAGCGTGGTGACTACCGATATTAACCCCCGTCGCACCACACTTCAAAAATTGGCCCTCAGTATCTGGTGGCCTCGCTATTCCCAGCTACGGCAGCGGTCACGGTAACGGTGGGGCGGCGGGTGTGAAGAATTTCCGGGCAGGAGGCTGCCACCTTAACATCTACCTGGTAACATATAATGGACGCACGATAAGACTGGACGATCACCTTGCTGAGTTGGAAGTAGAGTTAAGTCGTATCAACAGGCACATTTTGGGGTTATCAGAAGTCCGATGAGAGGAGGAGAAAACGATAGCCCTAAAGTCTTACTCTACTTTCGCTAAGTTGATAGGGCCTTCCAGGGTGGTGTTGACTTTCTCGTCAACAAAATCCTTGTTAAGCGTGTCAAACCGGGTAGCGTAACGCATACTTAAGCTCACCGACAGGTATTCATCATGAAGGTGCAGGTATATGCGCCGACCTCGACACTCTGACGAGAAGTTTGAAGCAGTTTATGAAGATATTTTAAGAGCCATGCATAGCACCACCTCAACTCACTACATTATTGTCATGGGGGATTTTAATGCCAAAGTGGGAGTACAGGAATGCGACGAACTGAGAATCGGACCCTACGGATAGGGGCGCCGGAATCACAGAGGGCAAATGCTTTTAAACTTCCTTGAAATGGAGGGGCTCTTCGTGAGAAATTTATTTTATAAAAAGAATCCCCAGAGGAGGTGAACATGGCAGAGCCCTGATACTATGACAAAGAATGAGATATACTTCATTATGGCAAATAAGAAGCAAATATTTAGAGATGTACCTGTGGTGAACAGGTTTAACACCGGTAGTGACTACCAACTTATATGAAGAACTCTAAATATTAACTTTGAGGCCGAAAGGCTTTACCTGATGAAGTCTTCTCTCCAACCTACGTAGCCCTAAATAATACGGAGAACCGAACAGTACCAGTTGGATCTGCAAAATCAGTTTGATTCGCTGAAAACCACAAGCGACGAAAGCAACATTGCCGACAACGTAGTGAAGTGAAGTGCAGCACCGATTCGTATGCAAAAAGTCATCAACGAGTACCTCAAGGCAAAATTGCATTATGAAAAAGAAGTTACATTAAAATAAGCCCAATTGACAGCTGGAAAGACTTTTGTTATAAAAAAGATAAAGAAAGCTTGTGGCAAGGCATCTATCGCGTAATAGGGAGAACTAAAAGAAGACCAAGGGACAACTCCTTTTACAGGATGGTAAGTTTCTGAACCCCAAAGAATCAGTTCTATTATTATTCTATTATTATCTTATTATAGTAATGTGTTACAATGAAGATTTATTATTATTATGTTTAGCTGAAACGTTCTATCCTGAAGACGATTCTACCGATAGTGTAGATGACCCACCATTTGCAGTGAAAGAGCTTATTGTTGCGGTATACAGCTTCAATCCAAAGAAAACGCCTGAGTCAGATTGGTTAACAGCTGACATCTGTTTGCAAGTCATCCACGAGGCTCTGAGGCTTTGCCTGTCACTGGCAAACAAGTGCTTGGAAATGGGATATTTTCCAAAGATTTGGAAACGAGCATCAGTGATAGTTTTAGGAAAGCCCGGGAAAACAGATTATGCATCTCTAAAATCTTATAGACAAATCAGGCTATTGCCAGTGATGGATAAAGTCCTAGAAAAGATGATAGTGGCAAGATTCAAATGGCACATCGTCCCAAGACTAAGTCCTAGTACTAGTATTGACCTACGGAGCCGAGACGTGGACACCGACGGTGGGACTGATTAACTAATTTCAAATCACTCAGCGCGTTATGGATCGGGCTATGTTGGGTGCTTCTCTTATGAACATAATCCGAAATGAGGAAATCCGTAAGAAAACCAAAGTGATATAGCTCGCAAAATATGCAAGCTGAAGTGGCAATGGGCCGGTCGCGTTTGTCGCAGAAGCGATGCGCGTTGGAGCAAACGTGTCCTGGAGTGGAGCCCAATGGACCGTTGACCTGCGGAAGGTTGCCATTCGGTGCTGGATGGGAAAAGCAAGGTTCCTGTGTGTTTGTGAAAAATATATAAAATCTACATTTTTATATTTTAATAATATGTTATCATTTCAATTACAAAAATTATATTGTTGTGATAAATATCTTTTCTAAAATCTAATCCAAATAGTAATTGTAATATGATGTTTTCAGATACATTATCAACTTGTTAGATTTTTAATGATAAAGCAATTAAATATGTATACAAGTCTTGACTTTAGTTTGCCTCAAAAAGAAATATAAATGAGGCAATATTTTAAAAGAAAGCCGCTTGGTAAATAATTTATGTTTAAGTTAGCAGTAAATGCTATTTTTATTTTATTTATTTATCTTTTATTTTTTCTAAGCGGTTCGTCAACCTGTCTGCAGTCCTACTGCAATAAAAAAAAATTACTTTAGATTTTTTCGAATAATTTAATAATAGTCTACTAAAAGTAAATCATTTTTTCGAAAGGTTTCGTTTTATTGCCTTTGAATCCTGGAGTTCAGAGTCCAGAATGTTAGAATGTTAATCAAAGTGTAAAATGTGTAGCACCAAGCTAATTCAGATACTTTGCGACGGGAAAATTCCCTTCGTTGTCTAAAAATAATGGGTGGAATAAATTTGTCTTGACAAGAAGTCGATCGTTATCATGGGTTGCAAACTTACATTTTAGCTCCTGCAATGGCAATAGTTTAACGCCATATTGAAACTATCATACGAATGGTTAAAACAAAGTTTTACAACCTCTGTGGCGTAGCGGCTGAACGCATTTTAGTACGCTTTTGGAGGTCACGGGCTCTATTCCCGTCTCGCGTCTTAGTGTTTATGTATAATATGTATTTATATATAAATGAAAAGTATACAGGTGACTTTGACAAAACCGTCCAAATTCACACCGAATTATTTTTAGTAAAAGTTATGAGAAACATGTATTTTAGTTTAGTATCACAAAGTACAAAAATGTTTAGTAATCAGCATCACAAAGTTATCCAAAGAACTCGCAATTTACATACTACGGCGCGTAAGTGTCAATGACCTCTCCATCGGTACCGTAGAAAACTGGTACAATGACCTAGTACGAGGCCGAGGACGGCGGTCATTGCATCTGTGCGAGCGAATACTACGCAATACTAATATAATTTACGCAGGGGTGACAGAGACAGGTAATAACAGGTTAACGTACGAAATTTGCACCATGTGACTATTTTGTACGATTGAATTAGTGACCATATTTTCCTTGGAATTAAATATTTTATGGTGAAAATTTGACATACAATGTTTTTTGCAAAAATGGGTTCCTTAAATGATGTTTAGTGCGTAAAAAAATTGGACGGTTTTGCCAAGTCACCCTGTATATGTAGTTTATCAGTTGTCTAGTACCCATAGCGCAAATGCTATGCTACTTACTTTAAAACTAGAAGTGTGAATTGTGTCGATATACGAATATGTATTTAAAAATCATTACGTTCTCAATAAGTTTAAGATTAACTCACTTTAGTAAATTAAAAATGCGCTTCTTCTTCTCCCTGTCCTTATCCCACATAATATGGGGTCGGTACAACATGTTCTCTCCTTCCACTCTCCTCTGTCAGCCGTCATCTCAACACTCTTTTTCTTATTGATGAGCTACAGCAGAGGCTGATGTCCCACTTAATAGTAAGCAGTTACCGTCGCCTATGCATGTTTGCGACGCCAGTGGCATCGCGAACACGCTGCTGGGTATAAGGGTACAGGAACTTGGGTCATTAATGCCGGAACACAGCTCAAGGTTATTATGACGATATACCCCAGGGGGGGTTAACATCCAGACCGGCATGGGGCCCTACTACCTAGAAAGGGAGGGTTATTTTGTCGCCATTTACGTCAGGCCGACCCCGGCCGCAGGGATTAGTATCCTTACTCGGACACTGCACGGAGAACATTCGCACCCTTTGTTGCCATATCATCTTATCGCAATCCACCCATCTTTTCTTTGGTCTACCTCTGCTTCTGTATCAATCCACTCTCATTTCTATCAATTTTTCTTTTTATATGGCATACTTCCTTTCACATCACGTGGCCAAACCACTCTAGCCTGTTATTTTTAATTTTTCAAACACTGGTTCAAAAAGTAGCATAACCAAAGAATATTTAATTCTTTGTATATACTTGTATAAATTATTTCTTACGTATTTTTATTTTAAAAGATCTAAACTGTTATCCATTTACTTTACTTTCAGTCTTTACCATTTTTCAACACCCGTCTATCTCTTTTTCTAAAAGATAAAGATATCTGCTTTGTGAAACGAACAGGTTATGTATATATGTAATATATTTATTCCTAAAAAGTTACACTTTCATTTAAACCATGCCCCGCAAAACTGTTTACTAGTGTTTACGCAGTTTGACTGCAGCTTTATATAAACATAGCTTATAAATAGATTAGGTTATATTAATACAATGCAATTAATAAGTTAGTTGTGTAACATTTCCTAAAATATTTTAATTTAAGTTTTCTTAATATTTTTTTCCACTTCATGATTCTATCCCACACCGAATATAGTTTTATTGGAGACGTTTGTTTCTCTATCAATTTATTTAAATAAACTACGGAATCGAAAATAAATAAATTCGATAATATTTAATAATAGAAGAATCAAAGCAGAGGTCGTATAATGGTGAACTCATAAAGTGAGGTAAAAGTGAACATGGTAAAGTGTACATAAAAGTACCTAAATACGTAAATCCGTTGATTATTTTGCACCCAAAGCCGATGCGGAAGAACGAATTTAATTAACCTTCTTATGAATTATTCGCTCTTTGCGGAATTCGCTAATCCTGAGTTTTAATTATATAAAAGTTTAATCAAACTTTAACGGATTAAGATGAAAGTAATGTTTATTGTTTTTATACTATAATGTGCCTTCTGGAAGGTGAAGAAACTGGTAAAAAGGTATACAACCTATTAAGGTTGCAAAACAGAAAAATATTCATAAAAATATAGTCTGTTTCAAACGTTTTAAAATGTTTAATCTTAGGTCGTTGAGAATAACTTATGTCATTTGTAAGGTAGAATTTGAAAATTCTCATGGGTTTCTTTCTTACCTATTATGTACAAATACTGAAATACCATTTGCTAAGTTTATTTGTTAGAGACTGTCCAATCATTTGCTTGTATGGATTGTGGTTCTGGGTTCAATTACTAACAGCATAAATTGTGAAAAATCCAATCTGATTAATAAATAAATATACTGCGACAATTCACGCAGCACCATCTAGCCCCAATGTAAATAGCATAGCACTTGCCTACTAGACAACTGATATACTACTTATATATACTTTTCTTTCATAAATAAGTATTTATAAAAGTGTGTATACATTATACATAAACACCCAGACGCAAGACGGAAATCGAATTCGTGACCTCCGCAAGCGTACCGAAGTACGTTAGCTGTTACGCCACAAAGTTTTTATTACATGTTTTTAAGATAACTTTGAAGTATATCCGCCTTAATAATACTACCAATCGTTTTTTCTTAATTTGGGAAAACATAATGTAAAATGGCTTTAATAGTTTCTTTAAAACAAAAAACTATTATTATTTAGAAAGATTAGTTCGTCACTATTGTAGGCGTATGTAGAATTCTGATGCAGTCCATTTGCAATTCAGATATGCATTAGGCTATCAGTAACGCCCGACACACGCTACAGAATTTAGCACTACAGATTATAGTTCCAAATTAACACGAGATCACAAACCCGTCTGAATAACGTTGGGATGCATAAATCATTTTAAATGAAAAACTACTATCTTAAAGCTGTAGATAAGTTAGTAAAATTGCATTCAACAAGTTAATTTTTTGATCTATGCTTTATTTCTTGATGTATAAATATTGTAATAGATGCTTTTAAAGATCCTGCTACATCGTGGTTATTAATTGGCGTCGGAGGTACATCACTAAGCTACTGGAAATTCATTTGAGATTTAAAATAACGATATACATATATGAACGAATAAGAGTCAAGAGAAAGGAAAGGAGTGCTACAAGGTTCAAGGCGTAGTAAGGATAGCGACCGACAAGAGATTTTGTTCGTTCTCGTGTGAACGCATCATGTAGCAATCACGATCTTCACTTCTTCAGTCATGAAGGATCGACAAGAGAGAAGAGTCATAATTTTAAGCTTAAGGTAATGTCTCAGAAAATGAAAGTTAAAACCAAAAAACCCATTAATGAAAATATTAACCAGTAAAGAGCTATGGTAGCCTTATAGAATCTTCGCCATGAGTAATATCTCAGTCAAAATTTAATTCTTGGATGAAATTCTTGTTTTTATTACATCTAAATTGCTATATTATGATATTTGATGAGTATTTGCTTTTAATATCACATCTCAGTGACTACGCGTGTGACCTAATACACAAGTCAAAATATTTGTATGAGCTTCAAAAAGGTTGTTTAGAATTTTATCTGATACATGTTTTGATCTAGTCAAGGGAATGCTTTTTTTTATAAAAAAAAAACCCATGTGATTCATCATCATATTTTTTATGGAAATTGAATGATAAATATTATATATCCTTTCAAACACATTTCAGTCCAAAAACCTACTCTGCGATAAATCAGACAACTGTTAAAGAATTTTTTGTAATTAGTTTATAACAAATGTAAAATTGTTCAGAATTTCTTCAACAGCTTTGAAGTAAACCAAAATGCCTTTATTTACTTAAGCAAATATTATTGCGAACTGTGGTCAGTGCCGCTCACCACCAACCACTAAGCTGATTACTTTCACTACAAAGCAACGTCTAGTTTACTCCTTTAGATTTTTTAAAGGTTCTGAGAGGTTTAAGTTACCTAAATTCTCAACAGCACATTTATCGTACACTGTGATTGTCCTTTTATTAATTGAGAGTAATAGAATGTGAGGGAACACCTGGATATTTATTTAATTTTTAATGTCTATAATAATTCAAAAACTCAAGGTATTTAGGGAGATAAAATTTAAATTTTCTTAGTATGAACAAATACTTGACAAATAATATAGCGCCAACTTACAGTGTTGCGTAGCTTTACATTACTTAATAAATTTATGTACAGTTCTTATTTATTTAATAGTTGAAAAGTATTATATATAAAGATATTTACTCTCTCCCTGCAACATGAGGAACGCTGCCAAAAAAGACAAAGATTATTCATTCTCTACTTCTATTTTTTAGCTTTATTATTCCTATACATTAATATCATCATAATCAAATGTTATCAAATGTTTGTAAGCTTTATGGACATATATTACAAAAGAGGGTAACTCAAATGAAAACACCTCACAGTTCGGTTACCAGACAAGAAATTTATAGTCGAACGGTACGAAAATGAAATTCATTGTATTCAAAAATCGTTTTCCGTGCGTTCCATAAATCAGGGGATTAAAAAGCTGAAAACGGTAAGGGGATCGGGTCAGCAATATATTATCATGGTGAAGGTTTATCGCCTATCGGAAAACTGGAAAAATCTTCTAACACATATTGACTTTGCGGAGCTAATTTATATAGCGTCAGCCTCATATCCGATATTATTTTGATTCAGATAAGACCATTGTTCAATATATGAGTCCTAAATAGTGACCCTATGATTACTAATAACAAGGCACGAAGAGTAGACCTAAAAAGTTCTGGATTGACTTCCTGAAATACGTGCTAATAGATTATCATGAATACTGAAGATCATGTGAAATGAAGAAAAGGTTAGAAAGAAATCCCCGGGTACCGAAAGTAGAGTTTTGGTTGCAACTGACATTTAAAGTAGAGATGAAGACGAATTATTTGGGAATTCCTATTTCTATCTTGAGCAGTATTGGGATCCTTAGTGTGGATATTATGAATGATGTGCAGTTTAGGTGACAACTGGTGCTAAACCGGTCTAAGCAGTATTTTACTCAACGACAGCGGCTTACATAACACAGGTCACACCGCACATGGAATACTGTTCACATTTTAGTATGGAGCATCTGCTTGTCACCTCAATCCCATAGGGGAGTATAGACTCCATCTAACGGCGCGCAATTCGTGTTGCCGTTGATTCCATACTCATAGACACTGTAAACACACTTAGCCTTTAAAGAAACTTTGCGTCTCTTTACGTGTTCTACCGTCTGTATAACGGGGAGTGTTTGAGGAACTGTTTAGAATGGTGCCTTCGTAGTCTTTCTACCGCCGCAATGCCTGCCATCGACTGAGCGTTTATCCGCATTTCCTGGGGCCTCTCCTCTTTTGTACGAGACGGTTCTCGAGAATATTCATGTTGCTTATCCTCCAGATTTGGAATGGACTTTGGCTGAACCGGCTAAGGTTTTTCCATAGCAGTACGATATCGAATTTATAAAAAAGGCGTTATAAAATTTCTTAGAGGTCGGCAATGCAATGTCTCTGGTGTTGCAAACGTTCATAGGCGACGGTGACCACCTGCTATCGAATGGACCGTTTTTCTGTCTATTGAACTCCAATTATAAAAAATAATATTAACTACACGGTTACTAGAGTAGTTCTGTAAAAGTACTCATAAATAAATCTCGTTATAGAACGCTTGAAAGAAAGGATTAAACTTTTTAAATTATCATCATCTTCTTAGCGGTAAATCCTAATTGCAACCCAGACTTCCGCTTCAGTGGCTAATTTCCGCTTTTGTTTTTGATAGTTTCTTTCTCTTTGAATCCCAACAGACATAAGTTAATTAAAAGATTTAATTAAATTCTGTAATGTTTTATACTTCTGAGTTTGAGAGAGAACTGTTTACTACGAACTAAGAAAATAAGGGCAAGTGCCCCCTGAGAGAGTAAAAAGGCACAAGTGTACACCTAATCATTCCACCCCGATGTGAGTAATTCGACTTAAACCAGTTAGAAAGACCTCCTCCACCCTCTGAAGTGAGTGACAATAGGGTTATCCAAGGACTTGAGCGAGCTTCGCACGGGTCTCGGCAAATTGGACATTCCCTTTACGTAAACTATAGATATCTATACCTACGCGGAAAAACTTTTTGTTGTAAGACAATAAAGTTATTAATTCAACACAGATTAAATGTTATGTGTTATATTTATTATTTACGTTTCCTTGAGTTACCTGTTTACTTTTATTTTTTTAACGTTAACTGTTTTACTTTTTAGAGGGCACACATTGAGCAAACACATGCTGAAAAGAGTTCCATTAGTCACACAAAATATACCTCCATGACCTATATACAACGCAATATCAAATCAATGTACTCCAGGATGCTGGTGTACATAAGACTATGAAAGTAGCTTATCCTGCATGGGGCAAAGAGGAAGAAAAATAATTGATAACACTTTCCTGGCTTGAAATACAGAATAGAATAGAATAGAATATTCTTTATTGTACAAAACCGATACAGATTACATTAATGATAAAAAAATAAAACGTACAATTGGCGGTCTTATCGCTGAAAGCGATTTCTTCCAGACAACCTTTGGATGGACAACATATACAGAATTTTACTGTGGTCTAGTTATACAATACTATGAAGAAGGATATAATAATAAGTTAACAAAACATTCAAAAGTAGACAAATTTAATATAAATATTCCATTCAAATTTTAAATCTATATAATACATACAAATAATGGAAATAATAATAACTTTAAAAGAGATTCTGTGTGGTATAAAACATTATTTATTTGCAAATTCTAAAAAGTGTTCATGGACTAGTTTTTTAAAAGAAAGTAAAGACTTCGCTTGGCGTATATCAGTAGGAAGTGCATTCCACAGCCTAACAGCAGTAGCTGTAAATGACTTTTTATAAAATAAAGAGGCATGTGGAGGTATTTCTAAGCGCAACTTTTCTCTAGGCCTCAAATGCTTCAGATCGCTATTTACCAAAAACGTAAAACGTTCTTTGAGATACGAAGGGGTTCTAAGATCATAAAGGATGTTATATAGAAGAGCAAGGATATGAGCATTCCGGCGAAAGCGGATAGGAAGCCACTTGAGCTGTTGGCGAAATTCTGAAATGTGGTCATACTTGCGCAAACCGAAAATAAAACGGATACAAAAGTTTTGTAGGCGCTCAAGTTTGTCAAGCTGTAATTCAGTGAGGTCAAGATAGCTGACGTCTGCATAATCAAGAAGGGGTAATAGAAGGGACTGAGCAAGCGAAATTTTAGTGGCTTGAGGTAGAAAGTTTCGAAGTCGCCTCAGCGAAGCCGAGGACGCAAACAATTTCCTACTAACTTCCTGGATATGTGCACCCCAAGATAATGAATTATCAATAGTAACACCTAAATCCTTTACATTGTTACTTATAGGAATTATAACACTATCAAACGAAATACTGGGGAGCAAGGGCCAATCGATACGCGAAAGCATTCTGGAACTGCCGATAACGATGGTTTGGGTCTTTGTTGGGTTTACCCTAAGGCCATATGCTAGACTCCAGTCTAAAATATATTGAAGATCCTTATTCATAATATTGACTGCGTTAGCTAACTCCCCAGAAAGTGAATGCGTATAAATCTGGAGATCATCTGCATAAAGGTGGTAGGAGCTGTGAAGTTTAGAAGTGATGGAATTAATAAGAAGAGCAAAAAGTAAAGGAGACAAAACGCCACCCTGAGGTACGCCTGCAGCAATAGTGCGCCAGGATGAAAAAGTGTCATCTACGCGAACACGCTGCCGACGCCCATACAGGTAACTTTGAAACCAGTCAATTACCGTTGGAGATATGTTAAGAGATCGAAGCATACCTAATAAAATATCATAATCGACGCTGTTGAACGCGTTGCTAAAATCAAGCAAAGTAAGGATTGTTAATTTACCACAATCCATTGCTAACCTGATATCATCCGTGATTTTTACCAAGGCAGTGGCAGTACTGTGACCCGGCCGGAAGCCAGACTGAAGGGGATTTAAAAGGTTATTTATATTTAAGTAATTACTGAATTGATTGTATACAAGTTTTTCAAGAACCTTAGAAAGGAATGGAAGGATAGAGATGGGTCTATATTCAGTTATTGTTTTTGGATTGGGTTTTTTAGGAATAGGGATAATCTGGGCTTCCTTCCATAAACTGGGGAAGGCACAAGTTTTTAATGAGAAATTGAGGATATGAGTTATGACGGGAACAATTAAATCGAGAATAGGTATAATCATCTTACGGCTAATACTGTCACTACCAATTGCCTTGGAAGTAATTGCTTCAATGCACTTCTTAACATCACAATCGGAAAATTGAGAGAAGGTAAATAGTGGAAGATTGGGAGTGGGGGTCAGTGAAAGATTATTCAGAGTATTTGTTGAGTGATTCGACATCTAAATAAGAAGAGGTAGGTAGAAATACAGATGGGCAATGAAGTTAGAAGTTTGACAAATAACAAATCATTGGAAAAGAATATAGTCTAGAGTAACTTTAAAGACTGTATACTTTTTTTTATTATAGAGAAAACGATTAACAAACACCGCAAGGATAAATGAAAAAGCGCGTCGGCATTCTGCACACTCAGCTCACTCTGTATGGGAACAAAGACGTCTATGAAAGTAGATTGGTGCCAGTTGGAGTTATGTACAGATTAAAATCATGTTCCGCGAGTCACTTAAATCAAAGGAAAGAAAACCGAAGTGGGTATACCAGCAACCTATACCTATTAACCAAGACTAGGGCGCCTGAGTTCAAATCGTTAGAGGAAGTATTTCCAACTCGAAAAATAAAAAGACAAAAGGTTGTAAGAACGAGCGACAATGCAGCCAACGCGAGCTGAATTCTGCCTTTTTTTTCTATAAACTGTTTTCAATATTTTTTGTTCTCACATTTAAAATTGTATGATAAATCATACAATTTACTTTTACTATTTAAAAATAGCCAGCAAATAATTGGGTTTTTGATAACTCTACCGCTTCAACTATAATAAATTGTGAAACGGAAAGAATATCAGAATTTTAGTTGAGCCACTATAAAATTATACCAAATTGATCTAAAATTAGTTTAATGGTTTACTAAAATTAATTTAATTTTTACCTATTTTCAATGACAATCGTGCTGACTGCTGAATTGTGCAAACTGAAAACAGCTTGTGCAATGTAGGTGAAACGTGAACAATAATCAAAATAAACACAACTTCCGTAGCCGTTTTCTTTTTAATAGAATTGTTGATTACATCATAAAAATACTATTATTTTTTTACATTTAAATTAAAACGTATATTGTAGATTGTAAATAGTAATTCTCGGTTTTTAAATTAAACATCAACTTATATAAACATGCAAATAATTAAAATTCCTAACCCATTCAAGATCTCAACAACAAAAACGGTCGAGTTCAGCCTCCCAACAACAATAAACAAGCATTCACTTAGAACCCTCTAACAGTTCTACAACTTTCAAAAATTCTAAATAATACTCATTACTGCGTCTACAACTTTATAGCAATTATTTGGAATATCATAATGGATGCTTATAATTAAAGTTGGGAATATTAGTATATGAACAAACCTGTAACGTGAAGTTAGTCAACAAAAATTGGAAATTCTTGTTTTACTTAACAGGGAACACAAAGGTATTTATTTTGCAAATCGATTCATAATCGATTTATAACAATTTTTTATTGCTATGGGTAAGCAGACAGGCTGACAGCTCACTTAAAATTTACCAGTTACCGTCGCCTATGAGTTTTTGCAACACCAGTGGCATTGCGAACACGCTGCTGTCCTATAGGGGTACAGTAACTTGGGTCAGTAACGCCGTAACACAACACAACGTTATTATGGCGGCATACTTCAGACCAAAAGTGGTCGCCATCCAGACGGGGTTGGGGCCCTACCACGTGGAAAACTGCACGTTTTGTTTCAACTTTATTGATAATATTTTAATACTTTCAATTTTGACCTCTCTTTCTTGCTTTTGAACGCATAACTTCGATTGATTTACAATACAGTTGATTCAGTTACGTTGGTGGCTGTCAAGTATATTCACAGCATTTTAGAAATAAGCGCAACTGACTTGATAAATAAATGCAGTAATGAAATGTAAATACCGTCGAAATTAATATTATTAATTTGTCGTTAATCCATATATTTTTTATTTTCCGTGCAGGGGCGGAGTAAGAATACTAACCACTACGGCCGGAGTTGGCCTGTCGTAAAAGGCAACAAAAAACCGGTACGTGGTAGCCACCCCAAGACCGTGTGGAAGGTGACCACCCTTGGTCTTAAATATGCCGCCATAATAACCTTGTGTTATGTTCCAGCCTGAGTGACCTAGGTTCTGGTACCTCTATGGGGCAGTAGCGTGTTTACATGCATAGGTGACGATAACTGCTTACTATTTATTAAGTGAGCCATCAGCCTATTTACAGTTTCTCGGCAAAAAAAAATATGCTTTTGAGAGCCATTCAATTTGTTCATAAAACTACCTTTTACCTATCTGTTCTATCGATAAAATATTGACCAATAGTGTGCGTGGATGCAAATACTGGGATTCATTATTGGATATACGCTGTTTTATCTCATAGAGTTCAGGTAACTCGTTAGGCCAAAGACCAAGTTAGCTCAGACGCGACGAGCATATCCGAAACATATTTATTTTATTATCAATGCTATAAAATATTGTTAAGTCATAGTATCATTTTCCAATATTATCTATAAAATAATCATGATCAGATTGTTGAATTTTAAGAAATTATTTATCTAATAATTCAATCAGGTAATGATACTAGTAGATAAAGCTCAACATTTTTATTGCATCGCCTTTCATTATTTATGAGCATAATAATTTGGGCTAGTTAAAAGCAGCTAACGCACTAATGAATTCTCTCAATTGTTTATACAGGAAGTTATATGCCTAACATTTACGAATGTACCCAAACCTATATGGCTTCTGCGATACCGATTAGATATCTCACCCATCGCTTATTATGGGATTAGTAAAAGACGACAAATAAAACTCTTACTCCTTTTGCTAATTTCATATAGGTATGCAAGGGCGTTGCCAAGGGGGGCCTCCCTAGAGATGAAATTTAGCTAGCCGCAAAGCGACCAAAGTGCGAGCAATTGACTTCCTTACCTATTAATAAATTCCGCATCGCATGACAAAACGTAAATAAATTCACAAGGTTTAATGTATATTGTAGAAAATAACTGTACCAGAAAATAACGTTCATATTTTTGATCCTCCATAATATTGCCCCATTGCCCCCCCCCCCCCCCCCCCAGTCATATTATAGTAATATCCCGATTTTCTAGATTCTTGTGATTCTTCTTCTTCTTCGTCGTGTTCTTCATTCCTGAAGGTCGCGCCCGTCTTGATAAGCTTTTACGGAGACGCTTACGAACTGCCTCCACACCACTCTGTCCTCGGCCTGTTTCAGAGCTGCAGGCAAAGTGAGCCCCGTGATAGCCTTAATTTGATCCGACCATCGGGTTGGTGACCGTCCTCTGGGCCTTTTCTCCTCTATTTTGCCTAGCACTATCAGTTTTTCGAGGTTGTCTGACTCCTTTCGAGCGATATGGCCAAAATAGCAGAGTACTCGCTTGTAGCAGGTCGTGGACAATCTGGTTCTGACATTCAGCTGGTCAAGAATTGATGTGTTGGTCCTTTTTGCTGTCCACGGTATGCGTAGCAACTTCCTCCAACACCACATTTCAAAAGCCTCGATCTTTTTCCGGTCAGCCGCATGAATAGACCATGATTCTGAGCCATACAGAAAGATCGAGAAGACCAGAGATATTCTTGTGATATATCAATTCAATTTCGCCGGAATACTCATATTCTCACACTCCTATATAACATACTTTTTCCCAATTATCCTCATTACCATAAGGAACCCTTTAGTTTCCTACGCCTTTCTACCTTCTTCTTAATTTGCGCACTTGTACATATCGAAAGCTTATGACACCTGTACGCACTTCATCTTTTTATAAAAACTCCTTTACCGTGCAGGCTGTCCAACTCTGTAACCGCACTGCCTGATCTACATTCACTTCATTTTCTAAGTTGTAATTAAATAATATGTATTTGTATTATATGTGTATGCATGTGTGTGTTTGTGTTAGTGTGTGTGGATGTATATATGTGACCTGTGTATGTCAGTAATATATATATATATATATATATATATATATATATATATATATATATATATATATATATATATATATATATATATATATGTATATATACATATATATATATATATATACATATATATATATATATATATATATATATATATATGTATATATATATATATACATATATATATATATATATATATATATATACACATATATATATATATATATATATATATAGTATATATATATATATATATATATATATATATATATATATATATATATATATATATATATATATATATATATACTACATCGCCATATTCTTTATTACAATTCCATCCAGTTATATAGGTTATCTGGAAGAGATCGCCTTTTGTTTAACTATTTCATTTTTATATTGTTACTTGTAATTATTGTCTAGTTTTTAGTGTGTTGCCCTAGTTATAAGTTTTATTTTGTAAATGTAAACAATAAAGAGCAATCTATCTATCCCGGGAATTGTCACAGAAAAGAACCGATATAAACGAGCGCATTTCGTTTCGCCTATCTCCAATACAAAAGCTTAATGAAACGATTATTTCGACAACCTCCGTGGCGTAGCGGCTAATACACTTCGGTACGCTTGCGCTATTCACGGGTTCAATTCCCGTCTCGCGTCTGGGTGTTTATGTATAATATGTATTTGTTTACGGAAAAAAAGTTGTTAAGTAGTATATCAGTTGTCTAGTACCCATAACTATGCTACTTATTTTGGGACTAGATGGCGCTGTGTGAATTGTCCCAGTATATTTATTTATTTACCTCTTGCTGATCAGACCAGAACATATTAAATGTGTGAATGATTTTAAAACACGAGGTATTTATGTCAGCCGTATGCGAATTTGCATAGATGTAACATAAAAAGGATTTATAGGAGCGCCACCACTCATATTGCGGCTACTGGCACACAATACAAAAATTAAATTGGTATGTAAATCCTTTTAATAACGTTTAACGACTCCATACGCGTATAGTCTAAATGTATTTCCACAAAGGACCCTTTTTATGGCGTGGTTTAACGTGAAATGATGGCGAATCCATTCATTTAATGAATAAACCGGGAGTTGAGCTAATTAAATTGCGAATCCCTTATTGATGGGATGTATATCGTATTTTACTTTTGTGCTTATTTTTAGAAGTATAATTAGGTACAGTTAAATGAAAACCTCCCAAGGACCAAGCTCAATGAACACGACATTTACGATGGTACTCAAACGCTACAGTGGTGGCTCTATGACATATATTTTATGAGTAGAGACACGTGGAAGTTAGATTCTTTGAATTTTTCAATTATCCTAGTTCTTTTTCTTCTATTGCCAGTCCAGTCTCTCTGACTTAAATGCGCCGTCTGCTTCTTCGGTGTGTGTGACAATAGTAATGTAATATATTCAAAAGAATATATCTTTCATAGGATTAACATCTTAACTGTTAATTATTAAAGCGAGGTATAAGAGGAAAGTAGTAAAACTATGTTGTTAAATTCAGCTATGATTAAAACGATTAGTTTGCTGCGATTAGAATGAGCATTTCTTAATTAAAGAATCTGTTACATGAGTAATATTAATTTAACTTAAATTTGATTAATTATACTATAGTAACAAATTGTTTAAGTAATTTATACTTATTCAGTCATATCTAGCTTCGTAATAATCGGGTTCCTCAGAATATATTTTTTATATCGCAAAATATTATTGCCGGTACCATACTGGACTCCGGGGGAAGCCCGGATTAAGCCGACCTCACCGTTCTAGCCTACGGCGGCCATCGTACTACTTGGAGTTTCATCAGTATGGAGGTCCGATTATTTGAAATCTGATGAATTACTTAAATAATTAGTTACATTATCCTAAGCTGTAGCCGTGGTCAGAAATAAAAATAAACTCTCATTATTTACATAGGGAATCGTAAAAAGTGATCAATTGATTGCTCTTTTTGTCAATTCATTGACAGCAAACGACTGGCATTTTTTCCCCTAAGGGATTTCCCGGCTACAATTATTCTATTTCATCTTGTATCAGGCTCGCGTAAATGTATTTTTAACAGTGTGCGTTTCGGATTATAAGTAGGTTAGCACAATGAGAAATAACAGTCTTCAGAGATATTTCCTATTTCGACAATAACCTTGTAACATTAACAACTTTCGCATCCGAAGCCACAAAGAACTCACTAAAACAAGTAATATTATAAATTAACAATTTAAACCCCTAGATTAGACCCAAACAAATCCTTTAATGAGTTGACGAGTATTTCTTAAAACAATTAACATAGTTACAAGTTGTGTTATGTTGGGAAATTTTCGTGAGAGATTAACATGGCTGTGCTTCCACAGCAGATTAGCGAAACGGCTTTGTTATTGTTGCTCCTACATATTTGCTGCCGTAGGCGACATGGTTAATTAATGTACAAAATAAACTCAATCACACTCCACATAAGTTATATATGAATAGCTCGTTACGGCAGTTGCTTTTGTTTTGACAAATTTTACTGTCTAAAATGTGTTGATTTTGTTCTAGTGCGAAGAAGACATGTAAAGTGAATATTTAGTAACAAGTTGTGAAGATATTTTAAAGAAAGAATTCTTTATCACGGAACTGACTAATTAAAAAGATTTATAAATAATGCGATATCCGATCTTATGATATTGACTCCTTTTTTACAATATATATATATATATACCTAGTCAGGTCATAAGTATTGTCACACAGTAAAAACTTTTCTTTTAGAATGCTGGTCACAAAAAAGTTTATTGAATTAGAATTTCGAATTGTTCATGAAAATAAAATTGTATAACTTTTAGAATTTTACTCATTTTTAAATATGGAGTGGACGCTTAAAGAAGACCGTGTTGCAGTTATTGCGTTACATCGTTGCGGTTACGCGCCAATTCAAATTTTTAACATACTGAAAAATTTGAATATTACCAAAAGATTCGTTTATCGTACCATCAAACGATACAATGAAGACTCTAGTGTAGATGACAGGTCAAGAAGTGGTCGCCCTCGGTCTGTTAGGACTCCAGCAGTGATAAAAGCTGTGAAGGCACGAATTCAAAGAAATCCCAAACGTAAGCAGAAACTGTTGGCCCTTTAGATGGGGTTAAGCAGAACCACGGTGAAAAGGGTGTTAAATGAAGACTTAGGGCTTCGGGCATATCGAAGAAAAACAGGACATCGTTTGAATGCTCGTCTAATGGACCTGAGACTGAAGAGATGCCGCGCTTTGTTGAAGCGGTACGCGGGAAAAAAATATCGGGAAATTCTTTTTTCGGATGAAAAAATGTTTACCGTAGAAGAGAGCTACAACAAACAAAATGATAAGGTGTACGCACACAGTAGTGAAGAAGCGAGCAACCGTATTCCGCGTGTCCAACGAGGTCATTTTCCATCCTCGCTCATGGTATGGTTGGGAGTTTCTTATTGGGGCTTAATAGAGGTACATTTTTGTGAGAAAGGTGTAAAAACGAATGCTGTTGTGTATCAAAATACAGTCCTGACGAACCTTGTGGAACCTGTTTCTCATACCATGTTCAATAACAGGCACTGGGTATTCCAACAAGATTCGGCGCCAGCTCATAGAGCGAAGAGCACACAAGACTGGCTGGCGGCGCGTGAAATCGACTTCATCCGGCACGAAGACTGGCCCTCCTCCAGTCCAGATTTGAATCCGTTAGATTACAAGATATGGCAACACTTGGAGGAAAAGGCGTGCTCAAAGCCTCATCCCAATTTGGAGTCACTCAAGACATCCTTGATTAAGGCAGCCGCCGATATTGACATGGACCTCGTTCGTGCTGCGATAGACAACTGGCCGCGCAGATTGAAGGCTTGTATTCAAAATCACGGAGGTCATTTTGAATAAACTTTAATGTCATAAGAATCTATGTTTTGTTAAGTTCATTTTGGTATATGAATGGTTACATAATTAATAAACTTGTTACAATTATTTTACATTAAACATGTGACAGAATTTATGACCTGACTAGGTATATATATATATATATATATATATATATATATATATATATATATATATATATATATATATATATATATATATATATATATATATATATATATATATATATATATATATATATATATATATTGTAAAAAATGCGGTAATATACATATACTACCTTATTTTTCTTTTAGTAATCGTTTTATTGACATTCTTTCAATAACTTAATTGTTCGGGAGCGCCTTCTTCTACGACGCAGTAATGTCCGCAAAGGAAGAGAGGGGGAGCTAAGAAGCCATCAATCCTCCCGCCAACGCAAAACTTGAACACGGTGCTAGAAGGCGTCCAACGAGTTTAGCCGCCGTACACAGCAGCCGCTGAGTAGGTCCTTCGAGTAGTTTCCGCTGCCTGCACTTACGCCGGGAGAATAAGGGTACGTGTACTGCTCCGTGTAACCCTTTCTATCTCGGATTGGCAAAGAAGAGTTCTATAGGGCCAATATCATTAAACCCATCAAGGTACTCTGTGAGCCCGGTGCTAGGACCGCACCTTATTTGATTGGGATCCAGCCTAATCTCGACACATTACTCCCTCGTTTTATGCGACACATGTACTCTTGGAGCACGGTTGTTTCATGTGGTATCTGCGTCGCATTGCTCCGAAGAAGCAAATGACAGAGTACCGCTACTGTTGCACTGTATTGTTGGAGGTTAAGACGAGAATCAATTAGGCTCTATTTTTGTCCTGTGAAAGTACGCAAGACTAATCTTGGATTTCACATGAAAACGCAAGCTTCAGTTACAGAATGAAATATTTTAAAAAAAGTAGGTAAAAGCTAGAAATTGACAAAACAAATGTGGCACCGGAAGTTTTAATTCTATTTATAACAAACAAAACAAAAGAGCCATAATCTTTGAATCAGTAACAAAATCTATGCAAAGCTTTAGACAGTTCAAACCTCCTGCAATACAATTTACAATACAGACAGTAAAAACAAACTTTAATCATAATTCAAAAGTATTGTTCGCGTTTTGAATAACAATAGGATGAAATGAACAGAGAATTTATATCTTACGCAATACAGCCAAAGGAAACTTTGGAAATTCAGTAAATGATATGCGGACTTACCAGATGTTGGGGTCTAAAATTATTTGTCCTAAGCCTATATTCGCACCAGTAAATACACCATATGTACAACATTTAACTTACTAATAATCGTAAAGGTCTTACTTATCAGAAACAATTTTCGATAAGTTCTATGAAAGTTTTATTAAATCTTAATGCAGTAAATAATTTAATTTTATTATAATATCAATATATTAATCAACAATTTGTAATATCGATTGAAATATTTCAGGCCAAAGGGCTTTTACTTTTTAATAAGATGTTATCTTAATTATTAAAGTAAGATAACATGTTTTAACATTATCTTAATTATTTTAACATTATTATTATCTTTCAGAAATTTTAAATACATGTGTAGTTCAAGTATAAACGTTTTATTTTATATAAATATTTTAATTCATTTCATAAAATGTTAGCAATAAGTACAATACGATACAAAAATAAATCACAGTTTTACTTATACAATTTTAAAACACTCATTCAATCTTAAGGTAGTATATAAAAGCATTTATGTATTTATTTTATTGTGTTCTTTGAGTTCATATTTTCACTTTTCCAGAAAACAAGACAACCCAATATCACTCATTTCAATCCATTTTCATCTTTTTATAATTTTGTTCAACATTGAACTCAAAGAAGCGATTCGTCATTTACAAGTTCTTTTAGGGTCGAGAAAATTTCTAATTCTATCTTCATCGTATAACGTATCTTTAAGATCATTATAATTCAACGCTTCACACAGCCGACACATATGATAAGACTTTGATCCAAAATAACCATGTTCATTCACGACATCAAAATCATTCCTCCATAAATGATATGCGAGAAGTTTGTCCTCATTTACACTTATACTGATTATTTCCTTCGCCATGTCTTCAGTATTTGCGAAACTATTGACGTGGATAAACGAGTTCGGTGGTAATAACGCCTTGCAGTCTTCTAAGGGAGGTCCGAAGATAATAGGTATCGCTCCTTTCGTATATGCATGATAGAACAGTTTTTCTGTTATGTACTCTTTACACATTGAGTTCTCTAGTACTAAATAAAATAAGTAGTTTGACATGAATTCGCAATCAGATCGTATGTGACCAGGACATCTGAAATTAAAATATGTCAATGTATTCACATATAAAAATGAGTAATTATCGATTAGAATTACAATTTTGTTTAGGTCTCTTAATTTTCCTATTACTTTGATGATAAGACATAACTTTAATTAATAAAGACCTAAATTTAAGATAAAAATTATGTCATTTTTATCTTTGAGTCTATATTGAAAATAAAAACAAAGAGTTAACATATTTTACAAATTTTTAGATACACCCATTTCTCATGTCGTTCACCAATGTTATTGAAATGCACAACAATAACTGACTTTCTTTTTGGGTTCATAATCGTACGACACTTATACATATAAAAACTAAACGTAGTTAAATCTGTCGCACTTTTACCTTGTGACACTATTAACCATTAGTATAAGAATGATACGTGTTACAAGGAACTTTTATTATTTATATTAAATTAGATAATATTGATACAAAAAAAATTACTTATTTTTATTTCGAGGATCATCAGCACATTTTCCATATACATCGACTCGTGTATATTTCTTAATTTCGTTCAAAAACTTCATCCGTGCGGGCACATGACAGTTTGACATTAACACAGTTATTAGGACATCCCTTCGTTTATTTTCCCAAAATGGTATTAGTTGTACCATTTCTAAATAACTTATATCATCATATAAAGATCTTGGTAATGCTATTGTTCTTCCATATGGCACAGGGACGTCGGAATCACTCCTGAAAATAATATTGATTAACAATCGTTGAAAAAAATATTCATTCACACTGCGCGTTTTTAAAGCCAGCTTATTTAGAAAAATTTGTGATTTATAGCAATTTATGAAAAAGGGAATGAGTACAATAATTAGCCCTTTATAAAAGTTCTTAATTTTGGTTGTTTTGTTATCCTTGTTCATTTCCTGCCAATGCATTCAAAGCTTTCCCTCTAGTTTCTGTTGTTGAGTTTTATCACAGGACAAAACTTAACCCTTAAGGAAACACCGTAGGGTGTTGTTAGTATCTGCAAATTAGCAATAATTAGCGTATTACTCTGAGAAATCTTGACAGATTTTTGTTTAAAATAATTCATATTGATTGAATTCCTTTCATTGATTCACTTTAGAGGTTCGTTTACACTTCTTCGCATATCTGCACATCACTTTGTTCTTTTGTGTAAGCACAAGTGTATGAGATAGATAAGACTAAATTTGTTTTCACACGAGCCATCTAAAACCTAACTTTGAAAAGAAAGAAAGTAATCACAATATACGAGATAAACATTATTTATTATATTATCTGGTAAATGGCGTTGCAACAGAGTCATTTAACTGTCTTTCGGACTCGATATTTTTAGATATTATTATGCGGATCCAAACTTCAGTTTAATAACTTTAATGAACATATACGTTTTTGCTAGGAATAATTCAATTTGCCCAATTCAAAATTTTGAATATTTACCTATAATTCATGGAACAATTAAATTTATATGCTAAATTTCTTAATGGAAGTGGTGATTTCGCTAAAGAAAATGCATTCCAAGGCGATTCGTCGTTCAGAAACACCCATAGTTGTCCAGGATACTTTTCGGAAGGCATCACACCTCGTTGTAAATGAATTACTACTACATCTGCACGGGGTAACAAGTTGTCATCGCCGGTGAAGACACAATTTTTCACACTACAATCTTCCAAAGGATCTCGTCTATAAAAATATTATTGATTATATTAGCTTATAAACGTCCAAGCAAAGGCCGAAAGCAATTGTAAGGACAACCGGGGGTTGCCATATCATCCTATGCATTTAATTTTGTGTATTACATTTAAGCGTTTCATTTTATTACTTTTCGTCGTCAGCCAATCGTTGTCCACTACTAGACGTAGGCTTATCCCAATATATGCCACGAATCCCATGCCTTTCCTGACCAGCCCCAATCAGCAACCTTACGTGGTTTGTCAGCCCATCGGGCTGGGGGACGTCCTACACAACACTTTCTAAGAGGCAGCCTCCACTGGGGCAAACTAGTCATACTAGTGTTCATAGATTCTGTGACAGAGGTGACCTACCCACTGCCACTTTAATTTGTATATTTTGCGAGATGTGTCAGTCACTTTGGTACTGTTACGGATCTTCTCATTTCGGATGTTATCCCCACTATAGATATAACACCCAACATAGCCCGCGGAGCGACTTGAAATATTATGTGAACCAGTACCGCCATCAGTGTTAACATCTCGGACATAATTTAGTTACATTTAACATTTTAGTTTTGGGGCTCAAGTTCTGCTGGTGAGTTTAGTTACATGCTGAAACTAACTGCTCGCCATGTTCCATCGCTGCACTTCGGTAACAATTTATTTAGCAGATTCCAGATTGTGCCCTTTCTATAATGCCTGTGAGCTTATAAGTAGAAATTCATTTGTCGCTTTTGAGACATCCTACGAATATGACTTCTACTAACTCACACACATTAAATGAAGTCAAGTATTTTTTTTATAAAACAACTGATCAAAATATGACAGCTCAAGCACTCAAGAAAACTCATAATAATTTCTACAGAAATGTTACAAATTGCTTAGAATTCGTACAAAAACTTACTCATTAGAACCAAAATAAAAGAAATGTCGACTCTTGATAGCCTTTAAGTGTTTCCATATTAAAATATTAAATGTTTTGTTTTTCCGGCCGCTGAATGTATGAGCATCTATGTTTTTAAATAATATAGCGCCCAAATTAGAAGTATTCCAATTCTAAAATAATATTTTTATAAGTAATATTTAGTGAAACACTAACTTTTACCACTTACTACAGCCGTGCAACTTCAGCCACTTTTCTAGGCCACAAACTACTGCTATTGTTGGCTAATGCAAACAAACTACTCAAAAAGTGCATATCGTTGAAATCAAACCACATAGAAACCATGTGGCTTCCACATATTGTACTCTTAAAAATTGTTTCTAATTAAAATTAAGGAATTATTACAACGAAACAAGTTTGTTGGTGTCTAGTGATAATGAATACAACAGTCATTTCTTTGAAAGACAAAGTTTTGTAACAATTATTAAATAAAATAAAACAAAAATACTCACCTTTCTTTGATTAAAATACTCATTTATTTTTTTATCGTGGTTTTCCTTATAACTATTTATTGCCACATAACTTGCCTGTATATTTTGTTTTCTAAATCCACTGAAATTTGAATTAGTATTACTTATTACTACTACTCCTATTATACTTATTCCAATTAAAATTATAACTTTCGATGCTCGGAATCTAAAAGCGGAGTAAACGTGGTTCATATTTTAGAAACACAAACAAACTGAACAGTTCAGAATATATCCCATTAATCGTTGATTAAAAATATATGTCACAAATAGATTGTATCTATTGATATGAAAAAACTATAAATATCAATTTGTTCAATACAAAGAAACATATTAAATATATTTTTGTTTATAAAATATGCAGTTTTCTATTAGAACAAAATTAGTACACGTTAGTAAATAGAGAACGTGCGTGTAACTTCGACTGAATATTTCCTTGTATGGTGTCGGATAATATACTGAGCATTTGCATTGTACAATATTTTGATAGCTGTTTATACAACACACTGTAGTAATCAAAATAGCTTTTAATATTCCATTGTTTCCCTGTAATGTAAACTATAACGAGAACATTATATCACCTGATCCAACATTTAATGTTGAACATTACATTGGACGAGGTGGTACGGTTCGCTGCAAGGACACTTTTTATCTAATCGATATATTTGAACTGATAATGTATATGATGTTGAAAATGAGCATTACGTAATCGTCATGCAAGGGGAAATAATGCTCCACTTGGTCACTATATTTATTTATAATTACCTGATATTTAAGTTTATTTATCATATTAGTTTAACAATTACTCTGATCTTGTATATTCTAAATCTCCAGGTTTAAGTATCGGCTCTAGAAACGGTTTTTCCTATTCTAACATAGTGGTATAGTAAATGTTTATCTGTATTATTAGATGAACCCCTCATCCTACCGAAGTTCTATGACGAGTATCCGTATAAAAGCAAGGTTGACACCTGGCGATGCGATGCCAATCACGACGAAGAAAAGGCTGAATGTCTCGCCGAGAGTCTAAAACCACAATGTTCCCCAAACTCCAACAACGTCAACCCGGCCCACCTACTCGAGGTGAACACCGAGGTTGAACGAAGATCCTCCTTTCCCGCGGAAGACTCATTTGAGCCGGTCACAGTCAAAGAAGTACAGGACCTGATCAAAGGCCTTAAGCCTCGGAAATCACCCGGGCCTGATGGCACTCCCAAACAGCTGCTCTAGATTCTACCAATTCATTTTTTGCTGATTCTGGTGAGCATCTTCAATACCGCCATGGAAAACTGCTCCTTCCCATCCACCTTGAAGGAATCCGACGTCATGGGCATCCGAAAACCAGGCAAGCCCGCTGCGAAACCCAGCAGCTACCGTCCGATCAGTTTGCTCAGCGCGCTGGGCAACCTGTACGATCGTCACATCTTGAGAAAATACTTCACTTACGAAAATAAGTTGACCCTCGACGAGCAGTTTGGTTTCAGAGCCCAACACTCGTGCCCCCAATAAGTGCTCCGCATCACGGAACACGCGCTCGCGAACGTTAGTTGCGTCCCCAAACCCTGGAAGACGGGCGCTGTCTTCTTCGATATGGCGAAAGTATTCGACAAGTCTGGCACAACGGCTTGATTTACAAGCTGTACAAACTAGGAGTGCCAGATAGACTCGTACTCATCATCTCTTGGGTTGATGAGGTCAAATATCTAAGAGTCACTCTAGATAAAGGTCTGTACTTCAGCACATCAGAACGGTGAGGATCAGAACACAATTCGTGCTCGGCTGCCTCTACCCTATGATATGCGGGAAGAGTAAGATAACCCTTAGGAATAAGGTGATATTACTTTACAAAACCTGCATCCGCCCAATTATGACGTACTCGAGTATAGTCTTCGCCCATGCCGCCAAATGCTACATCCGTTCGATGCAGAGACTGCAAAACAAGTTCTTGCGCATAGCAGTCCAAGCGCCGCTTTACATGCGCAACGCGGATCTTCACCGCGACCTGGAACTCCTTCCCGTGAAGGAGTACATGATCTCCCTAATATGATCCTTCTTCAGTCTTGCTCCCCATCAGCCCAATCCGCTGGTGGTGGAGACAGTCAACTATAGACCCATCGCCGAGCAACGCACGTGAGTCGTCGCTCGCGAAACATGCTGACGGACAGACCCGACCCCATCACTAGGACGCTGAAGCGAATGCTCTCGCGGACGCAATTTCCCCCAGCCTGACGGAATAGGTTTAGGGATGCCTTCCACCCCCCCATAGCCGCCTATACAAGACTCACAATCACACAGTACATAAATACACCATTCGAAGTGTTATTCTGTTGCTCCACTATTATTTTCCAAGTGTTAAACGAGTAAAATACCTGCCGTAGTTCGTATGTCAGTGAGTCATATGTGAAATTATTAAAATAAAAGTGATTAGGGAATCACGTGTCAATCAATATTTTTTTAAATTAATTAGTTCTTCTGTGCCTAAAAGTATATTAATTTATACTAACACGGATTGTAACAATATAGATATTATATCTTTTACAAATGATTAAACATATATGTCACAAAAGCAAACGGCCCAACCGATGGCTTCTGATCACCGTCGCCTGTGGACGTCTGCAACGCGAGGTTTTATAACGCACTTTTTTAGAAACTTCATATTGTACTGCGACGGGAAGCCCTTAGCTGGAAGGTGGTTCCAAATCAGAAAAGGCCACAACATAAATGTTTTTGATAACTAGTTTACACCGAAGAAAAGAAATTTCATTATCATCATCATCATCTTAGCGATGAATCCCGGTCACATACGTTTACTACTCATGTGTCCCGGTTACAGTCGCTCTCAAACTCTCAGTTCAAACTCTCGCTTCGGCGCCCGGGATCCGCTTTCCGACTTTTTCTTCTCCACTTCGCACGAACTTCGGCATCTCCAGTGGTCAGTCCATTGGCACGCAGGGCTACCCCTCCTGCCGGGACCCGGCGGTGGCGGCATGGCCAGACATTTGTTCCCCACATAAGTAGTCGGTTGCCGTAAAACGTGACCATACCAGCGAAGGCGACACTCCTGCAATTTATCCACTATGTCACGGACACTTTACTACACACATCCACTGCAGCATATTCATCTCCGTGACTCGCAGTGCCTGCTTGTGGCACCGGCCACGCTTCACATCCGTATAAATATAAAAGGACAGGCCTAATGATGGTCTTATAGCCCTGTCCCTTCAATTTAACTGGTATTTTAGGTTCAGGTGCAGTTGTGCTTACTGTCCTCCTTAGCAAATTGTTCAACTCTGGTTTAACTAAATTTTTAGCTGCTAGTTTGTTTTAGAGCTGTCGAAAAGAATCTCTAGACTGGATGCAAAAACATTGCGATTTGGCATACTGTCCTTCTTTCATATTCGAGTAAACGATTTGATATATTGTTTCGTAGCTTTAAAAACAACATTAATCCCATATCTGTAGTTATGATTTGTTCTAATTCGGCAAAGTTTTCATATAATCCATGAATTATTGGAATTATAAGTGAGCTAGTAGGTACTGATCACCGCTTATCATTTTGGTGGCTTGTTCGAATATGCCAAGTAACGCCACCACATCTCTTAAAATATTTTCTTCTACCAAATTTATGACTGCAGAAGACTGACGCAATTTTCTCTGAACAAAGGCCAAGTAATCACTGAGCTCTAAAATTCTTTTAAACATGTCATAAGTTTCTGTTTCACCGAGTAGAAATTTCCTGAATCAGCTTCGAAGGTGATCTCTCAGGGTTTCGTCTATCTAACTGTTTTTGTTTAAGAAGCTCGTGGCCTACATTTGACTTATGGAAAAACTTAGCAATGTCTTTAGATTTATTAATCAAATCTGCAAGCTGTGATATTTGTCAAGGACTCTTGAATAAGCAAGTTTAAAGTATATGCAAAGCACGGCATATGGTGTTTTATTTCACGTTTTTTTTAACTTGTTTTCATAGATAAGATCGTTAAATTGCGTTTAGGTATACTAACCAAAAAATCGCCGGTTATTACAAAAAAACCTGGTCCTATGAATATGGTTTGGGCATCTCCGGTTTTTCTCCGGTGAATTCGTCATCGGAGCAAAGCACTGTTGGGAACCGTTTTATACAAGAAAGAAAAGGTTCCAGGAAATGCGGATGAACAGCCTATGGCGGGCAGTGCGGTAATAGAAAGACGGCGAAGGCACCATTCTAAACAGATCCTCAGATCATTCCTCATTGTAAAAAAGTTAGCACACGCAAAGAGCGGATGCGCTTTTTGGGATTTTTTTATAGCTGAGACTGGCAAATGGCCCGATAGTAGGTGGTCACCATCAACTATATTCGACGACAATACCAGATTCCTCGACAACGTACTGCCGGCCTCGAAGAACTGAAAACTGGTATACTACTGAGCACGGAACACTACCTTTGCGGTAGAGTAAGGTAAAAAGTCAAGAAAGGACGGGAAACAACTCCGTTATCGTGCTATCGTACTCCATACATGCGCAGTTGCATGTCCGCAGCTGTATAGCGGGGATATCGTCCGGGCCGGTGGACTTCTTGACGTCGAGAGAGCGGAGGACTGGTCCCATAGCTTTTTGATCGAAGCGTATCTCTGACATTATGGAGTGACAAAATTTTCTAATTAAAGGTCGAGTTTCTCCCCTGTCATCAAGTCGAAAACACTGCAAATATATTACTCAAAACGTCGCCTTTATCTTTGGCAGCATAGGCCAGACAGTCATCAACTGCATGTAGGGGTAGTAAGAACGCCCAAAAAAAGTTTGCTTCGACAGCCTTGGCAAGGGCCCGAAAAGTTTTAGTTCCAGATGGGTAGCTGTTAGCTTGAGAGACGCGTGCCAATTCTGCTGATGTTCTCATATTCTGCTCTCATAACTATTTTTTTTAATTTCGTGGAGACAGCTCTTCTGAGTTTTAGGATCCTGACTAGCGCTCCCTGTAGTCCATATTCGATAAGCTCAGCCTCAGCACTAAACTTATCGGACTTTGGCTTTCTCGATCTACCAACGTGAATTACTTACAGAGTCATTAATAATTACAACTTTCGTGGGACAATAGCTTTTGCGCATTAAAATATTTAAAACGCCTTTCTAAATGCTCATGAATAATATGTATTTTAATTACAAAAAAAAAGTATAGAAATAATTTAATTAGTTCTATAGTAAGTACCCATAACACAAGCGTTATAAAATGGTACCGGTAGTTTTATAATTTTTAAATTGCTGTGATTGCCATCTAGCGCCATATAGGGATGTCGAAAGTGAAAAATGTATCGATATTTATTAAAATATCAATATTGACGTCGATATATCAAATATTTAAATCAATTAGTAATATCAATAGTAATTTTTAGACAAAATTACAAACATTTCAATAAAAATGGAGGTATTGTTATCAGTATTCCTTTTTATTAGGTAATGATACAAAAATATCAAAAACTAAAAAGCTATCTTCTAGCTAATATTTTATTGTATCAGGCAAACCAGTATTTGTCACGTAGCGAAAATAAAAAACTCTGCTCTTTACATGCTCCGCTGTCAGCTGGCTCTTAATGTTAGGAACCACCAAATTAACGGCAGAAGCCATTCTCTCTGAAGGTACTTAAGAAGCCGTAGGTGTCAAGTATTTAAGTGCTATATCAAACATAACAAAAGAACTCACGAGTGTAAGTGACATGACGATTGATGAATGACGCACGGCCGCACACACACACACACACACACATACATGCAATGCAAACTTAATAATCAATAGTCATAGACCATAGACAATTGGAAACCAACACATAGGAGTGGCTTAGAAAAAACTGTCGGAAATTAGTTTACATTTCTATATAAGTAGGTACACATATGAGATGTATTATTAGTGATCACAAATACTAATGCAAAGACGATAGATTTGTAAAATAATAATAGTTAAAATATCAACCAGATGTCATGACCCAAATTGGTCAGTTCCCAATACAGTTACTTTTTTTCCGTTCGTTCCTATCCTTCACGGTTTTGAATACCAGTGACTTTAGTTAGATGAATAAAGAAAATATATCGTTTTATTACAATTGTTGATATTGGATAATTTGTATCGATTTATCGGATTAAAATATATCGGCAAAAATTATCGATATATTGAATTAAAAATGTCGATTTATCGATACTTTTTCAACAAGCCTAGCACCATCTTGTGGAATCCTGAACATCTAAACTTAATGATTACGTACTATTTGGTCTATCCGATGAATCGATGCTATCAAGTGGAGTTAGGAGTAGGAGAGGTGTTTAATGAATATGAAAACATAAGAAGATCTCAATCGATGCAATTTTCGGATTTTCGGATTGAACTCGGTATCATAATTAAAATATCGATTAAAGTGTACATCACTTAGAATTTTATTCCTAGAATCTAGAATCATATTTGCATTTGTTTTTGTAGGAAAATTTCATGTTTTCCAATGATGTTATAGTAAAAGAGGAAAAAAGAGTTTATTTATAACATCATTGATATTTTCGGTACTTTTTGTTTGTTTTGTAAATTTTCAGAAGTTCATGAAGTTTTGATTTTCATTGCTGTGTGATTTTAAAACAATATTACGCACAATTAAAGTACCAGTGTGATATTTTATAATATTAGCTATTATTATATTGAAACGTTTTGAAAAGGTATTATGTAAGTGTAATATAATCGAACAATTTTGATTGTTAAAATTATTGTCATTGTAATTATTTATTGTCATATTCAGATAATAATGGAAGGAGATCAAGCTGTGTTATTAGACCAAAACCACGAAATATTACTTATAGTCCGGCCGCTCAAAGAATGCGTTTCTGACAGATCGTGATCGACTGGGCGATGTAACTTTGAACTGGCGTACAATTTATGGCAAAATTTTAAATATCTTTTATTTACCTTATTAACGAGTGGTAACATTAAAATTCGAATAATTATGCCAACTTACAATAAATTTATTAATTTTGGGCTAAAATTATTACAATTACTTAATTAACAAATATAAAAACAATAGCTTTTAAAAGTCAAACCACGTCAAACGGCGCTGTTTCAAGGTTATGTCAACTGTTTGTTTTTGTAGTGATGAGACAAAATAACGAGGCAATTGTACTTGAATATTTTTGTAATCCTAATATAATCTGTCGGTATAATATAAAATAAAACGTTATAATTTTATAATATATAATGTACTTAGTATTTAATAAAGTTAATAATAATAAATGTACGCCCAAACGAAACTTAAGAAAATTAGTGTCATAATATCAGATTAATTAAAAAAAAAACATTGAAAATAAAATTACTCATTAAACAAAATAGATTTGTGGGGACCGCCATCGTCCATAGGCGTCTCTCTCTCTCTCTCTCTCTCTCTCTCTCACTCTCTCTCTCTCTGGGGACCGCCATTTTGTGACATTTATAAACAGTCGTCTCTTGTTGTCTCGCACGCATAGACTACGTTCTCCAGTATTTCTTGTTGTGTATTTTTTAGTGACTGTTATTATTGTTATTTTGACTGTTCGATATACTGACCTCTGTGCTAATCTGGACTTTTGGTGCATAATAACAATGCCAAAACGCGGTCAAACATTGAAAAGTGAAACTCGTGAACTAATTATCAAGCTACAATATTACTTTGAGAGTGAAAGACAAAATGGCGGACCTTTAATTCCTGTCGACAAGGTCCAAGAACGCATCTCTCAGGCACTTGGAGTGAGCAAACGGATGATAACAAATATTAATAAAGAAAAGTTCGGCTCATCTGGCATCGAAGAAAATATTTTACGAACACCAAAAAAGAAACGCAGAACTAAACCTATATCAGACATTGATAGTTTTGACGCCGATGCAATAAGGAATCATATATATGGTTATTATTCCAGGAATGAGTACTTTAATAGGTCGATGCTTCTAGCATCCTTGAAAGCAGCTGATTTATTTAGGGGAGGCAAAACTGCTTTATCTAAAATTTTGAAAGATATTGGATTTCAATATTAAAAAAACGGACAAAAGGAAAATTCTTTTAGAAAGAAATGACATAATTTTAAAAAGAATTACTTTTTTAAGAGAAGCGACAAAAATCGATAATTGGGACAATGTCGTTTTCATCGACGAGATATGGCTGAATGCCAATCACACGCTTTCTCGTTCTTGGACAGATGACACTCAAGCGTCAACGTCGAAAGTGCCAATGGGTAAAGGAGCACGACTTATAATATGCCACGCTGGTTGTGCGAAGTATGGTTTCGTGGAAAATGGTTTATTGGCATTTGAGTCAAAAACCACTAGTGATTACCACGAAAAAATGAATGCAGCTTCATTTAAGGAGTGGTTCCAGGATGTGTTGCTACCTGGCCTGCCAGAGCCTTCAGTTATATTAATGGATAACGCCCCTTATCATTCGGTCCAAAAAAAATAAAGCACCTATCCAAGCTAATAGAAAAGAGGAATTGGTGGTTTGATTGCAAAAAATTGGCATTGACGCAAATATGTCAATGCTAAAAGCAGAGCTGATGAAATTAGTCAATGACCATAAGCCGACAAATATTCGATATGAAATAGATGAATTAGCTCTGGAGTACGGTCATCGCGTTCTCCGAATTCCCCCGTACCACTGCCAGTACAATGCCATTGAGCTAATTTGGGCTCAAATTAAAGGTTATGCAGCCCGTCATAATACTTCTCCACCGTATGGCATAAAAAAGATGAAGATGCTTTTAAAAGAAGCATGCGAAAAAGTCACAAAAGATGACTGGGTGAAGGTGGTTGAAAAAACTAAAAAGATTATATTTGATGACTTTGACCGCGATATCCGTATAGACACTATGATTGACAATAATATGATTATACAAGTTAGTGAAGATGACAGTGACTCCTCAAGCGAATTGGAAGATTAAATTTTTTTATATAGTCTTCATTGTTTAATGCTTAAAAGTATGTATTTTAAAGCATTTTTATTTTTCCCCTTCGTTACATTCAGAAATTAGGATTCAATTCAATTAATTGATTCATTAAAAATTTATTTACATTGTGAATATTTATTGAATATGTTGAAATATAATTGCTATAATAACAACATATAAATTAAATTGAATAAATATGCATAATGAATGCAATAAATAACGATACTAAATATTATTAATGTTATTTATTGTACATCACTAGTCATGACAAATTGACAGGTGTCAGAAACGCATTCTTTGAGCGGCCGGACTATAGTGGCTCTGATAACAATATTGTTTCTGGAAATATGGTCAATGGAATCTCAGATGACTTAATTCTTCTAACTCCTGTGCAAATTCAACAGGAATATTTTGAAAATCTATCAGATTGCGATTGGGTGAAGTGAGTACCATTTATTTTTATGCAATTATTGAGTTGATGCAATACTTATGACATAGTATTTTATTCTGATGAACAAAACATATTAATGTGCATATTACGTGTAAAGTTCCTCTTTATTAGATAATTAATTTGTGATAATTTACCAAGTAAATAAGTAATTTTCCATATCATAATCACTGTCTGACTTCAGAGCTAAGTCCAAAGTTTACTACTACTTACTTTAGTGTAATAAAAATCTAAACACCTTTATTAGTGGCTGTGCCCTTTTGTTATGTTGGTATAGAATGTTGTTCAAATGTCCCCAAATGTGGTAAATGTGATTGTTGATGGTAATGTGGGCATTGCATTGAGGTGAATTGACCAACCTTCTTCATCAAGGACTAGATCACTGTTAGGGTCAATGCAAAGACTTGTTTCCTTTTTATTATTATATTAGGTGTTGGAATTAATTCGCAGTGTTTTACAAGATCTGGCATAGGTAGGACAGACAGTATTTCATTGTCACCGACAGTAATGTATTCATCTTGAGATAGCTATCATTGAACGTAATTTGCTGTACATAACCTCTCCTTGAATCGTAATCAACAATACTTTATAATTTATTAAATATGTCAACATTTGTGCCGAATAAAGTGTTTTTGCTGGGAGTTTTTACTTCATTATTTTGTTATGAAAAAAAGTGCTGCTGAAGCTCATCATATTTTAATGGAAGTGTATAGTGAACATGCTCTAGCTGAGCAAACATGTCGGAAGTGGTTTGCACATTTCAAAGCTGGTGATTTCGAGTTAGAAGACAAGGAGCGACCTGGCCAGCTGAAAAAATTTGAAGATAAAGAGTTGGAGGCATTGCTGAATGAAGACTCATCTCAAACACTTCAAGAATTGTCTATGTCATTGGAAGTTGACTTATTAATGGTAGCAAAAGTCTCAAAACTTTAGACATAATCCGGAAGGAGGGATATTGGGTCCCATATGAATTGAAACCGAGAGACAAGATAAGAAAACTTATTTGCATCAAATTGTCACTAGCAAAAATTATTTTAACATCCCAGGACATATATTTTACCACACTATGCACCCGGATGGGAAAGCTCATGGAGGGAGTGCAGTGCTGATTAAAAATAACATTAAACATCACTTGGCTAATAGCTACTGTACTGAAAAATTCCAGGCCACAAGTGTGGTGATTGAGGACTGGTCAGGACCACTCACAATATCAGCTGTATACAGCTCACCTAAACATACCATTAAGCAGGAAGAATATGATGATTATTTTAAATCACTAGGTCTAAGATTTGTGGCTGGCGGTGATTTTAATGCGAAGCAAAAGAAAAGAGTACCGCAAGATTTACTCTAATTCTATGAATTATAAGGGCTTGTCACTGGACAAGTACCTTGCACTGTCATTTTAAACTTACAAAATATTGCCGAATGTCCCACATGACAGATTGCAATATATAATAATAAATTTAAAAAAATTGTCACTGGTGATGAAAAATGAATCCATTACGACAATCCGAAGCGCAGATAATCATGGGTTAAGCCTGGCCAACCATAAACATCAGTGGCAAAGCAAAACATCCATGAGTCCAAGCTCCTGCTGTGTATTTCATGGGATCAGAGGGGTGTGATTTATTATGAACTGCTGAAACCGAAGGAAACCATAACTGGGGAGAATACTCTGAAAGACACGGCAAAGTAATTTTTGCTGCATGACAATGCTCATCCTCATGTCACAAAACCAGTACAAACATACCTAAAAACAATTAAATGGGAAGTTCTACCGCACTCGCCGTATTCTCTACATTTATATATTTTAACATTAAATACCCATATGCAAGAACGGAATCACCCAAAACCCAAAGCATATGGAAGTGTATTAGCCGTTACTCCATAAAGTCCATGTCGGTTGGTCTTGAAAATTGTCAAAAAAAAGAAAATTATAAAAAATATATCTAACTGAGTATGTACTATCTAAACTTGCAATAGCCTAACCGGCACCTACTGGTCAAAATGCTTCGATGAATGTGTTAAACAGGAGTGTTTTGTATTTTTTCAGATATGACTTAAGTAACAGAAATTATTTACTACAAAATGTGGCTTTTGCATTGTTTGGAAGTCCAAGTAGTGAAGGAGAATTAACTGAAGTCCCTACAAATCAAGAAGTACATTTAGAGGGATACACATCTAGACAAATAGAGCAAGTTATGAAAGTTTATGAGAAAATATGTGAGCAAAGTAAGTAAATATGTTAAATATAATCCTAATGATGATAATAATATAGATAATTAAATCTTCATTGACATAACATCATCCTTACTAATATTATAAATGTGAAAGTTTGTATGTATGGATGTTTGTTACTCTTTCACGTAAAAACTACTGAATTGAATTTGATGGTAGTTGTTGATTTATATACATTTATATTGGCAACACTAATTGAAATCTCTTCCTCTTCCAATCAAGATGGCGAAAGGATAGTTGCGTTTTACTTGTGTGATAATGTTAAGATTAAAGAATAAAAGTATAAAACCATGAACGGGCCTAATTATTTTAACATGGTAGCAGAACAGTGGTTTAATGGTAGCAGAACAGTGGTTTAATGGTAGCAGAACAATGGTTTAAAGAATAAATGTGATAGAAACAAGAAGAAAAAAAAATGGCGTCAAAAAATAGTGATATAAATATTCCAATTTTCGATGGCACAGATTACAGTAATTGGAAAATACGGATAATTAAGTTTCTACAGTTCAAAAAGTGCAAGGATGTAGTAATGAGAGCGAAAATTGAAACCGACAAAGATGAATGGGACGATAGAGATATACAAGCAACAAACTATATTTACAGTGCTATAACAAACAAGCAGTTGGAATATATAAGTGAATTAAATACAGCATACGAAATAATAAAGAAATTTGATGAGATGTACCTAAAGAAATCAACGGCGTTGCAAATAGTATGTCGACATAAACTCGATAGTGTCAAATTGAAAAATTATTCTGAAGTGTCTTTATTTTTCGATGACTTTGAAAAAGCTGTAAATGAGTTGAAACAAGCCGGTGCAACGGTATCAGAAGCAGAAAAACTAAACTACATGTTAAAGGCACTACCAGTGAGTTACAACTACATAGGTGATTTAATAGATGTCTTACCAGAGGGTGAAAGGACAGTGGACTATTTAAAAAGCAAAATAAAATTGAAAAGTACAGGAAATATGAGTGAAATGTCAGAAGACACATCAAATGTTTTTAAAGCAGATACTAACCGATCATATAATTGTTTTGGTTGTGGTAAACCTGGTCACCTAAGAAGAGATTGTAGGGCAGAAAATGTAAACCGTGGTCGAGGACATGGTCTTTCAAATTATAGAGGAAATAGTATACAAAATTATAGAGGAAATAGTTTACCAAGTTATAGAGGACATAGTTTGCCAAGACGAGGACGTGGTTCATACAATAACAGAGGACAAGGTTCAAAAAATTACTACCATAATAATCCAGGGAGTCAAGGTAACAGTTATCATATTAGTATTGCAAACAATACATACACAACGCAAGAGAATGATAAGCCAAAGGGTCAAATAAATTGGTTGCTAGATAGTGGATGTACTGACCACATTATTAACACTGATAAATACTTCAATACTTATGAGATATTGGAAAAACCTATTAAAGTCAAAATTGGTAACGGAACAATATTAGAAGCTACAAAAATTGGTAATATAAAAGCTTATTTCTTAGTCTATGGACAAAAATCTGAAGTCACACTGAAAAATGTTTTCTTTGTAAAAGAAATGAAGGCAAATTTATTAAGTTATTCGAAAATTACTGATAATTGTTCAATCATCTCAAAAGGGAAATTTGCAAAAATTTACAATGAATATAGAAAGATTATAGCAATTGCAATTAAGGATGAAAGACTGTATAAGATGAAAAGTTACATGTGTGAAGAAATATTGGAAGCAAATATTAGTAAAACAAATATGACTGTAAAGGAAAAACTGCATCGTACTCTGGGCCATATTAACTTTAAAAAATTGGATTTAATGTGTAAAAATGAATCATTAGAAGGATTACCTAAAGAGATTGAATATGAATATTTAAAGTGTGCAATATGTATTGAAAATAAAATGCATAATTTACCATTTGCTAATAATCGAAGAAAAGCAAAAGAGATATTAGAGATTGTTCATACAGATTTAAATGGGCCACATCAGACTACAGGATATAATGGAGAAAAATTTTTTTTGAGTTTTATTGATGACTACAGCAAATTAGTCAAAGTTTATTGTATCAGATCAAAGGATGAGGTATATGATTACTTGGTGCAGTATGTTAATGAAGTACAGAACTTGACAGGGAAAATGATAAAGGAACTGCGATGTGACAATGGGAAGGAATATATGAATGCAAGAGTTTTTCAGTTTGCAAAAGAGAAAGGAATAGTGATAAAACCCTGTCCAGCATATGTTCATCAATTAAATGGAACAGCAGAGAGATATAATCGTACGTTGATGGATATGGGTAGATGTCTTTTATCAGAAGCAAAGGTAGAAAGAAGATTTTGGCCTGAGGCAACTAAAACAGCTGCATATCTTAAAAACAGAACCTTAACTAATACTATTGAGAGGAAAACCCCGTATGAAATATTTTTTAAAAGGAAGCCATCTATGCAAAATCTAAAATTATATGGAAGTAGAGTTTTTGTAAGAATTCCTGAAGAACGAAGAAGGTCTAAATGGGATAAGAAAGCAGAAGCTGGAATTTTGCTTGGTTATACTGATATTGGATACAGAGTGTTAATTAACAACAGAGTTGTTATTGCTAGAAATTGTGATATAATTGAGAAAGATGTTAAATTATGTGGTTTTAAAGATGAGGAAGAAGATAGTGAATATAAAATAAAAGAAAAGGAAAAGGAAGATAAAAGGATCCAAGAGGAAAGAAATATGTTAAAATACTCAGAAAATGATAAAGAGAATGTAGGAGAAAGTGAAGATGAGAATCTAAATAGAAGATTAAGAAAACAAATCAAACCTCCACTTCGTTTTGATGAAGAATTTGGTTATTATTGCATATACTGTAACTACTGTGATGCGTCAGCTCCAATTGATTTTCAGGAGGCGATTACATGTGATGAGGCAATGAAATGGAAAGGAGCAATGAATAGTGAGATGGAAAGTTTAATAAAAAATAATACCTGGACTCTAGTTGACAGACCCTCCAAGGAAAAAAAGGTAATTGATGTGAAATGGGTGTATAAAAGGAAGAGTGAAAATGAATACAAAGCAAGGTTAGTAGTAAGAGGTTTTCAGCAAACTAATTGTATTGATGATACTTACTCACCTGTTGCTAAAATGCCTACACTTAAGCTACTATTATCTTATTGTTGTCAAAATAATTTAGCTATTCATCAAATGGATGTTGAAACAGCATTTCTAAATGGTAGAGTATTATCTGAAGTTTATGTAAAGCAACCAATCGGTTATGAAAATGGAACTGATAAAGTTTATAAATTAAATAAATCATTGTATGGTCTAAAAGAAAGCCCCAGGGCATGGTATGAATGTTTTAATGATTTTTTGATTAATTTTGGTTTTCGCAGGAGTAAATATGACTATTGTTTATATGTTAGAAAAGAGAACAGCTTAATTGTTTATATTCTTTTATTTGTGGATGATTTATTAATTTGTTGTGAAAATGTAGAGGTTATTGCTGATATAAAAACTAAATTGTCTGAAAGGTTTAAAATGAAAGATATTGGTAAAGTAAAAAATTATATTGGTATTGAGATTGAATATATGTATAATCAAAACAATGTCTTAACTTTGAGTCAGAAATCTTATATTGAGTCTTTAGCTAAAAGGTATAATATTAAGAATGCAAAAATGTATAAGACTCCTATGGAAATAAATTTAAAATTGGAACAATCTGATATTAATGAGGATGTAAAATATAGAAATTTGATTGGTGCTCTTTTGTATATTAGTTCAGGTACTAGACCTGATATATCTTACAGTGTAAATTACTTAAGTAGATTTCAAAACTGTTACAATGAGACACATTTTAAGTATGCATTGAGAGTTTTAAAGTATTTGTATTTGACAAAAGATCTTAAATTAACATATTGTAATAATAGTAACGCTGATATTCTAGATTGTTTTGTGGATGCTGATTGGGCAGGAGATATTTTAGATAGGAAATCTACTACAGGATTTGTCATTAGATTGTTTGGAAATATTATTTACTGGAAATCAAAGAAACAAAGTAGTGTAACAAAGTCCTCAACATTTGCTGAATATGTAGCTTTATCAGAAGCAGTAACAGAGTTAAATTTTCTTATGTGTCTAATGGATGATGTATTCAATAAAGTTTGTAAACCAGTTAAAATTTATGAAGATAATTCAGGAGCCGTAGCTATTTCTAAATATGGAAACTTTACTAAGAATTCTAAGCATATTGAAGTTCACTATCATTTTATACATGAAAATGTTAAGCTAGGAAATATTGAAGTTGTAAAAATAGATTCAGAAAATAATATTGCAGATATATTTACAAAAGCTCTGGGAAATGTTAAATTCATAAAATTTAGAGAAATGTTAAATTTGAAATAAAATAATGATTGTTGTAACAGTGTTTTACAATATAAATGTAAGGAGGCGTGTTGATTTATATACATTTATATTGGCAACACTAATTGAAATCTCTTCCTCTTCCAATCAAGATGGCGAAAGGATAGTTGCGTTTTACTTGTGTGATAATGTTAAGATTAAAGAATAAAAGTATAAAACCATGAACGGGCCTAATTATTTTAACAGTAGTCATAAATTGGACCTTGGAGAAGGAGGCTACTTTTTTTTAATTCATAAGGCAGGACAATGTTTACCGGGTCCACTAGTATTATCGTAATCATCCAAGTTTAATCCAATATCTATATACTATATCTATAAGTATTGTACTATGGCTTTATGGTTCTGGCCACATTTCATCATCATCATAACATACATATTTTCTTAGCGCTCTGTGGGCTAAAATAAGTTTTTATGGAACAATATAATAGCCCGTAATGTATCACTGTTGAGTTCAGCCTCTACCAAGAGGGAATGGACAGAACACTCTATACTCTTCTCAGGCAGATTGATAGATTACACATTCCGGTTATTATCCTATGCAGGTTTATATAAAGATGTGCATAAGATAAACACTAGATCCAATCATAGACTGGTCCCACCATCCTTCAGGCTAAAAAAGGTATCATCCTCCTTCATGAGCGTTGGTATACGTTTTTATAATAAAATCCTGACTGATAAAGAAGGGCAATTATTCGATTAACGAATTTATTGAAGACTAGCAGCCCGTCCCAGCTTCGCACGGGTATTTAACAAAAAATTAAAAATTAAACCCTTCTATTTTTTTTCGGTCTCGGGGAAAAACCTCTCTTGACGGGTTCCCCGGGACCGAGGGATATAAGGGACTCCGGAAAAGATGTTCGACCATCCGACTACCCACTAAAAACCCCGCTGTTCTCCTATCGCCTACGCCCGGGCCCACGGATATATGGCCTGCCGATCTCGTGGCCCGGGCGGGTGCCAGCCCACGCTTTATCTTCAAGCGGGCCACTTCTAAAGTGCTGGCGCCAGGGGGTCAGGGTTTCGTTCCCCCGGCGCTCTCTTGTAACAACTCTAGGAGTTGATGGGGGCTGCGGAACAGCACGCGGCCTTCTCCCTCGCGGCAATAGTGCGGGCGGCGGATCCTCTCCCGAGGGGCCGCCCGCAGCCGCTTTCTACGGCGGCCGGAGATCGTTGCCCGCCCTCCGGCGCCGACGACGCGGCCTACGTTGGCGGGAGGGGAGTGCGGTGGCGGACTCCCGCTCCCGTTCCGTCGCCTCCCTTGCAGACACTATTGCCTCGCAAAAGGAGGCGACGGCCGTCCATCCAGGATCGCCCCCGTCCATGGACAGAACCAGGGCCGGGAGCGACAGGTCCGCGGCCAATTCCGGACGGGACTCGCATCTCCGTCGCGTGCTAGTCAGGCATGGGTACGACTACCAGATGACACTCCAGAAAAAGCAGAGTCGCCTGATGTCGTAGCCGGCCCAGCAAGACCAACCGACAGCGAGGATGCAATTCCCGCCCCGGGAACACTCTCTGTGCAGGCGCAGTCGAAATAGGCATGGTTTTGACTACTAAATCAGGTCCCAGGGTAGAACCCGGGAACCCAATCAGTATTCGCAACCATCCCATCAGGGACCACGGCACGAACAGAGAGCTAAGTTGGATAGGATGTAAGAGGTAGACGGAAAGAAAGGTAGGACTCTGTTGCCTCGAACGGAGAGGGGAGTGAAGCGACGGATGCTCGGGCACCTCGGGTACGCACACCCATGCACTCCTCGGACAGAGGAGCGCCCCTGAGGGCAAACCCTTCTATTTGCGTCAGGTTACTAAAAAAATAAAATTATAAAGAAAGTTTGAATATTATTATTTCTATGAGCTTTTATTTTAATGATTTTTTTTGTTATTACTTTTTATTTATTTTTCGTTATTTTTTAATAAGTATTCTAATTTTTGTAAAGACCCCAGTGACGCACGCCTACATTACATAAGGTGCTGCCTAGCTAGCCGAACAGGGTGAGCGGCTACCACGCAACATTTTTCTAATACTTACATTTTTAAACTCGTGATATCTTTCGAATGGAATATCCGAATTGAATAATTCAAAAAGTTATATAGAGGTATTGAAATAGTTTTGAATATGAAGTAATTTATTTTGATAAGGATTAATACCAAGATCCAAATAAAGAGCCTTTTCTAGGGGCGTAATTTCAATTAAATTTTTAAAATAAAAGAACACTTATTGTGGCATAACTATAATAGTTAGACATATGCTGTCGCGATACTTTTTGTAAATAATGATGTGTTCTACAAAGTTGTAGTACATTATTTTATTCTATCATCAATAGTTTTCGCAACGCACGCGATTTAAATAATATTTTAGGTAATTTTTTTACACTTTGGGTTACATTATTGGAGTTTTAGTAAGGATCCCTAATTTTTTTGAAAATATAATATAGCCTATGTCACCCGGGGATAGTGTAGCTTCCCAACAATGAAAGAATTTTTTAAATCGGGTCAGTAGTTTCGGAGCCTATTCAAAGCAAACAAACAAACAAACAATCAAATCTTTCCTCTTTATAATAGTAGTATAGATAAAACTGATTTTACACAGCTGCACAGTCCAGAGATCTTTCATTAATTTTATAATTTTTATGCTAATTAAACTTGTATGATCAGCTTTAAGACCATCTTGATTTGTTTTTATGAGAATTTATTTATTTTTTTCTATGTAATTCTGAGCTTAAGCTTGTACATTGTTATAAAATAGAAAAAAAAAATAAAAAAAAAAATATAGGTATATAGTAAAATTAGATGTGTAGCTGGGGAGTTTCTTGCCGCTTCTTCTCGTCTTCTCCTTGTAACAGCCAAACACGTAGTGAGTTATAAAGCGGTGGTAACTTTAGCTCCTATTATAAATAATATTCATTTATACATATTTGACTTTCAAAAAATGTTCTAGCTAGGAACTTATTTTGAATAAAAAAATTGATTTTGAGTTTCCTTCCCTTTCACCATCCTATGTGGCAATTATGTAATATACTAAAAAAATCTCCAAATGCCTAAATGCATTGATATTATATAACCATCTGATTGTGATGTGGTCTTATAGTAATGAAAAAATTATTGGGTCTACTCTCGATAATTTGACACTCCTTAATTTGAATCTCTGGATAATTAAAAAAAAATTTGGGTCACTTGAAAAATATTCGATAAATAAAATCAATGTTAATTGATCCCCTCGGTAATTTAAAGTTGAAGGAATAGTATTTTGCTCACCAACATGCGAGTTTTTGAAGTTCAGGCTTCCCTACTCTCTGTAATTAGAAGTGATTATCACGCACATACCTGTCGATTGCTTACAAATGAGATATGAAGTGAGCTCATATCCCAGTCTTCTTTCAAGTTATATCTAAATATAAAATCAAAATTATAATAAGAGATACATTCTTCTTGAGTCATGTTAATGTTTGATTTGTGCTATTAAAATTAATCCAAGAAAGAACAAATGTTTGATTGAAGAATGAACGAATTATTGAATATGGTCTCTAGATGAGGATGAGGAAGAAAATGAAGAAGAACAAACGACAATTCCAGCCACATTCAGTGAGGCAAGGAAGTGTCTTACTACCCTACGCTTCTATGCCCTCGGAACCGACACAAATGACGATTCATCGCAGCTCTCACCACTATCGAAAATTCTTTGGACAATGATAAATTGAAGTCACTCAAAAAACAAAGATTATAGACATTTTTATGAAAAAAGAATTATGAATAATTGTATTATATTATTTAATTGTTAATAATAATTCATGAATTTTGATCAAACTCTTATTTACTTGAGTCCCCATTGTGGTTATTTAAGCTCTTGTTATTTTGAACTCTTGGTAATTTGAAAATTTTCTCTGGTTCCTTGAATTTAAAATTATCGAGAGCTGACTGTATATACAATGAAAAACAGAAGGTTTAAGTAGGTGACCAGACTTCAATGACAGTTTTTCATCTGGTGACTGCTCTGTGCTTAATCTGTGCAAGTGTGGAGTAAAAGTAATAACCCCTGCAGCCGAGGTCGGCCTGTCCTAAAAGGTGACAAAACAACCCTAGCTGCGTGGTAGAGCCTCAAGCTCATCTGGATGGCGACCAGCCTCGGTCGTAAGTATTGCGCCATAATAACCTTGTATTGTAATACAGCAGTAGGGTGGTCACTTGATAGGTTTCTGTACCCCTATACGTCTATATGCGACGGTAACTGCTTTCTATTAAGTGGCTCATCAGCCTGTTTGCTGTTCCTCAACAATAAAAAAATCGAGTGGTAAATACAATAATAATATCGAGTCATATGTACAATTAATTGTAACACATAAACCTGATACAGTGAATATATTTGGGAAAAGAGGAACATACACTATCATGCCTTCTTGAGTTCCATTTTTGTTTCCAAGTTTGTTCTTTTCTAAGTAAATTTATTTGTTAAATTTGTGTGTGTTTTTTTACTTAGTGCATGTAGTGGTGCTTATAAATATGTATATCTCTGTTTCAGGTAAGTATTCGTACAACGATGACATAGTGATGTCAGTTCTATTAATAGTGTGTGCAAAACCGAAACCAGTGAAGTTCTACCAACTAGAACCATCCAATTATTGGGTAGATTTACATCAAAGGAATGATGTAGATATTTGGTGTACAGCTGTGTTTCGTGTCAGAAAATGTATTCCTACAACAGTTGGTGGTAAGTTGTGCTAATCCATACTAATATTATAAATGTGAAAGTTGCTCTGTCTGTTACGTTTTCACGCCTAAACCCCTGAACCGATTTTGAGGAATCCCAGTATAGAGATAGATAGAACCTATGTCCTTCTCCATAGGTTACTTTTTGTCGCAAAAATTAAACATGAAAGGGATAATTTAATACTGTTTTTTTTTTTATTATATATGACAGAACAACATTTGATAGTCAGCTAGTATTTATCTTCTATATAAATAAAATGACGCGCAGTTGTGCGCGCATCACGGCAAATCTATTGGATAGATTTCAATAAAATTTTCTAAGTTTTATTTCTTAGACACTTTGCCCTTATCTAAAAAAATATTGCTAGATCTTCATTTAATAAAGTTTTAAGAAAATATGTTTTTTATAGGAGAAGTGGGGCAAGCGGTGTAGCGCGCATGCACACGAAAACTTCTCATATTTTTCGATTTACTTTTTTCTGTTATTCGACCAGCGAAACGGGCAAGAACGACTAGTACCTATATTGATAAAAACTAATTTTTATAGTTAAAGATATCTAACATCAATAATCCAATAAAATAAAAACGTCTTCAACCACTCTGTGATATTATGCTAGCCTAAAATAAGAATGGGAGGCAAACCAAAAATTCCAAAAGAATTGTAAAAGGCTGACATTTTTTTTTATTTTGTTAGTTCACAAAAAGCTAAATTATGACTCAAAAGTTAAATAAAATATTTAAGTTTAAACTCAAACATTTATCTTTGGACCTTATTTATTCATTTTTTATTTTATGAAACATTTGATAAAGAAAAAAAAATTTCTTTTGGCAACTTCTTTTAGTACTTTCATTTATTTCACAGCAAATTGCTGCAAAGTGTTTATAGACGAAAATGGACGAGTTTATCAAGATTGGAGTTCCTATTTAACAAATAATACGTTACCTAAATGTGTTATTATTGCCCCTGAAAATGGAGAATACAATGGAGTTATCATTGAGGTAGATTAAGTTTAATTTAAGATTTCTTTTTGCGTCCTTGAGACAAGTTAAGACCAAATAAATAAATGTTCGATAATGTATCTATATATCGAGGTATATTTTTTTCACATATGTGAAAAAATAATTATTAGGACCTATGAAATATAAAAGTATATTTTTTTTATGAAATGAATAACTCAAAAATCACTACTGAATCTTATTATTGTAGAATTCCTAAAAAACTTGTATTCAGTTTCATATAATAACAATAGTAGAAAGTTAATATTATCTTATAAAATTTTATAAATGAGTAGAAAATTCACTTTTTGGTCGTAATAAACTTTCGATTTGTAGAAACTAACACATATATTTTCTACATGTGATATATATGCTCATGTGAAAACAGTTTTGATTTCCTGGTAGGACTTCATATGTCTTATGTAATTTGCAACATTATACTCATTACAAAATTATTTTCTATAACAACTCATTGTAATTTAATAATGTGTATAAACACTAACTCAACATAAACTAGAGATTTTTTTTAATTCTTACAATATTTACATTTTTTATTGTTGACGACCCTCTTAATAGTAAGCTGTTACCGTCCCCTATAGATGTTTGCAACGCCTAGGGGTGCCGCAAAAAAGCTGCTGTCCCATAGGGGCACAGGAACCTTGGTCACTAATACTGGAATACAACATAAGGTTATTATGGCGGCATACTTAAGACCAAGGGTGGTTCCCATCCAGATGAGCTTGAGGCCCTACCACGCAGCTAGGGATGTTTTGTCGTCTTTTACAACAGGCTGACCTCGGCCGCAGGAGTTGGCATTCTTACTTCGCCCCTGCACGGAGAGACATACAAGTTGATTAACTCTTATAGGGTGAAGAGGCATTTGCTGTCCGATTAACAGTCACGCCGTCACCGACATTGGGTTTAAAGGCGCGCGTGCTCAGTTCAGTTGATACCGCTACCACCGTGGCATCTTTGGGTGCGATCGGTGTGATAGGGGTGGCTGCATTTACACCGGTGGCACCAGTCGTGTTGGTGGGAGCCGCGGTAGCCACGGTTGCCACGGGTGTATACGGCTTGGTGAGGTCGAGTTTGCATCTACGAGATAGAAGTGTTCATGAACAGGTAAAAAAATGTTATTTTTAATTTCCATGCATGGAGAATTAATATGTACAGGATTGGTATATATTCTTAAGGATCAAAGTCTTAATAAATTTTTAAAAGAAAATACAATACGACCTATGTAATTAAATTAATTGATAAAACACTTAAATCACGAAACGCAAAAACAGCTAGAGTCCCTAAGACATTTCCGTCACACTCGAGTGAAAAGGGTGACTCGTGGTAGCGCGTCGCTTACGCAACGTCGTCCCTTCTATCTGTCTCCGCGTCTTCGGCTCGCAAACCATCTGACAATATATTTTATTTCTATTTATTCAGAGCCGTTCAATAAATAGCTAAATATTTTCAAGAAAGAGTGGTGCAATAAGAATAATTTAGCCTCATCTACGTCTTTCTCATGCCTTATGAATAATTGATTGTGGACAAAAACATGGAAACAAAAGAACGGATTATGGTTTTTGTCTTAGAGTATACATAAGCAAGCTATTATGTATACTCTAAGGGTTTTTGTACTCAATTGTACTAAATCAGAAGTTGTCAAAGTTTTAAGCTAAGTCACTCATTTTATGAATGCAAATACATTTATTCGTATTTTCCCCATGAACCTGTTTGGAATGTTATGAGAATATAATATACATTCGCAAACAGACAATCAGCCCAGCAGACGCGGATGCTAGGGGCAGTTGGTTGAACATAGCCGCGTCAAGTGTCGGACTAGCAGCCGGCGCTGCTTCCACTCTTTTGTCCCGTTCGGCGGCCGCAGGCACTAATATGACCAAGGTAATTTCTTTCAGGTCATTTTATCTACTTTATAATGTGAAATCTAAATAAAAAAGTATTTAATACTTATTGCTCAAAAAAAAAGCACTGCTCAACCACAAATATAATAAATGTGAATTGCATGGAGGAATCTATCTACCCATACTGCGTGATCCATTCAGGGAGGGAGGGAGATCAATCTCCTTCAAAGGAAATCTCATGCCTTTTAGAGCTATATCAAATATGTTTAGCGTTTAGGTTTTATTCGTAATAAAAGCCTCTCTATTACGAAATACTAATATGAGCCAAATAATTTTTTTTAATTTCTTTTTGAAAAACATGATTGAAAATCGTATTTATGATTTGCTACGTGAATACTAGAGAGGTAGGAGGGTCTTATTATATAATACGGATGGTCACTAATAGGAGGGGGGGGCGGGGGTAAAATTTACAAAAATAAGTCACGTAGTTTGTGTACGTTCCCTTATGTACTTGACGAACGGAATGTAGCGATGTCCGTTTGTGACGGTGCCGGCGCGCGCGCCCTTCTCAACATATATATTCCTATATGCAGTGTTTTGTTTGTTACAATAACAGGCTGGACTCTGTGGAGCATTATTCCTGTTGTATCTACTTGTCATAGCATTGACGCCGAGAATCGAACCTAGTTGAATACTCGTTTGATCCCGACAGAGATAAGAATAGGAAAACCCCATTACTTACCTGGAAAGCCTTAAAAGGCGATAAATGTACTCTTTGATATGTTCACATGCAGCAAAGGAAAGCGCACCTTTCGCCTTTTCCTTCAGAATTGTAATATTTGATTCTTATGAAGTTTAATAAATTTTAAACCAGAGGGCTTAAATAGATTCAGTTATTTAAAATTTAATCCGGCATTAGTGACCCAGGTTCCTGTCCCCTATGGGACTGCAGCATGTTAGCGTCGCAAACATCTATAGACGACGGTCACTGCTTACTATTAGTTGGGCTACCAGGCTGTCTGTTGTTCCTCAGCAGTAACAAAATTATGTCATTTAAATGTAATAAATTTATGTTTAAATATTAATATGACAATTCTATACAGACCGGTCGAGCGTTAGCCATGTCAGTGGAGGTTTTGCGTCACGCGAATATAGTAACGGGCGGCGCAGGGGTGGTCAACAGCTTGGTACACATTATACTTAAGGTAAGTGCGTAGTACATAGGACGTCAGACCATTGATAGAAGGGCGATCAGTCAAAGTCAAAATTATTTTATTTCAAATAGGCCTGAGTAACAAGCACTTTTAAAACGTCAAAAGCTAGTTGTCTGTTCCAAAAGTGAATCCTGTGGAGAAGAACAGACAAGAAACTCCATGGATGTATTTTGTACAAACGTTTTATTATTTTAATATGAAGTATACTATAATCATAATTATACAACACGAAATTGATATATTATTTGTCATTAGGCCGAGGAAATGCAAGTGTTTAAAAGGATACAGCTGAGAATAAACTAAATGAACATACATTAAAAAAAAATCTGGCCTTTCACATATGACTAGGTGTTGATCGGAATCTTAGCAGGTATATGGCCAGTCAAGTAGCGGTATAATAGCTGTGAACTCCAACACAACCTTGCTGGCCTCCCCTCGAAATCAAAACGGGAGCGCTGTACATATTTTTAATTAAGCCCCTTTATGAATGAATGTGTAACCTAACACTGAAGTACTGGTTTACATATAACGCGGGGGATGGGAATGTATCAGCTGACCCAGCAAATATTGCTTTGTCATATAAATTAATATAATTATAATATAATAAATGTCATATAATTTTTGTAAAATTCGTTCTTAGTGGTCCGTCCTTCATCGCTAATTGAGTAACTATACCAAATTTCAAGTCAACCGGGTGTATAGTTTTAAATACACGTGTCGTATTGTATAAAAATCATTGAAGATTTATTACTGTTTCATCCTTCACCAGATGGAATAGGGTAATATTTTTATTTAAATTGAGTAAATTGTGATGTTTCCAGTACAACAAACACGGCGAGAAGCCGACGAAGTTAGAGCTGTTCCAGTTCACGGCGGCCACTTTATTCTTCTGCAACGCCGTCATGTCCAACCGTACCGCGCAGAACATCATCGAGGATGCTCAGGCGAAGGCCATCAACGAATATCGCTCCACCTTAAGAAGCAATAGGCATAGGTGAGTAATATTTCAGTGACCTCTGTGACTCAACGGCTTTCACACGTCGGTACCTACTCCTGCTAAGAACAGAGGTTCGATTTCCATTCCGAGTCTGGGTGCTTCTGAAAATATGTAATTACAAGAGTATATAAGTAGTATATCAATTTCCTAGTATCTGTAACACAAGCGCTCGTACTCGACACTGTCACAGTATTGTAAAACTACCTTACCGTTGAACTGTGAAATAATTGTTATGATATATATACCTATTTATTAATGCACATAGGTCTAACACGTCACCGAATAAAACACATAAAAATTCAGTTTTAATTTTTACAAAATAACGTAAATAGCAATAAATCGATCATTTTTACAGATATTTTGACATTTCAAATCTTATTCTAGGCTATTTTAGGTCCGATCCGAATTTACAATAAGATTTTTGATATCTTCATCATTTACAAAATTTTAATATTTTAGAGCCGCGCTGCGGTTGCGCGGTATTGCCTTCGACTAACATACTTTGTTCACGGCCTTTGTTCGTCGTGAACATTCTCGTGAGCATTATCATTTTTCCCCGGGGGATTCCCTTAGTTTAGAGAAAAATGACAATCCATCCACTGTTGAGTGCGGTCACGGAGGCTTAAGGAATTTTTGCTTGGCGTAGTTATTTAAGACATCAGTGTCAATGATTTCGTCGCCATAGAAAATTTATTTAATATAGACTTCTATAATTTATGGTTACAGGAGAATATTTGACAAACTCAGTGCCGAATCCAGAAGAATGCAAGGAGTTATTCAAGGGAACACAGAAGTGATAAAGGGGATAAAAACAATAACAAACAAGGACCAATATTTCGCTGATGTGTTGAAAATAAATAAAGACGTCAATCAGCACAGATTAAGAATATCTATGACTGCAGACGGGAAGGTAAACTTGAACGCTCAGCACAAGTTCAATCCGACAGACTTGTACGGGATGGGGAGCGAGGATAGGTCCCAACTGTTTAGTAACATAGGGCCCGCGACAGATGGCCCCAAAAACGTCCCAGTGCGTGTAATTCCTTCGAATACGGCTGTAGGGAAATATATTGATTCCGAAGAGGATAGGGGCATGCTGGTCGGCATACATCCCGGCGAGGTGTTACGTATCGGTTCGCTGTTGGTCAGGGTGAGCGCGTCTGGCGCGGAAAACGTCGCCTTACTTCTCGAAAACCTGAGCCAGGATGTGTATACAAACTTGATGACAGTCTCCCTGAACGTCCTTTCACAGTTAATCCCCGAAGATATCGCAAGACTCAAACTCCTGAGTCCCGATGAAGATTTAATCGTCCAAATCGTCAATTTCGTTTTTAATTATATGAAACATCAACGTCCGTTGGGTGAGTCTTGTAGCGACTCGGACAACGGTATAGTAGTCGTTCTAAAAGAATTTTTCCAAGATGGCGTTGTTCGTCAAGACACCATATTGCATCTGAAAGATAGATTGCTCGCGTGGATTGAGCAGGAGGTGGATAAACGACGCGAGGATTGTCCAAGGAAAAAGTTATTGGTATGTGAAACTTGTGCAGGAATTCGGTACGCATAGCGGTGTTTAAGGAATCACTAGTTTTATGGTTGTTGCCAATGTATGATTTGTGTTTGATTTGCCCGCTATTATCTTCGTCCGTCTGAAATAAAAAGCAAAATAATCTATATATTGTATATCAAGATTGAATGTTTGTAACAAGTTTAAATTTCTTAAATTGTCGGTTTTGATTAGATCATCAATCAAACAAACCGGATATATTAATATCTAAATATTAATTTTAGACGAATTTTAAATGCATGTTTTTGTCCAATTCAATTCTTTTTGTCCGATTCTTTTTTTATTACCTAGAGGCAAGAACGTATTTGAATGATTTTGAAAGTGAAATGTTTATTTTATAACTATTGTTTGCAAAATGAACTAAAGTTACCACAGCTTCACAGCGTGTTTAGTTTCAGTTACACTTTCATGCCTAAACCACTGAACCAAATTTGATGAATTTCGGCCTTTCGACCTTGGAGATGGACATAGGCTACTTTTTTTTATTCATATAGTAGAACAACGTTTGCCGGGTCAACTAGTCTTTAATAATGCCCTCTAAGGGCAGGTCAATAATATCCTCCGGAATTTCATTATAAAGACGTGCAGCCACGCCCATAAAGGAGGATCATACCTCGTGGATGATGTCCAATCCAATTGTTTAAAACTGTCACTTTAACAACAAAATTAGGCTATGTGTAAGAAGAATCTCGTTTATGTTTAAACGTTTAATTTTCGTAGCTTATTTCACATTCAAATGACATGTTATACTAGTTGTCTGGATAAGGTAGTTTCTATTATATCCCTTTTTTATGTGTTTTGCTGACCTCCTGGCGTAGCGTCTAATGTACGTCGGTACGCTTGTAGAGGTCATGGGTTCGATTCCCGACCAGCGTCTTGGTGTTTATGTATAATATGTATTATCTTACAAAAGAAAAGTTTGTATATCCGTTGTCTAGTATCCATAACACAAATGCTATGCTATTTGGGACTAGCTGGCACTCAGTGAATTGTGCCAGTATATTTATTTATCAGATTGGATTTTTCACAATTTATACTATTAGAAAATGAACCCAGAACCACAATCCATACAAACAAATGATTGGACGGTCTCTAAAAAATGAACTTAGCAAATGGTATTTCAGTATTTGCACATAGTAATTAAGAAACCCATAAGAATTTTCAAATTCTACCTTACAAATGACATAAGTCAGCGACCTAAGATTTAGACTATTTTGAAACGTACTATGCAACTTAGTTTAGGACTAGATGATTTGTGAAATTTCCTAATATACGAGTATATATAATCAATTTAATCTGTATAGATTTAAAATATTTATTGTTCAAGGGAACTGTTAAATCGTTAACATATCATGATATAGGTCCAAATTAAATGTGTTATATAAAACCATTCCACGAATTCGATACGCCCGAAGAATAATTTATATATCGAGAAGCAGAATGGAAAAACATATTTTTATATTTTAGAATGGAACTAATAGTAATGTTTTTATATATTTTTGATGTATAATTAAAGTTGTAATAAACATACTAAAAATGTATATACATAAAATGTTTAGAAGGTTCTAGTCAAAATTTTAAATTATTTATAAACAATATATGAAACACAGACATATAAACTCCTTTGCAAGAAAAACGGGCCGTTGTGATTTTTCTATAATATTGGTTGTAATTTAGTTCTAAAGAGGTTTAAATAGCCAAACTACCTATGTTACTGGCATTTAACAAAGAGTCTGGGTATGAAAATAAAATCCAATTCTATACTTTTGTTTTTAAAAATAATAATCATCTTTCAGTTTTTGTTTTTACTTACTTTTCGCGGGTTTGCGGTTATTAGGCAACTAAAACTAACTTCTCATTATTTTTAGTACAGTCGCCGTCAGATATATTGTAGCAGACAAGGTGACCAAATACTTCTGAACAATTTAAAATGTCAATAAGTTCCATACACTACAAGTTACCATTAATATCTGAACATTCATTACTTCATTAATATCTGAGCAGATGCTTGTCAATAATTTCTATACAAACCACTAACCAAAAATATCTGAACACTTACAATGTCAAGTTTATCTACGCAGACAAACACTGAGCTTACCTATTCGTTACTGCGTGATATAAAGGACGTACTAAAAACGACTATCGACTTGACTAGCTGTGGTTAGTCGAGCGATTTGGTAGTTTTACCTGGAAATTTTAAACTGGTGATTTTATTGAGGTCGATGTGCTCTCTTCGAATTTTCACATTGCCTCCAAGGTTCTACCGCAAAGGCATAAATGACCATCCCATGAGATGGCAGAAATGAATATATGTATGTACAATGAGGGTGAATACTTTGATAAAATAAATACATTTTATCTTAAAAAAAATGTTTGTATTTTTCAGTACAAAATGGCAATTTCATATTTACACCCCTAAGGCCGTATACAGAAAGAAAGCTGGAAGCCTACCAGTGCTTATCGGCGCCGGTCCATTCTGGTAACAGTTACATAAAGCAAGCAGATTGTACGCCAAAACTATTGATTTTACAAAAAAATTGTGAAGACACAAATTGAAGGAAATTTTCTCTAGTTTAATTTTGTTGGTTAATGTGTTATCGTAAAATGAGTTGGAAAGGAGATATTGTCAAAAAACTGATATTGCGCTATTTTTCCAATATGGCGGTGCGAGCAGCAAACATAAAACAATGAGCGACAAAGTGAAAATTCGAAGAGAACACGTCGAACTCAATGAAATAACCAATTTTCATAACTCCCGGAAAAAAATCCAGGTAACACCCTTTTGGAACACCAAATGACTGTTTTAGGTATAAATACGATGAAAAGGGAATAAAAATTGTATAGAAAATCATGGTTTATGATACAATTACTGATATTTTATGTTAATGTCAAACTATTGATAGAAAATAGATCTTGGTTTTATAATGAAATTAAAAAAAAAAACATTAGATAAAATATTAGTATTTTGTGTAACCTCCTGCATTTATTACGTCCTGTAACCGTTTTCGCATGGAACCAACAACCTTCTCACAAAAATTTCATCCTCTGAAAGATTCCCAAACGTTATTTACCTGTTGTCATTATTTATTGTAAGTGTTCAGATATTTTTGGTTAGTTGTTTGTATAGAAATTATTGACAAGCATCTGCTCAGATATTAATGAAGTAATTAATGTTCAGATATTAATGGTAACTTGTAGTGTATGGAACTTATTGACATTTTAAATTGTTCAGAAGTATTTGGTCACCTTGTCTGCTACAATATATGTATCTGACGGCGACTGTACAATAATTTATGTTTGTCGCATACTCCCGCCTTATTGTGACATAAAACAGATATTTTTGTGTCTGTTGTTGTTAAAATAATTAGGCCCGTTCATGGTTTTATGCTTTTATTCTTTAATCTTAACATTATCACACAAGTAAAACGCAACTATCCTTTCGCCATCTTGATTGGAAGAGGAAGAGATCACAATCAGTGTTGCCAATATAAATGTATATAAATCAACACGCCTCCTTACATTTATATTGTAAAACACTGTTACAACAATCATTATTTTATTTCAAATTTAACATTTCTCTAAATTTTATGAATTTAACATTTCCCAAAGCTTTTGTAAATATATCTGCAACATTATTTTCTGACTCTATTTTTACAACTTCAATATTTCCTAGCTTAACATTTTCATGTATAAAATGATAGTGAACTTCAATATGCTTAGAATTCTTAGTAAAGTTTCCATATTTAGAAATAGCTACGGCTCCTGAATTATCTTCATAAATTTTAACTGGTTTACAAACTTTATTGAATACATCATCCATTAGACACATAAGAAAATTTAACTCTGTTACTGCTTCTGATAAAGCTACATATTCAGCAAATATTGAGGACTTTGTTACACTACTTTGTTTCTTTGATTTCCAGTAAATAATATTTCCAAACAATCTAATGACAAATCCTGTAGTAGATTTCCTATCTAAAATATCTCCTGCCCAATCAGCATCCACAAAACAATCTAGAATATCAGCGTTACTATTATTACAATATGTTAATTTAAGATCTTTTGTCAAATACAAATACTTTAAAACTCTCAATATTATACCTTTTAGCTAAAGACTCAATATAAGATTTCTGACTCAAAGTTAAGACATTGTTTTGATTATACATATATTCAATCTCAATACCAATATAATTTTTTACTTTACCAATATCTTTCATTTTAAACCTTTCAGACAATTTAGTTTTTATATCAGCAATAACTTCTACATTTTCACAACAAATTAATAAATCATCCACAAATAAAAGAATATAAACAATTAAGCTGTTCTCTTTTCTAACATATAAACAATAGTCATATTTACTCCTGCGAAAACCAAAATTAATCAAAAAATCATTAAAACATTCATACCATGCCCTGGGGCTTTCTTTTAGACCATACAATGATTTATTTAATTTATAAACTTTATCAGTTCCATTTTCATAACCGATTGGTTGCTTTACATAAACTTCAGATAATACTCTACCATTTAGAAATGCTGTTTCAACATCCATTTGATGAATAGCTAAATTATTTTGACAACAATAAGATAATAGTAGCTTAAGTGTAGGCATTTTAGCAACAGGTGAGTAAGTATCATCAATACAATTAGTTTGCTGAAAACCTCTTACTACTAACCTTGCTTTGTATTCATTTTCACTCTTCCTTTTATACACCCATTTCACATCAATTACCTTTTTTTTTCTTGGAGGGTCTGTCAACTAGAGTCCAGGTATTATTTTTTATTAAACTTTCCATCTCAATATTCATTGCTCCTTTCCATTTCATTGCGTCATCACATGTAATCGCCTCCTGAAAATCAATTGGAGCTGACGCATCACAGTAGTTACAGTATATGCAATAATAACCAAATTCTTCATCAAAACGAAGTGGAGGTTTGATTTGTTTTCTTAATCTTCTATTTAGATTCTCATCTTCACTTTCTCCTACATTCTCTTTATCATTTTCTGAGTATTTTAACATATTTCTTTCCTCTTGGATCCTTTTATCTTCCTTTTCCTTTTCTTTTATTTTATATTCACTATTTTCTTCCTCATCTTTAAAACCACATAATTTAACATCTTCCTCAATTATATCACAATTTCTAGCAATAATAACTCTGTTGTTAATTAACACTCTGTATCCAATATCAGTATAACCAAGCAAAATTCCAGCTTCTGCTTTCTTATCCCATTTAGACCTTCTTCGTTCTTCAGGAATTCTTACAAAAACTCTACTTCCATATAATTTTAGATTTTGCATAGATGGCTTCCTTTTAAAAAATATTTCATACGGGGTTTTCCTCTCAATAGTATTAGTTAAGGTTCTGTTTTTAAGATATGCAGCTGTTTTAGTTGCCTCAGGCCAAAATCTTCTTTCTACCTTTGCTTCTGATAAAAGACATCTACCCATATCCATCAACGTACGATTATATCTCTCTGCTGTTCCATTTAATTGATGAACATATGCTGGACAGGGTTTTATCACTATTCCATTCTCTTTTGCAAACTGAAAAACTCTTGCATTCATATATTCCTTCCCATTGTCACATCGCAGTTCCTTTATCATTTTCCCTGTCAAGTTCTGTACTTCATTAACATACTGCACCAAGTAATCATATACCTCATCCTTTGATCTGATACAATAAACTTTGACTAATTTGCTGTAGTCATCAATAAAACTCAAAAAAAATTTTTCTCCATTATATCCTGTAGTCTGATGTGGCCCATTTAAATCTGTATGAACAATCTCTAATATCTCTTTTGCTTTTCTTCGATTATTAGCAAATGGTAAATTATGCATTTTATTTTCAATACATATTGCACACTTTAAATATTCATATTCAATCTCTTTAGGTAATCCTTCTAATGATTCATTTTTACACATTAAATCCAATTTTTTAAAGTTAATATGGCCCAGAGTACGATGCAGTTTTTCCTTTACAGTCATATTTGTTTTACTAATATTTGCTTCCAATATTTCTTCACACATGTAACTTTTCATCTTATACAGTCTTTCATCCTTAATTGCAATTGCTATAATCTTTCTATATTCATTGTAAATTTTTGCAAATTTCCCTTTTGAGACAATTGAACAATTATCAGTAATTTTCGAATAACTTAATAAATTTGCTTTCATTTCTTTTACAAAGAAAACATTTTTCAATGTGACTTCAGATTTTTGTCCATAGACTAAGAAATAAGCTTTTAAATTACCAATTTTTGTAGCTTCTAATATTGTTCCGTCAGCAATTTTGACTTTAATAGGTTTGTCCAATATCTCATAAGTATTGAAGTATTTATCAGTGTTAATAATGTGGTCAGTACATCCACTATCTAGTAACCAATTTATTTGACCCTTTGGCTTATCATTCTCTTGCGTTGTGTATGTATTGTTTGCAATAGTAATATGATAACTGTTACCTTGACTCCCTTGATTATTATGGTAGTAATTTCTTGAACCTTGTCCTCTGTTATTGTATGAACCATGTCCTCGTCTTGGCAAACTATGTCCTCTATAACTTGGTAAACTATTTCCTCTATAATTTTGTATACTATTTCCTCTATAATTTGAAAGACCATGTCCTCGACCACGGTTTACATTTTCTGCCTTACAATCTCTTCTTAGGTGACCAGGTTTACCACAACCAAAACAATTATATGATCGGTTAGTATCTGCTTTAAAAACATTTGACGTGTCTTCTGACATTTCACTCATATTTCCTGTACTTTTCAATTTTATTTTGCTTTTTAAATAGTCCACTGTCCTTTCACCCTCTGGTAAGACATCTATTAAATCACCTATGTAGTTGTAACTCACTGGTAGTGCTTTCAACATGTAGTTTAGTTTTTCTGTTTCTGATACCGTTGCACCGGCTTGTTTCAACTCATTTACAGCTTTTTCAAAGTCATCGAAAAATAAAGACACTTCAGAATAATTTTTCAATTTAACACTTTCGAGTTTATGTCGACATACTATTTGCAACGCTGTTGATTTCTTTAGGTACATCTCATCAAATTTATGTATTATTTCGTATGCTGTATTTAATTCACTTATATATTCCAACTGCTTGTTTGTTATAGCACTGTAAATATAGTTTGTTGCTTGTATATCTCTATCGTCCCATTCATCTTTGTCGGTTTCAATTTTCGCTCTCATTACTACATCCTTGCACTTTTTGAACTGTAGAAACTTAATTATCCGTATTTTCCAATTACTGTAATCTGTGCCATCGAAAATTGGAATATTTATATTATCACTATTTTTTGACGCCATTTTTTTTTTCTTCTTTTTTCTATCACATTTATTCTTTAAACCATTGTACCAACTAACCACTGTTCTGCTACCATGTTAAAATAATTAGGCCCGTTCATGGTTTTATGCTTTTATTCTTTAATCTTAACATTATCACACAAGTAAAACGCAACTATCCTTTCGCCATCTTGATTGGAAGAGGAAGAGATCACAATCAGTGTTGCCAATATAAATGTATATAAATCAACAGTTGTAATGGCAGAAAGAGCAATATGAGCTATTAAAATTATAGCGCTGGAAGGAAGAACTGCAAACCGCAAATGCAGTCACATAGACCACAAAAGAAACCTTGAAGAGGTACGAAGACCACAAGTTAGCCTATGGACTGTGAGGAGGAGACTTAGCGGCTTATATACGCAGTCGATGACCAGTGCGGGCCTCTTACTCCGTGAGCACCGGATTGCTCGATTGAGCTTCATTAGAAATTGCATATCTATGACACAAGGTACACCCATAAAAATATCTATTTTAACATGACTCTGTTTACATTAACTAAAACACTGATTCCAGAATTTGTGTGTTAAAACTATTCTCATTGATAATAAGAAATTTCTAGTCATCTAAGCTAAAGACTTAGGTACTAAAAACATTAATATTATCCATAGAAAATCCATTGACTGTAAAGTGCCCGTTTTTTTTTTTTTTGCAAAGGAGATATAACGTGTCGCCGTTTTTAGTTATTCGGCAAATAAGACTGGTCTCATTCCAAATAATTGGTATTTTTAAGACATTTCCTCACAATAGATGAAAATTTTTATATCAGAGGTGTTTTTATACATATTTTTTGAATATACAATTTTTTGACAGATAATTTACGTCGGTGTTGTTTACAGACGCTTAATTATCAACCCGAACATAGCCTGGGCTTCTTAAAAATAGTTGAATATATGGCAATCATATTATTTATGTGTTAAATGTAAAAAGAACCCGCACGGATGTTCGGTGGCACAAACAGTATCGCTCTTTATCGAGTTATTACTACTTATTTTTAAACGATATTTTTGAAAATAAAACTGGTTGAACGTTGGTAATGTAATTAGTGTTGTTTATTATAACTATACTACAGTTATTTACAAAATGAGCTTTTATGAATGTAAGTAATTGTCGTGCCTTTTTATATGTAGTGTTATTACAAAAAATGCCTTCACTGCTATCACATTATAATATAAATATTACACACGTTAATCTTTTATTTTGTTGCATCTGAAACCTGACTGTTTAACATGCATATCCATGTTAAGAATAGTAACGATGCTTTTTAATTTTTCAATTCGCACAAAAAACACCGGAAAGGGGGCGAAGTATACGTACAGATACTAGCTCTCGTGCTTTGGTTACTAATCGACCGTAAGCTTGAGCTGGTAAGTATATATGTCTTGATAATATTAGAAATAGTAATACTTCAATGTACTACGTCATGGACAGGCTGACGGTTAATAACAGCAGTTAACATCGCCTATTAATGTTAGGGACACCACTAACACGCTGCAGTCAGCGTAGTGGAACTGGAACATGGTCACTTATGTTGGATAACAACAAAAGGTTAATATGATGGCATATTTAGAAACTGAAGGTGGTTGCCATCCAGATGGACTTCGAGCTCTATCACTTATAGTCGTTCTGTTGCATTTTACGTTAGGCTGTCCTCGACTACAGACATCAATTTTCTTACTCCACCTCTGTATGAACAAAAATAAAATACATATTAAAAATACATTTTTTTTTTTAAGTGTCCGTTACAGGGTTATTCCCAACTTTTTGTTTACATAACATCATTTATTTCAAATTATGCAAATCTGATTATATTTAACATTGGTTAAATGCTTTTGAGTGTGTGAAAGCATAGGTACACATAAAATGTAAAATCCTCGATGGTCGGGGAAATCCCTAAGAATTGTATTAGTACTAGTGATGTGCTTATAAACATCGATTAATATATATTCATTTTAATAAAAACAAAAAGTTTATTTTTCCGGAAAACTCACAAACTACCAAACCTATTTTTTTCCATTAGAAAGTTTTTTTAGCAAATAAAATAAGTTATTCAAACAGTATTGGCACTGGGTTGCTAATTTATTATTGAAGTAAAGGCAAACAATGGAAGAAATAATTTTTATAAAATACATAATTGAGCGCATCTTTCAAAACACTTGCATACAGAAAATAAAATATAAAGATATTGAATAATTTACTAGGTTGGAGATATTATAATACCATTTGTTACAGAATTTATCGTTGGATCCACTGGCATACACTTCATTAGACATAATTGAGAACTATCTTGTTAAACCCACCACCATAATCATACAACAACCAGTCTCTTGCTGTCATTTTTGCTTCCAGGCTGTTTTTATGCCTGAGGAACATTAAGCAGGCTGACGGCGGACCTAATAATAAAATATATAGTTATAGTAATATATAGTGTGTAAAAGTAATAATCATACACACCATCACCTTGATGTTTGCGAAGCTAAGGACACTGCGAATATGCTGCTGTCAGCAAAGGCGTACTGGAACCTGGATCACTAATTTTCGAACACAACACAAGATTATTATGGCGGCATAGTGATAGACCAGGAGTGGTTGGCATTCAGGCTGGCTTGAGGCTCTACCACCTAACCAAAGGTGGTTTGTCACCTCTTATGACAGGGCATTCTCGACCAGAGGCGTCAGTATTTTTTTTAATGCTGTAGTACAGCAGACAGGCTGACGGCCCGCTTAGAATTTAGCATTTACCGTAGCCTATGGGTGTTTTCAACGCCAGTGGCATCGCGAATACGCTGCTGTCCCTTATGGATACAGGAACTTGGGTCACTAATGACGGAACACAACACAAGGTTATTATGCATACCTAAGACCAAAGATGGTCGCCATCCAGACGGGCTTCAGGTCCTACCACATAGCTAGGGTGGGTTGTTTTGTCGCCTTTTATGACAGACCGACCCCGGCCGCAGAGGTTAGTATTCTTACTTCGCCCTCCACGAAACAAAAAGATATTAATAAGTTTTTAAGTCACAATTCCGGTTGATTAGACTTCGAGGCATAGAAAGAACAAACACTGAAGCGATATTTTCACATGTACATATTAAACAAATATTTGAATAATTATATCGATCATTATTCAATCACTTTTTACTTAGTAGGTATTGACAGTGTTGCCGTTTTAGCGACTTTGTCGCTAGATTTAGCGGATTTTGGATGTGTCTAGTGACATTTTTTTTCCATCTAGCGACAAAAATAAATTTAGCGACATCTAGCGACTTTTCGATATTTTTTTGTTCGATCGGTTTTATGCGTCTCACTCTATCAAAAGATGTACAGCTATAGCTATTTCTTTCTCATTCATTCATCATCCCGTTTTTTCAAAGGAAGGAATGCCCGGTTTCTATGTTATTTGTTACTTTTTCGCAGAACAAACCGGTTTTATATAGTGTCTATGTGTGTATTGTCGTCATTATTATCAAAATCATATTATGGATATGGAAATTCCTTTATAAAAGAAGACATACGCTCAAAAGTATAGACCAGAATGGGAACAACAAGAAGAGTTTAAAATGTGGTTGAAACCTGTTATGACTGATCCAACTAAAGATTTTTGTTCGTTTTGTCACAGTGAAATATTCGCAAATATAAATGACAGAGTTGCTTTTATTTAGACTATATTTTTAAAATTTAAGCTATTTCTGAAGGTTCGGAGTTGTTAATTGAAGCAAATAGTTTTGAAGTTTTAGTGAAATACAAAGAAGAATACTTTAGAGAATGGAAAGAGTATTTTAACGTAATATCTAGAGAAAAAGGCATCTGGTATAAAACTTTACAAAGCGAGCCTCCTCGTATCCCCTGGTTTGCCAATAGTGAGGTTGATAGAAGAATGTGTGTAATAGCTCATAGATTGCGCTCCGGACACATTCCACTAAATAAATTTTATCACCTGGTGGGCAGGAGCAATAGTCCTTATTGCACAAACTGTGGAAAAATTGATGATGTACACCCTTTCTTGATGGAATGTGTCCGAACGAAAGACAGTAGGGAGCGACTAGTACGATCTCTGCGAGTCAACTTGTGGGAAGTGGGCGTTTTCCAGAGCATCCTTTCGAGGCCACTCTCTGCTGCCGCTGTTTTCATTTATAATAATTTTAAGATTTAGAAATTAGAATTTTTTTTGTAATATGTAATTAGGATAAAATGGGGCTGACTCTTATAAAAAGCCCCTAAATAAATTAGATAATAAAAAAAAAATATTTAGCGACTTCTAGGGATTTTTTTGAGTACTATTTTCTTAATATCTAGGGACATTTTCATTGAGGTCTGTTGACTTTATTTTTTCCTAAGCGGCAACACTGGGTATTGAGAACATGGAAAATCCCCTTTACCCATAGACTATAATAAATACCTAAGTGACCTAAAACTAACCTAACTTGCCAATCTATCTCTGTTATTCGTTCTCGAAACATTAAATATCAGCAAATATTTTACTCACTTATAAGTTTTATCTAATCAAGATTTATAGAGCACGTCAGTAAGTCAGATTTTTAATAATTCAATCATAATAATTTATAAAAGTTGCATTAATGTTGACATTGTAACTTGTCTATCTCACTGTAAATCTCTATTTACTTTGATGCTTTATTATTTAGAATCCGCCGCAGTAAGAAATATAGCAATAATTTGTTTTAATTATGAACAAAAGATTTGTTGCATGTAATGTATAAAAAATGAACATCATAATAACTTCAAAAGAAGATATTTTCATTGTAGAAAATCGAATCGGTATTTTGAATGTGTGTATGAGTCATGAGTGAAAACGTATGTACTATGTACCTATTCGTATGTACATAATGGATGGATGTTCTTTGTGACGAAATTTTATGAAATTATATTAGGTACTTCATACTTGTTATACGTGTCACGTGTTGTTTAACTGCTATTAATTTTTTAATTTAGCTTAATTTCTGCATATTATTCATACCAATCAAAATAAGTGGACGGTTTGGTTGTGTGACCTTGGCCTAAAATAAGGCTATCCGGGGAGATGGTTTTTTTGTACTTGAAAGTTGAGATATAAATGGTGATGGACACCCTACCACTTGGGGGCCTGCAATGTGCCTGTGCGCCACGCGCCATAGTTGAAAAGCGGACGCACCCCAGTGAGATGCTAATCTAGCTTCTAACCAAGGGAGACGCGAGCATTTGATTACGTGCTTGCGAATGAGCGGTTTTTTGTTTAAATCCTCCGGACGAACAAGATTGTCCGGGGTTGTGTGCTTTTTTAGGTTTTATTTTCTTTTATTTATATGTTCTTTTTCATTTAATGTTTCCAAAAACAATTTTATTTCTTTTCCTTTTTTAAAAATAAATTCTATATATAGGTACTACATAATTTTGAAAAAATACATAGGGCATTTTGCCTTTAATACATCACATATCTCTTACACATATGTATTCAAATTTTACACATATGTTTGTGTCTGTTGCACTCTAAAGCGAGTCTATTATAGTTTTATTCTTTACTAGCTGACCCGGCAAACGTTGTTCTGCCTTATAAATTAAAAAATAAACTAATTTCTTCTCCAAGGTACAATCTATCTCTGTTACCGAAATTCATCAAAATGAAAACATAACAGACAGAGTTACATTCATATCTAGAATAGATGACCCGATGAGCTTTGATCTTCTTCATGTAAGCGTTGTATCCCGGTCGCAACCTAAACTTCTGTTTCGGTGTCCGGGATTCGCTTTCCGATTTTTTCTACTCCACTTCGCATGGTCTTCAGCATCCCTGGTAGTGAGCCCATTGGTACGCATATCACCCTTTACGACGTCCAGCCAGCACTTTTTGGGTATACCCCTCCTCCCGGGGCCCGGTGAAGGCGGCATGGCCAGACATTTGTTTCCCACGTAAGCACCCGGTGAACTTCGATATTGTGTAAAATGTGGTCAAAAATTAAGTCGAACAAAACGAATTATAGAGCTAAACTACAACATAAAAATCAAGTGAAGCACAAATTAAGATCAAAAGGGAAAATTTAAAAAAATATTATTAATATTGTATTCTTCTTTAAATCAAGCCAATCAAAACAGTCTATTAAAACCTACCAAAATCTCTATATTAAATTGAACTTTCAATATTAGGCGTGATTGCTCTTAACTTACCGTGATGAATAAACACTTCTCAAAAACTCATTGTATAATTTAAATGAAATTAAACGAAATTATAAAGTAATTATTTATCAACGTATCCGTGTTAAACGATATTAGTGCAGCGCGCATTCTGTAAATCGCTGACAGCTATGTCAAAAAACTGACAGTTATGTAAAATTAATATAGATAAATAATTAATTTTTCTTAAATTTTGTTGAATTTTCTAATGTTCCGCTCAACTTTAATTTTTTCTTCCTTAAGGACCTTCTCCTGACATTAATAAATACAACAAATAAAGAATTAGCGAAATTGTTCCATCCGTTCACGCGTGATGGGATGACCAAGGGAATTAGAGATTAATTTTTATATATAACTAGCTGACCCGGCAAACGTTGTTCTGCCATATAAATAATAAAATGTCAAAAAATTTAAAAAAAAATTTGGGGGTGGGTCACCCCTAACATTTAGGGGGATGAAAAATAGATGTTGGCCGATTCTCAGACCTACTCAATATGCTCACAAAATTTCATGAGAATCGGTCAAGCCGTTTCGGAGGAGTATGGCAACGAAAACTGTGACACGAGAATTTTATAAATTAGAAGAAGATTACATATGAGATTAATTTGTATATATATAGATTACATAATCTATGTCTCCCCGCTCTCAAAAAGAGAGTCGGCCGACTCGCCCGAGTCGGCACTCTCTATACCCTATAAAACTTTTCGACCGCGTCATCCCTTGGGTTGATGAGGTCAAATATCTAGGAGTCACTCTCGATAGAGGCCTGTACTTCAGCAAACACATCAGGACGGTAAGGAACAGAGCACACTGTGCTCAGTCGCCTCTACCCAATGATATGCGGGAAGAGTAAGATGTCCCTTAGGAATAAGGTGACACTCTACAAAACCTGCATCCGACCGATCATGACGTACTCGAGCGTAGTCTTCGCCCATGCCGATAAATGCTACATCCAATAGATGCAGAGGCTGCAGAATAAGTTCTTGCGCATGGTAGTCCAAGCACCACCTTACATGCGCAACGCGGACCTACACCGCGACCTGGAACTCCTTCCCGTGAAGGAGTACATGGTATCCCTTTCGCGATCCTTCTTCGGTCTCGCTCTCCACCATCCCAATCCACTGGTGGTGGAGACGGTCAACTTACGCCCAACCGCCGAGCACCCCACGCGCGTCGCCGCCCGCGTAACGTGCTCACGGATAGACGCGACCCCATCTCTAGGATGCTGAAGCGAATGCTCTCGCGGACGCTATCCCCTCCAGTCCGACATGGATTAGCCCGACGGAACAGGTTTAGGGATGCCTTCCGCCCCCCATAGCCTGTAGACGTACACAACCCACACAATACATGAATACACTTCTCCCTTAGCTATAAGCACTCCGAAACGGTAGTAGATTAGAATAGGATCGGCTTCAACGGTAAAGTCGATAGTCCCCAAATAAATAATATTCTTACCATTCGTGGCTGCTCTCAATTATCCCCATGCAGCGGTCGAGCCAGAAACGCACCTCACAGGAGGCGCGTGTCCGAGCATGCTGCCACGGCTGATTGACCCCGCTCCCACGGGGTTGGAATGCCTTAACGTCCGGAGTCGCTGTCGAGTCGTCTGAGATAACAACAGCTTTAGCTTTAAGAAAAAAAAAATATGTCATATCTTACATCTCTTTTCATTACAATTGTAGCTACCATATCATATTAATAAGTAACAGGGAAGCTCTGAAAAGTCATCATACATCATCGTCGGCCACGTCGCATATGTACTATCCACGAAACATCGCCCTCAACTTCATTACATTTCTCGGAAGAGACTTCGGGCGATAATAATAACAACGTACATATTAAATCCACAAGGCGACCACACGCTCACTACGCAACGTCTCAGCCAGGAATGACCGCAACTAGAGTTGAGCATGACATTCACGAGCCGCGTCAAACGTCCCGTACAAAATCTATTTGTCATGTATCGGTACAATATTTAAAAATGAACCGGCTCAAAAATTTTGACGCGATACTACTCATTGTAAGAGTATCGCGTCCACGGACATTCACATGACAAAGAGGGACAACATGACATGTCACAAGTACAACTGCTAGCTTCTACACGTAAATGAGGTGACCAAGGCCGATCGCGCCCGATTTTTAACGAACATTTTCGAACTAAAAGTTTTTGATACGTACTACAGTTGCACACATAAATATTTTGTTTTTGTAATCGACGTTATGTTTCTAGACAATTTAAAATATCTGTAATTTTGCTTTTATTTAATAAATTCCAATCCTTTAGTTATTATAGTTGAATATTATCTTATGTATATTATTTAGTTTAATTTAGTTACAAAGGTTAAAGGTAATAATAGCAAAGCGGCAGTATTATTATAGTATTATTTATATTTTACATTAATTTTTAAAATAATTAATTAAAATATTTTGTATTTATTATTTATATTTTAAATATTATGTATATTTTACACTCTGTAGTACATAGGTACAAATTGTGAAAAACGGTACAACCGAGGGAAATGTACTGTTCGCTTCAAATGTACTGTTGCGGTACAAATGTAATGCTACGGCTCAAATGTCATGCTGCGGCTCAAATGTCATGCTGCAGTACAAATGTACTGCTACGGCTCAAATGTCATGCTGCAGTACAAATGTACTGCCACAGTACAAATGTAATGCTGCAGTACAAATGTACTGTCACAGTACAAAATGTCTCGCCTCATTTGAAGTGGTACATTGTAATACTTCATTTCAAAATGTCATGTTACTCTTACAAACTCATTTTATAATCGTGTCATGTCCAACACTAACCGCAACCGCAACGGCGCGAACGCGCGTATCATCGTCGCCTGCGGAAGCGGCAGTGCGGGACGAGGACTCGACCAAATTTCGAAGAAACGATAATCCTGTTGTCAAGCCATGGTTGAAATATTTAATTTCCAAGAATTTGTGTCGTGTAAAAACATCTGCATTTGTTTACTTTTTAAACGCTTCTGATTGGTCGACGATCCCCAGCCAATTCATATATAAAGAGCACGAATTTTGAAATAAATTATTCGGACTCCGGCTCCAGCGCCCGCACCGCACGGACGTGTACACGCCCGCGCACGCTACGCACGCTACCGAGCCCCCCACACCGCACCTCGCCGCACTCGCCGCATCGAACGGACAGCCGCCGCACCTGGGCCTATTGTTCAGTGAGCCATTGTGACTCATTGCTCAGTTACGCACAGTGCCGGCGCGTTCCCACGCTACAGTGCATTGTTTCGCCGAACGGGTGGACACACTTACGTTGCGAGTTTAAATCTCAACCTAATTGCGATCTGCCTTAAAGGTTGGTTTGGTCATACAGCTTGTAAATCCACGCGAGTGGTCAGCCAAGGGATACCCAGCGGTGTTAACGCACTTGGCTGAGGCGTGCCCCGAGCGCCTGCCGTTCCCCTTCAGGGAAAGGCAATCTCGGACGGGTCTGGACCACCCGGCCTTGGGGGGCCCCTAGTCGGGCCCAGATATCGCCTACTTTCCACCCTTCCCGTCCCCCCTTCCATTCTTTGGGGCTGAATTTCCCCCAAAGCAGATAGGGACCCTTCGCACATTAAGATTGGCGAAGGTCTACACAGCTTAGGGCTCACGATAGGACGCACCCCCTGCCTACCCCGGCAGAGGGACTTATTTTACACACTCGGACACATCCCCGGGCTGTCCCGCCCGAGGATGGACACGAGTAGGGACTCCCCCTCGATCCTGGTCGATTTTATCCGCTACGTCAACGGGAGGAAGAAGGGAAACCCAGAGTACCTGATCCAGATCAGGGAAGATCTTCGGGCCTTTTTCGGAGACGACCAACAGCCGCAACCGTCCCCCACCGCACCCGCGTCATCGAACCCCGCTGCACCCGCGCCGCATACCGCCGCTCCCGCGCCGTCGACCCCTGCCACTCCTGCACCCCGCGGGACGGCTAGAGCACCCGCACCAGTGACCCACGCTACACCTGCGCCGTCAACCTCCACCGCTCCCGTACCCCGAGAGCCGACAAAACCCGCCGCGTCCGCGTCCCGTGGCCCGGTAAGGCCCACCGCGTCCGCACCCCCCGCCGCACCCGCCCTCAATGGAACGGCCCACTCTCTTGCGGCTCTCGTGAGCCCATTCGCGCCCGCGTCGGGACCCCAAGCCGTCCCTACCGCGACCGATAAAGGCCCCAAGGCCTCCACGCGCGCCCTAAAAATATCACCACCCCAGTCGGGGAGCGAATCGGACTCTTCTGAGTCGCTCTCCGACATGGAGGTCGACCCAAAGGTGGACTCGGAAGGATTCCGGGTCCATACAAACAAGAGGAGGCGCAAGGCCGCCACCTCAAACTCTGACTCCGATGCTGCGCCGGCCAGCAAGGAGCCGCGTCAGACGGAGCCGACGGCCCCACTACCGCGTCGCGTACGCATCCCCCCTCCCCTCATAATCAGAGATAAGCATCTCTGGAGGGACATCCACGCGGCCCTCCCGCGAAACTCAATTCGCCTCCTGGAGGCGCGAAATATCAACCACGGGATAAGGGTGACCGTACAGTCACCCGAGGACCACCGCGCGCTCACGCGCTACCTCTTAGAGCATCGCATAGGTTACTATACCTATGCGCTTGAAGAGGAAAAGAGACTCCGCGTAGTCATCCGCGGACTCCCTAAGGAGGTCGAAACCTCCGACATCATGGAGGACCTCCGTGCGCAAGGCCTCCCCATACACGAGGTGCACCGGATGCACCGCGGAAAATCGCGGGAGCCATATAATATGGTACTCGCGGTCCTTGACCTCTCGAAAGAGGGCAAGGAAATTTTTAACATCAGATCGGTGTGCGGGCTCTCGAAGCTTAACTTCGAGAACCCGCATAATAAATCTTCACAAAGGCAGTGTCATCGCTGCCAATTATACGGGCACTCGGCACGGAACTGCCAGTCCCGGCCGAGGTGCGTCAAGTGCCTCGGTGACCACAGCACCACGGAGTGCAACCGCACCCGAGAATCCCCTGACCCACCGGCCTGCGTCCTCTGCGGGAAGACTGGGCATCCCGCGAACTACCGCGGGTGCTCGGCCGCCCCAAAAACCAAGCCCAAGGGCAAACCCATAAAGGGCAAACGCCCAGCCGCCGTCAAAGCGGCCGTCCCCAAACCGGTCTATGTGCCGGCACCTGCCCCGGCGTTCAACGCCTGGACAGGCTTCCCGGCTCTCTGGAACCCCCGGCAGCCCGTCGCAGGCTTCTCAGAGAAGCCTGCTCCCAAACCGACCCCAGCTGCACCCGCCGCAGCACCGGTCACCACGTCCCCTTCCGTAGCGGAGGACATCGCGCTTGCAACCAAGTTCGCGACGTCCCTCCCATTTGACCTCCAAGAGGTACGCACCTTAGCGCAAAAGCTAAGGCAAGCGTCGTCGCTAAAGGACCAGCTAATCTTAGCCATGGAACATGGCGAGTTGCTGGAAATCCTGAGCCATAGGGCAACCCATTATTCACAAATGGATTGCACACGTAGGGAAAAACCTCGCTCTCTGACTCTGGCGACTTACAACGCCAACGGCCTACGTGGCCAACGAGAGTTGGTTCATGAGTTCCTGAAGGAAGAAAACATAGATATTCTTCTCGTGCAGGAGACCCTTCTCAAGCCCAGCATTGGCGATCCTAGGATCGCCAACTATAACATCATCAGGAATGACAGGCGTACCGCCCCTTGGGGAGGCACGCTCATCTACTACAAGAGGTTACTGCACTGCTCCCCAGTAAATGTGCCTCCGTTAGAAAATCTCGAAGTTTCTGCCTGCAGATTAGCGATGACAGGCCATCAGCCCATAGTCATCGTCTGCGCGTATCTCTCCTGCAATCGCCCGCTACCTCAAGCGGAGCTTGCATCCCTTTTCAGTCTAGGCCCTTCGGTTATCATCGCGGGTGACCTAAACTGTAAACACACCAGCTGGAACTGCTCCACATCCAACACTAACGGAAGAGCTCTACTCCGTCACTCTGACGAATTGCTTTTCGGCATCCTAGCCCCCATTACGCCCACCCGGTACCCGTATAATCGTGCCACCGGAGGCACCCCCAACGTTCTCGATCTGGCGCTACTGAAGGGCGTTTCCCTCCAGTTCCGCTCAATCGAGTCCCTAGATGACATCGACTCGGATCACCGCCCGGTCATCCTTAAACTAGGCCCTCCACCCGACCAGACGCCTCAGACCAAGTCAATCACCGACTGGTCCAGGGTCAGGGACTTACTCCAACATGGAGGATTCGCTGACCCTGAGCAGGCTCCAGCCCCTATTAGGACCCTTCAGGACACGGAAGGGGCGATCGAAACCCTCACCGGCCACCTCCAAACCGTCGTTCGGGAGTCCACTCGGCAAGTTCCGTACGAGGACGGCCGATTGGCACTCCCGAGGAACGCGAGAGAGCTGCTGAGGAGGAAGAGAGCCGCCGCCCGAGCCTACGACAGCTTCCCATCAGAAGAGAACCGAGTCGCCTTTCGTTCACTTCATCGGGAAGTGAAAGCCCGCATTCAAGAACTCAGGAACCAACGCTGGGAGAGCCTGCTCTCGGAGATCTCCCCAACGCACCAGGCATACTGGAGGTTGGCGAGGTCACTGAGAGCGGAATCCCTCTCGACCATGCCGCCTCTCGAAAAACCCGACAACACTGTCGCGTTTGACGACGACGAAAAGGCTGAGTGTCTCGCCGAGAGCCTCAAGGAGCAATGCTCCCCCAATACCGCGCACGTCGACCCGGCCCACCTGCGCGAGGTGGACGCCGAGGTCGAACGGAGATCCTCTCTTCCCGCGGAAGACTCACTCGAGCCTGTCACGGTAAAAGAGGTACAGGACCTAATAAAAGGCCTCAAGCCCCGGAAAGCTCCCGGGGCCGACGGCATCCCCAACAAGCTGCTCAAGCTACTCCCGATACATCTGTTGATGATTCTGGTAGGCATCTTCAATGCCGCCATAGATAACTGCTCCTTTCCCTCCGCCTGGAAGGAAGCCGACGTCATCGGCATCCGGAAACCAGGAAAGCCCGCTGCGAAACCTAGCAGCTACCGTCCGATCAGCTTGCTCAGCGCGCTGGGCAAGCTGTACGAACGCATCCTCTTGAGCAGACTCAGAGACTTCGCTTATGAAAATAAGCTGATCCCCGACGAGCAGTTCGGCTTTCGAGCCCGACACTCGTGCCCCCAGCAAGTGCTCCGCATCACGGAACACGTGCTCGCGAACTTCACTCGCGCCCCCAAACCCTGGAAGACGGGTGCTGTCTTCTTCGATGTGGCGAAAGCCTTCGACAAGGTCTGGCACAACGGCTTGATTTACAAGCTGTACAAACTAGGAGTGCCGGATAGACTCGTGCTCATCTTACGAGACTTTCTCCTTGATCGGAGCTTCCGCTTTAGAGTGGAGGGCACGCGTTCATCTCTCCAGCCCATCAGAGCCGGAGTCCCCCAGGGCTCGGCTCTGTCCCCCCTACTTTTCACGCTGTACACCAGCGACATGCCCCGTACCCCACAGGTACATCTCGCTTTATACGCAGATGATACCGCCCTCTTCACATCCGATATCAATCAATATCGGATCTGCAGTCGTCTCAACACGGCGGTTGAGACGCTGGGCAACTGGTTCCGCACTTGGCGGATCGAGTTGAATCCGGACAAGAGCGCAGCGATCATGTTCGCTCGCGGCCCCCGCACTCAAAACGAGAGTCGGCCGACTCGCACGAGTCGGCACTCTCTCTTCCCCATACAGCTATTTGACCGCGTCATCCCCTGGGTTGATGAGGTCAAATATCTAGGAGTCACTCTAGATAGAGGCCTGTATTTCAGTAAACACATCAGGACGGTAAGGAACAGAGCACACTTTGTGCTCGGTCGCCTCTACCCAATGATATGCGGGAAGAGTAAGATGTCCCTTAGAAATAAGGTGACACTTTACAAAACCTGCATCCGACCGATCATGACGTACTCGAGCGTAGTCTTCGCCCATGCCGGAAAATGCTACATCACTTCGATGCAGCGGCTGCAGAATAAGTTCTTGCGCATGGCAGTCCAAGCGCCACGTTACATGCGCAACGCGGACCTACACCGCGACCTGGAGCTCCTTCCCGTGAAGGAGTACATGGTATCCCTCTCGCGATCCTTCTTCGATCCCGCTCCCCACCATCCCAATCCACTGGTGGTGGAGACAGTCAACTACACGCCCAACCGCCGAGCACCCCCCGCGCGTCGCCGACCGCGAAACGTGCTCACGGATAGACGCGACCCCATCTCTAGGACGCTGAAGCGAATGCTCTCGCGGACGCAATCCCCCCCAGTCCGGCATGGACCAGCCCGACGCAATAGGTTTAGGGACGCCTTCCGCCCCCCATAGCCTGTAGCCATACACAACCACACATTACAGAAATACACGTAGAATAGATGTGTTGCGGGGGAGTTTCTTTCGCCGTTTCTTCTCCCCCAGCTATAAGCACTCCGAAACGGTAGTAGATTAGAATAGGATCGGCTTCACCGGTGAAGTCGATAGTCCCCAATTAATAGTATTCTTGCCATTCGTGGCTGCCCTTCGTATATTCCCCATGCAGCGTTCGAGCCGGGAGCGCGCCTCACAGGAGACGCGCCCCGAGCACGCTGCCACGGCTGATCGACCCCGCTCCCACGGGGTCGGAATGCCTTTTCCGCCCGGTGTCGCTGTCGTTAGTCGTCTGAGACGATGACAGCCTTAGCTTTAAGAAAAAAAAAAAAAAAAAAATTATTCAGTACGGATTCAGTACTCAATACGGCTTCCGTATTGATTCAGCTAAACCATCCCTGGTGTTGTTTCATTTATAACCCAAATGGTGACCCTCTGAAACACTGAACCCGGTCACCAAACAATGTTTAGTTATCTTAATTATATTAACTTACTTTCTATTTACATTTTTAAACTTTTATATACATTTTGTTTAAATTCGAGAATATATATCTATGTACACCATATCTAACAGTTTTATTTTTATATACCACTTTTTTTACTATTTTCAAACATTTTTTATCCGTGCAGGGGCGGAGAAAGAATACTAACCTCTGTGGCCGGGGTCGGCCTGTCGTAAAAGGCGACAAAACAACCCACCCTAGCTACGTGGTAGGGCCACAAACCCATCTGAATGGCGACCACCTTTGGTCTTAAGTATGCCGCCATAATAACTTTGTGTTGTGCAGCAGCATGTTCGCGATGCCACTGGCATTACAAACACCTATAGGCGACGGTAACTGCTAAATTCTAAGCGGGCTGTCAGTCTGTCTGCTGTCCTACGCAATAAAAAAAATAATAAAACAAAATTCTAAAAAGTCTTCAACACATTTTTTGCCCATCAATTCAGTTAAATTACTATAATTTATCTCCATGCGAAGCTTTGACTCGCATTCATATCTCTCCCGGGAATATACCGGGCACCAAAAAATTACGTGAGGAACATTCTCTATTTCGCTCTCATCGCAGGTACACGAGGGATCCTCTTTGCACCCCAACCGGTTCTGGTACTCCGAGAATCCCCCGTGCCCCGTAAAGAGTTGGGTATGCAGGCCGGTGAGGCCGACCTGCCTAACTATCTTATAGGCCCGCGAGACTTCAGGGAAAAAGAGTTTCGTAACGGATGCGGTTGACTCCGCAGTATCTCCGGTTCCATTCGTCCACCGTTCCCATTCGGAACTGCCGTTTGACGAAGGAAACCGGACACTTGTAAAGCGGCTTCACTTTCAAATAAAGTGCCGCCGCTTTCGCCATATTGAAGCAGATTCCCAAAAAGAATTGCTGTTACCTTGAGCAATTCTTTAAAATAAAAATTTGTAAGATGCCAAGAATGTATTTTTAATAAATCATGACAGACGTAACAGTAAAAAGAACCAATATAAAAGTCACTAGCATATTTTTAAACTATACTTTTTAAATCATGCCAGTGCTTTGGTTATAAATATATAAAACACGTAGGTTTTAATACGCCAACTAATCCGCCCGCTCGTTTTCTCTGACGTCTACGTGGGCCTTTGCCCAGTACAGGCTTATCCTCTTACCTGACAGAATACAGTGCCGAATGTTCTGTCTCGTTTCCACTGCAAGAGGATTGACAGAGCTCCAGTTGCACAGCGCCTGCAACGCTGATCTGCAGTCACTGTATATACCAAAGCTTTCTTCCGGGCGCTTTTTGGCTGACGCCGTTGCCTCACCTATCGCCAGAATTTCTGCCTTTACTTCATTCCTTAGTTCACGTTTGTAGGTTTGAGAAGGCATTACCCTGAAAGTTAGTCGCTCCTAAAGAGACGAAATTTAGCCACATTTACTATTTTCTAAACAAAAACTTAATCTTCAACAAAATTAAGTGGCGTAGGAAAGCAGATATTACTTAATTTCTTTAATGTCGACTGTAATGTCAACAATATATTATATTTCTTGTTTTAAGTTCTTGTTGAAATATCGTATACACATTTTTGTTTTTATTATTTTATATTGTAGTTTTATTCTCACTGAAAAGCTATTCTTATGTTTCAATTTATTACCCTCTTGATTCTTTTCTAATTCCTGATTGGTTAGAAGTAAAATGATTAGTAGTTCTATGTTATGTTCTTGGAGTGATAGTAATTATTATTACTATCAATCGTTAGAAGCTAAAACATGGAAAACAAATAAATAAAGGAATGTAATTAAGTAACGCATAAATAAAGAAATTATAATTAAACAGGTAAGTAATTTCACAGCACAAGTAAGTGACCATGTTGAAGCCTTATTTTAAACCTCCGAAGTAAAAAGATGATGTTTTGTTATGAAGTGCATACGCACTTAATAAATTTAGTTACTTTATAAATAACTAGTTGACCCGGCAAACGTTGTCCTGCCATATGATTTTTTTAAAGTAGCCTGTGTTATTCCCCAAAGTCCAATCTATGATCTATGACTATGCCGAAATTCATCAAAATTGGTTCAGTGGCTTAGGCGTGAAAGCGTAAGAAACAAACAAACTCACTTATAATATTAGTTAGGATTAAGTGTATCATCATATCATCCTAGTGGTTAATAACGGTTTGATTCGAAGTTTCAGAGTCCAGTCAATTGTCGATTAAACCACAGCAAAATTTCATAACGACTCGGTTGGTCAGTGGCTATACATGTGGGCCGACAGAATCGAGAATGTGGGTTCGACTCCAACGAAGGACATAATATTTATATTGTGTTTTTTTTTATGGCTGTAGAACAGCAAACGGACTGACGGCCCACTTAGAATTTAGCAGTTACAGTGCTAAATTCTAACTGCGGAACCGATTAGACTCCGTAATAAGGGCACGTGGAGGTAACACACCTTATTAAAACATAAATAAACCCTTGCATAAAGTTTGTGTCTATTAATAAAACCAGTTTTTTAATTAAACCAATTTTCCTTAAATTTCCAGTGCACAAACTTAAACCTAAGGATATGACCCTACGCTGTTTTAAAGTTCACGAACCAATCTAGAGGTTACAATTTAAATCTGTATAAAAAGTTTACATACTTAGTTAAAATATTTATTTCAAAGTTGTCTATTACTTTAATGCAGTTTATGAGTCCGTCAGTATATATTTTGTAAGACTGCCAAGGGCTAAGGAAAATAGGTGTAATCATCATCATCATCCTAGCTTTAGTCCCGGTTGCCACCAAAACTTTCGTTTCGGTGCCCGGGGTCCGCTTTCCGACTTTTTCTACTCCACTTCGCGCGATCTTCAGCATCCCTGGTAGTTAGCCCATTGGCACGCATATCACCCTTTACGACGTCAAGCCAGCACTTTTTGGGTCTACCCCTCCTGCCGGGGCCCGGCGGAGGCGGCATGGCCAGACATTTGTTTCCCACGTAAGCATCCGGTTGCCGTAAAACATGGCCATACCAACGGAGCCGACACTCCTGCAATTTATCTGCAATGTCACGGACATGAAGACTACCGCGAATGCGGGAGTTCCTAACGCGGTCCTTCCGCGTCACTCCACACATCCACCGCAACATATTCATCTCCGTGACACGCAGTTCTTGCTTGTGTCGCTCTAACACCGGCCACGCTTCATAGCCGTATAAAAGGACAGGCCTAATGATGGTCTTATAGACCTGTCCCTTCAACTTTACCGGCATCTTGGGGTCACAAATGACACCAGTTACCTCACGCCATTTGGCCCACGCGGCAGCAATGCGTGCCTTGACGTCGCAATCGATGTCACCAGACGCATGAAACACAGATCCCAGGTATTTCACATGGTCCGTGCGCTCGACCGTGTTGCCGTCTATGCGTACGGGTGTGGGATCTGTGGAGTTACAGGCCAAGTACTCGGTCTTCGCCACATTGAGCTTCAGACCACCGTTCTCAAGCGACTCCTTCCACACCTTCACACGTCGCACCAGCCTACCCCTGTCCGAATCTGCCAGCGCGATATCATCAGCATACATGAGCAGCCACGGGGGCTGCTCATGTGAGTTTCTGATGCTGTTTGACAATACGTCTAATACCACGCTAAACAGAAACGGACTAAGGACGGATCCTTGGTGCACACCGACGGTGATGGGAAAAGGTTTAGTGTCGCCAACAGCGGTCCGAACTACGGAATCGGAATCACGGTACATGTCTCGGATGATCTCAATATAGGCCTCTGGAATCCCTTTGGACCGCAATGCCCACCAGATTATCGCGCGAGGAATACAGTCGAAGGCCTTCTGCAAGTCAAGAAACAGACAATGCAGAGGCGTATTCTTCGCCCTGTATTTCTCCGCGACAGTCCTTAGGGCAAAAATAGGGTCCATTGTCCCGTGACCAGGGCGGAACCCATATTGACATTCCGAGACAGTGCACTCCTGTCGAATCCGAGAGTCGATAACCCTCTCGAAGAGCTTCATGGTGTGGGACATGACCTTTATACCGCGGTAGTTACCGCACTCCTGCACCGATCCCTTGCCTTTGAAGACTGGAGTAATGATACTCAGCCTCCATTGGTTCGGGATCGTACCGGTGAGGAGTGTCTGGTTAAAAAGGTCGGTTAAAGTGCCCACACCACGAGAGCCCATCGCCTTCCAGGCTTCGATGGGGACTCCATCGGATCCAACAGCTTTCCAATTCTTCATGCGTCGAAGACAATTCTGGACCTCTGCAGGCGTTATCAGTGGCACTAGTCCTTGGTTCGGAGGAAGATCTGGCGGCTGCACCTCTTTGTGCTGCTTGTTCAGCAGCTCGTGGAAATATGAGCGCCATCTCTCCTTCACCGCGAGGTCCTCGCATAACAAGTTGCCCCCGGGGTCTTTTACACAGCGGCACTTGGAGATATCCTGTGCCGCTTTGACCCTGGAGCGCGCCAACTTATATATGAGCTTCTGCCCCTCAGACGAGTCCAACTTATCGTAAAGTGGTTGTAAGTGGTCTCGTCTGGCTCTGGCTACAGCTTTCTTGGTGGCGCGTTTGGCATCTCTGTATGCGTCGCGATCTTCAGGAGATCTGGACGCTTGCCACTTCTTAAAGAGGGCTTTTTTCGCCCTGGTCTCCCTCTGGACTGAGTCGTTCCACCACCAAGTCTCCTTGTCACACTTGCGTCCGCCCTTAGACACGCCAAGCACCTCTCTCGCCGACCCAAGGATAGCCGCCTGAATCCTGTCCCAGTACGCTTGAACCGGTTCGCCCTCACCTCCGGCGCACTTGTCGCCGATGGCAGAGGCGAACACCTGGGACTTGACATTATCAAGCAGCCACCACCTGATTCGGCGTTGAAGGCGGTCGACACATTTGCCTTTGGGCTTCACGCAGAGGTCCATGACAAGAAGACGGTGTTGTGCAGTGAGACTCTCACCGGGTATGACCTTGCAGTTGGCTACTTTGCTGATGTGGTGTCTCTTAGTGAGTAGGAAGTCGATTTGGGTAGCATTCCTCCCGCTCTTGTAGGTGATGAGATGCTCGGGTCTCTTTTTGAAATACGTGTTCACGATGGCAAGGTCGGCAGCCGCACACGTATTGAGGATGTTCTCCCCTTCCGCGTTGCGGGTACCGTACCCAAATCCACCGTGAACACGCTCAAATTCCCCACATTCATCACCCACATGACCGTTCAGATCACCCCCCAAAATGATCCCCTGTGATAATGGGACTCCACGGAGCACTTCTCCGAGTTGATTCCAAAACGCTATTTTATCGGCGTCGTCACAACCGGCCTGTGGCGCATAGGCACTTATCAAGTGGGTAACTACCCCATCGATAAGCACCCTAACGACCATAAGCCGGTCGCTATGACGTTTCACTTCCAAAATGTCGTTCTGGAACTCCTCCGAGAGCACTATGGCAACCCCATTCTCCCCACCAGGTGCACCTGTGTAGATCAGCTTGTAGCCATTCCCAATGAACCGGGATCTGCTGGCCTTCCACCGAGTCTCCTGCAGGAACGCCACGGCCACCCTCCGCCTGGAGAGCACATCGGCCAACTCTCTCGCGCGTCCGGTTAGCGTGCCAATATTCCACGTTGCGAAGCGGAGTTTCCTTTTGGATGGGGCTAGTGTCTTTAGCCGTGCTCGCCCACGGCACGGCAGCCCTAGTCCACTTGTCACAGGAGTCGGGCGAAGTTCCTGCGCGTCGTTTTGCGGCGACGCCCTATCCGTGACATATCCCTTACGTGTCCGAACCATATTATTTGGCTAGTTTTGGTTTTTACGGGAGCGACTGCCGTCCGACCTCCCAACCCCTAGAGGAAAAACCGAGAGGTGCACTTCCTTTGCCGCATGCAAGCTGGCAAAAGAGTAGTCCATCAGTCGCCTTTTACGACTCCCTTGGAATGACCTGGGGTGACCCTATTCTTTTCACTGGCCGGGGTCACACGGCATAAGGTGTAATATATGAATGTTATTATTTTATATTATGGTTTTTACATGGGCTATAGCAGTTTGCTTCCTCAGAGCCTTGTCCAATGTTCAGTAGCATGCGCCAGTATGTGCGTGAAGATTACTTGGATGCTAAATGACATAGCCTACCTTAACGCTTTTTTTTGTAATAAACGTTAACAAAAGGGGTTAAAATTGGCGATGATTTGATGATAGTATTTTTGCCGTTTCTAGTGTCCAATATAAATAATAATATCGATGCTCAAGAACCATTGCGAGCAGGTGATAATGATGAAGAACCATCGCAAGCCGGTGACAATAATGCACAAGAGCCAGTGCAATTGTCTGCCGTGGAAATACAACAGCAATACTATGAAGCTGTGGGTGACGCTGATTGGGAATTGTAAGTAGTATAGTTCGACTTTCTAGAATATTCCTCCCTAGTCTTCTTTCTACAGTCTGTTCTTGGGGATGTTTTGGAGCCTCGAATTATCACTTTACCCCGGCTTAAACTCAGGGGGCAATTACCCCCTGGTGACGTTATTCGAGTTGCGGGAGCACATGTCCATGTTGGCGTAACTTCACCTCTACTCTACGTTCCCATCTTGGCTTGATGGACCAATTGTGTTGGTCTATCTGTGTCTTGGTGATCTCGCTACCTCAGTTTCCCACCTCCCAGGTTCGACGAGCGTACTATTATGCCTCGGAGCATCGGTAGACAAATGGCACGCTGATCCGGTGGCCGAGCGTGCAGAGGATCTAGAATGTGCACCGTAATCTTGGGGAGATCTACGTCACAAGCAAACTGACAAAACTTCTTTAAATATTTCATCTGTAACCAAAGAAAATCTGTGTTTATATAGGTACGAGAAGCAAGATAGACATCTGCTACTTCAAAAATTGGCTGTAGCACTTTGCGGCTCCCCTACGGGAGAAGGCAATTTGACTTACACTGCAGACGAAATGATACTGCAAGGTTATCCGTTATTGCGTGATAAAGAAGCAGTGATGACTGTTTTTAAAAAGATTTGTGAACAAGGTAATTGAATTTGTGATTCGTATTATGAAATAAACTTAAGCTCATGTCAAATATAACTTTTATTAATATATTTTACAGCAAAATATTCCCATAATGGAGAAAACATATTAATATCTGTGTTAAGAGTACTTTGTGTTATGCCTACCAAGGAAGTAGGAATGTTTGAACGTACTCCCGCTGACTATTGGTGTAATTTACATGATAAAAGAGGGAAAGAAAACGTAACAATATTAGTTTTTCACGTATTCGCTATCAGAAAATGCATTCCAAAGAATACAAGAGGTAAGTCCTATTTTCAAGCTGTAAACAAATTTTCAGTCAATGCCATCATAACAACAGGCCGCGCAACCCCCATAGGTGTGTAAGTGTGCATGCTCGGCTAAAGATGTCCGCCTAGAAGCGCCCAATCCCTCTAATAAAGGGGTAAATGCCCGTTTTCTTTAGCACCGTCAGTCTTACCTAATTATTAGGCTGTAAGGGATTACAGCAGTTGGGAAGCTACCCTAGCAACCACTTAAGAAAAAATAATTCAAACATTTCCAAAAATTAAAAATACCAGCCGGCTGCATGTCCCAGCATTACTCGGGCCAACCCTAAATGGAATGGTCAGTATGCCTATATGCCTGTCGAAGGGGGATTGGAGGGCTACATATACCGACGATATCGATATGCAGGTTTTCTTCAGTATCGGTACGTGGCAATTTTGTTATAATATGCACATGTAGAGAAAAAAAAAGATTTGAACCCGAAACCTGTAAATTGGTGTTTTGGTTATACTGTTGATAAAATAATATATTTTTTTTAAACAGTGCAGGTTTGGACTGGAGATTCAGAATTGACACGCCGAAGGGCTAAATTCCTAATTAGTTCCTCCGTAAACACCCACTTGCTATTTCACTATTATGGCTATCCTTTATTGTTGCATTTCGTACCATTTTGACGTACTTTTTTACAGGTAAACGCTGTACAATATTTATTGACCACGAAGGTAGAGTTTACAAAAACTGGACTAACTACTTAAATAAAAATAAACTTCCTAAATGCGTGATGGTCGTTCCCCAGAATGGAAAATACGAGGGACAACTACAATTGGTACGATTATATGAATCAATTAAGAAAAAAATCCTTAGAGATAGCTTCGTAGACGACATAAAAATAATATTATAACTATATGTAATATAACAGCTCGTGGAGACAATATAATATCATATAATAAACATATGTAATAAATATTGCATATTATCTCAATATCAATTGATCGGTAATATTGCATATAATATCACCTATTTAGAAAATACTAATTATTATTGTAGTTTTGTGATATATACTCAATTTTACTTCATTTATATTAGTTAAGAAGTACTTAAAATTAAATCGTGACAATTATGAATTCTAGTAAAAATATCTATTCTTTGCTATTTATCAATCAATAGTATCTTTCCCAAAATATACATTTTACTTTACAAATGTAAGTTATTGCTAATAACATGTACATAAAGAGAGAAACAGAAAGTCACAGTATGAAAACCTCGTTCTTTAAAGCTCCTCTCTCTTCCTACGAATTGAAACAAAAAAATTATCGTTAAAAAAATTAAAAAATACGATTTTATAGTTAATCAAAAAAAAAAGTAAAAAAGAATTCTTAACATAAGAATAAAATTTCTGACGAAAAAATTAATGCATGCCACTGTTCTAAAAGCGTGGGGTACTTTGTACCTACGATATTTTTTTAAACTAACTGCATTTTTAGGATTGAAACTAGTAAAAACAAAATTATAACGATTTATATCGAACACCCTTTTTATTCTTATGTTAAGAATTATTTTTTACTTTTTTTGATTAACTGTTAATTTATTTGTTGTCAATTCCCAATCGGTAAATGTTTTTATTAATTTACGCCATCTTCCGACAGAAGGAAAAGAAGGCGTTAATCCTGATGATCCTGATAAGGACTATGGGACAAAATTATAAAATTTGTGTATTTCATCAGGTCTTGACTTGAGTGCAAAATTTTTTTTTATATGGTTGAAAATGGGTAAAAATCGAGTCTGAAAATTCCGTTACATATATACATACAGATCAAGTTAATAAAAGTGTGGTAAAAAGATAATAAAAAATAATAATAAAATAAATTAATGCTTAAAAATTATATTTGATCTTCATCTGCTGAAGCAAGCTTACCCGCTTACGACCAGCTAGCTCACATACTTTTTTGGGTCACGTGATTATTTATTTATATAATATCTAAGCAAGTAAATACTTCAGACACACCATTTTTGATCTTCATTTTATAAACTTATTATTAGTTCGGGTAAGCGGTCATTCGGATAATCGACGCTACACTGTACAATATATCGTTATAAAGAAGGAATTATCTGCTGGGGCGAAGAAAGAATACTAACCTCTGTGGCCGGGGTCGGCCTGTCGTAAAAGGCGACAATACCACTCACCTAGCTACGTGATAGGGCCTCAAGCCCGTCTGGGTGGCGTCCACCTTTGGTCTTAAGTACGCCGCCACAATAACCTTGTGTTCCGGCATTACTGACCCAAGTTCCTGTATGTACCCTTATGGGACAGCAGCGTGTTCGCGATGTCACTGGCATTGCAAACACCTATAGGTGACGGTAACTGCTAAATTCTAAGCGGACCGTCAGCCTGTCTTATGTCCTACAGCAATAAAAAAAAGGAAGTGGCGCAGTTGAGCAGACCTGGAGACGCCTACAATTCGAAAGCTAAGAAACTGGGAATAAATAATTTTAACATGTGTAATTACAACTATTGACGAGCTAACTAGACTAGTTAACCATAGCCGAGACGTCAATTATTACCATAGTTGTCTATGCTTACAGGTTCCAGACGCTGTCGGCTCTGATGGCGAGATAAACCAAATGCCTCTGGTAAAGTTAACTGTTGTTCCTTCGCCAGCCTTAGGAATTGGAGCTCGAGTTCTCGATGTAGCCGACAAGACCAGTGTGGGTAAGATTTTATACTTTTAAGAATTAGTTTTTGTATTAAACTTGATTGTTTACTTCTAGAAGAGATAATGAGATGAACTTACTTTATCTTAATAATTTAATACGCATAAAATAAGAAGATTAAATAAATTAATATACTACAATAACTCACCAGGCGCCATCTTGTCACAAAATAAGCAGCAGAGCGTTTGTGTTATGGATACTAGACAATTGATATACTTCTACCTTTTTAAATACCTAGTCAGGTCATAAATTCTGTCACATGTTTAATGTAAAATAATTGTAACAAGTTTATTAATTATGTAACCATTCATATACCAAAATGAACTTAACAAAACATAGATTCTTATGACATTAAAGTTTATTCAAAATGACCTCCGTGATTATGAATACAAGCCTTCAATCTGCGCGGCCAGTTGTCTATCGCAGCACGAACGAGGTCCATGTCAATATCGGCGGCTGCCTTAATCAAGGATGTCTTGAGTGACTCCAAATTGGGATGAGGCTTTGAGCACGCCTTTTCCTCCAAGTGTTGCCATATCTTGTAATCTAACGGATTCAAATCTGGACTGGAGGAGGGCCAGTCTTCGTGCCGGATGAAGTCGATTTCACGCGCCGCCAGCCAGTCTTGTGTGCTCTTCGCTCTATGAGCTGGCGCCGAATCTTGTTGGAATACCCAGTGCCTGTTATTGAACATGGTATGAGAAACAGGTTCCACAAGGTTCGTCAGGACTGTATTTTGATACACAACAGCATTCGTTTTTACACCTTTCTCACAAAAATGTACCTCTGTTAAGCCCCAATAAGAAACTCCCAACCATACCATGAGCGAGGATGGAAAATGACCTCGTTGGACACGCGGAATACGGTTGCTCGCTTCTTCACTACTGTGTGCGTACACCTTATCATTTTGTTTGTTGTAGCTCTCTTCTACGGTAAACATTTTTTCATCCGAAAAAAGAATTTCCCGATATTTTTTTCCCGCGTACCGCTTCAACAAAGCGCGGCATCTCTTCAGTCTCAGGTCCATTAGACGAGCATTCAAACGATGTCCTGTTTTTCTTCGATATGCCCGAAGCCCTAAGTCTTCATTTAACACCCTTTTCACCGTGGTTCTGCTTAACCCCATCTGAAGGGCCAACAGTTTCTGCTTACGTTTGGGATTTCTTTGAATTCGTGCCTTCACAGCTTTTATCACTGCTGGAGTCCTAACAGACCGAGGGCGACCACTTCTTGACCTGTCATCTACACTAGAGTCTTCATTGTATCGTTCGATGGTACGATAAACGAATCTTTTGGTTATATTCAAATTTTTCAGTATGTTAAAAATTTGAATTGGCGCGTAACTGTAACGATGCAACGCAATAACTGCAACACGGTCTTCTTTAAGCGTCCACTCCATATTTAAAAATGAGTAAAATTCTAAAAGTTATACATTTTTATTTTCATGAACAATTCGAAATTCGAATTCAATAAACTTTTTTGTGGCCAGCATTCTAAAAGAAAAGTTTTTACTGTGTGACAATACTTATGACCTGACTAGGTAAATACATTTATAAATACATATATAATATGGTAATATGTATACATAAACACAGTGATATTGGGACAATTCCTACAGCGCTATCATTATCATGATTAACTAGAACACATTACTAGTATTATCAACATAACTTCAAGTTTTGGGTGTGGGGTCTATACTTGGAGTGGCCGGCGCTGCGGTGGTGGCACCGGTGGCGCTGCCGGCCGCAGTAGCAACAGCTACTGTGATAGGGATAGGAACAGGAATATACAGTATTGTGCGATCAGGGATCCACTTGGCAGATAGGAAGAAACATGAACAGGTCAGTACCTAATTCAGTTAGTTTGAGTGCATAAAGAATTTGATATGAAACATATATTTCGAGTAAACTAAATATTCTAGTTCTTTTATGTTATACTACTATTATACTAGAATGCCCAGTTTCGCTACTAACAATTTAAACATCTAGATTTCTGAAGATGTCTTAAATTCTATTTTTATCTTTGTACCGATTCATTTAGGAAGTTGAATTTTTATTAATAACAGTTAGGTACCTCAGTGGCGTAGCGTAGTGAGAGCGCCAGGGGCAGCCCGCCCCGGGCGGCACTTTTTAGGGGGCGGCAAAATTTCACAATAAATAATATAAATATTTGAACCATTTCATATTTTTACCACAACTACAAAATCGGACCGATTGAAAAGAGCACGGAATTTTTCATTACTTATTCTGTGACGAATTCGGGGAATCCCCTTTCTTTGAATGATATTTTGTAGCGACTGCTGGCCACACCGTCTATTCTGACTTGCGGGGATTCCCCACAGGTTTTTTTGTGCTTGACCTGTATTGTGAATCTAACCTGTATAAGCAAAATAATGTTGACTGTTCTTGTCGAAAAGTTATCTAGAATTAATGTATGTATGTAAGCAGGCTCGCCCCGCTCAACACAGGTTGATTCTTCATTACCGCTCTGCTCCTATTGGTCCTAGCGTGATGTTATTTAGCCTATAACATTCCTCAATAAATGGACTTCCCAACACATTAACAATTATCAAAATCGGTTCAGTAGATCCAAAGATTACCCCTTACAACGTCACAAACACACAAACTTTACCTCTTCATAATATTAGTAGTGTCCGACCGAAAGTTCGGTTTCGGCCGAAACTGAAGCCACGGCCGAATATTCGGTTTCGGTTAAGCCACGGCCGAATATTCGGTTTCGGTTTCGGCCGGAAAACCAATTTCGGTCGGATACTAAATATTAGTATAGATAAAGTATGCATTAAATTGAAATACCTAAATAAAAGGGCGGCAAAATCGTCTTCCGCCCCCGGGTGGACGCCCACCCACCCACCGTCACCTACGCTACGCCGCTGAGGTACCTATTATAAATATTTACGGCCTAAATATTTTATTAACACGTTCGTAACAAGCCTTTTATGGTTAGTTCTAAGTTTAATTGTTTTTTTATTTTTATTTTACAGTCCTAAATAAATCTTTTTATTTCTTCTAATATATTTTAAGCATTGTATAAATATCAAATTATGAATATGATTGAAAAAATGTATACTCGTGTTGCAAATTTGTGGGCTAAGACCGAACTACGTATCTCACATGTTATACTTGTTCATAATACACTCTTTACAGTTTTGGTTCAGGAGGCAAGCAAAGCTTACCAGATAGTAGGCGGTCACCGTCACCTATGGATGTTTGCAACACTAGAGGCATTCTCGAAACGGTTCTCGATCTCAAAGAAATCTTAAACGCCTTTTTTGCAAAACCCTTTTTTTATTGCTGTAGGACAGCAGACAGGCTGACGGCCCGCTTAGAATTTAGCAGTTACCGTCGCCTAAGAGTGTTTGGAACGCCAGTGCCATCGCGAACACGCTGTTGTCCCATAAGGGTACAGGAACTTGGGTAAATAATGCCGGAACACAACACAAGGTAATAACGGGCTTGAGGCCCTACCACGTAGCTATGGTGGGTTGTTTTGTCACCTTTTACGACAGGCCGACCCCGGCCGCAGAGGTTAGTTTTTCTTTCTCCGCCCCTACACGGATAAAAATATAAAACCCTATATCGTACGTAACTCCTCCTAAGACGAAATATCTTCAGTTGGAATCTTATTCCATATGCAGAAAGTACGCAACATAAACGTTCTTGAGAACCGTTTCGTAAAAGGAAATAAAAGTTTAGGAAATAGGGATGAACGCCCAGCCGATGGTGAGCAGTCTGATGATAGAAAGACGACAAAGGCACCATTCTAAATGGTTCCTCAGAACAGTTACTTCAGTCAAGTCTTGAGTTTAACTAGTTCAGAAAATAGAAAAGTATTTTACCATTCACCCTGTAACAGTAATTATTTTGACGGTTGGTTTGATCAAACCAAATAGAACAAGTTTCAGTGGACTCCATACAGTCAGTTACAGAACTGCAATAACACAGAAATACAGTTAGGTGAATCCATTACAGCAAAATTTTAGCCAAGCTCTTGGAACGATTACAATATATAATTTTGTCAATCTGCTGGTAAAATTTTACCAATTTCTGTCAGTGAGATACTGTGATCAGCAAGCGATTAAACATCGGCCTTGTTTATCGTGGCCTTTGCCACTATATGACGCCAGCTAATGAAGTTTTAAAAAAAAGTTATAAATAAGTATCAGTACCAAACTAAATATGGTCTTACAAGAAAAACGTCAAATATAATATACATACTCTATACAAATTTTGTCTGATAAGTTGCAATTCCAAATAATGCTTTAAGTTCTTTTGATAGGCTAATATCATGTTTTACAGACAATAGGTCTCGGTGATTCGGAATCACGAGCGAGTTGGATTAATATATTGGTGTCAGCAGTCGGGATGTCTTTAACGGTAGCGGGAAAATTGCTCACCTGGGCCGCAGCTACAGGGACCAGTGTCGAGGTGAATGTAGTTTTTATAAAAAGTAGTTTCGTCTATAGCTGTGTATGTCTTACAAGTATTAAACATGGGTGATTGGTAAAATAACTCGGAAACTAAAACTGTTTTCTTAAAAGAGTGATTGCAATATTAGAGAACCCTTGTACAATATAAACTTTAAATCGCCTATACTATTACTCGTATATTTCGTTAAATAACTATAACTTTTTTTGCTTGCTTGCTATGTGGTCAAGACGATTCTGTGTCATATTTAATGATAAAACATTACGCAAGGCTTATTTTGATGATCATTGACATATGATAAGATATATTTTAAACAACAGCACTCTACTAAAACTTTAAAAAATAAATCGACACTTAAAACATATACAAAGAATGTAGTTTAAAAAAACTAAAAAACACACTTTTATAAAAAATCAAACTAAAAAGTAAAAAATATTTTTTTCAATAAATTTAAATTAAGGATAGCGGGATTAACAAAAAAAGTAATTTTATGGTAGAAAAGTGTTGGGTGCTTGTTGTCAATATTAATTGTTATTTTGAAAATATCTTAAAAAGCACCCCACGCTTTTCTACAATAAAATTACTTTTTTTGTTAATTCCACTATCCTTAAATTAAGGATTAATTAATTTATTGAAAAATTTTTTTTACTTTTTAGTTAGATTTTTTATAAAAGTGTGTTTTTTTAGTTTTTTTAATTATATTTTATTTTTAACTTTTTAGTTTCATTAACTATAAAATAAAAGCGTGATAATATAAATTATTTGTTATCAATATCCAATCGGTAAATATTTTTATTAATATATCGCCATCTTCTGGCAATGTTATTAATTACGTTCCAGATGGCGTTTCAGCAGAATTTTGATTTCATTGTTTAAAGTAAGTGAAAATCGAGTCGAATTCCGAAAAATTCCATTACATATAGGTCAAGTTAATATAAAACATTTATAAAAGAATAAAAAAGAACAAAAATCCACCGTTACGCGATTTTCCAAGACGGTCACCCCATCCAAGTACTGGCCGCGCCTGACGCTCCTTCACTTTCGTGATTGGACGAGAACCGAAAATTCATTAATCCTGAGGATCCTGATAAGGATAATGATACAAACTACACAGATTATTGCATTGTCATTTGTCATCGGCCCTCGATATATCTACAAAGTTTGAACGAAATCTGGCCGTTTAAAGTGGGTCAAAATCGCCCCCAAAGGAGTCGGTTACAAACATATAAACATACAAACATACAAGTGAAGCTAATATAAAGCGTGTAATAACCCATTATTTCTTTTATTTAATAATATTTATAAAAGTAAACGGCAAGTTAAATTTTATATATTTTTTAAAATACAGATCCTGATGAATGCAGTTTCGTTTTTAAAATATTCAAACAATGTGACAAGTGCTGCAGGTGTTCTTAACGCGATGGGAGAGATGGCATACAAGGTAAAGTAAAATTGCAGATAATACAAAATTATATAAACTAAGTATTTTGGAAATCCATAAGACCAGTTTGTTTCGTACACGAGCAATTAACGTTTTTGTACTTCTACCTCCTACCTTCTTCTACCTATCAGACACCTCATCTTATTGCCTCCCCTTAACATAATAATATTGTCATAGCATATAACCCACCCATTCACATATAAGCGTGACAGTAGACGTAGCCGTTTTGGCTGAAGGTCCCAAGTATAGAAGTTGAATTTATATGACGGGTGCTCGGTGTAGATGTTGTTTATAAAATGCATAGCGCCAGCAGGACTTTTATCCGTGCAGGGGCGGAGAAAGAATACTGACCTCTGCGGCTGGGGTCGGCCTGTCGTAAAAGGCGACAAAACAACCCACCCTAGCTACGTGGTAGGGCCTCAAGCCCGTCTGGATGGCGACCACCTTTGGTCTTAAGTATGCCGCCATAATAACCTTGTGTTGTGTTCCGGCATTAGTGACCCAAGTTCCTGTACCCTTATGGGACAGCAGCGTGTTCGCGTTGCCACTGGCGTTGCATACACCTATAGGCGACGGTAACTGCTAAATCCTAAGCGGGCCGTAAGCCTGTCCGCTGATCTATAGCAATAAAAAAAAAAGGACTGACGCCGCTATCTTCGACAACATCGTTGATATTCATGGTGAGTGAAGCAAAACACAAACTTGGTTACTAGTAGATAGTTTATTCACAATATCTACCAGAGCCGATTATTTGAGGCGCGCACAGGTGACGATTGTTAGCACTTGACTGACTTGTGTCCCGTCCCGTCCCGCCAGGGACCTCGTATTTATACGAAATTCTGATGTAAACAATATGTGTTCGGGACTTTCTTCCACGACGTCCCTTGACTTCATAGCCGGCAATATCAGATGTTCGAAGTATATATATTAATTACGAGTTTATTCCCCTAAATAATGTTTATGTAAACATAGTTTTCTGCTAAGAGCCGCTTTGTCCTGTTTACATTTCATTCGTCTTTATTTTGATACCGGCGTCCTTTGACTTGGCGCCGACATATATTTTTTAATAAAAGTAATCTTATAATAAAGCCAGGGAATACCTTAGTAAATATGAACCCAACTATAAATTAAGTCTATTTTATATTTGTTAGATGGTGAAGGAAATCATCATCAATCTTTAATCCACCTTCGATAACCGTGGCGGCTATATTGTCCATTTATCTAGATGAAGACCCAAGTCGAACTGTGAGACGTTATCTGCTACTATTATTACATACTTATTTGTTGCAAGCGCGATTCTTAATCTATCTTAATTTTTACCCCTATGCGGATACCGATGTGTTAGAGGTGCCCCTAGCCCCGCAAACATCCATAAGCGACGGTAACTACTTATTATTAAGTAGGCCGTCAGCCTGTCTGTTGGTCGTCAGCAATAAAAAAATATTTTCCTAAATTTCAGTATGCTAAATATGACGAGACGCCAACAGGATCAGACTATTTTAATGTTACCGTATCAGCCTTGTTCTTTGGTATTGGAGTGATGTCGAATCAAACAGCACAAGACATAGTACAAGATGCCCAAGCGGAAAAAATTAATTCAGTGAGAGATTCTCTCTCAAGTAATAATAAAAGGTACGTAATCAATTAATTATATTTTTTTTATTTATTTATTTGGGAAACATACAATTACATTAAATCACAACAATAAATCGGCGACTAAACAACCCAAGCTAGGTGGTAGGGGTTCAATCTCGTTTGGATGGCAATCACCCCCCTGGTTTTTAAAACTGCCACCATAAACCACCTTGTCATCGGATCCGGACTTTTTAGGATATTAAATATCTAGCACTTAAACAGTTTCCTGTTGGTTCTATCCATTCAGCTCAAAATGGCAAAGTTATTGCTTTATTGACTGGACTATGTGTTGTGTTCCGGCATAAGTGGCCAGGTTCCAGTACCACTACGCGGTGGCAGCGTATTAGCGATGCAAACTTCATTAGGTGACGGTAACTTCTAACAAACCCTGTCTTAATTTTACTTTTCTGTAATTTATTTGTAGGTAAAAAAATATTTTGCATATTATAAGTATGTGCAATGTTTTTAATACTAGTATCTAGTGCCAAATATATCAATAAAAGTTGTATCTTTCAGAAAAGTTTTCGACAAAGTAACAGCTGAAACTCGTCGGTTACATGGAAATATTAATGGAAATGCAGAAGTTATCAGAGCTTTAGAAAAAATTGAAAATAAAGAGGACTTTTTTGCCAAACTTGGAAGAGTTAACAAACAAGTAAAAACCAATAAAATGAGAATATCTTTGACAGCAGATGCTGAAACCCTTATAAATAATAAATATAGTACTGATCTTTCGAAACTCTATAAACTTGGAAAAAATGGTCGGGACAAACTATTTACAAAACTCGGACCGGCAAAAGTGGATAGCAAAAATGCACCAACAAGAGTCTACCAAACAAAAAACACTTTTGTTTTCGGACATTCTTCTTCAAATAACGCCAGTGGAATCAATAACGACGACATATTAAAAATTACAGCTTTCTTAGTACAACTTAGTAAAAGTGATAAAGAATTTGTTTGCGGAATATTGTCAAATATTAGTAAAAAGATTCATGATGAATTTTTACTCTTATGTGCAGAGGTTTTGTCATCTTTGATGCCTGAAGAACTTTTATTTTTAAAAACATTGTGGCCTAACTTTGAAATTCACCTTGTTTTATTTGTGTACAATTATTTCAAGAAATTGATTCCCGAGAGCAAGGACTCCGACAATGCGTTTATAGTTTTGATAAAAAGTTTCATACACGATGGGAAAATTAACGAAGAAACCATTCGTAAGTTCAAAGTGATGTTTTTAGAAAAGGCTAACGAAGTAAAAAATAGTTATTATGATGACCCAAGCAAATATGATGATTTCCAAAACTTTAGGTCAGGATCTGCACAGTTCATGTCACTGAGCGCTGGTGATGTTATTGAGCTGGGTAAACATAAAGTCCTTGTGAAATGGACTACAATCAAGATGTTTGAGTCGCAATTTGATAAATATGACCAAGTTCAATGCGATCTTATTACAATGGTAATATTTGACATTGTGTCGCGTCTGTCTCACATAGATGCTGATAGGGTGTTATTAACTAACCCAGACGAAGATCTTATAATGAGGGTTTCGACATGTGTATTAGAAATTGCGAAAATCGATGAATTGGTACAGCTCCTGAGTATGACAGAAACAAATTTAAAAAAAGAAGCAACGTTGCTCCTACGTGACTTAGTTGTACTATGGTCTAATGAGAAGAAATTGAGAAATCATACCATATGTAAAATGTGCAAAGGAATTTTGTATGATTAAATATTTTCCCTTTGAGTTCACAGAAAATAAAGGAAGTGCACTGTTCGTTTTCGTATGAGACTGGGTGACCACTCAATCAAAGACAATCGAGCATGCATTTGAGCTAGGTATTCTTTTTTATGGATAATATATTTATACAGAAGGGAATCAATGCTGAAATTCAGTCTTGTGATAATATTCAAAAACAATTCAGGTACAACAGATACAGTTGTTTCGATTGCATCTGAAGCTTACATCAGAAGTCTGTTGATATACTTGATAATAAAATAAATTTCCATAAAAATATACGTAGATTAATTGCAGGTTGCATAACATTAACAAACCGTATTTATTGACAAGATATTTATTCGATATTTTAATTATCATGTAATTGTTAGCTTCAAATTATGATATAAAATGTAGGATATACTTAGTGTAATAATATTTTAAAGCATCACGTTATCTTTCTCACGGTCATCAATAAATGTTGGAGGATTATATTCAAAGAATTTTGCTATGAAATACCTGAAATAAAGAAAATTAAGTTTAAAAAATTGCGTATTATTCATGCCACCAGTTAATAATCATCATTGTCGAAATGGTTTACTTTTACATCGAAAACATCCACTGTGACTCCGAGGTCCACGGTTAAATTCATATGGCAAAAAATCTACGCAAATTTACGTCGATACTTAGAGGTGATATTTCCTTTTGTGTAAGATTTTTTGCATTGTCAAGTCTGATGTAGGACCCCCAAAGAAGAAACCGTATGGAGCACCATAGCAATGTATTTGCTTTTTGTAAGTAGTTAAGTGGTATGACTCTCGAAAACCCACCTAAAGGTCCATAGTTCGAATCCCATGACGTCACGCGTCGCTTAAGCAGTTTTTCTTTCATAGTATGCATATTATAATGTAATTACCACGTACCGAGACTGAAGGAAAACATCTTTAGGAAACCTCCATACCGAAATCACCGGTATGTGTTGTTACATATTTTTTTAAACAGCCATATTGCTGTAAACAAGCGTAGCGGATACAGTGTCCGTGTTCTCATAACAGAGGACTGCACTAGAGAGAGTAATTTAGAAAAAGGAAAAAAGTTTGGTTGGTGAGAAATATACACCTTGCAGTGGGCAAAGAAATTCGCTCTGATTCCACGCCTTCCTGGTTTCACATCACATACATTTAAACACGAGAAATCTTGGTTACACGGGCATCTAAAGTCAATGCACGACATAGAATTTGGCCTTGCATGTGATCGAACGTCCACACTCGCTTTCACACGCGAAAGTGAAGGTAGTTTACAAAATTTTCAATTTTTTTTCTACACTGCAAGGATCAAAAATATGTGGTTTTGAACATTAGATATATTTCTAATATTTTCATATATCCTATATAAATAATTAAATATGTTATTTGTTTTGGCGAGTTTTTAAATATTGAATAGGCACTTAAACCATACAGTACATCTTTAAGATGTACATTTTAGTTAGAAATCTTGGTTCCTATGATTCCAGTTTCTCTTCCTTTAGCAATAGTACTATAATGGTTAAGATACAAACCACACAAGAATTTCCACAGTGACAAGCAGGCCTGCTGCTATAGTTTGAGCAGCAATAAGACTGGGTGCTGAAGAACCCCGAAGAGCAGCTGCAAGGAAGGCATCGCCAGTGTCTGAAGCAACTTCAAGTGCGACAACTAGCATCGCAGGAACTGCAAGCCATTTAGCACCGAGCCGACTCCAAGATTGCTGCATTAAGTTGCGACATTTTAAAAAGTTTTTATTGAAACAACATTATCAGGGAAAGCTCATTGTCGAGTAACACACAGATTTTTTCTAATTCATTTTGCAAAGCTGAATCAGAATCTTATTTGTTTAAAGCTAATTAGTAAATTTAGCTGTAGATTTTTTTTTATTGTTGGGGCTCAAGAGACAGGAAAACAATAGTGACCAGGTATCGTTGTCTATGGATGTTTGTGACGACAGGGGGCATCGCTAATATGCTGCCATCCTATAGCGTAACTAGAACCTGGGTCACTTATGCCAAAATATTACATAGGATTATTTAAAAACCGGGGTTAGATACCTTCCAAACGGCCTTGGAGCTCTACTACCTTTGGTAAGGTTGTTTAGGGGCAAATATCGGAGAAAAAGAAAGATTTCTGTATAACAAGGAAAATAGGGCCATATTGTTCTTAGAGCTTCGTAAAAGGCGACAAATTACTCCTGTTAACTTACGGAGAGCAAAGAAAGGGTACCATTCGATTTGGCCTTTCATTACGTCCGCAGGGTTCATGAATCTTATGCCGTCCCGAGTTCGAGTGTTTGTATATTATAATGTATAAAAAATATATACAAACAGAAAAATATATAAGTAGTAAATCAGTTTTTTAGTATTCATAACACAAGCGCTCTGCTGTTGACTTTGGGACTAGATGGCGCTCTAGGAATTGTCACAATATGTATATTCATTTAGACAAAAAAACAAAACCAAATACAACTAACCTTTGACATTATAGCAATCAAAAGCAGCAGTGAGGTGATAGCGGTAACAAAAGCACTTAACTTGCCGTACCCCATTACCAGACGAATAGTTGGTTTTGTAATTCTGAAGTAAAATCAAGTGAATTCTTTAATGTGTATTTAATTTTGTACGTGTCCATTTCTTTAAGTCTAAACTTTTTGACCAGCACGTCCTACCAATATCACCTATGATGCTAAAACGTGGACTCTAACGGCAAGAGATCGATCTAAGCCATAATAGTCTCGCTATTGTTTGACTTTTATTCGCAATGCTTTCGATAAAAACCTGAAGTAAACTAGAATTTTTTATAGGCGAATATTTTGACGGCTATTTAACAAGGTCACATCCATTGTCAAATTCATAAATCTTTTAGTGTCCGGCAACCTCGGTAAGTAAAAAACATATGTAGCTAATCCCCCTTTTAAATTTTAATTAATAGGGTTTGTTGGGCGTTTCTCTTATAGATAAAATCAGAAAAGAAATCCATAGAAGAGTCAAAATGGCCAACATAGCTAAAAACATACAAATTGAAGTGGGAATGAGATGGTCACATCGGTCAAAAGATCAGTGGGCGACAAAGAAAACAATTCCTGGAGTGGCATCGCCTCTTGGTAAAGATAGGGTACTCCCTGATTAATAGACGACTATACCCTAAACAAAATACCAGTTGGGGGCGAAACGCGAGGAACCGGGACATGTAGGAAAAACTACAATAAGTGATGTGTATATTATATTAATTGTGCATTGCAGTATATTTCTTTCGTTATAATGATAATAAATGAAGCCTTAATGCCAAATAACATCAAAAAGCATAAAATCAAATTAAGGTTAAAATTAATGTTATTTAATAGTAATCCATCCAATCAAATTTTACATAGCTAAGCATTTTTGAATGCTATGGGACAGAAGACAGGCTGACGGCCTACTCAGTAGAAAGCAGTTACCGTTGCCTTTGAATGTTAGCTTTGTCCTCGTAAGGGAACTGGAATTTAGTCATGTATGCCGGAACACTAAAGTGACATTCCAAACGTGCTTGGAGCCCTAACATCTACCTAGGGCTGTTTTGTCGGCTTTTACTACAAGCCACTCCCAGGCATAAGGGTCTTGTTCTTACACCGCCACTGCACGGAGAAAGTTGGTTGAAAGAAAGATTAAAAAAATTGGGCCATCGCAACCAAAATAATATTGAATACTCTTGAATTGAATAATCTTGCAGATTACCGTGTACATACCTTCTAGCAAAACTGACATTGTTCAGTTTTTGTGCAATTTCAGCGTCTTCTAGCTCGAGCTCCACCGGTTGAGAGGCAAAGGCGCACGCAGACATTGAAACTCCGAGCAAAGCGACTAGAAGAGCTCGCAACCTCACACGATTACTTTCCGTTATTTCTTCACTAATGTTAATCTATGAACAATAAAAATTTTATTCTTGATATTGAGTTCTGTTTAAATTCGAAAAGTTCCAGTAAGTAGCATTTGCGGAATTTTTCTCTGTTCCATCGATATTTACGTGAAATCAAAGTAAAATTATTTGTTACATTGAAATTAAGATTTTAATATTAATACAGGAAAAAGAGGATGAGGGGTTAGTAAAATTTTTATTCAATAAAATGTACGAATGTAAAGTCCACATGAACAACATAAATAATCACTGGTTTTGATTTTTTTCCTGATTATTTTCCTACAATAATACTATTCTAATCCAAAAAAGTGTAAATGTCGAACTGTTCATTATTATTTTGCCTTACTAGTAGTACAAACTTACTCTATTTTCACGATTATCCTGTTTATTTCGAATATGATGGAGTAAAGTGTAGCTATCGCTGTCCATATTGTTTGGGCATGCAATTAAATTTATAATATATTGAAATATCACCGCATTATTGTATCATCGAGGGAAATAAATATTTTGTAAAAAAATGTTTGGTGAAAGTGTTTTTAGTGTTTGACATAATTTTATTTAATTCCAAAGAGTAAAGTATTATTTCAAATCAAAAACCAAAAAGATAAGTATACCAAAAATTATTTCAAACGTGTAAAGTTTTATATACTTTTTGGAAATCAATTCAGCTTACCAATTAAACTATTGGTTATTTTCAAATTTCTACGCTGTGTGAAAGAGGCAACAAAGAAGAATGGCAAAAAGGATCAACCGAACAAACATGAAGGAAACAGTGAGGCATTTTTATGACTTCCCAACAGCCAATAAATGTTATGATGGGGAGAGATCTAATAGCCTAGCTCGTACGTACCAAGACAGACCTATGAAAAATAAATCACTGAAACTTAAAATACATAGTTCAGGTGTAATTACTTGATTTTTTCAGTAAATCAATTAAATTATTGCCAAAAGCATTGTCGCCATAAAAAAAATTTAATTATAGTCAATTTCAGACACAGATGAATTTTTCAAACTAATGAATTAAAAAGAAAGGAAGAGAAATCTTAACGGGAGTGGGAACTATTGAGTGTGAAACATCTTTGCTATGGAGATAGAAAAACACTTTTATGACGTTCTCACTGGCGCCACTGGTTCATTTGCAACTTTGTTTTGGGTGACTTCTTCCATTATTTGTTTCCGCCTAGGGCCTGTTTCCCCGTCTATTTGGCAAAAATAAAAGTAAAGCATCATCCTTTGTGTGAATTTGGATTAGAGGACCGAACTATTGAACATATTTCATTGTCCAAATATTTCTTATCCTATTTGAAACCTTATTGAAACCTCCTTACGTGAAATCACCTAATCTTATATTTAAGCGACGCCGGCAAGATCTTGTTTAAGACATTCCACGCTGCAAAACATCATTTGCGCAGAAATTCGCGGATTATCTGGGCTCTAAATTATATAACGAAATTAGTAAAGTAATTAAATTAAACAAACTTCCCATTGGTAGGTGTAAGAAAGTTTTGAGTGATTATTTGTATGAGCTGAATTATCAAGAGTCAGAAGAGACTATCAAAGCAATTATTTAAATATAATATTACATTTTACTTATATATAACTTACATACATTATATTCACATACAATCATTGTTTCAGCTAATATATGTATCATATATATTTTTCTTTCCCTTCTTCTTTCATTAATATTTTATTTTAAATTATTATTTATTTTTACTACTATATCTCATTTAACTACTATATAATTATTAATATAATGGTAATTATTATATATTAGTACCTACTTATGTTAAAAATACTGACTGGCCCACTGAGATACAGTATTCACTAGTTAAGGGGCCAGTGTGATTTTCTCGAGTCAAATTAGTTGTTATACATGAACTGCTGTGATATGTATCTTTTATTTTTAAAATTTGTATGTCATGTATAAATAATTAAATAAATAAATAAATTTATGATTTATTACCCATACATATCCGTCGTCCCGTTAATGTTAACTTTAATTCATTCCAAGCGTGTATTTAAGTAAGTTTTTAATTAAAAACAAGTTATAACAAATATTTACTTATAAATATTACTAATATCTTAACTATTTATTTGTACTGTCCTCAAGATTACAGATACTCAGATAGCTACCGAACAAGTGGCGTAGCATAGTGGGGGCGACAGGGGCGGCAAAATTTCGCTATAAATAAGTAATAAATATATTGTAAATATTTTTACCATATTTTTTCCGCACTTACGATTCGGACCGATTGAAATGAGCGGCAATTTATTGGCACCAAAAAGTTCTTTAGAATTATTGTATATTGTTTTATAAATTGAAATACTTACGCAAGAGGGCAACAAAATTTTCTTCCGTCCCGAGCGGCTAATACCCATGTTACGCTACTGTACCGAACCGATCATCGCGTCCAGCCTTTTTTTAAATCTCTATTAATCCTGTCACTTTATACTTACTGGACATTGGCAAAATCAATGCCAAAGACGTTGGAGCCATACCTTCAAAAACTGAACTATACTTTGTTTTGCTTTCTTGTGCTCTCTTTTTAAGAGTCCGTGGATAGCTATGCATTAAAATATCCCATGCCCCTTGTCTGTACTCCGTAGAGACAGGAAGTTGCGTGAACTGGATGTCGCAACTGGAATAAAAGATTCTGGATCCCACGCTATATGGGTTGTAAATGATCACGTAAATTGGAAATGTATTTTAGTTACAAGTTTATAATACCATATACCTACTTTTACGGTTTGTAATCGTATTACACAGTAAATAATCAGCCGTAAGGTTTCGGCTAGAAATAAGAAAAGGACTATCTCATCCTTTTTCTATGGAGTCATAAAAGTATATTAGTCCATGTCTAAATACGATATACTTTTTAGTTTACAAACAGTAAACGAAGGTAATAACTAAATCAGTCAATTTTATTTAAGCATTTTTCTTATATCCTTGGTCCGAAAAGAAAGGCATCGACGCAGTAAACACGCTTAAATTTTCCCTGCGATGGAGCAATCTTTCAATGCAATCGGTATTAACTTTCGTGATGACGTTAAGAAAATGGAAAAAACTTAAAAGAAAAATCTTTATTTACAAATCACACACGCATAAATGTTGACGAAAAACGCAAAACTCCTGGAGCCAGTTAAATGTTAAAAGTAAAATTACTGGGACTTTGTATCCCAATTCCGCAATACTTTGCAGGTTGGCTTTATTCAACAATATTAGCGCGTTTACAACCTTTACAAAAAGCACAACCATTTGACTAATGAGGTGTGGTAAAAACAATGCTGGGTTTTCCTGAAAATGTATTTTTAAATGTTATATTTAGTAACCACGGCAGAACCCTTGAGCACACGTACCTAACGCGTCTTTCCCATAATTCACCACTCATCACGAGATCTCTAGAACTATAGGGGTATGGTTGTCACACGGGTAGGTTGTCACAGAAGTTATAACGGAAAAATTGATGAACAAATGAATAACGTGAGAGTATAAGTGATGAACAGATGAAATATGTGACAAAGAAATATGTGACAAAGAATAGTGAGAGTATAAGTGATGAACAGATGAAATATGTGACAAAGAAATAGGACGGCAACACCCCTTCATCGCGGTGCGCTGTGAAATGTAGTAGGGATGTTATGGATATGATATTTCGGATCTGGATACGGATATGGATATAGGAATAAAATTATATCGGTTTCGGATAAGGTTACGGATATGCAATTATTTCGGATTATCCGTTAGTTTCGGATAGTTTCGGTTACGGATATTAGATTGAAGTAAAATATAAACACAAAATGACACAAATATATCGAAACATGTCGTTTTATTTAGACCAGGGATGTTGTGGATATGATATTTCGGATCTGGATACGGATATGGATATAGGAATAAAATTATATCGGTTTCGGATAAGGTTACGGATATGCAATTATTTCGGATATCCGATAGTTTCGGTTACGGTTACGGAGCTCCATAACATCTCTAAAATGCAGTATGTAGAGATACACGTTATTTTTTTTTTCACACAGCATAACTATTTTTTTCAGGGCAGTATAATTTTTGAGTTTTTATACAATTTTAATGTTTTTAACTTGTCAAATAAGTGTTGTATGCTAAGGTAATGTTTGTTTTTAAACACAACATTGTTTTCTTTACTTTGAAAGGTTATTTTTAAAATGTGTTTTGCTGGTTGTTTCGATTCGATGAGGGCTTATTGTCACATACGAGTATGACAACCAATGCTTGTACTGTCTATTTTGTTGGATTTTCGGGCTACTTGCTTCATAATAGTTAGCTTGTTTATGTCAGAGCTTGTCTTAAAAATATCACGGCGTTACAAAAGAAAGTCTGATCTGATGATGATTATTGATGTTGGATGTTCCGAAAGAAGTAAAAATTATGGCAAATCTATAAAGGGCTCTTCTCTCTGGGCTCTGGAACGTACAGACGTGTTTTCGTTGTGCTCACTAACTATTTAAGATAAATAGGAAATATCCTTCGTTCGACTGCTACTTATTGTATCAAGCATCTTTAAGGCGTCTATGAAGCTCTTCCTGATATCAAAATAACTGTGTGAGTTTGTTTAAGATATTTAATTACAAGTGATCTCGTATATAAATCTCCGTGTTCCAGTGTCGATGCAACAAATAACATAACTATTTGAGCATATCTGAGTAGGACAAATGATTTAAAGTGAATAAGACAACTATATGTTTAAATCTGCGCTTCAAATCCACGAACGACACACGAGTCGCTGGCCACGCCCCCTATTGTCTTGCTCGTATACTTCTATCTCGCTCTTCGCTGCCTGCTGCATCACTTTGACCTTGGATTCGCTTCACTGTCCGACGGCGATATTACAAATAGGCCTACGCTCTTTAATTATTATAGTGCGATACGCAAAATTGCTTCACCTTTCATTACTCTTGCGCTGACCTTCTTAGGAGTATAGCCTGAATTTTAAACGTGCATCTACTACCTTATAAGTATGCCTGGTGGACTACTTCACTCTCCGCCACGCAAAGTGCTGTCAGCTTCAGACTCAAACATCCCCCTAACTGCAAACCTCGATGGAATTCTCGACCCCAACCAGTCAAAAAAACGTAAAAATGCAAGTAAAACTGAAAAGAAAGCTTCTGAGGAGTACTCGGAACTAAAGGAATTAATTAATAACTTCATGTTTGCACAAAATAAGCGTCTGGACCTCTTGGAAAACCATATTAAGGATGTTAAGGATTTTTATTTAACGCTTAACAGTTCTAATCAAGAAATTGAGAAGAGTTTGCACTTTATGTCGGATCAAATAGGAAGCGTTGAGGCCAAAATTGATTTGTTAGAATCTGATCGCAAGAAAACTGAACACAGTTTAAGGGAGTTGGATGAGAAGATTGATATATTAGAACGCCGTTCAATTAAAACCACTATTGAGATTAGAAATGTTCCCAAACGGCAACAGGAGACTAAGGAGATGTTGTACAGTATTATGCAGAACCTTGTGGATAATCTTTCTGTGAAAATCTCAAACAATGACGTACGAGATGTATACCGTTCTCCTAGCAAGCAGGAAAAGAAATCGTCTTCGATCCTAATCGAATTTCAAAATACTCTAATAGCGTCAAGAGTATTAAAGGAAGTCAAAAAATTTAACAAGGAAAATACTACTGCTCGCTTGAACGCAAGTCACATTGGTATGGATCCTCATAAGAACCCAATCTTTGTTTCGGAATACCTAACCCTTAAGACTAGAAGACTCTTCTATCTGACCCGTGATTTCGCAAAAAAACATAATTATGCTTTTTGTTGGTGTTCGGGCGGGCGAGTGTATATACGAAAAGACGTTGGCTCCGAATACATTCTAGTGAAAAACGAAGACCGTCTTGATGATCTTAAAAAGAACATATGCTGACTATTACTGTGCTACTTAATATTATTTTTGCTTGTTGCTATATATACTCTATGCATGCCATTTTTTATAATTTTAAGCTATTACTATAGCTGTATTTATTGGTCTTGTTTTACCTATCTGTATACAAAATACTTTTGTCAATTTAACACACCTACTTATATGAAAATAAAACCAAAAACACTCAAGCTCTCCTACACACTTACATATACTATTTTCATCTCAGATAATGATTATTTGTTTAACGCTAAAATAAACTTAATAATAATGCAGAAGAAAAATATACATATTTATACATGTAGTTTTAATAGTTATTTCATTTCAATGAATTACAGAATAAGTTATTATGTACATTCTATCATTTATACATATATAATAACAACATACATTATGACCTATATGCAATTTAACATAAATAATTTACATAACAATTATATAATGAATTTTTTTACAAAAATAAGAAACCAAACTATCAAAATATATTTTATGATTTTTTATAAGTTAATTATATTATTGAAATTTAATGTTTTGTGTATCTACCGTTCCACACAGTTTGATATGCATGTTTTTTATAGTGTGTCAACATTTAAGCTAATGTTTTCTAAAAATTATAAGATTCGCTGCAATAAACGAGTTTATTAGGAATATCGATGACATTAACTTATTGGAGCCAATTTCCTGCCAGCCAAAAGACTGTTTGAATTTAATTGAAAGGCCGAATGCCTGTATCACTATATTACAACAAAATATACGAAGCCTCAATCGTAACTTTGACAGTTTCTGTGCATTCTTGACTAATATACAAATTAAATGCGATATTATAATACTGAGTGAATGTTGGTTATCTTGTGTTAGTAATCTTCCATCACTGGATGGATATTCTACTTATAGTACCTTGCGCAATTTTAATCAAAATGATGGACTTGTGGCATATGTGAAAAACGATTTGAATTTTTATGTGAAGGAGTACGAACTTGCTGATTCCAACTGTCTTATTATACAACTTGATTCTCAATTTGTTTTCATAGCTATTTATCGTCCTCCATCTTTTCTTGCTATTGATAATTTTTTGGCATCACTGCAAAATCTACTGTTATCTTTTTGTGCTGTTAAAAATGTTGTTTTGCTAGGAGATATTAATATTAATATTAAAGAGACAAGTCATCAATCTTGTGACTATTTAGATATTTTATCAATTAATGGTTTAATACCCGCTCATTATGTTGAAACAAGAGGTTCAAGCTGTTTGGATCATATAATCATTAAAACTAAATATATTACACGAACTTTTATTTTGCATTCTGATATAACGGACCATGAATCAGTACTGTGTAGTATACAAACTAATGAATACAATATCCATAACAAACACAAGACAAAAATTGTAATTAATTTTGAAGCACTGGAGAATGCGGGGAAGCTATTTGATTTCAGTCCTATATACTATATACAAGATTTAAATGAAGCTATGTCTACTTTACAAGGTTATATACAAAATTTAGTCCAATTAAACACCACAACATCAAAAATTTCACGCAGCAAAACTATATATAAGGCTTGGATTACTCCAGGTCTTCTTAGGTGTATGCGGAATAGAGACAAGATGCATTATAAATTAAAAAAAGATCCTACAAATGAAATTCTTTCTACTACTTACAAAAGATATCGTAATTTTCTAAAAAATGTAATAAAGAAATCTAAGGAAGCATATGAAAAAGAACAAATCAATAAATCGAAAAATAATACGAAACAATTATGGAAAACTATTAAGACAATCGCGAATTTAAACACTATATCCAACTCTTCACAGGAGCTTCTAAGCTTATCTGATTCAGCCCAGGCCTCTGTTGATAACATAAATTGCTTTTTTTCCAGCGTTGGTTCCACTTTAGCTAATAAAATAAAACTAAATGTCTCTTTGCCTATAGATAATGTCCATAATAATGTAAAGGAATCATTTGTACTTCTAGAAACTGATAATGATGAGGTAAGCACTTTAATTTCATGTTTAAAGAATCGTTGTGCTGTTGGATATGATGGTATATCCTCTCAAGTCCTAAAGTCGCTTAAAAAATATATTGTTCCGATTTTGACCTATCTTTTTAATAGGTGTTTAAATGAAGGAGTATTTCCAAATACCTTTAAGAAAGCTATTATTATACCAATACACAAAGCTGGTAAAAAAGATATTATTGATAACTATCGACCTATATCTATTCTCACTGCTCTATCAAAAGTTCTTGAAAAGATTATCAATAAGAGATTAATGAACTACCTTGAAAGTAAACAAATTTTGGCAAATAACCAATTTGGCTTTAGAAAATCTAGGTCTACTGACGATGCTTTGCTTCACTACATTGATTTTTTGGTTTATTTGCTCGACAATAAGAAGAAATGTTTAACTATATATCTGGATCTAACAAAAGCATTTGATACGGTTGAATTCTCTAAGCTGTTTACGAAACTTGAAAGTATTGGCATTCGCGGTAATCAGCTATCACTTTTTAAAGATTATATTTCCTGTCGTAGACAAACTGTGAGAGTGGATGAGGTGATAAGCCAAGAATGTGGTATTACATATGGTGTGCCACAGGGCAGTGTTTTAGGCCCGTCGCTCTTTCTTTGCTATATTAATGATTTGTGTAGGCTTAAGTTGACCAATTGCAGAATTCAATCATACGCAGATGATACTACCTTGACTTTTTACGGAGATACTTGGGACGAGGTTTTTAATTATGCACAGAATGGTTTTAATAGTGTTTGCGGTTGGCTGTCGGCAAACTCATTGTCTCTCAATCAATCTAAGACCAAATATATTCCATTTTCAATACGTGAAACGGGTGACAACATTACTGATAATCATAATATTATAGCCCATTCATGCAACTTTTTGAATTGTACTTGTCCCTCTCTAGCTTTGGCTCGTAGCTGCAAATATTTAGGGGTCACTATTGATAAACATTTAAACTTCCATGATCACGTACAAACTCTAACACAGAAAGTAAGGAAATTAGCATTTGTATTCAAGCAACTTCGAAATGTTGCCGACAGGGATTTGATTAAAACTGTTTACCTCGCTTTAGGGCAATCCATTTTGACATATTGCATCTCTTCCTGGGGTGGCGTATCTAAAACTAACTTTATGCAACTTGAAAGAGCTCAAAGGTTAATCCTTAAGATAGCCTTTAATAAACCACGCTTGTTCCCTACTGAAGCTCTGTACAAGGAAATACAGGTTCTAACAGTAAGAAAACTGTTTATATTGAATGTTTTGTTGAAAAAATACTCACTTATGTCATACAAAAAAGATCACGATAAAGCAAACACACGTAGGAGTTATATGGTTTGCAAACAGCCATCTACAAACACATGCTTTGCCCAAAGATTTTTTAATTTTATAAGCAGTAACTTATATAATAAAGTAAATGAATATTTCAATGTACACACTATGAATAGACATGACATTAAAAAAGTGTTAACAGAATGGCTATTATCTCTGAACTATAATGATACGGAATCTCTTATTAAATACTTTAAAGTTGAATAACTAAGTAGTAAACTTCCTAATATTGTATGTTGTTACAATCTGTAATAAGTTAACTTTATCATGTGTTACTTTATTTATTTATTTATAGCACAAATCCTTACACACGAACATAAACGCACGTGCGTGCTCCCACCCCTACAAACACACACACACACACACACCCATGTACGCGCGCACCCCCACATATTCATAATTTCTCCTTATGTCAACGGTAAGAGAGAAGAGGCCAGGAGATCCATAGGACGGGCTTCTGCTCAGTTTGGACTCCTGTCTCCCTCTATTTCACTGAGCTACTGATAGTACTTTTATTACATACACACTTTCGACCTATTGCACTTTTATATGTATGTACTGTCTTGTAATATTTTGGGAGAAAATAAAGAATTTTTTCATTTCATTTCATTTTCATTTCAAAATCAGTTTCAAAGGATTTTGGTATTAATTATTGCACTCTAACAAGGTATTGTAAAATATTTACAACTGAAGATATAAACAATGTGACCGTATCAACAGCAAAGAAAAAAAGTAAGCAAAGAAGGTATGAAAAAGAGTGTTCAGTTGAATAAAGAAAATAAAATAGCATCTATAGGAAAGAAAATCAAAAAGAAAAAATATAACAGCGACGAAGACAAAAAAAGAGGAAGAAGAGTTCTGCATAATCTGCATGTCTTCTGCTAGCAAACCTAGAGAAATCTGGTTTCGTTCCGAATTACAACAATTGTTATTAAAACAAAGTTAATTTTGATTATTTTATTTATTTAGTTTCTTCATGATTCCTTTCTTTTTTTAGTCAAAAAGTGCTGAATTCACTGTTTAAATTTAATAAATATGATTCAAATAAGTGTTTTTGTTTTTTTGTCCTACCTTAAGTTATTATGTGACTTCCTACCCCTAACACTGTGACAATCAACCCTGACATGGAGTTAAAAGTCACATTTTTCTTTTTTCACTAAATGAAATATTTCCTCAAAAAATAAATTTTAGAAAAAGTGGAATATATATTATTATATAATATCCGGATGACCGAGCTTTGCTCGGTATTTTTATTTTTTTTGGAAATTAACAATTGATTTTCTTAGTCTAACCTCAAAGCAAACACTCATTGACTTCGTGTTACTTAACAACGCCATCTGCTGGAATAGCTTTAGTGTTGTTGTGTCGTTAAAGCAATTTAAAAAAAAAATAGTATTATTATTCGCCGATAGATGTCAGGAAGAGTCATTTTTCAGTTTAAATTGGGACTACTCAAACGCCACCTTTTTACATTTTCTAGAAATGATTCCTAGCTAGATCAATTTATCGCCCCCGAAACCCCCCTTAAACTAAATTTCATGAAAATTGTTGGGGCCGATTCCGAGATTCTAATTATATATATATATATATATATATATATATATATATATATATATATATATATATATATATATATATATATATATATATATATATATACCTAGTCAGGTCATAAATTCTGTCACATGTTTAATGTAAAATAATTGTAACAAGTTTATTCATTATGTAACCATTCATATACCAAAATGAACTTAACAAAACATAGATTCTTATGACATTAAAGTTTATTCAAAATTACCTCCGTGATTTTGAATACAGACCTTCAATCTGCGCGGCCAGTCGTCTATCGCAGCACGAACGAGGTCCATGTCAATATCGGCGGCTGCCTTAATCAAGGATGTCTTGAGTGACTCCAAATTGGGATGAGGCTTTGAGCACGCCTTTTCCTCCAAGTGTTGCCATATCTTGTAATCTAACGGATTCAAATCTGGACTGGAGGAGGGCCAGTCTTCGTGCCGGATGAAGTCGATTTCACGCGCCGCCAGCCAGTCTTGTGTGCTCTTCGCTCTATGAGCTGGCGCCGAATCTTGTTGGAATACCCAGTGCCTGTTATTGAACATGGTATGAGAAACAGGTTCCACAAGGTTCGTCAGGAGTGTATTTTGATACACAACAGCATTCGTTTTTACACCTTTCTCACAAAAATGTACCTCTGTTAAGCCCCAATAAGAAACTCCCAACCATACCATGAGCGAGGATGGAAAATGACCTCGTTGGACACGCGGAATACGGTTGCTCGCTTCTTCACTACTGTGTGCGTACACCTTATCATTTTGTTTGTTGTAGCTCTCTTCTACGGTAAACATTTTTTCATCCGAAAAAAGAATTTCCCGATATTTTTTTCCCGCGTACCGCTTCAACAAAGCGCGGCATCTCTTCAGTCTCAGGTCCATTAGACGAGCATTCAAACGATGTCCTGTTTTTCTTCGATATGCCCGAAGCCCTAAGTCTTCATTTAACACCCTTTTCACCGTGGTTCTGCTTAACCCCATCTGAAGGGCCAACAGTTTCTGCTTACGTTTGGGATTTCTTTGAATTCGTGCCTTCACAGCTTTTATCACTGCTGGAGTCCTAACAGACCGAGGGCGACCACTTCTTGACCTGTCATCTACACTAGAGTCTTCATTGTATCGTTTGATGGTACGATAAACGAATCTTTTGGTTATATTCAAATTTTTCAGTATGTTAAAAATTTGAATTGGCGCGTAACTGCAACGATGCAATGCAATAACTGCAACACGGTCTTCTTTAAGCGTCCACTCCATATTTAAAAAATGAGTAAAATTCTAAAAGTATACATTTTTATTTTCATGAACAATTCGAAATTCGAATTCAATAAACTTTTTTGTGGCCAGCATTCTAAAAGAAAAGTTTTTACTGTGTGACAATACTTATGACCTGACTAGGTATATATGTGTATATACCTAGTCAGGTCATAAGTATTGTCACACAGTAAAAACTTTTCTTTTAGAATGCTGGCCACAAAAAAGTTTATTGAATTCGAATCTCGAATTGTTCATGAAAATAAAAATGTATACTTTTAGAATTTTACTCATTTTTTAAATATGGAGTGGACGCTTAAAGAAGACCGTGTTGCAGTTATTGCGTTGCATCGTTGCGGTTACGCGCCAATTCAAATTTTTAACATACTGAAAAATTTGAATATAACCAAAAGATTCATTTATCGTACCATCAAACGATACAATGAAGACTCTAGTGTAGATTGACAGGTCAAGAAGTGGTCGCCCTCGGTCTGTTAGGACTCCAGCAGTGATAAAAGCTGTGAAGGCACGAATTCAAAGAAATCCCAAACGTAAGCAGAAACTGTTGGCCCTTCAGATGGGGTTAAGCAGAACCACTGTGAAAAGGGTGTTAAATGAAGACTTAGGGCTTCGGGCATATCGAAGAAAAACAGGACATCGTTTGAATGCTCGTCTAATGGACCTGAGACTGAAGAGATGCCGCGCTTTGTTGAAGCGGTACGCGGGAAAAAAATATCGGGAAATTCTTTTTTCGGATGAAAAAATGTTTACCGTAGAAGAGAGCTACAACAAACAAAATGATAAGGTGTACGCACACAGTAGTGAAGAAGCGAGCAACCGTATTCCGCGTGTCCAACGAGGTCATTTTCCATCCTCGCTCATGGTATGGTTGGGAGTTTCTTATTGGGGCTTAACAGAGGTACATTTTTGTGAGAAAGGTGTAAAAACTAATGCTGTTGTGTATCAAAATACAGTCCTGACGAACCTTGTGGAACCTGTTTCTCATACCATGTTCAATAACAGGCACTGGGTATTCCAACAAGATTCGGCGCCAGCTCATAGAGCGAAGAGCACACAAGACTGGCTGGCGGCGCGTGAAATCGACTTCATCCGGCACGAAGACTGGCCCTCCTCCAGTCCAGATTTGAATCCGTTAGATTACAAGATATGGCAACACTTGGAGGAAAAGGCGTGTTCAAAGCCTTATCCCAATTTGGAGTCACTCAAGACATCCTTGATTAAGGCAGCCGCCGATATTGACATGGACCTCGTTCGTGCTGCGATAGAGGACTGGCCGCGCAGATTGAAGGCTTGTATTCAAAATCACGGAGGTCATTTTGAATAAACTTTAATGTCATAAGAATCTATGTTTTGTTAAGTTCATTTTGGTATATAAATGGTTACATAATGAATAAACTTGTTACAATTATTTTACATTAAACATGTGACAGAATTTATGACCTGACTAGGTATATATATATATATATATATATATATATATATATATATATATATATATATATATATATATATATATATATATATATATATATATATATATATATATATATATATATATATATATATATATATATATATATATATATATATATATATATATATATATATATATACATATATATATATATATACAAGAATTGCTCGTTTAAAGATATAAAATTGATATACAAATGTCATTGTTAAACTAAAAACAAAATTGCTAAATATGGACAAGAAGAAAAATGTGACTTACAACCCCGGTCTCCCCCACACCCAATTAACTTGAAATTTAACATAGTGACTTATTTCAGGATATAAACTCACACTTAGAACGGATCTTACAGAAATCCTATTTAAAATGTTTTTTGAAAATGTTTTTGGTTTTAATTTGATATCGCATTGATATCGCATATCAAATTAAAAAAAAACAACGTTTGCCGGGTCAGCTATTTCTTAAATATAGACACTACAATATTTATACTAAAATATATTTTAAATACGGCGTCGACGTACTGTATAACATCCAAAAAGCAGACAACCATACTGAACAATACCCATTGAAGTAGCAATTATCTTCAGATCATGCAAAAGCATGAAACGTTGTTCATTCTTCATTTCTACGTTTGGCGTTTCTCCCAGATGCTTTTTCAGGTCCCTGGCATTTACTACCTAAAACGATATAACATTCGGAAAACGAAACAAAATTCCGACCAATTTAACTGTTTTTACCTAGAGCTGGGTAGTGTCTGAAAAACTACATCAAAGAGCGGTAAAAGTCATAATTATACGTTAATATTAAGAAACAATATAACGCAAAAAGAGCTTGAGTTATCGCAGTCCTTTATAATATACTTATAAAATCAATTAATTAAGTTTCCATTGTTGAGCTTAGGTCTCTTACTTGAGAGTGATTGAAGGACCAGGGATACAAACAATTTATCTTCATCGTTAAAACTACATGTCGTCGGCTTAATTATCAGAATGCGTAACTCCACAAAATAACGAAATAAAACTTTTAAATTTATGTAGATCTAGTGGAGTATTTTGAAGTCTATCTATTGGATTACTTCGTATGTTCTACAGAAATATAACTAATCTGTTATCAGTGACAGTGTTATGAGTAAAATATTTTCTGTGCATAGCAAAACAAAGTTTTTACTAGCTCCTGTAAAGTTTATCCAAATGGAGTTACGCATTCTGATAACTAAGCCGCCGATGTGCAGCTTGTCCTAGAGGCAATCGAATAAATATACTTTTCGCTTTTTATTTTTAATATATTAATATACTAATCTACTACTACTACTTATCTAATACTTTACTTATCACAACATTACAAGTTGAAGAACGTTTTATAAAAAAGCGACAATTGAGATTTTAAAGAATCCTCACACATCCCAGTGTTGAATAAAAATAAATATAAAATTGACTTAATCCAAATACTGGGTATTTACAAAATATTCTTGTTTTACTCAAATAAGGTTTCAAAAAGGGTGCCAAGAATAGATTGAATGGTAATTTCATTGTAATTAATTATTCATTTTTATTTCTTTGTCGTTTGTAAATAATTATGTACTACATTTTAGAGTTGTTGATGACTTTGTCAATTTTACAGTTCACTTGTCGAGAGCAAATCGGTTGATAATATTGAATTGAGTGTTTGAACGAACAGTTTTGATTAGTTGAAAATGTTGTACAACGCACTTAGGGGTGGCGCGAAGATTTAAATTTTGTATCAAATATTACTAGTCAATGCCAATGGCTTGAGATGAGGACATCTTAAGGTTATGCACTGTTTGACCTCGTATACATACTATCAACCATAATTTTGGCAGTGAACAAATTTCATGACAAAATTTTTAATTCGATATTATAAAAATGTTAATGGTACCTGCCAGAAATAGCAATAAGGATACGCTATTACTTATTAGAGCATCGTAAAAGGCTACTAATATATTTATCCATTTACTAGTTACCAGACAGCAAAAGGCACGGATCTGTTTTTTTTTATAAACATGGATGTCGTCCCCCGGACTCTATCTACCATAGATAGAGTGTTTTTTATTCATAGTTGCATTCTATCTATTGTAACTTGATTAAGCAAGCAAATTTTAATATATTGTTAGTATCTGGTTTTGTTCCGATTTAAAGCGACTTTTATCATATGGGTCGACTCAAGCAGGTGAGGCCTAGCCTCTGTCAGTTTTCTTTTAGGAATGAATGTTAGAAAACAAATACCAAGTTAACTACATCCATACTAATATTATAAATGCGAAAGTAACTCTGTCTGTCTGTCTGTCTGTTCCTCTTTCACGCCTAAACGGCTGAACGGATTTTGATGAAATTTGGTATGGTGATAGATGATAACCTAGAAATGGTCATAGGCTATAAATAATCACGCCATCGTTCTTAGGGGGTAGGCAGTAGGCAGATAACTAAATTGAGTTAGTGATTTTTTGTGCTTATCCGGTATCTATGAGAATCGGCCAACATCTATTTTTCATCCCCCTAAATGTTAGGGGTAGTCCACCCCTAAATTTTATTTTTTATTTTTTGACATTTTATTATTTTTATGGCAGAACAACGTTTACCGGGTCAGCTAGTATTCTATATAATTTGGCTAGGATTAAGAAATAACATGAAAAGGGACTAAAGTAACTAGGGGCGGAGGAGCATAGACCCAGCATACATCAGACTCCCACATCCAAGCTACAACCAACATGAAAGTCTCAAAAAATCTTGTAATATTTTATATAGATTATAATTATGTTAGTAATGATTCCAACTGTTGGAATACTCTACGCTTCATACACAAAGCACGCAGTCCATATGTTTTATACGTTATAAAAATGTTTTATTAAGTGTAATGCATATTTTTATTAAGTATTTAAATATTATTGCATTTTCACGTTCTGTTAGGTATTATGCTGATTAAACAGAAAACAGAATAATTGCAAGACGTACGTGAGACTAATTCAATGTCGAATCAACAATATTATATCGGAAAATATAAACGTGCTCTAATGACACGTTTAAAAACTTATTTTAAATATTAATAATTTGTTTTGGATGAACTATATTTTATTTTAACACCAACTTTCGCGAGAAAGTATCTTTACAGAAGATAGTATGACATATTATACAAATAAATATAGATAATCTGTTTAATTGTGAAAAAAAAAATAGTTTTGGTATCTCATAACTCCTTGGTAAGTTTTACTCATTACGTTTACTAACTTTATTAAATAAAAATTTCTAAAAAAATAATCGATATCATTGATGTCAAATAAATTTCAAAAATATAAATAATATTCAAATTGTTTCTAGTTACAATTGGTTTTTGTTCGTTATATTATTTATTAGTTATTGAAATATTATATTTGCGTTTATAACATTAGTTAAAACATATACGAATTCTTATGTGAAATACAAACGGTGTGTTTGTTTAATTAATCGAACAGTGATTTTATTTCCTCATTTTCTTTTTAGGCTTTATTTATCATATCAGATATCAAGTGTGTAATGACAGAACATTACAAAGAACAACATCCCTTATTGTGCGACGAATTTTATGAGGAGGAACGATACAGCCCTCAGAACAGAAGACATCCTATAGCCTACAGAAACCGGGCAAGGTATCACGTCAAAGGAGCTGCTGTTTTATTTACACGTTGGCCAGGTAACTCATACTGCTATATAATTTAACTAGAAATATTTTTATGTAAGCCTCATTATTGCATTTCGTTTATAAAATACACATTTATGTATATAATTTGTTTATGCAATATTCATAATGTACAATAAGCAATATAGATGGCGCGCCTGTTCGGGATAATGGGTCCAACTAGCAGGTTGGCTCGCGGCTCTAAATTGTTTATATATATAATATCTTATCGGAAGTCTTTATTTACAAAAGAAAAGTATACATACTAAGAAAGCGTTTTGATGTTTACTTCGGTGCAGATTTCCTACAGAATATTCAAATCTATTATATCAATTCATCAACTACTTATGCTGATTATTTCGGCTCCGGGAAGACAGTTTCATGTCACGACTAGCAAGCACAATTTTTGGCTAAACAACCCCACTAAGAGCTATCTTCAGAATTTATTTCTCATAACAATAAACATACATATTGATTACGTGATTCATGCTTCAAAAGGTTTTGTCCGGGACGAACACTTAATGCATGAAAATGGAAATAGTGCTGTAATTTTATTATATCGTAGCTCTGTTATATATGCCATTTTGCAATTTATGGTTTCTTCAACTAATGAATAATTTATATAATAATATTATTAATAGCTGTTAGCTCAAGTTTGTTAAACTTCATTTAATTTGCAATTGTTTGCATTTTGTTTCGCAATACAAAACGTACTTGTATTTTTCATATCTAATAATAATAATATCCAATAATAATGAATAAATAATTTGTGGTGTAAGAGAAATTAAGGTTTATGCAACTCGTAACAATCTCAGGTGCCCCTTGGTGCTTCTGTTAACGAGGCAAGCCTGTTAAAGCTTAACCTGTTAGTGACGCAAGGTTTCACTTGAAGGTTGCGAGGGCTGGAAATCGGCCCCATGAAAATCTTATTCAGCAAAATAATTCAACCTCAGCAAAATAACAGGATATTTTATAGATAGATCGTGACGGGACCATAGCGTACAATTTCACCTAATGATAGTGCTCTACAGTGGACCTTGGACTCCATAGTGTCAAAGTGCATACACCTAGCATTAATCACTCAGACAAGGATATTGGTGATGAGAAATAAATATACTAACTTTTTGCATTATATTCAATGTAAAATATTATACATTTATTATAAAAAGACTACTTATACATTCTCATTGCCAGCCGAGTCGTATATTCTTGTAATATATTCGTTATAATTACTTCAGTCATCTCCAGGAGTTATATATTTTATTATTTTGTTTCAGATCATTGGTCATCATTCCTCGTCTATTTGTGGATTGGCTTAGGTATGATTTCATTAACAACCTTCATCCTTTACAATAGCCTTTTCACTTTTTCATTATTACCAATATCTAATTCGAAACTGGCAAAAGCTTTACATCCTATCAATCCCTCAAACAACGAATCGTCTGAGAAATTGCTTAAACCTGAAGTATTTATGCACGCTTTCTATCTCCCCGCCATAGAAGTGGATCTAAATAAGTATTTACCGCACGTTGAAGAAATATCTATCAAGTATCCAAACTTTAAATATAATCTTATAATTGTTTTTAACGACACTCTTTCCTACGCTGATCAAAAAGAACTTAACTCTGAAGAAATTAACGAGATAGCATTACATACTATCTGGTCTAATGATTTAACTTATCATAGAATAAAACAGTTGAAAAATATAAATTTAGAATACATTACATTATCTAAATATATGGATGAGTCTGCTTTAGCCAAATTTTGGAGAGAATTATCCAGCGATGTAGTTGAATTTTTGTTCAGATCTCTAACAGTCTGGGATAAAGGAGGAATAGCGTTTGATCCAATAATTTTAATACCAGGCAGCGTGAAAGCAACATATACATCAAAGTTATACAAAGTTTTTGAAAATTATGATATAAAGAATACGGAGAAACCTAAAAATGTGAATCCAAAGCGTAAATTTAAGAAGAGAGTAAATAATATACGTGATGTTATAGAAACTTTGGAACATGAAGATTTTACTCAAAATGTACAACTTTTGGATGAAGCAGAAAATAGAAAGTCCTACGTAGTTACGCCTACGCGTAAGCCTCGCAAAATTAAAACGATAGAAAATAGTAATCCTACTGATAACCCTCTTATGAAATTTTTTTCTGTAACGAACAAACCAATACTATCTCTATCGTTACAAGAAAATGAAATAAATGTCAATAACAGCTCAAAAGCCAATCAAATAGTGTCAAAAGTTAACATCAATAACACATTGCTACCCTCGTTTTTAGAATATTTGTTTCACGGCAAGCATTATAATCGTCAATTGGAAGAAACACCGGTTGCGCAATTAGATATGACTACTAGGTATAGCATTAATAAAATTAACAGTAAATTAATAAACACTGATGATGGAAATGAAATAACTGTACTAGATTTCACGCACAAAACTACAACGGGTAATAGTAATTCAGACATCACGATAAATGACGTTGAAGAAGAAATATCGCAACCTCTTTCATCAAGTATTCTTAAAAATCTACCTTTAACTCACAATAAACATAGTCTAACTATTGATTTGAAAGGAAATATAGTAGCTACTGAAACTCCTTGCCATGCCTTTCTTGGGACTTTATATAGTAATGCCATACATTATCCTAAACCTGTAACTTTAACGAATTTCTTAATATCCGAGGTCTCATCATTTTGTAAAGGACTTTTGTCGACTTGTGTAGGAATTGATTTAATATTATTGTAGATGATTGTGACACCGTATTTAAATTTAATTTTAGATAAATATTTTACATATATACTTAATTCGCATTTTTTTTTTTACTTTTTGTATTACCCTAAATAACTAATGAGGCTGTGGCGTAGGATTTTCTTATGAGTTTTGGAGTTCAAAAGACATTCATTTCTGTAAAATTAAAAATTTGCCAATTTTATTTGATTATTTTAATTTCTATATAGATCCAAAAATAGATATATATATTGGGATATTTCAACACCGTCTAGTTCCAATGTAAATAGCATAGCACTTGTGTTATGCGTACTACACAACTAATATATAATAGTACACTAGCTGACCCGGCAAACGTTGTTCTGCCATAAAAATAATAAAATGTCAAAAAATAAATAATAAATTTAGGGGTGGACTACCCCTAACATTTAGGGGGATGAAAAATAGATGTTGGCCGATTCTCATAGATACCGGATAAGCACAAAAAATTTCATCAAAATCGGTCAAGCCGTTTCGGAGGAGTATGGCAACGAAAACTGTGACACGAGAATTTTATATATTAGATATATATATTTTTATTTAGTAGATAAATAAACATTATACATAAACACCCATACATGGTACAGGAATTGAACCCGTGACCTCCGCAGATGTACCGTCGTGCGTTAGCCGATACGCCATGGAGGTGATGAAAAGGGAGAGAACCATGATAGGGCACTATCGTGGGCACGTAACTGTCGTCCCATTATACTCTACAATCAGACCCTAATGGAAAAAAGGAAATGAAACCTTAGAATTAAAGCTAGGATAAGCCTCTTGGATAATGATGGTTATCTTGTAATGTTACATACATTAAAAATAAAATAACAAATTTTATTGAATATTTTTTATTTTTACTCCTTTTACTAAAGTCGTGATCGAAATCCTATCTTTAACTAAATCGTGATCTTTGTATTTCCACTTAATTGTTATTGATAAATTTCGATCACAAATTATTATCATTCTATAATAACAACCTAAATATTTTACCCAATTCAGTCAGGTTTGCTATATCATAATGGTTACTACTTTTTTTTTCTATTTAAATTTTTTACTTATACAATTTATTTTTGAAAAAGTTCTAAATAATATAAAAACAATTATTACTTGAGATACTCGTAAGTAAACAATCTAATGAAACTAATGGATACTTTTAAAATAGAGACATCTGTAAATCATATGTGTACAAGTATTTATTTTACAATTAAAGTCAATCAAAAACTATTTTGTCCACTGTTAAACCAGCAATCTTTAAGAATATTCAATCTTCTTTGTTGATAACATGTATGTTTGTAGTTATAATTTTGACAAGTGGATCACATACGTACATAAGTAATTTACGAACAAGTCGTTTAATTTTCTAGCATGGTCACAATTTTAAAGTCCGTTAGCGGAATTTCACGCGAATTTTATAAAATTGTTGTGTACTTTGTTACTATAATCGCATTGTTAGTCATGAACTGTTTTAATATATATATATATGTATATATAATTAATATTAATTTATTCTTTATTAATGTTGGTTTTATTTCGAGACTGCTTACAACCACTTTACAATAAGTTGGAATCGTCTGAGGGGCAGAAGCACATCTATAAGTAGGCAAGCTCCAAGGTCAAAGCAACACAAGATATTTCCAAGTTCCGCTGTATAAAAGACCCTAAGGACAACCTGCTATGCAAGAACCTTGTAGTGAAGGAGAAATGGCGCTCGTATTTTCACGAGCTGCTGAATAAGCAGCATAAAGAGATGAAGCCGCCGGAACTACCTTCAAATCTAGGACTAGTGCCACTCGTAACGCCTGTAGAAATCCAGAATTGTCTTCGCCGCATGAAAAATCGGAAATACCTAGGATCTATATTTCACGCGTCTGGTGACATCGATTGTGACGTTAAGGCACGCGTGGACCAAATGGCGTGGTGACTGGTGTCATTCGTGACCCCAAAATGCCGGATAAGTTGAAAGGACAGGTCTATGAGACTATCATTAGGCCTGTCGTTTTATATGGCTGTGAAACGTGGCCTGTACTGGAGTGACATAAGTAGGAACTACGTGTCACGGAGATGAATATGCTGCGGTCGACGTGTGGAATAACGCGGAAGGGTCGCGTTAGATACTCTCGCGTTCGCGGCAGCCTTCATGTCCGTTATATTGCGGATAAATAGCAGAAGTTTCGCCTTCGTTGGTATGGCTACGTTTTACGGCAACCGGCTACTTACGTGGGGAACAAATGTCTGGCCATGCCGCCTCCGCCGGGCCCCGGCAAGAGGGGTAGATCCAAAAAGTGATGGCTTGACGTCGTAAAGGGTGAAATGCGTGCCAATGGATTGACCACCAGGGATGCGTGCGATCCGAGGATGGTGCGAAGTGAAGAAGAAAAAGTCAGAAAGCGAACCCCGGGCGCCGAAGCGAGAGTTTGGGTTGTAACCGGGATTTAACGATAAGATGATGATGATGAATGTTGGTTTCATTTTTCCTAATGAACCAAACTAGATTACGAGACTAGATTTCATTGTAAGAATGAATACACATTTTGCTTAACCTATTTTTATAATATTCAATCAGTACCATAATAAAGAAGTGTATTCCTTTGTTTTGTGGTTATGTATCATGATTCAAAAATAGATATTAGATGATTTGAGGATCTTCAGATAATATTATTTACACTTATATCAATTATGTTGAAAGGTACAAGAGCATAATAATTAAGCTTTGCATAGACAGTGTGTTACCAAATGCACAACACACTATTTTTTATTTTGAGTGCAGTAAACTTTTTGTTTGCTTCAAAAAATCCCTATAAAAACTAAATGTGTCCACACCTATTTCTTTTATTTTTATATATCTTTTTGTAGACTCGCTCAGATGCAATTTTGCCTTATGACAGAATAACAAAAGAGTAATAAGTGAAAGCACCGAATGCAGACGTTATAAAATACTTAATATTAGAAGAAAAGAACACTGTGTTTTTATAACTAACGTCAAAAAAACATAGTCTGTACTTTTCAATTAACTAGTTACTATCATATCATTAAATTTGAATTACTTTAACATGACTTATATAAATACAAGGTGGTTTTTTAAACTAAACTAATAAATATTAGGCAATATTACTACTGTCTATTGGAATTTCCCATCTGTTGCTCCAGTCATTTTTTGATAGTTGACAGTCGCGAACATTCAGCATATTTTCACATCTTCGACTAACTGACCAATACACATAGCCTTGTGGACATTGATGTATGTAGCCTTGTAATTTTCCCGTTCTACTTTTATCACATTTCAAGAAAGCTGGAGAACATTCTGCGTCTCTTTCAAATGGATAATGTCCGATATTAGGACAGGCTTGACTCTGCTTACCGACGATAATCTGTAAAATACTTATTATTTATTAACAAATCTAAAAAGCAATCTATCAACTTTAAGAAACTAAACTTGTTTCACTCATTTTTTAAGTACAATGCCATGTATAGTATATATAGGTATAATCACAACAAATACATCAATTGTAAGTCGGTAAAATCTAAGGTCGTGACCGGCCTTGCCTAATGTAACTCGTTTCTAAAACGCGTATTTAACGAAATTGCGCAATGTCGTGGCACAATTTGTTTGCAAGCCATGTTTTTATAATTACTAATAAGACTAAATTACTTATTCAAGGGTGTAGAGATCCCCTCAAGACCTCCGGACCCAAGTCAACCGGGTATAGGGTGTATAAGCTGGTAGAGCCCTGAGTGACAGATATCATTTGCATTATCATGTAGATAAACATAAAAACCGAATTCAGTTAAACATTTTTGCCCAGTGAAAACGACCATATCAGTGCCGCGTCGGTGCTCCGGGAGAAAGTCCACTCGAGTATGTCTTACTCCACTTTGCTAATACCATCAATCAGTTGTAACCAACGCTAAGGCTAACGCAATGCTAACGCAGAGGATAACCGCTGCAGTATACCCGCTAAAGCATTGGTCTTCGGCTTAAGAGTTTATGGTGGTCACTAAAGCTATTCCATCTTTTCTCACGAAGAAGCACCGACGCATACGACACCCTAGTGGGTGTCGTATGCAAAGGTAGTCCTTTATTTGACATGGATTTGACATTTAAACTGCCTTCTGCATCCAACTCTTCTGCCACAGACCATCAATCCGTTATAAATTTGTTTGCCGACATTAAAGACACTATGATAGCTGATTTAGACTCCACATGGAGGTAATCTCATGCGCGAGATAATATATTTCAATTATTTCTTTTTTTCGGCATTAATTACCATTATATGGAATTGTAACATCTACAACCATAACTCGTCTGCCAGCTCAAATCACTATCACTCTATCAGTTTTTTTAACTGCAATGTGTTTATTATTACAATAATTTGGCAAATATTGAGTACTTACCGGTGTTTTAGTTCCTATTCCCAATCGTTTTATTTTTCTTAGTTTATCCATTTGACCGTTACACGGTTTTTCAGCTTTGGTAGGTTCGACGCACTGAATTTTACTTTCATCGTATATCGTATTATTTGGGCAAGTGAACATTGCAATTTTAGCGTCATGGGAATCATCATCTTCCGTGCATTGGTAGAACATATTACAATATTTATGGTGTCTTCTAAATGATGTGGGACACACGAAGAGGTACTGGTTTTCATCGGTTTTAGGACATTCTTGCTTAGTAGGTGCAGTTTCTTCAGTTGTAACCTGCACTTGATCAGTAGTTGTAGTATCAGTTGAATCTTGGGTAGTCATTGATACTGCGGTTGTACTAGAAATAGCTTGTTCACTTGTTGTTTGTTGTTCAGTAGTTGTGGAACCATTTGTTGGTTCAGTAGTAGTTTCTGATGTAATTACTAGTTCGGAAGTTGGATGCTCAGTTATGCTTTGTTCGGTAGTTGTTTGTTCACTTGTATTTATCTGCTGAGTGGTAGTTGGTTCACTAGTAGTCTCCTGCATCATTTGTTCAGTTGTGGATGTTTTTTGCGTAGTTTGTTCTATAGTAGTAGTAGTTTGTTCACTAGTACACTTTTGCGTCGTTTGTTCAGTTGTTGATGTTTTTTGTGTTGAAGTTTGGTCACTAGTGGTCGATTGAGGTGTCACAGTTGATTCGGTTGTTGTCGATTGCTCTGTAGTTGATATTGTGGTTGTAGTTTGTTGTGTAGTGCTTAGCTGAGTTGTAGTTTGCTTAGTCGTCTCAGTACTTATAGACATTTCAGTAGTTGTAGGTGTTTTATCTGTTGTGACCGAATCTGTTGTAGTTGGTTCAGTAATGTTTACAGGTTCTGTTGTTACCTGGGTTGTAGTTGAAGTTGTGCTAGATTCAGTTGTCATAGTATTATTTTCAGTAGGAGATTGAGCTCCACTACAATCTCGTGGTGGATAAACAGATTCTTTGTGATTACATGTTTCTAATGCTGGATCCCATATTGTACCTTCACCACATGTAAAATGATAGACTGAATATCTAGTACCATCTCCATACCAGTCTACGCATCTATAAAACTTTTTACAGTCATTGAGGTTTGAGTAATACCCAGCTTTTTCACATATTATATTGCTGTTTTGAGGCTTTGATGATGTTACTTCTTGTGAACAGTTAGACGGATTTACAGTATTATCGCTTACGTTTTCCATGGTTTCTTTTGTTGTGGTAGTTGAGATACTAGCCGTAACAGAGACAGCTGAACTACTAGACGTAAGAATACTAGCTGAACTGCTAGAAGTGGAAAAACTGCTAGAGGTAGTACTTGATGAACTATGTCCAATGTTATGATTTTCTTTACACGACAAATTCTCAACGTCTCTTGGATGATTGCAAGTTTTGATATCTTGATCCCATATTGTTCCATCCCCACATGTATATTCATATTTAGTATAACCACCACTTCCGTCACTAACACATCTATAGAATGTTTTACAGTCATCTGTATTGCCAAAGTAACCTTCACTTTCGCAGCTGTTTTCATGATTTATATTTATCTCTTGTGTAGTAGATTCTGTTGAATGTGATTCTTCCGTTGTAGTAGTTGTAGTCAACTGTTGATTACTTTCATCATGATATACCGGGATAGTTACTATTTGACCATCATTATTATTTTTACAGTTCATAGCCTCTAAATCATGATTACATGCTTTTATATTATCATCCCATGCTGTTCCCTCTCCACATGCAAATTCATATTTATCAAACCCTTTATTGCCATTATCTACACATCGATAAAATTTCCTACAATTATATTTGCTTCCGTAAAAACCTTCTTTGGAACAAATGTCATTTGTTGTCAAAATTGGATGTTTTTCTGTTGTATATTCGTCTTCCACTGTCAGCGATTGAGGTGAAGTAGTAATAGCTGCTGAAGTACTATGCTCTTGTTTTTTTGTCGAAGATCCAAAATCTTCCGATATTTGAGTATGACCTGTACTTTGTGTTTGAGACTTACAACTTTCAGATTTATCTTCGTGATCACAAGCTTGCATTTCTTGCACCCATATAGTTCCCTCACCACATATGAAATCGTATCTTGTAAAATCTCCTTTACCATTATTAACACAACGAATAAATTTCTTGCAGTCAACAGGGTTGGCATAAAACCCATCAGCCGAGCATTTAAAAATATTGGGTTGTGGTGATGTTTCAACACTGTGAGTATTATGTTCTTGTGACAATGATAAAGTTGTCGACGAAGATGACACCATGACCGAAGTAGTTTTGTCTGTAGAACTATTCTCTGAATTTTGGGAGCATTTGTGACTATAATATTCATGGTCACATGATTGGATTTCATTATTCCAAAAAGTACCATCTCCACACATAAACTCATATTTGATGAAACCGGATTTACCATCATCTACACAACGATAATACTTTTTACAGTTGTAAGGATCCCCATAAAATCCTTCTGTTTGACAAATACTTTGGGGTTCTTGTGTTATTTGATCTGATGTATTTATCGTATACGTAGTCGTTATTTTTTCTGTCGTATGGGAAATTACAGGTTCCTTTATAATCTTCGTTGTTGTGCCTTGGGTAATGTCTTCAATGTCGTCTGTTGCAGCTATTTCTCCAGTACCACATTGTTTTACAGCCCATACATGATTACAAGCTTCTATTTTTTTATCCCATACTGTACCTTCCCCGCATATAAATTCATATCGTATGTAATTGCCTTGCCCATCGTCTATACATCGGTAATACTTTTTACAGTCGCTTCTATCTCCCATAAAACCACTTTGTTTACATTTATTGCTTGTATCAGGTCTAGATGATGACTGAAGATCTAAAGTAGTTTGGATAGATTGTATTTCAGATATCTGGGTCTGATTTTCGTTAGGATAACCACTTGTAACAATTTCTTTGTCGTCTACTATTATAGGCTTTGGTGAAAGTGTTGTTACAAAACCATCATCATATGTGTTACTTCCACATTTTGCAACAGCCCACTCATGATTACACAACTCATTTCTTTGATCCCAAACAGTTCCTTCTCCACACTGGAATTCATATTTGGTGAAGGAACCGTCGCCATTATCAATACATCTGTAAAACTTTTTACAATCTTTAAAATCACCTATAAAACCACTAGTCTTGCATTCACTGAAATCAAATTTAGTAGTTGTACTTAGTACTGTTGATGAGCTCAAATTTATACTAGTAGTTGACTCGGGTTCTTTATTACTAGATATAATTATGTCTGTTTGATTCGTGGTTTCTTTATTGAAGATAGTTGATGTAATTGAAGTAGTAGTTGGATAATTAGTTGATGTTTCTTCATAACTACAAGATTTAACAGCTTTCGCGTAATTACACCCTTCTATTTTTGGGTCCCACAATGTTCCCAGACCACAAGTAAACTCATAACGAGTAAAAGATGCGTTTCCGTTATCAACGCATCTGTAAAACTTTTTACAGTCGTTCTTATCACTCATAAAACCACTGTGTTTACATTCGTTCACATAATCGTTATTGTAAAGTTCTGTTGTTTTTATGGTAGTTTTTAAAGTTGACGAATAAATAGGTTCTTTTGTACTAATATCATAACCAGAACCGTGATCGATATTGTTATTTGTGTCTTCTGATTCTATAGCTAGTGTTGTAACAAAGGAAGGATGTAAAGTTGTATTCGTTAAGGATATGGTTGATATGATAGAACTTTCTGTTTTATTGAATTCATGCAATGTAGCACCTCCACAATTTTTTACCGCCCATTGATGGTTACACGACCCAATTGCTGAATCCCACACAGTTCCATCACCACATTTAAACTCAAGTTTAGTATATTTCCCGTTACCATTATGTATACATCTGTAGAATATTTTACAGTTTTCTTTGTCACCAATAAAACCATCAGATATGCAATCTGATGCACTATGTGGCATTGATTCTGTAGTTTGCATTAAATTGACTGATGAAGCTTGTATAGTACTACTTTGTAGGACAGAAGATCCATAAATTGCATCTTTTGATTCTGTATCATTTTCGATCAATGTATTTGGAGATGTACTTTGAGTTGATATTAGTGTACTTGACTTTATACTCGCAACTGTAGGTGTAGTGGTTACAATTATATTATCCAATGATGATTCAATACCTTCACTGCTATGACAATCGTTTACGGCCCATGCATGATTACAACTTTCAATTTTAGAATCCCATACAGTACCGTCACCACAAAAATATTCATATCTTTTGTAACTTCCATTGCCGTTATCAACACATCTATAAAATTTCCTACAATCGTACTTGTCTCTCAAGAAACCACTTTCTTTACAATTATTATCTGGAACTAATTTTGTAGGAGAGGATGAGTTATTCTTTCCAGTAACCAAATATTGACGATTTGTTGTGCTATCTATATTAAATTTGTTTTCGATCGTTGTTAGGCTGGCTGTAGAGCTACTTAATGATGGCATTTGAGTAAATTTTGAAGATGCGATATTAGTTACGTATCCATAGTTTTTTTCTGTTGTGTCTTCTTCAACATTTCCGTAACTGTATTGCGCTTGAGTCTGATCTAATTTAGAACTATTGTATTTTTGGAAATAGTCTTGGATATTAGTATCTTCGACTCCATTCTCTTCTGATGGTTCTTTCTCTTTGTATGTTGTAGATAGTAATGATGGACTAGTGCTACTTGGATTTACTATATCAGATGAGTTTTTTTTATTACAACGACTTCTTTTGACAGCCCACGGATGGTTACATGATTGCAATTCTTCATCCCAAACTGTGGATTCGCTACATGAAAATTCGTAACGAATAAAACCACCCTTTTGATTGCCTACACACCTATAAAATTTTTGACAATTTATACTGTCACCCATAAAGCCGTCAAAAGTGCATTTGTCAACTTCAGGGTATATATTAGATTCAAGAATAGAGAGAGGTGGTATATTTGATATTCGTTTGGTACTTGTTTCATATAAACTTGACGTTGAAGATGGGAACATTTCCTTTAACGTTGTTAAATATTCAGTCGACGAAGTTTGCGACGCTGTAGTTGTTGAGGTAGACGGTATGATAATTCCTGTTGTTGAACTTGTATTTTTAGGTCTTGTTTGAGAAGGTTCACCGTACGAACTTTCTTGGATTAAGTAATTATAGTCTATTTGTGTTGATGTAGATTGCGATGCCACGGGGTTGTTAATATATACAGGTTGAACTGTTGTAATGGGGGAAGGTAATTCTTGTATTTCTTCACCTATTTCATTCGACTGTTCATGAGGTTTAATAAAATTACCGCATTCAGAGCGTTTAGTGTTTTGCGGATGATTGCACACTTCAATGTCTGGATCGTAAACTGTGCCTGGCCCACATTGAAACTGAAAGGTAATGTTATAATGAGGATAAATGTATCAACGAATAATTTAATTGATTCTCTCTGATCATTTGGAAAACTTGATCAAATTGTAAATTTAAGTACATGTACTTAACTTCTATTAATTGAAGAAGAACGCGTTATAAGATAATAAAAAATAAAAAATTATATATAGTTATAACAGCCATAAAACAAAAACATCAGCCATCAGATAATAGAAAGAAAAATAATTTATTTAGGACATAAAAGACAATAAAAACAGGTACAATATACGTAAGAAAGTACATTGAAGTCCTAAACTGGACCTATTTCAACGTAAAGATGTTTATAGACAAAAAATAGCGCTGTTCTTCCGATATACCCAAAGAACAAAGTCAAGAACATCGACATATTGAACATTACAGGCAAAAATTATATAATATACATAACATTAATAGACCCCGGGAAAACTAATAACAAAAAATTACACAGTAATATTAAAAATATGGGAAAATTAAAATATTCAATCAAAATGGCGTACTGACACTACAAAAATTAAAATAAACTTTTACTATAAACATACAGTAATTATATAGAAGTCACTTTATCGCCTATAGGTGTTTGCAACACCAGTGGCATCGCGAACACGCTGCTGTCCTATAAGGGTACAATAACTTGGGTCACTGATGCCGGAACATAACACAAAGTTAATATGGCGGCATACTTAAGACCAAAGGTGTTCGCCATCCAGATCGGCTTGGGGCCCTACCACGTAGCTAAAGTGGGTTGTTTTGTAGCCTTTTACAACAGCCTTTTTCAACCCCAGCCGCAGAGTCAGTATTCTTTCCCCGCCCTTGTACGGATAATTTAATTTATTTAAATACATTTGGAAAAGATTTTACATTTACAATGTCACAAACAAATCTAATTTTATCAATTTCAAATCATTGTACAATACACACACATTTATGAATCCGTTATAAAATCAAATCTTGCATTTTTGGTATTTTAAGTTATTGTATTAATTACACCAAGACTTAGAATTATACACATAAGTATGTATTATTTGTATTCACTATAAAGAAAATACTGTATATTCATGAAAATATAAGACTGTGTTTCAATAACTTTTTTAGTAGACATTTACACAAAAACAATCAACATTAAATACAAAATAAAAGCAGCTATCAAAGTATAAAAACATCAATATAACTTATTTGTTGATAGATAGTTTTCTCACAAATAACAAAATTGTATACATATTAATTTATATAATATAAGAAGCGAAAAATGAATGTTTAGAAATATGTATTAAATAATTAAATATCACTTTGATTTCGAAGACACGTTTTATATCATTCTCTGAGCGTACTAATAAAAATAGTTCCTTCAACTCCGTTCCGTCAACTTGCCCAGCAAAAATGCGTCCCTTTCTTATCCAACACTAACGTAATAATACGTAATATACTTACTTTAAATGCGGTATATTTTCCATTACCAGATTTCATACAGCGATAAAACGACCCACAGTCATGAGGATCCGCCTGAAATCCTTCATTGGTACAATTTACTGCTGCTGGTCTAGACCCTGAATAAACTTTGACGATACGATTACTCTTTCGAGGGTAGTGGTGTTCGGCTGAAAAAGGGAAATGAAAATAATGTTATATAGAAACGTAAAATAAATTCCAAAATAAATGTAAGTTCGTGAATCGTTTGAATTTCGATTAAACAACTGCCTTTCTTTAATACATCATATTGTCAATGATATTTTAACGGTAAACTAAACTAAAGCTGATGTGACATAATACTTCTTAATTAACCGACTATTGCTGGTTGCAATGAAACTTAATAAATTATGTATGAAATATAACAACATTTCCAGTTATTGTAGAATTACATTACTGTAAAGATTTTTACATGTTAAGTTACTGTTAATGTTATACTTTGAAATAACTATTTTCATATGTTATTTATTTATTGAATTCTACCCTCATTACTTATATACTCGTAATCTTCACCAATTGAATTAAATTTGGAGTCTGTGGTCTCCACAAAATCTTTTTAACGTATACTGCCGAAAAGAACATTTTTATATGACAAAGTAGGCCAGCATCTACCAGAGTACCAATCGTGTTCCTACCAGCCTACTTCTCCGCTTTGCCATCCAACGTCGGTTTCTTACTACTGTTATTTTGAAGCCTGCTCATTTAACTTGTGCAAGACGACTACTGCATTTTTACTTAAGTAACGTCGCCGCGTTTAGGCCACGATATTTCACATATTTTAAGAGTATACTATATATGTATATATATATATATATATATATATATATATATATATATATATATATATATATATATATATATATATATATATATATATTTGTAAACCTGGGCGGTATATTTCGCATGCTTAATCATAAACTGACCGATTACGATTTAGGTCTAAAGTGAGATAATATAACGGGCAGCATTGTATCGACGCCCTCTATCGGCCAAACTAAGATTTATTTCGATATCTCTTTCCCACACTGAGTTACTGGTATTTAGTTACAAGTCAATATATGGGATAAGTAGTAAATGACAAAACGTTTTTTGCGATTTCCCAAAAAACAGGTTTTTTGAGTTAGGTCAGTTTATGATTAAGCATGCGATTTGTACTATTTATCATTGCATGTGTTATTTCTAGATGTTACAAATTTACTCTTTTTTTAATTTATTTATCAAATTCACAGTTATTACATTGGTTTAATAAAAATAGAAGCACAAAAAACAACTAAGGTTTGTATAATGCCATCGAAACTTAAGTCTACGCACGTTCAAATGAATAATTAAAATTAGGTTACAAATTCTCTAAAAAGTATTTTAAGTGAGGATATAATATTTTTTGGGTTATATTATCTCTTATATTTTTTGGTAAATCGTTTAATATTCTTGGAACTAAGTAGGTAGTTGTGCGGTTACCGCACATATTCTTCGCGCCGCTAGTAACAACCCGGTTTAGAGCAGCGGCTCTAGTATATACAGCGTGCTTCATTTAAGGTTGTATTTTATTTATTAAAGGCACTTACCATTTGCACTTTCTTTTGCGTTGATTAATGTTAAAAATACAAATAATATATAACACTTAACCAATGACCGGTCCATATTTCTTCTGAAGTTCATTATTCATATTATTGTACTTCTTATCTGAAAAGGAGATAATTACCATGTTTATTTATTTTTATTAAAATCCGAATGTATTCAAAGCTTTCACAACCCTTTGGTTCCAGTTCCGGTTTTGCGTGAGTGCACTTCTTAACTTCTCCCTTTTGTTGTGCCGGTATTATTGCTACATAAAATACCAAATGGAATAGCACTGTTAAAACTCGGTTTTCACAATCCAGCTTAAGAATTATACTATCATGGGAAAAGTATTTGAAGAATTAGGCATATGTTTTCTACTTAACAAGATCTCTTGTTGCTATGAGAGATTTGAAAAATAGGTTTGGCTTGTTAAATAGCTCCCAAAATATTTGGAGAAGTTTTTGTATCATTAGAGAATTAGTCAAAATTCTTTAACATTGTTTTTCTCTTAAATCTAAGTATGTAATTCTAAATTGGCATTATCAACCCTTTTCTCAAAGAACTAAATATTACAACAAATATAATATTCCGTTTATAATACATATCAGTTAGTAAACATGCTACTGGACATACTAGTTATGCGTCCCAATAATTCCTTAAGGCATTTTATAAAGGTCATATGTGAACAACCAGCCTTCATCCGAACAAATCGACTCATAGCCCAAGTTCATTGCCACGAATAATTACATCTCAGACGAGAATAAGGCAAAACAAAAATGAGTTGTGGGGTCCAGTTTATTTTTATATCCAACTGATACACTGTCATTGCATAGCTATGATACTCGTTATGCGAACAATCTACGTAATAGCTTACTGCAAATATTTTTCAGAAAATACTTGTAATATTTTTTGCTCCATACTGTAAACAAATTTGCATTAATACTCGTATTTCATTGTTTTGCTACCTAGTACTGTGTACCACTTGGTCGCAACGCACTTGATGATTTAATAATATTTCTAGGCTCTTTTTACACTTCTTCATTTTTGTCTTAATATTGCAAGCGTTCGATCAATTTCAAATAACTTTATTGGTATAATCTTACTTTCAACCTTGAAGATGAAATGATAAGTGCATGCTCGCATGACCGGCCCCTTGTTTGATAGCTAGTTTATTACTGGAACGCATTGAGGGATGCAATAAGTTATGAAACAGGTTCTTGAAGATTCCCTTTCAATGGTCAGGCTGCATTCTTGTCTTACGATTGACTGCTGATAACTCCTAGAGGTACTAATACTTATAACTTGGGACAATTAAAATAAAATGAAGTATACCTTAAATAGATATGATATTTTTTATTTCTTTTGACAAAACATATATAATTACATTATAAGCGCAATCTTAAAGCCACGAGTTCCTACCATATATAATTTTTACCATAGCATGCATAAAGAGGTAATCAATCCTTCAGTTACTCTACCTCGAAATAACTAGGTTTCTTACAATGATTTTTAAATAATTGGCGTATTTGACCAACTAATCTATGAACAGGAGCGGCAAAAATACTATTTGTCCCCTTTAGAGGAGAAACCGACATTTAGGCATTGTACTTTTATTGCACAATGAGATATTTGACATATAACGACGAAACGTGCAGTATCTATTTTAATATAACAAATTTTTTAAACAAGTAAAATATTTGAGTTTTATGAAATGGTAACGCAAATTGTTTTACGATCTTTAAAAATAATTATATAATTAATTATTTATTTATATCAAAACAAACTATCTAAGATCTATAATATCATAGTTTATACTTAGCCATATTAAGCTATTTTTGATATATAATTTATATTTTCATTAAAACTTTCCATATTATCATTTAACCATGAAATATAATAATCCTCCTGGTGTACCTACCCTGATTAAGTAGGAAAGTGGCTCTGACAAGGTTTACGCAGCTGGGTTAAGACGTAGTCTTTCTAATATTATAAAAAGAATTTAAACCAAATTGATTTCAACTAAAATGATAAACTAGTCTTGTAATAAAAATACCGATTGAAATGGTGTGTATTTTGCTCCATAACAGTACAAAACAATAGATCCTGGCTTATGAAGCCTTTATCTAATCTCTAAAATAATGATGATTAATTAAACAATTAATTACTCATCTACTACACTAAAATAACGATGATTACTATATAATACTAAAATAATGATGATTAATCAAACAATCGAATACAATGTTTTTCGATCCGTGGAAGTAGAGGGAATGAATCGTTTTTACACGCTTTACAATTATATACCTCTAAATAAGAACTCTTTTATTGTTATGGAACTGAAGACAAGGTGACGGCTCACTTAATAGTAAGCAGTTACCGTCACCAATGGATGTTTGCGACGCCAGGGACACCGCTAACATCAGGGGAACTATAAGCTGGGTCACAACAACAAGGTTATTATGGCGGCATGTATAGTGACCATGGGGTCGCCTTCCACACGCGCTGGAGTTCTACTACCTAGCATAAACTTAAGAATTTAATACTTTTTTGTGTATTTATTTATCAAAATTAACTTAAAATAACGCTAAAATATTGTACCGTTACGACAAATTAGCGTATATATAAGGAAATTGATTAAAGTATCAAAACGGACTTCCAAAGTTGAGACTAGTTTTTAATCACTTTACGACGTTTATTTTGATTAACATCCGGTAATTATTGTGAGTTCTTTGAACTTTCAAAATTGATCTTAGATATGATATATTGAATCAAAATATATTAATAACATCGCAATAAACGGCTGATGATCGTTTAGGGTTTGAGTAGCGTCATTTTTGGATTACATATTTGAACATAATCTTCTACTTCCTGCTCTTATCCCACATTATATGGGGTCAGCACAACATGTTCAATCCTTTTATCCTCTTCTGTTAGGCGTCATTTCAATATTCACATCCTTTTTTACCATATCATATTATACGAATCCATCCATTTTTCTTTTGTCTACCTCTCCGCCGAAGTTAGTTGAATATGACAAATAAAAAGTATATAATAAGTATTACTTAAAATAAAATAATATACTATAGCAAATACTATACTTATAATACTTTGACAAGTTACAAAGCGCCATGTGTCACAAAGTAACAAAGAATTTGTGCACCGGACAACGGATATTTGATATCTACTCGTAAATATGTGTATGTACTCGTACATGTAGTAAGTAAAAAGTAAGAAAGTACAAAAGTACCAAATTCAGATAGTACCTATTCGATTTTTTCCTATTTATGTAAGCTCCTACGTGAAACATTTATAATTAACTGGAACGAAACGTTTGTAAAAATAATTAAATATATAAATATTAACCTATAAATTATTCAATTCTCTAATAAATTATGTAAATATGTCGACCTTTATTTAAACTTGTTTAATGTTTTGGTTTTACAAGAAAAATATGAGAATACCAGAACACTATGTGTGTTACCTGTCTATTATAAGTGATGGGTATATTTTTCGTTCCCAATAGGGGGTAGCCCGAGCACAGTACTGGGATCTTTATGAGTTCTTATTATTATTATTTATCTTTATTATAACAATTTTGATAGCATTAATAACATATTAATAATTAATTATATATATATATATATAGCATAGTGACTAGCCAGCTGCACCACCTTTTCAATTTGTGCTGGCGAAATGGGCAAGTACCGGGAGACTGGTGCAAAGCCGTAATCGTGCCATTTTAAAAGAGAAAAGAGTCACGACAGGACTACGTAAATTACCGCGGTATAAGCCTTCTCAGCGTCGTCGGTAAATTGTATGCGAAAGTGTTGATTGAAAGGGTTGTATGAAACAGACGAAAAAGTATGGGATGCACAAGCGGGATTTAGGAAGAGAATGGGATGTACGGATCAGGTCTTTTCTCTGCGGTGCATAGCCGAAAAGTGTTTGGCTATAAACAAGAAGGTCTATTGCGCGTTCGTGGATCTAGAAAAGGCCTATGATAGTGTGGTGAGGAATGAATTGTGGTCAGCATTGTCCGTGAATGGTGTGAACAGTATCCTCATACGAGCATTGCAATATCTTTATAGGGATTCTAGTGCTTGTGTAAGGATAAACGGGGCATACACTGAATGGTTTAATATCGAAAAAGGTGTTAGACATGGATGTGTAGCGTCACCATGGCTGTTTAATCTGTTCATGAACAATTGCTTGACAGATTTAAAAGAGAATGAAAGTGGGTTGAGAATGAATGAGTTACTCGTCAAATGTTTTCTCTATGCTGATGATCAAGTATTACTTGCGTCTTCGGCCGAGGCGTTACAGGAGATGGTAACTAATATGAGTGGAGCTTTTGTTAGAAAAGAAATTAAGGTGAATGTAAAGAAGACGAAAGTGATGGTGTTTAAAAGAGATGAAGGAGTGACAAACTGCAATATCGTGATTGGAGATGAACAAATTGAACAGGTGAATGAGTTTGTGTAGATACACAAACTCATTCACCTGTTCTATTTGTTCAAACTTTGAACCCAGATGTACAAAGTTTACAAGAGATGGAAAGTGTGAGAGTGATATTGAAAGATAAGTGAATACAGGAAACATGGTGAATGGAGCTTTGTACTCCTTTATGAACAGGCGGAAGGTGTCTAACAAGGTTTGTCTGGCTGTGCATGAGGGTGTGTTGGTTCCGACACTCATGTACGGAAGTGAAAGTTGGTTATGGCAGAAGAAACATGAAAGCAGAATAAATGCAGTAGCAAAAATTGAGAAAGGTATGTTGAAATGGTTTGGCCATGTCGAGAGAATGAATGAAGAACGATTGACGAAAAAAGTGTTTAAGGCGAGTGTGAATGGAAGTGTTGGAAGGGGTAGACCTAGGCAGACGTTTCGAGACCAGATCAGGGACGTCTTGAAAAAAGGCCAGGTCAAGAGTACCCTAAACCGAAGGGCATGTATGAAGGGAATAATGAAAGTGGACGAAGCGAAACAAATATGTAAGCATAGCCAGTGATAGATGATAGGAAGTGGAGGATGATAGCAAGTGGAAAGAAGTGTTCTCTGCCTACCCCTACGTGAAAGAGGCGTGATTATATTTATGTATTAATAATATATGAAAAGATAATAATTACATTTTTTGGACCTGCTGCAATTTAAATAATAGCATTATTATTTATTAAACTAAAACAAATGAATATACCTACAAAACTGTGGAGAAACGTTTCAATGAACGCATTATAATATCTGACAATGAAAACAATTTAATTAAATAATAAGTTTAGATTCATTTATAAAGAGTTCATGACCAGGGTTACTACTATACGCGAACCTGTTTTATAACCCTATATGTTGGTTGCACAGGTGCAGGTTGTACAGGTGCACGTAGAAAGATCGTGCATTTAATTCCGAAATTCTCAAGTACTTTTGATTATGTACATTCTTTCATTAACTGTACTCGCTGCTTTACTTTCTTAATACCGAGTCACGCTAAATCTTCACAACTAGTTTAAGTTAATCAAATTTTATTTTAATTATTTTGTTTTAGAATACAATTACTTAAATTTAATATACCATAGATAAATAATCAAATAAGTAAAACAACTGAAAACTATTAAAGGTGTTTAGATAGATAGATAGATATTTTAAATATATTTAAGATTACCTCATAGGTATAGATACCCGAGGAAGGTATTAGATTCTAAAATACAGTCTTGGCCTACTTTAGGCTAGCTTTATTTGTATATTTGTAAAAAAAGTTTTTGTAAATTTACACCTTATTATTACAAATTTACTTGAAAATTAATTAGAATAATAACAGGTAAATGAAACGTGATTTTATTTTTTAAGTAGTTTAATATAGATGTTAAACAAACATTTTTCAATTGTAAAATTTTATTAATATCTTTATCACTTCCTCTGAGAAGTTGTTTTTAAAGAATTTTATCCATGCAGGGGCGGAGAAAGAATATTGACCTCTGTGGCCGGGGTTGGCCTGTCGTAAAAGGCGACAAAACAACCCACTCTAGCTACGTGGTAGGGACCCAAGCCCGTCTGGATGGCGACCACCTTTGGTCTTAAGTATATTGCCATAATAACTTTGTATTATGTTCCGGCATTAGTGACCCAAGTTCCTGTACCCATATGGGACAGCAGCGTGTTCACGATACCACTGGCGTTGTAAATACCCATAGACGACGGTAACTGCTAAATTCTAAGTGGGCCGTCAATCTGACTGCTGGCATACAGTAATATAAAAAAAGATACCAAAAATGTAGAACGTTACGGTCGCATCTATAATAGATAACAAATTCTAACTGCATTGATTTCGACTTTTCCTAACAGTTTAAACTGTCTGAATCTTAAAAAAAATGTATCATAGTCCCCTGATATCTCAACGAGTCGATAGATATGATTAGTTACAAAAGAAAGAAGTCTGTCGTAACTACATAATTAAAACTAAACTTTTTTATAGAAATAAAGAAAGGTTTCATGGCGGAGCCTCTTAAACCGATACAGTAAGTCAGGCGAGGATAAAAATAATAGTACATAAAGGCGCAATGTCATATACTACATAATAATTACGATTGCAACACAAAAATTCGCATTTATTTTCAAAGAATTCTATGAATTCTTGCAATCCTGAGCATCCAACATAATTGCCCTCATCACTAAACAATTCAGTGAAGTCATCATGTACTGATCACACCGACGTGCATCAGAATCGTGATCGTGAAGGAAGCTTGCCTTACACCTCAACTTAACTACTTAACGGTTATACATCCAATAACAGGTCAAGGTATACTAACCATAGAAATCAAAAAATTTCACATATCTGAAACTGCGAACAAGAAAATCTCTTAAAATATTATATAAATAGAAGTAAGACACGTATATAGAAAATTCTCCATTTCGCAATCAAACAGACAAAATAACAAAGGAATATTAGGTGATGAAAGTTAATTTAGGTAATATATTGTTTAGGTAGATAGAGAAATTTTAAACAATCAACTTAAACTATTAGCCTTCCGTAAGTTTTGTAGTCCACAAACACTAATAATATACATACATACTCTTTCGTTATAGGTATATGTATTGTTTCATTAATCTCTTCATACGGCCAGAAATATATAATTAACGAGGTTATTATCCGCAAGCAAATACCATTTGAACCTACAATAATAGTATTTTGCATTGATCTGCACTTAACAAGGGTACCGTTGTCATAACTACAAAATATGTAACGGTAGGCACAAATATTATGCAGATTATATTCATTAGAAAGTCGTTTGCCAATCCAACCAAAAAACAGAACCTAATAAAGAGTAAAGAATATCAGAATTTTTGGTGAGCGTGGATATCCGATTAATATCTCACCAAAATTTAATCTAATAATAATTCTTTGGTCTCCTGATAATATGATACTTTTTGTCTTCGATTCGCCGATAATTGTCATTTTGTTACAATCATTCATGCTTTATTTATATTGATCAATCTTTTAGTTAGGTACGCGGTAGCCAAGTATTCTCATATTCGGATACCAAGCTAAAGGTTACGGGTTCGAATCCCACTCTAGCATGCACCACTTACGTAGTTTTTTACATTATGCGAATGTGCATATTGTATATAATTACCACGCATTGAGACCACCTTCGTTCAGTTCAGGTTTTCGACGAACCCATACTCACAGACGGTCTAGACACGCTTGGATTTCGGGGAGACTGCATCTCTTTGCGTATTTTACCTGCTGTACAACGGGGAGTGTTCTGAGGAGCTATTTAGAATGGTGTCGTCGTATTTCTGCCATCGCACTGACCACTGGAGGGTGCAGGGTGTTCATCTCCATTTCTTGGAGCCTCTTTTTCCTTGTACAAAACGGTTCTCAATTCATGTTACGTACTCTTAGGATTTGGAATGAGCTTCCGGCTGAGGTTTTCTCAGCGTTTTTCGAAAAAGGCCTTAGAAACTTTCTTCGAGGTCGGCAGCGCGTTGATTATGCTTCTGGTGTTTGTTGCAAATGTCGATATGCAAAGATGACCTTCTGCAAGTATGAGCCGTTTGCATATCTGCTGAACTCTAGCTATAAAAAAACTACCAGTATATGTAAACCGCCAATCCGTTTAGGACAAGCGTAGCGGGTATACAGTTCGACCCTCTTGGGGGGCTCGAGCCTAGCAGTGGTACATTATAAGCTGTTGTAAAATGCTTCTAATTGAATAACTTCCAACATGAAATATTTGCAGGTAAAAGGCGACAAAACAACCCACCCTAGCTACGTGGTAGGGCCTCAAACCCGTCTAGATGGCGACCACCTTTGGTCTTAAGTATGCCGTCATAATGACCTTGTGTTGTATTCCGGAATTAGTGACCTAAGTTCCTGTACCCTTATGGGACAGCAGCGTATTCACGATGCTACTGGCGTTGTTGTCCTACAAAATAAAAAAAATAAGGGTCATGTCTTGCAGCTTTTGCTACGGAGTCGTATATATTATTAAGACTATTCATAGCTAAATATCAAGCAGTGGTTTGTTTCATTTGTAATAAATCTGTTATGTAGACTATTTTAGACAAGTATTCCACTGATGAAAAAGGATAATAAACTTGCCGTGTTGGGCAACTAGCGTTACGGATCGGAGCTTACAAGTAGATCTAATCCCGCCATCCGGTGATTCTAAGGCGTTATCATTGCGCAATCGATATCTGAATCTAGCTGCTTTCTTATTGTTTCGTCTTTATTCGCCTATTCAGTGATTTAGTTCAATGGCAAAGTATTATGGCAAAGGTCATGTAAATATGAGATACCTATGTTTCCTACATCATATGTTAGTAAATGATATACAGTTTAATTAAAATTGATTTTATGCCAGCTATGTACGCTATCACATTCAATTTGGATAACCTATTTTATAATATATTTCGTACGGCTTGTGTTGGTCGTCGGTATACAATACATATTTCAATATTTCACTCACGTATTTGGTAATACCTAATAGAAAAAATTTGATCGTTTAAAATTATTTGATGATATTACCCCTTTTTAACACGCTTTTATTAGCTTCATACATATGTTAGTATGTGCCTATGTAACGGAAACTTTGAACATGGTTTTGACCCCCTTCAAAACGTTGGATTAACTTGAAATTTAGCATACTTTTTTTTATTGCTATAGGACAGAAGACAGGCTGACGGCCCGCTTAGAATTTATCAGTTACAATAGCCTATGGGTGTTTGCAATGCCAGTGGCACCGCGAACACGCTGCTGTCCCATAAGGGTACAGGAACTTAGGTCACTAATGCCGGAACATAACACAAGGTTATTAAGGCGACATACTTCAGACCAAAGGTGGTCGCCATCCAGACGGGCTTGGAGCCCTACCACGTAGCTAGGGTGGTTTGTTTTGTCGCCTTTTACGACAGGCCAACCCCGGCCACAGAGGTTAGTATTCTTTATCCGCCCCTTAACGGATAAGATGAAATAGCATGGGATGCGCAATATCAATCGTTATAAATTTTTTTACTAGTTCCATTTCGAAATGCTGTTTATTCATTATTTTTCATAAATATCCTTTCCTTTCCCTATAAAAAATTTGACCTAAATTAATATTCTCTTTATAAAAAGATTTACTTAGGATAAATGTTATAAATATATTTGCATTTATGTTTCCGGTTTAAATATATAAATACTAGTATGTAACGGTGTGTCATGTAAAATTTACATAAATTTGCGAACTATGTATTCTAATTTATTAGAAAAATATTCAAATATAACAGTCCTGTTATAAAAATTAACAGGGACAAATCTATTATTATTTATATTCTAAAATGACTAATGAGCACGGATGACGAGAAATGCGATGTGAACTTGTTTACCTACTTCTATAATTTGCAGGTTCATGCCTTATAACTGTAAACTTTACGCATTCGCCATGACCTCTTCTTTTTTTGTAAGCATTTCATCTACAAAGTATGCTGAATTATCACATGGACATACTTCTCCGTAGGCACACCTATTCACGTTGGTACCCCTTGTGACACTTCTTTCCCTAGATCAAAGAGCTACAAGAAAGAAATTATGTTTTAAATGGTAACGAGCAGTTACCAAAGGAGCAATTGGTAACGTGAGGAGTCTGTGTTTAAAATAAACTTTATTAGCTTTACTTGCCATCTACGCTTCATGTTTGGGTTTATCAAGAACTTTTATGGGTTTATTGTTTTTTGAGTATTGGAAATACTGTAATTTAAGGAAATAAAAATATTGTATGTAAATCTAGTTTCAGGAAGAGCTCTCCGTTGCTCCCTGTCAGTGGCAATAATTACATATCTACGTGTAAATATTGTAACATAGCTTAATATCGAATCAGTTCTTTCTGTTTCATGCCGGCTCCGTTGGTACGGCCACGTTTTACCGCAACCGGATGCTTAAGTAGGAAACAAATGTTTGGCCATACCGCCACCGTCGGGCCCCGGCAGGAGGGGTATACCCAAAAAGTGCTGGCTTGACGTCGTAAAGGGTGATGATATGCGTGCCAATGGGCTCACTACCAGGGATGCAGAAGACCGTGCGAAGTGGCGTAGAAAAAGTCGGAAAGCGGACCCCGGGCACAGAAGCAGAAATTTAGGTTGCGACCGGGATACAACACTTATATGATGATAATGGTTCTTTCTATTTCATGATAAAAACTCCTCTACGGATTTCGTTATTCCTTAATGTTCAATAAAGTTAGCTGACATTTTGGTTTTATGAACTGATGATAAAATAGGGCAACGTTAGTACTGGCGTCGGGCAACAGGTTCCACTGCGGTAGTTTTAGTGGGAAGCTCGAACCTCAGCAGAAAGCTCATTCCAGATCCTGAGAGACACTGAGAGTACGCAACATGAACGTCCTAGCGAACCGATACTGTTCAAATAATAATTATTAAGTTAAGTATAACGTAATACCATCAACAATTATAAAACAAAGCCTCTATATAACTTAATACGTTGTTTATAGCATCACGACAAAAAACAGTCATTGTTACACGCAAGGAATGAAACAAAACATCCTCGTTTAGTAATATCTGATAAAGATCTATGTAATTATATTTTTTGGATGATAAATATTCAAGTTCAATAACTGAAACAAGCTGGTATCTCCAATATGGGTGATCGTTACTTCTTTGTTCTTGATACTATTTTACCGCCATGAAACGTATGTAGAAATAAAGACTTGCAACTGTCTATAACCCCTTTAGCAGCTAGGATCCACTTTATCTATTGTATACATACAAATTTTTCAACTGTAATTATTAGTATGGATCACAATCCATACTAATATCATAAATGTCAATATAACTGAACGGATAACGGAAACGGCTTAACCAATTTCGATTAATTTTGGTATAGAGATAGATTGGACATTGGAGAAGGACTTAAGCTACTTTTTGTCACGAAAATTAAACTTGAAGGAAGTAAACGTACTAAGTTCTATTTTTAAGTAAAATACGTGTTATTGACATCGACTTGAAATATGTGAACACTAAATATGTTAGGTAGTATAATATAAAAAATACTCAAAAAAATAGAAAATATGTAAAAGATACAATCCTTTCTTAATACATGTAAAGAGAATATCATCTTTTTTTTTAATTTAACGCGCTTATGTGGTTGGAATATATACTCGTTTGAAGGATTAGATGTATTAAAATTTGAAGAACGATTGCTAGCTGACCTTCAACATGGAAATGAAATCCAACTTTTGAAAAACATTTGACTATTGTAAAAGGTAGTGTAGTCAAATTCAAATAGTCAAAATAATAACTTAGACAAATGAAATTTAGCTAATTCTAAATCTCTACACACTAATTAAATAAACTGTACTAATATCGTTTTTAATTCACTGACCCCAGCCGGAAATATTTTAGATAGTCGTAATAGATGCATATAGCAGATAGCATAGGAAATACACTCTTCGGTTTTTCCTGTCTGGGTTAGAATGTAAACGGCAACCACTTCTTTAAAATCTAAATTTCGCTACATGTGTTCCATATTTTTTCTTGTTTTCGTTAGTCTAGAGGTGTTGACAAAAAAGGTGTATGAGGACTTCAGTCCTGAATGACTCACTGGGACTTGCAATTAAAGGCAACCGAGTCTAACCTCTTCGATGACGACGAATACTAATGTTTATTCTTGTATAAATCAATCCAAAATATGCTAGGATAGCACTTGTTATTAATCACTTATATAAACTAGTTATAAGGTCAGTCAACCCGACGAAAAGCTTGTTCAATATTAGTGACTAATTCTTTAAGTCAGTAAGGTGCGATGCCAAGAAGGTTACCTGAATAGATAAGTGTTACAAATGCATTGTGTACAGAATAACAGTTGTAATAAGTGTTATTGGAGAATAAGCAGCGGATTCTTGGCAATGAACTTGGGTTAAATGGACCTACTTGGCAAAGGATCCAAATACGGTGTTACATTTCAATTATCGTTGGCTCACAAACTAAATCTAATTTGTTGTTTCAAGTTTTGTGACATTTCCCTCCTGTAGGATCCTGTATATGCGGAAGTTTTTTCACATATAATCAAACCAGAAAAAAAAACCACCCAGATCAGAATAAACTATTTGTCGACCATACAAACATTTTGATGATATATATATCCGCCGTTATGATCGAACTCCGGAAATGACCCTAGACTTACATGTTCGATGAACCTGCCGGATTGTATCGGAGATAGCTTCTTAGAAATTTATTTCGGTATATACTTAATTTTTATTAAATTTCTTTCTTTATTACTTGCATACTTAACTTAAATGTATATATTGTGTAGATCTTGCGATAATTGCTAACATCTTTTTATTGTTACTGGTTTGTTGTTGAAAATATATAATCAATTGATTATGATAGTTTGGTCATCGGTGAGTTCACCCAAATGATCCAGGCGGAAGAACAGCGCTAGTTTGTTGGCTATCACCATGCTGAGTCTGGATTAAATTTGGGACAAATATGCTTTTTGGGTTGTTTATTTATTTATTTATTTTTTTGTATCAGAACGTTTGTTTATTTGTCCAGAGGAAGGAGTTTTGCTTCTTATGAATTATGAAATAAGAAATAAAGGTAGCATTTAATTTTCAAGTTCAACAATGAACACAAAAGGTGATTAATTGATATCGTCTACGCTTCAGATCACGAGAGCTCAAGAACAGTCATTAAGTTTGCATAATTTTAAGAACAATAACGTCCGTATAATTTTTTTGCGATAGCGGTAGTGCAAAGTTAAATCATCTTTAGTTTTCCTTTATTAATGTGTAACCAAGGAAAAAATAATAGGCATCGAAGTACTCATAGCGCTTGACGTTGTTTTCGGTTGTTCCTGTCATTGCTGGGTCTTAGAGGGCAGCACTTTAGAATAAATTTTGTCAAACCTATTCCAAATTTATATTTTCTGATTATCCATCCATCTTCACTCTAGAAAAGAGGGCGACGAAGCAAAAGACTGGCACTATTTTCATAACAGTATTTATGGTTTTAAATTAAATTATAGTTAACGAAAATAACAGTCCGCTGACAACCACAAGTGTGAACTGGATGGGCTGACGACCTGCGCAAGATTAGCCGGCACTAGATGGGAAATGCACAGAACCTGGATATGCGCAAATTTGCGGAGGCCTACTTCCAGCAGTGGATGACGATTGGTTGATGAAAAAACAACCTTGATACTTGTAGCATAGTATATGTATAAGTAGTAAGTATAAAGATAGTCTTATTTCGGGCCGGGATTACATAGCCATAGACCAGTAGCTCAATAATCGTTTTTTTTTCAGTTACCCCTTAATAAAACTTTTCATTTATGAGTTACGCCTCCTCTGACTACTGATAAACTTATCAGTTATAATGTGTTCAGGCTGCTTAGACAGGCGGTATACAAACTAACGTACTGTAGCAACAATACTGTACAACGCAACACAGTGTAGCATCTTAATAAGTTATTAAGTATAAGATTAATTTGAAACTTTTATCCGTGCAGAGGCGGAGAAAGAATACTGACCTCTGCGGCTGGGGTTGGCCGGTAGTAAAAAGCGACAAAACAACCCACTCTAGCTACGTGGTAGGTCCGAAGCCCGTCTGGATGGCGATCACCTTTGGTATTAAGTCATCATCATCATCATCATCCTAGCGTTAGTCCCGGTTGCTGCCCAAACTTTCGTTTCGGTGCCCGGGGTCCGCTTTCCGACTTTTTCTACTCCACTTCGCGCGATCTTCTGCATCCCTGGTAGTGAGCCCATTGGCACGCATATCACCCTTTACGACGTCAAGCCAGCACTTTTTGGGTCTACCCCTCCTGCCGGGGCCCGGCGGAGGCGGCATGGCCAGACATTTGTTTCCCACGTAAGCATCCGGTTGCCGTAAAACATGGCCATACCAACGGAGCCGACACTCCTGCAATTTATCTGCAATGTCACGGACATGAAGACTACCGCGAATGCGGGAGTTCCTAACGCGGTCCTTCCGCGTCACTCCACACATCCACCGCAGCATATTCATCTCCGTGACACGCAGTTCTTGCTTGTGTCGCTCTAACACCGGCCACGCTTCACAGCCGTATAAAAGGACAGGCCTAATGATGGTCTTATAGACCTGCCCCTTCAACTTTACCGGCATCTTGGGGTCACAAATGACACCAGTTACCTCACGCCATTTGGCCCACGCGGCAGCAATGCGTGCCTTGACGTCGCAACCGATGTCACCGGATGCATGAAACACAGATCCCAGATATTTCACAAGGTCCGTGCGCTCGACCTTGTTGCCGTCTATGCGTACGGGTGTGGGATCTGTGGAGTTACAGGCCAAGTACTCGGTCTTCGCCACATTGAGCTTCAGACCACCGTTCTCAAGCGACTCTTTCCACGCCTTCACACGTCGCACCAGCCTACCCCTGTCCGAATCTGCCAGCGCGATATCATCAGCATACATGAGCAACCACGGGGGCTGCTCATGTGAGTTTCTGATGCTGTCTGACAATACGTCTAATACCACGCTAAACAGAAACGGACTAAGGACGGATCCTTGGTGCACCCCGACGGTGATGGGGAAAGGTTTGGTGTCGCCAACAGCGGTTCGAACTACGGAATCGGAGTCACGGTACATGTCTCGGATGATGTCAACATAGGCCTCTGGAATCCCTTTGGACCGCAATGCCCACCAGATTATCGCGCGAGGAATACAGTCGAAGGCCTTCTGCAAGTCGAGAAACAGGCAATGCAGAGGCGTATTCTTCGCCCTGTATTTCTCCGCGACAGTCCTTAGGGCAAAAACAGGGTCCATTGTCCCGTGACCAGGGCGAAACCCATATTGACAATCCGAGACAGTGCACTCCTGTCGAATCCGAGAGTCGATAACCCTTTCGAAGAGCTTCATGGTGTGGGACATGACCTTAACTCCTCGGTAACTACCGCACTCCTGCACCGACCCCTTGCCTTTGAAGACTGGAGTAATGATACTCAGTCTCCATTGGCTCGGGATCGTACCGGTGAGGAGTGACCGGTTGAAAAGGTCTGTTAAGATGCCCACACCACGAGAGCCCATCGCCTTCCAGGCTTCGATGGGGACTCCATCGGATCCAACAGCTTTCCGATTCTTCATGCGGCGAAGACAATTCTGGACTTCTGCAGGCGTTATCAGTGGCACTAGTCCTTGATTCGGAGGAAGATCAGGCGGCTGCACCTCTTTGTGCTGCGTGTTCAGCAGCTCGTGGAAATACGAGCGCCATCTCTCCTTCACCGCGAGGTCCTCGCATAGCAGGTTGCCCACAGGGTCTTTTACACAGCGGCACTTGGAAATGTCCTGTGCCGCTTTGACCCTGGAGCGCGCCAACTTATAGATGAGCTTCTGCCCCTCAGACGATTCCAACTTATCGTAAAGTGGTTGTAAGTGGTCTCGCCTGGCTCTGGCAACAGCTCTCTTAGTGGCGCGCTTTGCTACCCGGTATGCGTCGCGGTCTTCAGGAGATCTGGACGCTTGCCACTTCTTAAAGAGGGCTTTTTTCGCCCTGGTCTCCCTCTGGACTGAGTCGTTCCACCACCAAGTCTCCTTGTCACACTTGCGTCCGCCCTTAGACACGCCGAGCACCTCTCTCGCCGACCCAAGGATAGCCGCCTGAATCCTGTCCCAGTAAGCTTGAACTGGTCCGCCCTCACCTCCGGCGCACTTGTCGCCGATGGCAGAGGCGAACTCCTGGGACTTGACTTCATCAAGCAGCCACCACCTGATTCGGCGTTGAAGGCGGTCGACACATTTGCCTTTGGGCTTTACGCAGAGGTCCATGACAAGAAGACGGTGTTGTGCAGTGAGACTCTCACCGGGTATGACCTTGCAGTTGGCTACTTTGCTGATGTGGTGTCTCCTAGTGAGTAGGAAGTCGATTTGGGTAGCATTCCTCCCGCTCTTGTAGGTGATGAGATGCTCGGGTCTCTTTTTGAAATACGTATTCACGATGGCAAGGTCAGCAGCCGCACACGTATTGAGGATGTCCTCCCCTTCCGCGTTGCGGCTACCGTACCCAAATCCACCGTGAACACGCTCAAATTCCCCACATTCAGCACCCACATGACCGTTCAGATCACCCCCCAAAACGATCCCCTGTGATAATGGGATTCCACCGAGCACTTCTCCGAGTTGATTCCAAAACGCTATTTTATCGGCGTCGTCACAACCGGCCTGTGGCGCATAGGCACTTATCAAGTGGGTAACTACCCCATCGATAAGCACCCTAACGACCATAAGCCGGTCGCTATGACGTTTCACTTCCAAAATGTCGTTCTGGAACTCCTCCGAGAGCACTATGGCAACCCCATTCTCCCCACCAGGTGCACCTGTGTAGATCAGCTTGTAGCCATTCCCAATGAACCGGGATCTGCTGGCCTTCCACCGAGTCTCCTGCAGGAACGCCACGGCCACCCTCCGCCTGGAGAGCACATCGGCCAACTCTCTCGCGCGTCCGGTTAGCGTGCCAATATTCCACGTTGCGAAGCGGAGTTTCCTTTTGGATGGGGCTAGTGTCTTTAGCCGTGCTCGCCCACGGCACGGCAGCCCTAGTCCACTTGTCACAGGAGTCGGGCGAGGATCCTGCGCGTCGTTTTGCGGCGACGCCCTATCCGTGACAAATCTATTACGAGTCCTAACCATATATTATTTGACAAGTTTTGGTTTTTACGGGAGCGACTGCCGTCCGACCTCCCAACCTCTAAAGGGAAACCTAGAGGTGTCCTTCCCTCGCCGCATGCAAGCTGGCAGAGGGAGTAACCCATCAGTCGGCTTTTACGACTCCCTTGGGATGATTTGGGGTGGCCCTATTCTTTCTTCGGCCGGGACCACACGGCTTACCTTTGGTATTAAGTATGCCGCCATAATAACTTTGTGTTGTGCTCCGGCATTAGTGACCCAAGTTCCTGTACCCTTATGGGACAGCAGCGTGTTCACGATGCTACTGGCTTTACTAACGCCCATAGGCAACGGTAACTGCTAAATTCTAAGTTGACCGTAAACCTGTCTGCTGTTTTATTAAAAATTAAATCAATTTACTTATACATGTCTACATGTCAAATTAAGAGCGCATGTAAAGTGTAATTATTTGTCTAATTCATTCATAACGACTGACATAGTTCGCGCTAGTTTCATTTAACATTTCGCACATCCAAAATTGTTTAAGCATATTCTATGAGCACATATCAACTCTGGTCAATGAACCATAATTATTAAAATTATCAAAAACATTTCCATCCATTAAATATTTCCGTCAAATAAGATAGATATGATTTGAAAAGACAAAAAAAATTAATACAGAAAGAGAAAAATATTTTTAAACTAAAACAAATCATGCTACCTTAACAATGCTTCTATAATCATTTTAATTTATATCTTGGTTATATTTCATACTTAAATTTTCGAGGAGTACGCGATATGAAATCTTGATTATTTCCTCCGAATTAGACTACTAGCGTATACATTTAATTATTATCATCATTACTTTAAGGCCTCTTTCTCCTACTAAAGTTTGCCAAAGACATGGCCAAACATGGTCAGTGTCGCTTTAAGACACTTCTCCAGTTGTTCTCGATATCTTAGAGAGAAATTTTTTGGCGACCTCTATATAAATGTCCACACATGCGATGTATATTTCGCGCATTTCTTTAGGTTTCATTGAATAAGAACATCATTTTATTCAACACATATTAATTATATTTATAATTTTAAGAAAATACTTTTTATATAACAAAAATCATTTTTATCCATGCAGGGGCAGTGAAAGAATGCTGACCTCTCCTCCTCTGCTCTCCCGACCTCGCGGTCGGGGTCGGCCTATCGTAAAAAGCGACAAAAACCCACCCCATCTACGTGGTAGGGCCCCAAGCCCGTTTGGATGGCGACCACCTTTGGTCTAAGTATGCCGCCATAATAACCTTGTATTATGTTCCAGCATTAGTGACCCAAGTTTCTGTACCCTTATAGGACAGCAGCGTGTTTGCGAGGGCACTGGCGAACACCCATAGGCGACGGTAACTGCTAAATTCTAAGCGGGCGGTCAGTCTATCTACTGTCCCATAGCAATAAAAAAAAATCTGTAAAATGGCCCTTTAATAAGATGTATGAGGCTACGAGCTTCTAATTATTTCATCGATGTTCCGATATAAGTTGCTAATTAAAGCCACATATCATCTTCAGGGTTTAAACGCGAGCGGTATTTAGTTTTTATTGCAACTAGTTTTCTAAATCCAGTTTCACATAAATTTGTTGATGCAAATTTTATAAAATTTCTATGGCATTCTTGTTTAAAACGGGATTTTGTCACGGATAACCAAAAATTATGACAAAACTGTGTCTTTAATTGATTTCGAAGAGTACCATCACTAATCAAATCCATCAGTTGCTCTTTCTCACTAACTTGAATAGTTGAACTGCATAATATGTCGTCGGAAAATGGATCACGAATCAAACCAAGATCGTTTTCAGGAAAACTTTAAATCTTATTAAAAAATTGGCGATCCATAACAATCTTCTAGCGTCCCTCAAAGGGTCGCGGCCCCTAGTTTTCGCACCGCTGTTTTGGACAATATTTAGAAACGTGTAAGAGTGTATGAGGAGCACTCTCTATATACTACTAGCTGACCCAGCAAACGTTTTTTTTTCTATATAAATTAAAAAAATACTGTTTGCACAGGATTTCCGAAAAATCCGTTTTTAGTGAGCGTCTACATCGCAAAATGAGTAAATATGTCAAGTGAATCGGGTGTATAGTTTTAGAGTTTCCGTAATGTGTGGTATTTCGTATATTAACAAGGGGACACATGTCATTAATATGGTATACCTACTTAAACTATCCCTGTGTTCCTTCATACGCCTAGAGCGCGTAGGCCGAAAGACGTGACGTGAGGTAATGTTTATACTTAATGATCGTTTATTTATTTGATGAAAAAATTTATGGAAAGATTAATCACTTACCGTTACATTTATTTTTATACAGTTTATCAAGCAGTAGATGATTAAATAATAAATATTCATCAAAATTCTAACGCCAACATAAATTATAACTAACTTATTGAAATTTTAACGGTTATACAGGCATTGTGAATATACTAAATGTAAGTAAGGCCATTATTTAATATGAATACAAAATACAACCCACCTTGACTCGTCAAAGACCACACACTCATATTATAAAGGCATCTAAATCACGGATGCAGTTACCCTTCACAGTTCCTCAGGAAAGGGGTGAAAAGGGCCTACAGGACTGGCTCACATAAAGTGGGTATGGTTAATATTTTTTTATACTACAATTTATAAAATAATACTACGAAACAATTATATTTAGTATAATAATGGCCAACAATTATTAAAGTGTGTTAAAATAGAATAAAACCATATATTAAAAATCAAGTCCTTTAAACAGAAAATGTAACCAACATCTATAAATTACTTAAATTTACCAGATAATAGCAGAATAAGCAGCTTGAACAACTTACAGACAATAATTCATAAACATTCCATAGTAAAATTATAGTCTTTGTTTTCCTTTCATATGACAATTGAATATAAATCAGCATATTTTATGCTCTAAAATTAACATTTACAGTACTCCAAATATGAAAGGATGTATACGAAACGAACAGAGACTAAAGATAATTTTTTTGTCAGTAATACTCAAGATCGTAAGAAATATACTAATAAATAATTATTACTGAACACAAAATTGGGCTTCCTATTAATTACCCTGATATTAACTTTTTCTGACTACTCGAACATTCGGGATCGCCTATCTATATATACCTAGAGGGTCGTTATTTACCTCCTCACATTTTGGAAAACTAAATCTTATAATAGAAGGTTTTCAAATCTATTCGATTCAACACGATATGGGAATATAAGAATGCACCCGGCAATAGTCCTATCCAAATCGCTAGTCATTACTGGTATGTATTTCATGTATGGATAATGACATTATGATCCCGACTTCAAATAATAGTCGCATTACTATTATCTAGTCGTAAAAGACGACAAATTGATTAAATTGATTAATTAAATTACTATTTTGGTTATTTTAATCAAACAGCGCTGCCTTAGGCCATAATTAATTTGATGGTTCTATTTTTTATGGTAGACCTATAGGAAAATTTATCGGAAACGCCTCCAAAATAGACATAGAGAAGTTTATTCCTGTGGCAATACTCACCACGGATCAAAATACGCTTGTGACAAACAAATTTCATGTATAAGTTGCTGTAGTGAAAAAAAACATTATTTAATTGTAATTTAGTTTTATTCACATGCAGGCTAATCGACTGCTTACGAGTACGGTAGTACGCTCGTCTATATAAAAAAATTGTGCATTAAATATCTGAACACAATGTTGGCGAAATTGATATCTGAAGATTTTCATCGTTAAATATCTGGAGTTAATTTATATAAATTACAAATTATCACAACATGCATTAAGCGTTTTCATTGATGAAACGATTATTACATATTTTAGCTTTCAGTTTAAGTATTTAACTAAAACTCTTCCAATTCGCTTATATGTAAATTTTTATATTGTTATTTCTACATTTAAACCTCTTAAAAATCTATGAACATCTTCATAGGTTGTTAAGAGGTCTGTTAAGAGACCCAATGGTGAATATGTAGTTTAACTCAGAGATCCTAAAAATAAACTCAGGTATTCAAGAAAAGTAGAAGCATTCTCATTAGCGACAGAATTAACATGAGAAATGCGCCTGCGTCGGTTTTATCGGTTAATCTTCAACGAGAGACAGCTTTTGTTAAGAAATGCATTACTTAAATACACGAATAAGTTGCTGTTATTAAGATTTGGACGTAATCGATCAAATAGAAAAATCATTGTAAAACACTTTGATGTGTATTAAAAAAGTATATTTTTAAATATGTAAGGCAAGTAAAAAATTGATGTCTTGAAAGTAATTATAAACAAACAATCAAATATTATATAATTCGGATAGAAAGTATTTTAATTTCCCTCCGAAATTTGTATACTTAAAACATATTAAAATTTGTCCCAGAGTCAAACGCAAAAATTCTTAGCGAATCCATTCATGGAAATTAAAAGTGACAAATTAAACGGGTCATATTTTTTATATTACTTTTCTAACTAATTTTATGGATAGGGAGAATGCTTTTCGTATTAATAAATAGTCAATGAGTTAAGAAATTCTAGAAAATAACTATCATATACTCGTAACAAAATTTGTTTGTTTTTATATGTGTTAAGAGATATTTATTCTTATATGTGTAGCACATAATTCATTTGGATCTAATTATACACTGTAATATGAATGAGTGAACTCAAAATCAATTGATTGCCTTATTTTTTTTCGTATTTACGTGCTTCGATTATATAACAAAAAGTATGTTATCATAAAAATATTTTTACAGCGGAAATAATTCAAATACAACAAGCAAATCAAAGATGAAATACTTTAAGTAAAATATCTTAGATGGTTTAGTCTCTAGGTGCTCAAGTTCCTTGATTATGTAGATTTATATAAACATTTAATTTCAAGTCTTTGAGAAATATTATGACATAATTGAAATAACATAAAATTTAACTCTTACTTACTTTTTTAATAGCATCACGGTCCAAATCAATTCACTCACTATGTCAATTTGAAATTAAATAATACTCGTTTGCTACGACAATTTTTTTAAAGATTTAACAGGTACCCAATATGAAGTGTACTCTCCCGCGGACGGGTCTATTTGAAAATGGCGGTTTTTCGCACAGGGTGTCGTGTCCTTGCGTGCCGGACAAGGTCTCGGTATAACGATGTGTGGACGAGCGGTTGAACTCCTTCGCCTCTTATACTGATCGTGCGTTAATTTAGACTCTAATTAATTGGCTGGACGTACCACTATTACGGAGGATCTATGACAAAAACAGCCTTATCGTAACTTATACAACAAAATAAAATGGATTTTAATCTTAATTCTTAGTTTAATTCTTTAGAGTCAATTTTTTTATTGCTGAGGAACAACAAACAGTAAGCAGCTACCGTCACCTATGGATGTTTGCGACGCTAGGGGCACCGCGAACACGCTGCCGTCCCATAGGGGTATATGAACCTGAGTCACAAATATTGTAACACAATAAATATTATGATGGCATACTTATGGACCAAGGGTGGTTGCCATCCAGACGGGCTTGGGGCTCTGCCATAAAATTTAAAAGTCCTTTTATGATAACATCCTAGCTACAGCATTTTTTACTTTGGAGCACTTCCTCCATACGTCTGCTCTGAGCACGATCCTCGCTGATAATAATAGTGGCCATCAAATCATTTAAATGAAAATAATTAATTTCAATATAAGATCTTACAGGTTGCATAATGAATGTCAAAAATCTACTACCGTTTCCAAAACAACATCCAACAACCCTCCTACAGATTTTTCACTCATTACCATATTATACAGTATATTCTATACTAGCTGATCCGGCAAACGTTCTGTCATATGAATTTAAAATAAATTATAGTTTAAAAAAAACTAAAAAAACACGCTTTTATAAAAAATCTAACTAAAAATTAAAAAATAATTTTCAATAAATTTAAATTAAGGATAGTGGGATTAACAAAAAATGAATTTTATTGTAAAAAAGTGTGGGGTGCTTGTTGTCAATTGTTATTTTGAAAATATCATATAAAGCATACCTGATACGTAAAGAATACCTGATACGTGACGCCTAAGCCACTGAACCAATTTTCATGAATTTTGGAATAGAAATAGATTGAACTCTTTTTACACGCTTTATTTTATATTAATAGCTTCACTTGTATGTATGTAATTATTTGTTTGCAAGCGACTCCTTTGGGGGCGATTTTGACCCGCTTTAAACGGCCAGATTTCGTTCAAACTTTGTAGTTAAGTATATTGAAGACAGATGACAATGCAATAATCTGTATAGTTTGTATAATTTCATTATCCTCACCAGGATCCTCAGGGTTAACGAATTTTCGATTCTCGTCCGATCACCGAAGTGAAGGAGTATCACGCGCGGTCAGTACTTAGATGGGTGACCGCCTAGGAAAATCGCGTGACGGTGGATTTTTGTTCTTTTTTATATGTTTTATATTAACTTGACCTGAATGTAATGCATTTTTCGGAATTCGACTCGATTTTTACTTTGAACAATAAAATCAAAATTCTGCCGAAACGCCATCTGGAGCGTAATTAATAACATTGCCAGAAGATGGCGGTATATTAATAAAAATATTTACCGATTAGATATTGACAACAAATAAATTATATTACGACGCTTTTATTTTATAGTTAATGAAACTAAAAAGATAAAAATAAATTATAGTTTAAAAAAGCCAAAAAACACACTTTTATAGAAAATCAAACTAATAAAAGGTAAAAAATAATTTTCAATAAATTTAAATTAAGGATAGTGTGGTTAACAAAAAAAAATTAATTCAATTTAACTTTTTAGTTTGATTATCTATACATAAAAGCGTGTTATTATAGTTTATTTGTAGTCAATTTCTAGTTGGTAAATGTTTTTAATAATTTAACGCCATCTTCCGGCAGAATTATTATTAATTTAACGCCGTCTTCTGGCAGTGTTACTAATTAAACTCCAGATAGCATTTCGGCAGAATTTTGAACTTTTTTAATTTTTCAAAGTGGGTAAATATCGAGTCCGTAAATTCCGTTACACACAGGTTAAGTTAATATAAAGCGTGTAAAATAGCCACCATCACGCGGTGTTCGAAGGCGGTAACTCATCCAAGTACTGACCGCGCACAACGCTGCATAACTTCGGTGATCGGGCGAGAACTGGTCCTAAAATTCATTAATCCCGAGGATCCTGGTAAGGATAATGATACAAACTATACAGATTATTGCATTGTCATCGGTCCTTGATAAGTGTGCAAAGTTTCAAATGAATCCGTCGTTTTGAAAGGGGTGAAAATTACATTCAAAGATTCCGTTACATAGATACATAGAATCATACATACCAAGCTAATTTAAGCGTAGTGCTATAGATCTACAGTTGAGTGCGCATCACGACTAAACTTTCGGATAAACGAGAGATATCATTAAAATTAAACTGTCAAAGCCTGGTAATCTTATTCATAAAGGCATAACAATTTATAATATAATTTAAAAAAATATTTTTCACTTATTAAATTAGACGCGTATGCTGACCGGTTCCTTTGCGGGGAGGTCCGAGCCCAGGAAAGGGACGCCATGGGTTGTTATTATTATAAATTAGACATGTTTTATGTTACTTCCAAAATCAACTTTCTAATGGTGATCCTAGTTCATTGAAGCCATTAATAATTAAATTTATGGGGTTTTTCTAAAGTAATCTACTCCTCAATAGCTTTACATATTCATGATAATTTAATGATTTTTTAACATTATTTATACATCCCATAACAGAATCGGTAAGATCTAATAATTATATGTAACAATAAAACTAATAGAACAATCCTTGACCGCAGAAAAAGATCTCCGAGATTATCCATCTTTGTGTGAATTTATACCCTAGAACAACTATTAAAGCAGATTAATTAATATCTCAACAGTTTTTTTTCCAGGTGGTGCGTGTATTATTTAATTATTTGTATTATGCATTGTTTGCAAGTGTAATACCATCCAATTCATCATTGTGTCGAGTTATAAAAAATGTTTGATGTAGAATTATAAAATACTGTCTGTTGAAGTTCAACATGCAACTCGTTTTCTGTCTTCAAAGAATAGAGAAGACGAGTATAGGGAACCTTTTCATAAAGGAGCTGGAGGCCGCAGGAGATGAAAATACACACCTAGCTGATAGCCAGACTCGTGTAATAGACATATTAATATATTTTGCTTTCTTTCAATTATTTGTCATCAATATTTCAATGAAAGCTTTCTGAAAGCCAAATTAACGCGTTTATTCACGTTCTTAGCCCTTTAAAGGAACTACCTATAAACAATTTAAACAAAAGCTTTCGTGGCGAATTGACGAAGTCTTAATTAATTATAAATATGTACTTTAATAATATTTCAATATAGTCATTGCAATATACTTAGTTCGATTTTTTTGCTCACATTATAACTATGTAATAGGATTTATTTTTTTAAATAGTAATGATACATATAATATTTTTATATAGTATTTTTATGTAATATTTTTTGTATATTATTTTATATATGTATTATGCCAATAATGGCGTAACTTATATACTGATATTGTTTTCATTGTAACCACTTTTCTATATTCTAAACAAATATCAAATTGAAAGTCTCTTTGTACGATGAGTTGATGTGTCGTTGGTTTTTCGAGGATCTGATGGTAAGAAATAAATCCGTTTATATGGAAATTTAGTCTCAAGCTTATATTTCTTCATAAAAATTTCTATAAATCTTTCTTTCTGAATTTTATTAACAAGATAAATCTGCAAGCATTTTTAATACATATCTCATAAGCGTCGTAATCATGTCACACGTTCCTGATATTTTAAAGTTAATTATTCATCGGTACTTAAACACTGTCCACAAGAGGCGACTTTGATAATCATTATGCAGAAAACGTGACATCGCCTTGAGGACTTGACCACGTCTTAAGATAAAAAAGTTATTTCGGTCGTTAACAAGGCAGCAGGATCGATTTGTGCCTAAAAGATTACAGTACCGTTATTATTCGCCATATAAATATCGTTAACAATATGCAAATGTATAATTACACAACAGGAAGTTTATGTAATTGTGAACGTTGTAATTATAGCTGGGTTTGTTTATGGGATTTTTATAATTTACATCTCAATTTCATGATCTTGAACCCTTGTTTTTAGTAACGGTTTTTTATATATGCTTCATTTGCAATACAAATAAAAAAAGAACAATAAAAATGAAATAAAAATTCAATGTACTTAATTAATATTAAGGCATATAAAATTACATATATAACAAAAAGTTTCAGTTATCACTTTAGCATTAATATGTTTTTAATTGTTGTTGTTTCTCTATATGTTGATGAATCTTGATTAGGAACCTTAAATCTAGTCATTACCCATCGGTATCATAATCCAAAAAATATTAAAATAAATTTTATTTGCTTGCAGTCTAAAGATGTAAACCAAGAGACTCTTTTTGACAATAATGTGTAGAAAATCAATTTGAGTAAATTACTTTTACTTATTAGAACCCATCTTAATGAATAAAAGTGTTCTTAAACTACTCGATAAAAGATGCTATTATATGGTCTAAGATTTAACTCTAAAAAGCTCACCGTAAGTTTTACCTAAATTCAATAACTGATTTTTTCATAAAAATATTGCATTCGCTTACTATTTTTAAAAAATCATTCATATTCCTACTATTTAGTAGATTCTTAACTACCTAAAAACTAACGTAAAATTATTAGGTAAAAGGGATTATTTTTTTAATGCAGCCATATATGACTACCACATTTAGAATGAAGTTATAATTGTACTGTATCTCAATTTAATAATTACAAATGGTGCGTTTTATTTTTTTAAAACTATTTAGCTAGTTTAAAAAGTACGAGAGCATAAACATTCCAAAAATACTTTGATGCACATAACAATTCTCGTCTTTTTTACTCATCCTTAATAGAGTAGTCGTCAAGGCGTGTAAGAAATGTAAAGTAAAATAATTCAAACAAGCGTCTTTATTTAAAACTATCTGATACCCGCGACATCGTACGCATGTGCGCTACATCGCTTGCCCCATTTCTCCGCGCCAAGAAAACAAAATCGTTGTTTCTTAAAACTTTAATAACTTCATATTAAATGAAGATATAGCAATTTTTTTTAGATAATTGCCAAGTCTAAGTAATAAAATATAGAAAATTTAATTGAAATCTAACCAGTAGTTCTGCTGTCATACGCACACAACTGCAGACCTCTATCATTTTATTTATATAGAAGAAGATATATCTATACAAGTAAATGAGCTGCAGTCTAGCTTGTAATGATTATATATACTGCTCAAACTTAAAGCTGTAACTACATAAATTATCTTCCTAATGAGTAAAAAAGGCTAACATCGTTCTTTAATGCATAGAAAAAATATTTCTTGTGCTAGTCGCTGATATATTAATAATAATAATGTAATATATTTATTCATAAAAAGATACATTTTCATTTATACCATGCCTCGCAAAACTACTTACGCAGTTTGACTTCAGATAACTCGCTTTATATAAATAGCATATAAATTATTAAATTATGTTATGTTAATACTATTAATTTACGTAAATTGTTACAAAGTACTTAAAAAGTGTTTTTTTAATAAACTTTTAAATTTATCAAGTGTAGGCTCACGTCTTATGTCCTTGGGTAAATTATTGAGTAAGTATGGAATTCGTTTTTTTAATATTCTATCTCCATAGTAATTTTGTACCATAGGTATTTCAAATTTACTTTTGGACATTGACCTTGTGGCAGTTTTATGTTGCACCAAATTAGTGAAACGATCCTGTTTAATATGATTGTTTACAAGTAGAAGATATTTATGTTTCAGGCTAGCCGGTAAAATTTTACATATTTTATCTAGTGTAGAGTAATCTCCTTTACATTGATTCTTTGTCTTTTTATTTACGAGTAATTTTAAAAATCTTGTTTGCAATGATTCTATTTTATCTATGTATATGTTTATAAATATTGGGGGAATTTGTTTAAAATACATATCCAGTTAAATAATAGCATAAATTCAAAATATCTTTATACAAACAAAATATACGTAAAACTTAATTTGCGATACCGCAGGTTTAATGACTTAGGTACAACAAATATGTACATGATAGATGATTTTTCTAAAAAGTGGCATGCATAAATAACAACTTAATATGTTGAATGTATTAAAAAGTTACTTTACAGGTGTTTTTTGTGATATAATGTTTTAACAGTCCTCAGGCGTTGCGTTCGACAATTTTAAGCTATCGGTAATTACTATCGATGTTCCACATTTTGAAGTATCAACATTTTTTGTTTGATTCGTGTTTATCTCAACGAGAAATTGTTAAATTCATAATAAAGTTATATAGCTAGATATATAGTTAAGCAGTGTTGCACTGCTGTCGCACTCCTCGGCCACTGCTGGACGGACTCTCCAATTCTTCTCTGGCCATCCCCTCTTAGTACCAAGTGTACCAACCGATAACCTTATCTAGGTGATCGGACTCCACTGCGTTTGCCCAGTCGTAGTTTCCACTCCCGGACTCAAATATTCCATTACCTGCTGCAATAACAGGCCACTTCCATCTCAGTCTCCATAATTTGCTAGCAGTAACATCTTTTATTCACCTACAGATAACTTCGTTTTAACTAAATTTATATTAACTAAAAAAGAGACAGTCCGTTGCACCCGTTGTACTAATTTTGCTGTCAGTATTGTCGTCACTGCTCATGATTAACGAAAAGAGAATGAGGATGATTTAACAAAAACCGGAAAAAAAGCTAAATCCATTAGGGTTTTCTTCGAAGTTGTGTGCCGAATTAAATTTTCTCTCATAATTGTAAATGAAATAAAATGAAACGAAAACACTATATTGTTCACCAGCTAAATATATGTACAATGATGACAATGAAAAATAAGTTACAGTACAATACCATATATATTCATGCACTAAGTCCAAGGGACTCCATTCATAAGGTCTTGGTATTGAATATGACTTTCCAGACACAGACCTGGATAAGACTTTCGTCTTATCCAGGTTAATGTTGGAACAAACCCGACGGAAATGCATTTTTAGCAGTTCAGCATTTCAAAACTTTAGACCGTTGCTTTTCGGTAGTGGCGGGAAGTGCCCCCGGCATGTTGGTTATGAAATCCTAATCGCATTTTTCTTCTTAAAATCCAGTGCATAACGTATCATGAAACTGGTTCTTAAATATTTATCTTACTTGTAATATAACTATCATCCCATCACGATCAATTTTACAATGTGTCTGTTGCCTACAGTTACAGAATTTTAATTTGTAACAATTGCTTTTAACAGACATGCTACTGCGAACCCAGGCACTGGACCAAAATTAATGATAAGGCGAATTTATTTATAATTTTGTTAACATAATTCACATAGCGCCATCTAATCACAAACTAAGTTGCATGAGTACTTGTGTTTTGCAAGACACTTGTGTTATACTATACAACTCGGCGTGGGAGGAGCTCTTGGCCAGCTTAGATCAAGATCCTTGGGGGCGACCCTACAAAACGGTGCGGGGCAAGCTCCGCCCGTGGGCGCCCCCGCTGACCGAGAGTCTCCCCTCGCGCCAGGTGGATGGTTTTGTCGGCGCTCTGTTCCCCACGAGGGCTGAGCACTCACCTCCCGCCATGGTCCCGCCTCATTGGGATGAGAGGGACCCCAGCGCGGACGACGACCCCGTGCCCGACGTAGACCGGGCAGAGCTGGGGGCAGCGATGTTGCGGCTGAAGGCCAAGAACACCGCCCCCGGCCTCGACGGCATACCGGGGCGTGCGTGGGTTCTGTCCCACGACGTCCTGGAGCCCCGACTATTGAGGCTCTTCGACGCGTGTCTGCGATCGGGCCGGTTTCTCCGCAGATGGAAGACTGGGAGGCTGGTCCTGATCGCGAAGGAGGGGCGCCCGGCGGACTCACCGTCCGCCTATCGGCCCATCGTGCTGCTGGACGAGGTGGGGAAGATCTTCGAAAGGATCCTCGCAGACTGCCTCGTCCGGCACCTAGAGACGGAGGGGCCGAACTTGGCGGACGAACAGTTTGGGTTCCGCCAGGGGCGCTCCACTATTGACGCGATCACGCGTCTGAGGAGCCAGGCAGAAGACGCAGTGGCTCGAGGTGGGGTGCTATTGGCGGTGTCACTCGACATCGCCAACGCCTTCAACACCCTGCCGTGGAGCTGCGTGCGGGAGGCGCTCAAGTACCATCGGGTGCCTCCCTACCTCCGTCGCATAGTCGGGGCATATTTGGACGATCGTGCCGTCGTCTACCCGGTCCAAGGTGGGCAAAGTCGGCGAGACGTCGTGTGCGGTGTTCCACAGGGGTCGGTTCTGGGCCCCCTGCTGTGGAACATCGCATACGACTGGTTCCTGAGGGGGGCCCTCCTCTCCGGCGTCGGCGTCATCTGCTACGCCGACGACACGCTCGTCACAGCGCGCGGGAGGAACCCCCGCCAGGCGTGCCTTCTGGGCACGGCTGGGGTGGCGCACATAGTGGCAAGAATCCGGTGACTAGGCCTGGAGGTGGCCTTGAACAAGACGGAGGCCGTGATATTCTACGGGCCCCGTCAGAGGCCGCCACCGGGCCTGAGCATAACGGTAGGAGGCGTCCGCATCACCGTCGGGCCGTCCATAAATTATCTTGGACTGGTGCTCGACGGGCGATGGGACTTTGCGGCGCACTTCGAGCGCCTGGCGCCGAGGTTAGTTCGGGCAGCGGCGGGACTCTCCCGTCTGCTGCCGAATATCGGCGGACCGGGCGCAGTGTGCCGCAGGCTCTTCTTTGAGGGAGCCGTGCGGTCGATGGCCCTTTACGGGGCCCCGATCTGGGCGGATCGCCTGACGGCCAAAACGACCGCGCTGCTTCGCAGGCCGCAGCGTGTTCTGGCCGTCAGGGCGATACGGGGATACCGCACGGTGTCCTTTGAAGCGGCCTCCCTGCTGGCCGGATCCCCACCATGGGACCTCGAGGCCCGAGTCCTGGCGCTGTTATACCAGTGGCGCCGGGACGCGGCCGAGCGTGGCTCTCGCCCTGCACCTCGCGAAGTTGAGGTAAAGCGGGCGGAGCTGCGCGATGAGGTGCTCATGGTGGAGTGGAAGGAGCGCCTCGCGCACCCCAGCGCGGGCCTCGCCACCATCGAAGCGGTGAGGCCCGTCCTGGCCGAATGGCTAGAAAGGCGCCACGGCGCCCGGACCTTCCGCCTGACGCAGGTCCTCTCCGGGCACGGTTGCTTCGGGAGGTACCTGTGTCGCATAGGGCGGGAGATGACGTCGGAGTGCCACCACTGTGGCGCGGGCGACGAGGAGGACACGGTTGACCACACTGTCGCCGTGTGCCCTGCGTGGCGCGAGGAGCGCCGCACCCACGTCGCCCAAATCGGCGTGGACCTGTCGCTCCCGGCCCTGGTTCTGTCCATGGTCGGGGGCGATCCTGGATGGACGGCCGTCGCCTCCTTCTGCGAGGCAGTCATGTCCGCAAAGGAGGCTGCGGAGCGGGAGCGGGAGTCGACCACCACACTCCCCTCCCGCCAACGCAGCCCACGTCGGCGGCGCCGGAGGGCAAGTAACGACCTCCGGCCGCCGTAAAAAGCGGCCGCGGGCGGCCCCTCGGGGGAGGATCCGCCGCCCGCACTTTTGCCGCGAGGGTGAGGGCTGCGTGCTGTTCCGCGGCCCCCCTCAACTCCTAGTGTTGTAAGGAGAGCGCCGGGGGGACGAAACCCAGACCCCCTGGCGCCAACACTTTAGAAGGGGCCCGCCTCAAGACAAAGGGCGGGCCGGCGCCGTGGGCCCGGGCGTAGGCGATAGGAGAACAGCGGGGTTTTTTAGTGGGTAGTCGGATGGCCAAACATCTTTCCCGGAGTCCCACATATCCCTCGGTCCCCCCGGGCCGGGGGAACCCGTCAAGAGAGGTTTTTCCCCGAGACCAAAATAAAAAAAAAATACTATACAACTTTTTGAAGTGAAACTTCTTTAGAATCGTTGTGATTTCAAACCGGATGCAACGAAAAAACGACAGGTAAGAGACACAAATACAAAAATGTGTAGGATGAAGCCAGCAAAGAATGAGACAGAAATATGTATATTTCGGTCTCTCCTATAGTCGCCTGTAATTAGTGAGCCAGAGCGAGAGAGTAAATGTCGGTGTGTATTTATTTTGAAGTATTTCGACATTGTGAGTACAGTGTCCGTGGTGTAGCGGTTATCACATCTGCCTAACACGCAGAAGGCCCCCGGTTCGATCCCGGGCGGAAACAATACTTTTTAAAAAAAATCTTTAAATGTGAGTTTTTAATTATAATCGCCTGTAATTAGTGAGCCAGAGCGAGAGAGTAAATGTCGGTGTGTATTTAATACTTGCTTGTATTTTTGTCGATTTACTGAAGTTTCACTTCTATCGTGTGTGAATCGCACACATGTTTAGTTTTTTTTTTTTTTTTTTTTTTTATTGTTGTAGAACAGCAGACAGGCTGACGGCCCGCTTAGGATTTAGCAGTTACCGTCGCCTATAGGTGTATGCAACGCCAGTGGCATCGCGAACACGCTGCTGTGCCATAAGGGTACAGGAACTTGGGTCACTAATGCCGGAACACAACACAAGGTTATTATGGCGGCATACTTAAGACCAAAGGTGGTCGCCATCCAGACGGGCTTGAGGCCCTACCACGTAGCTAGGGTGGGTTGTTTTGTCGCCTTTTACGACAGGCCGACCCCGGCCACAGAGGTTAGTATTCTTTCTCCGCCCCTGCACAGATAAACAACAACTAATGTACTACATTAATTATTGTATTATTATTGTAATTCATAATATTTAAAAATACCTAGTGGTTTTTAGTTTAGTAAAAATTCTAGATCTGTTATCTTCAAACTAATTCCTGTTCAACACAACTTTGCGCCGCAAGCAGTGCCGAGCCGAGCCCATGGGGACAAGTAACATCTAGGTATGACGTTATTTAAGTAGCTAACTTTCACTTATTCATATTACTAAATAAAGACCATCCTTAATAAATTATTTATAGTCCTTATTGCTATGATCTTAATTAAATTATACATAATTTGGTATCAATACGTCAATGTCAGCATGACCTGAAAAGGGAAATGTTTGGAATTTATAAAAACTGTCCTGGTGCTAACCAGAAATTCATTCATAATAAACAAGAGAATTGGCCGGATTATGTACTTCTATTTATTCACGGATGCTTCTAAACTCGTACAAAACGGACCAGTTGGTGCAGCCTGGTTGCCTAAATTCAGAACTACTCTGAATTTTAAAATCCCTGCCCTCACTTCTGTTTAAACTGGGGAAGCTATTGCTATCCTTGAAGCAATTCTCTTTTCATAGGCATATAAATTCAGTAAAACTCTAATTTTCACATATTGTCTTCTAAGCTGTCTGCAAGACCTTCCTAAATTTCCACTACGTTCAAAGATCAGTTTTATATCCTCAAAATCAGACAAGCTATTTACCGTTGTCGGTCTGCTGGTCTTGAGGAAGTATTGGCATGGATACCAGGCCACTGTGGTGTCTTTAATAATGAACTGGCTGACAAATTTGAAGGAAGCGATCAACACTGGAATAACCAATTATGACAAATATTTCCCTCTTGATCTGCATGCCCTAGCTAAATCTCAAACACGTTTGATTCTTGGGACAAATAATGACAAGCATCCCACCATACCACTGGATAATCCCACTATGGTAACCTACAACCTAACATATCAGCCAACCCTTGGTTTTAAACCGTCATCTGTCTAGAAAAATAGTTTCTGCTTTATTTCATGTGCGATTAGGCCATTTTTCTACCAGTCTTCGTGGCAAAAATAAGGGTACGAGACCACTCTCTTTGCGAATACGGATTAACTGAAGAAACAATAGAACACGTCTTCTTCTCTTGTCCTAGTACTGTATATCAGTTATATAATCTTCTTCCACACGGTTTCCCTCGACTTTCGATTCGTGTCATTTCTCTGCTATCACTAGATGACTTTAAACACGTAACTAATTTACATAGAGTTTTATCAGTTAATAATATTTATTTATAGTACATATTTTGATTTTCGAGTTAAGTAAAAATAGTTTAACCGATCATAACATTAAATTTATTTATTTATACTAAATAACTCCATGACTTCCTACCATTTAGCCTCTTCACTTTGACATTGGCAAATCGATGCCCATGGCGTTGGAGCCAGGCTCTAAAAGAATAGAATATAAAATAGGTAACTCGATAGTTTCATATACTTTGTCATAGTTTTTTAGTTTAATAATTAATTATAATAATAATTTTGCCTTTAATTAACGTTAGATATAAATTTGTACTTACAATAGCTCTTTTATTGATATGGTTAGAGAATAGTGTATTTAATTCCAAAAATTAGAAATAAATATGATCATTTTATACCGCTTATTACATGCGGCGACCGTTAGAATCACCCCAAACTGCCACCTTGTTTTTCTTACGACGCGCCGCGGCGGTCCCTTTCACAAAACTATTAATTGTGCCTCAAGTGGCTTTTGAAACACAAACATGTGTTATGTTTTTATGTTTCTTATGAATGGAGCTATTTATTTAAGTGTTTTGTTTATAATTATTCAACTATGGTATAGAATTACGATACGCTGAACACAGAGGTAGCGCGTATTTGAGCACCACTTGTGTTTATACGATCATAATTCAAAAATTAAATCGATGACATAGGGTTTTTTATTGTAAATTACAAAGATTATTATATATACTTTAGGATAGAAAATAAAACAGTACACTTCTTCATACAAAATAATTTATTTACAGCCCTTTAATTTTTCACAAAAAACTGGCAGCGGGAGCCGTAATTCTAGATAAACTTTAAATGTCACAGATGCGCAAATACTACAGCTAGGATTACAATTAAAGTAATACAACATAAGTAGACTAACATTCTCACAAAATAAACAAAAATCATACCGATAGCATTTACTATTACTGAGAAAAATAAAAATTAGTGCAACAGTTCTCATTCACACAGTGAAATCACTTTCGTTTTACAGATTTTTTTGTTCTAAAATTTATACAATACAAAAAAAACAATTACTATGTAAGATAGCACTTTTAAAGCCCTTTCTAAAAAGGTATCACACTTGTACAATGGATCGTTTTACAAAACGTATTCAAGAGTAAACAAAAAAACTATCACCAAATGGCGGGTGTAAAGGCTTGGTGCACACACTGAGTGCGTCATCCCGAAATACTATAAATAATAAATTATGTTGATTTTACCGCGAATCTTCTTTGGACGAGCCTGCAATAGGCTCCACAGGCTGGGCAGGCTGGGCACTGTGGGCAGGCTGGGCACTGTGGACAGCCTCCTCCACATTTTCACCTGCAGAAAGAAACAATAAAATGAAATTAATGAAACTGAAGTAACAAAAATAAAATACAAAATTGGTTAGTAGAAGAACTTACAATTAAACCGAGAGAGCGTGCGCGTGCTGGACGACCACCTCGACCTCCTCGACCAGCAGCTCCTCGACTCACTCTTGGCATTCTTACTACATGCAATACAAGCTATAAAATAAAAAAAAACACGCAAATAAAAATAAAGTATTAAAAAAAATCAGGACTCAAAAATTTACTATGTATATAACACCAACAAAATAAAAAAAACACATATACGCAGTTTTCATTACCAAATGTTTACATTTAAAAACACGTACAAAAAAAAGTCTGTTAAAAACTCGGCTCTCATAATGTGCCCCAACCTTAACCCGCACCAACGACACTTTTACGACACTTCACAATTGGAATTCAAAAATCTTGAAACTTAGTTGATATATTTTGATAATGTTTTTTGCCATCCCGGCTGGTGATTACTTGATCTAACATATTAATCGCATTTAGTATGATAAAACAACCAAAAAATATCAAAAAATGAGATTAGAATTATAGCGTCATCATGGCGTCACCCAGCAAAATGTACCACGCTAATTTATCGGGTTTAAAAAAGGCTAAAATTTTGTGTCTCATGCTGAAACCTTTATCTCGACGTATTATTAGATAATTAAACATATAAATAACAAAATATCACATAAATATACTCACATAAAGTATAAAAATTAAAGTCACAAACGTACACGACTATGGTACGACGCACACTAACAAGTTTTCAGAAGAATGAGAACGTCAACTATTTTATTCTTTTTTTTGTCATGGCATGGCTACAAAGTTTTGGCCTATTTCGTTCGGATACTTAAGGGGGCGTCAAATTGGATCGTCGGCGACCACCTTTATAATGCGTTTGACAATAAATTATCCGATTTCCGATTGGACCAAATTTGGCCAAAATAGTGGCCACAGCAGTTTAGGGTGCATGATTTTGGCCAAAATATGGGACAGAGCATTTAAGCGGTTATATTTCATTACAATTCAGTCATGGTAGCAATAATTTTTCTGATAGGTATTTTATTAATTTACAGCGTTATTATTCCAAAAATGTTTCATATAAATTTTTTGGAATTCGTCATAAAATCCAGCAATGTTTAATTATTTTTTATATTAGTCGATTATTTAAAAATTTCATATCGAACAACGATCGATTCATCATTCTAATTCAAAATCCGTTTCCGTCATGTCATTCCGTCAAGCAATACGTCAATGCTAAATTTATCCAATTTTTTGTGAAATTATTTATTTAATTTGCATCAGTAGTTACTTTTTCAGATTCATAAAATACAAATATTTCTAGTTACCAATAAAAATCACAATATGCCGCGTGGTAAGTAAACGCTTACGTGTTATGTTTTCCAATGAGCTATGTTATGAAAATGTGCTTTTTAATCAGTGCTAATCATCACGAAAATAAAACAACTGAACTTAGCACTGAGCTAAAACTAATGGGAGTTACCTTTTATGCAAAATGTTTTTATAAATATAACCAAAGCAACCTTTAAAAAATATGACATGTATGTAATCTAATCGTTTTAGGTAAATATACGAATCACAAAGGACGCAATCGTAAGTTTACTAGTCCTGAAGAGTTAGAAGAACAGAGGAAACAAGAAGAGCTAAAGCAGAAGTAAGTTAACCATCTTCACTAACTTTGTCTATGTTTGGTTATTTTGGTCCAATTTTATTATGTAAATAATTATTTTCTTGTATACTTCGAGATTATTATACAATAGACCTTAGTCCGCAGTAAATACTTAAAATTCCCACTGGAAATAAAACATCTAATTATACTATTGGTTAATTTCAAAGTTTGTTAATTACATACAAGTATCTCCCCTTCCATATATTGAATATGGATTTCATGTTTAGAACAGTTCACTAGCTTTAATATGCGCTTTAAAGTTTGTATGATGTATTGTTTTTAATTTTTGTTCCCTTTTTAGTTATCTGTCTATTTTATGTTAATTAAAGTGTTACTTAAATTCAAATTTCAGGTGGAGAAAAGAACATGGTGGTGAAGAAAGTTCTAGTGAAGAAGAATCCGAAGGAAAGAAATCTGGCTCAGGTAGCAGTGATGAGAGTGACTCAGAAGATGATGATGTTAGTATTGTAGATTACTTAGATTAATTCCCTTTTAACCACAATAAGATAAGATGTTTAATTGTCTAAAGTTAATGTCTCTAATGCCTACCTAACTAAATGCAAAATAGAAATTTTAATGATTGAAAATGCAGATATTTTCTTCATACAGGGTGGAGCACTAATGCTAATCTCGTGGCTGGGGTCGTCTTTTGTAAAAGGTGACAAAACAACCCTATCTGTGTGGTAGGTCTCATCTGGATGACAACCAGTCCTGGTCTATAAGTATGCCGACATATTAACCTTGCATTGTGTTTCGGCATTAGTGTCCCAGATTCCTGTACCTCTGTGCAGACAGCAGCATGTTTGCAGTGCCCTTGGCATCAGAAACATCCGTAGGCGATTTTCTTGTTAAATGTTAAGGCATTAACATAACTTTATATGATCTTATGTATATGGTAATTAGAATATTGTAATTATAATTTTTTAAATCTTGATTGTCTCCATAGCTTATTTTTTAGAGCCCAAGTTTAGCTAATATATGATAATGTCATGCCAATGACACCGAGTATAACTCAGACTCTTTCTTCTTAAGTTTACATTTGTTAGATATATATTGGCACTGCAATTTATTGAAAATATACTAATATTAATTACAATCATATGAGGCAATTCACACAGGGTCACCTAGTCCTAAATTAAGCAGAGCACTTGTGTTATGGGGCTGTTGATGTAAAAACCCATTTTACAGATTATTGTTCCAGATTCTCTATTGATCACAATTACATATTATATATCCACCCATTCTACTAAGTTCACTAGGACTAGATAGAGGTCTGAAATGTCAAAAATTTAATTATTCAAGAGTGAGAAAAAATGAGTTTCTTTTAATAAAATTTATTATATTTTCATTTTAAATTTCTTTTCCCAGCATCCTCAGAAAGCAAAGGGTGTTTCTGGACTGATAGAGGTAGACAACCCTAACCGAGTAGTGAAGAAAAATAAGAAGTTATCAAATTTAAATAACTTAGGGGAAGGAGAAAAACCTCAGTTGTCAAGGTAAATTACTAATTTAATATTTCTAATCATATTAATTATTTGTAATTATGCACCAAGTTTGTTTTGACTGTTGTTAGTATGTTATAATACTTTTAAAATATTGATTGTCATTGTTTGTTAAGAGTAGTACCTGCTACAGGCTTATTTTGTCACAAATAACTAGTTTATTTATTGCAATAACCCCAACAAGTATGCTGAAAGACCTGTGCTGGTAGAGGAAACTTGCTTTAGTAGATAGATTAGCAGGTGACATACATGTCACCTTGGTACACAGTACTTGGTATGTAGGATTCCTGTAACTTTTCCTTCACCATAAGTTTTTTTTTTATTGCTGAAGAACAACATGTCTGCATGTCTGACGGCTCACTTAATAGTAAGCAACTACCGTAGCCTATGGATGTTTACGATGTTAAGGGCACCTCTAACATACTGCTGTTCGCATAAGACAGGAACTTGAGTCACTAATGCTGGAACACAACACAAGATTATTATGGCAGCATGCTTATAGACCAAGGGTGATCCTGACGGGCTTGGAGCCCTACCATGTAGCTAGGGTTGGTTCGTCGCCTTTTACGACCCTGGCCGCAGAGGTTAGTATTCTTACTCCACCCCTGCACGAAGAAAAACGTACGGCACTCCTACGTTTCACATAATCATTCAGTACGGCAAATATGTTATACTATACACATTGAGTGAGAAAAATTACCTAACCTAGCATGCATGCCTTCTACCATCTACCACTTCGCTATCATATAATCATATGAAGTTTTATGTCATTTATTTAAAGCTAATAAATATCGTCGTGATCCTAGAATAACGTCGGATTTGAAAAAATCCAAAATTCACTTTTTACCATATTTGGATACTACATTGTCTAAATATTATTGCTACACTAAAAAAAAATTACAAGTATTTTAGATTTCAAATTAAGCAGTCGGTAAAGTGACGGATATGATAGAATCTCATAGTAAAATGACACTTGTGTATTTTTCAAATGGCTGTCCTGTAAAGTTTAATATACGTCAGATCCGTCACTATTCTACGACTACGACGATATATATTATTATTCCAATAGGCGTGAGCGTGAAGAAATTGAGCGACAGCGCGCTGCGGCTGCGTATCAGAAGGCGCATGCGGAGGGTAAAACGGAACAGGCGCGTGCTGATTTAGCGCGGCTCGCCATTATCCGGCAGCAGCGCGAGGAGGCCGCAAAGCGCCGCGAGGCCGACCGCAAGGCCAAGGAGGAGACCACCAAGAAGAGGTAAACCCACTTCTTCTATCGTAAGTGTGTGATTGTCGTCCTGAATTGGTTATTCGTTAACAACTAAAATAGTTAAAGGGCTAAAGCTCCATCAGCTGTTCTGCAGGCTGCATGTCAGTAAGTGCATTACCAATATGGTAATAGCTGAGAACTGTTTTTTTTTTGTTTTTTTTTTTCCATTTTTACCTTAGAGTATATACATAAGCAAGCTATAGAGCGCGCGCATCGCTTGTTGTCCATTGTGCCAAGTGTAAGCAGATGTTCTTTAAATACTGATACCTGATGTAGCGGTCGAATACTGATGTGCCACGATTGATGTACTCTTATGTAAGTATTAGGTAAGTATATAGTAAAATTTAGGTTTTAGCAGATCAATAAAACACAGTTATGACTTTTTAAAATAATAACAATAAAAGTATATTTCACAAAAGTATGTACTTAAGGGTAATAAGATTTGCATATTATAAATAATTTTAATTTAATAAGGTAAAAAAAGAATGAAAATTAACTTTTATTAATTAAATAAACTAAAAAAAGACTAATCAACTTACTGCCCCTTAAAAAGGGTAAACTTATTATAAACTTGTTGTTTTGTTTGCCTAATCGAATTTCTACGAACAAGATATTTTATTCTAATGACAATGTATTTTTGAATGACAACACGCAACAGATGAACCAAATGGTTGCTGCATGGCGGTTATTGGAATATGTGTGCAAGAAGACAGGAAAATATATCTTTACCTAACAATTTCATAGTTTAGGTATCTAAACTAAGAGCCATTATATTGCATATCATTATGTTCTTGTGTTATTAGTTGCTTTTCACGAAGCTGCGCAAGTATTTTTGTTAGAGAGTCTACTTTCTTAAATTCAATAAAGAAAGAAAAAAATAAAAATAAAGAAATAAAAAAAAATCATGTTATTACGAGTACAACGTTGTACAGCACTAGCTCCAATGCTGAGAAGGTCGGAAGCGGGGGGCGCGGGAACGCATGCTGCGTGAACCCACCCGCGCGCCTCCCGCAACACCCTTTCTCGCCCTGAGTAATTTTCTTAAAAGCTATGTTTTCTTATCAAAACACTACTTACCGATGAAAAGAAATATTATTGGTCTTTTTAGTTTGCTCCGTGAATAATTATTACAACTTGGTACTGCACATTTCACCATTATAACATTAAATTTAAATAAATATCGGCGGGAGCAACAATCAGCGTGTTCGACCCTTCGTGACTAATAGCGTCGCCCTTGCGACTTCGATACTGTTCAAACCCGTGCTAACAGTTCATACTCGCTAACGAGCGCTCTATAGCTTGCTTATGTATACTCTAAGTTTTTTACATTATTTTCTAGTTCTGCTGACACTTGATTAAGATATTATGTGCTTTAAACTAATACTTTATATCCGCGGGGGCAGAGAAAGAATACTGACCTCTGTGGCCGAGATTGGACTGTCGTAAAAGGCGACAAAACAGCCCACCCTAGCTACGTGGTAGGGCCTCAAGCCCGTCTGGATGACGACCACCTTTGGTCTTAAGTATGCCGCCATAATAACCTTGTGTTGTGTTCCGGCATTAGGTGACCCAACTTCCTGTACCCTTGTGGGACAGCAGCATGTTTGCAATGCCACTGGCGTTGCAAACATCCATAGACGACGGTAACTGCTAAATTCTAAGCGGGCCGTCAGCCTGTCTGCTGTCCTACAGCAATAAAAAATATAAGTTATTTGTAAATCTGATACAAAAAAACCTAGATGATACATACATCTGTACATACATAGTACATATTACTTTTTTCAAGTTTAGAGAGTAAAAGAATAGCAGTACTGTTTGATTTTGCTTTCTTGGGTTGGAATGTAAGATAGCAGTTGTTCCTGTAAAAACCAGTCACATCTAATCTAGCATTTTGAGCCTTTTTGTATAGAAAAAGAAGAGTCTCCACTGATTCTCTGATGATGATGTAAATAATGAGGTGGTATCAGTGTTAATGCATATGCATTAATGCGTAAATATATTTATTCAAAGCAGAACTTTTGTTGGTTTGGTTTTTCCGAATAGAAAATTTTACATAGTTACTGCTACTGGCACAGTTTACTATCATTTGACCAATGCCAATTATGTGATATGTGATGTATCACAGAGGTCAGGCAAGATTCCTAGGCATTTTGTATGTTGTTAAAAAGGTTCGAGTAAGAGCTATCTGTACGGGTAGTTGCCATCTGGCCTCACGCCAGATGGCGGTCGCCCCTAACAATGGCCGCGAATAAAGTAAACGTCTATGTTATATTTTACACAAGGTATAAAAACGATTGATAGGTATGACAGATAAAGGTGATAGCTTTTTTAAAGAAACAATTTGTTTTTTCAGGTAGACATTACTTCAAAATTAAACAACAACGGGAGTGTTTCACGTTTGCTGTTTTGTATGCTCATAATCTCAAGCAAGATGGCTTTAGAAATTTCAGTTGTTTCATAGAAAAAAAAAACTGTTTATATTTTAAATTAATTATTTTTGAAAATTATTTTCTCTACAATACACTTCGTAAACTTTTTATATATAAAAAAAAATGGCATTACAAAGTAAAAACCCCTGTGATGGGGTATGAAAATATAATTTTGTTTTTTTAATCAACTATTGGCGTTTTATTGAATTTGATTATTGTTCTATCTTAACTCTCGCATGGAGGATATGAAGGTAAGGTAATTGTAATAGTAAAATTTGTTAACTCCAATTGGTTGATAGTCCTTTAAGCAAATTTGTTGTAAATTGATAGTAAATATAACGTAAAAGAAATTATAAATTGAGAAAAAATATTGTATGTCACCTTGTTTTGGCTGATATAGATTTTGACAGGAATTGATTTAATATAAAGATGTAAAATTTAATAAAGCAATTTTGCTGTGTCTGGATGGTATTGTGATATTCGCAGGACACATTAATTGAAATATTTATTTGACAGTTGTTAATAATTAGAGATGTAAAATAAGAGAAAATTGCCTTGTATTTTTCTTAATATGAAATGTTTGGATTTTCATTTCTATTTGTTAATCGAATGAACTGAATATCTATAGTAAATAACGATGAATAAATCTTTCTATTATTGCAAATATTCATATATGACGTGGACTAAAACTAAAAAGTTTTTATAAATATTTTCATAACTGTTGTTTCGAGATAAGCGTCTGCAGCCCCTTTATGCCATTTAATTTGTATTATAGTCTAATGTCATTTTCATTTCTAATCGCAATTGATATTTATCATCCTCTGGGTGATTTTAATATGTTATTGAGTAATTATAAATTATATAAATAAAGTCTATAGTATTTGATTATATATTTTTATTTCCACCGAGATTTTTAAATACACTTATCAACAATTATTTTTGTCTTATTAAAGATAAATGCTCCTCTTATTTAAAAAAGTTTCGTTACAAGTAATAAAACTATTAAAAAGTACGAATACGCCTTAATACTGTAGGAGTATAGCATACCTTGGTAGGAAATTAGGTCGTGCCAAGTATTATTTATATCAAGAAATTCTGTCATTTACAATATGGTAGTTTGGAGTGTTGTTTAATATTTTCATACAAATATTTTGGTAGTTTATTTATATCACTTAATCTGCTATTGTCAGTCTTCGTGAAACCAGGAGCTAGAGTTCGAGAAGCCACAGGCCCCACGAACGAAAAAAAATGTGTTTTATTTTTCTATTGAACAGTTCTTAGGTTTAATTCCGATTCACAATAGGGATCAAAAACAACCCTTAAACTCTTCATCTCGAATAATGTCAGCAGTTGTCACAGGGAAAATTATCTATATTAGCTGTGAAGACGAAACTTCCGTCTGTCCGGAAATATATGAAAACATTATCAATGCGACGTAAATCTCCGCATACTGGTTTTCAGCTGTTACTCTGGCATGACCTATATATATATATATATATATATATATATATATATATATATATATATATATATATATATATATATATATATATATATATATATATATATATATATATATACATATATACATATATACATATATATATATATATATATATATATATATAATGGTTATTTTTTATATTTGCTAAGTTTACTTGTTAGATAGCCTCACTAGACAATTTTTATAATGCAAGTAAATGTATCTATGTATTAAAAAATTAAAATGTTTTATCTTTAAGAATTGTTTTATTTAAGACGTATGCATAAATTGAGAAAAGTCTTTGTTTTATTGATCACTCCTGTCCATCCAAAGGTTGCCTGGAAGAGATCGCTTCAAGCGATAAGGCCGCCACTTGTACAATGTACTATTTTAAAATATATTATGTAATCTGTAATTTTTTTTTTGTACAATAAAGAATAAATAAATAAATAAAAAAAAAATAAAAGTCCTAAGCATCTTAGCGCTAAATCCCGATTACAACCCAAACATTCGCTTCGGTGCTCGGGGTCCACTTCCCTAGTAGTAAGTACTTTTTACAAGCTAGCACTTTTTAGATCTGGCCAGGGCCTGGCGGAGCCTGTGTGGGTAAACATTTGTTCCCTATGTAAGTAGCCGGTGCCCGTAAAACATGTCCATGGCAGCGAAAGCGACTCCGCAATGTCACAAACGTGACGGCTTTGGTGAATGCGGGAAAATTCCTAACGCGGTTCTTTAAAAGGCCATAAATTGAGAAAAGCGAAGAATAGAATAATAGACGTAAGTTCGATCCTAACATTTTTGGGGTTCCCCGCCGACACTATCTTTGAGCTACTAGATGCAAACAATAAATCGGTATATGTAGACAGTTTAGTAGCCAATTTATTTTAGGGGGTGTAACTTTTCCACGATACTAAAATTGAAGTTCCAATTGTAGAACCTGCCGATTTTATCCAAATCGTCACACGTAGTTCTACTTTGTGTCTCTCAACCACGCCTATCGTTAAATTTGATTCGTAATAGTCTGAGCCTTGCCCATCATATTAAAATTATGAAAAGATAAAAACTTGCTCGACGAAGTTGTAGCTTACTGTTGTTAACGTCGGTACGTAGCAGAGCAGCCATTATTAGCTTAGATTTAGCCGGTGCGATAACATTTGCCACAGAAAGCGGGGGCGAATAGTATTGAGCTAATATTTTTTTTTGTTTTTATTGCTGTAGGACAGCAGACAGGCTGACGGCCCGTTTAGAATTTAGCAGTTACCGTCGCCTATGGGTGTTTGCAACACCAGTGGCATAGCGAACACGCTGCTGTCGCATAAGGGTACAGGAACTTGGGTCACCAATGCCGGAACACAACACAAGGTTATTATGGCGGCATACTTAAGACCAAAGATGGTCGCCATCCAGACGGCCTTGGGGCCCTACCACGTAGCTAGGGTGGGTTGTTTTGTCGCCTTTTACGACAGGCCGACCCCGGTCGCAGAGGTCAGTTCTCATAACACCGTAGTTTTACCCATGGTGTACTCCTTATAGAAATGATAAATAAGTAAAAGTTTACTAGTTCAGTACAGTCTACCAAACAGTAAAAGTAGCGCAACGTTATTTTTTTCGAAGTTTGGGGCAGATGTTAGTCGCCGCTGTAGTCTAATTAAGCAACATCTATTTTGTAAAGACTCTTTACTTTAGAAAAGTAAGGGTGACTGAAAGGCACCGATGAAAATACATAGAGGCACCGTGTGCTGTTTGTCTCTGACAATACCCGACAGCTTGCTTCGAAGTATTCGTACGAAGAGTTGGAACTCATTTCATACATACTATCTACATAACACATTTCGGGGCTGAAGAAGACCATTCAAGAATTGTGTACTGCGAAGAATACCAGTTCAACCGATATGCTTGAAAAAAAAAATTCAAATACCATTGTTTGATCCAATAACCTAAGTTTAAGCTGTGCGGCTATTTATCCGAACGATAAATTGAATAGCAGTGACGAAACAAAGAACCTCGTCTAGAAATTATTTGCCCGAAGATATAAAGCTAGAAGTGGGTGGATTCAGGCGAACAAAGAATGGGGGCGTTATTGTAAGCACAGAGACGAGAAACTAGCAAGCAGTTTACATTAGGCCTAACCGCTGATGAACCAAGCAATACGTGCAGAGGCGGAGAAAGAATACTAACCTCTGCGGCCGGGGTTGGCCTGTCGTAAAAGGCGACAAAACAACCCACCCTAGCTACGTGGTAGGGCCCAAGCCCGTCTGGATGGCGACCACCTTTGGTCTGAAGTATGCCGCCATAATAACCTTGTGTTGTGTTCCGGAATTAGTGACCCAAGTTCCTGTACCCTTATGCGACAGCAGCGTGTTCGCGATGCCACTGGTGTTGCAAACACCCATAGGCGACGGTAACTGCTAAATTCTAAGCGGGCTGTCAGCCTGTCTGCTGTCCTACAGCAATATTAAAAAAAAGCAAACGTAAGCCTCGCTTAGTAGTGATTGGCGTGCCCGCTTCCTTATCGGTCAAAGAAGTTTTTAAAAATATCTATGAGCAGACTGTAGCCGACAAAATGCCATCAATGTCCTTGGAATCTTTCTTGAGCTTGTGGGCGCTATATGAGTCTTTACCCAACATTAATAAAACTTCTTCAGAAGGTTGCATGTTCAAATCACGTCGGGGTCACCACTTTGGAGGTGCAGGGGTTCTTGGCCTTCAATAGGTATGTTATTGAGGCAGAGTTCTTCTTCGGAGGTCTTCTTAGGAATAGTTTTCCAATAAAATACTTTTCACGATTCCATAATTTATTAAGAAAATGCGCTGTATATATTTACAAATACGGTATGTGAATAGATGCTAAGTTACAACGATATAATATAAAAGTATAAAATGCACTCAACGCGGTGGTTGAGACGCTGGGCAACTGGTTCCACAAATGGCGGATCGAGTTGAATCCTGATAATAGCGCAGCGATCATGTTCACTCGCGACAAATCCCACCGGAACAAGAGACGGCTGACTCGCCAGAGCAGGCATTCTCTCTATCCTATAAAGCTGTTTGATCGCGTCATCCCTTGGATTGATGAGGTTAAATGTTAAATATCTAGGAGTCACCCTCGACAAAGGCCTGTACTTCAGCAAGCACATCAAAGCGGTGAGGAACAGAGCACACTTCGTGCTCGGCCGCCTCTACCCTATGATATGCGGGAGGAGTAAGATGTCCCATATGAATAAGCAGGAAGGTGACACTTTACAAGAACTGCATCCGCCCAATCATGACGTACTCAAGTGTAGTCTTCGCCTATGCCGGCAAATGCTACACCCGTTCTATGCAAAGATTGCAGAACAAGTTCTTGCGCATGGCAGTCTCCCCTAGTTCTCCCCTAGCTACAAGCACTCCGAAACGGTAGTAGATAGTATAGGATCAGCTTCACCGGAGAAGCCCATAGTCCCCAATTAAAGAATTCTTGCCATTCGTGGCTGGTTTTTTTTGGTCCCCATGCAGCGGTTGAGCCGGGAACGCGCCTCACAGGAGACGCCCTTTGAGCACGCTACCACGGCTGAACGAACCCGCTTCTACGGGGTTGGATGCCTTTTCCGACCGGAGTCGCTGTTTTTCGTCGTCTGAGACAACAACAGTTTTACACATACACAATAAAAATCTGCGCTCGCCGCATTTGTCGCGCTTGTTTGTAAGAGTGAAGAGCAAATCGTGGTGCTGCAACAAATAAAACTAAAGAAGACATAAATTAAACAAAGGAATCACTAAAAGATGTACTGTATTATCAAGAGTTAAAAATAACAAAAGAAGTACGGAAACGGATAGAAAGTACGTCACAATTAAACCTCTGTGGCCGGGGTTGGCCTGTTGTAAAAGGTGACAGTACAACCCACCTTAGCTACGTGGTAGGGCCCCAAGCCCGTCTAGATGGCGACCACCTTTGGTCTTAAGTATGCCGCCATAATAACCTTGTGTTGTGTTTCGACATAAGTGACCTAAGTTCTTGTATCATCATGGGACAGCAGCGTGTTCGCGATGCCACTGATTGCAAACACCCATAGACGACGGTAACTGCTAAATTCTAAGCAGGCCGTCAACCTGTCTGCTGTCCTACAGCAATAAAAAAAATGTTTTACTTCACCGCCTGTACGTGGCAATTATGTATTAGACAAGAAAAACTGTCTAAGCAGTGCATGTCATCGAGGGATTCAAAACCGTTTATTTGATTTTTGCACGTAGGTTTTAGACAAGATAATTACATTATTGTGCGTACTTATAGGTAGTTAAAAATAGTTATTGAATTTGTTAAGTTACTGAAACTGAAATAGTTACTAACGTACTTTCAATACAGAAAACAAGTGCTTACGTATACATAATTATCTAATCGGATAAAAATACATATTGTAAAGGTGCATTTGTGATTTACAAGTTCTAAATTGAAGTAATCATCAGTTTTAAAACCATAAAGGTAAGTAAATCATATTGTTACAATACAATACGGCGGCAAATCGCGCATTGTTACATATAAGCTTTAGTGCGCATTGATAGTAAGGATGTTTATCCGCCTCTTCCTTTTATTAAGAAAAAAACTGTTTTTCCCTGGATCCTGCCAATGCAAGCCCTGAGAGAAATTGTTTGCAAATGTCATAATTAATCCTGTTTGCATTCAAAGTTATTGCTTATGGAGTCCGGGGTACAGTATCAAGTTTTGTCATATTCATATCATATTGTCATATAATCAATGCTTTTCCGTCACACTATTGTGTTAAAATAGACGGCTTCGTATGGAACTAAGATTTGCGCATCGCGCAGAGAGCGTGTGGATAATTAATTTAAAACCACCTAAGGCTCTCTCTTCGCCATAGGGTTAACAAGAAGGGACGCTAGCCAAATTGAGGTTGATCTAAAGCTCGAACGTTTTAATAGGACCCCTTACTCTCTAAAGGCATGTAAATCATAAACTTGTGAAATTCCAAAACCCACAAGTTCAACGGAACACGAATATTAACAGCATAAATTTCGCCACAACTCGGTCGACTTCTTTAAGATTTCCGCTTGACTTGCTTGTGACGTCGTTTATTTAATATGCGCATACATGAAGCGAGTTATGAAGACATTTTTCAAGAGAAAATGTTCTAAAGTCACCTCTCGAGCTTAGGTTAAACTGGAATCTTATACGAGTAATATTCAGTTACCTGCGGGAAAGATAAGAGCTATTGTGTTGATATGAATACTGCCGAACGCAATTTTGCTTTTATGTTTTATTTCTCGCTTTATTACCAATTTGAGTATGTTATGATTAAGTTGGAGAGAATATAAAAATTTTATCGGTTTCCACTTATTTTTAATTCAGTTTTGAAGAGCCTTACAGCTCAGAGAAATGTTTGGTATGTTTAAGATCACTCAATTAAAACAAGTTGCACGGGTTTCAGCATCCTTAAAAGTGAATAAATAGTATTGGCACGCATATAATTCTTACCGTTATTTTCGGTCGCACAGCTTTGACTAGGCGCAGGTGGCCTTGATAAGACATTTCCTACCAATGCAAATAATTTGTTCTGGTAAAATCCATTCATTAATACTAATATGTTAAATGTAAAATTAATTCTGTTTGTTACGTATTCACGTCTAATCCGCTGTAATAATTTTAATGAATTTTGGTTTAAAGATATAATTGGAGAAGCGTACTTAGGACGAGAAGGGTAGATAGGCTGCTTTTTGTCGCAAAAATGAAACTTGAAGGTGGTGAAAAATATAAATAAACAAAACACCCGTTGCAATATTAGAAACAGTCGTTCAAACGGTATCAATACTATTAAATTAAATCTCCAACAACGGAGGAGAATTCGGTCCATTACAAAATATTATTTTTAATATTTTTTTTTATATATGGCCGAACGTTTTCTGGATCAGCTAGCACTTTAAAAAGAATGTCTTTTTTCCTGTAGTTTCCCCGATATCAGAGACTTAGATGCTGCGGATGCAGGAAAACTTAACGATGTTCTTTTAGCGTTATTTCCTAAATATTCGATAGTAACAGTGTTGGGCATGATACTTAGGTACTTCTTTATTAAGAACATCTCAAACAAATCGAACATCGCGGTATTGGTTTCAACATGTTATTCAAACTTTTTCTCACTATTCCGTTACAGTATAGATAAGTGGTAGCAATGTCTCAAATTTCTCTCTGTAGATACTTAAATAAGTGGCAATTATTCTACAATACTTACACAATAAAAACTGTTTCTTGTGATGCACGATATAATAATATTAATTATTCGATCTGAAATGATTCCCGAAGCTTCGAGTTGGTGTGAATATTTTACCCGTTACATACGCATGTCGAATAGGTACGATATTGCGTAGTTGGTAAAACAAATCTCTCCAATAATGCAAATCAAGATAAAGAGCCATCGACTTTTTACACAAGCATGTAGTCAAATTGGCAGCCGATAAGCGTGGTTTTTCCTGAGATAGGTTGACCGAAGGTTGATGGAGGTAAACTGCGTAGCGAAGATGCTATCGCTGCGAGGGATAAGTACCGTGCCCAGGGCCGTATTGAGCGCACTGCGGCCCCTGGGAATACTAGTCTTCGGACCCCCAACAGTTTTAAATAGCTTGTTCTTAAAATGTGTAAAGAGTACTACATATGTGATATTTTATTTTAATATAGTAAATATATAATAAACTAACACAAGGATAATAAACTAAATAAAAATATGGAAGAATGTTTTTGCCCCGCGCCGAAATCGACGCAGACAAATCCGTAAGCATAGCAGTTTTTAACAATTAAACAAGTTTTCTTTTCCATGTCGTTATTTGGGGGTACTAATTATTTTTTTGGTTCTGATTTTGAACACATTTGATAATGGAGTTATAGTATTTGGACTACATTTGAATCCAGAGAAAACTCAAATAATTACCAACGGGAGCTCCCGTATGATCCCGTTTTAAGTTTCATGGTAAATTTATACCTATAAGTGGAAAAATTAGAAACCTCGGTGTTATATTTGACAGTAAGCTGTCCTGGTGACCCCATATCACCCAACTAAATCGGCTGATTTTTGTCTTAAACAAATCTCTTCGGCAGTTGAAAATTTCTTACCAACTGCCACCGAGGTGAATCTTTCTGAGTCCTTATTACTTCCAATTCTTGATTATGCTGACGTCAGCTCTTTGGATTTGACACAAGAATAGCTTAGTAAACTTGAACGCCTCCAAAACTTCTGTATAAGATTCATATTTGGGTTACGCAAATATGGTCATATCTCTGATTTTCGCAAAAAGCTTAAGTGTTTATCAATTCGTTTTCGCCGAGATACTCATATCCTTTCTTTTTTTTTTTTTTTTTTTTATTGATATACAAAACAAATTACAACCAAAGAAATCATAAGTTTAAATATTTAACATAACAATCTGGATTGCAATTCAAAGCATACAGAAAAATTATAACAACTAAACAGATGCCTAAAAACCTTGTGTATATATATATATATATATATATATATATATATATATATATATATATATATATATATATATATATATATATATATATATATATATATATATATATATATATATATATATATACATATATATCACTATACTACAAAGATAAATAGTGCTGGTACACTTTATAGTACTGGTACTTTTTATTATATTTATTCCATTTTTACATAAAAGTGTTTTGAATTTCCTTCTGGTGCTCAAAATTTTCGTGTTTCCACTAGATTACGTCTTGTTACTCCTTCTCCTACACATATTTCTTCTTTTTTCACAAACTCTTTCACATTAAAAGCTATCTGACTTTGGAATGAGCTGCCTGTTATAGACAAGCTAAAACATTGCCCATATTTAAAAGTAAAGTGTACCAGCACTATTTGTCTTTGCAGTATAGTCACATATATTTATTTATTTAAATTATGAAATCGTATATTAAGAAATTTGTATATTGGTTATCCCACCAGCAACTTTCATAAATTATATAATTTCTGCACTGGGTTATCTGGAAGAGATCTCTTTTAGCGATAAGAATGCTTTTATACAATATGTACAATATAGTGTTATCTACCTATCTATCTATATAATTATTTTCGAGAAGAGTGTTCCGTATTCACTTGGTAAAGCCGGCACTGGCGGCACCGTATCGTTAGCCGTAGAGATCGGTTCTTTGAGCTATTGTCGTACATATTTTTCACATGATATGTATCAGCAGTATTTTTTAGGGAAAATACTGCATGGTAGCCAATTTTAAGGATACCTATTATTTAACACGATGATTATTTCTCCGTGCAGAGGTGGAGTAAGAATACTTCTGTAACTTCTGTGGCCGGGATCGGCCTGTCGTAAAAGGCGACAAAACAACCCTATGCTACCGGCACGCTATGATGGCCGTTTTGACATTTGTCCACTCCATGAAGTTTCGTATTAATTAGTAATTACATTTAAAATTGCTGTTCTTTATTGTCAATAACTGCACGTCGCTATTGATAATAAAGAACAGCAATTTGCTCCTTCAAATGTAATTACTAATTAATACGAAACTTCATGAGTGGACAAACGTGAAAACGGCCATCATAGCGTGCCGATATAGTAATTATGTGGTAGGGCCCCAAGCCCGTCTGGATGGCAACCAACTTGTTTGTAAGTATGCCGCCATAATAACCTTGTGTGCTCCGGCATAAGTGACCCAGACTCCTGTACTTCTATGGGACAGCAGCGTGTTCCGGTGCCCTAGCATCGCAAAAATCCATAGGTGACGGCATCTGTTTACTATTACGTGGGCTGTTAGCCTACCTGCTGTTCCTCAGCAATAAATAAAATCACTCATTCTATATGCTAAAAATATAAAATTGTCATTTTAAATAATATATAAATCATATTTTGCTATCCTGGAAAACTAAATGGCCAGGCCGGATTCCTGCGGGAAACCGACGTGGTTATATCATCCTCAACGTTCTAACTCTACAGCGCCCGTATTGGTGCTGCTGACCCAAATGTGAACCCAGCGGCTGCCGCAACGGCATTTTGACTAAGACCCCGATCTCACCCTTAGTCTTGTGTGGGAGTTACAGAACGACTTTTGGTGATTGTTCAGCAACAAATAATATATACTACATACTGACGGATTTCAGAGGATGTAAGGGTTTCCAAGACCGAGTTTGTTTATAAAAATGGATAGTTTTTGGCTCAAGGATTTTCTATCAGTGTTGGCTGCTTTTGCTGCCAAAGACGAATACCAAACTGCTCATAAAAAAAATGGAAACAGTACTGCAAGTATTATCCAGGCAGCATTTAAATGAAAAAGAGGATAGATATCATTTAAAACAATACACCAATAAATAGTTGGTATTTTAGTCTACACAATGATGTACCAGAATTCCAAATTTGAATTTAAATTTTTGAATTTTCATCCAATAAATGAATATATCATAAATTATCGTTTTTTTTAAACTGACCTTTGAGCTGAGCGTGATTGTTAAATAAGCTCTGTGGCATCCTACCAAAGAGATCTTTTCCTAAAAATATGGATACCTAGCCCACATAAGCCGCCCAAGTCGTGGTGTTGCTGGATGCAGGGCATAGTCAGCGTGTTGTGGCTGCACGATTGCATCTAAGCCTCTCTGCTATCAATAGAGTGTATCAGCGTTATCGGGAGACTGGTATGTTTACTCGCCCTCCAGGATCTGGTAAACTTCGAGTCACGTCTGAGTTAGATGACCGGTATATTGCGCCAGTTTCTCTAAGAAATCGCCACTTAATTCAACTGCAGCAGCGGCTCCGTGAGATTTGAGGATTAGCTGTAAGCGATTCTACCATAAGAAAAAGATTGGCGGAGCGTGGCATAAAACCTCATAAACAAGCTAATGGCCCAAAATTGACGGTAGACCACCAAAGAGCACGCCTTAACTTTGCACTTGAGCACTTAAATTGGTCATACCTTCAATAGAGCAGTTCTCTTTTCTGACGAGAGTAAGATCATGCTGTATGGTAATGACGAAAGAAAGAAAGTGTATCGAAGAGAGGGAGAGCTTTTTGCACAGTGCTGCATTGGAGAAAGATTCAGTTACGGTGGCGTTTCATGGAAAGTTTGGGGAGGCATAAGCACCGATAGAAAAACCAAACTTGCGTTTGTATCTGAACCTCAATTATCGTCATTAAACGGGTCACGTTACATCGAAGAGTGGAGCCTCATGTTTATGCAGGACAATGCCAGGGCTCATACCGCAGGCATTGTTAACGAATACCTGAGCGTAGTCAGTGTTGCGGTTATGGGCTGGGCAGCAAAAAGCCCAGATATGAATAACATAGAACAACTATGGGAAGAGTTGAAGAGACGAGATCCTGTTCCGGAGACGCTTGGCCAGCTTAAACAGCACAGAGTGGGATAACATCCCACACCACAAGATTGTGACCATGTTATCCGTTCCATGAAGAACCGCATAGAAGTAGTGATAAGAGCCCGGGGAGGAAATACGAGATTCTGTTTTACATCTTTGTTTCTAACATTTAAGAATGTCTTCTTAAAGGGTAAAAACATACCAATTGAACAAAACAAAATAGCTAAAGAAATTTAATTTTAATTTTAAACATTATTAATATTCGTTAAATGATACGTTATGATATCCACAATTAACTGGCATTATAGATATCCATATATTATGATACAACAGGAAAGTGCAGTTTTATATTATTTTTGCCTATAATTTCAGAACATATTTATTGAAATAAACAAGATAATAAAAGACTTCTCTGACTTCGTTACGGAGATGTTTGTGTCACTTCTCAAATGAATCAAATAATTAAAAAACTAAAAAACATGTTTTTATACTTTATCAAACTAAAAAGTAAAAAAATAATTCATAACATAAGAATAAAATTACCTAGTCAGGTCATAAGTATTGTCACACAGTAAAAACTTTTCTTTTAGAATGCTGGCCACAAAAAAGTTTATTGAATTCGAATTTCGAATTGTTCATGAAAATAAAAATGTATACTTTTAGAATTTTACTCATTTTTAAACATGGAGTGGACGCTTAAAGAAGACCGTGTTGCAGTTATTGCGTTGCATCGTTGCGGTTACGCGCCAATTCAAATTTTTAACATACTGAAAAATTTGAATATAACCTTTTGGTTCGTATTTATCGTACCATCAAACGATACAATGAAGACTCTAGTGTAGATGACAGGTCAAGAAGTGGTCGCCCTCGGTCTGTTAGGACTCCAGCAGTGATAAAAGCTGTGAAGGCACGAATTCAAAGAAATCCCAAACGTAAGCAGAAACTGTTGGCCCTTCAGATGGGGTTAAGCAGAACCACGGTGAAAAGGGTGTTAAATGAAGACTTAGGGCTTCGGGCATATCGAAGAAAAACAGGACATCGTTTGAATGCTCGTCTAATGGACCTGAGACTGAAGAGATGCCGCGCTTTGTTGAAGCGGTACGCGGGAAAAAAATATCGGGAAATTCTTTTTTCGGATGAAAAAATGTTTACCGTAGAAGAGAGCTACAACAAACAAAATAATAAGGTGTACGCACACAGTAGTGAAGAAGCGAGCAACCGTATTCCGCGTGTCCAACGAGGTCATTTTCCATCCTCGCTCATGGTATGGTTGGGAGTTTCTTATTGGGGCTTAACAGAGGTACATTTTTGTGAGAAAGGTGTAAAAACGAATGCTGTTGTGTATCAAAATACAGTCCTGACGAACCTTGTGGAACCTGTTTCTCATACCATGTTCAATAACAGGCACTGGGTATTCCAACAAGATTCGGCGCCAGCTCATAGAGCGAAGAGCACACAAGACTGGCTGGCGGCGCGTGAAATCGACTTCATCCGGCACGAAGACTGGCCCTCCTCCAGTCCAGATTTGAATCCGTTAGATTACAAGATATGGCAACACTTGGAGGAAAAGGCGTGCTCAAAGCCTCATCCCAATTTGGAGTCACTCAAGACATCGAACTATCGAGAACTCGTTCGTGCTGCGATAGACGACTGGCCGCGCAGATTGAAGGCTTGTATTCAAAATCACGGAGGTCATTTTGAATAAACTTTAATGTCATAAGAATCTATGTTTTGTTAAGTTCATTTTGGTATATGAATGGTTACATAATGAATAAACTTGTTACAATTATTTTACATTAAACATGTGACAGAATTTATGACCTGACTAGGTACTGACGAGAAATATATGTCACTGTTCTAAATTTATAAAAAAAAATTACCACGCTTTTATTAACATTACCTGTATATTATATAACATGTATCCTTGTGTCCATGTATTCATGTATCTGTTAAAATAAATTAATACTACAACCACTTTACTGAAAATAACACATTTTATTATTTTAGACAAAATATAATTTACTACTAGTATTATTCTAAAACAAGACATATTTTCTATTCTGTCATAAACCTTCTATTGTTATTTAAATTCTAAATTTACAATATGACATTTCAGTAAAAAGAAATAATGTAAGAGAACAATGTTCTAATATCCTCCGGCCATGGCGATGCGTATACACAGTGCACAAAAATGTCCTTCATGGTCGATAGGAGCGTTTAACGTGGTCTTTAAGTTCAAAGGATAAAGGTTCTGTGTTGCCTTGAGAAATTCACCTCTCTGAGTTTTAATGCGCGCAACTCTAGTGAAACCCGCCCCCCGACTTAACTTCCTTAAAAATTCCCAGTGACCACTCTACACGCTTGTTATCGCCCTCTACAATTACTATATCACCAGGTTTAACCATAATCGTTGAGCGACGTCTGTTTGGTTTTTGACGAATAAGACTAAAACGAGACTTAAGATCGGAACAAAACTTCGTTAAATATCTACTCACCTATTTTATTAAATATCTACTCACCTCTTACTCGAAATCTTTCCGTCTATCAAACCTATTGGTACAACTTGACTATCAGGTGTTCGAAAATGTAACAAGAAGGAGGCAGGTGTTTGTAATTCAGTGTCATCAGTAAGTGTCAGAGGCCGCGAATTTATGATATTTTCTACCTAACACAAAACAGTTGCCAATTCATTAAATCGTAGAGCTGATTTTCCAACACACGACGTAAAATATCCTTTACATATTGTTTCCAAAATCCTCCCCACCATAGCGCCGCAGGTGGGCTAAAATACTATTTTATTGCATTCGAAAGTTCGCTTATCTCTGTCCAATTCAATTCAATCAAAATTTTGTACGCGCCTCGGAAGTTTGTACCATTATCACTGTACATAATTTTAACAGTATCTCTCCTGGCCACAAATCTTCAAAGTGTTAACTTATTAACACTTATTAGAATTCTTAAATTCTTCAGTAGATAAAGATTGATATAGTTCTAAACGCACGGCACGGTAAACTGCACAGGTAAATAGAGAAATCCAACATTTCTCTCCTGAACGTAAAATCAAAGGGCCTGCAAAATCTACTCCTGAAACTTGAAATGGTGCTCCATAAAATACACGTGGAGTTGGTAATGGAGGAACAGGGTCAGAGTAAGGTTTCGTATTGTTTGATCCTAGTCCAATTTCTTTATCCAACATTTTTGAAGTTTTGGTACTATTGTTATTGGACAACGAAAACCTAGAGGTTCAACAGTGCCTTGAGAAATTGAGAGTATAATAACTCTTTTAGACACAATGTCTGCAACAAGTTGAGGATAATTGCAATTAAATAGGTCACTGTGTATTCTAAACGAAGTCTGTCTTATTAAACATATATCATCATTAATGTACGGTATCGAAAATTTATTAGGTAAATAGAAATATCAAAATATTCTAATTGAATGGCTAACAAACAAAGTGTGTAAGTTTCCCGCCGCGCAATAAATAATAGATAAATTAAATGGCCGGGAGCTCGGGCCAAACAGAATTAAAACTTTCCGGGAGGTTTCACCTAAATCACAGCTAGCTGATTTATAATACACGCACCTTCCGCGAAATTCAGCTAGCGCAACCAACGAGCTTATTACTACCGACCAAAAAAATGGGAACACAGAAATTAAGCGTCATACTATGTGCACCCGAACAACGTTCGTGTGCTAAGCTTCCTTAAAACATTGACTATTCTCCAAGGGGTACCTTTTAAAGGGTAATAAGAAAAATTACAAAATATATGAACAGTTCTAAAGGTTCTGTGGAAGTAATCGGAAAGGTTACATGGTAATTTTCTTTATCAAGTAGTCATAAAGCTTTATTTTGTGTAAAAGACTACAATTTTCTGTGAAACTGTATCATTAGACCTTTTCAGATTATGGTATAAGATGCCGTATCAATAAAATAAGACGAACTTTCCATCAAGATCTTACAACCTCTAAACAAGGCATAAAAAACTAATTTTACAAAGTTTAAAAGCTGAAGACTGATCCTCGGCAATTCCAACCAAGAATCCTATGGACGTCACTTCATTTTAGATAACATGACAATCTCTATTGCCTCTACGCCAACACCAATTTTCTGGAGAAATATCTGAATTAAGTTGTAGCAATTTTTCCCGATTTTTCTTTAGTCCAAGACGTAAAATTATTTTTCCTGATGCTTTAATAAACATGAACATAGAGCGAAGAAGTTCGAGTTTTTTTTTATTAATATTACATTAGTACATAACATAGCATTTTCATTTTTTATTTGCCTAGGAGTTTCTGACTAAGTAGCCTAAGTAGACAGACGTTACTGCCTACTTAGTCGTAAAAAAATTATATACATAAGCATTATTTCTATAGTATCTGTATTTTAGGTGCCAAACATATTATGTGTTTGCGCTCCCTCCATATGCTGCGGCCTTAATTTCGCTAAATGGACTTATTATGTTTTCTTCCCGTGTGGTCCTGGCCTAAGAAATTAGTAGAGCCACGCCATTTCGTTTCTAGAGTAACTTCAAATACAATGTTTCCTTCGACTTGCTAACAAGCAGTAAAGAACGGTTCCACTAGGTTTTCTTATTTTTTGTACTTATTTTTATATCGACTTTTGTTAAAAAATTGGTGTAGTGGATGCCTATTTTGGATCCATCAGTGTACCATACACCTCGTCTAGTAACTAAAGTGTACTTAAATGATGATCGATATTAGATGATTGACAACGAAATTTCGTGTCCTACTGTCAATGTGAAACGAGAAAAATAATTTAAATAAAAAGGATGACAGATTTTCCCCCAAAAAAGGGTTAACGACAGGCAGGCAGCTGGTTATAAAAAAACTAAGCCACAGCTATTACAACATATAACATGTTGCTCCGACCCCATATAATGTGGGATAAGGGCAGGAGGAAGAAGAGATAAAATGTATGTCAGCATCTAAAGTAATAGATGAACAAAAAAACTATTATAATGTTATTTTTTATGTTTATAAACAAACTAACTAACCAGGCAAAGGTTGTTTTGCTATATATTAAAAAACATTTTGTAGTGGACCAAATTCTCCTTCGTTGTTGGAGTTTTAATAGCATTGATACCGTTTGAATACATTGCTTATAATATTGAAACAGGGGTATCTTTCAATCTTCAATTATCCGTGCAGGGGCGGAGAAAGAATACTAACCTCTGCGGCCGGGGTCGGCCTGTCGTAAAAGGCGACAAAACAACACACCCTAAGCAGCGTGTTCGCGATGCCACTGGCGTTGCAAACACCCATAGGCGACGGTAACTGCTTAATTCTAAGTGGGCCCTCAGCCTGTCTGCTGTCTTACAGCAATAAAAAAGGCACTCTATTTTTTTTATATATTGGAATATTTCACACAACGCCATATAGTCCAAAACTAAGATGCATAGCGCTTGTGATATGGGTACTAAACAACTGATATACTACATAATCTTTTGTAAATAAATACATATCATACATAAACACCCAGACGCTGGACGGGAATCGAACCCGTGACCTTCGCGAGCGTACCGACATGCGTTATCCGTTACGAGGTCGTCAATTTATATTCTACTCACCCCTATTTCACTCTATTCAAGTTTCAGTTTCGCGACAAAAAGTCTATGTCCTCATATAATGTCTAATCTCTATACCGATTCCGATATTCATCAAATTTGGTTAAGACAGAGTTACTTTCACTTTTATGATATTTATTAATTAAACGTCGTTTACTCATGGTTTTTTATTATTAATCTGATAAATATACAAAATGATATTCTCCAATTTCCTCTTCATTCGCAGGGATAAAACGTTACTGCAATAACATATTTCTTATACCATATTTCGCGCCAAGCAAAGCTCTCAAATCGTCTGTTTCTATTTTCGTGATTGCATAATTTTCTTTTATTTATCGCAGACTGCAGATTGGAACAAAAAAACAAGTATAAAGAACGCTTATTCAGCCACCATTAGAGAGCTGGGGGCCTAAAATGGCCACTTTAACAGTATCATAATCCATTCTCCTTTTTTAAGCTATGAATCATCAGCTATGTATGTCTGATTTGAAAATAAACTAAAATTCTGCACATAGTCATCGTAATTTTAGAATAAACTTATTAATGCAGGTATTTTTAGTGTCGGTCAAATCACTTTGACCAAAACAATGGCTGATCTTGTATTTTATATCGTAGCAAAACGATTTTTCTTCAAGAAAAGTTTCTATTGCTTACAGTGTATTTTAAAAAACCGCTACCGGTATAGAAAGAAATCATCGCGAGGAAAGCCATATACTCAGATTACAGGTATGTTTATTCCACCAATCGCCCCTTGGACAAGCGAGGCGGGTATATTATTAGTTTCCGATGCCCCAAATCGACGTTATTAATTATTATTATTATATAGTTTCATTTATTTTCATTTTCAGCAAAAACAAAGCAATAAAATTAGGGAATATACCTTAATTAGGGAATATTTCATCAGAAAAATCTGATATTTATTTCCACAATTCAATAACATATTTAGTAACGTTTGGAAAGTTACACATGAGAAACTACGTAGACAAATATAATGGTCAGTCATGATTATATTCGTAGTTTTTAATTTTTACGGCATAAAACAAATGAATATGCCATTAAAACAACCATTTTAGGCCTCCCAAACAAGCTAGATGCGGAGTTAATAAATCATTTCTTAGCACCGGCGTCTCGAATGGATTCTATTGAATAGCGATTTATAAGCTCGATTTTTAATAGCCGCTTTTCAGATATGAATGAACTGTTGCCAATAAAACACGATTCCGTCTGAAAAGCCGCATGTTAACGTTTGCAACTTTTCTGTAATTATTAATTCCTCTCAACATTTTGTTTTGTGTTACTTATTTTAAAATGTATTAATTTTGAAATTATATTAGATATAATAGAATTTGTCATGTTTGATAACGTCAATCAAAAGTTCTCTAACAAAAATAAATTTTAACTTCAATGAAACCAATGACAATAATCACTGAGTTACAAACAAAAGCAATACATAAAATATCCAACATTAGTTTTTGGAATATTAAAAGCGGCTATAAATGACACAAGACATGTGAAAATGACAAATTGCCAAAAAACCAACCAAAACTGAATTTATGTGTGATCAACAAATATTTATTGCTCTTATGTTTATAATTATAACACAAATCTATCCATGTATCGGAAAAGTCAAATGTGGAATGTATTAACCTTAAAAAAGAAAAACATCTATAACTGGGTGACGAATTTAATATTAATAACAATACAGCATTAGAACAAGAGATATCCTATAAAACATAAGAAGTGGCGGTGCATATTGAGGAGAGGTTGTTTTATCAAATATGGGCCAAACCAGTGGTCATCTTTATGGAAGCGAACTAAATTTAACTGTTAGGTAAACTAAATTATGGACATTATAATAGTGTATCTAAGTAGTTAATAGTCTTACGTGGCAATTTTCTTTGAGTATTTTTTTCTATAACTATATTAGCTTTAAGATATTATAGAATTCCCAAAAAGGGGTTAAGGTCAGGCAGGCGGCTGGTTGTAAAAAGTAAGCCACAACTATTAGTAACATGTACTCCATTGAGAAGGGAACGCAAGTACGTGAAAGAATAATGAGACTGGCAAGTTGGAATGTAGGTACGATGACTGGAAGAGGGAGAAAAATAGCAGATGTATTAGAAAGGAGACGAATAAATATAGCTTGCCTACAAGAGACGAAGTGGAAGGGTTTGAGAGCTCGAGAGATTAGGGCTTGGCATAAATTTCATTATTGCAGAGTGATCGTAAAAGGAACGGTGTGGGTGTGGTGTGGACAGCGAAAAAATGTGTGATGGATGTTGAGAGAATAAAAGATAGGATAATACCTAGTAGTCAAGTTATTGATAAGTGAACGTACATTTAACATAGGCCGTATACAGAAAGAAAGCTGGAAGCCTACCAGCGTTTATCGGCGCCGGTCCATTCTGGTAACAGTTACATAGAGCAAGCAGATTGAAGCAGAGCGAGCAAAATGTCGGACTCATCGGACGATGATTTGGATTTGTTAGAAAATGTGGATTTAAAAATGCGGAAACAAGCTATACAACCTATTAATAGAGAAAGGAAAGCGATATAATAACAATATAATAATATTATTTAAATAAAACTTGTCAGCAGGGTAAAATACTTTTTACCTTATAATAATTTTAAACATGTGCTGGCGACAAGAGGTAATATTTAGAAATAGTTTCATCTAAGGTATCTTAGGTATAAGATTTTATCGAATAAAAGCCTATATTTGTCTAAGAAAAAAGTTACCAAAATAGAATAGTATTAAAATGAAAATTTATTGGCGGTCGGTAAAGGAAAGAACGGCTCGGCCATCCATCACGGCTATCGTATCGAATGCTCCGTCTAAGCCCCGCATGTCCTGATACATTTTGTTTGTGAATTGACAAGTTTCCTCTCCTATACTCGATTCAGACGGATTAAAAAATACCTAATAGAGATGTGACACCATCGTAATTTTATAACATGTTATTAAAATAGTTTCTAAAAAAGTAAATTTCTTTGCAATCAACATATTGCTAGTTGTTTTAGTATTTATTTTTAAATTCGATACCAACATTATTATTTCTGGTGGTAATAATTCGAAGCATGGAGAAGATAAGCATTCCCACACGATGAATTTATTTATTTTTTGTGTCTGGGCTTTCATTACACTTTCAATGACTTTCATCCTATTGCTATACGTTGTTTAAAAATAGTTATAGAACAAAAAATGTTAATGGTTGATGATATATTACAGACGCCGAGCAGGAAGAATTTCGTCCGGTGACCTGTTATTATCTGTCTCTATCACTCCCGCGTAAATATAATGCCGCTTTAATAATAGCAATAACAGGTCAACGGACGAAATTCTTCCTGCTCGACGTCCGGAGTATAGTAATAACTGCTCATGACGTGCCATTGTTCGGAACGCTGCTAGAGTCTAAATTAATATGGTAGTCTCCATGGTGCATTAGTGCAGAAACATAGGTGATCTGTTGTAATATGTATACGTCTAAGATGAGTATAGATGCTAGATATGATATAATACTACTTTGTTCCCATTGTGACCTTTTTATAGCATTGTAAAAAATATTACGCCTTATTAAGAAAATCGTTAAATGTTACAGACTACTCACTACTTCAAGACATATAATGGCGTAAAGTTGTTTCATATACGAAACATATAAAACTTTTAGGAGATTGAAGGTATGGACTTAAAGCCAGACTTACGTTTACGTTCCTAGAGTAACTTAGAATATTAAATAATTTCGAACCCACAAAGCTTTACGGCAGCTCTCGTGAAATAAGGGCTTTTAGGGTTAGCAATATTTAGACTTCAAGGTTTACGCTACTCAAATATTGTTATTAAAATTTTAATTCATTCATATTTTTGCGTTGTTGCCCTCACTTTGTGCGATGATTATGGCCATCGTATACAGTGAAGATATTTTGATGCTTTATTTAAAACTAGCTGACACGGCAAGCATTGTTCTGCCATACAAATTAAAAAATAAACCGAACTTAATTACGTTCACTCCTATTACAGCCCCTTCAAGTTTCATTTTCGTGACATAAAGTGGCCTGCCCTTCTCTAAGGCCCCAATCTAATCTTTATGCCGAAATTAAAATTATCAAAATCGGGTCAGCGGTTTAGGCGTAACAGACAGACAGACAGAGTTACTTTTACATTTATAATATTAGTATAGAGATAAAGTTTATTTTAATATGTAATCTAATTTTTCGATAATAATTTTCGCACGGAAAGCCTCAAGAGTCATGGGTTCGATTATAATAATCACGAGTCTGTTTATGTATAATATGTATCCTAATAAGTAAACTAATATTATAAATGCGAAAGTGACTTTGTTTGTTACGCTTTCACGCACAAACCGCTGAACCAATTTTGATGAATTTCGGTATAGTCATAGATTGGACCTTGGAGAAGAACATAGGCACATATTTTTTTAATTCATATGGCAGAAGAACGCTTGACGGGTCAACTAGGTTAGAATAAATAAAAGAATATAATAAATAAATAATAAATAATAGAATATATCTCGTAATATATCAGTTACCTAGTAACCATGACACAAGCGCTCTGTTGATTTTGCAGGGTTAGCTGGCGCTGTGTGAATTGTTACAACATATTTATTTCTAATCTTAACGTAATAATATCACAATCAAAACAATTCTATAGCTAATTTTTGGACTTACTTTATTACAGTCATTCGATCCTATGTTGATCTCCTCATCAGCCGAATAATCTTTCTAAAGAACAAATGAGACTCTAGTACAGGGTTTCCTTTGTAGTAAGGGAATCAGAAAGTAGGTCACTAGAAAAATTATGCTGTATATATGAGTATGAGAAAGAAAAGAGTCACAAAGAAGCATTGATGATAAGTCCGTAGTATTTTTCTGTGAAAATACCTATATATATATATATATATATATATATATATATATATATATATATATATATATATATATATATATATATATATATATATATATATATATATATATATATATATATATATATATATATATATATATATACCTAGTCAGGTCATAAGTATTGTCACACAGAAAAAACTTTTCTTTTAGAATGCTGGCCACAAAAAAGTTTATTGAATTCGAATTTCGAATTGTTCATGAAAATAAAAATGTATACTTTTAGAATTTTACTCATTTTTAAATATGGAGTGGACGCTTAAAGAAGACCGTGTTGCAGTTATTGCGTTGCAATGTTGCGGTTACGCGCCAATTCAAATTTTTAACATACTGAAAAATTTGAATATAACCAAAAGATTCGTTTATCGTACCATCAAACGATACAATGAAGACTCTAGTGTAGATGACAGGTCAAGAAGTGGTCGCCCTCGGTCTGTTAGGACTCCAGCAGTGATAAAAGCTGTGAAGGCACAAATTCAAAGAAATCTCAAACGTAAGCAGAAACTGTTGGCCCTTCAGATGGGGTTAAGCAGAACCACGGTGAAAAGGGTGTTAAATGAAGACTTAGGGCTTCGGGCATATCGAAGAAAAACAGGACATCGTTTGAATGCTCGTCTAATGGACCTGAGACTGAAGAGATGCCGCGCTTTGTTGAAGCGGTACGCGGGAAAAAAATATCGGGAAATTCTTTTTTCGGATGAAAAAATGTTTACCGTAGAAGAGAGCTACAACAAATAAAATGATAAGGTGTACGCACACAGTAGTGAAGAAGCGAGCAACCGTATTCCGCGTGTCCAACGAGGTCATTTTCCATCCTCGCTCATGGTATGGTTGGGAGTTTCTTATTGGGGCTTAAAATGTACCTCATTTTTGTGAGAAAGGTGTAAAAACGAATGCTGTTGTGTATCAAAATACAGTCCTGACGAACCTTGTGGAACCTGTTTCTCATACCATGTTCAATAACAGGCACTGGGTATTCCAACAAGATTCGGCGCCAGCTCATAGAGCGAAGAGCACACAAGACTGGCTGGCGGCGCGTGAAATCGACTTCATCCGGCACGAAGACTGGCCCTCCTCCAGTTCAGATTTGAATCCGTTAGATTACAAGATATGGCAACACTTGGAGGAAAAGGCGTGCTCAAAGCCTCATCCCAATTCGGAGTCACTCAAGACATCCTTGATTAAGGCAGCCGCCGATATTGACATGGACCTCGTTCGTGCTGCGATAGACGACTGGCCGCGCAGATTGAAGGCTTGTATTCAAAATCACGGAGGTCATTTTGAATAAAATTTAATGTCATAAGAATCTATGTTTTGTTTAGTTCATTTTGGTATATGAATGGTTACATAATGATTAAACTTGTTACAATTATTTTACATTAAACATGTGACAGAATTTATGACCTGACTAGGTATATATATAATATGAAGCTTCTCATTCAAGCCAATATAGAAAAGTGAGGCATTGTATTCAAACATATACACGCTTGTATAATGTTAAAGTAACAATATTGTTACTTAAATCAGATACGGCGACTCGCTACGCTATGAAATTCATACGTTCCCGTAGAAGTTGGCAGTGGTTGTAACCATAGATATTTCATCATACCTAGCATAGAAAGCGTTGTAATGCTTTCTATGCTAGGTATGAAATTCGTAGCATGTGGAGGGATGATTTCTAATATTTATATTTTTGTTATAGTTGGAGCTTAAGTTAGTGTGTATGTTACTGTTATATTCCTAATTGTTAAAATTTTATTATATTAATGTATATTATACAGTGGTGTGTGATGGACTTTAGGTCTGCTGTTTTGTTAATAATGGTCGGATTTTCATTTCCACATAGCCCTGTCGGCTTGTGGGGACGAAGCGACGACAAAATTGCTTTACAATATAATTACTCGGGACCATTGTTCCACGAACCACGGTCTATACTACGATTTATATTTTGAATAGCTCTGTATGGACTGTTAGTTTTATTTTTCACTTCATTGTGATCATCATTATGTTAAAATTAATTCTCAGTTCAATCTTAAACTTCGTATATTGTGTCTACTTATATTATATATTTTCATATAAGCGTTTTCTCCTAGATGCATTTAAAGATTTGACCGAAAGAGACAGAAACAAAAAACAGTATAGGTCCAGATCAGAAATAATAACGCGGTACCCTATGACCTACCGAAAACGTCGCAAAAGGCAACTAATATATATTTTCTTTTGCTGTAGAAAGAAATAAAACTAATAAAAACCATAAAGACGAATATTATATATAAGAACTAAATTAAAGTAACAAGAAAAGGAAAGCAGCATAACAATGGTGATATAGGTATATGCAGATACAAGCATTGCTATCCAGAGACAATGCGGCCAGTGTTCTAGGAATGGTCCCATAAACTGACGATAGTTTGGGGCCTATTTTTATTTGTAACTCTTTTTTTTGTAGTTGTTTTATCTAATTTAATTTTTTATGCTATTTTACAAACATTAAAGAAAGACACCGTCCGATCTTTCTTTCCGAGTCTGAGATCACACAGTAGTCTTTGCTATAAAATAATAATCGCATCTTTTCCCGCTTTTTCCCCTGAGAAAATTAAGAATACGTGAATCGATTTAGTGAACCTTGAGCTCCAAATTATAAGTATTAGATGCAATATGTCAGTAACATATATAATTTGAGAAATGGCCTACGAGCTACGTTAGATCTTGTATGGTCATGTTTCTATAGGTTTCATCCTCACCCAAAACTAAATAACTTATATTCTGTAAATAATTTGTCGCTTCGATGTAAAATAAAACATGACCATTTGTTTCATAGATTATTGAATAATACGACACCGATTTCACTAAAGATCTTTATTTCTTATAATACAAATAACATTAGGTACAAGATAATTACATGGTTTCTTTCGCTTATAAATAACAATAAAATACTCAGTTATCATCAAATACTTGTTCTATAACAATATAGTTCTAGTAGTAAATAATACACATTGAGTAACATTTATATCGTCTACTGTATTTAATTATTTCATCTGGTTGTAATATAATAATAATATTTACATGATATCAATTCATTACTATACAAATGAGTCTATTAATACATCAACCGTAAAGAAAGTAGAGAGCTTAAACAAGTTTGTGATACAATTATGATTATTCTACTAAGGATATCCACTCAATTTCATTCCAAGGACGACTTTTGGATTTTAACTTTCGTTACGTTTAATCATAACTGGGATATAATTTTAGAAGAAATATTAGAAAATTGATATTTTATGTTTTGAACATTTGAAAAGTTTTCTCATCAAGTTTTGAAGGAAAACTTCAAAATATTATACTGGAATATGCTGCGCTAGAATGTGTGAAGCAGACAGCATTAGGACATACTTGCAGCAACATTCATTTCCGTGACAACTTAAAGAACTGCATGAGAGTCGCCTACGTAAACACGATCATGTTTAAGACATCCAGCTTGTAACTTGGCGAACAAATATGGATACCCGCCTACATCAGTCCATAGCAGGAGACGATCAAAAAAAGCTGAATACTTAGCAAAAGTAGAGAAAATAAACTCCTTTCGCTTCCCGATTTTTTTATTTAACTCGAAGATGTTGATTATATTATTGTTATATTGCGCGCGTACGTTAATAAACAAACTTGTCTATGCTCTTAGTAATCAATAACTTTTTCATTTCTGAAATACTATATAATAATAGCATGAAATTTAAATAGCGTTCAACATACATACGTAGATTTAATCAGTGATAAATTGTTTGAAAAAGTCAAAAGACTGTGATAAAAGTAATTTAATTAAAACGTTCCATGTAAAGGTATTCAGATACGAAAGTATTTCAACCCGGCCTGAATTTCAGGAAAATGTTCCGATAAAGGTAGAATTGAAATGAAATATTTTATTTACAAAATACGACCATTGGCACTACATGAATTTAAAAGCATACGCGTTGTACATCATGGTTAACTACAGCATTAACACGAATCGATGATTTTTATTATATTCAAATTGAATGACATTGAATTATTTCATAACTTTGAATTCAACTGTTTATACATTTAGATTTTATAGATAAATAACAAGTCGGTCTTTCTCTATAGGAAAATAATATATCCACGGGTAAACACAATATACAGTTTTCTGTGCGTTATTTTCCTTTACCGTCGGTTAAATGATAACTGTCTCAAAGGTGCACGCCATTAATAAAATTGAACTCGTGACCTAATCGGTCGCGAGTATTACTTGGCTATCACGTATTTATTTTATAAGACAGGAGCAACTTAAAGTGAAAGAAAAAGTGTACTTTAAGTATTTTAATGATTAAGTTATTTCAACGATTCATAACACCTACGGAAAGTTAGATTTTATTATGTTATAAAATATACTTTATAAGCTGAATATGATAGTAGTGTAGTTTTTTCAGGAACTATCATTTTCTTTGCATTTTTTTCTTATTGTTAACATCTTATAGCTTACAGTATAAATAAACAATAAAATATACATTTTGTAATACCTGATTCAGTTAGTATTTGATTCAAAGTTACAAAAAACCTCAAACAATCCTACAAAATAGATAATTTGTATTAAACATAAGTAAAAACACGGCACATGCTTTGTTAAACCTATAAAACAAAATATACGTCAGTGCTTTTTAAATATTTACACATTCTTATCTATAAATATACTATAACATAAAGGTACTTGAAAACTAAAAAACATATAATAATAATACTAAAAGGATGTCAATTTTCTTTGCTATCGCCAAAGGGTATATTTTTAACGGGAATGACCTAAAGTATGCTTTAGATAACTTATAATTTTTATTTTAACCTCTTTCTACCTACTCGTACATTAAAATGATGTCATATCTTGATTATTATCACTTTATGTTTAGTAAGAAAAATAAAACAGAATTAACAGAAAAGTATATAATCTTGTATTTAGATTTGTAGTACATAGTAATTATATTACTAACTAGCTGTGCCCGCGACTCCGTCCGCGTGGAATAGTGACTTTAGGCAGCATTTTTTGGATATATGAGGTCAAATTAAATTGGAAATTAAACCTACTAAGTCCAGCCTAAGCTGAACTCTATTTCATATGATTGATGATATAAATCTGAGGTCAACTTAAATTGGATTATAAAATTTCCGAAATTTATCATTTTTAACAAAAACTATTTTTTTTTTCTAAAATAAAAATAGCCTAAGTTACTCATTGGTACATCAGCTATCTGCCAGTGAAAATCGGTACAGCCATTTCAGATATTAGCCGGAACAAACAGACAGACAGACAGACAAAAATTGTATAAAATGTTGTTTTGGTATACGTCCGAATGCACTTAGTAAAAAGCGTTTATTTTAATATTACAAACAGACCCTCCAATTTTATTTATTTGTATAGATGTTACCTTGCGGAGTAAGAAGACTGACCCCTGTGGCCGGGGTCGGCCTGTCTTACTTAAATATCGTCAAAACAACCCTGCTAGCTAGGTGGTAAGACCCCATGTCTGTTTGAATGGCAACCACTCCTGGTCTAAAAGTATGACGCCATAATAAACTTATGTTTCGGCATTAGTGACCAGTCCCCCTGTGCAGTGTTTGCGATGCTCATAGTGTTGCAAATATCCGTAGGCGACGGTAACTGCTTATTATTAAGTGGGCCGTAAGCATGTCTGCTATTCCTCACGAAAAAGGTGTGAAAGACTGCCTAAAAGGTACATGCTCAATTCTTTGCCAATATTTACTTATTTGAGCCTGTATAGGTTACGATGTACTACTTAAATTGACTACTCAGACATATTTTTATAATGGAAAATGGCGTATTAAAGAAAACTATAAATAATCGAAATTACATATTAGGTCACTGCGATTCAAAAATCAAATCAGATCTACGTATTTTACGGAATGTTAACTCACGTATCAAATCAAAATTGTCTCATCCTTTCAATATCTCTTTGCTAGTATTATATAGGTATTAGTGATATAAGTAAGGTACTAGGTATAATCACTTTTCCGAACCCAACGTGCAAAATAGTCGTTACAATCACAATCTTTTTAGCGACACGCACAAACGTAAACGATATCGAATCGTCATTGGCTTGTAATAAACACAGTATAAAAAGACACAGTAGATCGACTTTAATTCACTCATAAGTTGAGTCAGCAGAAAGTTGTACATACAGGTTACGGCTTACGTAGAATAGTGACGTCAAAGAAATACAAAGCTGTACTTCAGAAAAATTCGACGTGATCTTTGAATCTATCAATAAATGAATTCCTTTTTTAATCACTTCGTCGATCATCTACATCAATGATTATACTGTGCTAGAAGCGTCTGCTCAGGCTTCACCAGCCCCTCTCTGCATTGCCTAATATTTGGTAAGGCAGTCACTTCTACCGAAGCGCTGTAGATCAGTGGGCTGATTACACTACAAACCTGGTTCGTTATAAATGAGCTAATATATCAATTTCTGATGGCGGTTGCGTGTGAGTATCATTGAGAGCTGTCGATCCCGACACTGTGACTATGACAGGCTGTGCCTCTGTGTGGACGATTGTGACGAGGTGTTCGTCCGGGTCTTTTTCCTGTTCCTGTTTGGGCAAGGCTTCGATGGTGTCGTCGGCGTATTTGAGCTCTAGAGGAGTGATGGTGGGGAGGGTATCCGTTACGCTGACGGGTGGATCTTGTCTAGGTGCTCGGTACGATGGTGGTCCGCTATACTCAGAGCCGCACCACGCCCCGCCCGCTGAACCTCTGTTAAGTTACAGAAATATAAATTCAAGTAATATATTATTGCAACGTTAGTGTTTCCCCTCATGTTGATAATTTTGTTAGGAGACGGTTAACTACCATCTTTGTCCGGCGTACCTTTCAATTCTGTTCGGTTCCGTTTCGAGGAAGAACTGCGCAAAGAGCGCGTAATTAATTTATCTGTAACTAGCAGCCCGTCCCAGCTTCGCATGGGTATTTAACAAAAATTAAATCCTTCTATTTTTTTTCGGTCTCGGGGAAAAACCTCTCTTGACGTGTTCCCCCGGCCCGGGGGGACCGAGGGATATAAGGGACTCTGGAAAAGATGTTCGACCATCCGACTACCCACTAAAAAACCCCGCTGTTCTCCCATCGCCTACGCCCGGGCCCACGGATATATGGCCTGCCGATCTCGTGGCCCGGGCCGGCGCCGGCCCACGCTTTGTCTTAAAGCGGGTCCCTTCTAAAGTGCTGGCGCCAGGGGGTCAGGCTTTCGTCCCCCCGGCGCTCTCTTGTAACAACTCTATGAGTTGAGGGGGGCTGCGGAACAGCACGCGGCCTTTTCCCTCACGGCAATAGTGCGGGCGGCGGATCCTCCCCCGAGGGGCCGCCCGCGGCCGCTTTCTACGGCGGCCGGAGATCGTTGCCCGCCCTCCGGCGCCGACGACGCGGCCTACGTTGGCGGGAGGGGAGTGCGGTGGCGGACTCCCGCTCCCGTTCCGCCGCCTCCCTTGCAGACACTACTGCCTCGCAAAAGGAGGCGACGGCCGTCCATCCAGGATCGCCCCCGACCATGGACAGAACCAGGGCCGGGAGCGACAGGCCCGCGGCCAATTCCGGACGGGACTCGCATCCCCGTTGCGTGCTAGTCAGGCGTGTGTACGACTACCAGACGACACTCCAGAAAAAGCAGAGTCGCCTGACGTCGTAGCCGGCCCAGCAAGACCAACCGACAGCGAGGATGCAATTCCCGCCCCGGGAACACTCTCTGTGCAGGCGCAGTCGAAATAGGCATGGTTTTGACTACCAAATCAGGTCCCATGGGACCCCAATCAGTATTCGCAACCATCCCATCGGGGACCATGCCACGAACAGAGAGCTAAGTTGGAAAGGATGTAAGAGGTAGACGGAAAGAAAGGTAGGACTCTGTCGCCTCGAACGGAGAGGGGAGTGAAGCGACGGATGCTCGGGCACCTCGGGTACGCACACCCGTGCACTCCTCGGATAGAGGAGCGCCCCTGGGGGCAAACCCTTCTATTTGCGTCAGGTTACTAAAAAAATAAAATTATAAAGAAAGTTTGAATATTATTATTTCTATGAGCTTTTATTTTAATGATTTTTTTTGCTATTACTTTTTATTTATTTTTCGTTATTTTTTAATAAGTATTCTAATTTTTGTAAAAACCCCAGTGACGCACGCCTACATTGCATAAGGTGCTGCCTAGCTAGCCGAACAGGGTGAGCGGCTACCACGCAACATTTTTCTAATACTTACATTTTTAAACTCGTGATATCTTTCGAATGGAATATCCGAATTGAATAATTCAAAAAGTTATATAAAGGTATTGAAACAGTTTTGAATGTGAAGTAATTTATTTTGATAAGGATTAATACCAAGATCCAAATAAAGAGCCTTTTCTAATGGCGGCATTTCAATTAATTTTTTAAAATAAAAGAACACTTATTGTGGCATAACTATAATAGTTAGACATATGCTGTCGCGACACTTTTTGTAAATAATGATGTGTTCTGCAAAGTTGTAGTACATTATTTTATTCTATCATCAATAGTTTTCACAACGCACGTGATTTAAATAATATTTTAGGTAATTTTTTTACACTTTGGGTTACATTATTAGAGTTTTAGTAAGGATCCCTAATTTTTTTGAAAATATAATATAGCCTATGTCACCCGGGGATAGTGTAGCTTCCCAACAATGAAAGAATTTTTTAAATCGGGTCAGTAGTTTCGGAGCCTATTCAAAGCAAACAAACAAACAAACAAACAAACAAACAAACAAACAAACAAACAAACAATCAAATCTTTCCTCTTTATAATAGTAGTATAGATAATAATGAATTGAGGACTTAAGACTGCGAAGTGTTCCTTTCGATTTTGTGTTAAAATTATTAGACTAATAAGGTATTAACTTCATAAAAATGTATTCTAAATGCTTTTGCACTAGTAGAATAATATGAATTTTTTAAATAATTGTAATCTTACTACAATAAAATTTGATTCAATTTATTTTCTCAAATTTTCGTATAGAGTTATTATTAACTATTGATTTCATAGTTAATAATACTCGTGCAAGATAAAATGGTGATTACGATCAGTGGATTAATTGAATCCCAATTAGTATCATTATGTACAATAGTTGGCAACAATTCCCTGTAGGTTGTATTTATTGTAAGGCTGTGGTGGTTACATACCTGACTAGACTAGCTGAGTTCGACCTGTAGGTCGGAGGCGGAGACACCGCTGGCGCATTTCTGTCTAAAAGAAGCAACCTAAAAAATAATGGTATGGTTAAAATAAATGTTATAAATACTTTTCCTGCTTCCAAACGTTTTACGGCGGATGAATGTTAAGCTCTTTAGAGGCCGAGTGAGCCTTTCTAGGTATTTTCTGTAGTCGTTGTTTGTTCGTTCGTAGAAGGAAACGAAGAATAAGACCAGCGCGGGTTTTTTTAGTGCTGGGCCAGGTCCGATTTAGGCACTTCTTACGTATTTCACTTTGATGTTACTTAATTAATTTGATATATTTTCTTTAAAAAAAGATTTAGGGACAGTATAAAATATTTTTAAGACGCTTTGAAATAAGGCCCTATTTTTGTTGTTAGCTGAATCACGAAACTTAAATAAAAGGTTTTTAAAAAATTGACAATATTTCATTAAACACATTGATTACCTTAGCCTGTATTCTTGCATGGATGCCTGATACGTCGGCGGTGGCGGCCTGTAATGAAATTCTGGGTACAGCATCGCCGCGTAAGGGTGATGCGGCCTCGCGTAGCTCGGAGGGAGTCTTGGCACTAGTCGTCTACAGGAGGTTCTTCGGAGGCCGAGCAGCGCGCAGGGAGCGTCGCGAGCACCTAACCGCCATGCAAGTCCTGCTGCCGTTACTAGCACTACCCCTATACCTAGAACGAAATAAGTAATATCGTTTATATTTATTATTCTCTACAGTTCCTTTTAGTTTAAAGTGGTGTGCAGAATTAGTTAGGTTCGCAGGGTCAAAGTTTAAATTAAACCCAGTTTATATAGGTACAAAAAACAAATTTATATTAGGAGTAAATGCGTTCAGTTTTCATTCAAAACTCAAAAATAGTGGATTACATCATTCACAAATAAATTATTCTATTAATAATTGTACGATTGAAGGAAAAATCCAAAATAACGGTACATAAATGATTCAATAATGACAACATTTTTAAACCCTGACATGATATGAAAACATTTAGTTAAGTACAATGTGTTAATTGCATTAAAACCTCGCGGCAAATGTAATTTGCTACAGAGAAATTCGCCACAGGTTAACAACTACCGTGTATTTAGCAACTGTTGTTCAATTATTTTTCGTTCTCGTGATCACGAACAATACGTTCGGAGCACAATATATATGTTGTATGTATAGAAAATATTCATTGTAACTAAACAAAAGCGAAAATGATAGGTATTTAGGAGAAATAATTATACAACGTCCAAACGTTTAATCCCGGTGACGTTTAAAACTTTCAGTTTGAAGTTTGCAGCCTGCTTTCGAGTCATACGGCGAAAATAGAACACATATTTTAAGGCCAGGCGAAGGCTCTAAGTATTCAAAAAAATACCTAGGGTCTTCGTTTTTAGCATGGTGCAAGTTGTAAATAATATTGACTCGTGTACGTAGGTCTTGGTGACCTTAGACCCATAGGGTAAATAATTATGTTGAAATAAATATATATTTATGAAACATAGTTTGAACAATTTCAATATTGTGACTTCACACTCTGTGATAAACGTTGACGACCAATGTGTTTTGTATGAAAATAAAACTTGGAGGTACCACGGGCGAATTGTGTAAGAAACAACAAAGATCTATTTACTTCATTTGATCTGATCTCCTTTTCTGAGGAGAATGAGTGCACAGCAAAAGGTAGATTTATGTGTTATAATATTCTAAATTTAAAACATTGTAACAAAAAGAAAGTCAATTCCATCCAACTAGCATGCGTCGTCGAGTCTACATGGTTAATTTTTGTTCAAACGATAACCCCATTCGGGATGTTATCAAAAAAGCTTTTTCTATCCAATACGCCGCGCAAATTACACAACAATCATTTGCCGGATGGCTCGTCGCCGACGAGCGGTATGAACGCGTGAAGTTGCCAAGTGATTGACGCGTACAAATTGCCCCAACTCGATACAATACATCGTTCGCCGGTAACAATATCATTTGTCCCTATCGGTAATGAAAATTCAATTAATTCCGTACACAACTCATTTGAAGTTTAATTGAAAAGCCTCTTTGAGGGGATGGGGCGATCTGATGTAATGGGATTTTGGCCGCGTCATTGTCATATGCATAGGGAATAACAAATGAGCTGCGACAGACTGTTCACAGTTAATTACGGTCATCTGTTACGCGGTCTGTGACGCCATTTTACATATACTATGAATATTAGAATTATTTTATATCTTTGATAATTTTGAATCGTAATGTAAATTAATGTATTTAAACAATGTTAATACAAAATTAGCAAGCAATTGGTATTATAAGCAAGTGTTATTTAGTTATTTATATGTGTTACGAGTAAATATAAAAATCGAACATATTCTAAAATTTATTTCTTAAAGGATTTCTTTTGTTGCATAATGTGAATTAAAATCTGCGAAAAGTAGTTTTAATAATCTCGTGAATGTATTTTTAAAGAAAATTTATAAAAATAAAAGTTACATAAAAAGTTTCCTACAATTTTTTACTCCAATAATCACGGAAATATTTTGGTTTTCAGGAACATATGAAGAGTACCTAACATGGCTCCCGTTATCTAGAATTAATTGAAGGTTACGTTATTTAATAAGCAAGTTATATAACATATATTATAATATTTAAGTCTTTAAATATTGCTTTATTTCTGTAATTTTTAATAGTAAACAAATTTTAAATGCTAAATGCAATCCTTGTAATGATGTGACGAACTTCGTGGAACAGTGATTTTCAGACGTCGTAACGCCTGTGGGTTTCATAGATTCGATCGCCATTTTAAGTAAGCACATGAACACCCAGAGTATTTATGTGAAATATTTATTTATTTATTTATAATAGAAAAGTATACAAGTTACATATGTTGTCCAGTACCCGTACCGCAAGTATTTTGCTCCTTATTTTCGCTATATAGCGCTGTTGAATTGATCAGTATATTTAATTACTTATTATTTTTAAATATATCTATTTAAGTTATACTACTCTAATCAATAGAATACTTAAAGCAGTTTTGCACATTGTTACTAATCGGAATTCTTAGGCTGATCATCAGACCGGATAACTTTAATCAGCTATAGAAAAAAGACACGGTTGAGCGTGAAATGGGTTGCAAACTGTTAAGCGATCAAAGAATGATTGTAATAGATTTCGGAGAGATGGCGAGCTTTGTTCATAAAAGAAATTGAAAGTATGGAAGAACTTTTAGCTGTAACTTTTAATTAGTGCTTTCATGTTTTTGAAAAATTAATTATTTGTTGAAATTGTACTTGAAACTATACCGATGTGTAACAATGTATTCTGCTCCTTATTTTCGCTAGATAGCGCTGTTGAATTGATCAGTATATTTCATTACTTATTATTTTTAAATATGTATATACCTATATTTTATGTTAGTTTTAAGTATCTGTATGCAATAAAGAGTTTTTCATTCATTCATTCATACCTATAGATATGCAACAATTTTTATCCAAATACATTAACCGTAGTTAATAATTCATTAAATATCTTTTATTATGTAAATAATCGTCCTAGAAGTCATTTAATATTTATCTTTTTTAACAAATATTCACTTTATTAAATTAAATCTAATATAACTTAATTATCTTATATTGAATATACTCAAGCAAATATAAATTCACGTTAAGTAACAATCGTCTTTTTATTATAGTAACACTAGCTGACCCGGCAAACGTTGTTCTGCCATATAAATAATAAAATGTCAAAAATTAAAAAAAAAATTTTGGGGGTGGGTCACCCCTAACATTTAGGGGGATGAAAAATAGATGTTGGCCGATTCTCAGACCTACTCAATATGCTCACAAAATTTCATGAGAATCGGTCAAGCCGTTTCGGAGGAGTATGGCAACGAAAACTGTGACACGAGAATTTTATATATTAGATGATAACATACAGATTGTTTGGTAATATAGCAAACCTTTCTTATATTATTTTCCCTATAATTCATTCTATTTATACACTTCAATTTGTCACATTTTCCATCGTTTTTTCTTAATCCAAAAATTCTTTTTGTACTCTTTATTTATCTTGATTTATACAACAAAAATAACATAATAATTAATCATTTTTGGTGTTTCAAGCCAGATTAATTTTCAAAATAGAATGAATTAAAACTAAAATATAAAAAAGGTTTGCTATGTTAGCAAACAGCATAAAATACAGATAATATAAACTATACACACATCAAAAAAGTCTAAGCAACATGTACTAATTTAAATTTTAGGATGGTTTTTCACATTATAACGTTGTATTTTATTTTTAAAATAATATATTTAGGGTCCTATGATATAAAAATAGCAGCTGTTGTCTTTATAAGTTCTTTTAATAACAGAAATTAACAATATTAGAATATACTGTAGAAACTAAGGTGCATAAGCAACTAAACATTTTTTTTACAAAATGAAATTTCTAAAGAAAATGAATTTATTGTGAAATAATAGGATAATTTAATACAAAGTATGGCCTCCTCTGCTATTCAGAACTTGTCGGCAACGATTATTCATTGAATGAATGAGACTGTTTATGTCATCTTGCGGTATTCGCTCCCAATGGAATTGTAGCAAATACTTCAGCTGTTGGATTGTTGTCACTCCGTCCAAGTCCTTCAAAACACGTTTCTGGAGCATGTCCCATGCGTGCTCGATGGGGTTGAGGTCTGGCGATTGTGCAGGCCAGGGCAATACCCGGATGTTCTCCGTTGCCAAGTATTGACTGGTTCGCCGAGCTGTATGTGAACGCGCATTGTCATGCATTAACGTAAAATCGGAGTTAAAGGTTTGTGCAAATGGATGGACATAAGGTCTGAGAATATCCTCAACGTAATTTTCAGCGTTCATGTTTCCATTTACAAAAACGAGTTCAGTTCGCCTGTTCTTCATAATACCCCCCATACCATAACTGTTGAGCCGCTGTATGGATGAACTTCCTAAATGCACCTGAGCCTTTCAGTATTTCCGGGCCGACGGTACACTCGCACCCTTCTTGTATCAGGCCTAAACCCGAATCGCGACTCATCGGAAAACATAATTTTATCCTATTGTTCCTGGGTCCATGTTCTGCGTTGTCTACACCATTCATTTCGACGAGCGCGACTCCCGTGTCGTATCGGTGGGCACCTAATTGGGCGTCGAGCTCGTAGGCCGTACTCATGCAGTCGATTTCGCACAGTTTGGGGACTTACATCAACACCACTTGAATTTTGTAGCCTCAAACTTATCTCTCGAGCGGTTAACATCGGCTGGCGTCTTGCAGTCCGTTGTGTGTACCGGTCTTCCCGAGTGGTTGTACTCATTTTACGGCCTGGATGCTGTTCAGCGGGTTCCCTTGTATTATTGTAGCGCTTTCAAAGACGACAAATAACACTTATAAGAATGCCAAAATGCCGAGATACCTGAGATTGATTACTTCCCGCTTGCAACATCCCTACAGTTCTTTGCATTTCATTTGCCGTCAAATGACGTCGCTCCATGACGTAAAGAATATCTAACAATTCAATTTTATCGCTAACTTTATTTAAATGGTTGGTAAAATTATAAAATCAAGACTAAACGTAGAAAAAAACGCACTTAAATTCAAACAAATTGCCTTTCATTTAATTTTATGAAAAAAACAAAAATTATCGATTTTTTTTACAACCAGCCAGTTTAAATACCTACATACAAAAGTTTACATACCTACGCACTTTGAGTGAGTAAAGACTTAGAAATTAATTAGTATAAATGGTAAATTTGTAATATCATGCATGTTGATTAGACTTTTTTGATGTGTATATATTATATATAAAGAAATATTCTTAATTACTTACTTAAACTGCAAAAATAATAGGTAAATATTTAAAATTTTAATAGCGATAAACATCTATTATTAGCTGTACCAGACAACCTGTTAATCTTAATAAAAAATGTAGATTATTTTATAATACTCGAGTAAGCAAACATAAATATTGTGGAATGCTTACCTATCATAAGTAGTAATAGAGTAAGCGGTGCTCTAGGGTGTGGTCTTAATGCACCGAGCACCGCTCCGGCAGCTACTAAGCATGCTCCCACCACGCCAAGGAATAGCACACACAGCCTAAGAGGAGGTCGTCCACAACACGATTTAGGCGCATTGCCCTCGCCTTCTGAACATGCATATGCCGCGCCTCTGCCTGATCTGTTGGAAAAAAATAAACTTAATATTTTTTACGAATATAAGAAACCTAGAGAGGATTTTTTTTTTGTTTAATAGAGAGTCTATAAATTAATAGGGTAAATGAAAAGAGATGACACTATTGCAAAACGCAATAAATATTGCATCGTTTAGAAAATATTTTATTCTTTTAGCACCGAAGTAAAAAGAAAATTATGAAACCTTTTATTTCATAATAATTATCAAGTAAATAAATCCTTGATAATTTAATAATAAAATGTTCGAAAAGCTTATTATTCTTTTTAAAGTTAGGGATTGCAACAAAATGTGGAAAACTCGTTTCATTCATATTTTAAACACTTCATACGTAACCTACATTTGGTCCAAAACAAGACCGCTCATTTGCATACAGTGCTAAACTGACTTGAGAATAACGTCACGTCATTCTGTGTAAACATGCCATAATATGTCGACCTATATAAGTATAGGTACATATTTATAATTATTATTTATTTATTTCAGACAGTTACAATATCATGTCCATAATGGGTTAGTAAATTATAAGTAAACTTAAAAATCTATTGTTAGTAAACACAAATATAAAATGATCAAAATGTCCATGTTGCGACTGGTGCATGCAGCTGTACCCAGTGGCGAATCATTGGGCTATCCCACCGATTGCATAAAACTGCCACCATACTGTGAGGGCTATCACGGAACCTAGCTGAGGTAGTTGCGCAACGTTTCCGCATGAGGGCCTGAAAGCTGTCAATAGCATTTTCTGCAAACATAATCGATGCACTGCAAAAACGAGGCAACCCCAACAAAATCCTGAGGGCGTCGTTATACTGCACTCGCAGGGCATCGATTGCCGCCCGCGTGTACCTCAACCACAGACTACAGGTGTAGAAGGTTTGGCAATAGGCCTTGAACAAAACCAGCTTGACATCCCGTCCACACCTTGCAAATCTACGAGCTAACATATTGCATCGGACAGCTAAAGCCCTACGCTCTCTCTCAATATCTAGGTGTGCTCTCTCTCAATATCTTAAACTGTGAAGTACGTTTAAGAGGAGTATTAATGATAATATATACATACATATATATATATATATATATATATATATATATATATATATATAATGAAAAATCAAACTACAGAACAATTGGCTCATCATTTCAAGTAATTTCTTCAGCTCAACCCTAGTGTGAATATGTCAAATGAAGAAATCTCAGTCTCGAGAATATATAGGTAGTTTCTCAAATCAGTTGATCTTTATATCAATCGTTCTATATATGGGATATGTAACTTTAAACAAATAAAAAAAACATGCGGGGCAGTCTTTGTGGACTGCCGATAGAAGTGAAAACTAAGTAACTTGTGAATAGTATCGTCGATATTAGATTATTAAATATTTTCGGTTTATAAAGAAGTGTTTATGATCAAGGATTAAAGTTTAAAGAAGTTTTCACTTCAAAAATACTACTTTGTAAATATGTAGATACAAATGTTTAGGTTTCATCATCATCCAGCGGTAAATCCTGGTTGCAATCCAAACTTACGATTCGAACTATAAAATAAAATACATATGTAAAATACATATGTTGCACACTATAAAATACATATCTCGTTAATATTATCTCCATTTATTAATGATAATAAAAAAAACATTAGTCTATGTATTCAAAATATTTAAGTCTATTTATAATATTTTAAGTTCCAGCATTCTACCGTTTGTACAACGGAGAATGTTCTAAGAAGTATTCAGAATGGTGCCTTTGTCATCTTTGTACAGTGATGTTCTAAAGTCCATTAGCAATCCTATAAAACTATAGCGTCAACACTACTGACCTTCTTCAGACAATTCACGCAGTCATAAACATTGTGCGCTTGCTAAGTTGATATTGTGAATTTCAAGTCCCTACGTAAGCGGCGCTGTGGTTTGGCGGTTTGAGCGTATGGTTACTTATTTATATAAAAGTGATGGTTCGGATCTGCAATAGGGCATATTGACTTGTCGTGAATGAGTTATAAATATTGATACGAATAGAAAATGTTTCTTTAGTAAAATAGCTATAATAATAAATAACTAACTATAAGGAAGATACGCAAAAAGTAACTATTATGAGGGTGGATTTGAAATAAAATGGATTTACTAGCTAAGAGAAAATAACAGACGTTGTCGGTTGATGAACTTAGTTACGAGTGTTTGTGTTATTACTGTTAGTGCCATTTAGTTAAATATTTTGGCCCTATATTCGAATGGCCTGCATATATCTCAAATATCTAATGAGATTGGCTTATCTGTAAGTTATTTAATTAATTATATAGTTGTGGTGCATATTTTTTCATTGCTTACAATCGTGTAATGACAATTTTAAGGAATTACTGTGAGTCGTTGGGTGAAAAGATTTGAGAAAGAAGATGAATTGCAGATTCTAAAAAGAAGTGGAAGGTCACATCTTATTAATCCAGCTCAGCGGAATTATATGGTAGCAAAGTATGAAGCAAATGGTTTCATACCGACCAAACGTTTTGCCGATGAATTCTACACCTCATTATTTTATTATTATTCTATTTATATATTTTATTTTTGCTTAAATTGAGCCTTCTACCAAGGGACGTGTTGGCTTGTAATTAAAATAAAATTGTAAGGTTGAGGTTAATTTTCAATCCTCTTTTCCTCGAGCTGTATACAACCTCAATAAGTAATATAAACAATACAAAAATAATTTTTTTGGATGAAAATATTATAACATTACTACAAATTAACCTTAGCTGTTTCTTTTAATTTCGTAATGGTTATATTATTAATTCAAATAAATATCTTTTTTAAAATTTGTTTTTATTTATTACCTATTTAAATTATTATGTTTTCATACTCGTAAATATTTATAAGTCAATAAATAGAATCCTAAGATTTAGTAAAAATAGAAAAAAGTGTCAGAACACTAAGATTCGAAACCACGGGACCTTCGATCCAACCAACCTCAGTAGCTACTTAGCCACTCACTACCTTACATTGGTTGGCAATTTTTTTTTAAATTGGTATAGGTTCAGCGCAGCGCAAGCGTTAAGACTAATGTTATCTTTGTCTCGCATTCACCCACATTTATAATTTCTCGTATTGATACTGTATACGCGCTAAACCGGACAGACATGAACATTAAGGTACTAATGGACTTTTGATCGTTGACTGTACCACCGTACTGCCCGCCATCGGATGGGCGTTCATCCCCATTTCCTGGAGCCACTTCCTTTCTGCCAGAAACGGTTCTCAAGAACATTTTGGTGCATACTCTTTGGATTTGGAATAAGCTTTCGGCTAATGTTTTTAAAAAAAAAGTGTCATTAAATTTCATCGAGGCCTGTAGCGCGTTGATAAAGCTGCTGGTGTTGCAAAACCTCCATAAGTGATGGTGACCACCCGCTATCAGATGGGCCCTTTGCCTATTCGTTAAAACGTTGACTGCCACGGCAATTTTCAGAAATCTGACCTATAATGACAATTTGATTTAATCACATTATATCAAATTGTCATATAATTATATATTTTGCTCGTATTTTAATAAATTTCCTGTTCATGCATTTTATTCGTGCAGGGGCGGAGAAAGAACACTAACCTCTGCGGCCGGGATCAGCCTGTCGTAAAAGGCGACAAAACCACCCACCCCTAGCCACGTGGTAGGGCGTCAAGCTCGTCTGGATGGCGACCACCTTTGGTCTTAAGTATGCTGCCATAATAAACAAAACCAAAACCTTGTTTTGTGTTCCGGCATTAGTGACCCAAGTTCCTGTACTCTTATGGGACAGCAGCTTTTTCGCGATGCCACTGGCGTTGCAAATACCCATAGGCGACGGTAACTGCTAAATTCTATGCGGGCCGTCAGCTTGTCTGCTGTTCTACAGCTATAAAAAAAAGTTTATGTAAGCCAGAATTGATTCTTTGTTCTTTTCCCAGAAGCCATCTATCGATATTAGCACTGATATATTCCGAGTTCAATCGTAGTTGCACAAAAATTGCAAGTAAACAAGGACGAGATAACTCTTAGTTGGCGTCCTAGAAAAGGACGCAATCTACGATTTATCTCATAGTTGGCAGTCAACGTGTTCTCCAGCTATTAAAAAATAGTTCCGCAAATGTTTTTGTTTTGAAAATTGTTTTACGCCCAGGTTATTTAAAAGGCGTTTTATGTATTTTTACGCGTTTGTTTATTTTCATAGTTTTTGGTTTGACTCATAAGAGGCTGAAATACCTTATACAGATATGAAACATAAGGCGTAGTTATATAATAGTGAATAATTTATGTATAAGTTTTTTTTTATAGAAAGCCTTTATCCAAGTACAACATGGACTAGAAGTTATGAGTTGCAGAAGCAATATAAAACTCAAAAACCATTCTCAGCACTAGGTTCGCTGGGTCTTCTTTCCACAGTCTGTTGTTGGGGAGATTTTAGGGCCTTGAGCACTTTTTACCACGGCGTAAACTCAGGGGGCAACGACCCCCCGGTGACGAGGTTTGAGGCGCGGGAGCGCACGTCCACGTTAGCGTGGCTTCACCGCAGTTTTACGTTGTCCCACCTTGACTTGGTGGACCAATCTTGGTTATTAGTGGCAATAAGCGGCTTGTGTTGGCTAGGGCAGAACTAACTAAATGCATCACTCCTAATAATAAATCCTCTGTAGAAAACTAACCAGACATGACCATATAAGATCACTTACCAGCTAACTTAACTAGTTTAGACTGACCTTTATTTCTCTTTAATTTCCATTTATCTCAATAAATATGCACATGATTTTCGGGTATTTCGGAAAATTAACTTCGCTTTTATCTACTTTTGGAGTAGCTTTTATCTATTTAGTACTGCAATTCCACGAAGGGTTGCGTTGAATTTTGAAATACGACATAATTTATGCACCCAACTGCGTCTGTGTTTCTACATGATACGAAGCTTACCTCTTCTAAATCCCACTAAACCAATTAGGGCACTATTCACGCTGAAAGTAAGGCAATTTTACGACGCCATGAGAATATATTGCAAACAAGATATGCAATGCATACAAGGATTTTTATTAGATGTGCATTTAAATTTAAGTTTAAAAGCGCTCGCGTACGAGCTTTATTTTGTTGTGAGATCAGTTTTCTCGTTTACTTAATAAAGAATTTTATTTAGAAGAAACTTAATGTAAATAAACAACCCAACTTATTTACATTAATGTTCACATAAATAAAACTGTTCTTATAATCTACATAATACGTATGGAATGTGTGATATAGATGTTCAGTTTGGTTTCATCTAAGGCTAACGTCTAATATAATTTCACAAGAAAATTGATGAGGTTAATTTTTTTAAGGAGCGACTGCTCTACCGTTTAAAGGAAAACTAAATGATGTCTTTCCTTTGCTGTCTGTTAACTAAATAATAAAAAATCGCCTTTCGCGACTCTTTAGGAAAATGCCCGTGTCTGTACCAACTTATCATAATTATCTATAGAGCATATTAGTTATTTTATTGTTATTTTTAGATATTAAAAGTAGTTATGGCCCGTAATATCAATGTATGGTATGTATGGTCTTCGTGGCGTGGTCCCCGGTGGGATGGTTGCGAATACTGATTGGGGTCCCGGGTTCTGCCCTGGGCCCTGATTTGGTAGTCGAAACCATGCCTATTTCGACTGCGCCTGCACAGAGTGTTCCCGGGGCGGGAATCACATCCTCGCTGTCGGTTGGTCTTGCTGGGCCGGCTACGACGTTAGGCAACTCCTAGGTTTTTCTGGAGTGTCGTCTGGTAGTCGTACCCACGCCTGACTAGCACGCGATGGGGATTCGAGTCCCGTCCGGAATTGGCCGCGGACTTGTCGCTCCCGGCCCTGGTCCTGTCCATGGTCGGAGTGCGATCGGAGATGAATATGCTGCGGTGGATGTGGCAGTCTTCATGTCCGTGACATCGCGGATAAATTGCAGGAGTGTCGGCTCCGTTGGTACGGCCACGTTTTACGGCAACCGGATGATTACGTGGGAAACAAATGTCTGGCCATGCCGCCTCCGCCGGGCCCCGGCAGAAGGGGTAGACCCAAAAAGTGCTAGCTTGACGTAAAGGGTGATATGCGTGCCAATGGGCTCACTACCAGGGATGCTGAAGACCGTGCGAAGTGGAGTAGAAAGAGTCGGAAAGCGGACCCCGGGTACTGAAACGGAATTTTAGGTTGCAACCGGGATACTACGCTTAGATGATGACGATGACTATTTCTAAATTACCTTTTGGGCAATAAGAGATAATCACAACTTTAGTTTTCTAGAAGGCAGTCCCATATTTTTTTCCTTATTTTTATTGTTATAAAAGTGTTCATACCGATCGTATATGTATGCATGTAATTGATATAAAAACAAACTGCTCATAAAATGGGTCACACGCCAATTAGGCCTAGGCTTCACGTGCGCCTGCCTTCCTGCCCTAATGGCCTTTTGTTTTTAAGTTCCTATCTCGATTTGTGTCACGTTTCTGTGCGATTGCACGTATACTTTTATTTTTGTACCTGTACAATCGGCAATTAATCCCGTATTCACGTAATGAGTACACTTTGATTCTTCGAGTGCGGACCTGAGTATTATTACAGGGCATAAAATTGTGCATTGTTTTACATCGGTAACATTTTGTGGTACGCTTTTTATCTTATAAAAATAAACACTAAAAAATAAATAAAACAGATGTGACTAAAAGTTTAGTTGATATAGGACTACAGCTTTTCCCGCCATTGAAAGGAAAACCAAACCGTACTTCATATGTAGCCTGTGAACTAACTATTTTTGGCCTAGCCTAGCTAAGGTATTTTTAGCCACCTAAGAAATATAATAGGGCTCCGAGTCGATGAACGGTATACTGTTGACATTAGTAAGCTAAGATAATATTAATTTATGCATTGACACGAAATTAAACAAAACATTAAAATTTATCTTCAAAAGTCGCTAACACAAAGATGACAAAGAAATAAAACAAAATTGATACAAAAAGTATTTTAAATGTAATCCGTCCTTTGACCTAGTACACGTGTGATAATGTTTAACCATGGTACGATTGAATGCACATGAGTTTGTCGACCCCCATATCATTTGACGCCCTAAGGAAGAGGGTTCTTATGATGTTAATGGTATCAAAGCGTGCACATAGATGGGTATCTTTTATCAGTGTCATGCTTTACAAATGCTTTTGAACTCATTCGTTCTACACTATAGAAATAATTTCTCTAAAGACTTACAGATAAACCTATGAATAGAAATGATATTAACTTTTTGATATGTCTGGTGTATATAAGAGGACCACATAGGGGAATTTTTTCAACCCTAAACATAGTCTCCTGCTTGCTGGCTTGATTCTTGGTAGAACACATGTTGTAAATAATATTCCTGCATTTACTCTGGTATACACGTTATGGGAGTTCCTAGAAATTTCTAATCTGTGTTATTATAATACAATCAATACTAATTGATTTTCAATTTTTTTTTATATTAAACACCATAATATTATTACAAAAACATACCAGGACCTCTTAACGATACACAGTGCTCATCATTGCCTTCCATATCTGGTAGCCTATCTAGGTGTTTGTAAGGATTCTCGTTATAGTCCCCTATAATTGTTACATTTACGGTAAACAGAAGTTTGGAACGAATATTGGGCCGGCGAGTGACAAATAGTAACATAAAGTATACACTTTGTGTATGTCACTATGTGTGTATACACATAATATATATGTGTGTACACACATAGTGACATACACTAAGATTATTGACAAATATTTTCATAATACTTGAAACCAACGTAGTTTTACGGTATTAATCAAGTTCCTTGCCCTTCTCTTATTTGATATATTGTATACAATTAAGTATATACAAATATTTGGTATGGCTAAAGATAAAGGACGTTAATCGTTTATCACGTAACCAATTTGTTAACCTGCTTCGTCGAAAATTCGTCATCAAAAACCATTGCCATTTCCTTTGTACGTATTAACAGGTGTGTCCACAAAGTTGGATACAATACAATGCAGGTGTAAAGTCACAAAGAACAGTAGCGCAATCATTAAAATATAAAACTAGTCATTACTCTGTGAATTGCTATTGAAGCATTGAAACTTTAGTTTTTTACATCGTACGTTATCCGTTAGACATTTTGATAAATTACTATTGGTACAATAACATTAATTTCACTGTTCGCTCTATTTTCTTCTGTTTTAATTCGACAAGTCATCGCCAACCTCGCTTTAAGTTTGATAAAAACACGTTTTCCTTTCCACTTCAGTGATCAACCTTTTATAGCAGTTTTTATTAAAAGCTTGGTCTTTATCATGACCATTTTCTTAACTTTTTTCCTTTGAGCTCATTTTAAAGTTATTAATTTATATGTACTCGCAATATAAATTTATACCATTGTCATTATCCAAGCTGCTTATTTTGATCGCATTCACATTTTTATTTTGCCGATCGGACACTGGTGTTTACTTTAAAATACGACGAAAATAATACCCATAGATTGCTTCTACAACCATGTGCTTAATATAATAAATAAGTCAGTATATGGAAATATACGCAATAGATTTTTTTGATAATTTCCTGTAATAATAATACTTGTATCGCTGGGCTTTTACAAAATTTTTGGTCAAGACCGATTCCAAAAATAAATCAGAACTATGCGCTACTTTGCTGTCTATGAAACCGCATAAGTGTTATTGTTTATTACGACTTATAGCGCTTTTTACGACTTCTTAGAGAGATGGGTGTTTTTCTTATTTCTGTGACTATTATACACGGCCTAAATCGTATGCCTGTTAGTCTCCAATAAAGATTAAAGTTTTCAAATAGTTGCAACCACCTTATCTTTCCATTTAAATAATAATAATGATTGCGTGAAAGAATATAATCTGTTAATTAATTAATACCTCCCACGTGCTATAAAATAGAGAGTTAAATGCAGCAGTACTATAATGTGTAATGCTTTGCGAACCATCTGCGCCGCCATTTAACCGATAAGCAAGGGAAAGATGAGTCACAGTTTATGTCCTCGGGGTTACAGGCCACGCGATGTGCAGTACAATTCTATGTCGAATTTATTACTTTATCAGTATGCATTTATAGTCCACTAATTTAGATAAAAACAATGTGTGTGTGTGTTAGTATGTGGGTGTGTGAGCTTGCGTTTTTGTGTATATCTTTTACCCGTGTAACAAAGCGTAATTTTTTTCGGCCTTAGAGGCATGCTTAGAGCTACACACCATGAATAACTTTTTATTATTTATTTAGGCTATTTCTACGCCTTTTTGCTTGGCAAGAATTCTTGTCTGTTTTTTTATCGTTTCTTAAAACTTCTTTTACCATTTTAATAATCTGTCAGCCCGTCCTTTTGTGTTATACTTGTATAGTATTAAGTTAGTTGTTTTACCAACTTTCCCAATCTTACTATTTGTTTTTCCTTTTTTAGTTCCTCTGTCTACTGTCACTACATGTATACTACTCATATATTCAGCAGCATCACAAACAAAACTGAACATATTGGCATGGGACTACTACCATTCGACGCGGAATTTTTGTAGATAATTATAGACTATTAAACTTAATTTTTGCAATTTTGTTTTTATTATTAATTTTTGGAATCCGTCGACCTTTTCAATTTTTTCTTCGATTAGTTTTGCCTGTTATTTGCCCAGCGGAGCAGGCATGATCGGCTAGTAATTACTATGTAAATTATCTATCTAGCAATAACGTTCCAGGTCCCTAGTCTGCTTATCTGCCATTAGTTGAACTAAGTTATTCTCCGTTACTTTCGTGCCTGTTGCAATCTTTAGGTCGCACCTGAAAAGGTAATATGTCTATATCATTCAAACAGCAGGTGCTGTCAATTTCTGGGCGATCCATGTCGCACACACAAAGTGGATTATCTTTACATTTCATAGGCAGCTAATCTGCCGTGACCAGTCAATATCTGCGCCCATATTTTTGTCATGCTCAGATATCTTATTGTCTTGAAGGCGTTGCTGACGGTGGGGAAAAACATATTCATAGCTCCTTTTTTTGTCTCGGGGAAAAACCTCTCTTGACGGGTTCCCCCGGCCCGGGGGGACCGAGTGATATGTGGGACTCCGGGGAAGATGTTCAGTCATCCGACTACCCACTAAAAACCCCGCTGTTCTCCTATCGCCTACGCCCGGGCCTACGGATATGTGGCCTGCCGATCTCGTGGCCCGGGCTGGCGCCGGCCCGCCCTTTGTCTCAAGGCGGGCCTCTTCTGAAGTGTTGGCGCCAGGGGGTCAGGGTTTCGTCCCCCCGGCACTCTCCTGTATTGTAGGAGTTGAGGGGGGCCCCGGAACAGCACGCGGCCCTCTCCCTCGCGGCAATAGTGCGGGCGGCGGATCCTCCACCGAGGGGCCGCCCGCCGCCGCTTTCTACGGCGGCCGGAGGTCATTGCTCGCCCTCCGGCGCCGACGACGTGGCCTGCATTGACGGGAGGGGAGTGTGGTGGTGGACTCCCGCTCCCGCTCCGCCGCCTCTTTTGCGGACATGACAGCTCCTGCAATAACTCTATCGATGTACTTCCGATTCCACCTCTGAAATACCCTCATCCACCATGCATAGCTTAGAACTACTTATATTTTCTCATGTCATGGTATTTTGAGATCCATTCCCAGTTTATTTTTTTACTGACGAACAACAGAAAAGTTAATGGCCCACTTAATAATAAGCATTTACCGGCTCCTATGGATGTTTGTGACGTTAGAGGTACTGAGAACACAGTCTCATATGAGTACAAGAGAACTTGGGTCACTAATACCGAAACACAACACAAGGTTATTATGCATACTTATATAACAAGGGTGGATGCCATCCAGCCGGTCTTGGAGCCCTACTACGTAGCTAGGGTTGTTTTGTCGCCTTTTGCGACAGGCCGATCCCGGCCACAGAGGTTAGTATTCTTACTCCATCCCTGCACGGAGAAATGAGTAGTTCACAATTAACAACACTGGTTCGCAATTAAGTATTAACATAGGCAAACAAATCCTAATACTAGAATTTGTATTATAACTAAAATATTCTATTATATCATATTTGAATTATGCTTTTACCTTAGCAGCGATCTTGCAAAGCCAGTGTACATTAGCATTACACAATACCTTAGTTTAATACATATTTTAGACGTAGCATATGCAGTCATCATTCTACCCTTAGATACAAAAGACTAAAGTTAAAGAAGCATATAATATGTATGTAGTTCAGATTATAAATCTAAATTCGACTCTCGTTCAATACCGACTTATGCAAAACAAGCGTGCAAGTATTTTTTCTGCTTTTGCAGAAATGTTAAGGTACATATAATACTAAAAACTCCAAATTACTTCACTAGTCAATGTTTCGTATTATTATAGTATGGATACATAACATTTCAACAATAAAATGTGTCATATAATTAAAGTAGAATCTTACTGCTATTATTGTTCTTATCAAAATAATATAAATCTTTATTAACGTTCAATTTGAAAGAATAAATTGTTATGTATTACAATTTGAAAATAAAACCAACGTGAATCTTAATCACCACAAATATATTTCACCTTCACTTATCAATTACATTTCTTACACTGAGCCTCTTTTTAGTATTACACCGTCTTTTATAATCTTCTGTTGCTAGTTTTTACATCCCGTCGACAGCTTTCTCTTCTCCTGCCATTACTTGCCAATAACCAAAATTAAATATCCATAGCAAAATTATGATATTATAATATTAAATTAAAAATATGGACATAAAATTATTTAGGCTTTCATTATTATATTATTTCTATAAGTATCTTGGTATTAATTTTGGTTATTGCGTTTTTAAACATTTACAAACTTCCAGATAGTTTATGTTAAGGAAACCCACATTTAGGTTATTTAAAATGACATCATAAATTTAAGAAATGTCAATAGCAGAATATACAGGGTGACTTTGACAAACCCGTCCAAATTTTTTTTACGCACTAAACATCATTTAAGGAACCCATTTTTGCAAAAAAAAATTGTATGTCAAATTTTCACCATAAAATATTTCATATAGGATCATTAATTCAATCGTACAGAATAATCATATGGTGCAAACAGCGTACGTTAACCTGTTATTACCTGTCTCTGTCACACCCGCGTAAATGAGTAGTGCGTATTCGCTCGCCCGGTTCAATGCCGCCGTCCTCGGCCTTTTACTAGGTCAGATGGAGAGGTCATTGACACTCTAGCGCCGTATTATGTAAATTGCGAGTTCTTTGAATGACTTTGTGATGCTGATTACTCAACATTTTTGTACTATGTGATACAAAACTAAAATACATGTTTCTCATAACTTTTACTAAAGATTCTTATGTGTGAATTTGGACGGGTTTCTCAAAGTCACCATGTATAATAATATACTATTTAAGTTAAACTTGAATCTAACATATTTATACGTCCACCAGGTATATGTTAACCATCGGTGGCTGCAATGAATCATAGGAGAGACGCGTTGGGAACTCTTGCATCTGTATCAGCCTTATGTCTGTTACATTGCTGTTTAAGTTAAGGAAAGTCATTGGTATGGTGACGTTTCATTGCAACCGGCTAGTTGCGTGATGAACAAATATCTAACCGTACCACCCCTACCGGGCCATGGGAAGAGGAGCAGACCCAAAAAGTGTTAGTTTAACGTCACAATCGTGATATGCGTTCCAATAAACTCACTACCAAGGATGTTTATGATCGTGCAAAATGGAAGAATAACATCATTTTTATTGCACAGCAGATAGGCTGGCACCTACCTAATGGTAAGCAGTTACCTTCGCTTATGAATGTTTGCGACGCCTGGGGCACTGGTAACACGCTGCCGTCCATGTAGGAGACCTGGAGCCGGTTCACTTATATCGGAAAGATAAAAGCGACGTATTTAGTGACCAAGGATGGCTGCCATCCAGATAGGCTTGGAGCCCTGCCACCTAGCAAATAATTATTTATTTCATTGCATTATTCCTGTCTAAAACCGCCACGTAATGGGTAGAAAAGTAATAATCACTCGTATTCAGTCTGAGAGGACCTATGCGTCCATGTTCACTTCAGAATATATTTCGGAATACTCAAACGTAAATTTATATTAAAACTTAATTTCTGCGCTTTGTCTTTTGTGGCTTAGACGAACCGTTGAGTGTATTATGCGCATATTAAACCCACATCACATCTAGAGTGGTGTGCTTCGAAGCGCGAAATTTATGTCGTTAATAAGGGCTAGGAGGGTTAATTAGCTGATTTATGTGGCCCATATTGCCCTAGTATGGCACGCGCGTTATTATAACCTTCTGATATTGACAGTATAATAGCTTAGGTAGTATTTTACGGATTACTCTGTTCGTTAACTAATACCTATGTACTATTTGGAATCAATTATATCAAGCAATTCATATTTTAATTCATAATTTAAATAGTCATTTTCTATTATAACATACGTATTGGTTTGTATCCTAGCGTAAAAGGTATGAATGTACTCGTATATCAAGGAAGTTTGAAAATAGCGCCAGTGGTTGACAAGCTAAAAAGACTAGTGATGAACAAAGCAAGACCAAGACCAAGACAGTCTTGGTAACACGGTCTTGGTCTTGCGTATTCAGTCTTGGTCTTGCTCAAATAGTCTGTTATTTATTACTTACTTCGTTTTGAAAATTTTTCAAGGCTTTTTATAAATATAAGTTATAAATGATCAACAATCAATCTCTGTAATTAATTAAGCTTTATTTTACAATAATCAATAAATGTTACCGTATCCTAATAGTTTAAATACTTATATATTACTATGCATTACTTATACGCATATATTTATTATCTTTTATTTGATGACCAAGAATTAGTGATGAGCAAAGCAAGACCAAGACTGCAAGAACAAGACAGATTTTGCTCATCACTAAAAAAGAGATTGCCTGTCTAGCTTGGTATAGCTATATAATAAGTAAATAAGTGGAAAAGAAAAAGTCGGAAAGTGGACCCCAGGCACGAAGGCGAAAGTGTGGGTTGCAACAGGGATTGAACGCTAGGATGATGATGATGGTATAGCTTTATAATGTAAAAGAAAGAATGCCATGTGAAAAATGCTAGAAATATGCCACAATGTTAAATCTTGCATACCGTAAGATCTAAAAGGTAACTAAATGGAGGTGTTTGGAGGTAATACGAAAGGAAGAATGCCATATAACAAGGAAAATGATAAAAATGAGAGTGGATAGATACAGGAGTAAAGGTAGACCAGAAAAAGGTGGATGGATTGTGTAAAAGATGACTTAGTGAAAAAGGATGTGAATGTTGGGATCACGGCTCACAGAGGAGAATGGAAACAGAAAACATGTTGTGCCGGCCCCATATAATGCAGGATAAGGACAGGAAGAAGAACTAAAAGGCATATGAAGTCAAAGACTTTTCAAATCAAAGACGTGTTCTTAAACAAAAATACGCATAGAATATTTACTCAAAAATTTGTTATAGGAACTTAGTGATTTTGCATTTAAATAATAATCAGTACTAAAATCACTAAATAATTTAATCAAAACTTTGACTCATTACGAGTTTAAATACGGACAAATTTGTTTAATAAAACAGTTATAATATCTGTAATATATTATAACTTTATTGAAGCTTCGCTCATTCCGTCCCAGTTATTTTGTAGGCCGAAGCTGCAGTCATTAAATAAAGCACGTTAAACAGATGAGCGGTCGCTTGCAGATTTTGTATAATTTTAAACCACTTGCAGTTAAATAAATAATCTTGATTTATAAGTAACATAACAGTAACATAACTCTTCGACAAACATTGAGTTGAGAACTTATAAGTTACTAAATAGCCTTGAAGCTGACACTTTTATATCTAAGGAAAATACAAAAAATGTGTTATATATTTATTTATATTATATATTTGTTATATTGCGAAAACGCTGATTCAACAGTATCATAAAAAAACAATAGTATATCGTACTACAAGAAAATCAAATGAATCTATAATTTGATCACTTCTCTTGACTGTGGTTAGAACATTATTTGGTTAGATCTACGTTAATTTTCCAGGATATATATTCCTAGAATGATAAATTCTGAAACAATGTACCTAGTATTGACTTGATTTAATTTTCTGGATTTTGTTGAAGAGAATGTACAGTTTATCTAGGAGATTAAAGAGAATACATATTTAAAAGAAGAACACGTTTATTGTTATTGACGGAACAATAACAGAAAACAGGAGTGATGATATTAAAATGAAATACCTAATGGAATAAAAGTTAAAGATATAATATTTTATTTCAATTTTCGTTCAATTTCTTCTATTTGAATTGCAAATAAAGTCGCCATGGTGGCGCCATAATTAAATATTAGCATTTGGTATCGATAACGAATTAGTCCAATCAATTTATAATTTATTTTCACCTTGTCGTCAAGTTAAAAAGTTTGTAACATTTTGTTTTCTTTTTAATATAGGATTAATTCAGACTTTTTAGGAATTATTATAATTTGATTAGACGTTAAAACATACAACCCTTTCTTATAATGCATTAATGTCTTAATTAATCTAAATTAAGAATAATCGAACAAAGGTGTTACGTCTATAAGATCGTCAAGTTAGAAAACAACGTTTGAAGCACAAAGTGATGCGGCGACACGAGTAATGGCGCAATATGATCGCGATACGTGCCATAAAAATGGCAATTCTGTGAACAAACACGCGTAGTCCCCTCGTTCACTCGACCGGAGAACACGCCCCATCAACCTTAGGGCCTATCAAACCTAATAAACGCCGATATAGCAAATAATCTTGGAATTGAAGCAAAGAAAACTGTTACATTTCTGTGATGAAATATTTGGGGCTACAAAAGCTACACAAATATATAAAAATAAAGTAATAAACCTAGTAAAGCAATAAACATGTTTCAAATTTTGATTTGCTGATGAGATTACTTTATCAAAGAGACTAGCTAGCAGTACCTAGAATGTTTAAAAAAAAATCGTTTAATTAATTCTGCGATGTATATTTTTCTTTGATTTACCGTCATAAACATCGTGATGGCAACATTACATACAAACCTTTACATACAAGCCTTTTAATTGTGTTCTTATTTTTATTATATTATTACTTACAGTTACAACTGTAAGTAATAATATAATAAAAATAAGAATTAAAACTCAGTGTCCATATTAATTTTGGAATAGACACTAATTATATTTATCCTAAATACTATATACTAACTATAATTTCCTTTTTATAGCTAGAGTTCAGCAGGCAGGCAGACGGCCCACCCTGACAAGTGCTCACCGTCGCCTATGAACGTTTGCAGCACCAGAGGCATTACCAACGCGCTGTCGGCCTCGAAAAAATTATATAACGCCTTTTTTGAAGAACCCCATATCGTACCGCGCTGAGAAAACCTCAGCTGGAAGCTTCATTCCAAATCCTGAGAGTACATAACATGAACGTTCTAAAGAACCGTTTGGTACAAGAAAGAAGTCCAAGAAATGGGGATGAACACCCAGCCGATGGCGGACTGTGCAGGGGTAGAAAGACGACGAGGGTACTATTTTGTATAGTTCTTCAGAATACTCCCCGTTGTACAGATGGTATAATACGCAAAGAGACGCAAAGTCCCTCCGAAGTCCAAGCGTGTCTAGACCGTCTGTGATTATGGGATCGCCAGATAACACGAACTGCGCACCGTTGTATCCATTCTAGGGGATTGAGCTGACAGGCGGGTGCTCCAGCCTATAAATGTAAGCAGTGCCGCGTACTCCATATGCGGTCTGACCTGTGCTTTGTATAGCACAAGCCGTTACCTTGGACTGAAGTTGGACTGGTTTAGCACATCTAGCTTTTTGGAGGTAAGCTTAATTTTACCCTCCAATTGTCCCCAAAACATCATTCGTGATGTCGACAAGGATCCCAATACTGCTGGCGATGGAAAGAGAGGTTCCCTGGAACTGTGTCGCAGGTGCGAACGGGGTTTTCTTGGCAGAGAATACGCAGACTTGCGTCTTCGAAGGGTTGAACTGGACAAGGTCTTGTCGTCCCCATTCAGAGACTCTCTCTAAAGAGTTCTCTACTTCAGACACAAGTCTGACCCGATTTTCTTCCAAAACCACAGGAGAGGTTTACACGATCAGTGTAAAGAAAGCTTCGCAAGAAGAGCCCTATGCCAGACCCGATCGAAGGCCTTAGCTATGTCTAGGCTAACAGCCAGGGCTTCTCCTTTGCTCTCAACGGCTTCAGCCCAACGGTGCGTTAGGTAAACCAGGAGATCCCCAGCAGACCGACCATGCCGAAAACCGTATTGGCGATCATTTAGCAGCTGGGAATCCTCCAGGTAACCCAAGAGTTGTGCGTTGGTGATCCGCTCCATCACCTTTGAGACCAAAGAAGTTATCGCTATAGGTCTGTAGTTGGATGGAATAGGATGAACATGGGCCACCTTCCACGAAGCCGGGACACAACCTTTGCGGTAGGATAAGGTAAAAAGCCGGGAAAAGACTGGAGACAGCTCAGCCGAGCACATCTGCAGCACAATAACGGGGATACCGTCTGGCCCGTTGGACTTCTTGACGTCGAGGGATCGGAGGGACACGTCGCACGCCTTTTTGGGAAAACCGCACGTCTAAAATTATGGAGTCTCCACATCTTCTAATAGAAGGTGGAGATTGTCCTCCGTCATCAAGAGTTGAATTGTCTGCAATGATTTCGCCCAGATAATCGGTTTTATCCTTGGCAGCATGAGGCAGACAGTCGTGAGCTGCACGTAGTGGAGGTATGGACGCCCGACAAAAGTTTCCTTCAACAGCTTTGGCAAGGGCCCAAAACGCCCTAGTCCCGGAGGGATAGCTGGCGAGACGCTTGCCAATCCTGCCGATGTGCTCAAATTTTGTTCTTGCGATCCGTTTTTTGAGGGTCCTGGAGGCAACATTATATTTTTTCTTCAGGTCAGAGGTGTTAGGATTCTGACAAGCCTTTGCTGTAGTCCAGTACAAAAAATTTAACGGAAATTCTAAAAAAACCTTAGTAAAAGTCCACAGCTGAGTGCCGGACGAAAAATAACACGTTTTCTGTCAGCATTCCGCCCCACGTCCTGTCTGGTGTGGGCGCGGCTTCACTCAACCGATCAACCACGGTCCGTGGAGCGGACCACAACTTCATATCAGTCGTATTCTTGTAGCATATTGACTGTATGTTTAGACACCTAGATTTGAAATTCACTGTACAAGTAATGATTAGAACTTGATTTCTAGTATTCGGGGGTAATATTTCGCTTGAATACGTTTTCCTGATACTAATGTATTATCTCAGCCATTAGAGGACTTCCTCATAGTAATTGGTACCTATATTAATAGCGCTACACCATTACTATAGGGGTAGCCCTATTAAAATTTGGTTTTTACTCCCTAAGAATACGTTCCCTTGGAAAGTGTTCCAAGAGACTATAAACCAATTCTAACCACATCTACAATTCATAACGACCTAACACAACGGTTTATACACGTCAGGACGTTTGCGGGGATCTTGGTGTTTATGTTTAAATGTATTTTTTCCAAAAAAAAATAATACATATAGTATATTAGTTTTTTAGTATTCAAAACACCAGCACTCTGCTGCTTACTTTAGGATGAGTTGGAGCTGTGTGAATTACTTATAACACTATATTTATTTATTCGTGTTTTTTATTGATTTATTAATATTTTGAAAATAGGACATAAAATACTCTATATGTATACTACATGGTCACATGTTACAACAGTCACTATTCTATGTGGCCGAATATTACGTTTCATATATTCAAATGCACAAGGTAAATACCACGTTGTCAACAAAGTTTGCGATTTTCCGATTACACAACTGGTATTCGCGCATTGAAATAGTTCCTTTGAACAAATCGGTCCTCTGTCGTTCTTGGCCTCACTTAGTGTTCTGTTGTTCGTGCAGGTATCTAGTCATCTCAACTATTTCAGCTTATATCTATTTATTAATTTCAATGTCTATCATGAAATAAAGAATTGTACAATCTTTAAAGCAAATATTTTTTCTGTGCAGGGGCAGAATACTGACCTTATATAATACTGGCCAAGGGTGGCCTGTATTATATATTTGGCCCAAGCAATGCGTGACTTGACATCGCAATCGATGTCACCAGACGCGTGAAATACAGACCCCAAGTATTTCACTTGGTCCGTGCGCTCGACCGTGTCGCCGCCTATGCGTACGGGTGTGGGATCTGTGGAGTTACAAGCCAAGAACTCGGTCTTCACCACATTGAGCTTCAGAACACCGTTCTCAAGCGACTCCTTCCACGCCTTCACGCGTCACGCCAACCTACCCCTGTCTGTTTCTGATGCTGTCTAACAACACGTCTAATACCACGCTAAACAGAAACGGACTAAGGACGGATCCTTGGTGTACCCCGACGGTGATGGGGAAAGATTTTGTGTCGCCAACAGTGGTCCGAACTACGGAATCGGAGTCACGGTACATGTCTCGGATGATGTCAATATAGGCCTCTGGAATCCCTTTCGACCACAATGCCCACCAGATTATCGCACGAGGAATACAGTGGAAGACCTTCTGCAAGTCGAGAAACAGGCAATGCAGAGGCGTATTCTTCGCCCTGTATTTCTCCGCGACAGTCCTTAGCGCAAAAACAGGGTCCATTGTCCCGTGACCAGGGCGAAACCCATATTGACATTCCGAGACAGTGCACTCCTGTCGAATCCGAGAGTCGATAACCCTTTCGAAGAGCTTCATGGTGTGGGACATGACCTTGATTCCTCGGTAACTACCGCACTCCTGCACCCACCCCTTGCCTTTGAAGACTGGAGTAATGATACTCAGTCTCCATTGGCTCGGGATCGTACCGGTGAGGAGTGTCCGGTTGAAAAGGTCTGTTAAGATGCCCACACCACGAGAGCCCATCGCCTTCCAGGCTTCGATGCGTGTTCAGCAGCTCGTGGAAATACGAGCGCCATCTCTCCTTCACCGCGAGGTCCTCGCATAGCAGGTTGCCCACAGGTTCTTTTACACAGCGGCACTTGGAAATGTCCTGTGCCGCTTTGACCCTGGAGCGCGCCAACTTATAGATGAGCTTCTGCCCCTCAGACGATTCCAACTTATCGTAAAGTGGTTGTAAGTGGTCTCGTCTGGCTCTGGCAACAGCTCTCTTAGTGGCGCGCTTTGCTACCCGGTATGCGTCGCGATCGTGAGTATAACGTATATAATATACCTATCTATATAAAGTCAAACAATGATTTCTAGACTTACATTTTTATTGCTATTGTTTTAATACTGATGTTTTTATTTAGTACCTACCTGCCTCAAAATTACTAATAAGAACATAAAAAACATGTTTTATGAAAGTGAAATGTAATTAGTACAGCTAATAAAGCTCGGGCAGCACTACTGCAGAGGAATTGTATTTTGTAATAAAGACCCTCATCGTTTTTCTACCAAACAATACCGCCGGGCATTCATTCACCAACGGCTGGGCGTTCATTCCCGTTTCATGGAGCCTGTTCTTTCCTCTATGAAACGGTTCTCAGGAACGTTCATGTTACGTACTCTCCGAATTTAAAATGACGGCTGTGGTATTACTGTCGCAGTACGATATGATACTTTTCAAAAATAGCGTTATTCGAAGCCTTCAATTCGAACATTCAAAGGCTACGGTAATGCTATCGGGCAGACCGATTGTCAGTCTGCTGAAATCTCACTCAAAAAATATATCCTTATAGGCATATTCCACTGGCGGACACGTAGAGACCTGGACATATTATTGTTAAATCTACAAATATTTGGTCCAGTGTGAGGACCGAGCTACAAACACGGTCGTACTTCGTAGCTGTTGAATTAGTCGTATGGTTAAAATACACTTCATCAAAAAAAAAAAATCGAAACACCCCTGAAGTTTGATTTTTAATGAGTTTAATTTTTTTTTACCTTTAACCAAAAATATAAATAATGCCAGTTATTAGTGGATATTATAAGGTATATCTTTCTAAAATTTCTTTAGCTATTGTGTTTTATTGAACAGGTATGTTTTTACCCTCTAAGAAGAAATTGTTAATTGCATTAACAAAGATGTAAAACAGAAAAATGTTAAAAATAATTTATTCAATATCTCGTATTTCCTCCCGGGGCTCTTGTCACTGCTTCCATGCGCTTCCTCGTGGAAAGGACAAGCGTCACAATCTTGTGTTGTGGGATAATATCCCACTCTTCTTGTATAGCTGTTTTAAGCTGGCCAAGCATATCCGGAGCAGGATTTATCGTTCTGATTCGTCTCTTTAACTCATCCTATAGTGTTCTATGGGATTCATATCCGAGCTTCTTGCTGGCCAGCCCATGACAGCAATACCGACTTGGTTAAGGTATTCATTTACAATGCCTGCGGTATGAGCCCTGGCACTGTCCTGGTGAAAAGAAGTCTTCGCAAGTAAAATGTATGTAGAGTACCACATGAGGCTCAAGGCACTATTCGATGTAACGTGACTGATTTAAAGACGGTAACCAAGGTCCAGATTCAAGTGCAAATTCGTTTTTTTTATCAGCGCTTATGCCTTCTCAAATTGTCCATGAACCGCCACTGTAACTGACAATCTTCGATACAGCTAATTTCTTCCGTTATTATTATCTTCGATACAGCATGATCTTACTCTCGATAGAAAGGAGAGCTTTGCTCCATTGACTAATTTAAGTACTCAAGTGCAAAAGTTGAGGCCTCTTCGGTGGTCTACCGTCAATTTTGGGCCATTAGCTGGTTTATGAGGTTTCATGCCACGCTCCGCCAATCTTCTTTTTTATGGTAGAATCTCTTACAGTCATTCCTCGAACCTCACGGAGCCACTGCTGCAGTTGAATAGAGATAAAGTGGCGATTTCTTAGAAAGACTGACACAATATACCAGTCATCTTACTCAGACGTGACTCGTAGTCTACAAGATTCTGGAGGGCGTGTAAACATAAACATACCAGTCTTTCGATAACGCTGAAACACTCTATTGACAACAAAGAGGCTTAGATGCAATCGTGCAGCCACAACACGCTGAATATACCCTGCATTCAGCAACGCCACGACTTGGGCGGCTTCTGTGGGCGAGGTATCCATATTTTTAAGGAAAATATACCCTTTGGGATGATGTCACAGAGCTTAGTTAACAATCACGCTCAGCTCAGTTCAGAGCTCATTTAAAAAAAACGATAACTTATGAAAAAAAATGTGATGAAGTGCAGAAATTCCGACGGACTACACAATGAAAACAATCTCTACATTCATTAGTTGGATAAAAATTCGAAAATTTAAATTAAAATTCTAATTCTGGTCTGGTACACAATTGTGTAGACTAAACCTATCAGCTATTTATTAGCTTATTTATTTAATGATATCCATCCCCTTTTTCATTTAAATGCCGCTTAAATAATAGTTTCTTTTTTTTATAAGAAGTATATATATATAATACTAATTTGTAATTTTATGTTAACTGAATGTGGGTGGTATGTGAATGAATATACATCAAAAAGGAAACATAGTTTATCGGAGTATCACGAACGAGTTCACACTCGTGGTTGTCCTATTAGCAACCCGTCATGGAAACAAGCGACAGTCAGCGAACTTAGGTTATAGACTAAGGTTATTAATTGCCTCTATAAACAAAGAATCTATGGAAGATTGAAGAAGACTATGATTTTCTTTATTACTAGCATATTATACGTGTATAGTAAGTAGTAATAATTCACTGTACAAAACCTTTCTGAATCGCTATAAGTCATACGCTGAAATTCGCCTTGAAACAGTATTAGACAAAGTACCTCATTCAAAGATCACTTTGAAGAGGAAGAAAACGCTTAGAAGAAAATAGAGATAGTCTCAATTGCATTTTCATACAGCGGAGTGGCTCATACAACAAAGAACAAAACAGAGTGGAACTCTTTAAAGAGTCTTTAAAGTCTTCTTCTTCCTATCCTTATCTCACTTTATATAGGGTCGGAACAACATGTTATCTCCTTCCACTGAGGAGTCAATTAGTCTCTAGTCATTTGGTCTTTTGATTTTGAAACAAAAAATATTTTCTCATTTTTACTAATATAAGGCGGACAGCGAACTACTGCTTGTTATAAACGATCTCATTAGAAACTTGTACAAGCCTATACTATTAAATTGTAATGATTGTGATTTCTATAGCGACTATATACACAAGGGTTCAAAATTTTTTTACTACTTTTTTTTTAACTAATTTCTTTCCACTAAGTCATTTATCGCTTTTCTTAAAAGAAATCTTAAAGGCCGACAAATGGATTACTCTTTCCAAAGGCAGCAAAGAATTGAAATCTTTCGGATTTCCTTTGAGTTTATAGATGAGATTTTAGGCCGACTTGCACAACCAATCACTAAACCGATTTAGCGCTAAACTTATTTAAATCGTCATTCTGTCCCTGTCAAATGTTATCAATGTGACAGGGACAGAATAACGATTTAAATAAGTTTAGCGCTAAATCGGTTTAGTGATTGGTTGTGCAAGTCGGCCTTAGAGTATACATAAGCTTGCTTATGTATACTCTAAGGGTGATATGGTATTCAAAAAATCGAATTTGATCCTGTTTATTCTAATTGATGCATAGCCGTTAGACCACATATAATTTGTATGGTCAGCATTTTGTTCTGGTCTGTTGTAAAAACAAATACAATCCTAGTTTTCAACTCGTGAGGCAAAATAAAATACTTTCGAAGAAAAAAAATAATTTATTGTACGACTGAATGTTAATAATGTAATTCGCTTAAATAAAAATATTAATATTTATTCAATTATCCCTAAAGTCATTTAATCCTTTCTCTTAAAATAACATTTCACACAAAGTCAACGTTTGGAAAACAAAATATTTATATTTACTAAGCTCTTTGTAGACAAATGTCGATTTTAATTAAAAACTGTTTACTTGTAGGCGAAGCAATTATTAATAAAATAGAAACAGTCAATATTGGGGAACGCTTTCTATGTTATAGACACGTTCCGCGAAACTTGTCTAACGAGCAAATTTAATTGCTGTTCGATAAAAATACTAACATCCATTTTTAAACTATCAAATGAAACATTGTATCGTACATCAAAAGCTTGTCCGGGTTTTGATCTAGATTCCCATCAAAAAGTATACAACTAGGATATTTGTTGACTAGTAATCATAACACAAGCGTTTTTCTGTGTACCTTGGGCCAGAGGGCGCTGTGTAAAACAGTTTTCTATCTATTATACCTATTCTAAAAAAATACTGACAATTAAGGTACTTAGATAAAATTGCGTTGAGGAGACATTAAACTTATAAAATATATAAAATTTCAAACAGCAGAATCATATTTTATTGTGAGAAAATTGTGAGCCAATGTAATTATGTTTGAAAATCCTTGTCTATGTATAAACGTAACGCCGGGATGACACGCCTATGACATTGTCACGTGGAGATCCCGTTGAAATAAATTGGGGCCCGCGATAAGCGCGCCCTTTGACGAGCCCTGTCTTCGGATTAGGACGTGAAAAATGATAGCTTACCTAAATTCAGACTGTTGTCACGTAAGTATTTTGTAATGCCACATTACTGGTACACAATAGGCGCATGACATCTTTACACTTTCTCTTACAACGAGCATAATTGACGTGACAAATTAGCTCTCAAAACTTAGTTCCATGTTATTTTTGTTGTCATATTAATTTATAAATAGGCTGTGTGGTTCGTTTTCAACAAAGAATAAGGTAGGTTGTCTTATAACTCCAATGATGTCGTAAGTTGAGACAAATCAAAATATTATAAAATTCAAAAGGAAAATCACAATTCGGTATATCGTTTTGGACTTATGAGGTTAAACCAAAGTCATCCCTATAAAATCACATTTAGCCGCCACATTTCGTTTTTTTGTTGTGGGATTTTATTCAGGAAATATTTCAAGGCACCGATGCAAATCGATGTGCGAAGTTATTGTGCGTATACTGTGAGACTGTAAAAATATACTCAGCAGAGTACTTAGAATTCAAAAATGAAAACTTCGGATCTAACAGAAAGGAAACAGACATGTCACAATATTTATTCCAATAGACGAGGCGTTTTATATTTTCATAATAAAATCTTTACGGATACAGTTAAAATTGTGATTCAAAACAATCAAAGAATTTTTATGGATGATCCATTCCACGACTAATAAAGCATAGTATGCTGTCCAATTTTAAGTATGTTTAACATTATTCCATGCACTAGTTGAAAACCTGTACCTTAGGCATATTTCTCGAACACGCAATTGATGGACAAATATATAGTTAATACTTTATTATCCACTACACATTTTTACTGGGGATCAAACCCACAGTTACGACTACACCAAACCACTTACGTAACTTAAAAACTGTAATTTTTTCAATACAGATATTACAATGTTAATATTACTCTTACAGAGCTCAATCCAATGCCCAAATTCTGAAATTTTGACGATATTTTTTTCGTGAAAAAATATTGTGCTATACTAACATTTGTCATTTATCTATCTAACAGTACATGATGGTCGGTTTTATGCATTGCGCACAAAGCCAAAGCTTCCGTCAGCGGATATACGTAAAAATACAAAAGTCCGGATAAATCACGAACGTGTATTTTGTTTAATCCACCTTACTGTCACTGGATTTAGACTTTCCGAGGGTGACATGTGTCAAAACTCGTAATTTAGGTTTCACGTTTTTCGCCCAACCTTAATTATTTTGATATTATATTTTTAAAATGTCTATATATATACAATAATGTATATACAATAAACTACATGTATATACAATAATGTAAGTGACATAGGCAATTTTTTCATATAAACTTGTAGGTTCGCAGCTCAATTAAACGCTTAAGTAGTTCGTACACTTTATACTTATAATAAATATAAAAATATATCTACTTATTTAAATAATTAAAGCAATAAAATAATTTTGACTTGTGGATGACAATGTACGTCAAATATTTATTTTTGTCATAATATCGAAAGGCATCAGATAAATTTTTTTTGTAAAATATTAGATATAATTAACATACATTAATGTTACACTACAAAGTTATTAAATGTTTTTTATAGATAGGAATTCACTACGCACACCCCGTCACATGAGAACGTTACTGGAATGCTCTACGTGCGCCCTCGTCTCTTGACTAGGCAAGGCAGGTCGCTGGTATACCCACAAAACCACCCCAGTGTTCGTTCGCTCGCCATATGTGCCGGGGTTAAGATCCGGGCTGGTTCTGGTCCGCTTTTAAAAACCTCTCCGAAGCATAGGGTGATGGGCGTTTGGTATCATCTTTCTTACTCATGTGCTAGGCCATGTACGTGTGGGCTGCGACACTTTCTCAGGGTGCCGCGCCTACTATCAACCATTTTGACGGCCGGAGGTCAGTCACAATTTCATAATCTTAGGTATCCTTTAACTACCGATTCGATTACATTTTCACCAGTGGAAAGTCATAATTTATTAATAGAAAAATAACGTCATTTACTTAGTTTAGAAATTTGAGTACGTGTTGAAGTAAGGTAAGTAAGGTAAGTAAGGTTACAAACCTTGTTGTATAAAATTAAATAAAATCGAATTACAAGTCCCTAAGTTATTTAAATGATATAAACCAACATTCCCAAGAAATAAAAAATAATAAACAAGAAAATTTAAGCCTAAATAATCCATGCAAATACGATAAATCTAGATTTATAGTTCCTTAACCATGACGTGAGCTCGCGCAATTAGTCATAGGAAGTTTGCATGAACTCCTTCCTTCAGTTAGCTCACCCAAGGGATCGCAGTGCGGGGTCAATGTTTACTAACAACGAATATTACATCAGTTCCTTTCAAGTTACTAAGTTACTAGTATGTTTGAAAATCATCTCGAAAATTCTCATGCAAATTTACTTCTCAAAAAGGAGTATTTACTAAAGTAAGTTAGTAAAGGCAGGTATTTTATTTCAACTTTCAAATTTAAACGTCACAGAATTATTATTCTTGCTATTTAATAACCATTTTTTACTTAATATGTCAAATATTTAATTCTAAAAAGCTAGTTGAAAACTGGATATATTGTTCAAAAATCAAAACAATAATATGTAAAGTTATCAAATGTATAAATAAATTTAATTAAAATATTGTAATATTTATAGTTATGTACATAAAATCTAAATTATCCGTTTACACAATATTTTATGTGCTTTCAATTGTAAAGAGGCATTTGTTCACATACAATAATTTTGAAACAGCTAGACATGCCTTTTCCAATAGAAGTGACGAATTTGAGTGATCAAGTGGATTATGGTTTAAGGGAAAGACGGAATCCATCGTAGTGACTTTATTTTGAATCACTTAAATGCTCATAAGTCAAAATCCAAATTAAGCTCCAGATATAAAATTAATTTTCGTACTAACAAGAAAACGTTTATGGAAATTGCGGTTTTAAATTTGTGTAAACATTAAGTCTATAAAGCTTGGCGCTTACCAAACTTGTAGCGGCGCTGAAATCACAAAATATATTGTATATAGAAACTAAACTTAGCATGTCACTATTTTGTAATAAAAGCTTGGACTTTTTATAATCAAGTGTTTATAATGTTACACACATACATTTTCACTCAGGAGCACAAAATTATGGTACACGCTTTACACGCATGAATATATCATTGTGTAGTTCTACCGCATGTGTTACGCCACTGTCCACTGTGCACACACATTTTTGTGAATTCATTCGACGAAATTCGAATAAACCACTACGGGATTTTTTAAAGGCATTTGTTTCATATCATCTATCAAAATATAGACTAGATATGTTAAGCTTAGGTACGATATCTTTAAAGCTCATTTTTATAATCTTAATGCATAGAGTTAACGACACACAGATGTCACTTCGTCATTATTATGAAAAAAAACATTTGCGCCACATTTCGTTCCTTTGCCCTTCCTCGTGAAGCACAGACTCTCGACCCACAATATTTCATTAACTGGTTGACTCACTAGATTGGGTAACGTCCAGTAGGTTTGTTAAAACACTACTCTAGGACTCGTTGGCTTTATTGGTTCTGATAAAATTGTGACAATTTCATTACTTATACTTTTCACATTGGTGAAAAGTACGGCGTAGGATATTGATCCTACGCCGAAATTAGAACGGATTTAGATATTGTATGTTTTACAGTTGAACTTATAATAGTCTTGGAATTCGTTGTTCATGGCTCAGCAGACAAAATTGTTCACAGATCACCACTTAGATTTACATATTACATAAGCTTGACTTCTGAGCTCGCAGTATTTTGTGTTAAAGTTTCCGTTAATACTTTATTCATTCGTGGCGATTTCCATAGGAAACAGGGTGAAACGCATTTGAATTTCTTATCGAGAATATTCTGTATTGATACGAATATTTGTTCCTCAATCCGACATTCCGAAATCACTTGGGATATGAATTGTAAACAACCGCTGGTGGATTTATAGGTAAATTCCATCATGTATCCCGTATAACAAGGTCATTTATATTTTTATGAATAATTTATTTTATTATGAGTGTTGTGGTAGAAGATAAAGGTTGATATGGGTATTAATGGACTTACTATTAAGGATGACAGACAATGCGAACTGAAAGAGAGGGAAAGCGGACTATGGGGAATGAAACGATAATTTGATTCGCATTCGAAATGTATGTATGGAATTACGACAAAAATTAGCAATAATAGTATGTATAATATTGTGTTCAAACGACGTGAAATACAGGGAATTGTTTGTTTTTAATCCATTACAGTTAAATTGTAGTGATAAGAAAAAATAAAAAAAAACGTACGCTAAATAGCAGGATACAGAGAGTTGTATCTCTGTATCCTGTTATTTTGCTTACATTTTTATATATTTGTATGTACCTAATAATACTAGCCGATCACGCCCGCTCCACTGGGCGAATAACAAGCAAAAAAATGAGAAAGGGTCGATAGAATCCAAAAAATTCCGCGTGGAATGGTAGTAGTCCCATCCCGATTTCATCAAAATTGGTTCGGCGGTTTAGACGTGAAAGCCGTAACAAACAAACAAACTCACTTTCGCATTTATAATATTAGTTATGATAGTTAGGATGACTGCCTGCCAGCAATATTACACTTTATTCACATAATAAAGATACTTTGACTTTGACATTTGTATAGCACGTTTTGCTTTTCAACTACATATAGTTTTTAATATTATATTATACCTATAGGTAATAATATTTGTGTCAACACATTAACTTTTCACTTACCTTTATCATAAATGTTATAAATACGGGATTTTTATTTAATCATAGTTTATTTCATATAGTTCCTTACAATCATTTACAAGCATTTGCCTCGGTTAATAGTTACGATATAAACCGTCTTCAGTCTTCAATGGAAGAACTGCACCGGTTTTATTATAGGTGGACTGAGCAAATGCTCCGCTACGAGTTGGAAAAATGGAGACAACAGATGACAGCATGGTACCCAAGAGATGGCGCTAGGAATCAAGTTCGCAAAGCAAGAAAATGGGAGCATGACCTGAAGATGACCCTAGGACCCCTTTGGATAAGAGTAGCGGCTGATAGAAAACAGTGGTAAGAGTTGGAGGAGGCCTTTGCCGAAAGGCATGCCGAATTAAGAGACATATTGTAGATTCTAATTAGTTTCTTCATATTATGTTTCATTTATTTTAATGTTATATTTTATTTTGTGTTGTGTTTAAAATTCACGATCCAAAATTCGGAAATAAAGGCTTTAATTATAACGCTGAGCTTAGATTCAAGTTTTGGACATTCAATGCGACTATTTACTTAATATTTTTCCTTAAGTCGACGTATAATTTAAATAATGTATAAATTTAAGAAACAACGATTTTTAAGTAATGTGTGTGTATTCTTCCAGCGACGAAGTGGAGCAAGAGGTGTAGCGCGCATGCGGGGGGGAGGGGAAATCTCTGCTACCTCTGCCTCATGACGAAAGTTTTGCTAATATATATATATCAAGCAACGCGGACGAAGTCGCGGGTGTCAGCTAGTATAAGATATATACATATAGACCTATACAGGTCACTGTTCTAAATACAACGTTTTCATTCTTTCAAAGTAACAGAATTAGTTCCGAGGCCTATAATTTTATCGCAGGCAAGTTTTTTACTACTAAAATATTACGCACAATCGATGTGCACAAAAACATATATACAGTTATTAATAATTCATTTATGTGAACATGTACACTTGTTAAAACATGAAACCAAAAAGACTATTCAATCTATTACAAGGTCTAATTCATTTGCTAGTTTTTATTTGCTGTTCAAAGATAAATTGATTTTAGCTTTACTTTAGATCTGAGAAACTCAGCAATTTTTTCAAAATAAATTAATACATGTGGTAGTCCACGCTCAGGTTGCCTGCAAGTGATCGCTCTTTGGCGATAAGACCGACTTTGTGCTCTCTACTTTTATATTTTATATACCTGTTTTTCATTACAATCAAGAGTTGTCTATCTATCTATCTAAATTTCTACCGATGTAGAAAATCATTATGAATTTATAAAATGTGTAATATTTTACTCAAGTGTGCATCATGCCTTCTTATTACAAAAAATACCAATGTTCAACGTTGTATAACACATAACAAGACACCACAGGTAAAGTTTTTTTGTCGTAATTTCGTCTCACAAAGAAAGGGACATCTCTACCTCATCTCTACCTACAACGATCGTTACACCCTCTACTCAAATTTATAAAATGAAATTATTTGAATGGTTAGTATTGGTTATGGTTAGTGTGAATACGTCTGTTGAGTGAATAAAGCCAGATGCGTCAGCGACAGTTTTGTTATTATAACTGACTAACACTAAACTATATGTCACTATGAGTACCGATCTAAAACTGTTTAATTAATTATCATTCATTAGCCTATAGACGTCATGCATGCATGCCTCCACCTTTTACAGCAGACAGGTTGACGACCCATTTAATAGCAAGCAGTTACCATCGCCTATGAATGTTTGCGACAGGAAAACCGCTAACACGCTGCCGCCCATGTAAGAGGACTGGAATCTGGTTCACTTATGCAGGAACACAACATAAGGTTATTACGGCGGCATATTTAATATAATCATATCTAAAGTGCGTAACAGACGCCAAGGATATATGTGTATATTCAATTCACTATACAACATAGGACGTTTGTGTATTGGTTTTATGATCATCTACGAAAATTCATCTACATCTCGTATAGTGTTGTGTTGATAAATGCGTGTGAGTTGGAGGAATACAACTTCAATAGTAAATAATATGTAAACTACAGCTAGTAGCGACTCCAGCATAATGAATTATGATGATCTATGGTCCAGAAGTCTAAGTAGTAAAGTTAAGTAATGCTGATTAAAAATCACGTTGTTGAAATGTTGAAATAAAATGAACAAATATTATGTACAAAAATGACAATAAAAAAGGTAGCCGGTAGTGGCTGGACGACAAAGGCGAAGAATAATGTAATGGTCCGATCTTGGGGAGGCCTATGTCCTGCAATGGGCGATGTAATGTTGTTAACTGGTTGATGTCTAAAAAAATTACCTGGTTCGATTTCACATTAGATGAAATCAAATACTTTATATTTATAAGATCTATCTTATCTTACGGTTCAGACCTGTCTATACTAACCTGTATATTTATATCCTAAATAACACATAACAACCTAGTTGACAAATTCAACATAATCTTAGGCGGAAATGACTCTTCCAAGTCACTACGTTTAATAATAGGCCTGGCTGAAAATTCAAAACTCTCATTCAAAGCGCTAACTTTTCTCGTTCCACTTTTTATTTGAACTTTGAAATGAATTCCTAAAATAAAACTGTCAAGAACATAAGAAACATAAAACAAGTTTTCCTGTAGAGGTTTTTATTTAATTTTCGCTGAAAAGGAAGGATTCGTCCCAGGGTACAGTTAAAAGTAAGTAAATTACGTTAGTATGGACGGAAGCGGTGCGTATAAATGGCGGGTTATTGCCGAACCCTCGTCTTGGACCCTGAAGACTAGAGTTACAGAAATCAGATAAGTCGTTTGTATTATACGAGTATTCTTGTAACCACACAACACAGACCCACCCACTCAAGCTGTTAATTAGAGCTTAGATAAAAAACGAAACAGAATGTATGCATATAAGATTATTATAATTTTGTTTCCTTATATACTCGTAATATTATGATACGTGATATATGTTAGAAATTACATAGTTATGTGATTTCATTGGTCTTTGACTTTGTTCATTGTATATTTAGTTATTTGCGTGTTTTATGTGGCCCTTTCTTGTCTTTATTTATGATTCTCATTTTTGAAGATACTTAGTATCGACTTCATTATCTGAATATGTATGATTAGCAAAATGTATAATAATAGCAAGAACATTTTTTTAACGACGATTCTCTTTGCTTATTTAATCATTAATTAGAAAAAATTAAAAACTTAGTAAATATACTATGTTCATATTCACTAGCTGATCCAGCAAACGTTATGACATATAAATAAAATAAAAAAATTACGTTCACTCCTAATTCACCCCCTTCAAGTTTCATTTTCACGACAGTAAGTAGCCTTCTCCAAGATATAATCTATATCTGATCTCTATACCGAAATTCATCAAAATTGTTTCAGCGGTTTAGGCGTGGAAACTTAACAGAGAGCCAGAGTTACTTTCACATTTACAATATGAATTAGTATGCATTATCTTAGCGTCACGATTCTATTGCATTCGAAACTTCCATTTTGGCATTCCCGGTAGTTACGTTTTGTAACACTTATAATAATAATAATACAAATTGAGAATGATTTTTGCCCCACATAGTAGCGGTTGTCATAAAATTCGTAAGCGCAAAGTGCGAAGCTTTATTTCTATACTGTTTAGATTTTTGTGGCTTCGGTTTCTGAAATGCGATCCGAGTGGAACGTCCGAATTTCCTGGCCGATACATTTGATTGAAAGAGGAAATATTCGCTGACGTATATTCACCTCAACGCTTTAATAGTTTCAGAAATAATACGGAATAACGAGAAAGAAAAGTATGTTATTTGACTGTCTATCTATCACTATATTTATCATATTTTTTTGTACTATAAACATTGAGAGTAAGGCTCGTTTATGATAAACGTAAAAATACATACATCTTTAACGCAATAAATTATTGAAATTTTATACATTGTAATAATTAATAAAAACTAAGAAGGTATAAAAAAATAATGTAAGCTGGTTTAGAAAATTACTACATTTACCATTTACAAATTGGGTCGCTTGATATTTTTTTTTCAAATTGGGTCTTCTTCACAACATTTCCTTGGGGAGGTTTGGGGCCTTGAGTTAGTACTCTTTATCCCGGCATAAACTCAGGGAGCAACAAAACCCCGGTGACGTGGTGCTAAAGTACCACGTTGATAGAGTCATGTCACTGGGGTGCGGGAGCACACTCCCACATTATTGGCGTGGCTTTACTCCAGCTATATATTTTGTATTCCATAGAGTTCTTAAATTATATACCTACACATAAATGCAATTGAAATCCTGTAATAATTATAGGATTCAACGAACAACGAATTAGCTCGGATTTCTATATCTATGTTACGAGCAATTCAAATTCAACATGAGAAATAGTATAAATAGTATATATATATATATATATATATATATATATATATATATATATATATATATATATATATATATATATATAAGTTTAAGTATATTGCCTAATTAAATCCATTTTTTAATACATCAGAGTCACAAATGGATCTGGTAAGGGGTACTGTCTTAGGGTAAAAAAAGTAGGCCGGCCTAAGGCAAGATATATTGTCTATGCAGCTAATTATTACTTTGTTATTTTTTTAAGCATGCATTATTTCTGTCCATTAGTAAATTGTATACTTTTACTGCCTCTAAATATATCAAAAGGTTTATAGTATAGAAGTATAAATAAATTTAAAATACTAAAACTAATTTCCCTATAGAAAATGTATTTTCAACATTTAAAAATTTAACAATTAGATTAATTAATCTATTAGATTTATCCTGTAAACATGGCCTCTACTAACTTTGTCTATTTTAAACGATGGTGTCGAAAGTTAACAGGCCGTCGCCTCCTATCCAGATATTCGTGGCTCTCAATTCAATTTACCAACTCCGGAGGGAGTGATGAAAAATTTCCCTTTCAAATTTATGAATTTGATACCGTTGTCACGCGCTTCATCAAATTAATTACGTAGAATTTTGTTTAGGACTGAATATAAAGTTAATTAACAGCTATTATAAGTAGAACTAGATAGGTTTTGGGAGTATAGTCCAAAAATGAGAACCATACAGTAACTTCTACAGTCTTCTATAGTCGAATAAGCCGTCATATAATTATTCCACTGATTAGTCCACCGCAGAAAAGCAGATCTTAGGTTTTGCTTTTTGTCTTTCAGAAGGTGATAGGCAGATCTATTAAAATAAAGTCTAGGCTTCGCTTTAACTAATTATCTGTGTTGTTTGCGTCAGAAAGGTAAAAGTCACGGAATGGTAGCAATGTAAAAGGCGAACACTTAGTTTCGACGCTCAACAGACTCACGGACCTGGGTAACGAAGTGGAAGTTTCAGATACAACAAAGATGAAAAAGCTTAGAGAACAAAAAGAGATAACATAGGATATGGCTAAATGGAAAACGAAATGATTTGAAGAAGAGACAATGTACAATAATGTGAGATTAGCGCAGACAATAGAAATGTGACAGTATTTTAGTACTTTATCGTTTAAACAGTCATTTGTAAGGCGGATGAAGTGATTTTAAAACAAAAAGATAACTGATATTGCACTAGTCAACTGATCCATGTATAACCCTCTTTTATACTTGTTAGTGACTTTTACTAATGTTTCTTTCATGTAAACTCATAAAATACTAAATTATAAACTTCTAGTTCATCCTGCTATTGAAGTACTCGACAGATAAACAAACATGTGATTACTATTAGAATTTTGTTACATTCATATACAACAGATCGACTAATAATTTATATTAGTAATAACTTGTATCAGACTATTAAAGGACTTAAACTTTTTAGATTAGTTATAAAGTATGTATTTATCGTATTTCTAGTAAAGTTTTTTGTTGCATCAACAAATCGAAGTAATCAAACCGCTGGGAATTCAGACGGCCACAAAGCCGAGCGACTAATTGGTGCGGCGCAACTCAGAGATTACTCTGTATAGCTTTTGGACACTCAATTAGGAATTGGAAAAGGACGTTCAATTGTTCCATAGTCGTTTAAAAACATTGTAGTTTCAATCTAAACTAGGAAAACATTTACAAACAATTAAAGATTCGGTTTTTTTAAATATAAAACTGTAATTTTATAGGATGCTCAACAAATACTATTTAAATATAGAAAACTTAAAATATAGAATAATGTCAGGTGTTCCACTAGGTGTACATAACTGAACTTACAAAATTGAAACAAAAGGTAATCTTATCGCTCAACGCTTTTCCAGATATTCTAATTCGATGATAGCGTTTATTGGCGATGTAGGTGGCATTTAAAAATATATAGATATTAATAATATACACAATATTCATAAATATATATTTTAATTATAACTTGTCAATATAAATCAAATTATAAATATTGGATCCAAATAGGAATGGATACCAAAATATCAAAAAGTATTTATGCTATCTCCATAGACAGATATAACAATGGCAGTTGTCAGCTTTCTTCAGATAAAACTGTATGACTTACGTTTTTGATTATTAGCAGATAATCCAAACTGCTTTATAGCCCTTGTAAGTTCTATAATATTTTATAAATAAATCACAGGTATAAAGAAACTAAAGTATTTAGTTTGATTTCGTGTGATACATAGAGATCTCAAAACCAGTCCATACCCACTAAATGTAAACCAAATAAAAATTTACAAGCGGTTCAATTTGTAGCTGCGATAAGAAAGTGAAACGAGGTTACTAATAAATTAGTAATAAATTAAATGTTAAACACACGATAAAAAGAAATGCCGCGTCTTATGAAGAAAATTTGATTGCTTCTATTTGGTTTAATGATTACAGAGTGTTAGAAGCAAATGAATGAGGTTCGTTTCGACGAGCTTTGAGTAAAACGAGTGAAACGACCCCAGGGATTATCACCGTGCTATTAATCATCCTGGATATTGACGCCCCAACGCGGTTAGATGGGTTTTTACTCTGTAATTTAGAGGATTATGCTTTTGCGGATACTCGTAGGTATCTCAAATCTTTTGCAGTCTCTTCAGAAATATTGTCATTTATTATGTACAGTGTGTCCATATTAGTTGGTAGTTAGTTAAAAGCAACTACGAATTTAAGGTGGTTGTACCTTTGATATGATTTATTTTACCAGGTATATTGGTTCTCGTTCGCATAAATACAACCATCAACTCGGTTGCTATCTCCGAAGTCAATCTATAGATTTGCACCTCAAACAAGGTTTTATAATGTTTTGTTACAGGTAAGATCTGATTCCCTCCGTGGAACAATGGCTTTCGCACGTCAGTATGCCTACTTACGGATTTCATCCCCGTCCCGAGTATATATATGTATGATATAATACTATATTTCCATTGTATGTGAAGCAAATAAGTGATTATCTTATCTTATAAAAGAAGAGTATTATAGGCAGCATATCCGTTTATTACCCATAATACAAGTATTTTGATGCTTTCTTTGGGGCCAAATGGAGCTATATGAATTTTTATAGTACACAAGTATGATAAATAAACTGAAATAGGAATGTATACGGTCTAGTGCATTTCCTTAAAACCAAATAACAAACAAGAGCACTCTCCAAATGAAACCTAAAATATTAATGAAGCCGAACATGATCATTAACCATTGTAACGGAGTTTTACGTGCGGCACGCGCATTTGGAGTCACAAAACAAAAGTCGTAATAAAACCGAGAAGCCATTAGGTATTTGAAACGACCGTGAGATGACTCCAGCGGGCCATTAGTAGAAATGTGTTAGCATTAAACGGTGGCCAAAAATATCCTTATAACAACGTAACCCATTTTTAATTCGAAGAAAGCATTGCTACAGAACTCCTGTTTCACATGCGCGTGCGCAATGAATGTGTTGTTTTGCATTATTGTAATTTATATTTTGAATTTCGTAATAATAAACACGAACCAAATTTTAGTTCAATTTATTTTAAAAGCCTAGACTATAGTACTGAGCGGTAAGCTGAAAAACCTCATAGAATGTCCCCCAATACAACATAGCATGCCTAATTCAATAAAAGCTTTGGATATAACCGGAAGATAAAGGAAAAAATACTAAGCGGTACCGCACATGACTGTTGAAAAGAGATGATTCGTTAGTTCGTAGAACGTTCTCTCTGTCGCACAATGTCGACACCAGCCACCAACCAAACAAATGACAAAGATATCACGATAAGTCGATAATGTGAATGTATTTAAAGATGACAGATACTCTTCTTACATTTATGGTTATTATTACTGTTACATTTTGATATTAAAAAAATCTAAATTAATATTAATTAAATGTGATAGTTTTGATGGATGGATGTTTGGTACTCAACCACATCAGAACGAAAATAGGATCAAATTGGTCACAGATATTATGTAACAGCATGTAGGTTTCTATTCGTCTCAAAAAATACATTAGTAATTTTCACGCAAACGAACACGTGAATAACATTGTAGATTTGTATGGAAATCATACGAGAGTAAAGGAAGCTTTAAAATCGTAGTTACTCATAAGGATTAGTTATGAGTTCACAAAGTTTTCATTTTAGTTTTATGTCATAAAACAACGAGCAAAATATTACGATTGTATTCTTTTGATGCACAAAGACTAGGAAAGCTTTATTGTGATACTGGTTGTATAGGACACACTTTAATTTTTCAAATCAACATATCAAAGTACTTGTTTCTTCTGTCCTACTTTAATTACTCATTATTCTAGTTTATTACTAACGGTATCTTTATTTGCAGATGTATCTGATAGCTATATTTAGTGAAAGACCTTATCGAATTGGCACAAGGATGGTTTCACAATTTCCTTTGGCATATGCATATTATGGTCATACATGTTTATTACACCGTAAAAATATTGAGACACAATTGTTGGTATAATATAGTAGTAAAAATACACTAATGTGGTGCAAGTACAATCTAATTTTATTTTTAATAGTTTCGCCTTGCATTTGAATTCAATATCAATGTCTCTGGCGAATAAAAATAGAAATTATTTTAACGATAACTGTTGATCTATCTAACCCTGGAATACTTGTAACTTTTCATCAACGCTTAGACCGTAATATTGTGGAATAGCGGGTGTGGTTAACTTAAGCTTGAAAAATCTTACTGCGCCATATTGCCCACTTTTTACCAATACATTATTATAGATATTCTATTTCACGAAGTCCGTTTGGCTTTGAATGTTGTAAGGCGTGTACATGGACATTATTTTAGCGTGCGTAAGAGGCTAACCCCGAGGGAGAGCGCTCAGTTTCGATCGCGACGCGGTCACTAGTGTCCTAAGTCCGTGCCAGTTTTTTACCAGTAACGTCAACATGGCAAGTAACCATACAATTCAATGGACAACCGTTAATATAATAGATAAATCACCTTAAGATAAAATATTTATGTTATGTATGTCCTATATTGAATAAATGAATTTCTATTATCTTCGATGTGTTCAGTGCGCTATACATCCACATATAATGTGGGTATGGAATCCATACCAACATTATAAAATTAGTTACTTATTTAGTTTTTTTATTACACGGCACGCAGCTGAGGCTACATGTGTTTCTATGATAACTGTCCAACGGATGTTAAAAAAGAGAAGGAATTGCCATCCACATCATCAAAATTTACTTCTCCTATGAATAAAAAAAGAAAGCGAGATAATAAAATAGAAATCGATAATTTTACAGCCGTAAAATTTTAGTTCGCGGTAAAAAAAACATGAGCTCATGTCGAAAAATTTTAAAAAGAATACTTAAAATACTACAACCTGGATTTTGTGTTCGTAATTAATTTACAGGACGACTGACGACAGCAACTCGATTGTTTATCTTATAGTGATTAAAACTGCTTTTATTCATTATCAGATAAATATTCGAGTTCCAAAGTCAGAGAACCCATATTAATAATATAAAATAATAAACAAAAATGCTTACTTACCTACGAGGTATTTATATTTCTAATATTTAAATATTATATTGTTTTATTTCTATTCACTGCAACCTATAATTCTATAACATTATTTACTTTGCTACATTTTAACTTTAAATATTAAATTTTAAAATATATAATATGTGTCAGATTTCACTGCTAACGCTCCCTTCGTTTACACACACAAGCGCGCTTGTCGGTACACATAACTACTACAAACAGAACCAAACGGACTTCGTGAGATATAATATCTATACAATTCTCGTTTTTAAGCATATGGGAACCACCCAACCAACATGCAATTCGGAACATAAAATATTTCATTCATCTTATTCTCTATTTGATTATGTTCTATTCTCTAATATTATATATTAATATTATAATTTTCTACTCATATTTGATACTCACAAAAAAAGTTTGAGCGATTATTTTTTGTATAAATACAGACAAGATATAATCATTAAAATTACCCAAGCCATAATAACAAAGCGGAACATACGGGATAAGGGCGACATCCGTACGTCGGGAAGTGGTGCCCTCGTAGCGGCCGTGTACTGCACTCGCCGCAATACAGGAAGTTACGCTTAGTTGGCCAGTGCACTATTGAACAGGCATGCATGTAGATGTGTGTAAACGTATTACATGTTACTTATCCTCGTAATCTTATAGCAAAACGTTTCACAAGTTCATTTAGAATATAGATCAATTCTATTCAAAGTTCAGTAAAATCAGAGACAGCAAACGTTCAAATTGGCAAATAATTGGCAAGTGAAGATTTTTAAATGTTTTTAATTTATCATTATGCTAAAAAAAGTACTTATACGACAAGTATTTTTAGGGATAAATCAGTATTTATCAAATCTGGTTACTACTCTACTCTTTTGCCTAATTCTGGCAAGCATTAACATCATTATAATAGGGAAAATTTTAAGTACTGAAATGTAAAAAAATATGAAATGTAGAAAAACATTGATGTGAACAGAATGCGAAGAACCGATTATAAAGTTTATAGCAAAGCCTTCGAAGAACTTTATAAATTATACGATGACTTCGTAAACAGGAAATTATGCTTTCCCAACAAATATTATTCGGTGATATTAATAAGCTATTAAAAGTTTTTACTTGACATATATGAGTTAGGCCACGATTTTTATAATAAATATAAAAGGTACCTTAGTAGGCATGATATATGAGGGTTGGTGAAGTGACAAATGAAGAATGCTAGAATATAATAAAATGGAAGAAAAAGACATATTGTGCCGACCCCAAATGATTGGGACAAGGCCAAGTTAATGATGATGATAAAACGTACCGTAGCTCAGTGGTTTTAGCACCGCTTAAGCAGTTTTTTCTCGCCTAATGTATTATACTCGTAGGTACCTAATGTCATGTACCGACGAAGAAGGAAAAAATCCTGAAGAAACCTACATACTGAGATCACATGTATGTGCAACCCGCCAATTCGCCTTGGACAAGTGCGGCGGGTATATTATTCGTTCCCTCTAGAGGAAGACCCGAGCCCAGCTGTGGGGCGTTATGGGCTATTATTATTATGTTAATACTAGCTGTGCCCGCGACTCGGTCCGCGTGGTATAGTGACTTTGGGCAGCATTTTTCGGATATATCTTATGGTTTATTTTGGATTACAAACCCTACAAACCCCAAAATATAAATAAATGAAATATACAAACTGCTTTCGAACCTACAAAGTCCAGCCTAAGCTGAACCCTATTTCATATGATTGATGATATATCTCAGGTCAACTTAAATTGGATATATAATTTCCGAAACTTATCATTTTTAACAAAAACTATTTTTTTTTTTCTAAAATAAAAATAGCCTAAGTTACTCCTTGATACATTAGCTATCTGCCAGTGAAAGTCCCGTCAAAATCAGTCCTGCCGTTTCAGAGATTAGCCGGAACAAACAGATAGACAAAAATTGTAAAAAATGTTGCTTTGATATATGTATGTACCGTGTATACATCCAAATGCACTTAGTAAAAAGCGGTTATTTTAATATTACAAACAGACCCTCCAATTTTATTTATTTGTATAGATATAAGTAATGTTGTTATTTAACAGTCAAGTAATAAGACAAGCTGAAGCTTGAAGCGAAATATCTGAAGCGGAGAATTACCGTATCGAATATCACGTATTTGATAATTCCAATGAAACTCAAGTAGTTGCGTTGGTCGCACACAGCGACCTTCCCGTGGTCACAGATTCCACGCTCGCCATTGACAGTGATCTTGATAGGTGTTTTTCTCAGAACTTTTTGCGATACGGATTTTGTCAAACGTTTTTATCCTTACAAAAAGCAATAAGCGAGGTAGCGCACCCTTATTGTGTTATACGGTAATGATTTCCGTACAAAAAATGTGAATTATGGACGCCTTCTTGTTATCTACCTGTCTATTTATCCGTGGAGTTTATTTTTTAAACATTTCAGGCGCAGATAAGAAAAAAGCAATTTGGAAGATCAATGAGTAATCTAGTGAAGTTTAATTTATGTTTTCAGTTACGTGTATTGTGAGTAAATTTCCTTTTTAAATATAATAAACAGAAGCAGTGAGTCACGGAGATGCTGCACTGGATGTGTTGAGTGATGCGGAAATACCGCTTTAGAAATTCATATTTACGGAGGCCTTTGCATGTAGACCAGGAGAGTTAACTGCGTTAGTATATCCAAGTTAAAACCGATACTTATATGTTGAACAAATATTTATGCCAGGCTCCGATAAAAGGGACTGCGACCCGATAGGAGGAACTGTTTCCTTGACGTCTTAAATTATAACTATGCCAATGTACTCACAACTAGAAATAAAAGTTAGAAAGTGTACTGAAGTACTGAAGTGGAAGTGTTGTAATATTTATATAAAGCCAGGGTAAAGGAAAAAGTACTTTTAAGTTTATTTTTGAAAGTGTGAGTAATAATTATTTATTTTCAATAACTTAGCTTCATTAATGAACGAAAGTTGAAGACCAAAAGTTAAATGGTTCTAGCCAATATTACACAGGTGTGACCTACTGGGAAGCGTTACTTATCATTTTGTATTGGAATTACAAAGTCAATGCCTACCGTGGATCTGAGTATACAACTTACCGTTTTTGTCTTGCAAAATTGTGGTGATTGCGACGTTGTAAATGCGTGAAATTAAAATATTTAGTACTTGCATGAACTTTCGTAGACGTTGCTAGCTAGATATTATAATACATTAAAAAACATTAACAACACATAAAACATTACAGAAATGAGTATCATTTCCCATACCGTACGTTTATAGAGTTGTGAATTGTTTTTAAACATCGGAGCACACGTGTGAATGCCGCGGCCTTGGATGCATGATTCACATAAAAGTTTTTGTGTGCAATCTTTTCCTGAGATCCTATTTAAATTAATGTGGTTATTAACGAAAACATTAACCTATGTTAATGTTAAGTAATGTTCTTTGTTTCTTAAAATTAAATGACGTTATAAAATCTTTGTTATTGCAGATAATATATAATATATATTAGTAATATTTAGTTTTATATTGGAGATCATCGCAATTGCCTTTATAGAGATCAAAAATGCCTGATAAGTCGACGGTTTAGTTATTAAAAGAACGAAAAAAAAACTAAGGATATAATAAATAAAAAAAATACGCTAAGCTTCGCACATAAAGGCTTAATTTCAGATTATGTATAGAAAACAATGGAATTTAAAAACCATTTTAAGAATTCCATAATAAGTGGGACTGTACATTGCAACGATCGAAAAATCAAGGTTGTGCCAGTAGTGCTAGGCAATAGAAGAGTTTTTTTTACGACAGAAAGAAATTAAGACGATATTCAAGACATTTCAATAATAATAAAATTGTATTACAAATATACTACCGCAAGTCCCGTGAAGCAATATCACATATAAAGACAGATATATACCTAGTCAGGTCATAAATTCTGTCACATGTTTAATGTAAAATAATTGTAACAAGTTTATTCATTATGTAACCATTCATATACCAAAATGAACTTAACAAAACATAGATTCTTATGACATTAAAGTTTATTCAAAATGACCTCCGTGATTTTGAATACAGGCCTTCAATCTGCGCGGCCAGTCGTCAATCGCAGCACGAACGAGGTCTATGTCAATATCGGCGGCTGCCTTAATCAAGGATGTCTTGAGTGACTCCAAATTGGGATGAGGCTTTGAGCACGCCTTTTCCTCCAAGTGTTGCCATATCTTGTAATCTAACGGATTCAAATCTGGACTGGAGGAGGGCCAGTCTTCGTGCCGGATGAAGTCGATTTCACGCGCCGCCAGCCAGTCTTGTGTGCTCTTCGCTCTATGAGCTGGCGCCGAATCTTGTTGGAATACCCAGTGCCTGTTATTGAACATGGTATGAGAAACAGGTTCCACAAGGTTCGTCAGGACTGTATTTTGATACACAACAGCATTCGTTTTTACACCTTTCTCACAAAAATGTACCTCTGTTAAGCCCCAATAAGAAACTCCCAACCATACCATGAGCGAGGATGGAAAATGACCTCGTTGGACACGCGGAATACGGTTGCTCGCTTCTTCACTACTGTGTGCGTACACCTTATCATTTTGTTTGTTGTAGCTCTCTTCTACGGTAAACATTTTTTCATCCGAAAAAGAATTTCCCGATATTTTTTTCCCGCGTACCGCTTCAACAAAGCGCGGCATCTCTTCAGTCTCAGGTCCATTAGACGAGCATTCAAACGATGTTCTATTTTTCTTCGATATGCCCGAAGCCCTAAGTCTTCATTTAACACCCTTTTCACCGTGGTTCTGCTTAACTCCATCTGAAGGGCCAACAGTTTCTGCTTACGTTTGGGATTTCTTTGAATTCGTGCCTTCACAGCTTTTATCACTGCTGGAGTCCTAACAGACCGAGGGCGACCACTTCTTGACCTGTCATCTACACTAGAGTCTTCATTGTATCGTTTGATGGTACGATAAACGAATCTTTTGGTTATATTCAAATTTTTCAGTATGTTAAATATTTGAATTGGCGCGTAACTGCAACGATGCAACGCAATAACTGCAACACGGTCTTCTTTAAGCGTCCACTCCATATTTAAAAATGAGTAAAATTCTAAAAGTATACATTTTTATTTTCATGAACAATTCGAAATTCGAATTCAATAATCTTTTTTGTGGCCAGCATTCTAAAAGAAAAGTTTTTACTGTGTGACAATACTTATGACCTGACTAGGTATTTATTGGTTAATTTTGTAGTTTAATTTATACATCGTTTGGTAGAATATCCTTGAATCAAGATTCAATGACCCACCTAAGAATAGCCATATTTGCCTTGTTAATTGCGGCTAATTAGAAAAACATACAATGAAGCATGATCTTGAACAATAAATGTTAAGTCACGTCAGTTATTGACCTCGTAATTCATGAAAATCGATTAATAATGAGCATTTCAAAACTGGTATAGCTTTGCCGGATTTTATTTTGTATGAAATAAATTGTATACCACATATGTATGACCTAAAACTGGGCTCCAGCCTTAGTAGAGCAAACATATTAGTGATATGCACATTAGTGACCTTTTTACCAATCACACGTGGTAATGTATTAGTCAGTATCAAGCAAAACAAATATTTAACAGGTTTAACTGGTAAATTACTCGGGTTTTCAAAAGATCCTCAAAAGTATTTCTGTGCAGAAGTTAGTAAATTTAATGATTTGATGCATTTTTCTGAAAAACAGCCGAGACGTAAACATTTCCTTTCTTAGATGGGGCTTGGCCTCATAATGTAATATCACTTGGTGGTGAAGGGCTCCAACTATTTAGATAAACCAATATTCCTCGCCAAGGTAAATATGCTTAAGTTTGCAATGAATACTTTGGAAAATTCTAAATAAATTAATATGGTTTAATAAATTAACTACCTAAAGGTAATTTTTTATTGCTGTATAACAGCAGACAGCCCGACGGCCCGCTTAGAATTTTGCTGTTACCGTCGCCTATGGGTGTCCGCATCGCCAGTGGCATCGCGAACACGTTGCTGTCCCATAAGGGTACAGGAATTTGGGTCACTAATGCCGGAACACAACACAAAGTTATTATGGCGGCATACTTAAGACCTAAAGTGATCGCCATGCAGACATGCTTGAGGCCCTACTACATAGCTAGGGTGGGTTGTTTTGTCGCCTTTTACGGCCAAGCGACCCCGGCCGCAGAGGTCAGTATTATTTCTCCGCCCATACACGGATAAAAATCTCCTTGCAGAGGCAGAGTAAGAATATTCAGTGGGAACGGCCTGTTAAAAAGGAACAAAACAATACTAGCTAGGTAGTAGGACTCGAAGCCAAACTTTATGGCAACCACCCCTGGTTTTATAACATGCTGCCCTAAGATCTTATAGTGTTTCGGCTCTAGTGAACCAGAATCCAGTTCCTCTACAAGACTGGCAGCACGCTGGCAAGGTGTCTGGTGCGGCCCTACAGGCAACGGTGACTATTATTAGATGAGCCGTTTGTCTGTCTGCCGATTTCAGCTATAAAAAAAGGTATTAACTAACCATGATCTGATTGCCTCTTAAAAATATTTCATCCTTGTTTTATATGCTCCCATTTATACGCATGCTTCTATTGAAAAACTCTCAGATGCTATTATGATCTTAAACGAGGATTTATCATCGATCGTGGATTGGAGTAGATCTTATGGACTAGCAGTGAATCCGAAGAAAACTCAGAGTATTGTTGTTGGGAGTTCGAGGATGATTGCAAAAATTCGCTGGTCGTCATTACCTCCTGTTACTTTTGATGGAATCCAGATCCCAATTGCTGACTCAGTGAAAAACTTAGGAGTTCATATTGATAAAACTTTGTCCTGGGAACCCCAACTTAAAGAAGTCAGTCGCAAAGTATTTGCTTCTGCAGCGTCCTTGCGGAGACTGCGGAATTTTTTGCCACTCACAACCAAAATTGCACTGGCACAATCCCTTCTTTTACCCATCTTAGACTACGCCGATGCTAGCTATCTTGACCTCGCAGAATACCAGTTAGATAAACTTGAGCGACTCCAGAATTTTTGTATCCGTTTCATATTTGGGTTACGTAAATATGATCATATATCCGAATTTCGCATTAAGCTCAAGTGGCTCCCTATCCGCCTTCGCCGGAATACGCATATATTGTCTCTTCTGTATAATGTATTATTTAGTCCCAAGTCTCCTCCTTACCTTAAGGAACGTTTCCAATTTTCCAATGTGAATCAGGGGAAATTCCTCAGGTCATCGGTGAACATGAGACTAGAAACACCGCTTAATACAACCAAGTTTTATAACCAGTCATTCAGTGTTCAAGCTGTCCAATTATGGAACATGCTGCCGCTAGAAGTGAGACAAGCCCAGTCAGTATCCACCTTCAACAGACTCGTTAAGGATTACTACCTCAAAGTATAATATATGCTGTTTTTATTATTGTACTATGTATGTATATGTGTGTATATGTATATGTATGTGTATGTATGTATGTGTGTATGTGTATGCGTGTATATATGTGTATATGTGTTTGTATTATATATTTTTATATAACATGTATTGCTTTAACAGTTATAAATATATATGTGTGTGTGCATTTATATGTGTATAATATTATTATAATTTTTTTTAAGTATTGTGCAACAGAACCCTGCTCTAGTTTTTGTGCCATATTTCTCTCTCTATCCCAAGGTTGTCTGGAAGAGATCGCTGTCAGCGATAAGACCGCCATTTGTACCTAATTCTAAGCTGTTTTTTGTATTGTTTCATTAATTATATTGTACAATAAAGTATATTCTATTCTATTCTATTTCAAAGCTCCATGTCCGTCAGGTATACCTTAGTAATATTTACACAAAAATCTATTGAAGTCGATTCCCGTTTGATTGAGCAAACATAAAATGGTCAAACATAGGAAAAATATCCATTAAAACAGTACGAAATCACATAAAATTTATATTTGCGCATGACGTCGTAAATGCACCTTGTACAAAGAAATAAACCGAGTCAATAAAGCCCGGGTGAAAGGAAAATTCTTTAACACATGGCACTAAAGTTGTGTTTATAGATACATTTTACGCTTTTAATAATATTCACTTTAGTTAAGGCGGGTTTCAAATATATTTCCGTCGTTACCTTTCTATATATCTGATCCAGTCCAATGATTATTCAACTTTTTTACTTCTAAAGAAATAATTTTAAACATTAGAAATTTAAAAAACACTGCGGTTATTAAAGGTTGTGTTTTTGAAGCTCACGTAGGTCAACCTTTTAGTGCGGTTATTGTTTTCTTTTACCCTGACACTGCAGTTGAGGCATAAGATATCGAAGATGTCCTTCCCTGCATATCAGGTAACAGAACAGTTTGTTGCCTTTTCAAAACATAAGGAATGATAGAGTAGCTATTATCCTAAGCTGATACTCTACGGCTTAACTGCAAGAACAGTATGCATTATTTATTATTAACGTTGGGCTACAACCTGCAGTAGTAAAGAGTAGATCGATACAGGCGCGGTTTTAAAGATGCATACGATCAGAAGTAGGCACTGAAGTCGATAAAAAAGAGTACAAAATAATTAAAATTTTTATTTCTGAAAAGAGATCGAATGATTTGAAAACTTAGTTCAGTGTTCAGTGATGGAATTTGATCATTCTCTGTGCGTGAGACGTGAACCAAGTATGGACCAAAATCTGTCTCGGTATATTTAAGATCGAAATTAGATTCGTAGCCAGGACGAACATATGTGTGTTGTGAAGAAGAAGAAGAAGCCACCAACCTCTTTTTCCGGGGGCCCGGGAGAGTCATCTCTTACTCGCTTTAATTGGGATTTGTTTGATGGATTAAAACTTTCCAGTATTATTATCGTATCAGGGTCATTATCTTTATCCGGTGGGACTTTTTCTCCTATTGACGACGACCTAATAATAAAGTGAGAATAATTAATAAATAATTATACGTAAACGTAAGGCACCACCAACAAAAAAGGGATGAAGTAGCTCTAGAAGACCTAGGATCACAGAAATAATATCTTGTAAAGAAGTGGTTTTACATTGTTGATAAAAAAATTATATGTTATAAAGTACCATGCATGTAACGTAACAAAATATCATGTTAGAGAAAATAAACTTTTTTTTTATAAAACAAGTTTACTACCCAACAGTTTTTTCAGCCACATCGCTACTCTGCCTAAGGGTCAAATATGCATCCCTTGGGATCTCTAGAAATATTATAAATACGAACAAGGAAGTGACACAAACAGTCAACTTACGTAACAACTTCTAAATTTTAAACTTAATTTGAGTGCGAAATATCGGGTTGGTTCAAAAGACGAAAGGGAAAAGACAATGTTGAAAAGTAAAAACGTTGTATATATAAATGCTGCAATCATTATGACAAAGTTACTTTAATTGTAATTGAATTATAAGACTTCACAGTTATCTGTTTTCCATTTTTTATAGCTGGAGTTCAGCAGATAGGCAAACGGACTACTTTATAGCAAGTGGTCACCGTCGCCTATCAACGTAACACCAGAGGAATTGTCAACGCGTTGCCGACATATTCCATATCGTACTGCGATGGCAAAATCTTAGCCGGAAGCTCATTCTATATCCGGAAAGTACAAGTAAACGCTTTGAGAACCGTTCCGCGCGGGAAAGAAAAGAATCCAGAAATAGAGAATGAACGCCCAGTCGATGACGGGTAGTGTGTGGTAGCAAGACGGCGAAGGCACCATTCTAAACAGTTCCTCAAAACATTTCTCGTTGTACAGATGGTAGAATACGCAAATTATACTTTTAAAACGCAATTTGGATAATAATAACTTTTATGTGGTCCGATCTCGTTAAAAACAGATAACTCCAATGTGAAGCGTGGGAGTATTTGTGAAGAAATGAAACTTCCTTGAAGTAGGATTTATGCTTCATTTAGCTGTAATTAATAACAAGGCGCCCTTCAAGAGCTAACTTCACGCGTTGATGCAAGAACCAAAGCGTGATTACAACTTACAACACGTTCGTGACTGAAATCCAGAGAACGCGTGCACCACTTAGTTGCTACATCGCTTCATGCGACAGACCAAGTCTATGTTACCACTCATTGATACATCAATTGAGCTAATCAAACCTATTTGAAGACCGCGCCCGACTCGTTACAAGGATAGCCAAGAGTCAATTAGATTTCGGATGAACTTGACGGCGCGTCTGATTATTTCTCAGAATAGGAGGTCTGGATTATATAGGGCAAAAGAGCAATGATAAGTGTCAGTTGTCAACGTCACGTAACAAGGGTACTGTCATTGCTGTTTGCTCGGACACAACACCGGGCGCTAGTGCAGCAGCATGGTGGGATAGCCGTGTGAAAATAAGTTTGGTTCCTATCGCGACTTGTGCTACGTGTTTGGTGGAGTGTCATTTGATTTAAGTGTAATTAGTTATTGGATAATTCAATTGGAAACTTATTTAGTGTCGCTAATTGTGATTTACTTGTAATTATAACGCATAACCTAAAGTTGCGTTTTCATTCTCCTCGCCCGACTACCTACACCCGCCTGTAGTCAAATATGGAAGCTTCTGATAATGTGGATGCCCTTCATGTCCCTTTAAACTTATTTAGATTTAAAAACTGAAGGGAACTGGAAGAAACTGAACTGAAGGGGCTGGCTAATGAATATTAGGAATGAATATTTGGTTAGAAATAAGAATAGGGTTACCAAGGGTTAAGGAATACTTTGTACCCCGAGGGAGCGGGAGTCAACCACCACACTGCCCTCCCGCCAACGCAGGCCACGTCGGCGGCGCCGGAGGGCCAGTAACGACCTCCGGCCGCCGTAAAGAGCGGCTGCGGGAGGCCCCTCGGTGGAGGACCCGCCGCCCACACTATTGCCGCGAGGGTGAGGGCTGCGTGCTGTTCCGCGACCCCCTCAACTCATAGATTTATTAAAGGAAAGCGCCGGGGGGACAAAAGTCTGACCCCCTGGTGCCAACACTTTAGAAGAGGCCCGCCTTACGACAAAGGGCGGCCCGGCGCCGGCCCGGGCCACGAGATCGGCAGGCCATATATCCGTGGGCCCGGGCGTAGGCGATAGGAGAAGAGTGGGGTTTTTTAGTGGGTAGTCGGATGGTCAAACTTTTTTCCCGGAGTCCCACATATCCATCCCTCGGTCCCCCTGGGCCGGGGGAACCTGTCAAGAGAGGTTTCTCCCCGAGACCAAAAAAAAAATACTCTGTACCCCTCAGGGGCGCTTCTCTGTCCGAGGAGTGCACGGGTGTGCGTACCCGAGGTGCCCGAGCATCCGCCGCCTCTTTCCCCTTCCCATCCGAGGCGGCGGAGTCCCACCTTTCTTCCCGTCTACCTCCCACATCCTTTCCCAACTTCGGTCTCTGCTCGTGGCGCGGTCCCCGGTGGGATGGTTACGAGTACTGGTTGGGGTCCCGGGTTCTGTCCCGGGCCCTGATTTGGTAGTCGAAACCATGCCCATTTCAACTGCCCCTGCACAGAGAGCGTTCCTGGGGTGGGAACGGCATCTCCGCTGTCCGTCGGTCTAGCTGGGCTGGCTACGGCGTTAGGCGACTCTCTGGTTTTCGGGAGTGTCATCTGGTAGTCGTACCCACGCCTGACTGGCACGCGACGGGGATCCAAGTCCCGACCGTCCGCAAAGGAGGCGGCGGAGCGGGAGCGGGAGTTGACCACCACACTCCCTTCCCGCCAACGCAGGCCACGCCGGCGGCGCTGGAGGGCAAGTAACTACGGCCGCCATAAAAAGCGGCCGCGGGCACCCCCTCGGGGGAGGATCCGCCACCCGCACTATTGTCGCGAGGGAGAGGGCCACGTGCTGTTCCGCGGCCCCCTCAACTTATGTTGATTCAAAAGAGCGCCGGGGGCGAAATCCTGACCCCCTGGCGCCAACAATTTAGAAGGGCGCCGGGCCGGGCCACGAGATCGGCAGGCCATATATCCGTGGGCCCGGGTGTAGGCGATAGGAGAACAGCGGGGATTTTTTAGTGGGTACTCGGATGGCCGAACATCTTTCCCCGTATTCCACATATCCCTCGGCCCCCCAGGGCCGGAGGAATCCGTCAAGAGAGGGTTTTTCCCCGAGACCAAAAAAATACTTTGTAAAAGGCAAAAAACGGATTGCAGTTTATGCTGCTGTTTTTAGCACACTTATACTCAGTGTTGTATGTAGTTCGAGTTCCCGGCCAGGTTTGATAGTTGAATGAATGAATGAATGAAAAACACTTTATTGTTCACCAACTAAATCTATGTACAATGAAAACTAGAATAAGTTACAGTGATACAATGGGCGGCCTTATCGCTAAAAGCGATAAGGCCGCTAAAAGCGATAGTTGTTCATGTAAAACCCAAAAATATAATATACTCGTATTCTACTTTGTTGTGTTATTTTGTTCAAAAAATGATAAAGCAGGGCCTCCAGCCTATTAGGCTATCGCAGACAAAATCAAACCCATGACTTGGTTAGCTTAGACGTAGGTTAGAAATACTATACAGACAATAAATTAAAAAAATATATCATAGCAATTTAGCATTATGTTAGTCTAGAAGTCTATTTAAATTTATAACTCCCCAATTACATGAAGGCAAAACACTAATTTTTTTTTAAAACCCTTTATGTAAACTCGACGACCATCCATAGAAGTAGATTTTGCAAATTAACAAGCAGTGTTGATTGAAGCATAATTCCGAGGTTACGCATCTCTTTGACCGACTAATGCAATTGGAAAATCCATGGTTATACATCATTTACTTAAGTGCCTTTAATTATGGTACGCAATGAATTATGTACGCCTTTGACGACAATGGACATAACCGCATCCGGTACGCACGCATCTTACATTATGTTATTACTTATTACACATTTACGAAATATTATTTGGCTAAATATTATATATTAAAATATTCTATTTAAGCTGTAATCTTAATACTAATTTTGTTATTGGTTTTTTTAGCTAATTACTTACACGTGGCTAGGAAAGTTGAACGATTTGCTTTACCACTCTTGGAACTGTTACGCACCTAGTGAAGCGGAGGTGATTTTAGTTTAAATTATGAATAAATTTAAAACACCTATCTGTTTTTCGTTTTAATTACAGATTCAAAATACGTAAAGGCTTCTTAAACCTAGACGAAGGCCAAAAATCTCGAGGCAGTCATGTCTGCAAAGGAGGCGGCGGAGCGGGAGCGGGAGTCGACCACCACACTCCTCTCCCGCCAACGCAGGTCATGTCGGCGGCGCCGGAGGGCAACTAACGACCTCCGGCCGCCGTCAAAAGCGACCGCGGGCGGACCCTCTGGGGAGGACCCGCCGCCCGCAACTCCCCTCAACTCGTAGAGTTATTACAGGAGAGCGCAGGGGGGACGAAAGCCTGACCCTCTGGCGCCAACCCTTAAGAAGGGGCCCGCCTTAAGACAAAGGACGGGCAGGCGCCGGCCCGGGCCCCGAAATCGGCAGGTCATATATCCGTAGACCTGGGCGTAGGCGATAGGAGAACAGCGGGGTTTTTCAGTGGGTAGTCGGATGTTCGAATATCTTTCCCGGAGTCTCACATATCCCTCGGTCCCCCCGGGTCGGAGGAACCCGTCAAGAGTGGTTTTTCCCCGAGGCCAAAAAAAAGGCCAATAATCTTACCAAATTATTTTTTTCAGTTTTATCATACATCAGCTCTTCATCATCATCTGAGCGTAAAATCCCGGGTACAATCCAAACTTCTGCTTCGGTACTTTGATACTAGTGAAAACGTCTTCACTTCGCGTATTCCTGTTAGAGGCCATTGACACTCCACTCATTTTATTTAACAGATAGGTACACAAACCTGGGAAGGTTTTTAGAAAGTGCACTTTACGTTTACTTATGTAGTATAGTGGACAAAACGTATAATTTCCTAATTTTCTCGAATGGTACTTAGCAGCGGACAATTCATAAATTTTCCAATGATTCGTAATTATTTGTTTTGATTTATTTCCGACTAAATATTTTTTAATAGTTAGTTTGGTATGGAATAAATATAGATTAGCAATAGTTAATATTTGCAATATTTATTCTAACAAATATATTCATCGCACTCGAAATCAGTAAACTCTTGAAAACCGGTGACTCGAAATCAAAATATTCATTTCAGTACAAAATCACATAAATCGCTAGTGACTCAAGTATTTCCTACAATTACCGAAATACGCTGACAAGAGAAGAAACAACGACGCAAACTCTCTAGTGATGCTTGTACTTTTTTTTATTGCTGTAGGTCAGCAGACAGGCTGACGGTCCGCTTAGATTTTAGCAGTTACCGTCGCTTAAGGTTGTTTGCAATATCAGTGGCATCACGAACACGCTGCTATCCCATAAACCCTTGGAAATTGACAGGAACTTGCGTCACTAATGCTGGAACACAACACAAGGTTATTATGGCGGTATACTTAAAACCAAAGGTGATTGCCATCCAGACGGGTTTGAGGCCCCATCACGTTGGGGTGGGTTGTTTCGTCACCTTTTACGACAGGCCGACCCCGGCCGCAGAGGTTCTTTCTCCGCCCCTGCATGGATAAATACTTATCAATTTAATTGTTTATTAATAATATTAATAAATAGAATAACAATAGTAATAGATACTTTATATTGTTACTGGCACTTGTAAGAACAACAAATATATCACAAAAGTGCCATATTTATGGCCTTAAGTTAGCTTGAAAAACTACAAAACACATTTTAAGCTATCGGTTAAATAATGAAATTTGTTTGTTAATACATTTCGATCTCATAGATATTACGTTTCAATTCTCATTATAGCCCCGGAAATAGTAAGTGGATATCACAAGAGCCATATATGCGTAATGTGATCTAAATGGGTGCCTGAACAAACAATGTCATAAGTTTTATAATGACCAATACACGAGGATAGCCCTAAAAAAGCTATAAAAATTTTCAGTTTGTGTCTTTTGTTCTTCCTTATTGAAACACTGGGGCAAAATTAAATGATACATGTAAAGATTGCTTACTATCAATAAAATTAAGCTTAATTTCTATAATAATAAACATACTGACAAATAACTAAACTTTAGAACGGTAATTTCCACCTTTTCGAAATTAAATTTGTATTTTTTTTAATATAGCTTCTATTATCATGTCTATAGAGTACTAGTCGACCCGTCAAACTTAATTCTACCAAAAACAAAAAGTAGCCTATATCCTTCTCCAAGGTCCTATCTATCTCTATACCGAAACTCATCAAAATCGGTTCAGCAGTTTAGGCGTAAAAACTTTGTGAACTGTTGTAACTTTGGTATTTACATTTTCTTACGTTTTTTGCATTACCTGAAAACCTGTATCGCAGGTCTTCTCTACAAATATACAATTTACGGACACATACAACCAGAGCAAACTATTTGCATCATACAAATTGTTCTTCTCGGAAATCAAATCTACACGATATGACCATAAAAGACCACCACAGAGCCGTTTACATCGTTTAAGAGGTCATCAGTTACGAAATCCAGAAGACAGGGACCAATTACCACCAACCTTTTTAGAAAGCTTAGCTCACTAACTGATGGCGGACAAAAACCTCTCCAGGAAATCGAGATGACCAGTATGTTTACCGGACAAGCCTGGCAGGTACACAGTTCGTATTCAAGGGTTGGCCTGAGCCTAGTAATAGGGCTTTATAATTTGTTCATTTTTAATCATCATCATCTCAGCGATGAATCCCGGTTGCAGCCCAAACTCTCGCTTCGGCGCCCGGGGTCCGCTTTCCGACTTTTTCTTCTCCACTTCGCACGGTCTTCAGCATCCCTGGTAGTGAGACCATTGGCACGCATATCACCCTTTACGACGTCAAGCCAGCACTTTTTGGGTCTACCCCTCCTGCCGGGGCCCGGCGGAAGCGGCATGGCCAGACATTTGTTTCCCACGTAAGCATCCGGTTGCCGTAAAACGTGGCCGTACCATCGGAGCCGACACTCCTGCAATTTATCCGCAATGTCACGGACATGAAGGCTGCCGCGAATGCGGGAGTTCCTAACACGGTCCTTCCGCGTCACTCCACACATCCACCGCAGCATATTCATCTCCGTGACACGCAGCTCCTGCTTGTGTCGCTCCAACACCGGCCACGCTTCACAGCCGTATAAAAGAACAGGCCTAATGATGGTCTTATAGACCTGTCCCTTCAACTTTACCGGCATCTTGGGGTCACAAATGACACCAGTTACCTCACGCCATTTGGCCCACGCGGCAGCAATGCGTGCCTTGACGTCGCAATCGATGTCACCAGACGCATGAAATACAGATCCCAGGTATTTGACTTGGTCCGTGCGCTCGACCGTGTCGCCGCCTATGCGTACGGGTGTGGGATCTGTGGAGTTACAGGCCAAGTACTCGGTCTTCGCCACATTCATCTTCAGACCACCGTTCTCAAGCGACTCTTTCCACGCCTTCACGCGTTGCACCAGCCTACCCCTGTCCGAATCTGCCAGCGCGATATCATCAGCATACATGAGCAGCCACGGCGGTTGCTCATGTGAGTTTCTGATGCTGTCTGACAATACGTCTAATACCACGCTAAACAGAAACGGACTAAGGACGGATCCTTGGTGCACCCCGACGGTGATGGGGAAAGGTTTTGTGTCGCCAACAGCGGTTCGAACTACGGAATCGGAGTCACGGTACATGTCTCGGATGATGTCAATATAGGCCTCTGGAATCCCTTTGGACCGCAATGCCCACCAGATTATCGCGCGAGGAATACAGTCGAAGGCCTTCTGCAAGTCGAGAAACAGGCAATGCAGAGGCGTATTCTTCGCCCTGTATTTCTCTGCGACAGTCCTTAGGGCAAAAACAGGGTCCATTGTCCCGTGACCAGGGCGAAACCCATATTGACACTCCGAGACAGTGCACTCCTGTCGAATCCGAGAGTCGATAACCCTTTCGAAGAGCTTCATGGTGTGGGACATGACCTTAATTCCTCGGTAACTACCGCACTCCTGCACCGATCCCTTGCCTTTGAAGACTGGAGTAATGATACTCAGTCTCCATTGGCTCGGGATCGTACCGGTGAGGAGTGTCCGGTTGAAAAGGTCTGTTAAGATGCCCACACCACGAGAGCCCATCGCCTTCCAGGCTTCGATGGGGACTCCATCGGATCCAACAGCTTTCCGATTCTTCATGCGGCGAAGACAATTCTGGACTTCTGCAGGCGTTATCAGTGGGACTAGTCCTTGATTCGGAGGAAGATCTGGCGGCTGCACCTCTTTGTGCTGCGTGTTCAGCAGCTCGTGGAAATACGAGCGCCATCTCTCCTTCACCGCGAGGTCCTCGCATAGCAGGTTGCCCACAGGGTCTTTTACACAGCGGCACTTGGAAATGTCCTGTGCCGCTTTGACCCTGGAGCGCGCCAACTTATAGATGAGCTTCTGCCCCTCAGACGATTCCAACTTATCGTAAAGTGGTTGTAAGTGATCTCGCCTGGCTCTGGCAACAGCTCTCTTAGTGGCGCGCTTTGCTACCCGGTATGCGTCGCGATCTTCAGGAGATCTGGACGCTTGCCACTTCTTAAAGAGGGCTTTCTTCGCTCTAGTCTCCCTCTGGACTGTGTCGTTCCACCACCATGTCTCTTTGTCACACTTGCGACCACCTTTAGACACCCCAAGCACCTCCTTCGCCGACCCAAGGATAGCCGCCTGAATCTTGTCCCAGTAAGCCTGAACTGGTTCGCCCATACCACCGGCGCACTTGTCACCGACGGCTAAGGCGAACTCCTGGGACGTGACTTCATCAAGTAGCCACCACCTGATTCGGCGCTGAACGCGCTCGGTATACGTGTCTTTAGGCTTAGCGCAGAGGTCCATGACAAGAAGACGATGTTGTGCAGTGAGACTCTCACCGGGTATGACCTTGCAGTTGGCCACTTTGCTGATGTGGTGTCTCCTAGTGAGAAGGAAGTCGATTTGGGTAGCATTCCTCCCGCTCTTGTAGGTGATGAGATGCTCGGGTCTCTTTTTGAAATACGTGTTCACGATGGCAAGGTCGGCTGCCGCACACGCATTGAGGATGACCTCCCCTTCTGCGTTGCGGCTACCGTACCCAAATCCACCGTGAACACGCTCAAATTCCCCACATTCATCACCCACATGACCGTTCAGATCACCCCCCAAAACGATCCCCTGTGATAATGGGATTCCATGGAGCACTTCTCCGAGTAGATTCCAAAACGCTATTTTATCGGCGTCGTCACAACCGGCCTGTGGCGCATAGGCACTTATCAAGTGGGTAACTACCCCATCGTTAAGCACCCTAACGACCATAAGTCGGTCGCTATGACGTTTCACTTCCAAAATGTCGTTCTGGAACTCCTCCGAGAGCACTATGGCAACCTCATTTTCCCCACCAGGTGCACCTGTGTAGATCAGCTTGTAGCCATTCCCAATGAACCGGGATCTGCTGGCCTTCCACCGAGTCTCCTGCAGGAACGCCACGGCCACCTTCCGCCTGGAGAGCACATCGGCCAACTCTCTCGCGCGTCCGGTTAACGTGCCTATGTTCCATATTGCGAAGCGGATCTTTCGAGATATTTGGGCTGCGTGAGTTGGGGCTAGCGTCGTTAGCCGTGCCCGCCCATGACACGGTAGCCCTTGTCCACTTCTCACAAGAGTCGGGCGAAGCTCTTGCGCGCCGTTATGCGGCGGCGCCCTAGCCCTTAAACGATCTCGTAATCTTGCACTTTCCATATTTGATTTGGCTTATTTTGGCTTTTACGGGGGCGACTGCCGTCTGACCCCCCAACCCCAAAAGGAAAGCCGTCGTCAGAGCCTCGTCCGTTATTCAGCAGGGTGCGCCGACTTGCAGGTGAGGTTGACTTGGGCCCCGAAGATGTTGGTAGGGCCCCTTACACCCCAATTTGTTCATTTTTAATATAATAATAATAATAAATCTTTGCCTTAACAAAAAATATAAATAACTAATATAACAAAAAATATGCTTCTGGCTTTAATTGACTCCAAAAGTATGAGTCATTCTTGTCTCTCAAATTAGGAACTGGCCTGTACTTTGAAATGTTCAAAGGTAACTCGCACTGATTGGAGCAAAAACAAAACAAACAATCAATATGAACATTTTAAATTAATTTAGTTGTGCTTAATAATAATGGTAGATTTTCACGAAATTCCACAGAAGCAAAATTTGAAATGTCTTTTAAGAGCTAATCTGATTCACTAATCAACTACCTATATGTTCATACTGTATACAGAGCCATCCCTGAATATCTATCTATCTTTGAGATACGGAACAATATTGCTTACATAGCATCACCTTCGATTTTAATTAGCAAAGTAATGCTTCAAACAACGTGTGTTCGATTAGGTATCGTAATTACATGGTTGCAAAGCATTGCATTATGACCTTAGCCTAATTATAATCATGCGTCCTCACGCTTCCTTACTAGGCTAGTCATGTCTACAGCATTTTAATTATAATCTATATGAATGCAGGACAAGGTTTGTTTTATTGATAATCATGTACTCGATAAGATTATGTAACTAATTAAATTTGGTGAATGGCCATGACATTCGTACAGCTTTGAAAAAAATAGCATAGCACTTGTTGTTAGCATTTACTTCGGGTTTTTAAATTTCTTAAACTAAAAAACCCGATTGACTTGAAATTTATCATAGTTGCTTATTCCGCGATGTAGACGCTCATTAAGAACAGATTTCACGGAAATCCTGATGAAACGTTTTTTTTTATTTATATGGCAAAACAACGTTTACCGGGTCAGCTAGTGATACATATGGCGCGAGACGGGAATCGCAACCGTGACCTCCGAAAGCGTACCGATTTGCGTTAGCCGTTAATAATGTCGGATTTTTTAGTCAAAAGAAATATAAGAACATATTTTAAATGTTCTCCATTAATACAATATAGATATACCCTACTAGTTTCACAAAACCAACTATAAAATTGTTTTTATCAGTGAAATGATTTTTACTAAATGTTTAAATTAAATAACATAATTATACCAAACAGAAAGTGGCAAAATAATTTAAACTAAATTATAGTAGTAAATGACACGAAAAAGGTTAAATAAACTTTTTCATATAAATATACTATTTAATATAAAGATATATTAAGCTTCTGTACCTACCTATAAGTTGTGGAATACGTTCCCAGTGTTTGACATCATTTGATATTACGAGTAAATTGATACAATGTACCATGAAATTCTCTCCAAGAATGCAACACAGTGACTGACATCAGGTTAATGTCTGATATAATTTGCTTATTTACAACTGGTAAGTAATAAAAATATAAAACAATTTAATATAGAAAAAATATTCACCGTTGTTAAACGCGAAAATTTCAAAGGAGCTCAATGAATATTAAGCAGGAAAATTAAATCCATTGTGAGTGAGGAAGAGCCAAAATGTTACCAAATTAATTAGATTTATCTGATTTGGCCGGTGTCCGCGTTTTGCCAGAACCATACAAAGCCCGCATTTGTTGGCCGTCGGAGTAAATTACTCATACAACTTTGAAATTCATAGAAAGTATATTACGCAATTATATTTCTCACAAAACAGTTGTTATTTTATAATAAACATTACCATTACCTTCTATTGTATATAAAGTATTACACAACGGCTGTGTGATGTGTTTTACCTGTAAATAAAAAAAAATAATAGTTAAATGTTGTTTTTTTTTTTTGTATAAAAATTATAAAATCTAGTTTATATTTAATATAAGTAAAATAATTAACTAATCTTGAATATTATAAAACGAAAACCATTGTATACAGAAAATATGTAAAATAGCTTATCAGTATTAATAATTCAAGGAAATATTAAATAATGTTATTATTAATTATAATCGAACAAAGCTACAATAATGTTTTAAACATACATTTACATTGGAATTAAAATAACAATACAAACAGCTGCATGTTTAGGTTTCAATTATCAGAACTGATAAAACACGAACTATGAACAGTTTATAGTTTCCTCTTATTTGAAATATTGTTTATGCAGGAATTGATTGAATTGGACTTTATATTGTTTTAGAGAAAAATTTCATCTATATCCCGATAACAACTGAAGAACAATGTTACTTTGTCAGAAATACTTTTGTACACATGTTTTTTTTGTACCAAGGATTTCCGTAATCAATATCCTAGCCAAAGTACCGGAGGAAAATAAATGGAAAAGATTTTGTTAGTTGTTTGTACAGGAACACTTGTCGTCTGAAATCCCTAAAGGAATCGTGAAAGATGCCCGCTTCTTCTCATGACCTGTGAACTGGCAAAAGTATATTCACTATGTTATAATCGAGACTGTAGAGGCACACAAACGTCTAATCACACACATATATATATATATATATATATATATATATATATATATATATATATATATATATATATATATATATATATATATATATATATATATATATATATATCATCATTTTTATCATCTGGCAGTACACTTCTTTGTTGACTTAAGGTATTAGCATGCTTGATGTATTGTTGACTTGCGACATTACACGTACTCAAAACTATGTTTTATAATCGCTTAAATAAGTCGACGTCCTTTTACTTCGAGTAAGAATGGTTAAATTTTTAATGTTATAATTTCATAAGACAATTAAAAATAGTAAATTATGACATGTATTTAGAACCCTATATAATGGTAAAAATAAGTAAATTGAAAAATGACAAAAATAATTAATTGACTTCCAATATTCTTCTTAGCTTCCGTGTGTTCTTAAAAAAATTATTAATATTATCAAAGTTTGATAATAATAAAAATTATTTGCAGGAAGCTTTTTAATACGAACGCATCCATAGTAACGCTGGTTAAAATTTGTAGTAGAAAATAATTGAATAATACTAGTTTTTTATCCGTGCAGGGGTGGAGAAAGAATACTAACCTCTGTGGCCGGGGTCGGCCTATCGTAAAAGGCGACAATACAACCCACTCTAGCTACGTGGTAGGGCCTCAAGTCCGTCTGTATGGCGACCACCTTTGGTATTAAATATGCCGCCATAATAACCTTGTATTGTGTTCCGGCATTAGTGACCCAAGTTCCCGTACCCTTATGGGACAGCAGCATATTCGCGATGCCACTGGCGTTGCAATCACACCCATAGGCGACGGTAACTGCTAAATTTTAAGCGGGCCGTCAACCTGTCTGCTATCCTACAGCAATAAAAAAAATAGTTCCGTCGAACCAGTAGAATAGAACTACACCATCTAGGACGACGTAAGAGACGACTATTAGTCCTTCAGCGACTCACTAGCCACAAAACAAAGGCATTCGATTTCTCTTTTCGAGCTTGAGGGTTCAGATAACAAACGCCCGCACCAAATTATGCATCTGTTTTCTCATTCCTCTTTGGTTAAGAAAAGAAACTGTCACTGAAACATTGGGGCAAAGAGACGGGTAAAAATAGAAATATCAATGTTTTCGAAAGTTAAATAATGAGACGTTTATTTGATCCGGTTCGCGATACGACATTAGTATCCGGGTCAAGTGTGCGTACCGAATAAAGCGGTACACGCCAATTACCTAAACAAGTTTGAACTGAATTGTTGTAACCTTCGTAAACTATAACATATTGCACGTCTGTGTTTACACAAAGGTTTTTTTGTATATACTAGTATAAACGTTTAAACGCATTATATTGCGAAAAATTTCAGCTAGGCAAAAAAGGCTAGCCTATCATTTTCCTAAGGAGCTCTTTTATCAGGTACAAACAATAAGGAATTAGTGCTTTTCTTCTAGAGTTTTTGCACCGTTATCCTTTAGAAACCAAATTAGTCAAATATATTTTCTTAAGGTACTATGAAAACAGTTCTTTCCCGACTGAGAAAACGCTTGAACGACAATTTGTATATTTTATGAATAATAATATATGAAAATATATGACATATTATTTTTACAAAGATCTTTAGTAAAATCATATTGATCTTGGTACCTTTGAAGCCTTGGCCTTTTTGGGATGTAAATGTAGATCTATTTTGGGTATTCTTTATCAAGTTAATAAGCTAAAAACTTGTCTAAATTTGTTTGAAAATGCCGGATTTCAAGCTCCAATTTAATATAATGCAATTAAAGTTTATCACTACGATAATTATTAAAGAGTTTATAATTATGTGTCAATAAAAAAAAGTGTTACATTGTTACAGAACATAAACTTTGTTAAACTGTCATACATTTTTACATATTGGATAAAGACTAACACAAGTTATTAGTGTGCTCCATCTGTAAGCATAATATTTCAAAGACCTCATAAAACATCTAAAATCTATGAACTAATATGAACAAACATGACAGAATCTGGCGACCAATTTTTCTAATTATTCGCCGTGGAAAGGGCCGAATCGACATAAATCAAATGACTAACTGCGAGTAGCTCTACAGAATGCCAATACGTGTAAGTAGGTCGGAGTCTGGTTCGATCATATTTATCATGTTAAACATATTTATAATGATTGATATGTTTAACATTAGTCGAACTGTACACATTTTACATTACGTATAAGTATGAGATATTGAGCAATATGGGTAAGTTTTTCATAAGTTGGAGCACTATTAAATATTTGAAAGAATTATTTTATGAATAAATGTGTACGCACTATAAAATAAGCGTATAAGTGATAGCCAAATGATATTGCAGTAGAGAGTTACTAGTTAAATTCCCACGATGGCGTACACCTTATAGGCAGCTTTTCTAGCCTAATGTTTGTATAACATAAACGTATGAAACATAATTAAGTAATATGGGATAACCTGTGTATGTAACATACTAATCCTCTTTAGAAAAACGTAAAAGGTATGCCTGTCACTTCTAAAAAGAGACCCGCACCTAGCAGTGAAACGTTAAAGTTGTTGATGTTTTTCTTTTTTCTGTTCTGAATCAGGTCTCTAAAGACGGGATAAAACTGAAACGACAAAATACTTATTACCTTCTTATCTTCTTCCTATCTTAACTGCCTCCTATCGTAAAGATTGTGACGGCACTAACCAATAGGAACATAATGATGTTTTCATGTTTCATTTTTGGTAGAAATGAATTGGTTAAATAAGTGCAATTAACAGTTTAATATGTGCATGCTCAATATGCATGATCGATTTTAAATGAAGTCTGGTTTTTAACACATTAAACGCCATGTCGGTCACCGGTGGCCGTCAATTACTTTGTGACAATTTCTTCCTAAATCTTTGTGAATTTATAAAGGAAATTAAGTTCTTCCGGTGTCGAGAAAAAAAAATACATTATATATAAAAAATACATACTATAATGTGTGAAGAGAAAAAAAAATACTAAATCATGAAAACTATCAACCCAGTATGCCAACATATGCCATACGTAACTGACTATACACTATCTAAACTTGCAACGGCCAAATCGGCTTACTTTTGTCAAAATACTTGGCAGTTAATGTGTTAATATTTGATATTTATTCTCCATTAAAAGTGAATACATGTAAACGAATTAAAATTAATGCAGTCTCCACCGTAAATATATTAATACCCGTTTGCTACGAAGTTTAATATGAATAAACTTGTTATTTTTTATGATTATAATAATACGGTTTAACCTGTAAACGCAGGTCTCGGTTCCTTTAACCCATAAACAATATTGATCCATATATCAATGTGGTTGTATATTATCGTATAGTAATAAGTAGTTATACTATCGTAATAGGTAAAAGTAAGCGAAATTAGGTCGCATTTCACATTCGCTGAAAGTACATTTTGACTTGCTCTTGTATTCCGGAGCCAAAAAGTCTTTGTTTCATTACGTCCAAAATATATTTATCAAACAATTATTCAAATAAAACTTTTTATCAACTTAATAGATAGAATATTTACATTTTTTTTGAGCTTCTTTTGAATTTCGAAAAAGATTCAGGTTATTTGGAACACCCCGACGAATAGCACCTTGAGAAAATCACTAGCGCAATGCATTTCTCACTATAATTTTAACTTGCGCTATGCTACGAATATATTTTGAAAATAAAATACAAAAGATAGCACTATAAGTATACGAGTATAAGTATATTACAAAAAAAGAAACTAATAAAATTTTAATGAGCGAAAACATTACTGTTCACCAGGTAATATTTATATATATATGCATTGAATACATAAAATGTAGTAGTGATTTTTGAATGTTTTATGTTGAAATGTATGTCATAGAAATGCATAAAAAATACGAAGGCTATAAAGTTAAAAAACTTTCAGATGCGCTTTATTACTCAAAACTACTTTGTCTTAGTCTTTAGGAAGTTATTGGTCTTTATTTTAATAATATAAGATTAAGTAATACTAAGTTTACAAATATTAATTTTCATTAATATAATTTTTTTTATAATCGTAAAATATTTATAATGTTCTACTTTATACTTCATAAGATAAACACATACATATATGTATATTGACTAAAATAAATATTGAAAGGTCCGTAACCAATTTTAAGGGATCTATTTGTTTAGGATCAAACTTTTCGCATGTTCGATAAGTTGTATATATATACTTCAAAGGATAACAGATTCATATTTTCGAAATCGCCAGTTTATGCCACATTCAAATTTTAAATAAACATGTAGAGCTTATAGAGGACTATTCGTAAACAACACTGTAAGTTATATAACTGTCATAAATAATGAAAACATTTTGTAATACAAATTTTAAGTTCAGGCAAAGTTATTTATTCGAATTCATCCCACATCATCGAAATGGTCTTGCGTAGTTAGCAAACGGAGCAAAACTTCTGTGGACTTTTAGCCATAGCTGTTCGTTTCCCAACACAAAAAAAAACTGGAGACTGGGTTGTTACTGTGTTGCTGATAAGAGGAACTGAACTATATGCCCTTTGCTATCTGTAAACTAGCAAAAGGAGGAATCTATTAGTCCCATGTTACGACTCCCTAGGAAATCATTCAACCCATATCTTGTTGCCGGCCAGGACACACAGCTTATTCAATTTATTACACTAGATATTGATAATATCTATTAAGCTGAGACCCTTAAGAAAGAAACGAGTGAACAAATCAGGCGGTATAATCAAATGTTAATGGATGAGAACGCTTAATGCTATAAAAAAATGTCGCGTGGACTTTTAAATGCGTGAAATTTTAAATAATTTCCAAATGATATTTAGGACTTTATCGATTGTAGGGGATCGTAAGACATCTTGGCTAAACTCCCTGAATTGTTTCAATGCAATGCACAAGACTGAAGTCTCGAAATTGAAAAGAATTGGGTTGACCAACCTTACTTATGTCTAGTGTATCTTAAAATACTACTGCATTATCTTCTGCTCGCTCAAAGGCAACAAAAGGAATATTTAATTCCAGATGCATCTAAGCCTATTTCGTCAAATTTTTTGAAATTAGAGCCATAGGTAGGTTGCTGAATTTTATCTCAAAGCAAAATTTTATGGTCAGTATCCTTTTAAGAAGCACAAGAAATAATGACGAGATATGATTATAAATAAATATTATAAAATCAATAAACCCCTAGGTCGGTCTTCAGTAAAACGTATGCAATGCTCTTTACTCCTACCCACTTCTTATTAACCTACCAAATACAACAAAAGTCATGATTTATTCAAAAGGATACATTAAACATTGTTCACAAGGTAGCATTGTCTCTGTATATAGACAGCAATAAGCCTTCGACATTTGTCGTGATGAACAGCTGGCTTCCATAGTAGGTATATGTGCCACGAAGGCAAGGTTAGCAGAGTACTCTTGATTTAATAATAATAATAAATAAATAAATATATTGTGACTATTCAACAGCGCCATTAAATCCCAAAGTAGAATAGCACTTGTGTTATAGGTACTTGACAACTGATATACTACATATATACTTTTTTTTGTAAATAAATATATATCATACATAAACTCCCAAACGCGAGACGGGAATCGAATCTGTGTCCTCCGCAAGCATACCGGCGTGCGTAAGCCGCTACGCCACGGAGTTCGTCATTTGTAATTTGAAAATAGAGTATAATCACGAGAAGTATTTGATTTTTAATACAGTAGAACCTCTGTAAGACGAACGTGAAAGAGACACCCAAAAGTTCAAGTTGATTGTTCAACTAGAGGATTTCGAACTAAGCAAATTTGTAAGGAAACATTTGATTTGTAGAAGTTAAGATTATTCCAACAAATTTTGAGTTAGAGAGGTGAAATAATAAAATATTACAACGCATTATCAGCATCATCTTAAAGTCGGTTTTCACATACGAGTTGTAAAGGTTGTTCAATCAAACATTACTACTCATATAGAGGACCAATTTAGTATCTATACTACTATTATAAAGAGGAAAGATTTGATTGTTTGTTTGCTTTGAATAGGCTCCGAAACTACTGACCCGATTTAAAAAATTCTTTCATTGTTGGGAAGCTACACTATCCCCGGGTAACATAGGCTATATTATATTTTCAAAAAAATTAGGGATCCTTACTAAAACTCAAATAATGTATAACCCAAAGTGTAAAAAAATTACCTAAAATATTATTTAAATCGCGTGCGTTGCGAAAACTATTGATGATAGAATAAAATAATGTTCTACAACTTTGCAGAACACATAATTATTTACAAAAAGTGTCGCGACAGCATATGTCTAACTATTATAGTTATGCCACAATAAGTGTTCTTTTATTTTAAAAATTTAATTGAAATGCCGCCCCTAGAAAAGACTCTTTATTTGGATCTTGGTATTAATCCTTATCAAAATAAATTACTTCATATTCAAAACTGTTTTAATACCTTTATATAACTTTTTGAATTATTCAATTCGGATATTCCATTCGAAAGATATCACGAGTTTAAAAATGTAAGTATTAGAAAAATGTTGCGTGGTAGCCGCTCACCCTGTTCGGCTAGCTAGGCAGCATCTTATGCAATGTAGACGTGCGTCACTGGGGTTTTTACAAAAATTAGAATACTTATTATAAAATAACGAAAAATAAATAAAAAGTAATAACAAAAAAAAATCATTAAAATAAAAGCTCATAGAAATAATAATATTCAAACTTTCTTTATAATTTTATTTTTTTTAATAACCTGACGCAAATAGAAGGGTTTGCCCTCAGGGGCGCTCCTCTGTCCGAGGAGTGCGGGTGTGCGTACCCGAGGTGCCCGAGCATCCGTCACTTCACTCCCTTCTCCGTTCGAGGCGACAGAGTGACCTTTCTTTCCGTCTACCTCTTACATCCTTTCCAACTTAGCTCTCTGTTCGTGGCGTGGTCCCCGGTGGGATGATTGCGAATACTGATTGGGGTCTCGGGTTCTACCCTGGGACCTGATTTGGTAGTCGAAACCATGCCTATTTCGACTGCGCCTGCACAGAGTGTTCCCGGGGCGGAAATTGCATCCTCGCTGTCGGTTGGTCTTGCTGGGCCGGCTACGACGTCAGGCGACTCTGCTTTTTCTGGAGTGTCGTCTGGTAGTCGTACCCACGCCTGACTAGCACGCGACGGGGATGCGAGTCCCGTCCGGAATTGGCCGCGGACCTGTCACTCCCGGCCCTGGTTCTGTCCATGGTCGGGGGCGATCCTGGATGGACGGCCGTCGCCTCCTTTTGCGAGGCAGTAGTGTCTGCAAGGGAGGCGGCGGAACGGGAGCGGGAGTCCGCCACCGCACTCCCCTCCCGCCAACGTAGGCCGCGTCGTCGGCGCCGGAGGGCGGGCAACGATCTCCGGCCGACGTAAAAAACGGCCGCGGGCGGCCCCTCGGGGGAGGATCCGCCGCCCGCACTATTGCCGCGAGGGAGAAGGCCGCGTGCTGTTCCGCAGCCCCCCTCAACTCCTAGCGTTGTTACAAGAGAGCGCCGGGGGGACGAAACCCTGACCCCCTGGCGCCAGCACTTTAGAAGGGGCCCGCTTTAAGACAAAGCGTGGGCCGGCGCCGGCCCGGGCCACGAGATCGGCAGGCCATATATCCGTGGGCCCGGGCGTAGACGATAGGAGAACAGCGGGGTTTTTTTAGTGGGTCGAACATCTTTTCCGGAGTCCCTTATATCCCTCGGTCCCCCCGGGCCGGGATAACCCGTCAAGAGAGGTTTTTCCCCGAGACCGAAAAAAAATAGAAGGGTTTAATTTTTATTTTTTTGTTAAATACCCGTGCGAAGCTGGGACGGGCTGCTAGTTTCAAGATAAAGAGGAAAAAATAAGTACTAAATTTGCTTATAGGCACTTACTAAGTATTTCGACTATTTTTTTTTTCGAGTTACGGGAGGATATTAATTTAAAGAAGTTCTACTGTTTATTATAAAAATAAAATTCGTAGCTCTCACAAACATATAATTGGTGGACAGTGCCAAACCAAGAACCCAGATTAGAACAAATTATTGACAGACATATAGACATTGATCATTGTAGTACAAATGTATACATATTGAGGATTGAACCCATGTATGCGACACGTTATTAATGCCTAATTATAACCCTTCTTTGGGTAAAAGTAAATATTGTTGAGTTTAACTAACCAATGTAATGTTATAAATATTAACACTAGCTGAAAGCAAATTTTATTCTGCTATATATATAAAAAAAAACATTTTGTAGTGGACCGAATTGTGAATAAACCATTCTGGAATCCATTTCAATACACACAAAAAGTTCTATAATATTCTATATACATATATAGCTTATATATCACAATCATTTTATCGACAATGTCAGACGTTCATCTAGCTTTCATAAATATCCAAATTATACCAAACCACTACTCACAAGCTTCGTGACTTAATGATTTCAAAATCGCCGACTAATGGAATCATAAACAATAATAACTTTTTTATTATTATGGACGTAATTGTAATAGATTACGTTTGTAAGTGATGTTTTGAGTCTATTTCAATTTCAGATATTTCATACACTGTGATGTAATTTTATTACATATTAAATAAAATTATTAGAGAAAGGTCTAATAAATTTAACTTCTTAAATGATTAGAAAGAGCGAAAGTTTGTTTTGTTATATTCAAATCCCAGCTCTAACTTTGACATGCAGACACATATGACGTAATGCTATACCGTTAACCCCTTCTAAGTTAGGATTGGAAAGACTTTTGACATTGACCAAGAATGGAACCCACGATTCTTGGGTAGGAAACTATAGACGTTTAGACATTAAGTCTTTTGTATAGCAACTTCATGTAATATTGAATTCCGACGTAGTTCCTAATGCATATATCCAATTATTCACTTTTATGTTTGCAAATGCCATCCGATACCAACGAAGAAAACAAGAGTTTTAACACTAGCGTTTTTAGCAGTATTCAAGTGAACTCAATTTTAAACGTTAATTGTTTTAAATGGCATTAAAATTTGGACTTAACATTATTATCTTCATATACTAGATATATATATATATATATATATATATATATATATATATATATATATATATATATATATATATATATATATATATATATATATGTGCTCTATATAAACTTGAAGACTATAACACCTATAAAGGATCTAATTACTTTTATAACTCAACATTTAATTTTCATTTCAGAAGAGTATCCAATTAATCAAAATTAGAACCATAAACAAGCCATTTGATTAAGACTCCTCGAAGAAAATCTGTGTTAATTTAGTTTAGAATTTCATAATTAAATAGACTTTTTACTGTAGGAACGAGTAATAAATTTCTCCGTAGAGAACTTCGGTTCTGTAAGAAACACGACTTGGCAGTTAATTACTTTGCATCCAGTTAACGAAGTGCTAACTTGCAATACGCAGGTACTTGATGATTCTTTTAATAAATTCATTTAAGAGTAATCTGGTTGTTTTAATTTAAAAAAAACATTTCGCAGAATTTACTTTAATTTTAGCTGAGTATTACTGCGATAAAAATTGTTATGACTTAGTTAAGAAGCTTCAATTATGTTTATTAAATGCTAAATAAGCATAATGTGATTAATCGAACGTAATCTGTTTCTAGGGAGTCACTAAAACTTACTTTTATATTAAAGCATTTCAGCCGGTACCTGTGACGAGTGCCTCTACTGAGACATCACCATCATCGTGTTCGGGAAGTAAATGACCGGCGTGGGGACACGACTCTCCATCAAAGCCGGTGGCGGCGTAGAGTATTCAACAACCTCCAGCATTATACTCCTACCACTCGACCTGTAGGTATAGAGAGCCATAAGATCGCGGGACGGAGACGGGGCGCGCACAGCGCAGTATTCCTCACGCTTCTCACCCACCTGTGAGAGAGCCAGACTGCCCGAGCAGGAAGCGCACGCAAAAGTACTTCAGGGCGCCAGGCAGTTGAGGAACACCAGTGACATGTGTCCATGTTTCGCAACGCAATAAACGACAAATGGATTTTCCTGTCACAAATTAAATATAAAATGTATAAACGAAATTTCTCAATAAAAATCAATTTCTCAAACAGAAATATATTTTATTTTTTGTCCTTAGGAAAAACTCTGTTGACGAGTGCCCTTCATCCAGAGAATCAGGGGGTATGTGGGGCTCCGAGAAAAATGTTCCACGTTCGACTACCCACTAAAAAACCCCGCATCCTCCTATCGCATAGTGCCTAGGCTAACGGATAAACTTGTTTTTTACATAGATTCAGGGAGGAAAGTGTATGTGACATGTGGCGTTTATTCAAAAGCAAATAAATAATTCATTCAAAGATAAAAATCATTATCAAGTACATATTATTACTTACAGCAAATGACTATATTGTATTAGATCAATGTTTTTAGTTTCTCTAATAATGTCTGTTAAAATAACACAACCACAAATTAAACAAATTAAACATAGAAAACGTTAAATATTACACGCCAGACTGTGACTCAACTAGGCTTAAAATAGATAAAAGTGGCGACTATCTGCATTTGATTGATGTAAACGACAGTTAATGTAAGCAAACTTGTTATTAAAACGTAATTGATGTTGTCTGGAAATGTAGGGTTGGGAAAAGATACTATAAACTAACTAAGCGTTAATTAAACTATGATTTATTTAATTAACGTTTCATCTTAGATGTCCCTCACTCGACACTCAAAAATCAAAAAACAAAACAGATTAATAAAGATTTATAAAAAATTATATCTAAAAACGCAACCGAGTTAATAAAGACGCTTTTGAAGTTTAAGTCATTTTTATCCTTTATTTCTTTATATTTATCGGGATACACTTGCCACATAGTCAGATTCTGTCGTTGGTTTTTACGCTTAATTTTGAGGGATCGAGTAGCATGAATCAAATTCTATTTGGCAGAATGCAGAGAGAAAGTTAGACTACATGAAATTACAGTCTCGTTTAACCTATATACTCTAGGATTTAAATAGATAAATTAAAAAGACCCATAAAGTGGTGTGCTACCTTTGAATACTCTATTAGACGAGTTTCACACTGAATGAAACGACGGGATATAAAACTGTCACTCGGTTGTTCAATTAGTACAAGTTCATGAAGAGTTGAACATTTTCACATTGTTCACTTTGCCTTAGAACTGTGTTGCTAGAATGCGAAAGACATTTTAGAAATATACAAATATTTGATTCAAATCAAGAAATTAATTTTATAAGTCTTATAACAATGTTAAATTCCTTATTACCGTAATTTCCTATAAAGAATGTTGTCTAAAGAAATAGATAAACATCCATGTCTTTTATATGTATTATAATGACATACCATGATCTTAACGATTAAATAAAAACTGATGTCATGTCGTTAGTCAATATTAATAATTGTAACGTTTTAGTGTTTTTTTTATAAAATTAAATCAGATAAATTTAAAGAAAAAATAACTAGACTCTATCTTATTCTGATCCTAGAATTAAAAAAAAAGGTAGATGCCGACCTCAAGATAATTGAAAAATTCTAAACTGATAGGGCTAATTTTACACCATGAGAAAATCATCATGAAAATTTCCCTCCCGGTGCTCAGTTTTATTTTAAATGACTGGTTTATTATAACTCTTTTTGTAAGCGTTTTAACTATTATAAGCCATCTCATATATGTATATGTCATCAATATATATTTCTAGCAACACCATTTACATTTAACTTTGATACTAACGTGATCCTCACGTGTAGAAAATTTGGAATAACACTCGCTTCGCAAGGGATTTGGTGTCACGTATACCTGGGAATAGATACACGAAATTGTTATTGTCTTATACGGAAGTTTGATGTGTTTTATTCGAACAACTTGTGGATTGTTTGACATGAGCTTAGGTTGGGTAGGTAAGTATTTGGATATATTATTATCATGTTAATCTGTTTGCTTTTACCTCGTTTTACTTTTTCATTCCAGTTCAGGGGATGTAGATTGGATGAATAGGTTGGAGTCGATCCTTTAATTATTGGTTATTGGTATATGGAATTGGTGGTTGGTTGACGCAGTCTCGGCGGGCCGCTGGCAATCTTGTCGATGGCGAACGTGTCCGCGGATATGGATTACGTCCAATCAAACACAGTTCACTACACTTATATTTTGAATATTATTTACAATAATCAAAATAATGGACAGGTTATAAATTGACAAAATTGTGAGATGTTGTCGACGCAGAATCTCGAGCCAGAAGTGCGAATTGCGTCGTCTTTTTGTTTAATTTGGAATTTTGAATATCGCTCCTTGAATGCAAGAGAGCCACAAATATAAATAGCCTTTTTTACAGTACAGCTGAAACAAAATTTCGTTAAGGATTTTTTGCAAAAAACATATAGTTTTTGTAAATAATTGTATACTATTATATACCATTCGAAGCGTGATTTGTTGCTGTATCTTTTTGAATTATAAATTATATTGAAATTTATTACACATGCTCTAAAAATTCAGATAAGTCCATTTTGTTTTCAAAATCCAAACTATTATTAGAAGAAATATTCCAAAAATGAAAAGGATATTTATAAATTCAAATTGCTTTATTAATATTTCTTTATAAAAATCAAACAAACAGTTTTTTATTATACAAAAAAAAAAAAACATTTAACTATCTAATTTGACCATTATACATATCTAATATGTTTTAAAATTCAATTTGGAAATATAATAAAAGCTCTCAACCTCAACTCTCAACCAAAGACCTCACCTTGTGGACTAGTCCACATGGTACACGGCCACAGTATGTAGGCCTGTAATGCCTAGGCATTACAGGCTACATACTATAGACTAGGCATTATTCTCTTTGAGGTCTGGGTCACAACTGACAAAATGGCGGTATTGCACTGAACTTCACTGAAGTCAGAGCGCAAAGCGGCTAAATTCAAAACAGACGCTTGAGCGGTTTGGTGTCAAAGTTAGCGAAAACCATGGGTGTCTTAAATGGACTCTAAAGTATCATTGATTTAGAGCTCAATTTTCGAATAAAACCGTTTTTACACTTTTTTGATTAGTGGCCCTTTTGCATTCAAGGAGCAATATGTAATTTCGTAATCTTGACGGCCATGACTATCTATCTATATGGAGTAAAAAACTATTTGTTAAACAAAAAATATAAATAAAAAGTAAGTATAAAAAATGTGTAGTGTGACCTGAGCGGTCACTACAGGTCCATGAGATACCCAGTACAGTTGGTAGATGTTATAAACTTCTTAGATAATAATCTTCTGGTCCCGTGGTGTTCAAGTTAGAAACAGAAGGTGACATTGGTTTTTAGTAAACTACAATGTTTCATTCACTTTTACAATATATTATTTAACAAGACCCTTATTAATTTATTTAAGTGCTTTATATCTTTAGGAGAACTACTTTATAATTTTCACCCCTTACGAAATTTCATCTAATTTAATCAAACTACCCTTTATTTTAATGAATGTAACGTGTAGTTATTTATCAAAAATAAATATTTAAACCCAAAACAGAAGTAAGAATTAATTTTGGACGGGAATAATTTATTGATCCGATATACTAGGGTGTTATAAATTAAGAGAGCGCAGACAGGAATAGTTATTTTTATAGACGCGTAAGAGCGGCGTCTTAAAATATCCGGTCATTTGTAGCTTTTCTGGATTGGAATTAGTTATAATAACTGCTTGTTTGATTGTGGTGTGTGTAAAATATTTTATTTTAATTCATTTGGATTATAGTAACTAATGTCTCGTTGCTACACAATATTTTTAGATACGCAGAACAAGGTATCTCTCTAATATGCATCTGAAGCAGATTATTGGAGGCTATTATTACAGCGGACATTAAAGTCCTACCACCTCTTTGCCTAGAAAAGGTTTGCTATGTTATTTAAGATCTTTGGATAGCTTTCCTAAAACTCCCAAGTTACATGACATGTATCTTCTTCTTCGTCTTTTAAAGTATGCAAAAAACACTTAATGACCACTCTCTACTTATCATGGTCTACTCTCATCTTCGATTAAGTTTACTCCACAACTTTGCATTCCGATACAGAATGTGGCGCACATGCCGGAAGTATATAACACAACTTTCCTTTGGAGACTATCCGAACCCAACAATATATAGCTCCTATTAGAAGTTATTAGATTTAAGAATCAAAGATATATCGACCAATAATGTGCCTATGGCCTCTAATAACCACCGACCGTAGATGAACTAACTATGTACGCCTTTACTCACCGGTGTACACAATAAAAATGACGTTAATGTCAATTTCATCCATCGTATTTCCCATTTATATTTAAGTAAGGTACAAATTAATAATAATAATAATAATTTTATTTAAATCAAACAATACATGCCATAGGGTTAGTAAGTATCTAGATTTAATATTAGTAAAATCGTCAAGATTTAATCACAATTTTTGCGTGCGTCAAACAGTTTCGCACACATAATATCAGTGTAGGGCAGTCGAATCCCGATGCGCTGCAGATGCGAGGCAATCCCATAAATACTTAAATTAAGCGCATTCGAAATAATCTAATGTTGTATAGACCATATTTAATCCTTTCAGTCACCGCTAAAGGTACTGTATAATATTTTCATGTAGGTAATAGCCACGTAAGTACGAGTAGAAAAATACACGGAAGGATCTGGAAGTTTAACATCGATTGCGGTTTGCAGTTTTAACTAAAGAAAATTCTTTTCTAAATTATATAGTATTTTATTTCAACTCGATTAAACAATATAATAATCAATATAACACAAGAAACTGATTGATATTTTGTTTAAATTAAAATACTCCTCAAAATAAATTAACGATTTGTAATTGAAATTCTCAGAGTAACAAATTCTCTAATACAAAGATAATAAAGCTTCGACTGAATGAAATTGAATCAAGTTATAACGGAATCTATCACGAATGTAATGCACTGACGATTCGCGGTTATTATCCTATAAATTGTCGAATTTAGCGTAACTGTACACAACAGATCGTATTCGAGCCAAGCATTCTGACTATCATTACGTAGCTGTTGGCCAAGTGCAATGAAGCGTTTATTTTGATAAGCGTTCAACGAGAATCGATTAATAACCTCCTTACAATAGTTATCTAAGTTCTAGATAGATTTTGCGCAGAAACTTTCTCTGATTTCTCTTTTAAGTACGGCTCGTCTTTTTCTCTTTCAGTTTGTGTAAACTCTTCTCTGTAAAGCTTTTTCATCATAGCAGCATCATTTATTTTTTATTGCTGTGGGATAGCAGACAGGCTGACGACCCGCTTAGAATTTAGCAGTTACCGTCGCCTATGGGTGTGATTGCAACGCCAGTGGCATCGCGAACATGCTGCTGTCCCATAAGGGTACGGGAACTTGGGTCACTAATGCCGGAACTCAACACATAACTAACTAAAAGAAAATAACTCCTCATACTATCACGTATTCAAGTATAGGTCAATTAATAAGTTTAATATTAATACTATAACTCTTTGTTACACGACATGTGCTATCGAAATCGAATTCACGTCAGTCACTCTAAACATTTTTGCTGGTCACAATTGTTGTCAAGCTTTTAATCATTAAGGCTTTCATCAAGGGTACCTTTGTTTGATCTTCTGTCGTCAATTGCTGCTCCATTTATACCTGAACTTGTCTTCTCAATATCGCCTGTATCTATAATTTAGCTACGCGATACCAATGAAAACAAAATAAGAGGTATATACGAGTATGTGAGATGAATTCGTGTGTGAATTAGAATCAAATATATTTACTATTTAATTAAAGTATTACAAGAAGATAAAATTCATAAATAGCTTGCTAATACTTTTATTTCTGCCCTTATCCCAAGCTACGTAGGATTGGCACATCTCTCTCTTTTAGTCGACATCTAGACATTCACACCATTTTTCGCCATATCACCTTTTACGCAATTCATGCATCTTTTTACCACGCTTTTATTATACTGACCTGTATGTATCTATGCAATAGAATTTTCGGACTCGATTTTCACCCGCTTCGAAAAAATCAAAAAAATTCAAATTCGAAGGATCAAAAAAATTCAAAATTTTGCACACTTGTCAAGGACCTGATGACAATACACAAATTGAATAATTTTGTCCTGTAGTCGTTAATAGGATCATCTGGACTAACGCTTTCTTTTCCATCTGCCGGAAGATGAGATGACGTCTAATTAACAAAAATGCCGGAAGATGACATTAAATTAATAAAACTGTCGGCAGATAGCGTTAAATTAATAAAACTGCCGGAAGATTACGTTAAATTAATAAAAACATTTACCGATTGGGAATTGACAACAACTAAATGAGTTTAAAAAAATTTAAAAACTAAAAAATACGCTTTTTAAAAACAAGTATGTAAGGATCGTAGCAAGTGGAAAGAAGTGGTCTCTGCCTACCCCTACGTAAAAGAGGCGTGATTATATGTAAAAATGGCGAGGCGTATGTATGTAAAAATACGCTTTTATAGTTACTCAAACAAAAAAATAAAAAAATAACATAAGAATAAAATTAGTGACGAGAAAATTAATGTCACTGTTCTAAAAGCGTGGGGTGTTTTGTACGATATTTTTAAAATATCTGCACTTTTATTTTCTGTACAACAGAAATACAAAAACGATATAATCATATTTTATTGTTAATTAAGTATCAGTAAGAGAATATATTATTTTTAATTGCTGTTAGAACAAAGGCACATCACACGTGCATGTAAACATTGTACATCGCTAATCAAAGTAGGAATTCTTATAAAGGCACAGAATTCCACGCATTCTTAACAGGTACAGTTGTTACGATGAATTGCAGGTACTTCAATAAAAAATTACCATAAAATAGTTCAGAAATCAAACATTTACACCTGCTTGTTCGGCTGCCACTATCGTTTTGTTAGAATATTGGTTTTTGACAAAATTTCTTTAGAAATGTGGAAATTGCGTGTCTGCAGCAAGTGGCAAGATGAAAATCGCTCTCGGATTGTTGTGAAATTGGGTATCCTTAAGCGATGTTTGTTTCCGTTATTTGAGAGCGGAAAGTATGAAATTTATGTTTTGTACTCTCTACTATCTGATGAAAGAACGCTGTCCGTTGATAAAAACCGCTTAGGAATGTCTGATTAAATGTGATCGGTATGACCGGACTTGAACACGTCAGGTCGTGGGACTAAATTAGTTTCGGGCATCTTTTCCGCGTTATGCTTGGTCGTGCACTAATGCTGTGCCGAGTTCCTTGACTTTCTGGATCACCGAGAATGGGCTGGCTCATTGAACTGTTGTTCAGCTGTACTATATATTATAAAATAAATGAAATTCGGTATTTACAATTAAAATAAGCTTTATAGAGTTAGGTAGGAGTAGTTAGATAGGAGTGGTAGGGACTCTTATTTTAATATTGAAATAAATTACGTATAATTAAAAAAATAAAGGACCATAACAAATTTCATCCAATTTACCTAAATATACATTGGCAGTGTGGCTTTAAAGGACGCACTATCCAAGAAGTCGAAGATGGCTACGTGAAGACTTAAGAGTGACTAAAATGTGAGTGAAGGATTAATTTACTCTTGAGTAAATCTACCACGTTTTTTCTATTACCAAATCAAGTTAAGGTTGAACTGTTCGCTTTCTTCACTACGTAACAATTTTCTGTCCACATTCCGCGAAGTGACAATGTAAGTTGAGAGTTTAAAAATGTTACGTATATTTGATAATTATTAAAAACAGAAAAGATAAAAAGTTATACGACCGAAATAATTTTACAAAATTGTACTTTAAGTAACAAAAATATGAATTTGAAAAAAAAATTATTCAAGTTTAAATCTAAACCTAATTAAAGATTTTTTTATAAGTATAATAGAAAAACGAGTTTACATTGTATTATAATGGATTGTTACATACCTTTAATTGTACAATTCAAATTATTAAATAGCATCATATCACGTAAATTTTGATTACAGATATATTTCGCGATAATATTTTTAAAATAAATTATGCTTTTTCCAATACGACGAACTTAAACGGCCGAATAGATACCCCTTAACAGCACTTCTACGTCATGTCTATTAGAGAAAATAGTATTGCATTACAGTGCAGTATGCACTCCATTAAAACCACATGTGCTTAGCGTCACTTCGCTCTAACCGCTCTTCAACCTTGCGCTATTTAGGTTAATGTTGTGACCAAATGTAAGTACTTTATTTCACGAGCTAATTTTACTGCTCAAATATTTCTCTTGGTGGCATTAATTTCGCGATCGGAATGCCAATAAAGATTATGAAAATATTTCTCCTAATAATTTATTAATTTCGAATGTACGTTGTATTATTCAGAGACTATAATCCTAACTTCCTAACTAATATTATAAATGTGAAAGTGAGTTTGTTTGTTTGATGAATTTCGGTGTAGTCATAGACTGGACCTTGGAGAAGGACATGGCTACTATATTTTTTTTAAATTCATATGGCAGAACAACGTTTGCCGGGTCAACTAGTAGTATATATAATATATATATAGAAATATATATTGATAACTGACTATCCGGCATGCATGGCAATCAATGCCTTGACATTGGCATGATGCTAAAAATTGTGTGGTTATACTAATAGCAGAAAACCGTTTTTATTTATTTATATATTTTACATATAGAATGACACTATCAAGGCCAGAACAGGAACTTGTGAAAGATAGCTGGCCCGAACTAAAAGCAGCAGGCCCAAATTAAACATAAGCGTCAAAAGCTCAATCACTTTTGGACTTGGTGAATTTTTGTTTATGTTAGTTTATAGCGTTTATTATTTCTTTAGAAAAAACGATCATGATAGTTATATGAACCAAACACCAATCTATTGTTCTACTACTGGACTCAAACTTTCTTTTAGAGTCATCAATGCAAACGATAAGCATTAAGACAATACTCGACAGTGGCTGCCGGGTTCTAAAAGTTTAGGTTATTAACTTGGATGATGACAGCGTATGTGGTCCTAAAAAAATTATTATCTCACAGCGTCCCATTGCTAGGCTCAGGTCACCCTGAAACGGATAGTATACTCGCTACGCTTGTCCAAGGCGGGTTGGCAGGTTCCATATATCGGTGATTTCGTTATGTAGGTTTTTATACACTGTCGGTACCTGGTGATTATGTTAAAAATAATTTAATAATTAATATTTTAATAAGAAATATACTTATTTAAATGATTAAAGCAATAAATAATTTTGACTTGTGGATGACAATGTACGTCAAATCTGACGAGTAATATTAATTTTTTTATAATGTCAAAAAGCGTTTGGTAAAACTTTTTTGTAAAATATAATTAACATTAAGGTTACACTACAAATACATTAGGCAACAAAAACGCGTAAAACGGTGCATGACATCGTGGGGAACGATCCCGTGATACGACTTGTATATCACGCGCTAATGGTGTTCATATATAATATAAGCTTCAAAAATTATGAAGATGCCAGCGTTACAAAGACCAAAATCTTTGTTATTTATATTAAAAATGCTATCCATCGTCGTTTCATTAAAGGATGTAATATCTCACTGCGTCTAAATAAATTCCGTTCGCGACCCAATTATGTCACGGTAACGAACTCTATCGTTTGTTGTGCTTTAAAATATAAGATATTTTTTCAGGAATGTTGTAAAGCTGCATCGTCGGAAAGACTTGGAATATTTTTATGGTTTATTTTTCCATTGCATTGTAAATACGGCTTTGTTGGTATTGGCTGCGTTGGAAAGTTACAATAATATCCTTTTGTAAACGGAGTACTTTGAATATAAATAGTCTTCTTGGTATTGAAACCCGGTTGCATTCTAGTGACATGGTGATATACCTAGTCAGGTCATAAATTCTGTCACATGTTTAATGTAAAATAATTGTAACAAGTTTATTAATTATGTAACCATTCATATACCAAAATGAACTTAACAAAACATAGATTCTTATGACATTAAAGTTTATTCAAAATGACCTCCGTGATTTCGAATACAAGCCTTCAATCTGCGCGGCCAGTTGTCTATCGCAGCACGAACGAGGTCCATGTCAATATCGGCGGCTGCCTTAATCAAGGATGTCTTGAGTGACTCCAAATTGGGATGAGGCTTTGAGCACGCCTTTTCCTCCAAGTGTTGCCATATCTTGTAATCTAACGGATTCAAATCTGGACTGGAGGAGGGCCAGTCTTCGTGCCGGATGAAGTCGATTTCACGCGCCGCCAGCCAGTCTTGTGTGCTCTTCGCTCTATGAGCTGGCGCCGAATCTTGTTGGAATACCCAGTGCCTGTTATTGAACATGGTATGAGAAACAGGTTCCACAAGGTTCGTCAGGACTGTATTTTGATACACAACAGCATTCGTTTTTACACCTTTCTCACAAAAATGTACCTCTGTTAAGCCCCAATAAGAAACTCCCAACCATACCATGAGCGAGGATGGAAAATGACCTCGTTGGACACGCGAAATACGGTTGCTCGCTTCTTCACTACTGTGTGCGTACACCTTATCATTTTGTTTGTTGTAGCTCTCTTCTACGGTAAACATTTTTTCATCCGAAAAAAGAATTTCCCGATATTTTTTTCCCGCGTACCGCTTCAACAAAGCGCGGCATCTCTTCAGTCTCAGGTCCATTAGACGAGCATTCAAACGATGTCCTGTTTTTCTTCGATATGCCCGAAGCCCTAAGTCTTCATTTAACACCCTTTTCACCGTGGTTCTGCTTAACCCCATCTGAAGGGCCAACAGTTTCTGCTTACGTTTGGGATTTCTTTGAATTCGTGCCTTCACAGCTTTTATCACTGCTGGAGTCCTAACAGACCGAGGGCGACCACTTCTTGACCTGTCATCTACACTAGAGTCTTCATTGTATCGTTTGATGGTACGATAAACGAATCTTTTGGTTATATTCAAATTTTTCATTAAGTTAAAAATTTGAATTGGGGCGTAACTGTAACGATGCAACGCAATAACTGCAACACGGTCTTCTTTAAGCGTCCACTCCACATTTAAAAATGAGTAAAATTCTAAAAGTTATACATTTTTATTTTCATGAACAATTCGAAATTCGAATTCAATAAACTTTTTTGTGGCCAGCATTCTAAAAGAAAAGTTTTTACTGTGTGACAATACTTATGACCTGACTAGGTACTTGTAACTAACTGATATCCTATCAACTATTTGAGGTAGTTCCTCTCCTGACTAACCGAACTCTTTGCCCTGAAAGGATAAACCGTCGTAGCCTCATATGTTGTTTACCTCATATTATGTTGATCTACCGTCTAACTGACTGATTTTGGGCTTTGTAGGTTTGAGAGGAACTCTTAATATTTTATATTCATAAAATAGAAAGTTTGCTGGACTTAATAATATGCATTTATATATATATATATATATATATATATATATATATATATATATATATATATATATATATATATATATATATATATATATATATATATGTGTGTGTGTGTGTGTGTGTGTGTGTGTGTGTGTGTGTGTGTGTGTGTGTGTGTGTGTGTGTGTGTGTGTGTGTGTGTGTGTGGCTAAGAAACCATTTGATATAAATCAATTATTTATAAATACATATTACTTATATTATTTACAAAAGTAAAGTGGTTTATCTTTATTTCTTAATATACATATAAGTAAATACGGTAAAAATACAATAGTATCAGAATGGACAGCGTCGGAAGTTTGAGTTGCGTTTCGGAAGCGATAATGTGTTTGGTTACACCGACCCTCTGTTGTTTTTCTTCCCCCTTCATAGTATTTGTACGGAGAGATTAAAGCAGAGGGTTTACTCTCGAGTAGTTTTTGAGATGTATTTATTTTATAAGAGACACGATACTAACAATTAATGATTTTTTTTTTGTTTTAACTAAGAGTAATGACTAAAAATAAAAAATTAAAGTAGATTATTTGAAAATATTAATATCGTGGTATGAAGCTGCGAGCGACGTACACTAGTTTGCATTCCGCAACAGACCACGGGCTCTTAACTAAAAGTTTGGGATGAAACCGAGACTAAGCTACTTAAATCATGCTAATAATATGTCTAAAAATATATATGCTGACTTACAAGAATTTTCAGATATATAATTAAATTTCAAGATATCTGTAGTTAGAATTAGTAAAATTACATGTTTTTATCAAAATTCCGTAAATGAATTAGATAATAATAAAAAAATATTAATAAAAACTAAGAAGCAAACGAACAATCGATGACCCGGCAGGATTAGTAGTCTGGTACAGAAATTTCTGAGGGTCGCTCCCCTCATCCCTTCGGAAGTCAAAACTTAGTATGATGCAAATATTTTATCCTGATGTGGATGTAAGCCCGTCATTTATGTGCTTGTAGAGAAGCTCTATGATGCAGGTTTACACACTTTAGTTGAATCATTCGTAGAGTTTTGTTCACCTAAGTATAACAACATAGAAGAGTATACTTAAACTTTTCGATATCCTTCAAGATCAGTCTTTTAGTAGAAGCAAAGAATATATTATATATATACATATATAAGCAGTTCACTTTACGCGATAACCATCACTTATGTCTATAAGAGGTATTTATTGCCAATTGCTGACAATGTAAGAATTTTAGTACAGAAAAATAATAATAAAGAAAAATAAATAAGAAATAGCTAAAGACTATTTTAAGCCGATATTCTAGAAGTTGCCGGTATTATGAAGAAATGTTTAGTGCTAATTTAAAGTTGACTTTGGCATCCGTTCGTGGGATTTGTACATTTTGGCTTCGAATGGCACCGAATATATTTCGCTAGATAGCTATATAATTCTAATGAATATAAAAGCTTATTACCGTACAACATAAAATCTCCATATATTTAGAACACAAACACGGGAAAATTGCTTTCAGAAGACATCAAAGCATTTCAATAAAACTTACTTATTTGAACAGTTGCTGAGGCAAGACACATCTGCTTCTAATAAATTGTACATGAATAAATGTAATTTCTCATCATCTATCATTTTATATTCAGGTTGACAAAGACATTTTTACTAAGCCTGGGAATTGTAAATATTTTCTTCATTTTCATCAATCATGTGTAAGGAAACGAAATATTTAGATAGATCTTATAAAAATTAAAATTTTAGTTATATTTTATTCTATTCTTAATTTCTGTTTCTTTTTGTCATTATTTTAAGCAAATAATAGACGTATTACATAGCATGTCTCCTTTTTAGAATCGCCTTAGCCTGGGATGACGGCATGTGACACTAACCGTGTAAAACCGTTTTTTTCCGTGCAAGCGCGGAGTAAGAATACTAACCCGTGAAGCCGGGTCGGCCTGTCCTAAAAGGCGACAAAACAAGCTGGCTACGTGATAGGGTGATATAGGGAATTGCTATATTGAGAATATTTGTTCTCAATCCATTTGACAGTTATCATTTCGTTACAATAATATAAATATGTTACAATAATCTCTCTCTCTAGTCTTCCTTCATGACGGAAGATCGTGTTCGCGCTACATGATGCTATCACACGGGAATGAATGAAATCTCTCTTGCGATTCCTATATTTCGCCATCCTCACTACATCTTGGAACCTCGTAGTACTCCTTCACTTATTTGGTCTGAACATCTAGTCAGAGATCGCCCTCTGGCTCTTTTCCCCTCTACCTTTCCGACTATGATTAGTCTTTCCAAGATGTTGTCCCCTCGTCTTGCTATATGGTCAAAGTACGAAAGGATGCGACGAAGACAAATAGTGGACAGTCGGTCTTTTACTTTAAGTTAGTAAGAATTCACACGCACAAGTCACATTTGTGCGCCTGGCGGTCCATGAAATGTGCATCATCCGCCTCCAGCACCACATTTCGAATGCATCTATCCTTTGCAATTCCCTAGCAAGTGTTGTTCATGTTTCGACGCCGTAAAGAAATATCAGAAACACTAAGGCACGAACAAGTCTTATTTTGGTCCTTAGACTTACTCCACGGATTCTCCAAATATTTTCCAGTTGCGTCATCGCAGCCTTCACCATATCAATTCTGCGCTTTATTTCTTGTACACAACTGCCGTCGTTCGCAATACAAGACCCAAGATATATAAACCTGTCGACAACTTAAACATCAGCAAAGGTGTTAGTAGCAGCTCTGTCGAGTAATCCTGCACGGTCGACGCACATGAGCTTTGTTTTAGTCATGTTTATAGAAAGTCCCATGGCGTTACTCTCGTCTTCTACTCTTTTCAGCAAGGTTTTCATTTCCTCAAAAGTTGTCGCCAGGAGTTTAGTATCATCAACATACCGCAGATTAGAAATTCTCTTTCATCCAACCACAAAACCACCCTCCCAGTTCTCCAACGTCTTTCGCATAATGTACTCTCCATATATGTTAAGAGCATGGGTGAGTGTATGCAGCCTTGCCACACCCCTTTTTTTGTGTTGAACACAGATGAACAGTCGGTGTCTATTTTGATATAGGAGTGGTTATCTGTGTAGAGGATAGAGATAAATGTACTTATATTAAACCAAACAAATATTTCGGAACTCCCATTTCACATAGGTTGTCCCACATCTTGTCCCATCTTACACAATTGAATGCTTTAGTGTAATCTATGAAGTACATTATGACAGGAGTATTGAATTCACGGCTTTTTTCAATAATCTGACGAATATTGAGGATCTGCTCTCGCGTCCCTTTGCCTTTAACAAAACCTGCTTGTTATTCTCGTGTCTGGTAATCGCAAAAGCTCTTTAGTCTCCTATTAAGGATGTGTAACATGATCTTGCTCACAAGAGGAATTAAGGCTATAATAGTCCTGTAGTTACCACACTTCCTGGCTGATCCTTTCTTATGAAGCGGTATGAAAGTAGATTCGGTCCGCTCTTCTGGCCATTGTCCAATCTTCCAGATGGAATTACAAATTTCAGCAACGATTTTTATGCCTATGGGGCCAAGGCCTTTATTAGTTCTGCTGGTATGCAATCCCTATCTGGTGCTTTGCCATTTTTCAGAGCTTTTACTGCATGCTCAATTTCATCTAGCAGTAAGTCTGGTTCCTGCTCAGCGAGATTCCATTCCACTGGAGGCTGGATGAACTCACCCGGGTCATACAATTCTGCACAGTATCACCGCCAGCGCTTTAAAACTAGTTTGAGCTTGCAAACTGGCTTTCCACCTTCGTCTTCAATGACGTATGTTTTTGGGTTACTAGTTCTGGTAAACTGCCTCACTTTCCGAAAGAGGTCTTTGGTCTCATTTTTTATCGAATATTCTTCAAGGTCGGAACACATATTATTAAGGAAAGCTTCTCTGAACCTCTCTGTTTAGCTGCGAGTACTGATTCCTATCCGAGGTGTCCTCAGACCTCATCATTTGAATTCTCGCCTTTTTTGAATGAATGTCGCTGTTTTGTTAGAAATGAAATTTTTCACATCTTTTTTTATGTTAAGTTGCGTGTTGTCGTTTCAACAATGGTTTCCTTGAGATCTTTCCAAATTTTATTATTATCCCGATCATTGTCCATACGAAACTCTTTTAATTTCTGTTCCATCTCTATTCTGTAGTTCAACAAGTTTACGTTGCTCAAAGGTTTTGGTAGTTTCGGTTTTCGTACGTTTTTAAACCTTATCTTTACTACTGCCATGAGAAGTTGATGGTCACTACCACAGTTGGCTCCAGGATAAGTAACCGCATTTACAACCGACGAATTCCAACGCGCTTGGATCATAATATAGTCAGTTTCTATACTTGTCACCTAGTGTCCATGTATAGATATAAACGTCTTACATGGTGATTGAAACAGGTGTTCATCAGGGTAAGACTTTCCTCATTGCAGAATTGTAGTAAACGATCCCCTCTCTCGTTCCTTTCACCTATACCGTATTTTCCTACGCAGCACGTTAAATTAGCGTCTTCCCTAGTGATTCCGATTTTGGCATTAAAATCGCTCATGATCAAGATAATATCACGTCTGGGAATATCCTTGATAACTTAAGTCAGTGGACTCTAGAAACTGTCTATTTCCTCTTCGGTTGACTGAGCTATGGGAGCATATACCTCAATAATGTTAATGTTACAGGGGGCAGTGCTCAGTTTTATGAAGATAATTCTGTCGATGACTGGTTTATATCCCAATACGAATTTGTCTTGTTTACGAGGGATAATGAAGGCTACCCCTTTTCTGCTCTCACTCTCCAGACCAGAGGAATGTACTTTATTACCTGAAGATGAAACAAAATGCCCAGCTTGCTTCCAGTGTGTCTCACTCAATACCTAGTTTGTTGATGTTCTTCTCTACATACTTGATTTTTGTAAATACTTTCATTGAATTTTTATCTTCTTTGTAATTATGCCGCCATAATAATCTTGTGTTGTGTTCCGGCATTGGTGACCTAAGTTCCAGTACCTTTATGGGACAGCAGCGTGTTCGCGATGCCACTGATGTTGCAAACATCCATAGGCGATGGTAACTGCTAAATTCTAAGCGGGCCGTCAGCCTGTCTGCTGTCCTACAGCAATAAAAAAAAATGTAATATCCTAATAAATTATGAAATTTAATGTCTTTTTGATCCGTTATGGTATTATGTTAATAAAATCCTGAACTAAGTTTAGCAAAAAGGTATAATATATACACGACATTCATTGACTCTTAGGTCGTGCCAAGTTCGCCAGGTCAGTTAGTTAAATTTATAATAAAGAATAACAAACTCTTGATTTCCAGTACCGTTAACGTTATAACGTTCATAATCCCGGACATATCTATCGCAAATAGTGACTTAATTCATTTATATTTAAAACTAGCCGTTCTTAAACAGAAAAATGTAAAACGAAAAAATATGACAGTTTTCGTACGCATGCGCACTACCCCGCTTGCCCACTTCTCCGCTACAAGAAAACAGCACCGAATATGTAGTGCTTATAAAAATGGTTGTTTCTTAAAACTTTTATTAAATATTACAATATTTTTTTTTATATAAAGACCATGGGTCTAGGAAATAAAACTTAGAAATTTTATTGAAATCTATCCAGTAGTTTTGCCGTAATACGCGCACCACTGCAGACATCTATCATTTTATTTATATAGATTACTCTTAAGCATTCAGATTTTTAGTACATTTCTTCATTTATTTAAATTTAAATTAATCATCATCATCATCATCTCAGCGATGAATCCCGGTTGCAGCCCAAACTCTCGCTTCGGCGCCCGGGGTCCGCTTTCCGACTTTTTCTTCTCCACTTCGCACGGTCTTCAGCATCCCTGGTAGTGAGACCATTGGCACGCATATCACCCTTTACGACGTCAAGCCAGCACTTTTTGGGTCTACCCCTCCTGCCGGGGCCCGGCGGAAGCGGCATGGCCAGACATTTGTTTCCCACGTAAGCATCCGGTTGCCGTAAAACGTGGCCATACCATCGGAGCCGACACTCCTGCAATTTATCCGCAATGTCACGGACATGAAGGCTGCCGCGAATGCGGGAGTTCCTAACGCGGTCCTTCCGCGTCACTCCACACATCCACCGCAGCATATTCATCTCCGTGACACGCAGCTCTTGCTTGTGTCGCTCTAACACCGGCCACGCTTCACAGCCGTATAAAAGGACAGGCCTAATGATGGTCTTATAAACCTGTCCCTTCAACTTTACCGGCATCTTGGGGTCACAAATGACACCAGTTACCTCACGCCATTTGGCCCACGCGGCAGCAATGCGTGCCTTGACGTCGCAATCGATGTCACCGGATGCATGAAACACAGATCCCAGGTATTTCACAAAGTCCGTGCGCTCGACCTTGTTGCCGTCTATGCGTACGGGTGTGGGATCTGTGGAGTTACAGGCCAAGTACTCGGTCTTCGCCACATTGAGCTTCAGACCACCGTTCTCAAGCGACTCTTTCCACGCCTTCACACGTCGCACCAGCCTACCCCTGTCCGAATCTGCCAGCGCGATATCATCAGCATACATGAGCAACCACGGGGGCTGCTCATGTGAGTTTCTGATGCTGTCTGACAATACGTCTAATACCACGCTAAACAGAAACGGACTAAGGACGGATCCTTGGTGCACCCCTACGGTGATGGGGAAAGGTTTGGTGTCGCCAACAGCGGTTCGAACTACGGAATCGGAGTCACGGTACATGTCTCGGATGATGTCAACATAGGCCTCTGGAATCCCTTTGGACCGCAATGCCCACCAGATTATCGCGCGAGGAATACAGTCGAAGGCCTTCTGCAAGTCGAGAAACAGGCAATGCAGAGGCGTATTCTTCGCCCTGTATTTCTCCGCGACAGTCCTTAGGGCAAAAACAGGGTCCATTGTCCCGTGACCAGGGCGAAACCCATATTGACAATCCGAGACAGTGCACTCCTGTCGAATCCGAGAGTCGATAACCCTTTCGAAGAGCTTCATGGTGTGGGACATGACCTTAACTCCTCGGTAACTACCGCACTCCTGCACCGACCCCTTGCCTTTGAAGACTGGAGTAATGATACTCAGTCTCCATTGGCTCGGGATCGTACCGGTGAGGAGTGTCCGGTTGAAAAGGTCTGTTAAGATGCCCACACCACGAGAGCCCATCGCCTTCCAGGCTTCGATGGGGACTCCATCGGATCCAACAGCTTTCCGATTCTTCATGCGGCGAAGACAATTCTGGACTTCTGCAGGCGTTATCAGTGGCACTAGTCCTTGATTCGGAGGAAGATCAGGCGGCTGCACCTCTTTGTGCTGCGTGTTCAGCAGCTCGTGGAAATACGAGCGCCATCTCTCCTTCACCGCGAGGTCCTCGCATAGCAGGTTGCCCACAGGGTCTTTTACACAGCGGCACTTGGAAATGTCCTGTGCCGCTTTGACCCTGGAGCGCGCCAACTTATAGATGAGCTTCTGCCCCTCAGACGATTCCAACTTATCGTAAAGTGGTTGTAAGTGGTCTCGCCTGGCTCTGGCAACAGCTCTCTTAGTGGCGCGCTTTGCTACCCGGTATGCGTCGCGATCTTCAGGAGATCTGGACGCTTGCCACTTCTTAAAGAGGGCTTTCTTCGCTCTAGTCTCCCTCTGGACTGTGTCGTTCCACCACCATGTCTCCTTGTCACACTTGCGACCACCCTTAGACACCCCAAGCACCTCCTTCGCCGACCCAAGGATAGCCGCCTGAATCTTGTCCCAGTAAGCCTGAACTGGTTCGCCCATACCACCGGTGCACTTGTCACCGACAGCTAAGGCGAACTCCTGGGACGTGACTTCATCAAGCAGCCACCACCTGATTCGGCGCTGAACGCGCTCGGTATACGTGTCTTTAGGCTTAGCGCAGAGGTCCATGACAAGCAGACGATGTTGTGCAGTGAGACTCTCACCGGGTATGACCTTGCAGTTGGCTACTTTGCTGATGTGGTGTCTCCTAGTGAGTAGGAAGTCGATTTGGGTAGCATTCCTCCCGCTCCTGTAGGTGATGAGATGCTCGGGTCTCTTTTTGAAATACGTGTTCACGATGGCAAGGTCGGCCGCCGCACACGCATTGAGGATGTCCTCCCCTTCTGCGTTGCGGCTGCCGTACCCAAATCCACCGTGAACACGCTCGAATTCCCCACATTCATCACCCACATGACCGTTCAGATCACCCCCCAAAACGATCCCCTGTGATAATGGGATTCCATGGAGCACTTCTCCGAGTAGATTCCAAAACGCTATTTTATCGGCGTCGTCACAACCGGCCTGTGGCGCATAGGCACTTATCAAGTGGGTAACTATCCCATCGATAAGCACCCTAACGACCATAAGTCGGTCGCTATGACGTTTCACTTCCAAAATGTCATTCTGGAACTCCTCCGAGAGCACTATGGCAACCCCATTCTCCCCACCAGGTGCACCTGTGTAGATCAGCTTGTAGCCATTCCCAATGAACCGGGATCTGCTGGCCTTCCACCGAGTCTCCTGCAGGAACGCCACGGCCACCCTCCGCCTGGAGAGCACATCGGCCAACTCTCTCGCGCGTCCGGTTAACGTGCCTATGTTCCATGTTGCGAAGCGGATCTTTCGAGATGTTTGGGCTGCGTGAGATGGGGCTAGCGTCGTTAGCCGTGCCCGCCCATGACACGGTAGCCCTTGTCCACTTCTCACAAGAGCCGGGCGAAGCTCTTGCGCGCCGTTATGCGGCGGCGCCCTAGCCCTTAGCCGATCTCGTAATCTTGTTCTCACCATGTTGATTTGGCAACTTTGGCTTTTACGGGGGCGACTGCCGTCTGACCCCCCAACCCCAAAAGGAAAGCCGTCGTCAGAGCCTCGTCCGTTATTCAGCAGGGTGCGCCGACTTGCAGGTGAGGTTGACTTGGGCCCCGAAGATGTTGGTAGGGCCCCTTACACCCCCTTAAATTTAAATTAATAGAATCCACGAATATACAGGTAAGCGACTCTCTCTTTAAATTTAGTACAAAATAATTTTGCCTCTTTAATTAATACAATCAGTCTTATAAAAGCGTCTTAATAGGTAAGGGAATAAGTAAAAGCCTATAAAATTAATAAACTGAGTACCCATTTGCTCTTACTTTCAAAAATATCATCTTGAATAAATTAACAATTACCAAACAGGTGACTCCAAAGCAGTATAATAAACGTAATTGTAAGGTTTATATCCTAAAGGAATTAGTGGTTCTCTTTATGAGGGGAGGCAATTTTCCACGATTGCTACCTTTTCCACGTTTAGTACCTAAATATTAACGATGCATCATTGAGTTGTATGTACTAGAGAAGGCATTTAAATCAAAAACTGACGTAGCGTTCGTTTCGTAATTGATGAAATAACATGCTTATTTATGAACTAGAGAATATATCCAAAAAAACGTATTATTCAAAATTTTAAAGTAGTCGATAGATGTTACCGTGAAAAATCATCATTAGGTCCTAATAAAAGTGTATACTTCAGAATCAACGTTCGCAACTCGCACTCCCAGTATCAGCTCTAGTACGTAATAGATTGTTCTCAATGCTAACTCTCGGCACTCCGGCCGCGTCTAACTACCGATAAAAGATTTAACAGGTTCGCCAGAAGACATCAAAAACGAATGAGCGACTCATAAATTAAATCGTGCCACCGCCAACTTTCATCCAAACGAATTATTATTTACGGCGTTTATTCTAGTGTGTTAACCGACTGAACTTTAAAAATATGGGTTGAATTTATATTTTCAAACACTTTGGCCTTAGTCTATATCTATACTACTATTATAAAGAGGAAAGATTTGATTGTTTGTTTGTTTGTTTGCTTTGAATAGGCTCCGAAACTATTGACCCGATTTAAAAAATTCTTTCATTGTTGGGAAGCTACACTATCCCCGGGTGACATAGGCTATATTATATTTTCAAAAAAATTAGGGATCCTTACTAAAACTCCAATAATGTAACTCAAAGTGTAAAAAAATTACCTTAAATATTATTTAAATCGCGTGCGTTGCGAAAACTATTGATGATAGAATAAAATAATGTACTACAACTTTGCAGAACACATCATTATTTACAAAAAGTGTCGCGACAGCATATGTCTAACTATTATAGTTATGCCACAATAAGTATTCTTTTATTTTAAAAATTTAATTAAAATGCCGCCCCTAGAAAAGGCTCTTTAATTGGATCTTGGTATTAATCCTTATCAAAATAAATTACTTCATATTCAAAACTGTTTCAATACCTTTATATATGTTTTTGAATTATTCAATTCGGATATTCCATTCGAAAGATATCACGAGTTTAAAAATGTAAGTATTAGAAAAATGTTGCGTGGTAGCCGCTCACTCTGTTCGGCTAGCTAGGCATCACCATATGCAATGTAGGCGTGCGTCACTGGGGTTTTTACAAAAATTAGAATACTTATTAAAAAATAACGAAAATAAATAAAAAGTAATAACAAAAAAATCATTAAAATAAAAACTCATAGAAATAATAATATTCAAACTTTCTTTATAATTTTATTTTTTTAGTAACCTGACGCAAATAGAAGGGTTTGCCCTCAGGGGCGCTCCTCTGTCCGAGGAGTACACGGGTGTGCGTACCCGAGGTGCCCGAGCATCCGTCGCTTCACTCCCCTCTCCGTTCGAGGCGACAGAGTCCTACCTTTCTTTCCGTCTACCTCTTACATCCTTTCCAACTTAGCTCTCTGTTCGTGGCGTGGTCCCCGGTGGGATGGTTGCGAATACTGATTAGGGTCCCGGGTTCTACCCTGGAACCTGATTTGATAGTCGAAACCATGCCTATTTCGACTGCGCCTGCACAGAGAGTGTTCCCGGGGCGGGAATTCCATCCTCGCTGTCGGTTGGTCTTGCTGAGCCGACTACGACGTCAGGCGACTCTGCTTTTTCTGGAGTGTCGTCTGGTAGTCGTACTCACGCCTGACTAGCACGCGACGGGGATACGAGTCCCGTCCGGAATTGGCCGCGGACCTGTCGCTCCCGGCCCTGGTTCTGTCCATGGTCGGGGGCGATCCTGGATGGACGGCCGTTGCCTCCTTTTGCGAGGCAGTAGTGTCTGCAAGGGAGGCGGCGGAACGGGAGCGGGAGTCCGCCACCGCACTCCCCTCCCGCCAACGTAGGCCGCGTCGTCGGCGCCGGAGGGCGGGCAACGATCTCCGGCCGCCGTAGAAAGCGTCCGCGGGCGGCCCCTCGGGGGAGGATCCACCGCCCGCACTATTGCCGCGAGGGAGAAGGCCGCGTGCTGTTCCGCAGCCCCCCTCAACTCCTAGAGTTGTTACAAGAGAGCGCTGGGGGGACCAAACCCTGACCCCCTGGCGCCAGCACTTTAGAAGGGGCCCGCTTTAAGACAAAGCGTGGCCCGGGCCACGAGATCTGCAGGCCATATATCCGTGGGCCCGGGCGTAGGCGATAGGAGAACAGCGGGGTTTTTTAGTGGGTAGTCGGATGGTCGAACATCTTTTCCGGAGTCCCTTATATCCCTCGGTCCCCCCGTCAAGAGAGGTTTTTCCCCGAGACCGAAAAAAATAGAAGGGTTTAATTTTTAATTTTTTGTTAAATACCCGTGCGAAGCTGGGACGGGCTGCTAGTCTTGAATAAGATTCTTACTATGCTATGCACCCGTCAGACAGATTTTTCTGGCTTGATAAAGAATTTCAGCTTTTATTGCTGAGGAACATTAGGCAGGCTAACGGCACATTAAATAGTAAGCAGTTACCGTCTCCTATGGATGTTTGCGACCCTAGAGATGTCGCAAACACGCTGCTGTCGCATAGGAGTACTAATCTCGTGCATTTTATAAGGTATTCGGCATGGTTAATAAGACCATTGTGAGCAAACATTCACTGCACGATGCCGGTCACGGACCGAGAGTGCACGATACAAGAGGGGGAGTAGGGTAGTTCCGGAGCAAAGGACTGTATGAGGAGGAGGGAAAGGAGCGGTGGTTAGAGATATGTAATGCCTTTCAGTGGGCAAAGAAATTCGCACTGACCTTGATTGACCCCTTCCCGGGTCCGTTCAGGTCCGCTCGCGAAGGAACTGTTGCACGGCACCAGCTAAACGTCACAAACTAGACACTGAACACACAATCTTATGGCACGCACAATGAGAGTTAGTGAAGAGTAACTGAAGCCAATTGCACGGCGCAGAGAGTGGTATTCAAGGAGGTCGCACATTTAGAGGCTCACGCGATACTACTCTCATCCCACGCTCACTTTTCCCATTCACCTTACTGAGAGTGAGGGTAGATAACAAAATCAGGAAGCGAGAACTCAACTACCTTTTATGCAAGCTTCGAACATGCACATCAGTGTGTTTTAATTAATAAGCTCTGGAGAAGCGTGGTTTCAAATCCCCTTAGGAGCATGTATGAGGCCAATGGGATGTCAAAGAAATACCTAATACATGTAAACGGCATATTATTTTGCCTAAATATGACGGTTTTAACTTTATTTCAACTTCAAAATATGCAAAATGTAACTAATTTAGTATGTTAAGGTAGATTCCGAACTAAACAATTGAATACCTAACTACCTATATATACAGGAAATAACCTTCTTGAAATTTTGATCTGGTGTTATTCAGGCAACTTAAAATTGACGATTACTTGTTTTTCTAATTTAAATGAATTAAAAATGGAACGAAATTTTAATAAATTATAAATTCTAATCACATTCACCAAAACAGGCAAAAACAATGTAAAGAGAATAAACAATTTTACAATAAGAAAATAAATGTGGGCGCACAGCATAAATCTTAGAGTTGTCTCTAATTGAATATTCTCTTTGCGTAATACTGTCTTATTTCAACCTTTGAAATAAAGGCGAAACATGTAAATTTTATCGTTCTCAAGCAAAAATACTAGAAAATACAGAAATAAAACTCAACACTTGTCACTCTCGAACTATGAACGCATCTTGAACTCGGAACAATTCGAGCGCGAGTGCCACGCGGTCAACTGCTACGTATTTGCATTGTTACTTTTTGTTTCTGAAATAGAGCAAATAAATATTCAATGACTACAGCCTTCCGCCATAACAAGTCTATATATACTTAATTTCCCTTTTAAGAGTTGTTTTATGCCCTGCAGGCCCCGTACTCCCCTCTTCCCCGGCAAAGCAGGGGTACTTACAAGATAGTTTATTTCCGTCTCAGAACTTATCGTCTTGAAAAATTTATCTGAAACCCTCTTCATTCAAAATTTAGACAACATCGTAACCCAATTTAGGGCTCTAGAAGTGAGGGTATCTTTCTGTTTCATAAGTTAACAAGCCTAGCCCGACTGCTACATTTCATTATGCACTAAAACCGAGATAACATTCTCGGTCTTTACCTGAGAAATTCGGGATCTATTGAAATAAAAATTGGCTGCTATATACACTTTTTGTATCAATGCCCTTTTGGTTTTTCTTATGCCATATTTAGAGTAAAAATGAACATGTTTTTTTTTCGCAATATATATTTGATTTTTATTGGTGCACTAATATAATTTTTTTTTTATTGCTGTGGGACAGCAGACAGGCCGACGGCCCGCTTACAATTTAGTAGTTATCGTCGCCTATGGGTGGAACTTGGGTCACTAATGCCGGAAAACAACACAAGGTTATTATGGCGGCATACTTAAGACCAAACGTGATGGTCATCCAGACGGGCTTGGGGCCCTACCACGTAGCTAGAGTGGGTTGTTTTGTCGCCTTTTACGACAGGCCGACCTCGGCCGCAGAGGTTAGTATTCTTTCTCCGCCCCTGCATAGATAAAATTGTTATTTCTTTGTACATATGACCTAGTCTTACCGAATTTGACAAATCGAGTCAGGTCTATTCTTAATTGGGATCAAAAGTTTGAGTTATATTTCTGATTTCTGTCTTTCTACTTATTTGTGGTCTAGACGTACTTCCGTTGGGACCGGTGCAGATTTTTTTACAAGATAAAGGAAACTTGCCCGTATTTTCAGCTAAACGTTTCCCTACTACAATGCTCGAATACTTTTGTAAGTTACGGAGCAACTTATAAAAGGATGGCATATTATAAGCCAACCTTACAAATCATTACAATGTACTTTCCAAGTTTACGGGTTAGTGGTACGAAAACTTATTACAAAGATACATTTAATTTATTATTATACAATCTTATATAAATAAAAATGGATCTTCGAAATGTATGTATGCTCATAACTTTCGAATGACTGCACCAAATTGGATGATTCTTTGTTTTATGTATTCATTATTGTTAGGACAAAAGTTTGTATAAATATATATAAATGTGTAAAAAAGTATTTAATATTAATTATTTTAATGTTATTACAGAACATAGTCGCACTCAGGATAGCAGGTCAAGTGACAGTTGACTTCACACTAATACATCAATGCATCGAAGTGTTTCGTGTATTTTGTTTTATTATTATCGATAAGAAAATGACACCAGTGAGGCGTCAAAATATTGGCCGTCAAACGCGCGACGCAAGAGGCGTTCAGAATCTTCGAAGCAATGAAACTGAAGAAGAGCTGTGTTATGGGTACTACATCACTGATACACTACATATATAGATTTTTTTTAGTAAATAAATACATATTACCATCCAGACGGGCTTGCGGCCCTACCACGTAGCTAGGGTTGTTTTGTCGCCTTTTACGACAGGTCGACCCCGGCCGCAGGGTTAGTATTCTTTCTCCAGCCCTGCACGGATAAATAGAGGGTAGATTTAAAAAATCCACTATAACCACTCGTCCCCGCATCCCTCTCATATCCATCCCCCGTGGTCTCTCTAAAGACACGCTATAATAGTGTTCACAGTTTTGTGCTGATATTAATAACACCTGTATCTGAGAAATTTCTCGATCTGTTTCAACCGCTGAACCAATTTCGATGAATTTCGGTTTAAAGATAGTTTAGACTTCGAGGAAGGACATCGGCTATTTTTTATTTATTTATATGGAAGAACAACGTTTGCCGGGTCAGCTAGTATTCCAAATAAAACCTCGTATTTAACTTTCAGGATAAATACAACAACTTTTTTATAAATTTTCACCTGGTTGTGAAGTAATGAGTGACTGTGACAAACAAATGTCTTAATATACCCCTTAAAGCTTGATGTACCCATAAGGGGTATTCGTCAACTATCACAGGCTTTAGTTAAGTTTAAGGTTATAAGTCGTAGTGTGGCGGGAAGCTAATATTTACAATAAATAATTATGAGCATCCAATATATGTAAGGAACTATATTAACCATGCAGATCCCACCGGACTTCTGCAGAAGGAGAGTCCCAAGAAGTTTACATGAATTTGTAAGGAGGAAATAGTTTCATGATTTGCATACAAATAGTTTCACGGATGCCAAAGACTAATTGAATAAAAACTATTGGACGTTAGGATTATTGCATACGTTAACGCAAACTGAGGCATCATGAAAAACATTTTCCAATTTCGTTACACCGCAAATATTTTGGACAGTTATTCAAATGGCCAGTCAGTTTTTCGCGTCAATTCACTGAATTTTGATTTCATACTTTTTTGCTGGGAAATCGTTCCATGATTACTCTCTAATCAAGTGTTAAAAGTGTGATGGGTTATATGAAGTCTTTATTCAATATTACATTATACAAATTTTAATAGTGAGCTGTTAATAGACACGATGACAGTGTAGAACATCAAGTGGAAATCTGCATCGATATATCGATCGAGTACTAACAGAAAAAATATGAAAAATATGCTTATACTCTAAAAAAAATACTGGCAGATTAATAAAAAAATCACTTATAGAAAGTTTTTGTAATAGCAAGTACCTTAGTATATTTTCCACCTGATCAAAAGTGGGGCGGTTTAATGTGAAATACATATACATATGTATATTACATATATATACATATGTATGCCAGTTTAAATGTTAAAAAATGCGAATCGTAATAGATTCATATAAAAATTTAGACTACATTCAGTCAATAAGGCATCAAAATAAAATCGAACTTGAATGTTAATAAAACTTCTTAACTTTTTCAACATATTTAGGTACTTTATATTTCGAAACTTCAGACAGCTATGTATCTACGCATAGTACAATAATAAATGCATTTAATTCAGCTTAATATTCCCATGGCTTTTGTAGAATAAACTGTGATGATGTACGCGCTATTATCATAACAAAGACTTGCAGGTCGACTGCAAAGCATTGAAACAATAGCATTGCCATTTTCCAGAACACAAAAAAGCTATTTTTGTCATTTAGACCTTATTTTAAAGAGTACTTGGTTCATTTTTGCAGATGGTGGAACGGAATCGCTTACTCTGTGGGTAGTGGTTTGCCTTTCACTCTGCAATATTGTGTATCTATACAAACTATTTATCTATCTATACATTTTCCAAGTGCTAAGATTATCTACAATACGTTCTCACTTTATTATTTATTCACTTTATTATTCACTCTCACTTTATACAATCGCTGTCAAACAGAAGTAGCTAAACTCCCCATTTAACATTATTTCTTCGTTATACTTTGCAATATTTATTTCACATCAGTCTACTTCGTAAACAATCTCTAAACAGTTCCGTTACTAAAATAACCAGCCTCAAACGAAATCCATTAACTTACATCCATTTGTCTCAGTGTAAACAAAACGCTTAGTTAAACAAGCGAAATGGTAGTTAAAACCGACCATTAAATACAGCTTGCGAGTACAATATGTTATTTAATATGACCTAGTGCAAGCGTGCCAACAATGAACGCATGGCTTCCGACGATAAAACAGCTGCCGGCTGCTAAAATATTAGAGGTAGAACTGTAGTACCCTACTTTATTAACCAGCCCACGATGCCTACTGGTCACTATTTTTTCCACACAAGCCAGTGTAGTAGTGCGACAATGTTGATCCGATCCCAACCTTTGGCGACTCCATACTGTGCCTTTAGCCTCGAGCCCCGTTAATCTGCAGGTAGATTGTTACGATTTGGGTGAATGTATGAATTGGGTGCCCGTATGTACTACGTAATACCAGTAATTTTTTTTTTATTTAATCCTTTGCGTGCTTACTAAATATACTCACTAAATATTATTATTATTGTACTTTGATTTGATAGTATAATAGTAAATAGCTGAAAAATGTTTCTGTATTTGAATTTACTTTGGTACTAGATGGTGATGATGCTGTGTGAAGTGTCCCAAAGTGTGTTTAATTTTTCAAATCTCATGTTTAATAATTCAAATTTCTATATTATTATAATAAGAAGATTTATTTAAAGATTTTACGACTTATAAGTAATTAAGTATTGTGTATCATGTTAATTTATATCTGCATACTTATATAACTTATAAGTACCTATTATAATATTGTTATTTTTCCATCATATAGTCTGATATCAAATATCTTTGCTAAAATAATCTATTTACTTTTTTCTAAGTTTCGTACTATATTAATTTTAAAACCAAATAATTTTATCAAAACCTAAAGGGTCAACTATAATCTTAGTTAAGGCCCCCACTGAAAACCAGCGTCAAGTCGAAATTAGATTGGTTTCAACTTGGCATTATGCTGAGTGAGCGGGCCTTATTGGATACAGAAGTGACAGATATTGGCAAAAAAAAAATAATAATAGATATCCCCTAACTTATATACATACCGATAACGATGTAAAGTATTTCTTTGTTTTTATTTTATACAAATTTTTGTATGTATTTGTCATTTTTTTACCAATAAAATATTTTCTTTCTTTCAATTATCTTTCAACTTTCTTATCAGTGCAGGGGTGGAGAAAGAATACTAACCTCTGTGGCCGGGGTCGGCCTGTCGTAAAAGGCGAAAAAACAACCCACCTTAGCTACGTGGTAGGGCCTCAAGCCCGTCTGGATGGCGACCACCTTTGGTCTTAAGTATGCCGCCATAATAACCTTGTGTTGTGTTCCGGCATTAGTGACCCAAGTTCCTGTACCCTTATGGGACAGCAGTATGTTCGCGATGCCACTGGTGTTGCTAACACCTATAGGCGACGGTAACTGCTAAATTCTAAGCGGGCTGTCAGCCTGTCTGCTGTCCTACGCAATAAAAAAAAATTAAAGTTTATTATTATTAACCCGGTAGTAATCCAGTGACATGCACTAAATCCATTTAATATATCATCTTTATTTTATTTTTTACATTAAATCTTCCAGACGTATTAGTTTGTAAAAATAAATATTTTTTTGTTGTTGCTCTAAAGCAACTGCTGTTTGCTGTTCTAGAACAGCAAACAGACTGACGGCTCATTTAATAGCAAGCAGTTAGCACGACGACGACGGCAGCGTGTAAACAGCACCCCTGCCCACGTACGATAATTGGAACTTGGGCCACTTATGCCAGAACATAACAAGGTTATTATAGCAGCATATTTACAGACCAGGGGTGATTGCCATCCAGATAGGCTTGAAGTCCTATCACCCAGCATGTTTTGTCGCCTTTTACGACAGCCTACCCCGGCAGCAGGGGTCAGTATTCTTACTCCGCCCCTTCACCAATAATGTTTACATGATCTCTTAATACATCGTTTGACAAAAGGCTATAAACACATAATGCAAAAGCATTTGGTATAGACGAAAATCTAAAAAACACGTAAGCAAAAAGACAGAACTTTACACGTCTACAATATGATATATTCGTAATAAGGTTTACAATCCATTTCAGGGCAATGACGTGTGCTGTCTTTTCATTTCTTTCGTTATTTGTCAGGTACTATTGCGTCGTAAAAGATGTTCGCCCACGCGAAACGGTTCATGCTACATTTGCCACTATTATTGTGTTGTGAGGAAAAATGCTTTGCTTGCATTTTTAAGGTTTGATAAAAGCGTAATTTTTTGCGTTAACATCACGATAGTAGATCAACGTAATGTAAGTATAATTGTGGTCGCCCAGGAGTCGAAATTCGACCATAATTCATTTAATTTTTAAGTTTGAAGTTTATTAGGGTTCTTTTATCAAAGGCCTCTACACTCCAAGGCTCCATCATAGCTACTTAGTCCATTTGGCATTTTTCTACGTCAGTTTGAATAGCATCATTGTAAAACTTAAAATTGTTTTACATTTTAAATCTGTTTCGAATGCATATATTCGCATTCTGTGAACAATATTCTCACAAATATAGGCAAGAGTACATCAATTCAGGTTACTTATACACAATTTTCTTTATGCTTGAGCAAGATGTATGTCACAAATTATAAATAGCTATAGAAATAAAAACAATAAGGTACGAATGTGTGTGTATGTTGAGTATAAGTCGAGCAGTGTGTGTAACGTTTCTTTTAATCAATTTAATGTATTTCTAATGAATTCTAGGCAAAAAAAAACTATCTGCACACTTCTCTTCCATATAAACTTTAATTGTGCCAAATTTCATACTCCTCCGTCGACGCAATTTGCGTAAAAAGGGTACAAAGTTTTCGCTTCACGTATTAATATAATTAGGGGATTAAAATATGAAATGCCGATTTGTACTGAAAAATTGAAAGTTGCTTTTTTCTATGATAACATACATATTTATTTAATAAAAATATTTACCATCATTATCTATACATTGCTGTCATCTAAATTAAAGTCCATTTATGCCTTTACGATAGAACTCTGGGGATCTACTCGTAGATTCAACAAACTGTGTGAAAGCAGTTTGTACTGCCTGCTGGAAAGAATTTTTTTTATCACGTAGATAATTTTTCAAATCAGCAAAAAGATGGTAGTCAGCTGGAGCAAGGTCTGGTAAGTACGGTGATTATCATGTGATTTTTAATTGCAGCTCTGTAGAGTTTGTGCAGTGTGAGGTATTGCGTTAACTTGGAGCAATAATGATGAAGATTCGATGCACGAGTTGGGCTGTTTCACAGCCAGTTTTGCCATTATTGTTCGATGTTTGACACAGTAAACATCTGCTGTTATTGCTTGACCAAACCTGGGAAAGCTATAATGAATAACATCTATCCGTGCAGGGGCGGAGAAAGAATACTAACCTCTGCAGCCAGGGTCGGTCTGTCATAAAAGCCGACAAAACAACCCACCCTAGCTACGTGGTAGGGCCTCAAGCCCGTCTGGATGGCGACCACCTTTGGTCTTAAGTATGCCGCCATAATAACCTTGTGTTGTGTTCATACAACATACTCGAAAATGTTACTGTAACTTAATTTAACAACAGTCAATTTTCATTCTAAAAAAATATAACAACAATAAATAACGCACACTGTAAAAACGTGAAATGTTATCTCAACTACAATCGAATAAAAATTGCTCATTTCCCAACAATACCGCTCAGATTTCAATCAACACAGTGGGTTATTTGATACAGTGGCAACAATGAAGGCTGCTTTCTATTATTTAACAGCTGTCGATTTTGTAACATTATTTATACGGCTACAAACAATTCCAAATATTTAATTGTCGATACAGCGTGTGATGAATGAATATTACTAATTTCTAAGAAATGTATCAGTATAATAATTACAGATAAGAAATGAAATAATTCCCAACTTTTCTGTTCTCAGATCAAAAAGTATACAATATTAAGATTAGCTAAAACTTTGTTTAAATAAAAAGAACAAAATTATACAAAGATCGCATTTTAATGATAATTATTTGCATCATTTTAATTTATACGGCATTGAAATATTTTGTTATCTAGAAGCATAATGAAAACTAAGCATATCTAACAGACGACCTGCATGCCAAAAGTGTTGGTTATACGATATAATTATTATCATGCTATATAAATGTTTTCCCTCATATTAATCTTATAGCAAAAAACATCGTAGACAATTACTTAGACAATACAATATAAGTAGACATTATACAAAAATTTAAAACATTTCTGTAATATTGAATGATCGTTGTTTAAGCCGTTAATATTATTAAAACTTCGCATCATATACTCTTAATATGCAGTCACGAGAGAACGCCTTATGTGACGTCTCCCTTACCTATACATCCTATGACACTATCCTGATACCCATCTCTCACCAAGAGATGGCGTGCTGCCGTGACGTATGTTTCAATGTGTGTTAAACCGTTAAAAGATTGACATTGTTCCTGTACGCGAGCCATGAATATAATTTAAGACTTGTTGTTTTCGGATGACATTACGGTAATTGTATACTACACGCTAATAGTTAAAGAATATAAAAGTGGATAGCGGCAGTACAAGAAAAGAAGACCCCTCGAGTTCGGTGAGTCCTTTCAATTCCCGTCCTCTATCAATAGTGTTTTCGCATTACGACAGTTCCACGAAATTTACCCGAAGCAGAGCGCCTATAATCGCAGTATATTCGTCACCGGTCTTCCCCTTAAAAGTGAAAATTAACTTTTCCAACCGACATTCAGATCGGATCTACATAATGCCACGATAAAGTGGTTTGCTTACGCTTTCATGTCGAAATCTTTTCTTCGCTTTTCTTTGGGCTGAAGTTGAGCGAAATTTGGGGATGTACGTGTGTAGGATGCAGGCTTAGCGGTAGGCGTAACGTATACAAGTCGGTGGGGTAAATTGAATCCCGAGGGATTTACTCGCGCTGTAAAAGATTGTAGCTACAGAAATTTTACTTAATATTTTGTAAAATCGAACAGCATACTACACTTTACATTTCAGATAATAGAGTTCAACATGGGTGTCACGCTGCAGACCACTGTGAACATGTGTTTTATAAAGTATTTTTGAAGAAACGAGGTAACAAAATAATTGGTAAAATTTCAATTTACACAATTAAATTTAATTTATACTATAACTAGCCGATCACACCAGATCCGTTGAGCGAATAACAGGCAAAAGTATATCGAAAAAAAAATGAGAAAGGGTCGATGGAATCCAAAAATTAAATAGCTTATACCATCTACGAAAAATTCGGTATCGAATGGTAGTAGTTCCATCCCAACAGTAGTTTTGTTGTGATCGTATTTTTGTTATTGCTGTATGATAGCAGACAGGGTGACGGCCCACTTAGAATTTAGCAGTTCCCGTCGCCTATGGGTGTTTGCAACGCCAGTGGCATCGCGAACATGCTGCTGTCCCATAAGGATACAGGAACTTGGGTCACTAATGCCGGAACACAACACAAATTATTATGGCGGCATACTTAAGACCAAAGGTGGTCGCCATCCAGACAGGCTTGGGGACCTACCACGTAGCTAGGGTGGGCTGTTTTGTCGCCTTTTACGACAATCCGACCCCGTCCGCAGAGGTTAGTATTCTTTCTCTACCCCGGCACGGATGATACCCCTCCCTTGCAAGGGTGCGTCAATGGATTTCCTTAAATATGTATAGATATTTTTTATATACTTTGATTTTAGCGTAAAACTTAGCTTGAAATAATAATGAGTAAAATACTATAATTACTTACACAAAATTTAGACACCACTCAGTTTATTCTATCTGCTGAAGACATGACGCAAGTAAAATCTTTTCAATTAAACATTATGTGGCCGCTGAGCGTTGTATGTAAAAATATGTGAGATTTTCACTTCTGTTTGCTACATTTTTGTGTTGGCACCTTCCCCGGACCGCAGAGCTTGCCCCCGTCGGTTTACTGCGCCGTGTAAAATATTCACCGTTTTGACGAATGTGTTTTAGAAGACTGTTGGGTTAGTTCTTTACATCAAACAGATATGATCCTCTTGAAATGGGGATACAACTAAAATACAAATGGTTTTTGAAGACATTGTGAACATATCTCCTTGTATTTATAAGTGTAACAATAAATAAATAAATCTTGAAGTAAAAAATTTACGAGCTACTCTTATTAGCTTTTGACGATACTAATAATCCTGGCAATTTCTTAATATGAAGTTATGAAATGGCTGTAGTGGTCTTGAGAAATGTGCAATTTTTCTTGCAAGTTTCAAGTTAATCGGATGTTTACCAAAATATCATTCACCACCAGATCTCTAAAACTATACATATAATAATATAATAAATGAAATCGCAACCGGCACTTGCAGTTAAAATGATATCGATTAGGAATTAAATAAAAAATTAAGTGACGTTTTAATGACGAATTCATCAAAACCATCTATTAAAACAAGATTTTATAAACAGGTAAACACATGATGATGTTATAATAGTAGCTGAGATCCTGGGTTCGAATCCTACGATGGGATGTACCGCTTGGGCAATTTTTCTCGCCTAATGTGCACATTATAACATAATTGCTATGTACCGACGGTGAAGAAAAACATCGTGAGGAAACTTGCATACCGAGATTACCGGTTTGTGTAGCCCGCCAATCCGCTTTGAACAAGCGTGGCGGGTATGGGGTACGTTCCCTCTCAGGGGAGGCCTGAACCCAGCGGTGGAAAGTTGTGGGCTGTTATTATTATTAACAAATGATCGTTTGTCTAAGAGCATTCAACAAGATGGAGGTAATAGGTATATGACATAATATATATTATTTTTAACGTGTTTTATAATATTGCAATTATCCAAGTCCTTTATACAAATCGGAATGATTCGCATGATATAATTTTAGAACAGTTTGTTTAAGATCATGTAGTGTTAATTATGGATATGCACGAAAATCTCCTTCACTCTCTCCCTCTCTAGTATCAGGTTTAAAATGGCGTTAATGGGTGCTGGTTAAAGCTTTAGTGAATTTATAACCTAGTTAAATTGCAGTTCCATTTCAGGACGCAAGTCACATAGTCTAATGATAGAAACCTTCTTTAAGCCTCAGCTACGTTATATCCTTGCAGAGTCGGAGAAAGAATACTGACATCTGCGGCCGGAGTCGGCTTGTCGTAAAAAGCGACTAAACAACCGAAGCTAGGTGGTAGGGCTCCAAGCCTGTCTGGATGGCAATAACCTTGTGTTGTGTTCCGATGTGTCACCAGGTTTCCGTATCACTACGCGGATAGCGGCGTTTTAGCAATGCCCCTGGCGTTGCAAATACCTATAGGCGACGGTAGCTGCTAAATTCTAAATTTACCGTCAGCTCTGCTATTCTACGGCAATAAAATAATATCCTACGATAGTAGGATACCCTAACTATACTGCGGTTGGAATTTCTCAAAAATTAATATCGTTACGTTCCGCGGTCAATATTTTACAGAAGCGACATAAAGAATTTAAATCGTATGTAGCGATGTACTACAAGTATACATATATACACACACACACAAAAAGTCTTTCCTAAAGTACTGTTACTACTCCATTTATTTAAATAGTCAAGTTGACCGTCTCAGGGATGGATTTAGGATACGTTATGCGGCGAATGTCTCAGGTAAACGGGCAAGTAATTGGGCGCTGCCTCCCGCAGGGCACTCATTCCAAAGCACTGACGTGGGTTCGTCGAGATTGCCCTAATGACACACATGTTTAGTTTTTTGCCACCCTTCCAAATTAGTTATTTAAAAAGAAAGAACAAAACCTATTTTGACTGCTATACGTATATTATTTGATTGGCTTTGATTAACAGTTTTTTAAGATTTGACGTATAATCATTTCGTTCGAAAAGTACTACCGTTAAAAAATTATTAACAAAAAAATTATTTTAGTTTTTTATTTATCATTATTATTTTAAGTCTTTTTTAAATAATAGCAATTCCAGTAGGAATTCCAGACTAGGAAAACTATTATTTTAAACATGCTCGATCCTTGAACATCTGTTTTATTTTGATTCGGTGGAAAATAAAGCGTATTTTTGCTTGCTCACAAAAAAAGACATACATATCTAAGAAAAAAATAAAGGAAATATAAAAAATAATAAATAGTAATACTGTTTTGGTGATATACACATAGGACAAATAGAATAACAAAAGAAAGGGCATAGAGAAAATTAAGGATTTATTTCAACGTTAGTGTATGATATGAATGTATTCAGCCTAAAATTTGGAATATCTATTTCATCTGTTTTTCCGACTTTTTTGAAAGGAAAGCCAATGCAAAATCGCGTATAAGTATGGCCTTTTAACTCAAGATCGGACCCTAAAAATGACCTTTTATGAAAAGCGTGGATTGCACTGAGATGATTTTTTTTATATCTGAGATCAGCAGACAGGCAAATGGCCCACCTGATAGTAGGTGGTCGCTGCCGCTAAACGTTTGCAACATCAGAGACATTGCCCACGCGCTGCCGTCCTCGAAAAGAAACTGGATTTCGCTTTACTAGTGCCGGAACATAACACAAAACTATTATGACGGCATGTATTGATGGTTGACATCCGGTTGGGCTTGCTAATATAAATGTACATACATGATTTGATTAACTATTTTAGTTACACAAAGTTATTATATACCTATATTTACTCAACATTACATGCAGTTTTAACATGGATTAAAATATGCAAGACTTATCTATGAACATACATCCATTTAAATGATCATAAATATTGAAGCAGCACAACGTAATATTATCGAATTATTCCCTACATGCGGTTCCTGGTATAGGAAAATAAATTTATGCACTGCTATATTAATCTTGTGCATACGACATAAATCGTTGGATATTATTGTAGTTTCAAATATTTTTTTTTTAGTCTCGGGGAAAAACCTCTCTTGACGGGTTCCCCCGGCCCGGGGGGACCGAGGGATATGTGGGACTCCGGGAAAGATGTTCGACCATCCGACTACCCACTAAAAACCCCGCTGTTCTCCTATCGCCTACGCCCGGGCCCACAGATATATGGCCTGCCGATCTCGTAGCCCGGGCCGACGCCGGCCCGCCCTTTGTCTTAAGGCCCCTTCTAAATTGTAGGCGCCGGGGGGGTCAGGATTTCGTCCTCCGGCGCTCTCCTGGATCAACAGTTGAGGGGGGCCGCAGAACAGCACGCGGCCCTCTCCCTCGCGGCAATAGTGCGGGCGGCGGGTCATCCCCCGAGGGGCCGCCGGCCCTGCGGCCGCTTTTTAAGGGAGCCGGGGGTCGTTACTGGCCCTCCGGTGCCACCGGCGTGGCCTGCGTTGGCGGGAGGGGAGTGTGGTGGTCGACTCCCGCTCCCGCTCTGCCGCCTCCTTTGCGGACATGACTGCCTCGCTGAAGGAGGCGACAGCCGTCCATCCAGGATCGCCCCCGACCATGGACAGAACCAGGGCCGGGAGCGACAGGTCCGCGCCGATTTGGGCGACGAGGGCGCGGCGCTCCTCGCGCCACGCAGGGCACACGGCGACAGTGTGGTCCACCGTGTCCTCCTCGTCACCTGCGCCACAATGGTGGCACTCAGACGTCATCTCCCGTCTTAATGTTTGAATTAACTTCCATATAATATCATAATACGCCTTATAACATTATAATTATTGCAATTTATTTTATTTATAGCATTACCACAAATGCAATATTAATAATAGAAGATAAATATAAAAACAGGTCAGAAAAATAGTGAATAGACAAAGCTAGCCTTTTACCGTTATATCAATCTATTTTTCAATAAACTCACGACGGAACTGAAGGCCTTTTGGAGGCAAATGAAGTCAGAACGCCGCGCTGCGACCTTTTACCGGCTTTCGTCACGTTTGCACAGAAAATCTATGCTGACATCTACTTTTATTGTTGTCGTCAAAGAGAACTTACGTGTTAATCGAAGTTGCCTTTCACTGGAATATTTAGTTTTATGATTTATGCAGTCGTTTCTAGGGTTTACATTAATGAAATATAAAAGATGCTAAGAGTAATAAATTCTTAAATTGCTACTTTTCAATGATTATAGTTTTCATCGCTTAATCTGGTTTAGTGATCAGTAAAATTGATTTTGGTCTTGCACAAAAGCGAAGACCAATTTTAAATGATTAAGACCAAAACCGAATGAACAAGACCAAAACCAAGACCTATTATGCAAGACCAAGACCAAAGTCTTAAGACTAAACGAAAAAATATAAATTCCGTTGAAATTATGAGTTCAAATACATATTTATCATAAATTGAACATGATTTTCTTTCTTTAAAAAATAGTTATAATGTATTTAGAAAAAATATTTAATAAATCCCAAGTTACAGATCAAATTAATAAAACCAAGACTGAATACGCAAGACCAAGATCAATACCAAGATTGTCCTAGTCTTGTTCTTGCTTTGCTATCACTAATCTGGTTATTGACTGCTGCAAACATATTAGATATTATAAAGATTCTCACTCTTCTATTGTAAACTAAATTAATGTCAGTATACTGAAATCATCTGGTGATACTATCTCTATTATATGTGTATTCTCTATGTGATTCAGGGCCACCGCAGTTATTTCATAATCGATTTTTATATGAGTATTTTAGTATACATCTTGGATTTAGAATTCATTTACAAGTTTCAAAATTATCTCATCAATTACAAAAATTAAATCATCCTATCTTCTTTGAGCATCGTAAGAACGTAAAAAATTATTCATATTTAACTCATAGGTTGAAAAGAAATACTCCGATTTTCTTTATGTAGCTTTTCCAAAATCGCGAAGTAATTTTGTCATGCGACAATTTTGAGCAACATACCTTACCTACCTACCTTAAACGTAATGGAAGAAGTGCAACTGAAATGTGTTATTAAGATGAGAAAATTTCATAAATGATAAAGGTTAGCAGAACAAGAACGCAACATAAACTGCTTTACCCGAAGAGGGTTTAATTGATGAAAAAAGACACAAATAAATTACATTAATATACCAATGTATCATATTAGTCATGTAAACTACATAGCAACGTTTGTACTTTTTATAAGCTCACTAGCTGACCCGGCAAACGTTGTTCTGCCATATAAATAATAAAATGTCAAAAAATAAAAAAAAATTTTGGGGGTGGGTCACCCCTAACATTTAGGGGGATGAAAAATAGATGTTGGCCGATTCTCAGACCTACACAATATGCTCACAAAATTTCATGAGAATCGGTCAAGCCGTTTCGGAGGAGTATGGCAACGAAAACTGTGACACGAGAATTTTATATATTAGATTTATTATTATTTGCTAATCATATTTAAAGTAATCACTTAAATAATAACTAGAAGAAACAGTAAAAAAATAATTTCCTAGATACCCGTTTCAATTTTATACGTATGGCTTTTACGTAAGTGCTCAAAATGGCCCATTATTCACAGCCAAATGCATCGTGCTCCCGCATTGTATTTACCTGAAACAAACAAAGGAAAATTGAAAATTTTGCTCAACAATGCATTATTGTTAATAATAACTTTAGAAAACATACGTTGAATGTTATCAAAGCAGTGGATTCGTTGAATTATTTATTATACATTTTTATGAATAACAGTGACCTAAAAAACACAGTGGCTATAATAAATAAAAAACATTTGAACTTCCCGCTATATAAAATATTGTCTTTACCTAACTTTGACCAGAGTAATGGTTGTTAATATGTAAAACTATTAGCATCGTACACAATAACTATAGAGTTTACTTTTAAATGGTTTTTAAAGAAATTAATATTTTTATAATACACTTATTTGGCTAAATTTTATTCTCCAGCTCAGAAGATTAGCTTGCTCCCTAAAGATCTCAGTGGCTTCCTTTGCATTATAGATGATGATCCTAGAGTATAGATACAAGGACTAAACAGATATTTAGTAATATTTGCCTTATAAGTAGGGGAACCCTAATATTAGCTGTAGTGTGACATTAAAGCGTTCCACGCCATGACGGACAAAGTTGAGTGATAATAGAACTTTGTATGGAGCCAAGTGAAGACACTAAACCGGTATAAAAATCGTTTGCTTGTATTATTAGTTTTTCACTTTTATCCGTGCAGGGGCGGAGAAAGAAATCTACCCGTGACTTCATTCTCGTGGAAATTACTGGTTTATTTTTTATTGCTGTGGGACAGCGGACGGCTGACGGACCATTTAATAGTTAGCAGTTACCCTCGGTTATGGCTGTTTTCGACGCCAAAGGCACCGCTAACACATCTATCCATTCAAACTTTCACACTTATTACATTAGTATAGGAACAAAAATAAACGACAACAATCTCACCTACGTGCATTTTAAATTATGGTAAGTAGTCAATACTATTATTATAACTTACAAACACGTGATAGTTTGCTTATAAACAACTATCCAACTTTAAAAATTGCTTGACATTGTCATGGAGTACTGTGCGTTAAAAAGTTGTTCGACTACCGAGCTCCCATCGCATTCTTTGCAGAATTTCTCACGGTTTTGAGGTAGGACGCACTTTTCTGCGCACGCGATATACTTCCAGGCTTGCGGAGCCTGTATCTTAAATGCTTTGGACTTGTTTGCTCCATTGCAGTTTTGTTTATCATTTTGGTTCACCTATAATATATTATTTAATATAATACTTGGGTGTTCTAATAAGAGGATGGAAGATGTTACAGTCTTTTAGAGTTTTAGTATCTTAATTTAGGCAATATATTTCTAAAAACAAAAATATCTCAGTTAAATATTGAAAGTCAAACTAAGAAGAAACAGACAGGTGCGGTATATAATACAAAAGGGAGAGTATCATATCACAAGAAAAATGCTAGGAATGAGAATTCACAAATACAGAAGATAAAAGTTAAACTAAAGATTGATTCCGTAAATGATGGTTTGGCTAAAAATCTGAATATTAAAATGACGGCTACCAGGAGTGGGGGGAGAGAACATGTTGTGGAACATCGAGCCATATCCACAATAAGAGCAACGACGTCTGTGACGTAACGGCTAACGCATGTCGGTACACTTGCGGAGGTTACGGGTTCGATTTCCGTTCCGCGTCTGGGTGTTTATGTATAATATGTATTTATTTGCAAAAGAAAGCACGTAGTATATTAGTTGTCTAGTACCCATAACACAAGCGCTATGCTATTTATGTTGGACTAAATAACGCTCTGTAAATTGTTTACTGATGATTTAAATATGCATTAATATATTAAGCATTTATATCAAAGTAGGAAACTAATTAGGTAAGAAAATAGTTTTATAATATATTATTATGGATAGATATTATTATGATCGAGCTGAATAATCTAGCATAATTTAAAGAACTTTGTAAACAACTCTCATTTTAAAGAAAAAAATGAATTGATTAGTCTAATTCTAGAATAGCCTGTAATTCTGTCCTAAGTGTTTGTCAATTTTATGTTTTTTTTAATCTATGTGATACAGGTTTTCACTTTGTACACGGATTTGTTTAAAAAATGTTAAGTCTTTCATCAAAATATAAGTTACGCACGAATGCAACGTTACAACAAAGAAAATTAAAGTTCAATGACTTAAATACGGGCGGGAGAACAATCTATTAGTAGGACAATTATGTGGCTTCAACAAATTTTCATCTAAAATGTTATAGTTTGATCAAACTTATATAGCACTAAATGTTTAATATAGAAGCAAATAAGCATAGAGATTGGGCATCAAGCGGTATTCCTGCTTTTTCCCTACTACGCTTTCTCGGTCAAAAAAGAAGTCACCGAGATGCACCAACGTAAAAGCACGCTTCAGCTTTGCCTTATGGCTGTATTCATCTACCACCTAACCCACATACCCTAAAGAATATCCGAACGGTGCCTTTACCTTGCTTTATACGAATTAGAAAGAGAAAAAATTATTCTTCGTCCTGCCTTTATCCTACATTATGTGATGTCGACAAATCATATTCTCTTCTTTTACTCTTCTCGGTTAGACATCCACTCTCATTCCTAACATTTACCATGTCACATGGTATCATCCGCACTATATGGCCATAGTACGATTGTCGACCTTTATGCCTCTCTACGAATGTACTAAGTTGGTCTTATTTCCAGCGGAGGTCAGTGTTAGGTCCAACAGATGTTTGACTAAGAAATAAATTATAGCTGTATAACATATTTTGAGCTGATTATCTAAAATAAAATCGTATTGCACAGTCCAGGGAAAGGCTTACCATTGACAATAATAGGCCTAAACTATCCAGTATACAATGTGTGTGAATAGGCTAGTATTATAAATAGTTTTTACATTACATACTCGACTTTTGACTATTTCATCATAACTTGTATAGTAGATTTCGTTGATGATAATAATTTATATCAACATTCAGAAAATAACTATAGAAAAGTTTGATGATCATAACCTTGAAAATACATTACATTTGTGTAATATTACATTTCATTCAGTAAGTGGCCATGTCAAGGACGTTTTATTTAAACCGGCGCTTCCTGTTTATTCTATCACTTAACTGCATTTGTTAGAGCTCTTACGGTGTGGTCTAAGAAACAAGTGCGACATCTGGCGGGCGTGCATCGACCTCAACCCGGTACCGGTTTGGTTGAGACAGTGCAGTCTGCACCGACGCATTTCGTGGGCTTAAGGTTCCAGTGTCACATGCCTAGCCTCTTGTAGTAACTAATAGTAAATCTATAGAACGTAATTTAAGAAAACCAAAACTTCGTTTAGGAATAATGCGGCGTATTTTAAAAAAATATCATAAAACTTCTAAGGCCGGCAACATTTATAACGATGTCCCTGGATTTACTACAGCTTCAAACTAAAATTACCATCATAATATATTTATTCACAGAGTGCAAGAAATTTTGAATTATTGTTTTCAAATCATTTCAAGAAATTACTATAACAATGAGTCGTGCATTTCAAATGTTCAAAGAAGTAAATACTTACAGTCACACATCTTACATGAGGTAATCCAGTTAAAAAAGAGGAAAATAAAGTGTACGAGAAATAAAAACAAGCATTACAACTTAATCCAGAATCGGTTGAAAATTATTATTTTCAAAATCTTAAGTTAATAAATTTATTCTTAAATTATCGAATCTTACGAGTAATATAAACCATCAAATCACTTCTGTGAATAAGAGTTAAATATGTCCTATATAGACAAACAAATGTAAAAACATTTAAAAAGTTATTACTGAGTCGGAAACTTCTATTTAACTCTTACTTCGTATTGCGTATATTATGCGTATTGTATTGCGGCAATTATTTTACTTAACAACCCCAATGACTGATTCTGAACGTAATATGCATGCTATGGTACGATTATTTACGTGAAGAGCAGAAACACTGACCTGTGAAATTATCAAATTTTTATATATGTACTCAAATTACATATTTTTTCTACCTCCAGAACAAAAACTATTAGCAATTTATGTATATTTTCAAAACTACCCTACTTTACTAATACTACCTAATTATTTTTTTATTACATTATTATAACTTTTATCTAATCAGTGCGACGATGACTTAAATATGACATTATTAAAATCTATTACTAATTAAAATTCCGAAGCACCTACAATCAGTTTAGTATTACATTTCTAAAATTATTAAAAATAATGGAAATACTAGCAGCTTATTAACAATAGAAGATATATTTACATAACTTGGTACATTTGAGTGTTATTAAATAACAAGCAACAGAAAATGTTTATAACATAATTAGGCAGATTTTGGCTAGGCCCGTGTTTATGATTACCGACGCGTGTTCGTTCCGAAGGCTTGCTCTCAGTTATTCGTTCATCTGATAGCTGTTATGAAACTAAGAAAACAATATTATACCGTAGTTATATATTTTCTTAATCTTTCAAGTCATAGAAGCAATCTCTAAGTAATGTAAGTTACGATGTTGTGTCTTGTAAACCTTTAGGTGTTTTACATCAAGGACATTTGTTTATCCTGAAGAATAATTCACTCGAAAATTCATTAAATTGGTGAAGATTAATAAACTGAATTTTAGTGCTTACAGTTGCGATTAATTTTAAAAGGTACCTGACTACTTACTGCAGCTGAATTGGCGAAAGAAGTAACTCATTTATCACCGTACATCACTTATGTGATATCCATATTAGCAACGTTCTATCTTGAATCAATCCCAATTAGCCAAATAAAATGAATAAACATTAACCACCATTTCACTTGTTCTGCTTTATTTCCATCTATTGTAGTCATTATTATTTTACTGGTGTCAATAGTAACAACTTAGTGAAATACATATATGTATGTATATTAAATATAAAATAATACTGTTCTAATTTTAAAAATGTAATTTCTATTTATATAAAATTACGTATTCAACTTAATATTATGAGAAATTGATTCTTAGAAGAAACTCCAACTTAAAGGCGCATTTTAACAAATCGAGCGATTTAATGACAGTTATCAAGTGAAAGGAACGAAACCTTGTTGCCATTTGTTTCCCACGATAACTGTGCGACAATAAAGTTACGTATAGATGATGCTATCTTCTTCCAGGATATCATTAACCTGTCAAAATCAAACTTTCAAAAAGTTTTCATAAACATTTTTAAATGCGAGTAAACCAATAAAATTAAAAATCCTTAATTTTACAGTATGGTAAGTTTTCTTTAATGTACACATTTTTACTTTTTTGATAATGTACACTTTTATTTATCATACATTTATACATATATTGAGAAAAAGTACGACCAAGTACTTCCAACTCCGATGAAGAGCATGATATTTATTTGTATTAACCTAACCATCATCCGCCATCTTAACTTCTTTTTTTATAGCTAGAGTTCAGCAGACAGGCAAACGGCCCACCCTAACAGGTGGTCACCGTCGTCTATGGGCGTTTGCAACACCAGAGACATTACACACACGCTGCCGGCTTCGAAGAAATTTTATAACGCCTTTTTTGAAGAACCCCATGTCGTACCGCGCTGAGAAAACCTCAGTCGGAGACAATCAAGAGATTACAATAACAAACAAAATCATCACAGTTTTAGGCTTGTCCGTTGAGAGTAATCTCACCATGCTTATTCGATGGAGAATAAACACACAGTAATTGCAGGTATGCTGTTCCTTGCGAAGTTTATATCTTCACAGTTGCGTACTTGACAATTATGTTACATGTAGGACATATATACTCCACGAATAGGTTCATTTTTATCCACACATTATGTATGAAGGATGCAACGTGTTCTCTTGTTCCTGTTACTCTGTTGTTTCACACGCCTTTTTACTCTTTCATATTTATACCGTTTTCTGGCCAAATAACAATCTTTTAAAAGTATTTCATGTTCATATAACCTTTCTTGTCACAGACGCTACTTTAAAATTTCCTATGATACACTCATTTCTAATTTTCAACGTTTTAATTGTACTAGTAATATATGGAAAATTAAAATTATTGATTTATCCAAAAAGTACTAAGAACCAAGCCAAAACAAAAACTTGTTCAACATACGTAGATTGTGAAGTCAAACAATACACGAATATTGGCTAATATTTCACTTGTATATCCTAAAGCGAAACAAGGAGGATTAAACCAACTCTCAGGGTTGTATTACGTAAACTAATCAAGCATACGAAGGTCTAACCCACCATCAATCGGGTATCCTGTTGAATAAAGGTCCTGACATCGTATTTCCATAGCGGGCTAGGGGCGTATTGAATAGCAGGTAAGCATCCCTTGTCAAATGACGATCGCTTGTGTAATCCCACACACGTGTGCTTTGCACTTAACTAATAAATCACTAGCGCTTATGTCCAATGGCTTTTGAAAATTATACAAAGAAACAGACAGTCGCGAAGAGTTTATTTATAAGAAGGGGACATACATAACATATAGCCAAGGCAAACAAGTACGTACAATATAAAAATATTACTTTTTTAGTATAACGTTATCTGAAAATTTACGATATGGATGTATTCGGTTCCATTTCCAGTGAAGACCAAAATGTATGTATACGATATGTAAAATGTTTGTCCTAGTCTGGCTATATGTATGTCAATTATACGTTTGTAAATCCTTCATAAAAACATTTTAGTGCAGGGGATTAAACTTCCAAATGTTAGTGGAATTTAGTTTAACTATATGCCCTACCGTAGAAAATGACACAAGTCAGCTCTTATGCTAATTACTTTATTATTATTAAATCCTAAGTCACACTTACCGTGAGCCGATTTAAAATAGATCGCACACAAATACTTACGACGTATACTGTATCAATTGCAATTATAAGTATAATTCTAAAGCAATAATCGGTTTTTTAATGACACGAATAAATTATATTTCTAAAGATTTCTTTGTTCCTAATAAATACAAAAGAAATAAAATAGCATACAAATAACGAAGATAATACTAATGAATTATAGGTCAAAGAAACAAGTTTAAAATCAAGCATGTTACGTATACAACAAAGAATAACAAATTCATTTACTACCTACCCTGAGTCATACCTTTATCGCTCCAGAACCAGTTGGGATTAAAAAAAGATACTCAAAGTTGACTTGCGTTCCCGCAAGATAAATAAACACACTTGTGTATGTAGTTTGTGTTCAAAAAAGGCGTTTGTGTGAGTAAAAGCGTCGTAACCTGTTCAATGTTGAATGAGAAGCACAGGTAAGCTATTTTCTACTGGTTATTCCGACTAACCCACGTGGGTTTATTTATTAATTCACGTATTTATTTTACGAATATTTTAAATTTTTGTTACATATAATATCCATTATTTATTTATTTATTTATTTATTTATTTATTTAATTATTTATACATGACATACAAATTTTAAATATAAAAGATTCATATCACAGCAGTTCATGTACAACAACTAATTTGACTTAGAAAAAATCACACTGGCCCCTGAACTAGTCAATACTGTATCTCAGTGGGCCAGTATTTTTAAAATAAGAACTAATATATAATAATTACCATTATATTAATAATTAAATAATATATAATAGTTAAATGAGATATAGTAGTAAAAATAAATAATAATTTAAAATAAAATATTAATGAAAGAAGAAGGGAAAGAAAAATATAGATACATATATTAACTGAAACAATGATTGTATGTGAATATAATGTATGTAAGTTTATATATAAGTAAAATGTAATATTATATTTAAATAATTGCTTTGATAATCTCTTCTGACTGTTGATAATTCAGCTCATACAAATAATCACTCAAAACTTTCTTACACCTACCAATGGGAAGTTTGTTTAATTTAATTTAGAATAAGAACATAGAAATAAGAAATAAGCTTAGTTTTACGTAAATTCATAGATTATATTGTATCAATCGGAATCGGGTCCCCAAGATACAGGTCAACCTAGTTTGGGGACCAATGATTTAATTGTTATGGATTTTTATATATGTCAATAAACAATTTATTATTATTTATTATTATTATTATTATTATAATTACTTTGCTAATTTCGTTATATAATTTAGGGCCCAGATAATCCGCGAATTTCTGCGCAAATGATGTTTTGCAGCGTGGAATGTTATAAACAAGGTCTTGCCGTCGCTTAAATATAAGATTAGGTGGTTTGACGTGGATATTCAAAATTACTGATTTTATAAACATTTTTCTCACCGACAAGACTTTATTATCTTTATAGAGCAAAGTAGTAGGATATAAGAAGCCTTTATAGGTCATCACTTTTAGTAAAGATCTTTGAGCTCTTTCGATAACTAACATTGAGGTTTTTGATGTACCACCCCAAGATAATATTCCATAGTTAAGTAGTGACTGACATAGGGCATAATAAATACTGAACAATAGCTTAGGGGGACAAACATTTCTTAGTGTTTTAAATATGAATATAAATTTTCTTATTCTATTACTAGTTTTACTGATATGTTTTTTCCAATTTAAATTTTTGTCTATTACAACGCCAAGATATTTAATACTATTGACACAATCAATAGAGTAGCAATTACAATTTAAATTTGTAGGTCTTCCACATATGTGGGATTTTATATTTATTTCATTAAAAAGAGGTTGGGAATTTTCATTAATACTGAAAGTCATTACTTTTGTTTTTTCTAAGTTTAATGTCAGAAGGTTAACATCAAGCCAAGTAGTTACTGCAGCAAACCCTTCGTTGGCTGTTTTGTTCACATCGAACCAAGTTTTTGCAGTAAATAGTAAAACAGTGTCATCCGCGAATGTAATGATTTTGCCATTGTTCAATTTTAGGTTGCAATTGCATTGAATCTAGATATTAGATTGATATTAATTATATGTAGAAATATTTAAAAGGGAGAATGTTTTAAAAAGGTTTCTCTTTCGCAATTGGAGATCAGACTGTAGTCGATTCATTAAAAATCTTTACTCGATTCTAGGTCATATTTTTTCTACATAATATTCCAAATTTTGCTTGCTCATACAAAAGTATTGTATAATAGAAGAATAATGGCACAAATGTGTGTTAGAGACCAGACTCTTTAACTAACAAAGTAACTTAAACAGACTTCTTATTATTCGAACATTTTACTATTTCACAATTTTTATTTATATTGTGATATTACATGACCGACTTCTTCAAGATTCTAAAATCACGGGCTCAAGTAGTGACTAAAAAAACTGCTTCCAAATACTGAAAGTATGATTATTCTAAGACTGAAATTTACTTTTCAGAACAATAAAAATTTTGAAACGTCAAACAAAAAACATTTTTTCATATTAATTTCTCTATAAAAAAATACAATAATATATACTTTGATATTTTAATTAGTAAAGTGCATGGACTCCAATCAATGTTTTACTTTAATACTCGTATTAATTAAGAGAGGAACTTTTAATTAAGTGTCATTAGTGATCACGCGTAAGCTTAAATGAAAACAATGAAATGTTTGCTTGAGGAATTATATGAGTGATATTTTATGCCAGAGCCCTTATAGACTTTTATACTATTTTAGGACCAAACTGTTCTAAACTGAAAAAAATATTGCTCATAAAGACGTTGTTTTACGAATTAATTCAATTATTTCATAATAATAAAAAATTATCTATTTGTGTTTTGAAGAAAATATATACATATATAAAGGTTCATTGTTTTATTTCCGTAATTTTGGGACATAAACGAATTAACTTAATGCTCCTATGTTGATAAACGTATCCTTCCAAGCGATTAGCATTGGTATAGGTAGTTGTTTTTCGTATTGCATGGCACAGTCGTGTTTGTGGATTCAATCCTCAGAGAGGACGAAAAATGTGTAAATATAGCCCAAAAATTATATTAATATTTAGTGAAAATGTGAGAATATGTTTTTGAAAATCGTATTAAAAGACAATCAGTGCCAATCCTTTGCGTCTCTGACGACCGAACAAAATTTGAATGAGGTTAGGGCCTTTATTTGATCACACCATCTGGTTGGAGGTCATCCACGGGCTTTTTTACCCTCCGTGTTTCCAACTGCAACCAGCTTTTCTAGAAAGTTATCTTCCTTTCTCACTATTTGGCCGAAATAAGACAGGTTTTCTGCTGACAGATAGTCGAGAGGCGCATTTTAACACGAAGCTGCAAAATAATCGATGCATTGGTGCGCCTGGCAGTCCATGGTATCCGTAACATATGCCTTTAGCACCACATCTCGAATGCTTCGATTCTTTGCCTTTCACGGCCTCTTATGATTCACGTTTTGACTCCATATAGGCACCGATGGAGGCAGATTATTAAAACAAGGAGCACCACAGCACCGATGTCCACATCCAGTGATGACCACGATCCTCGGCCATGAGGGAACGACAGAGACAGATTAAAAGATAATAAAACAAATGTGTTTAAAACAAAATGATTTGCCCCTTCAGTAGGCATGGTTCTTAATCAATGATGTTATAGAAAACATAATAATAATTATTCTTCATAATAAGTCAACTCGAATTCTAAAGCAAAGATAGTTCTGTTCTTTTTATGACAGAGGACAACACAAAGGATTTATATAACGCAATTAATGCCTATTGATAGAGGATAGCCTGTGATATACAGGGGTGTTTCGCACATGTTGGGACAGACAATGAATGCTAAACCACACCGCCCACCGTTCACTTGGATTTTATAATGTAATTTTTTAAGTTAAACTATAGTACGATATATGCTGTACTTACTAACCGTTTTAAATTTATTTTATATTTTTCCTTTTATTTGTAGTTAACTTTCTATTTTTTTAATTATAACACATGTAACGCTTGAAGCTCTATCAAAAAATATTTTAATATCATAAATTAATAAAAGATCCAATAATTAGTAGTTTTATATGTTAAAGGAATTTTGTATTAGTTATCCAAAATCCTAATCCCTTTTGTAACGGTATAATGTACTTGTTGTATAAGACGAACATAAAAGTAAGTATAAGTAAAATCCTCTTAAATTATACGAACGATGTCCAAAAGTTAAATGCAGGTCACTGCTTCAAAAGCATTTCCTTATAGTTTAAGATATTTCCTTTCGATAAAATCAATATCCGACTATGAATAGACTTATTAAGTAAATTTTAAACTATACAACAGAATTTAGTACCAAAGTTAATTAATTCTCGGCGTTTAGTTGAACATGGCAACCGCAAATCGCCGACAGAGAACGTCGACAACTTTGGAAATTACTACAGAGGTCGACAGTAAATCCAGGCTTATTGTTAAAACAATATCAGTTTTGAAACAATGGAAATTGATTCCTAGCGTTGCCCATTAAGTCCCCTACTCCTCTATAATTAATATGGGAATAAATCATGCTACCCACAATGGTTTAATAGTCTAGGGTGGGAATAGTACGACGAACAATACCATTATCAACAGCCTCGGCACATACACAGAAAGTAAACTGTACAGAAGTAAAAAACAATGTATTCTATCACATATGATTGTAAATATAATTTTCGTCATCATATGTTATTTTCGTCCTAATACTAATAATCAGATTCCTCTTTCGAACATCGCATAAACTCACGGGCACGTGACCTCAGCACATGTCGCATCCCTGTCGCGAGAGCCATGCTACCTACGCACAGAAAAATAGCGATTTTGTCCAGGCAACAACAAAATGTAAAATCAGTGGTGCAGCAGCGGATAACGGTGATGCGTCTTACGACCGATACGCGTTTCGGTATGAATTAAACGAGAAGAGAAATAATTACTAACAAATAGAGTAATCACTATTTTATATTATAGGACCAATAGGGTCTAACTCAGGTTTGACTTAAAGAAATCTAACTGTAATTTTTATCCGTGCAGAGGCGGAGAAAGAATACTAACCTCTGTGGCTGGGGTCGGCTTGTCGTAAAAGGCGATAAAACAATCCACCCCAGCTACGTGGTAGGGCCTCAAACCCCTCTGGATGGCGACCACCTTTGGTCTTAAGTATGCCGCCATAATAACCTTGTGTTGTGTTCCGGCATTAGTGACCCAAGTTCCTGTACCCTTATGGGACAGCAGCGTGTTCGCGATGCCACTGGCGTTGCAAACACTTATAGGCTACTGTTGCACGGTAACTGCTGAATTCTAAGCGAGCCGTCAACCTGTCTGCTGTTCTACAGCAATAAAAAAAAGGACAAACTCAATTAGGAACGTGATGAACCGGTATTTAAATGACTCCATTTTTTTTTTGTTCTTTATAACAACATGTAAATAAGATAAGGGTACAGGGTCATAAGAGGATAGAGTTCAAGTTCAAAACGACAATGCAATTAGTAAATCGGTAGTGATGTGTACTACAAACAAATTATAAAATTCTTAATATTTATATATATTATACTTTTGGTACCTTACAAAAATAAAAATTTCATTAAGTTAGAATCAGTAATATTTTATTTAAATATACTTCTCATCAAAAAAAAATCGAAACACTACTGCAAGTATTATTCAGGCGGTATTTAAATGTAAAAAAGGATTGATATCATAGCCAAATAAATAGTTGGCAGTTTATTCTTCACAATGGAGTACCATAATTTGAAATCTGAATTTATATTTTCGAATTTTCATCACATAAATGAATGTAGATTGTTTTCACTGTGTATTCCGTCAGAATATCTGCACTTAATTACATTTGTTTGCATAAATTCTCGTTTTTTAAACTAAACTCTGAGCTGAGCGTGATTGTTAAGTAAGCTCTGTGATATCCTACCAAAGAGATCTTTTCCTAAAAATATGGATATCTCGCCCACAAAAGCCGCCAAGTCGTGGCGTTGCTGGATTCAGGGCATAATCAGCGTGTTGTGCCTGCACGATTGCATCTAAGCCTCTCTGCTGTCAATAGAGTGTATCAGCGTTATCTGGAGACTGGTTGTTTACTCGCTATCCAGGATCTGGTAAACATCGAGCCACGTCTGACCAAAATGACCGGTATATTGTATCGGTTTCTCGAAAGAAATCGCCACTTTAACACTATTCAACTGGAGCAGCGGCTCCATAAGGTTCGAGGATTGACTGTAAGCGATTATACCATAAGAAGAAGATTGGAAGAGCATGGCATGTAACCTTATGAACAAAGCTAATGGCCCAAAATTGACAGTAGACCACCGAAGAGCGCGCCTCAACTTTGCACTTGAGCACTTAAATTGGTCATACCTTCAATGGGGCAGTTCTTTTTTCTGACGAGAGTAACATCATGCTGTATGGAAATGACGGAAGAAAAAAGGTATATCGAAGAGAGGGAGAGCATTTTGAATAGTGCTGCATTGAAGAAAGAGTCAGTTACGGTGACGATTCATGGACGGTTTGGAGAGGCATACACGCCAATAAAAAAGCCGAACTTGCGTTTGTATCTGGACATCCGTTACCGTTATTAAATGGGGCACGTTATATCGAAGTGTGTCTGGAGTCTCATGAGGTACCCTACGCACATTTTACTGGCGAAGACTTTTATCCAGGACAATGCCAAGGCTCACTCATACCGCAGGCATTGTAAATTAATACCTGAGCGAAGTCGGTATTGTGGTTATGGACTGGCCAGCAAGAAGCCCGGACATGAATCTTATAAAACACCTATTGTTGAGTTGAAGAGACGATTCAGAGCGAGAGATCCTGCTCCGGAGACGCTTGGCCAGCTTAACACAGCTATACAAGAAGAGTAGGATAACATCACACAACACAAGATTGTGACCATGTTATCAGTTCCATGAGGAATCGCATGAAAGCAGCGATAAGAGCCCGCGGAGGAAATACGAGATATTGAATATACTTTTTTAACATTTTTTTGTTTTACATCTTTGTTTCTAACATTTAATAATTTCTTGTTAAAGGATAAGAACATACCTGTTCAATAAAATACAATAGCTAAAGGATTTTTTTTTATTTGAAACATTAGTGTTCGTTAAATAAGGTATCACAATATCCGTAATTAACGAGCATTATTTATATTTTGGGTAAAATTAAAAAAAAATGAAACTCATTCAAAACCAAACTTCAGGGGTATTTCGAATTTTTGATGAGAAGTATATATGAAACATTAAGACAAATATAAACATTAATGGAGGAGCCTACTTAAGACGAGCATACCGTCGCGTCGAGAGAATCGAACTCATACTCTCTGGGTTAAGCTTCAAATATAATGGCTACTTAGCTATTATATATTTATACTTAATTACTGTGGCCTAGTCATGTAGCTCTGTATTCTCAGTATTGTGTGGCACAACTGCGCCCCGATATAGCTATTGTTGATAATGATACAGTTATCTCCAACACAGTTGAGTAACATTCCGTGATAGTTATTGACGTTTATAGGATATTGAACTGATGTATAAATTTTCATGAGCTTCTATACTTTATGTACACGTCTGTTCATTATATTGCATCTGAAGCGAACACTTCAAAGCTTAAGGTAAATTTTGCTTTGGTGCACCTCAATTTTTTCTCTTAAGCAAAGCGCTTTAGGAAAATATTTTAAACTAGCCATTCCCGCCCGCTTCGTTGGTCGAATAACAGAAAAAATAAAATCGAAAAAATATAAGAAGTTTTATCACGCATGCGCGCTACACCGCTTGCCCTACTTCTCCGCGGCAAGAAAACACATCACTTTAAACACGTAGTGCTTATAAAATCATTTCTAAGACTTTAATAAGATAATTTAATAAGATATCGATAAAGAGATATCACAATAAATAATTATATAAATATAAATAAATAAACTTGGAAAATTTTGTTGAAATCTATCCAGTACTTATGCCGTGATGCGTGCACAACTGCAGACCTCTATCATTTTATTTATCTTCTAATATATAAAATTCTCGTGTCACAGTTTTCGTTGCCATACTCCTCCGAAACGGCTTGACCGATTTTGATGAAATTTTTTGTGCTTATCCGGTATCTATGAGAATCGGCCAACATCTATTTTTCATCCCCCCTAAATGTTAGGGGTGACCCACCCCCAAAATTTTTTTTTAAATTTTTTGACATTTTATTATTTATATGGCAGAACAACGTTTGCCGGGTCAGCTAGTATAGATATATGTAGCTAAATTTCTTCTAGAAACGACTGACGTTTCGCGTTGTACTCACGAAGGGAAAATTTAACGATGCCCGTGTTTTGATAACTGTAAACTAATATTTATGCTTAATACTATAGCTTTGTATATTATAATAAAACTTTAATATAAATACTAATAATAATTAATATTCGAAGAATAATAAACTTATAACAATAGGCTAATTAGTACATGTTTGTGGTTTACCGGGATGAGCAAATACTAAGAATAAAATTTCCTGTTTACTCTATATGTTACAGTCACTTAATTCTGTTTTTGTTGTTTTCATTCTGTTCAAAAAACAGAACATTTTCGCTACTTATAATAAACATTATGTAATTAATACAACAAGAAAATGAATACTCACCTAGAGGCAATGACGCATAAATGCTAAAGTTTTGGTCTTAGACAGTATGGTACTAATAACGAAGTCTGTTCTCACAAAATGTAGGCTTTTACTGGAACTGACATCAACAACTTCAATTACACCGGTCTACAACATTTCTGCGCATGGAGCATTATATACCTTATTTTTATTGTATTTAAAGCTAAAATAAGAATATGGACAAGAAATAGTTCTGTATTTCATTATGTGTGAAAAAAAAAATGCAAACAATCAACTCAATAAAAATATATAAAATTCGTACATAGATAACGACAGACACAAAGATAACGAATATCGATTTATGATTTATTTGTCTTATAACAGAGTCAAAATATTTAAAAATAAACATATTTGCCTTTCCTGTCATGCTCAACAGAAGTTTCTATTATCAACCCTCAAATATAATCTTCCATCATGCTTTCAGTGTACCTACTGGCCTTAGTAACGTCTCTCAAATTCCTTTATACTAATTATAATAATGATCATTTATTTCGAAAACCATGTTCCATACGTAGTCACAAAATACAAAATCATTTAATTACACTACTAAACTTCCATCATATTTTCAGTGTACTGGCCTTAGTAACGTCTCTCAAATTCCGTTATACTAATTATAATAATGATCATTTATTTCGAAAACCATGTTCCATACGTAGTCGCAAAATACAAATTTAATTACACTACTAAACTTCCATCATATTTTCAGTGTACTGGCCTTAGTAACGTCTCTCAAATTCCGTTATACTAATTATAATAATGATCATTTATTTCGAAAACCATGTTCCACACGTAGTCGCAAAATACAAATTTAATTACAGAACTAAACTAAATAATTAAATTAAATTAATATAATGATTCCATGCAGTAACAATAACAATATTAAACTTAAAACGTGCTACATAAATAGATTCAGATATATTCACGATGAATTAAGCTGAGTATGATACTGGATCCATTTTTGCAGGATCGGTGAGTCCCAATGGTCTGTAAATAGCTTGACAATGCTGTTGGTGCTGGCGCGAACCCGATCTAGCAGCGATGCGCATCTCTTCCTGACGACTGCGGCAAAGCAATCTTTCTGCAAATATCCCCAACGCACTACATCTCCACGGCAGCCCCAAAACACCCTCGAACGGCTTGAGGGTTTTGTACAATAATGATTGTATTGGACGCGCAGGTCGCTGAATGCCCGACGAGTATAGCTGACCCATAGGCCACACGTGTAAAACGATTGGCAGTAAGCTTGAAACAGAGTTTTCTCTACCTCTGGTGTACAATGAGTGAACCTACGAGCCAGCATAACATGCTGCAACAAGCAGCCAGCGACCTACGTTCCCGATCAATATCACTTGAACATTATCTTGATGGTATTCTCGTCCTTGTTCTTCTAAATAAGCTCCTATACTATCCTAAACTTTATCCAAAGGAGAATGTAACATGGGCATGTTTAAATACATTCTACATCCGGTGATGCGAAAAGTCGAAATCATGTCAGTAATCAGTCCGTCATAATTTTCAGCTCTATGGTTTCTGATGAAACCTCATTGTTTCCTTGGAAAGTTGATTCCCTAAACTGTTCTAGACTTTTTCTCCTTCTTACTAAGTAACCGCGGGAACATGTCACAATCCTTTTTTTTGTATTTGAGAGTACAAAGATTCTGGCCTTAATTTTCTCCTTTTCAGAGACGAATTCAAAACGCTATTAATTTTTATAAACATATATTTCCGATGTCGAAACGCACTTTTTTAAATATTTTTGCTTATAAAATCAGAATATATTAAGTAAATCCCATGCGCAAGAAATTTTTATTTTCTTGTTGACCGGTGTTATCTATCTCAAGGGTATCTATCCAAGTAGACTTGAGGACTATTGTACGTTTCCTTCTACTTTTAAGCGTTTCAGCTCTGTTCCTCAATAGTTATCCACTATTAGTAGTAGGCTGTAAAAGCGCTTTTTGTTTTTTATAAAAAAAAATAAGTATCTAATAAGTATAGCTAAATTTACTTTTTAGAGAAGCGACTGCCATTCATCTTTCAACTTCAAATGGAAACACCGAACAGTGTCCTATCTACATTTACAATATCTACATCGGCTGAGAGCCAGCATCTAAGCCTTTTTTTCATTCCACAGGTTTACGTCTAGCAGTAAGCTAGTACTTTCATCTTTTGAATATTAATTTAAAGAAAACAAAGACACATAATACATATTATGTGGTATATATTATTTAGCTTTGTTTTAAATTTATAGTTTTTGGCTTTTGACATTACTCAACAATGAACACAGAGCTGCGAAGCGACGGAACTGTATGTAATGGAGATGAAAAGCGTGAAAGAAAAAGATCAAAAAAGAAATTTACTATTAATAAAAACTGTTGCATTAATAAAAAATGCATGTTGTGATAAAACTTTGATAGGTGCATTTCGCCTTAAATATTATTTATGCATAAGATAGCGTTGGAGTTTTGGAATGTTTCGAGATACGAGTCCTTCACTTTTATGATTATAGAATCTATTGCAATAGACATAAAGACCAAATGTATGAATTGGCTGTGAAGCAGTGGCGGGTCAGAAGCAAGGCCACTAAACCAAAATGTCAGCCGAGATCCGTTTCATTCTCGTATTGTGTTACTGTTACCAATGCTAACATACTTGAAACAAGTCTTGGATTGAAATAAAATGAATTCATTTTAAAATAATTTAACAAGTACATTCGCTAACAGCATTATTAAATGAACGATAAAAAACCTAAATTCATATTAAAAAAATTTCTTTCAATAATTGTATATATTTAACTATATTGAAGTTTACGGCGGATAAATTAAACTACATAGACTAAATCCCAAGATACTTGGGCCGGAACATTGTTTCCGAATCTATTCTGCTAGGAATCGAACCTGGAATCTAATCTTGATCTTAGATTATATGGTTAAAACATTGTTAGCTCAAAACTACTCAACTAGAGAGGTCCTCGAATGATTAAGCAAAGACATCCCACAAATTTGTTTCCTTTAATATCAATATTAAATGGGTTATCAAGCCTGAAAACATAATCAACGTTTCGGTACTAATTTGACAGTAACTATTAAACTCATAGTACTAATTTTTAATAATTTTTGCATGAATGTTTGCTAAATAAAAAATTTTTGAGTTGAATGTGAAAGCAAGGTTAAAAAAAGTTTATCATGTCATCTAATGACACTTAAATATCAACGCAATTGTCGTGAACTTTGGTTCATAACCATTAGACCTGACAATTTCGTGCGTGATGCCATCACTGACCCATCATTAGAGGCACGTCGTGAGCTACGGTCATTTACATAATGACCTTACCGAATGACGGTGAAAGATTTCGTACGAAATTCATCGCTTTTACATGTATTGTGTGCTAGAAAATTGACCTACCCAAAAGTACAGTACAAATAAATATGTCATCATGAGAAATGTTGGAGATCTTCAAAGTAATATTTTAATTTCTACTGAGAGCCCGTAAAAATACTTTTTTTTAAATATAGATATTACTTAGCAATGGTTGATAAAATCTTACTAATCATTTCTTATAGATTAACATACACGGAATAACAATTGTATAATGTGTATAGATGACGTTTTTGAGGATGGTCAAGCACAGCAATTGCTTTAATTAAGCCTTTTTATTTAAATAGATTTTTTCATGCGAAGGAAATTACAAATACATTCAATTACCAACGTTAGCAAGTAACACCAATATATGATATAGTTTTCATTAAACAGATAATCTTGTAAAAGGGTTGTATCTATCATCTTTCAGTTATAAAGAGTCTAAGTCTATTAATGTCTAAAGTTTAGGTTAGTACTTCGCAAAATTAAAAACAACTTTCCAAAATAAGATACAGAGAAACTCCACCAAATATAATGTTTTTATTAGTTTATCTACTTTAAAAAAATCTTTCTTGTTTACTAGAACTATATCTGATCGAAATGATCAAATATTGACTATACTAGAAATCATATAATATATTTGAATTAGCTCTTCAAATATGAACAGTCTCTTATATTATACACGATGGCCATTCCACTGTCTGATAATAACAAGTCGTATGCATTTACAATACACGCACTCTAATAAATAATTTAACGAATGTCAAAGAACGAGGTACGAATAACCTTTACATTTGAAATTCTAAGTGTATAATTGATATGTACTTGGATGCGTTGTCTTCATCCGTTGATATTATCAAACCAAGGTAACTAAGTCAATGTATGGCCAATGGTAGCAAAATGTATCTCTCGCCTTGAACTTAATATTTTTATTGATAAAAATGTTTCCGATACATTTCTACTTTTCATACTTACATTTTGTCATACTTTTTAGAAGGCTTTAGTTTGCGTAATAAATTCAATCACGCTATAAATTATGAGCAGTTATTATTGAAGTGATAACTTCTTTAGCGGCGTTGTGCATGTTTTTTTGTGATGGGTATAAAATCCTGATCCTGATCGAAAATTCGTAAGAAGAATAAAGACGGAGTTTTGCTCCAGTAATACCAACCTTATTAATAATGACTTAAGGTTTATTTTATAATATAACTTTTAAATGATTGCATTGCATTACTTATACATGTCTATTCGAATTGCAACTTTACTACAATGAAATACAGTTGAGTTTTTGAAGTGAAAACTTCTTTAGGCTCGTTGAGCACTTTTTGGGTGAACAATTTTTGGTTTGTAAAGAAGTGTTAGTGGCCAATTTAAACTTTAATGCTTGATCATAAGCAAGTTTTTATAAACCGAAAATAATAATCTAATAGCTCGACGATTCACAAGTTATTTAGTTTTCACTTCTATCTGCAGTCCCCATGCCCCGCATGTTATTTTTTATTGATTTAATCGTCGGTGAAATTCGTCCCTAAACAATCGTCATTTGGACGTTGGACTGCCTAAGTGTGCGCAGGTCTTCAGTCTGGGGGCGACGTACACTTCGTATACCAAGACGAAGTGTCTATACCAGAACTCGTATGATTCATGCATCGATAGACATGATCGGCCTTCATAGTTCATCTTGCATATTTAGCGAGCTACGTCGGTCACTTTGTTTCTCTTACGGATTAGGATCTTGTCCATTAGAAAAATACCAAGCACAGCCCGGTGAGAATAACAGTAAGTTTTTAATATATAAAATCGTATTCTAAAAGGTTGTTTAAATATACTCATGCATGTTATTAAGATAATGTTATCCACTGTGTTCGTGAACACGACTTAATTATTTTAATTTCAACGCATCTTTTTTTTTTTGTTTGCATGAGGTTAATGAGGTCCATGTTACATGGTCATGTTAACTTAGGCCTTCCGAAGGTAGCGACATAAACTCATCTTTCAGTACCTGCATCTACTAACGTAAGATTGAATATATCTATTCATTGACAACAACAAACCCATTAGCTTAGAGTGGCCACTACCCATTATATGGGCATTAAACGTGTTATGCAAGCCTTTCCACTGGATAACACCACAAGCCTTGTTACGTGGTCTTATATCTATTCACTTAACGCCATTACTTACGTAATATCAATACGATTGCCTTTGTTCTATAATGTATGTAACACTCAAGTGGGTCGCATTTTTAATATCAGCCGTAACCGACAAGGTGATGAAGCAGCAATTGTTACATTATTATTTTAAAGTTCCAATTTTCTTTATTATTCGCAGACAATCATATCCGAAGTAAAAAAATTCATTATACTATAATACACTTTTCAATCTTGCAACAAGATTAGGAAAGACATTAACTCCTCTTAAATAGATTCCTCGAAAACATATTACTACTGTAGGTACAGATACTACTGTGCCCTTTTTAAGCGTTGTTTTGGAGGTGGAAATGCTTAACGCACACCCCACCGCGTGGGAACGGGCGGCGGGGTAATGTGGGACTCCCCCAGCAATGCGCCCGTACGTTCACTTCTCTAGGCTGGGGGACGTACGTCGCTGGTATACCCGCGGTCGGTCACCACGGCGGCCGGAGGTCTGTCGCCAACCACCGCCGACGAGTGGCCCTGCGTGAGCGGGAAGGGAGCCTAGCACGATCTCTCCCTCTCCGTCGCCTCCTTGGCAGACATGACGGTCTCGCAGAAGGAGACGACGACGTTCCATCCAGCTTGACTCCTGACCATCACTAGGATGATGGCCGGGAGCGAAAGGTGGTGGCGACGAGGTTTTGGCGCTCTGATACCCATGCGGGGCGAGAAGGACCTTGTCCTCATCGCCGGCGTCACAGTGGTGGCACTCTGTCGTTTGCTCCTTTTGAGCGATGCGACACAGGTACCGCCCGGAGCAGCCATGCCCCGAGAGTACGTACGAGTCATTTCACGTACGAGTCACGTGAAACGACAGAGTGCCGTGACGCCTGTCAATCCAATCTTACATGCGTTGTTATCCTTCCGTAACCATAACTTTTGAACCTTCTTGTAGATTTCCCTGGATTTATTAGTTTATACGTGAACATCTGGTGCCTGATCACGCAACACCAAAAGGAAAAATCATATGCAAGCAAAAGGATTATTTCATTAATCACCTCTAGCGACCAAAGAGATTTCTTTGGTTTGTCGTCATTGAATAGTAGTAAAATTATGCCGAGACTACACTGCAATTTAGTTACATTTATTCCATCATATTCTACTATTCATAACATCACATCATATTCACATTTTTTATCTAGATCTCCTTGCACAAATAAAATATCAGAATCGAGTGAATCGACACAAAAAAGCGCGCACAAACTTTGCCTTAATACGCAAATGTGGGCCTCAGGCTTCAAAAAATCTTATAAATTTTACCCAGCATTACCTCGCAATAACCGTTGTAAATCAAACGCAAAATATTAGAAGCGAAACCAACTTGATTGTGATAATTAATATCTCACAACTATCTAATCCTGTACAAAGGCGTAATAGCTGAGGAGATTATTATCTAAACTATTACCTAGTTTAATTGCTATATCCTACTAAGTGTTTATTGCTGCTCTAAATAGAGATTTTAAATATTAATATTACATTTATATATAAAATAGTCAATCGATTGCGTTCCAATTTTAAAATGTTTTTCGTTTGAAATTACGATGGAAAACAATTTAAATATGTTTTATAACATTATATCTCAGATAAGGCATAGTCAGGAAAAACATATTTTTAGAACCTACAAGTTCTACCAAATGTAAGCAAAAAAAATGTAGTTTACATCAATTTACAATTTATTAATTGACAATTAAATGAAAATCATTTTATAGATTTACTTGAATTCGAATAAAGACCGATAGGTGTTAACATAGGCGTAAACAGTAATTTTGCGAGTAACAATAACGCGATATATTCGAGATATCACAAGAATGGCATGATCTATTATTTGCTCTTGATGGAAAATAGTATTAGTTTATAGATTAAATAAATAGACATAACGATGTTAGGTTATTTATTATCAAAGCAACACAACAGAACAGAGTAAGTGACATCTATGACCAACCATAGATAATATATATCATGTGGATGCGTTCATATTTCAACGGCTCTTGTACGTAATTAACGAGAATTGTAGGGCCACTAAAAGTGCGCGTCGATAAAGGATCTTACATTTAAGCTTGAAGCTTCAAACTGCCCTGAAAGAATCAAATTTATTCACGACTATGTTACTTGTGCCTCTTTACTTGTTTTTAAAGGAAAAAGTAAAGAGATTATTAAGAGACAAAAGCATGTTAAAATATAAAGCACCCAAAATTGAGGATTAAAAAAACGAAACTAACGCCTTGGCGTTATTTTTAAATAACATTTATAGTTCAACAGAAAACTGTATATTGTATATACCTACGTCGATTTCACCTACTAGTTCACTGCAACATATAATTTACTAAACATTGAAATGAAATGAAAACTCTTTATTGTTCACCAGCTAAATCTATGTATATAATGAAAAGTAGAATAAGTTACAGTGAAACAATGGGTGGTTCAATAAATAAACATTGTTTATTTATTGAATGAATCTTTCGAAATCGTAATTGAAATATAACTATACTGAAATATACTATAAGCTTAACTACTTATAAAAACTATTATACTTGTGTACATATATTTTTAAAAGGTTTGTATTTAAAATACATTTTAGAAGTTCAAATCCCAAAAATAGTAGAATAATAATAATAGTTCACCACACAGAGGGTGACATAAGAATTAATTTCAACACGCGAAGCTTTCTCCACGTCGCGTGTAGAATGAAATAAATACACGTTGCGATTACTAAATTACTAGCAAAACATCGACCTTGCACCAAGTTTGGCCCAGAAACCACGAGCAGTCTATTTTCGGACTAATATTTGCCTCTCTTTATTTATAAACGGTCTATAGAAATTTTGCAAAAAAAGTTTCTACTTCTTTTTGCAAGCGAACTTCTTTCTCTCTGGTACCGGTCCCAAAGTGAAAGAAGCATTCTCCCGGTACAAAACTAACGTCATCCTGTCAGAAACATCATAAATTATAAAGCAACGTGTGGCCTGTCATATTAAAAAAGTATTAATAACCATATTAAAATAAGTAAAAAGTAAAGTAATTAAAAGATCTGTGATAATATTTTGTAAACTAGATTGTTATTACATTTAGTCTTCCTTTACTATTATTTGTTCAAACAAACGGACAATGTCGACGCAAATTGGATTACCATGGCCGGGAGCCGGGAGCATCGGCTGAAGCAAGCTATGATTGACCGCGTTGTCCAATTCACGACTCGAGCTCGCCTTCATCTTTCTAGTGTATTGTTATATGTATAAAGGTTATTGTGCATGCAGGTGTCTATAAGGAATGGGAATATGGTATCTTAATAGAATTAAATTGATCGTAAATTGCAATTCATTTTCAACCAAAGCAAGAAATAAAATCAATTCTCAATTAAACTAGTAGAGATGGCTATTAAAAAAGTATGTATACATATGTTTTTATTTAACATGTATGTAAAAGAGAGGTAATTAAACATACAAAGATATTTGTAAATAAACATCACGAAAATGTTTAATCTCAAAATAGACTTTAACAAACAACGTAATAGTTTTAAGAGGTTCATAAGAATGGTATTAAAGAGAGATTAAGTAGATCAACTTCAACTTTCAAGTTTAATTTCCAATATAGAAGCATTTCAGGCGGCTTTGGCTCTTGCCGAGTCATTAAGATGTTGGCATCTCGCCAGTGTAGAGGTACAGGAATTTATTTGTAAGCTCAACATTCAAGGAAGTGGAAAATCTTGGAATAGCATCCACGTGGACCAAAGAAACGTCGAAATAAAAGGCGTTTTCACGATTTGTTCATTTAATTCAACTATTTCGATTTTCAGATTCAATTTTAAAGTTTGAGCTTATTGGAAATGTTGCTGAATTTTACTGACATTCTGACTGAATGTTCTTTCTCATTCAGATACATTGTACAACGGTGTAGGGTTTTGCCAAGCATCCAGCTTTTTCTCATTCCTGTACGGTGCAATCTCGGTCCGTGACCAGCATCGTACAAAACCATATTAAAAAAATTATTGATAATAACAAAAGGTTAGTAGAATGAGTACTTTTTCTCTGCATGTGTTTCTTTACCTATTTATAGGGAATAAATACCTTAATTATATACTCAATATGGATAAGTCATAAAACCTCACAATCGGACTCGTTTCTCTTACTCCACATCCATTTTATGCAAGAATGGAGCATAAAATGGATGTGGAGTGAACTGGGTGTGCCATGTTTTTCACCAGCATTACGTGGTTATTATTTTATAATACGTGCAATCAGTGGAAAAAAATACTTAAAGGAGCATACCAAGTGACAATTGAATTAGTGACTATTGCGTCACCACCTTAAAAGAATAAAAAGTGGACCAAACACTACAGAAGCCGCCTATTAATGCGAATATCCGTATATGATATAAACAAAATGTTAATTTCGATCGACAAGCGTGATACCTAATTGCCTTTCACCGACACATGTCGCTCCGATCGTTTTCTCTTTATTACAAAATAACTTTATTCATAAATGACATGTTTCTTAAATATAAATTTTGTATTATAACGAGGTCAAAATGAAATATTTTAAATCAAATCAAAATCATTTATTTGCTCCAAACATGGTTATAAAAGCTGTTACAGGATAAAAAGGTTTTATTCCATTATCAATTTAAGTTACTAATACTTATGTAAAATTTGACAAGCATAAAGAATATTCTATAGCCTATTTTTTCAATATATTTATTTTTCATGAAGTAAAAGAGCAGCGTTTCTATTCTAATCAATAGCGTACCTATGTTTAAAGCTCCAGCCCTAAGTATAACCTGTATCACAAGCCTTTTAACACACACAATTCATGGGTATGTAAATTCAGTCCAGAGCGGTTTCCATACTTAATAAAATAATAATTTGACCTATTTTTGAATCTAACGTACTTGATTTTGGCTTTATACTCCCCAGAAGCACTATTTAGTGTTTATTACATTTTATGTTGAGTTGACCAAATTAAATTGAGCGAAACTGATAGCTATGATACAAAAATTGAATTTTTTGCTAGTTACAATGATGGTGACAACGCATAGTGAGATCGATGAAAAAATTATGGAAACACGATCTCTGGCCTCGTTATAATAAATTTACAAGTTTTCACATTTGCCGCCTTTAGTTCTATTTGTGTCGCAAGCGAAATTCGCCTGAGCAGAGGCAGTAAACATTTCTGTCCTCTAATAGTAGTTTGTCGGTCAATATCACTGGAGTTTGCGAAATTTAACGCGTATGTTCAACAATACCTGATGCACTTCGTCTCCCACATGTCACTGACGAGCGATCCTCATACGAGTAGACCACAGTTTGAACAGTAAAAATTGTGAACGCATAACATATTGTAATTATATTTATAATTTTATAATATTAATGTTTTTACTGAAGCTAATATAATTAAAAATTAATACGTACGTCAGTGTTTTAAAAATCCCCAAAACTAAAAATTGTGATTAATCCGATTTTCAACCCATTGTTAAGAACAAACAGTCTTAATAGGTATATTACATACAGTTATTTAAATTTATTATTTATTTATTCGTATGTATATTATGTCATATATTTTATTACAACTTTATCACGAAAGCATTACTAATGGCGGTCTTTTCGCTTAAAACTCCAAACCTTTGTTGAACAAGGAGAGATTAATGGAATAAAATAACATAATATACGTCAACGTTGTCAAATATGCATATATGTTATTATTTAACGTAATGTTATACATATTAATATTTAACGTGATGTAGAATACTAATGTATAATTAAATTGTAATTAAATTATGAATAATAGGTACGAAGTATTGTAAGCTAGGCTATGCTATGCTATTTTTTCGGGTATTATACGAGTATTTTATTTGTGGTAAGATTTAACAAAAAAATTCAAGTTTTGAAGCAAAAGCTTTGGATGCAACTAGAATAAAACTTGGACCAAAAACTACTTGTTTGAATATCTGACAATATAGAATAAGGTCCTAAAAGAGAAAAACAACATTTAAAAATCAAAATTTCAATTTCAAATTAAGTCACATCTATCAATACAAAACATGATGACCTTAAGTTGATCTCATAAAGATCCGGTTAGATTTGTCGCGAAAATGAAACAATCTGAGCTACTTTCGCTTTTATAGTGTAAAGATAATCGACACTTCTTTATATTTAAATTATTAAGTGCTATGTAGATGCAACTAGAGGCTAACATAATTAGAAGTATACCATACAACGTTAGTAAAACAAGTGGGCGCCGATTCACCGACCTATACGGAGGTTGTTACAATGTAGGACGTTACAACTATTCGAGATATTCATACTTTAGTGCTTATTGCACATAATTATTTTCGCACAGTAAAATTTCGTAAAGAGTCCACGATGGCTCTTAATTTAGTAGTGTTATCTCAGTAATAATGACAAATTTAAATAGAAACAATACTAAAGAATGAAATACGTAATTATTTCTAAACAACCGTCATTTAAAGATATAAATAGTGGAATTCATAAAAGTTAAATTGAAGATATGTTTACACAAAACAATCAAGTGACTTACAGGTAGCGATGCAAAAAGATGTAAAAGCTTACATAACAGTTAGACAATACTCAAAAACGAACCCTGGGATGATACTGATGATGATGATGATGATATAATAAAAGATATTTTTGTTATAAATTGGGAAACAAAAAAAAAACTACGAATACAGTACAGTGCGTAATATAGTTTAAGTATAGTCGTATTTGAAATAAATCATGATTTGATTTACATTAAACGAAACTATGTAGTGTTTGATTAATTTGTACAATGAATTGCGATCTCTCTTGTGTTAGCAATCAAATACGGTGTGTCTAATCTGAGTCAAGCCGCAGCCTACATGCCGGCACTTTCCATGTGCTCACACAAACCAGTTTCGATTCAACCACAAACCACTATACGAGTATAGTACCAACACCGGCTATACCGTACTTAATAACTTACAAAACGGATTCGTACATCGAAATAATAATTACTATACTGAGTAGTTTAATAAAGAAATTCAACTATAAAAAAGTGAAGATCAATAAGGCCCGAGGAAGGTTTGTAACAAGCTGCTTCCGTGTTTGATTTGACTATAGTTAATTCATTTTTCCAAAAAAAGAAATCAGTATTGAATAACTTATAGCAGTGGAAGCCACAACACTCAAATAGATTATTTCCTAATTCGAAGGAATATAATCAAGTCAGTCAGAGATCGTAAAGTGATCCCTGGTGAAAGTGTGGTTTCGCAACACCGGCTTCTAGTGTTAGACATGACTATCAGACAAAAAATTATTAACACAAAACAGACACCCCCCCCCCCCCCCCAACGAAATGGCACATTTTGGAAAAAGAATAGTATGCGAGTAAATTTAAACAAAGAGTGGTACACAACATGAAAGGGATGGATGATATAATTGGAAAATCTGTAAATGAATGTTGGAATGAAATAGCGGAATATATTAGAGGCGTGGCAAAGGAAGTATTTGAGAAACGAGAAGAACATGTAAAATTTAGAAAGAATCCTGGTGGTGGAATGAAGAAGTGCAAGTGATTCTGAAAGAAAAGAAAAATGATTTTAAAGAATGGAAAAGTGCAGAAGAGGAAGTTATGATAAAGGAAAGCAAGAGGAAAAAATATATGGAATGTAAAAAGAGAGCAAAAAGAGCTGTTGCCGTCTCCAAGGCCAGGGAACAAGCCAATCTGTATGAGTTTTTGAGAAACATCTTTATAGAATGGTAAATGATAGAACAAAGAATGCAAGGGATATAACCCATATGAACCCATATAAGAGGTCGCATTTGGTAAGGAGGCTATTGTAATCCATGGATTCTGTATCCTATCGTAATATGAATTTCAATTTATTTATAGATTAATTTATTCTACCAAATAGCAATAATTGAAATGATAAAAAAATCAACATTGAAACAATTCAGTAAGACAAAGAAATATTTAGGCACAAACAGTGTAATTTAGCTGTATTTGACCCTAAAAATCATTATAAAGTGCACTTAGATCACGAATGATTTAACTGAAATTTTATCCATAATAAACTTAGAAAACTCCTTAAACATCATAAGCATTTCTAGCTAGGTTAGCATGTTACTCTGGAAATAAACACTTTATTATGTAGAACTGATAGGAGAGTGAGCTGATAGATTTCATGAAAGGATAGACAACGGTAAATAAATTGTAAAAGAGTATTGCTAAGATTACGCAAATAGCGTCTTACTAACCATTAAACTGAGCTGGTATTCAAGCCAAGAGGTGGGTCAGACGAGTTTAAATTTATTGTAATCATCATAAAATGAAATTCTTCTCATGACTATTATTACACGAGTGAGAACTGCAGGTATATTCGATTTCGTATAATATGTTGTGACGATTAATATTACCTATCCCTAGGGATGATAGATCATGAAATCAATCAAGTTACTGTAACATGTACACAATATCTTAATCAAAATTCTACTAATTAGAGAAGAATGATCTATTAGGATTCCTACTAAATCTGAATAAATGTTTTTAAGTAAAACACAAATACAAAATTTGCAATTAAAGGATTCAAACATACTTCAAGTTTTTAAATTAGTTTCAATGATGAGAACTAAAGATAGAAATAAGATCTTGATCTGAATAAAATATTTCACTAAAAATTCTAATTCGTATTTTAAACAATATATATTTTCTTATGTTATTGTAGAACAAGTTATCAGTTATTTGATATCAATATCTTGAAACAAACTTATTGCTTTAAAAACCCTCTGATACTGACTCCAAAAATAACAAAAGTAAAAATATATATACAATATTATTACACAGGTATATATTGCCCATATGACAATTACTGGTCCACGTGGCATTCTATTCTAGTGTCTTTGTTCAGAAAAGGACATATCCTGAAATGGCGACGACGTAAATAGTGTATATCGTCGGCTTATTGCAAGAACTCATTAACTGCAAAAATCACTAAATACGTTTTTATCTATAATGGGCTCATTTTTACATATCCTACAAAATGCAAAAACACTAATTTCTAGCTGGCCAATTTTAGCCGTTACGTCTTTGGCTAATCAACATAACCACTAACTAATTCCAACTAAAATGCTGTTTTCCCAAAATAATGAAATGTCACATAATGACTTCTTGCAATAAGTCGACGATATATTAAGTACAAAACGCTGTTTGCTATACGGGTCAATATAAATAAATTAGCAATACAAGGTAACAGCAGTTGTTATGAGGTAATTTTAATATGAACTAAAAAAAACTGTAGCAAGAAAATGGAATAAATATACCGCCTTTGTCTACCAAGTCTGTTTAATAATTCATCAATACGACGTTTAAACATGCATAATTAAAGCAGTCATTGTATCCCAATCTTGTTAAATCAAATCATGTACAAGAATATTTTAAATTGAATTGTTTACTTATTGTAGTAATAACGAACGACCTTGCTGAGCAAATAAATGTATGTCTAAGCAAATTACATAACGAGGCCGAGTTAATAAGCAGTAATGAAATACTGACCGAGACAATTGAAGTGTGCAAAAAATAATAAATATGGTGATTAAAGTGTTACTTGCTGCGTATGTGATATCCAAACAGTAGGTATTGTAGAGAATTCCACTATGGAACACTTCTCAGAATGGATGCCTTACAGATTGATAGACCTACACACCGATATTACGTCTGTGTGGTCCGTCTAAGCACATTGGGCAATAATTGTTGGTTCATTCATATAGACATCCTATTAATTGTTCCGTTTGTTTTGTTTGTGGTCGAAAATGTGAAACATTACGATCGGATTCGTTTTGATAATTTTATAGAATTTTTCAGTTAAACTATTATCATACATCTAAATCAATAGTTTAAACTGATGGAAAGAGTTTTCAAATTAATTCGATTTGATTCATAGGTTCAGCTAAACTGGGCTTCCGGTAACAGTAAATTTGTCCATGCGATAAAATGAGATACTTGATAAAACAACTTTCAATACTTCTAAATGTTTTCCTAGTCAAATTTAAAAAGAAATACGAAATAATTGGCCTAATATGTATATTGGTGTGGTAATTCATATTAATATTATTACTTAGTTTTTCAAGTGACACCTGCAAAATCGCTTTAGCGTTCCACTTTGATTGGAATATTTATAGTAAATGCACCTGTTGTTAATAGTATTAATCAATATATTAATTATATGCTTACAATATGTAATACAATTAAAATTTAATGCCACATCCATTTAATTTTTAGTATGTAGCTTTCCTATGAAAAATCAAAACGTTTTGGCTACAGGGGAAGACTTTATAATGACATCAGTGAGGCACAATTTTAACATCGGCCTTAGTGGAATACCTTGGAGGCTATTCTTTATATATTTCACCTTTGAATAGTGTAAAAATAATATCAAAACCTAATAATAAATAACCTAATTATGGTTTTTACTTTTATGAGACATCCCCGTTCACGTTTACTGAATAGTAAGTAAGTATCCGTTGTCAAGTCAATGAAAACAATAATAACAACATTTTAAAAGCACAAAATTTATATTTATGTCCCTAAAAAAGACATCAACGACATAAGCTATGAGCGTCGTTTCAAAATGCAAGGTGTTGTTAGTGTTAGCTACAAACGCGCGGTTAACTCTTTGTTTATGTAGAAAGTGGAACAACTGAGATGCATTTGTATGTCAGTTCTGCAGCTGACATTACCTCAGTACCAAATTTGTTTACTATTCTACAACGTACCTGAGTGGAATCGGTTGAAAAGGAAAACGATGAGGCGGATGTGGTGAAATGATGGGAGCCTGTTGCGGATGCACCGGCACTGGGACAGGCACAGGCACCGGAATAGGATGCTGGAGCTGGGCTGGCGGAGGAAGCGTGCTGTATGGAGGCGGAGGCACGCCATCGAGTGCGTCGGGTGGCCTCGGCGCCCGCGCACGTCGCAGCCTCCGCCGCCTGGCTGGCTCCTCAGTCTGGCACTCTGCGCTCACGACGTTCCTCTCCCTTTCCGTCTGCACCGCACTGTTCACATTACAACTGGGCGGCGCATCATGCACCTGCACTATGTTCACACTACACACATTCTGTTGACTCGGCTCACCGGGAACACGCACTGAGACCGAATCCGACTTGCGCAGCGGGGCCGGCGCCGGCACGGGCAACCGCATCTCGTGGCGGATTGTGATCGCGCGGTACGACGCGCGCGCATGACGACCGCCGTTTGGCGACTGGAGCGGGTGCTCAGTGTCCCCCCCGCGGAAGCCCTCGCTCGACCTCGCCGCTGCCAGAGCGCCATCGGTGCGAGATCGGGCCAGCGGCGGTGAACGGCACTCGTATGGCTGCCAGAGCAGCGAGGAAAGCGCTTCGGCAGCGGACAGCGGTGGAGGCGGCGGCGCGCTCAATGCTACGCTCATCTTGGGGCCGCACTCCGCTTTCGCTTTACTGCCATTGTTCGCCACTCGCTACCTCTTAGACCTAGAACAACAAAATGTTCACTGACAAATTTTTGCGTTGTATTTCTTAGTTATAATACTGGGGTTTTAATACTTTTAATAATACGTATATGTCTTATATTGTTTTAATATTTGTAACCAACACTAGGAAATAAAAATACATGTCTTTCATTGATTTAGTGATTGGTACATTATAGATTCATACATTTAGTGACTAAAATGGACGCATAACCTTCTAGTCTTCCTAATGTTTATAAAATGTTCGTACCGGCATATTTTTCCAATGTTTCCTAGATTAAAATTTGTCTTTAATGACAGTATATATCACAGTTCAAAATTAAATTTCTCATCAAGAGATATTAACACTTGCAAAATTATAAACAAAACGAAAACAATTGTTCTGCGCACTATAATTTATTGCTAAAACCTGTAAATATTGTGTTGTAATAATAAAATTCACTATAAATGATTGTAGCAGTCTCACAGTATCCGTAAGCTTTCATTATTCATATTGAGTAATATTTCTCACGATATCCAAAAGAAGTGAGCATTAAATTGCGTAAGAGGAGAGATCATTAAGCGTCATTTCAATCTTAATCCTAATAAAGCGAAAGTAAATTCATCTGCTAGTTTGTTTGCCTGACTAAATGAACCTTGGGCAAATTTAAATTTATTATCGTATTTATATTTATATGTGTTTACTTGTGAAATCTAGGACGACTGAAATGCTTTAAAAATGCTGAGGATGTGTGAGTGAGCTCTGGGGTGATAAATGAAATGTACCAGGATACACGGAAGAAAATATACAATAAATATGAATATATATAAACTATACAAATATTTAAGGAAGACTTGTGTCGACCACTAGAGCTTCCGATAATACCAAGCTAAAAAACGTAATGAACGCTATATATAATATTCAGGGTGTAACCCTTAGAGTATACATAAGCAAGCTATTATTATCTATACTCTACGGTGTAACCTGAATATTATATATACGAGTAACTTTTAAATTGATTTCTGAATATGATTTTAATTTGGAAATATATTTTAATTATTTTACATAATTATATTGCACATAATTTTAACTCACGTCTATTGTCATTGTATTATTTTCATATCTCTTGTCATTGTATTATTTTCCTAATTAATCTCTATTATCATAAATGATAACCCCTTAAATTTTCATTAAGTTAAAAATATTGATCTGTTATTAATATTCGAAATCGTTTCTTGTTCTTCAGCGGTAAATACGGGTGAGATGAGAATAATCGTTGTCTATGGCTGTTCGGCTCATTGTTTAGCTCCCCTTAATACTCCTCCCCCAGAGCTGTTTACGGGTGTGCTTCTCCCATTTCCATCCAAATAAATTTCTATTCCTTTCCCAACTCCTGTATTTTGACGACCTCTGTGGCGTAACGGATAACGCACTTCAGTACACTGCGGAGGTCACGGGTTCGATTCCCGTCTCGCGTCTGGGTGTTTATGTATAATATGTATTTATTTACAAAAAGACGTAGGTATATAAGTAGTATATCAGTTGTCTAGTACCCATAACACAAGTGCTATGCTACTTAGTTTGGGACTAGATGGCGCTGTGTGAATTGTCACAACATATATATATATATATATATATATATATATATATATATATATATATATATATATATATATATATATATATATATATATATATATATATATATATATATATATATATATATTAGGTGTACAAATTAGTTCGGTCCGTTTTAAAAAGATGGCTCTGGCTGTCATGAATGTTTTATTGTGACAGTTGATCTCGGTGGTTTCAGAGAGGTTAGACATCTGTCAATAACATTCCGTTACCATCACTTCGAATTTCGTAAAAGAACTTGTTTTTAATTTTTTTGAATATGTCAAATTTTGTGTTAACTAAGCAGCATCTGCGGGAGGTTTTAATTTTTTGCTTCAATTGGAAGAAAAGTGCAGCGGAAGCGCATCCAATGCTTGTGGAAGTTTATGATGATAATGCTCCAACTGATAAATCATGTAGGGAATGGTTCCGACGTTTTAAGGATGGTGATTTCAGCGTTGAAGATAATCCTAGACCCGGACAACCAAAAAAATTCGAGGACGAAGAATTGGAGGCATTACTCGATGAAGATCGAAGTCAAACACAAGAGGAGCTTGCAGATAGTTTAGGAGTGACTCAACAAGCAGTTTCTGTACGATTAAAGTCTATAGGAATGATTCAAAAACAGGTATACTGGGTTCCTCATGAATTGAAACCAAGAGACGTTGAAAGGCGATTTTTCACTTGCGAGCAGTTGATTCAAAGGCAAAAAACAAAGGGTTTTTCACATCGAATTGTTACTGGAGATGAGAAATGGATATTCTACGATAATCCTAAGAAGAAAAAATACTACGCTAAGCCTGGTGAATCGTTACCATCGACCTCAACATCAACAGCAAAGCAAAATTTGAGTTCAAAAGTCATGCTGTGTATTTGGTGGGACCAAAAAGGTGTTGTGTACTATGAGTTGCTACAACTTGGCGAATCTATTACGGGCGATCGGTATAGGCTACAATTAATTCGATTGAGCCGTGCATTACGTGAAAAGCGGCCGGAATACGAACAAAGACATGATAAAGTTATTCTTTTGCACGACAACGCTCCACCTCATGTCGCAAACGTCGTCAAAAAATATTTAGAAACACTCAAGTGGGATATTTTACCACACCCGCCGTATTCTCCGGACCTCGCTCCTTCGGATTACTGGTTATTCCGACGGATGCAGCACGACTTGGCAGGTCACCGGTTCACTTCTTTTGCAGAAATAGAAAATTGGATCGGAAGTTGGATTGCCTCGAAAGACGAATCATTTTTTCGAGATGGAATTCGAAAATTGCCTGAGAGATGGGAAAAAGTAGTAATCAACGATGGACAATACTTTGATTAATCTATTAATTTATTTTGATTTAAAAATAAATATATTTTTAACAACAAAAAACGGACCGAATTAATTTGTACACCAATATATATATATATATACAGGGTGACTTTGACAAACCCGTCCAAATTCACACAGAAGAATCTTTAGTAAAAGTTATGAGAAACATGTATTTTAGTTTTGTATCACATAGTACAAAAATGTTGAGTAATCAGCATCACAAAGTCATTCAAAGAACTCGCAATTTACGTAATACGGCGCGAGAGTGCAATGACCTCTCCATCTGACCTAGTAAAAGGCCCAGGACGGCGGCATTGAACCGGGCGAGCGAATACGCACTACTCATTTACGCGGGTGTGACAGAGATAGGTAATAACAGGTTAACGACTCTGTTTGCACCATATGATTATTCTGTACGATTGAATTAATGATCCTATATGAAATATTTTATGGTGAAAATTCAACATACAATTTTTTTGCAAAAATGGGTTCCTTGAATGATGTTTAGTGCGTAAAAAAAATTTCGACGGGTTTGTCAAAGTCACCCTGTATATATTAAATATTTATTTTAAGTTGGATCGATCAAGTGTTCTCGGGTGATCAGATCATTAACTAGCAATTTCAAGAGGGCGCCAACGTAGCTAAACAATATTAAATAATACATATAAACAATGTAAAATAATAAAATATGATAAAATATAAATAATATAATGTAAAATATAAGATAAAATAAGCAAATGTTAAAAAAAGAGAAGAAGCTGATAATGAAAGAGAAAGAAAGAAAATCATAAACCGGAAAAAATTACCGGCGAAAAAATACTAAAAAATAAACTAGTTAAAACTGAGCAGCCCACTAAAAAACTAGCTATTTCGGTTGTGCCTCAAATATTTTTGTTTGTTTTGGTTACCTATTAATTACTTGTCATTCATCATTACATACAGGTTACTTATTCAAATCTAAATGAACCTCAAAAAGATCTGTGGTGAAACCGCAAGATTCAAAATATACTTTCACCAAGGCCGCGGTGGCGCCGACCTGTCCCCACCACTCTCACATGACACCGAGTTGCTAGTTTGAGCTAGCTAATACAATTAAAATACGTTTTTTTTAAATAATTTTATTCTCATTCGTACGTGTTAAAAATTGTTTATTACGAGTACATTAATTACATTTCATCAGCCAGCAACATCGTTAACGAGGTATTTTCTTTCGAGGTAGAAATGCTTTACTTTAGTGACCGTTCAGTAATATAGTACGATGCGATCCTTGGCATGCCTGGAGCGCCGGGACCGTAGGACGTTACATCAGTCTGACCGCGGCCCTAATTGTATTAATGGATTAAAAATGGGCAAGGCCCAGCTGTATACATTTGTTTATGATATCTTTTATTGTGTATATATTTAAAAATTTATTAATATTGTAGAGTTTTTGTAAAAACTTTTCCTATTGCTGAGGAACAGCAGACAGGCTGACAGCTCACTTAATAGTAAGCAGTAACCATCGCCTATGGATGTTATCGACGCTAGGAGCTCGGCGAACACGCTGCTGGGATGGGAGCTATGGGATCATAGAAGTACAGAAACCTGAGTTACTAATGTTGGAACACAACAAGGTTATTATGGCAGTATACTTGTAGACCAAGGGTGGGGCCCTACCTAGCTGGAGTTATTTTGTCGCCTTTTAGGACAGGCCGACCCCGGCCGGAGGGGTAAGTGTTCTTACTCTGACCCTGCACGCAGAAAAACATTGCCAATATCGAGGCTTCAACTAGATAGAAATGTAAAAGATGAATAGGTTCAAATGTACGGAATAAAGTTTCAAACCTTCAGTTATAAGCCTATAATATAATCTGATATATTTTTAAGTAAATTTTTGTTCCCGAAGTGTAAAAAAATCATATTGTTTCTTATTTAACCTTAAAAACAATGATAAAAAAATTGATTATAACAATTTTAAGAAGTATCTAAATGAATTATTCGGCTTTAATTTATTTACATAACAGGCTGACAAAAATTTGTACGCACAATAACATACAACAATAATACAATATGATGTGGGCGTCGTTCGAATTATCTATACATACATCATACAAATAAATAAAATTGGAGGGTCTGTTTGTAATATTAAAATAACCGCTTTTTACTAAGTGTATTCGGACGTATACACGGTACATATACATAAACAACATTTTTTACAATTTTTATCTGTCTGTCTGTCTGTTTGTTCCGGCTAATCTCTGAAATGGCTGCACCGATTTTGACGGGACATGCACTGGCACATAGCTGAGGTATCAAAGAGTAACTTAGGCTATTTTTATTTTAGAAAAAAAAATAGATTTTGTTAAAAATGATAAGTTTCGGAAATTTTATAGTCTAATTTAAGTTGACCTCAGATTTATTATATCATCAATCATATGAAATAGGGTTCAACTTAGGCTGTAAATTGTAGGTGGAATTTCCAATTTAAGTTAAACTCAGATTTATGTCATCAATCATATGAAATAGGGTTTAGCTTAGGCTGGACTTTGTAGGTTCGAACGTACGTATTCCGGAGGCGCATGGCGTAACAGTTGCATTCGATAATACTGAATGTTTGCATATTTCATTTATATTTTAAGGTTTATAAGGTTTGTAATCCAAAATAAACCATAAGATATATCCAAAAAATTCTGCCCAAAGTCACTATTCCACGCGGACGGAGTCGCGGGCACATACAATAAAGTTACGCTAACTAATACGTTTTAGTTACTGGCAACACATATATTTTAGTATCACGTAACAATTTCGTATTACACTTTCATTTAAACCTGACATATTGAATATAGTACTCGTGACATCTCCCACAATACTCGTTACATTGCATTATGTATAAGTATAAAACATACTAATCCTCATATGTTAACGTAATTAACGTAATTTAACCCAGTAATGTAATTTAATGTATGAATTTCATTATAATGAGTGGATTTATGAATATTAAAAAGCCTACAATTATGAATGAATTTAAATGAATATGAATAAAGCTGAAGCTTAGTGTCGAAACGCGTATTACATATTATATCAAGCTTATATTATATAGTACGATGGCTTGTTGAAGGTACCCAAGAAGGAGCTATTACGAAACTGCATCGAAGACTGTGAGGTCCCCTAATACACTATTATATCACTTGTTATGTAAATCCATCCATTAATACCCAGGTTCTTGTACCCCTATGGGATTGCAGCGTGTTCGCGGTGGCCCCAGCGTCGCAAACATCTATAGGTAACAGTAACTGCTATTAAGTGGACTGTCAGCCTGGCTGCCTGTTCCTCAGTAATAAAAAAAATTAACTTTAAAAGAAGTGCCTGCGATTGGTATAGACATGTTTCATCTGCTACATGCTACTTTCTTTAAGTCCAGCAGGATGAGAAGCGAGGAAGACTTAAAAGAAATATAATGAAAAGAAAGATAATGTTGTGAAAATGAAATCACAAATAGACGTCCAAAGACTAAATAGGATACATAATCTAGGAAATAGTGCCCCGAAGACTGATATTGTAACGTTGAAATAACACAAGTTTGAACGCTGTAATCCAGATAACTTTTTAATATAAAAATAGTTGTACTCGTAATAATGACCGTGGCGTAACAGGTAACGCTGTCCGTATGCTTGCGGAGGTCACTGGTTCAATCCCGGTTCCAAGTCTAAGTGTTTATGTAAAATATGTATTTATTTACAAAGAAATATATACGAGTATATAGTATATTAGTAGTCTAGTACCCATAAAACAAGTACTATGTTACTTTGGGACTAGATGACGTTGTGTTAATTGTCCCAATATATATTATTAAAAAGTTATATTATGTGAGAAAAACAGAAATGACTTTATTCGATCTAGAAACCAGTCAATCAATGCACTTTCTCTGAAGGTCATTCGCTGGGACCGAATACTTATCTAAACTTTTACCTTGTAGATATAGCCTATAAAATTATTATCGATATAAAATATTCTTTGAAAGCAACTAGTCAACCTCTAAAGAGGTAATAGATAAGTTTTAACACCTATTTGCTGCAACAGATCTATGTAAACTCACAAATACGATTTATAAAACGTAGGCAAATGTATTTAAGATATATTTTTTATTGGTGCAGGACAGCAGACAGGCTGGCGGCCAACTTAGAATTTAGCAGTTACCATCGCCTATAGGTGTTTGCAACGCCAGTGGCATCGCGAACACGCTGTTGTTCCATAAGGGTACAGGAACTTGGGTCACTAATGCCGGAACACAACACAAAGTTATTATGGCGGCATGCTTAAGACCAAAACTGGTCACTATCCAGACGGGCTTGGGGCCCTACCACGTAGGGTGGGTTAATTTGTCGCCTTTTACGCCAGGCCGATCCCGGCCGCAGAGGTTAGTATGCTTTCTCCGCCCCGGCACAGATAAGAATAAGGAATAAACAAGTCAACGGAATAGAGACAACCTTCGTTGCGCAACGGCCTTCGTATTCGATTCCCGTCCCGGTCTTGATGTCAATTTATGATAAATGTTTATTTACAAATGTAAAGTTATGCGCGGTACAAACACAGGTGCTCTGCTGCTTGCTTTGGGACTAGACAGTATTGTAAATCAATTCAATCGATCAATTATTACAATTTATTGTAATTATTTTATAAAAAAAGTTCTTGGCTACAGTCAGATTTTTAAACGGGCAAACTGTACGTCTGTTGTCCTTCGCCTACGAACGCTTGCGACACCAGCCGTATCCACCAAAGCGCTGCCAGCCACGAAGAAATTTGTGACGCCTTACTCAAGGTGGCATGCTGAGGATTGTCACATGACATTGTCAACTGACACAAAAAAAATATACTCATACAGAGGTAAAAAAAAATTTTAATAAAGTTTACCGGCTAGTATCTGTACCCCGATAGCAAAAGCAGAATTATAGCTATCCTTAGCTGCTTTTGAATCTCATTTCTCTTTTTATGGCTCCTATTCATTTAAGTGGATATATACGTTCCACAATATATCCGTGTTTTAAGTGTAGTAAATAGATAATATTGTATGATTCTTTCATTTATCATAAAATCAAACTCAACATTGACTTTAAAATAACCCAAAAAAAATTCAGAACAAAACTTTTGTATTCGAACTTTGGCTGGATTTTATAATCTGTTCGCTGAGTGTAAAATAACACCACTTCTCAAATGCTTACATTTAGTTATTTATACAAGCTTCCCGTTCTTAGTAAATTTCACTTTTGATGTGATAAAATAAATTAAATCTATCCTTATATCAAAATATGAACAACCTTGTCATCAAGTTTGATGACACACTAGTGTTGTACAGTTGTATATTTTCAATGCCATAGATAATTTGTTAGTACATCAGTGATATTACACTCTGAGAACAATCTAGAGATTCCAAATTCGAGTTCCACAATAGCATCCACCGCCTGGGCAGCTTTTCCCGTTTAATATCGCGTATTTTAGTATAATTGCCATGTCCACGGTGAAGGAGACATCATGAGGAAACCTGCATACTCAGATCTTGGACAAGTATGGAGGGTATGCTGTCCGCTCCCGCTAAGGGGAGAATCGAGCCCAACCCGTTATGAGCTGTTGTTATTTAATAATTTATTTTAGCTACATATATGTCAGTGAATTGTATGTTGGTAAAAAAGTATCGCAAAAGGTTTTCACATAATGCAAGAAATTGTCTTAAAAAACAACCATATTTCTATTGGCCTTCTAGCATAATAAAGTTTTTGTACGGTTAGCTTTACAGCTTCTTCCTGTTTACATCCAATATCATACGTGACTGGCACTACATGACCTCTTCTTTTACTTTCTTCTTTAGACGTAATATCAAGATTTTAACTTTATAAGACATACACACTATCCAATAAAGTTTACCACACCTGCTGTCAGTTTTATTTGTTTATTTATATAGCTCTCCTGTAACACAGCAATCAAATCTGTAATACATATTGCATAGGGTGAAAAGTCGAAAAAATTTATTCGAAGTACTTATATCATTCCAATTCCTGATGATAGAAACAACAATAAGAGTATTTAATTTAATTACGAAAAATCGGTAACAACGGAAAATATCAAACACGGCTTGGACAAATCTGCAGAGTATTATATAATACTTTCTCCAAAACGCAGTTCGTTCTCAATGAGAAACAAAATGGAATGCGTTCCCTTTGTCGTATCAAAAACAAGAACACAGAAGACAGGCAGTACAGAAGCAAATTCAAATATATCATATTCGTAAGCTGAATAAGATAGAAAAATAGCTTTACTTATATTGAGCTAACGCACGTTCTTTTTGATAGAACTGGGGAAAATGAAACAAAAATATATGTATAACCAATGTAGATTCATTTTTTAAGTTATTGTTAAGAATTAAAATGCATTTATACAGAAAAGGTAGACCAAAGGAAATATGAATAGAGTACGTAAAAGAAGATATGGTGAAAATGGAATCAATGTTCAGATAACAGCTAACAGAGGAGAGTGGAAGGATAACTCCCCACATTGTGAATAAGAAACGTCAAGAAGATTTACTACTGATATTGAATCAAAAATCACATAATTATAAACATAAAAAAAATATATTCCAATGAAAAAATAATGTATTGAAGTTTATTATTTATTGGGCTATAATAATTAAATAAAAAAATACTCATCTCAGACCTTAAATTGTAGAAATTAAAGTCAGCTTTACGCCAAAGTTTAAGTTGGTTTCCAATATGTTAAAATGAAATAAGGTCGCAAAATAAGGGTTTGCTAGTGGCAGCTTACAATATACGCTTGGCATTATTATTGTTATCATCTTAACGTTAAATCCCGGTTGCTACCCAAACTTCCGCTTGGTTGTCTGGGGTCCGCTTTCCGATTTTTTCTTCTTCGCATGGTCTTCGGGATCCCTGGTAGTGAGTCCATTAGCATATCACCCTTTACCACGTCTAGCAATTTTGGGTTTATCTCTTCTGCCGGGGCCCGGCGAAGGCTACACGCTTGGCATACGGCTCTCAAAAACAAATAAAGCTTTACCTTCTGTACATTTTTTACGTCTTTGTTGTACTAAAAACAACAATGGCGCCGGAACTCAGAATAAAAATGAAAGTGGATTCGCATGTTATTTTTACAAACCTGACAATCTTGTTTCGTACCGTTTCAACCTCATTAGCATAAACGCGTACAGTTCAATCAAAAGACATACTAATCCTATAAACCAGTAATCCGATATAGAATGACACACATTACTAGTGGTTATTTAAAAAACACTTGTACGGTTTCCTTTTCCGTTATTAAATTTACATAACTGTAAGGCATTTTTTTTTTATTGATCTAGTTAAGGGACTTTAAGATCTGACTACCTTTGGATGTTAGTAATCTAACGAAGATCTAACATCTTCAATCCAAAATCACCTGTTGAACCTAGAAAGTCCAGCAAGATTCGCACGCGCTTGCTTGTAGAGAAAAGTTTACTTCCAAAAAAAAATCGCATTTTTGGGGTAGAAACACATATTGTACAATATTTTTAATGTTATATAATGTGTTTCTTGTTAAAACTTGCATTTCTTCTTAATTATTGATCAAAGCACTAGCATGTTCGAAGAAATATATTTAAAATTACTGCTACATGTCATCGTCTTACTGAATACATACATTACTAATCTAGATCTAACCAATTTTAATTATTTGCAAGGAATTTCTTCTTAAAGTGCAAATTATTAATTTCGAAAAGTTTTTTTTTCAAATTAATTCTGCACAGATGAATTTTATGTTATGTAGTATGGAGTCGCGAAAAGTTTATATTACTTCTTAAGTATATTTATTTATCCTTTATTATTTTAATAACATGAGTATATAATTTACTAAGCTTAAAGCCAATCTAATCTACATCGCATTGATAAACCGTGACAGCTAAGAAAAACTTTAATAGTGTAAAAATACATTATCTAATAAGTATTTTGTAAATATTTGATAAAATTAATCAATTCACATAGATAATGCACTAATGGTTACTCGCAGATTTATTTGTTTTATCACTCAGTGGAAATTTAGTTCCGGATGGAAATAAATAAAATTCCTGCATTTTACTATAATTACTTCACAGATATTTATTTGAAATCAGTGTTTAATTTAATATACTCCAACATTTGGATCAAAGTTCACAAGGCTAAATGAAGTCGTACATATTCAATAGTTTTTATTAATAAAACATTATTGGTGTTATTTATATGCGATACTTCTTTGAGTTTGGAGGTAATATAATGTATGTATTTAGACTAATTATTATCATCGTGATCTTAATACGTATATCGCATTGGGAGACATTGTATTGTATGTATAGACATTGCCCATGTTGTATAAGAAATCAAAAATTGGAAGCAGGTTTGAATTCTGATCTCCTCCCGTGTAACCTTTCCATTGTATAAAACTGTACTACCTGTACCAACTATATTGACATTACACAGAAAAAACATTTTTTTAAATTTATAATTAAAACGAAACGCTATAAAAAATAATAGATAAAAAATACTATTAGGTAAAAAATATAGGTTGTATGAAGAACGATATACCCAAGAAAGACTTAAATGTTAAGATAAAGCTAAGTCAATAACATTATGAAAACTTAGATTCTTCTTGATGTTTCTTCTCATACTACATCTTAAGAATATGTTAGAAGACCCTATCTCTATAAGAATTGCTGTTAACTTCCTTTTCCCACACGTTTCCCATAGTGAAATACATGCATGATGAAACATTCGCCTCAGTACAATCGAATCACAGCCAGCGTTATTTCATTAGGGTACCGAGCCTCGTCTGGATCTCGGATGATGCATACGCCTGACCAAATTCGATTACTACGATTGCCATCTGTCCAAGCTGGGGTTTATGTTGCCATGAATATCATATATTGATATTCACATTTTCATGAGATAACCACATCAACTTATTACTATGTAAAGTATGATAATAACAGTCCATTACTTCCTACTACTGGACGCGAGCCATCCCCTAGTGCCTAGTTTCTCAACCGGTGGGTCGCGACCCCTAGGGGGGTTGCATTTGTTATTAAAGGGGGTCGCAGTCTGTTGAAAAATAATAATAAGACATCGAAACATACAAACTGTAGAAAAGATTCGTTTATTAAAGGAATGAATTTTAGTGTCATGTTATAAAATTAAATATAACGATGTATTAAATAACAATATGAAAAAATAGACTTATAGCTTACTTTATTTCATTAAAAGGATTAATCATGAACGTTAATTAATTAATGCGATGTTTGGCATTGTTTCTCACTTAAAAGTATTTCTATACGTAGATCATCATTGCAAACACTCTTATGTAAATTATTTTCGAGTGATTTGATTGTGATTTTGAGTGAGGAGTCGGTTCCGTCTTATTTGATTTAAACTGAATAATTTATTAATAATCGAGTATAAAAAAGTTTAAATAATACAAATAGATGTGTATGTATGAATTCTCTAACATCAGTGTGCCTACTCGAAATAAGGACGAGTAACGAAAATTATAAGTACCCTTGATATTCATTTCCCTTCGCTAGCTCTTCACCTAGCCAGACCCAATTCCAGCGCAAACAATTTTTTTTTACAAATGATACAATATCCAGACGTAATAAAATAAAAATTATCAGTTATTAAACGTATGAATAAACAATTAAAATATTACATATTATAATTTTATAGTAAGGGGTTGGGAGACTTTTTACTTAACTTTTTGGCTTTTTTGTGGGTCGCGACATAAAAAAGGTTGAGAAACGATGCCCTAGAGAAAAGGACAGTATATCCGTCACGCTTATTCGACGGTTTACACATACCAGTGATCTCAGTATGCTGGTTTCCTCAAGTATTTCTCTTCACCATCGGCAAGTGATAAGCTGCCTAAACAGTGTATTCAACGTGGGATTCAAACATGTGACTTTAAAATTGGTCTCCCAGTGTAATACCATTCAGTTACTACTTACCTTTGAAAACTATGTCGGTAGCTAATTGCTAACAGCTTCGTAGACTACTGGACTAATGTAACCACAGTGAAATGGTGAGCATGGAGCTGATCTTATTTCGTAAAATGGGTGTAAGTTATGTTAGGGCAGACATGATGTTTTATCTCTCTCTGTTTTTCTGCGCCATTTACTGTATTAATTTCGCAGACTGAATTTTCTTTCCCCTTTGTCTTTCTCCTGCCAAACATTTTTAATATAGGTGTCGATAGTCGATAGTGTGCATCGTCTGTCATGGCAATAATGTTACTCCCGCTAAATGTGTAGGTACGCAACAAATTTAACGTGATTTTGCGTGATTATCGCCTAACGATGACATTTTCCTAGATCCTTAGGCATTACCCAGGCAGCACCCTTCAATACACTAGTTTGAAACAGGACTTTCACACCAAAAGAATCGATGGTTTAAAAAATATGCACTTACGCAAAGGCTCAGGAAATCTCTGTTGATTTAAAGATTTCCCATTCGTAGCTTCAAGGTAGTTTTTTTAACAATATGTAGTCATTTCCTCGCAGTAGGATCACCGCTAACAATATTCTCTTCCAACTATCACATGAACAAGGCTCAGCACTCAACTACATTGTTTCAGAACGTGCATTTTGATTTAATTTGCATATTTACATTTGACTATAAGCGAGAGCACACTTTTGCTCACTACTACGAAAAGTAAATCTGTATTCCAGTATAAAATGGGAATAAATTAAAAATCAACTTCACCATTGGGGTGCTTTTTGCACAAAAAATGCATTGTTCACCGCAGTAAATTCTTGAATGATTTATGTGCAAGGTTTGTATGAAAAAGTCCAGTGGCGTACTAACCTGGTCAAAGCTCAGGGGTTCAATAAAACCTCAGTCGACGCCAAGTAAAGCCATCAACCGCAGGTCGGGGTGCATAAATAATTTAGCTTGACCATAAAAAGACATAAGCACAGAAATTATAATTCATATACTCGTAAGTATTTTTCGCTCCCGAGTAACTGATACGTATGTACATATAGACGGTTCTTTATATACTGGTTATACGAGAATATGGAATAAGTTCTCTAGTTAACAGAAAATTATATGTAACAGTCATTAAGTATAAAGTTTGTTATATTGCACTGCAAATTTGGAATACGCTGCATATTTTAAACCGAATGAAAACAAATATAATAACGAGTTGATTAATACCGCCACCAACATAATACCACCATTCGTAGTTTAACTGAAATATTTTTCAAATAATATGACTACTTTAAAGCGACCACTGAGCGTAGGTAAAAATATAGCGTTATTGAAAAAGTAGGTTACTTCTGTACTATTTAGCTTTTTGTGGTCAGGCTATCCATCGTTTGTTTGCATGCGGATTATCATATTAAACGGATAACAGAGACGGACGCTCGATACAAACACAAACAGCACATTTATAAAGGCAAACAGTGGCCGCAAACCGTCAAAGTTAAAGCCGATGATGCCGTATTGAGCCTATCGAGTTCGTCACTAATTTGTTTGGGTTTCCGAACTATTCGTTTACATTAAAGTTGAATGAGAGTCGCTCGACTAACTACGTAAATGTTTACCAATTCCGAGTGGCTTACACGGACAATGCAAGGTTCAGATTTACTTGAAAAAAAAAATGAAATTATTTAATTATTTTACAGATAATACAGTCAAATTCATTTGAATTCTAACGCACGTTGGTACGCTTGCGGAGGTTACGGGTTCGATTCCCGTCTGGCGTCTGGGTGTTTAAGTATAACGTATATTTATTTACAAAAAGAAAATAATATATGTAGTATATCAGTTATCTGGTAACAACACAAGTGCTAAGCTATTTAGTTTGGGACTAGATGACATTGTGTAAAATGTCTCAATACATTTATTTAATCTCATAATCTAAAACATAATAATTTTTAAAAGACGTTTATTGAAACCTGATGCACCATTAACAAGAGATTGTGTAATATATGACTTGTCTTGCCTTGTGCTGTTAACTGAAGGGGAAGACATTTTAGGGTTTATGAAAAGAGAGTATTTACTGCACTGTGTATTAATACAATAGTATAATTCTTAAATAACTGGATTTAAAAATGTAGGCCATATTTGTACCATGCCCATATTATTGAACTAGTTGGCCTCGACATTTATATGCTGGTGAATCAGATGCACGTGGCTAAGCACTTTCTGATTTATGTCTACATTGGTCTTGCACAACGCAGCTAACTTTCCTAGGGTAGCTTAAAAGGTGCTAAATAGATAAGTCCTTTTACAAGCAGCAATAAAAGGGTACCTTTTTACTTCTCCTGTCAGTATTGGAACCTCAACAGCATTAGCTCCTGAAATAAACAAATTTAGCTACATCAGTCTCAGCATTTTCGGTATTTTCACGTAAATCTTAATTTAACTCTTAAATAAAAAGAACATATGTGTTAAATTCACTTGAGCGTTCTCAATCGTTGTTTCTGTCGTTGAATTAAGTATTAAAGTATTGATAAATATAATTTTACGACTTGTTAAATTGTGTAAAGAGGTTTCCATCCTCATTTCTCAGGGCGATGCGAAATGGTAATTATGAAGACAAATAATTTCAGCGGAAGTTTACGAACAAAGTAGGCGAAACAATATTACAAGACATTGCCACAAAATTCTGAAGAGGACAGAAATTGTGTTTATTTGTTTTATTGAATCTTTTACAATGCCATTACAGTCAACACCAAATCAACACTGTAATTTATTAATACAAACTTAAATAGACGAGCATTGTAATGCATATCTCGTGAATTTCCCCAAAAGAGTATGAGTATGCTTAAAAAAACACGTTGGTTTTACTAGCTGGAAAATCAAACAATCGACGCCGTATTAATCGTATTAGGTACATAACAATTAATACACATTAAGATTGGGTTAAAAATTAGACCTCTCAATAATATGAATATTTAATTGACTGAGTAAATATCCCGCTTCACTTCTAATTTCTCTAACCCAACCATACCCAAGACAAACAGAGAAGGATACCTTAACGGAAAAAAAATATATACTCCATACACTTTAAGGTATATATAGAAAATAGGTAAATTTGTTTTGTATTTTGTCTATCGTTTATTTATATTTGTAATCAGAGGGGTTACAGATTATAGCACTAGTTTCTAATTTACTTCTTACTAATGCATTGTACATTACTTTTACTGCAACAATGTTAGTTAAATCGTTACACTGTCTTAAAACAAACCCTAGATTTCTAAAAGCGACTTTACAAATTTCTATAACATAAGCATGAAATGTCAATCCAGCACCCATCCGAACTTCTAAATCTTTCATTGATGTTAGAAGAGCCAAACTATTCGTGCCTAGTTTACAGTCGTGATGAATGGGAAATTTAGATTTAGTGAAGTCACGATTGAGCATTTTTCTGAATTAAATTTTAATTTGTTCCTGTTCCGGCTCCACTTGAATACACTTACTATGTTCACTTGTAATTTTTCACAATCCACTAGATCCTTAATTGGTTAAATAAGCTTCAGATTGTCAGCAAAAAGAAGACATAAAGAGTTAATCTCATGTAGACGAGTAGTTAAACTAACCGAACAAATAAATTAACTTCGGCTGTCGAATTATCAATGCCCGAGTCAGTATGAACAATAAATTAATTTTGTTGTTGTATGTTGATAAAGCTCTACGGCAAACCTTGAGAGAAATTTGTGCCCAGCAGAGGAGTTAAATAGGTTTTATTATTGCTGAAGAACAGCAGACGGGATGACAGCCTCTGAATGTTTGCACAGCCAGAGGTACCACAAATATGCTGCTGTTTCATAGGAGTACAGGAACCCAGGTCACTTATGCTGGGACACAACACAAGGTTATTATGGCGGCATATTCAAGACCAAGGGTTGTTGCCATCTAGTCGGGCATGGAGCCTGACCACGTAGCTAAGGTTGTTTTGTTGCCTTTTCTAACAGGCCGGCCGCGCAGGTTAGTATTCTTACTTCGCCGCTGCACGAAGAAAAATTCAATTATCATTAAATTACGCTATTGAATTTTATTAAAATGTTAAACATAAGTCACTTAAAATGAGACGTATCTAATAATTATTCGTATATCATAAAAAATCGTATATTATCACATTTGTATATTAGCACTATTGACCCTGCATTGGCGAATGTTAGCGATCTAAAATATAATCTTCATACCATATATTCCCATAACTCATTTAATGTCCAGTGTCTCCGTCAGTGTCCAGTAACGCGCAAGTTTCTAAAAGGGCGGGACGATCGACGTTCGACCTCCCTGACCACGTAGTAACACGCAAGCTACTAAACGCGTGGGACGGTCGACGTTCAACCTCCCTGACCTGACCACGTAGTAACGCGCAAGCTTCTAATAGCGCGGGACGGTCGACGTTTCATCTCCCTCATAATTACTCCAAGCTCTCATTGGCCGTGCCATAAAATTGTGTGTTCACATTTAACTGGTGCTGTGCAACAGTTCCTCCGCGAACTGAACCGAACAGGGAAGGGGTGAAATCAAGGTCAGTGCAAATTTCTTTGCCCACTGCAAGGTATCGCGTCTCTATAACCGCTCTTCTCCCCTCCTCTCTCATACAGTCCACTGCTCTCGAGCTATCCTTCTCATTCCTGTACGATGCAATCTCAGTCCGTGACCGGCATTGTATAACTTGTTTTTTTGGTAGGGTCGTATAATTCTTCTCAAAAGTCGTGTCTACTGTTCCTAACTATTAGCACATGCTGTAAGTATGAAGTTTTAACTCTGTAGTCTCTATTCTTTTAGGACAAGACATTTCGCTGTTATTACTTCGACTTCGAGTTTGAGACGAGCTACGGCACGTTTTGCATATTTGAACAAACAAACAAACAAAAGTTGTAAATACATTATAGACGCAAGTTTCGTGCTATCACTAAAGCTATCTTAAATGTTAGCTTAATTGAAATATAACTTTCTTGTTTGCTTATTTACGAAAGTTTTTACATAAATTAGTTTAGTAATAAGGAGAAATTGCATGCTTTGTTAGGTATAGGTAATAAATTTGTTTGTGTTTTATTTAATATACCTTGAATTATTAATACAGAACGTTGGTCAGATTCGCTAAGACATGAAAAATAGAGTACATTCAGACTGAATGAATAGACCCTAGGAATACGTGACGTTAAGATGGCAACCATTCCTGGTGCCATCTTAACGTCACCTTGTGATGTACCTTCTGTTGTGTTCCAGCATAGGTGATTCAGGTTCCAATTCTACGCGAACGGCAGCGTGTTAGCGGTGCCTTTGGTGTCGTAATCATCTATAGACGATGGTAACTGCTAAGTTTTAAGTTGAATTGCACATGCGATTTGATTGAATGCCAAGAATGGGCACAGAAGCAAACACACGCACTCATATGCCTCCTGACTCCAAAATAAAAGCTTTGAATGTAATCAGGATGGACCATTTGGACTTGGAGCTTATCTGCGGTTTAACAGCGAAAAAAGGATATTCGAATGCAAATATGTATGTGTGGATTTGCGAAAATATATATTTTTATAGCAGCAGACAGGCCCAATTAAAACTTAGCAGTTACTGTCACCTATGGGTGTTTGCAACGTCACTGGCATGGCGAACACGCTGTTGTCCCATAAGAGTACAGGAACTTGGGTCACTAATGCCGGAACACAACAGAAAATTATTATAGCGGTATACTTAAAAATAAAGGTGGTCACCATCTAGACGAGCTTGGGGCCTTACCACGTAACTAGGATGGATTGTTTTGAGGCCTTTTACGATAGGCCGACCCTGGCCGCAGAGGTCAGTATTTTTTCTCCGCCCCTGCACGGAGCCACTTCAAATTGGTAAACAAGACGTTAAATCAATGGCCAACAAAGAAAAATTAGAGTAATAGAGAAAATTATTTCATATCAAGAAGAAAATATGAGGAACTCACGTAATCCCGTAAGAGCGGGAAAAAGAAAATTTTCTTAAAGTGTCATTACTTAAAAGTCCATTTAGTACATTATTTTTCTCTATATATTTGGAAGTACAATAATTAAAAAAAAATTAACATTAAATAATTACAACGTATTATGTTAATTAACATAAATAATTTATTAATTATAAAACCAATGACGGTGCCCACAGGACACGTTGTAGAGCTAAAATAAACTGCACTTTCCATTAAAGCTGTACATGTGAAAGCCAATATTAAAATTTAAACCGAAACACAATCTGGAACATGACTAGAGAATATAATTTAATAAAAAATTAAATAGTCGGTCAGTCAGTTTAAGTGTATACAACTAAATAAATATCAACATTCTTTAAACGTTAAATATATCTGCGAAGATGTATTTGAAGATGGAACAGGACCACAGTTTATAACTACTTTAAAGCTCATTGAAGTCACTTTCTGGGTGCATTCCTCTGGGTACCGGTCATTTATTTCTAGTTCATTACCTCTATTAGACTTTCCTTTAGTTTTAATATTTTTAATTAATTTCCACTGTAAATTTTACTTTAGGTATTTTTCGGAAAAATGTATTTACTTTTTTTTACTTTAAAAATAAAATAGTTTTAAAAATTCTGAGCTCTTCGTCCTGATTTGCATTGAATAAAATACTAGGCGCGCATTTTAAATAGGAGCGAGCCGGTCTACACAAAAGCATAACAACGTTTTCAATTAAACTGAACTACTAGGTATATATTTGCTACGTACATTGTCAGAAACCAGCAAATGGAAAATTAATAAAATTATACGTTTATTATCTATCGACTTAACGATTGAATCGTAAATTTTCTCTTCGTAGCCTGAAATATAGAAGTAAACTAATAAAGTTTACTTAATTTGAAATCGCCTTTCTCCCCTTTATCTGGCGTAAAAGCTTACAAATAGGTAACTCTTTGCTAGCACACAGATAGTAAGAAACGCCATCACTTGGTTTTCAAGGCTCATCATTAGGTAATGAACTTGTGATGTGCAGAATAATATCATTAAAATTAAATTTATATTTAAATTTCATGTACATAAAAATTATATTTTAAACTGTATTTAATAATTATACCACTGTACTTTGAATAATTACAATACTACTGTATTTAATAATTATTATTGTAATTAACTTATTATATTTTATCATCTATAAATTCTCATTTTATTAAAATTATAATCTATACAAATAAATAAAATTGAAGGGTCTGTTTGTAACCGCTTTTTACTAAGTGCATTCGGACGTATACACGGTATATATACCAAAACAACATTTTTTACAATTTTGTCTGTCTGTCTGTCTAATTTTGACGGGACTTTCACTGGCAGATAGCTGATGTAACAAGGAGTAACTTAGGCTATTTTTATTTTAGAAAAAAAAAAACAGTTTTTGTTAAAAATGATAAGTTTCGAAAATTTTACTTTCCAATTTAAGTTGACCTCAGATTTATATCATCAATCATATGAAATAGGGTTCAGCTTAGCCTGGACTTTATCGGTTTGAACGCACGTATTCCGGAGGCGCATGGCGTAACAGTTGCATTCGATAACACTGTTTGCATATTTCATTTATTTATATTTTAGGGTTTATAGGGTTTGTAATCTAAAATAAACCATAAGATTTATCCAAAAAATGCTGCCCAAAGTCACTATTCCACGCGGACTGAGTCGCGGGCACAGGTAGTTTGTAAATAATATTGTAAATAAATAAAATCACTCGCCGCCTATGCTCTAAACCGCCGTCGCTCACTTGACTACATCGAGGCAATGCGCGCGACGTAGGTAGTACGAGTATAGTAGGTATTTTAACCGAAGTACCGCTACGCGATCCGAACAATAAGCTACATTTTTATTTTTGTCCACACAATATACCAAAAAATAATAATTGTTTACTAAATTAATTGCATAATACTGATAAGTTACCCAATACCAAGTTCGTGAGTTCATTACAAATAATCCAATACCTTAATAAAAAATATTAATAATTAAAAACTTAAGAACTAGAAAATTCAATGAAATATAAAACCCAACGCCAATCATAATTTACAATTTATTAATAAAATAAAAGTATCTACTAAATAAGTAATTTTAAATGTGCAGTGCTAATTTTTAGCTTCTCTCATTTACTATTCGAACTTAAAAGTTCGCTTAAAGTTTCGGTACTCGGTACTGTTTCATTTCTAGTAGAATTCATTCTCCTTTGTCCACTACACTCCTAACTTCATCTGCAACATAGACAAATATTCACTGGCAATTGCATTTATTTATACATTGTTTAGTTTATTATAAATGGTCTGCCAATCGTAGTTAAAAGTACGTTAAATATGATAACCTCCATGGTACTATGGCTTTCGCAAATTGCGCTTGCGGGATTCGATCCCGTCCCGAGTCTGGGTGTTTAGTATAATAATTATTTATTTCTTCTAACAAGTTATATTACGTCGGGGTCACCAATATGTGTGGAACCGTGTGTTACTGTAAATAACATTATACAAATAATAAACAATAAACTGTGTATTGTGGTGGCAGTGATACAAACATAGTGGTAAGGTTCCCCACACAATATTGAAATAATATATACAATTATTTATTAGATAGAGTGGGAAGACAGGGGCCCAAACTAGGTAAAACTTGTGCTATGGAATCCCTGGCTCTCGACTTTCTAAGTTAGAAATAATATTAATTAAGGCGTAAAAAATAAATTAATTTTGTGTGTGTGAGCGAGTTTACATATATCGTGGGTGTAATAATATATGGACGTGTAGGTAATAGTTAGTCGATTATGTAGTGTGTTTTTGTGCAAATGTTGGACCTTTATTCAACCACTGACTGATTTTCTCTTTTATAGTAGTTAAGAGATGTAAACCACTTACGTACTATATTTTTACATACATGTAGTTATTAAGGGAAAAATAATTGCTGTAAAAAAGTAATTTATAAGTTGTGATACACATAATGATATCGTAACATCGATAGTTTTAGTTTTTTATTATCGAGTATCGATATATCGTGTCCAAAAAATATCGATATAAAACATCAATACTTTAGAAAAAAAATTACTGCATAAATAAAAAATAAATAAATTATTATAATTGCATAAGCTGATTAAAATGCTATGCAATAGCTTTACCGCGGCAGTCCCCGAGTGCCATTTTTTTATATCGTTTATTAACTATTGGTACCAGAATCAATATTAGAGGAGATCTAACTGTGCAACGCGCAAATGAACTACAAAAATGACGAGCTGCGCTACACCATCTGCAGACTGGCCAAAGTGATGTCCAGTCAGTCATTTCTCGAGCAAATTTTGGAAATTAACGATGACATCTGCCGCATGAGCCTCTGATAACACAACATGGCTGCCACAACAAGATGGACGCTACAATAAGATAGACACCAACAACAATATGACATAATGACAACAATAAACTACCTATTTTGTAATATAGGGCATTCTATATTTGAAATTAAATTTTGATTTTGAAATTGGTTTTTATTGGAATTAACAGCGTTTTTATTATATTGTGCTCATCATTTGCTTTATATTAATAAATAAATAACTTTTAGTTTTTTATGTCAGTAAATGCCTAATAACTAATACTGAAGCTTTTTGAAATAATTTCTAATTTAGGCTAATTCCCTCTTGAGTGTTGTTAATATGATGGATGGTGTATTTTGCCTTTAACTCATTTAGTTCCAGTAAAATATTTAGTAACTGACAATTATAATCTGCAGATATAATCCATGCTTATGTTTTTTTATTGCTGTGAGACTGTGGACAGACTGACGGCCCACTTAATGATAAGCAGTAACTGTCATACAGCAATAAAAAAAAGGTCAGTACTCGCCTCTTGCGAGTCCCTGACTAGAATATTATCGAAATAATAGTTTTGAACTATGGATATGACACGCGGTTTGCAAGTAAAAATTCAAGTTTAAAATAATGGTCTCCTGCGGCTAATCTCCGAAAAGTTTCTACCACTTATGACGAGAGTTTTATTGAAAAATTAATTTCGGCAAAAGATTTAACATCTAAAAAGCACGTCTATGTAAACCCTTGCCCTTAGCCCTATAATTCCTTTCGCAGCAGCTTATCCATCGGTTTTGAAGGTTTAAAACCGATGGTACAAGCATTTTCTTCTCTTTGTGAAGAATATATCTCTGATTATCCCAATACTCCCACTAACCTACAAAACCAACTCTGTGAGTGAGTGAAACGTCACGAATGTGAAGTCAAGACTTCGGTCAAGTGTCTCCTATAAACGCATCGTTAGACAAGTATAGGGTAAAATCAGTTTATCTTTTACTGTTCAAACCAAACACTTTCCAAGCACTTTGTCACTTTATATATTTATTGAAACAGATAATTGGGACAAATAAGTAGTTTGTCATTTTTAAAAACATAAAAAAATCTTTTATTTATAAAACTATAAACGAAAATATGTTTTTAAATCATTTACACTTTTTCCAAACACCCAGTGATATTATTCGAAACTATGTATGTATGGGGTTTCATTTAAACTTTTTCTAGAGATTTAACGGCTACATGGAGGTAGGGCACTACGGACTTCCTTATTTTTATGAAACACGGATGTTTATATTTAAAAACTATAGAGTTAGTCGTAACAGAGGTAATCAGACGATTACGAAATCTAATTTACGTAACTTCTGTTGTGAATATTTTTCCAATATTTCCAACGAATATGAAAATTGACAATAAATGGGTGATTTACCTCGCTACAGGGGTGGTTTGCTCAGAGTGAATCGACGTCTCGACCTCCCCTAAGTGCCGCTTTACCCCTCATTTCGAACCGAACGTCTTCAATTCCCGCCTTAACCGAGTTTCTGACCTGGACAAGCCTTACATAGTTAAGCGATTAAACGAGACTTTGAATAATGTTTGAAACTTAATGAACTGCGCAGTTTTAAAGGGGATTTTGTCTTGATAAAGATATTTTATGCATCAATGAAATTTTAGGTAAGGTGGTGATTTTTCTTTTACATGCTGCTTAGGGCAAGCAACGGCTTTATCGATTCCCGTCTCAAATATGGGTGTTTATGTGCGTTCTTATTACAATCGTCATCGAGGCAAAGACTTCCAAAGTGTAACGCTTCATGCTTTCGACTGTACCAGGCGTTCATATTTTTTATCCTCCTTAATATTGCCCCATTGCCTTGGTCATAAGCTGGCGACGCCCTTGACACTACCCTGTTTAAGGGAGGTGTAATTCCCCACTAATAGTACATTCGTTATAATTATTAATTAATGTGATTATTATTATAAAACATCATTATGAAATAGTAAGTTTAACTTTACTAAATATTACAATGAAATAACGTCGAGTTATGAGTCTATCAATTCTATTTACTTACGCTAATGAACTAATTATGAAAGACGCCAAATATGGAGTATGCGAGATTTAGAGACTAACTTTAGATGGAATTAGAAACTTCATTAATAGCTTGGCTTAATGAAAATAATTTGGACTGCGCATTAAAATCAATTAATAATAACTGATAGAGGTGGTGACTTTATAATGATTTATCGATAAATAAATTTTGCGATTTGTAATGGACTAATTTTTGTACAGTTTTATAGGCTCCCAGAAAATTCGATTAAGTAAAGGAATTTCTGTTCTTTTTTTAAATTATACCTGATCGAGATTCAAACATGATATCTTAAAATTGTGTAATTCACAAATTTCAAATTTTGATTCATCTAAAAAGTATAAAATATATTCATATAGTTTTTTTAAATAAAAAACTTACATATTTTTTAAATATTTCAAATAATTTAGTTTTCCTTTACTTTCAGACAGTGCTTGGCAGTTTATAAACTTTTTTCATTAATTCGATCGGAATTCATTGCTACAAAAAGTGCAGTTTTTTCTTGTACTAATTGTATTACTATAAAACATTTTTTATTCGATTAAATATACAACTAAAAATAAATAAGATCGACCCAAGAGAAAGAAAGAAAGGTGTAACTATGTATATTACTATTATTGCATACCATGTATCATATGTATGTGTATACACTGCAGGCCAAAAGTTTAAGACCACCTTAATTAAAGTAGCAAAATTAAATAAAACTCCAATAAAATATTAAATGTTTAATAAAACAGTTAAATCACCCAATAAAACACTTTTTGACAATTAATATACTTGAAAAGCGTAAAGAAATATTAGTACTATGCTAATAAAAGCTATACTAATTTTTCATCAAAAAATCCTCCTTTACATTCTATGACTTTTTTCACAAGTCTCGGCATACGGGCAATCAATTTATTGATAGTGTCTTATGATATATTGCTCCAACTTTCCGCGAGGATGGACTACAATTCCGGATGTTCCTATCAAACTCTTCCCACAAAAGTTGGGAATGGGATTGAGATCCGGGCTCTGAGGAGGTCAAACCATGTATACACATCATATTAGTGAGTAAATGAAAATGAATAAATCAATTGTTTAGATTCATTTATACTCCAGATCTTTGGAGTATCATAATTAAATAGTAAGTTTCGTTAATTTAAGTTTAATTAATTTAATCAATCTCGATTAAATTCAAGACGTGTAGGAAACAAATAGCATCCCTAATAACAGCTCGCTGGAGAGTATTTGAGAGTTTGCCTAATTTATACCGTGTATTTTAGGTGCAAAAAGTTTCTCTCGCAGACAACAGTACTAAATCACGGCGAATCCTCTCGTATCTACTTCACGATTACTATCTCCAAATTGTAGGGAAGGGTAAAGAGCACTCCAAATTATAGCTCGTCCATTTGCTTTATCTTCACATTTTGTTCGGCGATGTTTTGGTCGCTGTCTACAGGATAGTAGAAATACTACATTTGCGCTGCAATTTTTTATTTTGTATGATTAGTTAACATTTATATATATATATATATATATATATATATATATATATATATCTGAAGATCAATGTGGCGAAGACCGAGTACTTGGCCTGTAACTCCACAGATCCCACACCCGTACGCATAGGTGGCGACACGATCGAGCGCACGGACCAAGTGAAATACCTGGGATCTGTGTTCCATGCGTCTGGTGACATCGATTGCGACGTCAAGGCACGCATTGCTGCCGCGTGGGCCAAATGGCGTGAGGTAACTGGTGTCATTTGTGACCCCAAATGCCGGTAAAGTTGAAGGGACAGGTCTATAAGACCATCATTAGGCCTGTTCTTTTATACGGCTGTGAAGCGTGGCCGGTGTTGGAGCGACACAAGCAGGAGCTGCGTGTCACGGAGATGAATATGCTGCGGTGGATGTGTGGAGTGACGCGGAAGGACCGCGTTAGGAACTCCCGCATTCGCGGTAGTCTTCATGTCCGTGACATTGCAGATAAATTGCAGGAGTGTCGGCTCCGTTGGTATGGCCATGTTTTACGGCAACCGGATGCTTACGTGGGAAACAAATGTCTGGCCATGCCGCCTCCGCCGGGCCCCGGCAGGAGGGGTAGACCCAAAAAGTGCTGGCTTGACGTCGTAAAGGGTGATATGCATGCCAATGGGCTCACTACCAGGGATGCTGAAGATCGCGCGAAGTGGAGTAGAAAAAGTCGGAAAGCGGACCCCGGGCGCCGAAGCGAGAGTTTGGGCTGCAACCGGGATACAACGCAAAGATGATGATATATATATATATATATATATATATATATATATATATATATATATATATATATATATATATATATATATATATACCTAGTCAGGTCATAAATTCTGTCACATGTTTAATGTAAAATAATTGTAACAAGTTTATTCATTATGTAACCATTCATATACCAAAATGAACTTAACAAAACATAGATTCTTATGACATTAAAGTTTATTCAAAATGACCTCCGTGATTTTGAATACAGGCCTTCAATCTGCGCGGCCAGTCGTCTATCGCAGCACGAACGAGGTCCATGTCAATATCGGCGGCTGCCTTAATCAAGGATGTCTTGAGTGACTCCAAATTGGGATGAGGCTTTGAGCACGCCTTTTCCTCCAAGTGTTGCCATATCTTGTAATCTAACGGATTCAAATCTGGACTGGAGGAGGGCCAGTCTTCGTGCCGGATGAAGTCGATTTCACGCGCCGCCAGCCAGTCTTGTGTGCTCTTCGCTCTATGAGCTGGCGCCGAATCTTGTTGGAATACCCAGTGCCTGTTATTGAACATGGTATGAGAAACAGGTTCCACAAGGTTCGTCAGGACTGTATTTTGATACACAACAGCATTCGTTTTTACACCTTTCTCACAAAAATGTACCTCTGTTAAGCCCCAATAAGAAACTCCCAACCATACCATGAGCGAGGATGGAAAATGACCTCGTTGGACACGGGGAATACGGTTGCTCGCTTCTTCACTACTGTGTGCGTACACCTTATCATTTTGTTTGTTGTAGCTCTCTTCTACGGTAAACATTTTTTCATCCGAAAAAAGAATTTCCCGATATTTTTTTCCCGCGTACCGCTTCAACAAAACGCGGCATCTCTTCAGTCTCAGGTCCATTAGACGAGCATTCAAACGATGTCCTGTTTTTCTTCGATATGCCCGAAGCCCTAAGTCTTCATTTAACACCCTTTTCACCGTGGTTCTGCTTAACCCCATCTGAAGGGCCAACAGTTTCTGCTTACGTTTGGGATTTCTTTGAATTCGTGCCTTCACAGCTTTTATCACTGCTGGAGTCCAAACAGACCGAGGGCGACCACTTCTTGACCTGTCATCTACACTAGAGTCTTCATTGTATCGTTTGATGGTACGATAAACGAATCTTTTGGTTATATTCAAATTTTTCAGTATGTTAAAAATTTGAATTGACGCGTAACTGCAACGATGCAACGCAATAACTGCAACACGGTCTTCTTTAAGCGTCCACTCCATATTTAAAAATGAGTAAAATTCTAAAAGTATACATTTTTATTTTCATGAACAATTCGAAATTCGAATTCAATAAACTTTTTTGTGGCCAGTATTCTAAAAGAAAAGTTTTTACTGTGTGACAATACTTATGACCTGACTAGGTATATATATATATATATATATATATATATATATATATATATATATATATATATATATATATATATATATATATATATATATATACTAGCTGACCCGGCGAACTTCGTACCGCCATATTTTATTTCTTTAATCGCAACTGAGGAAATAAAACCCTTCCGGTAAAATCGAATTAGCTAAATTGAAAATAAAATAATTATAAAAATATCAGTCATAAACCATTAAAATAATACGATTATATCGTGAACATGAATAAATATTACGTGAAATAAATAATTTATATTCTAAGAAACAGAACACAGCGCCATCTATTGGGTGTATTTGCAACCTAGATGTCAAACAATATTGAAGAATTTTATCGATGAATCAACGTACACCGCCATCTATGAGAACTTCATAAAACTAAACAGAAAATAAACACTTGCATAAGAAACAATTAATTGATAGATTTTATTCGTTTACATTCACGACATAAGCAAATTATTGAGATGATGACTATCCTATCCAATAAGTTAGACCAAAATACGGGTACATGTGAAATTTGATTGAAATCGGTTCAGTAGTTTTGGAGTTTATTGGCAACATACATCGTGACACTACATTTTTATAGATATAAATAATATATATATAAATTCTAGTGCTATCTATTATTTAGAAAAGGTAATTTCTGAAATTTACTTTCTCATTCACTCATGTTATTTAAAACCTTCTTTAGAGTAGCAAATTTAAAAACTTTTTTTATAAAAATCTCTATTAGTATGTAATGATTTAATATTTTTAAAGTAACCTTCGATCAGTTATACAAAAATAGTAAAAAATCCAATAAAACAATTACTACTATTCACATTCTGATCTTTCTTTATCAATCAAAACTCTATAATGCTAATTTATTATAAATATAAATAATAAATGTCAAATAGATCATCCGTTTACTGTTACTCGACTTAATATTTTACCTTAAGCAATATGCGAGCATAAAATTGTTTCTAACTACAAAAAAATTTAATTTCTCATATTGTTCAGAATTAATTATGAAATGCTTTCGGCACTGGACATGCAGGACACCGTCCGAATAGAAAATAACGCAACCAAGGGGTTCTTAATTAATTCTGCTACACGAACGACAGTTTCATTCGAATGTATTCGTATATTTGCCTGCACTGTCTGTTAATGAAGTTCCACTGTTGTTGGACAGTCCCATTTAACTTCTATACATTTTAACTCTTTGCAATATTACAAATTACATCTTTGTTAATAAAATAAATCTCTCACTACGTTCTAAGACAAATAAGGCAAAGGTTTAAACAGAATGTCACGCATAACGAAATACAAATATGACAATAAAAGGTACAAGCTTGCCAACAATTTGCAAAATCCTGCCGATTTTAAGAGCATTATGCTTTATTTCTCTGTATTTAGGATGAAAATTATACAGTAATATATAGTTAACCCAGCAAAAGTTGATCTGTCATATAAAAATAAAAAAAGAACTTAACCACGTTCACTCCAATTTCACCCCCCCCCCCCCCCTCCAGTATCATTTTCGCCTGTCTTTTCCCAAGGTCCAATTTATTTCTACAATTCATCAAAATTAGTTCAGCGGTTTAGGCCTAAAACATAACAGACATACAGAGGGAGTTACTCTCACATTTATAATATTAGTATGGAGAAAAAGATTTTTAATTTTATTTCTTCGTCTCATTATTTAACTCACAAAATCTATTTTAGCTAATCATGAGGATTTAGGCGCGATTAACGAATTATTCAAGCCAAAAATGAAAAAACAAAGAAACCAAGCAGTGACTAAATATTACATTGAAAAAGTACGAAGTTGGGAGACAAATTTGAAACCAAATGACAAAATTGATTAGAATTATTTTAAGACGCCTCAACAAATACGATTTCATACATTTTTTACTCCTACAAAAATAAAGACATTTTCATTTATAACCGGTATATAGTAAAAAGGAAATGCAATATTCATCATAAAAACAAACTAAAAAACGGATCGAGCTGGTATGAAAGCTTCTCACGCTTCACGATAATGTAGTCCAGCTTTCCTTTATAAGAACTTTTTTTATATTTTTCAATTTAATATCATGCAAAATGAAGTTCGTAGCCGCTCTGAATGGTCGGCTCATTGCACCCTGTCAGTAAGGTCCCCTTTATCACAGTAAAGTATTTTCACTTTTTCATATTGGTATTCAAGTGGTCTACGTTTGAAACGCGAACCATAGATTACAGAATATTGAATACCATAGATTAACGAATTGCTGTTCGTTTCTCTCGCTAAAACTCGAGAATGACTGGACCGATTTAGTTTATTTTGATCTTGAAATATTTGTGGAATTTAGTGAAGGTTTAAACGGTGACAAATAATAAGTAAAGAAAAATATTAAAAACAATAATTTAATTTTTCAATACAAACTGTTCCTACCTGTGAAACATTTGATGTTCGTCCTGAAATAGTGTCACTTGGTTGTCAAATATTTATAGGTGCATTCAGAAATTTGTCTGTTTCATAGCTGTTGTTCGATCCTTGCATAAAAGGTATTTAAAATCCCGGCTCCTGATTTTTGTTACCTACCCTCACTCTCGGTGAGGTAAATGGTGAAAGCGAGGGTGGGACGGAAATAATATGAGAGTAACGTGTGTCACTTCACTGACAGAAATCTGACCTCAAATCAATTACCTCAAAAGAGGAGCTTTTATGGACATATGACAACAGTTCAGAAACCATAATTGTCTGAGTGAACGAGCAATATTGGCGACCAAAAACAAAAATGTCTATGACCTCAATGCGACCATTCAGAATTTTCTTCCAGGAGAGTTGTTTTCTTCCATTCAGTTGACACGATCAGTCAGGATGACGTAGTCAACTATCCCACAGAGTTTTTACATTTCCTGGAATTGCCTGGAATACCACCTCACAATTTACAATTAAAAGTAGGATCAGTTGTCATTATGCTGCGTAACATTAACAACCTCGACTGTGCAATGGAACAAGCTGGCTGTATAAAAGCTAATGAATAACGTCATCGAGGCGAAGATCATCAAGGGAAAATACAAAGGAGAGGCTGTCTTAATCCCGCGTATATCGTTGATTCTAACGGGTTTGCCAAGCGATTTTAAGCGTTTACAATTTTCCGTGCATCTGGCATTTGTGATGACCATAAATAAATCGTAAGGCCAGTCGTTGCAAGTTTTCGGAATCAACTTGGAGTTTCCCTGTTTGTGTCGCGAGGCGGAGTAACATAATCTTTATATATTCACGCACCCCAAAAAGCTTTAAATTGATTAAGTGTATAACTGTGTTGCATTTAATGCGGATTAAAAATTTGTATTCATTTGAATTGTTACTAAAACATATTCGCCTGAAATAAAATTCAACTCAAACAATTCAAATAATTTTATTAGAAGCAACCTTTATTTTGTAAATATACCTAATCGGTTTGACATGATGGAATAAGAATTATGATATTGTTTAAGTGTATACATGGTATAATAGAAACTAGGAGCTTGCCATATCTTCTACCTCCTTAGCGTATTATAAAGATTGACGTTTAAATGAGTATCAATCATGGAAATCTGACAGCGAAGCCGAACCCGGCGTGCTGTTAGGACCCAGCTCGGCTACGATCATTTCCTATTCTTTAAATTCTTCGGGAGTTATCTATATTATTATTATATTATATATATCTGGAAAACTTACTCCATCAGTCCATCCTAGATTGATGAAGTGACGAATTTCCGTTTTGATGTTAATTTGTGCTTCACTTGATTTTTCTGTAGCTTTAGCCCTATTAATTCGTTTTGTTCGGCTTAAGTTTTGACCACATTTTACACAAATATATCTAAGTGATACAAAGTTCACCGGTTCGCCTAGTTATAACATAATTGCTAAGTATTGACAAAGAAAACTCGACAGAAATACATATCGGTGTGTGTATTCCATCACCATTCCATCTCAAATCTTGAGCACCGCGGCAGAATATATTAGCTACCAGAAGATGACTTGATTTCAAAACAAGCGAGGGAAAACTACGGTTCAACATTGTTGCCTACGGAACCATCATATTCATGCTTTATTACAAATCTAGCGTTATACTACTGGTAGTGAGCTATATTGTGCCTGCAATGAAAGTTATTGCGTACTACTCAACACATGATTTCAGTCATAATATAGCGTTGTCATAGAATATTAACAAAGAATCGGATAAATCGATAAATGAAAAACAAAAAATAACGAATTTGTTGTTTAGTGTCGTACAGTAAATTTTGTTCAAGTTTAATAATTTTTATTGTGTACTGCGAAAAGACTATTTTGAACTCGTGTAATTATACAGGTAATGTACTGGTACAGGTAATGTAATTGTACCTGAGTACTCGGTCTAGGTTGAGGTCTTGGAAAAATATAATAATTTGTTTTAATACATTTCAAAAGATATGTTTTATGACAATATTTAAAATAAGTATTTGTAAGAGATAGAAGTCTCTGCGCCCTTGGTCCTCCATGTGAACCGAGAGTTAGTTGAATCACAACAGCGATCATGGCTTTAATACATATACAAGCGAAAATTTTATATGATTTTTGCTTTACGATTTAGATTTGTTATATTTGTTTGTATTTGAGGGAAATGTAAACTGTGTCTTTATTTACTTCAATCATCGATTCCGGTTCTTAGTATTAATATCATTGACATCATAGAATTCATTGTCTTTACTCGTTTAAGTATAATTCGATTCGTAGCAAAAAGAAAACACAGTTTATATTAGCGCTACAGCGCCAACAGCATTCTTAAAATGATTTCAGTCCGCTACGATTGTGCTATTCAGAAGCATTGGATAGCTATCAATTCGGTGAAAACTGGGAGTGATCACCGCTTAGTAAGAGGCACATTTAATATCAATCCAAAATTGGAGAGGTCTCGACTGGTGAAGTCTACGCTCCGACCTGCACCCATACAGATCCAAAACCCGGTAAACTTTCAACTCGAATTGCAAAACCGCCTCGAATGCCTCGGTGACTGCGTTGACGTGGACGAGTATAATAACAGGTTCGTGGAAGCTGTTCAAACGGCCGGGTCTAAATTCTTCAAGGCCAGCCGTTCAAAAAGAACCGGAAAAATCTCAGATTCTACTCTCAAATTGATGGATGTGAGACGTCAAATGACCCTTCAGTCCCCGGACGATGCTTCCCAGTATAGGCAGCTAAATAGACAGATCTCCAAGTCCTTGACTCGCGATATCCGCCGCCATAACACAGACTGTGTAAAGGCGGCTATAGAGCGTAACAAGGGCTCTAAAGTATTCGCACGAGACTTGTCTATTGGGCAGAGCCAACTGACGAAGCTGAAGACCGACGACGGCAGGGTCGTTTCGTCTAAACCCGAACTTTTGAGGGAAGTCGAGAAGTTCTACGGACAGCTATACACGACCACACGGGCACCTGTTAACAACAAGGCTAAAGACCCAAGAGCCAAATTAACCCGACACTACACCGTAGATATCCCAGACGTCAGTCTGTACGAGATTAGTGTGGAAAATATAGTGTTGATTAATTTAGAATCGCCTACTAACAATTCTAACTTACTGTTAAGAATTTTTAATTAATTATATAACTAATTTAATTATATAACTAACCCACTAATAACTTATGGATAAAAAAAAAGTCTGAAATAAATGATTATTATTATTAGCGAGTATATGTAAAAAAATACGTATTTACCAATTGGTTCCAGGTTTAAAATGGAGATTGAGCCTTCAACATTGCCATGTTTCCATGTATATTTCCATATATTACCATTATCTACAATCTTCAATACATGTATAAGGAAAATGGGGTTCCTTTGACGCACTATCACAACAAAACTACTGAACATATCGGGATGGGACTACTAGTACCATTCGACCCTTTCTCATTATTTTTTCAATTTACTTTACTTTTGCCTGTTATTCGCCCAGCAGAGCGGGCGTGATCGGCTAGTATATTTATATTTATTTAATAATATAATGAAAGTATACTTTCCTTAGTTTTGAATTTGCCGCGCTTCTCATGCGAGGCGCGCTGTCTTTATTATTGTAATATATGTAGGTAGGATTTAAGATTTGAAAAATAAAAGTTTATATCTTATAACATTGCAGTTACTATAAAAAAGTGATATAGTGATAATAGTAAACTTTAATTGTTGTTTCCTGTTTTTTTACAGGTAAGATTGTGAATAATGTAAATAATTGTGAATAGTGTATATGTAAGTAATCATTGTTGAATTTTTACCATTTATTTTATCACCACATATAATAATTGTCTTATATGTATAATTTTTTGAAAGTCAATGGAGATTATCGAACATCGGTGCATAATTATTCCGCTCTAACAAGCAATTAATATTAAGGGTCCATGGCGAAATATGTATTTGTGATGTGGACTGTAAACTATGTTGTATTTGAATACACTTACTTGTTCACTGATACGAGAATTTTCTTGAAATAAAACTATTTTGATTATATCAGATAAGTTATATCATGTTAATCAACAATTTTCACTTGCTTTGTGGCCCTGTCATCATCATCATCATCATCTTTGCGTTCTATCCCGGTTGCAGCCCAAACTCTCGCTTCGGCGCCCGGGGTCCGCTTTCCGACTTTTTCTTCTCCACTTCGCACGGTCTTCAGCATCCCTGGTAGTGAGCCCATTGGCACGCATATCACCCTTTACGACGTCAAGCCAGCACTTTTTGGGTCTACCCCTCCTGCCGGGGCCCGGCGGAGGCGGCATGGCCAGACATTTGTTACCCACGTAAGCATCCGGTTGCCGTAAAACGTGGCCGTACCAACGGAGCCGACACTCTTGTAATTTGTCCGCAATGTCACGGACATGAAGACTGCCGCGAATGCGGGAGTTCCTAACGCGGTCCTTCCGCGTCACTCCACACATCCACCGCAGCATATTCATCTCCGTGACACGCAGCTCTTGCTTGTGTCGCTCTAACACCGGCCACGCTTCACAGCCGTATAAAAGGACAGGCCTAATGATGGTCTTATAGACCTGTCCCTTCAACTTTACCGGCATCTTGGGGTCACAAATGACACCAGTTACCTCACGCCATTTGGCCCACGCGGCAGCAATGCGTGCCTTGACATCGCAATCGATGTCACCAGACGCATGGAACACAGATCCCAGGTATTTCACTTGTTCCGTGCGCTCGATCGTGTCGCTACCTATGCGTACGGGTGTGGGATCTGTGGAGTTACAGGCCAAGTACTCGGTCTTCGCCACATTGATCTTCAGACCACCGTTCTCAAGCGACTCCTTCCACGCCTTCACACGTCGCACCAACCTACCCCTGTCCGAATCTGCCAGCGCGATATCGTCAGCATACATGAGCAGCCACGGGGGCTGCTCATGTGAGTTTCTGATGCTGTTTGACAATACGTCTAATACCACGCTAAACAGAAACGGACTAAGGACGGATCCCTGGTGTACTCCGACGGTGATGGGGAAAGGTTTTGTGTCGCCAACTGCGGTCCGAACTACGGAATCGGAGTCACGGTACATGTCTCGGATGATGTCAATATAGGCCTCTGGAATCCCTTTGGACCGCAATGCCCACCAGATTATCGCGCGAGGAATACAGTCGAAGGCCTTCTGCAAGTCGAGAAACAGGCAATGCAGAGGCGTATTCTTCGCCCTGTATTTCTCCGCGACAGTCCTTAGGGCAAAAACAGGGTCCATTGTCCCGTGACCAGGGCGAAACCCATATTGACATTCCGAGATAGTGCACTCCTGTCGAATCCGAGAGTCGATAACCCTCTCGAAGAGCTTCATGGTGTGGGACATGACCTTAACCCCTCGGTAACTACCGCACTCCTGGACTCCCTTGCCCTTGAAGACTGGAGTAATGATACTCAGTCTCCATTGGCTCGGGATCGTACTGGTGAGGAGTATCTGGTTGAAGAGGTCGGTTAAGACGCCCACACCACGAGAGCCCATCGCCTTCCAGGCTTCGATGGGGACTCCATCGGATCCAACAGCTTTCCGATTCTTCATGCGGCGAAGACAATTCTGGACCTCTGCAGGCGTTACCAGTGGCACTAGTCCTTGATTCGGAGGAAGATCTGGCGGCTGCACCCCTTTATGCTGTATGTTCAGCAGCTCGTGGAAATACGAGCGCCATCTCTCCTTCACCGCGAGGTCCTCGCATAGCAGGTTGCCCACAGGGTCCTTTACACAGCGGCACTTGGAAATGTCCTGTGCCGCTTTGACCCTGGAGCGCGCCAACTTATAGATGAGCTTCTGCCCCTCAGACGATTCCAACTTGTCGTAAAGTGGTTGTAAGTTGTCTCGTCTGGCTCTGGCAACAGCTCTCTTAGTGGCGCGCTTTGCCACCCGGTATGCGTCGCGATCTTCAGGAGATCTGGACGCTTGCCACTTCTTAAAGAGGGCTTTCTTCGCTCTAGTCTCCCTCTGGACTGTGTCGTTCCACCACCATGTCTCCTTGTCACACTTGCGACCGCCCTTAGACACCCCAAGCACCTCCTTCGCCGACCCAAGGATAGCCGCCTGAATCTTGTCCCAGTAAGCCTGAACTGGTTCGCCCATACCACCGGCGCACTTGTCACCGACGGCTAAGGCGAACTCCTGGGACGTGACTTCATCGAGCAGCCACCACCTGATTCGGCGCTGAACGCGCTCAGCAGTATGCGAGTCTGTAGGCTTAGCGCAGAGGTCCATGACAAGAAGGCGATGTTGTGCCGTGAGACTCTCACCGGGTATGACCTTGCAGTTGGCCACTTTGCTGATGTGGTGTCTCCTAGTGAGTAGGAAGTCGATTTGGGTAGCATTCCTCCCGCTTTTGTAGGTGATGAGATGCTCGGGTCTCTTTTTGAAATACGTGTTCACGATGGCGAGGTCGGCAGCCGCACACGTATTGAGGATGTCCTCCCCTTCCGCGTTGCGGCTACCGTACCCAAATCCCCCGTGAACACGCTCAAATTCCCCACATTCATCACCCACATGACCGTTCAGATCACCACCCAAAACGATCCCCTGTGATAATGGGATTCCACGGAGCACTTCTCCGAGTAAATTCCAAAACGCTATTTTATCGGCGTCGTCACAACCGGCCTGTGGCGCATAGGCACTTATCAAGTGGGTAACTACCCCATCGATAAGTACCCTAACGACCATAAGCCGATCGCTATGACGTTTCACTTCCAAAATGTCGTTCTGGAACTCCTCCGAGAGCACTATGGCAACCCCATTCTCCCCACCAGGTGCACCTGTGTAGATCAGCTTGTAGCCATTCCCAATGAACCGGGATCTGCTGGCCTTCCACCGAGTCTCCTGCAGGAACGCCACGGCCACCCTCCGCCTGGAGAGCACATCGGCCAACTCTCTCGCGCGTCCGGTTAGCGTGCCTATGTTCCATGTTGCGAAGCGGATCTTTCGAGATGTTTGGGCTGCGTGAGTTGGGGCTAACGTCGTTAGCCGTGCCCGCCCATGACACGGTAGCCCTTGTCCATTTCTCACAAGAGCCGGGCGAAGCTCCTGCGCGCCGTTATGCGGCGGCGCCCTAGCCCTTACACAATCCCGTAACCTCATACTTTCCATCGATTTGGCAGGTTTTGGCTTTTACGGGGGCGACTGCCGTCTGACCCCCCAACCCCAAAAGGAAATGCTTTGTGGCCCTGTGTGCCGATGAAAAGAATAGGGTCACCCCATTTGATTTGAGGAGAATATTACAAGGCGACCCCCGGCAAATTCCTTCTGGTATTTTGCATTTGGCAGGGGAAAGAAGTACCCTTATAGTAATTCTGTTTTCCATAAGAGGTTAAGATGTTATACGGCAGTTGCTTCCGTAAAAAACATGCAAAAACTGTCCAAATTAATCATGGTCTGAACAATAGAAACATGATGAATGGAATATAGAAGCCGCAATACGGAAGAGATTATCAGTATATATCAGAGCACCTCATCACCTATAAGAGCGGGAGGAATACTACCCAGATCGACTTCTTACTCATTAAGAGGCAATACATCTGCAAAGTAACGAACCGGAAGGTCATGGTTGGTGAGAGTCTCACTGCAAAACTTTTTTTCATTAACCTCTGCGTGAAATCTGCTTTTCCAGGAACGAATCTGGTGATGAGAATTCGTTCCTGGAAAGGAAGGAGTTCGCCTCTTTCATTGGTGACACGTGTTCCACCGGTGAGGACGAGGTAGTTGAGGTATACCGGTTCATAGTCCAAACGCCTATCGATGGCTCGGCGAAGGAGGTTCTTGATGTCTCTAAGGGTGATCTGGTGACTACTATCGATTTCGCCTGCAGAAGTCCAGAATTCAATCCAGAGATTAACAAAAAATGTAATAAATTCCTGATTCCGAAGGAAAAAAGCGCCAGACCCTTATCCATAGTTTAGTTTTGACTTAGATTCTATAAGTTTTGTACTAAAAAAGTTAATATACTATGCAATCCAATACTTATGCTGTGGAAAAATCTAACACTTTCATCTTAACAATGGAGCTGAAATTAGTGAGTACTTCAAACTGCCACGTTTGAAAACGATTGAGCCTACAAATCCCTACGATTGCAGCTTTATTTCGTACCACTGCACCAATCAGAGCAATTACCGAACAATAAAAAGCTCGCTTTGCTCTCTATATATGCCACCGAGAACAGTCGTTAAGAATCGTGATTACTCATTGTTTTTAGTTGACTAAGCTAGCATTTTTATACTACTAGTATAACTATATTATAATAGAAGGAACGTGCCTTTTTAAGAACAAAATATATTCATCCAAAAAAATTTTCTAAATAAAATGATTTCTCAGCGTGAATTTTTTATAATACATAAAAATAATAGACATATGTGAAATACAATAAGTAATAATAAAATCTTGTTTCATATACCTGTAATCTAAAAGAAAGATGAACTCCATGGATTTCCCACGTCATGTCTGCACGGATCATAGATTCGATTTCCGCCCGAGTGTGGATGTTTATGTACAAAATATATTTATTTTCAAAAGAAAATAATATAAGTCGCATATTATTTATCTAGGAGCTCAGCCTCTACCTAGTAGATACCTAGTAGCTTAGTGGTAAATTTTTCTCGACTTATGTGCGTGTTACAGACAGAAAACATCGTGAGAAAATCTACATACTGATATCAACGGTACGTGTAACCCGCCAATCTCCTTGGACAAGCGTATACTGTCCGTTCCGTCTTAGGAGACTCGAGCCCAGCAGTGGGACCTTGTGGGTTATTATTATCAGTTATCTAGTACCCATAATACAAGCTCTTTGCTGCAGAATATAAATTCCGTGTTCCCATGATCCGGTTCTGTTTTCTGAAATTTCTTATTCAATCGCAAGCTAAAATTAAATTTGATAAGTACATATAATACTTTCGCCATAATCTCTTTTAGTATATAAAATTCACGAATGTAAAGTAATGTAAAGAGAAAATGATTTGTTTGAGACAATTTTATACACTTTCTACCAATAACGGCATGCCTAACCCAGGCGATGCTGTGGCAAGTTGCTAATTTCTATAAACGTTTCTGCAATCAACACCAATATTGCATTATTTGTGTTTTGTATCGTTTTCCCAGAATTTTAAAGTTTTACTGTAATATGTAGAGAGAGAATGTAATGAAAAACAACATTTTGTACACGTCTACTAGAAATATACTAGTGGTCGCCCAGAGGTCGAAATTCGACCATAAGTCATGTACTTTTTAAGTTTGCACTTTATTAGGGTTTCTTTGTCAAAGGCTATGCCTCTATAATCCATGGTTTTATCATAGCTACTTAGTTAATTTGCCATCTTTATACATCTTTTTGAACAGCATCACTGACAATTTTCAAAATGATTTGCATTGCAAAACCTGCATTGTCAATCCATTTCGAAACTATATATTCGCATTTTGTAAACCCTATTATTGTAACAGGCAAGAGTATCAATTCAGATTACTTATACACCATTTTCTTTATGCTTATGAGTAGGCTTGTTGAAAAAGTATCGATATATCGGTATTTTTAATTTGATATATCGATATTTTTAACCGATATATTTTGAACTAATATATCGATACAAAATATCCAATATCGAAAACTGTATCAAAACCGATATATTTTTTGAAGTGAAAACTTCTTTAGCATCACTGTGATCTGAAACTCGATAAAACGGAAAAGACACAATAAAAAGAGACACCTATATATATTTTTATATATCGTTTGTTATTGCAAGAAGTCATTATGTGACATTTCATTATTTTGGGAAAACAGCATTTTAGTTGGAATTAGTTAGTGGTTATGTTGATTAGCCAAAGACGTAACGGCTAAAATTGGCCAGCTAGATATTAGTGTTTTTGCATTTTGTAGAATATGTAAAAATGAGCCCATTATAGATAAAAACGTATTTAGTGATTTTTGCAGTTAATGAGTTCTTGCAATAAGCCGACGATTGATATTACATATTGAGCTAAATACACTATTATTTTAAAAACGCAAATTCATGTCAAATTACATACTCCTCCGTCCGCGCAATTTTCGCAAAAAGGGGTACAAAATTTTCGCTTCACGTATTAATATATAGATACAATATAACTATTTATCTTTAGAAAATATATATTCAAATAAAAGCTAATTCACTGAAGGATACATTTTAAAGCATTCGATGCTACATGTCGCTGTATAAAAAAGAAACGACTAATCGAGCGGAGGCGGAAGCTTCGTAAAAACAAAACACTTTACCTCCGGCGAAGCATTCAGAGAGAAAATAAACTTTGGCCCCAAGACACTTTAGGACCAGCTCAAATTAACCGGCGCCCCTGAATTATGCTCAAACGCTGTGTCGAAGGATAAAGCACCTAGTGGAAAATAATATTTAGAGTACGTTTGTACCTTAAATATACTTTTAGACATAAAAAAGCTTTGATTATTGAACTGATATCTTTGTTATGTTGCAGTTGAGCTTATAGTAAAAACTTTTCTACGTAAATGCTGATAGTTCTGCGTTAAGATATAATTATTAGAAATCTCATTGCCTTGATAGTTGATTTTAAATTCAAAAAGGCTATTCAACTACAACCATCTACTAATACGATATTTCAAAATTTCAACAACAGGAGTCAAAGTAGTAGTTGTTGTATCGCTTACATCTACAATGAAATTTTATTAATTTTCAATACGAATCACGTATATTATTTACTGTTTCGATTGATCAAATACGAAATCACTTTACAGCAATAGGGTATCATTATTATTAAATTTCTATCTTGTAATGTAATTAGATTAGAACTAGTTAGACCGTGACCCCGCTGGGCCTCACTTTCACGGGCCCCTTCAAAGCCGGGGTAGGATCTTCATTCTTACGCCAGGGTAAGCTAGATGCGCAAAAGACCTGTGCGCGCAGTACACCCCTCTCTTAGAAGTCACTAAGTCTAGCTTTTGAAGTGACAAGCTAACGTATCAACAACTAAAGGTGGATTTATATTTGTCTGACGTGTCGTGTCGTGATGTGTCAGAAGCATATCGGTTTCATACATTTAGGACAGACGACAGAACACGTCACGACATGACACGTCAGACAAATATAAATCCACCTTAACATAGAACCAATGGATATTTACTTCAATCTCTTGATTAGCTTAGTAAAGAAACAATACTATTATTCACATGATGTATGTGAATGTTAAAGAATTCAATCAAATTTCTAATTGGTCTCATGCCTTTTAAATGACACTTTGCAAACGAACCTTTATCAGTGTGACTTTTATTAATATATATAGCACCACAACTACGCTTTAAATAGCTACAAATTTTTTTATATAAAATTATAAATAACGCTACTGTGTGTGACACCTAGAACTACAAATACTAAAAAATTAAACATAAATGCGATCAGCGTTTTAATAAAGTGTTTTCTAAGCAAAATTCATGGTTAAAGAGATGGAATTTTCATTAATTATACAAAATTATTATCTGCACCTTTGCCGTGTGTCTACTATTCGGATCACCCTCTAGCGGCCGGGCATGGGCAGTATACTCGCCACGCTTGTCCTACACTAGTGGTCGTAAACCCGCAACTCGCAATTTGCAAGCCGCATACGGCTCTTTACCTCCTCGGCTACGGCTCCTCCGCGAAATGTTTAGTCCAGGCATGGAATATTATGTTGCTGTAGGACAGCAGACAGACTGACGACCCACTTAGAATTTAGCAGTTACCGTCGCGTATGGGTGTTTGCAACGCCAGTGGCGGCATCGCGAACACGTTGCTGCCCCATAAAGATACAGGAACTTGGGTCACTAATGCCGGAACACAACACAAAGTTATTATGGCGGCATACTTAGACCATAGGTGGTCTTACTACGTAGGAGCTAGGGTGGGTTATTTTATCGCCTTTAACGACAGGTCGTCTCCAGCCGCAGAGGTTAATATTCTTTCTCCACCCCTGCATGGATAAAAAGCCTGTGTTACCAAAGCATATGTTAAAAAAATTGCTCTTTGATTAAATTTCAATAATTATGTATCACCTATATCTGGTTCTTTTAGATTACAAGGCAACCGATCACTGTCCTAGACGGATTGGCGGGTGATCTAAGTTTGTATATCCGTACAATATTTTAGTTTACAGCAATTACTTGGCAATTATGTTATAATTTATTTCTTTGACATGGGAACGTACAATATTGCTAAGACACGTCTTTATACGGTTGATTTGAGCGAAAATTATGCCAAAACAAACCCTTGCTAAAGCCACATCGTTCGTGATGTTAATCGTTGCCTTTCCAACATACGGGACGTAGACAAATTTAATTAAACACGCTTTTACACTCTATACCGTTCCATTATTAATTACCGTGCACATACTCAATGTACATTTCCTTAATATCGCTACCGTATTCACATTTATGTTGTTTTGATTCGAGAGAATACAGACGTAATTACTTTTTTCTTTAAATTTAAATTTTTTTTTATAATATAATGTACTTTTAAAATAAATTTAAGCATATTTCTTATAAATAAAATTTAATAAAAATAAAATGTATTTTATAATATAAATGAAATAAATAAACATATTGAGACATTTTACACAGCGCCATCTAGTCCCAAGCTAAATTACTTGCACTTGTGTTATGGGTACTAGGCAACTGATATCATGATACTTATACATTGTGTATATATTTACACAAGAGAAATGGTATATATTACAAAAGAAAAGTTTATATATATATATATATTACATATATAATTTTCTTTTGTAAATATATAGAAAGTATACATGCCGACGCGCGTTGGCCGTTACGCTACAGAGATCATCTTATTTAATATTAGGAATGAAGTTAAATTAACTAAGAAATAAAATAAAGGAAAAGACATACATCAAAGAAACTGATATCTCACACATACTGAAACAATTTAGTTTGATGTTCAAATATTGCATGCAGTTATTTGTAGTATTGAGAAGCGGTTTTTGGTGGTCGAGAACGTTTTTATCATCATTCGTTCCTGTAGAATCTAAACGGCCAGCGTGATCAAATGCAATTATAAAATGAAATAAAAATCAATAGAAGTATTTGCTGTAGTTTTGAATAAGTATGACTACGTAACTCGTATATTTGAAGTAAATTTTTTTACCACAGTTGTTATTTGAAAATAGAATACAAGTATACGGTGTTTCCTATAATCTTTGTCTCCTCTTTGTTTGGTCTTTTTTTCTACTTTTCAATTTACTTTTTAGTACTCTAACTATATACTCGAATTTAATATACTTTTCTGAAGTTTTACTTTTGTCGTATGTGAATTGTATACACACTTTTTATATTAATAAATTACTTTGAATATTATTTATACCGACTCCCAAGCAATCAACCATCCCTTGCACTACGTCAACAAGCGTAATTCTTTTTTCTTAATCGATCATATTAATTGATATCCTTATTTATTGTAAAGACTCAAAACCAAGACACTAAGCTTTTCAAGATATTTATACTATATCTGCTACCAACTTGTAATGATTATTGGGGGTGTATGATATATATTACGAGCATGACAATTTAATCATCCAAAACAACATTCACATGCCAGAACCATTTTTTTCCAAAAGTACGAACTAGCAGTTGAGTTTAAATCCAGATTATCTTCTTAAGACACTAAAGATACCTTGACTAAATAGGTATCCATTATAGTTAATCTGGAACTTAGGACTCTATTATAGTTGTCAAAACTAACAATCATTATAACTTTATTAAGATGGAAAGTAACAATAATGTTATTCAATATTTATGAATAAATAATACATTCAGTTAGTTCATTGTATTCCAAACAGATTCCATGCTTTGTAGATTGCCCAAGCGTAACGATGGGTAGATGGGAAATATATAGACATAATTGAAATGTCAAGTTTCAGGAACATGGAGTTTGGTAACACATGTCTACAAAACGTCATCCCGTCGGAAATGTTATTTGTGCGAGCGTTGAAAGCAGGTGATGAACACTTTTCACACCTAATAAGCTCATATTACTATATCTGTTTTAACCACGGCTTCGCTTACATTGCCTATCTACTAAAGAATACTTTAATAATATATGAAACAAAAAATACATAAAACGAAAGAAGAGACACAAATCATTAATTCAAACGCTTATTCTTGATTGTATTCAAAACTTGCACTTTGGAACCCACAGTTCACTTTTGAGCAAGTTTACAAAGCAAATCATTTTTCGTCAGAACCTCTTATTTGTACTTTCTTTTCCTTACCAAGAAAACAAAAAAATGCGAAATATCAAGGACTAAATTGGGTTTTAATAAAAGTGACTTCTACTTTACTCTCTCGAACTTCAAAATGTATTAATAATAACAAAAAAAATCAAGAAAATCTACCGAGAATTATATGAATCGTTTTGGTTAAAAGTTAATACGCAGAGAAAACATATAATATCAAAAAACTTATTACAATGTGTTCAATATCATCTCGAATGACTATACTGATTGCATTGAGAAAATATAAATTAATTTGTAGCTTTATACATCTTTAGTATCACAAAAAGGTCAAAAGAAAACGGAAAAATCAAAGCCGCTTAAATTGAAGATTGCGTTTATATTTGCATGAGTTGATGGCGTGGCGCGGTTTCAAAATAAAAACAATTATCAGAAAGCCGTTACCTGCAGACTTCGTTAAAAGTTCCACTGTTTTGTGCAGATACAGCGTTTGGGACGACTCGATTATTTTTGGTCTTTCAACACTTCTATTTTGAAATATTTCTGCGATATTAAAATGTGAAACATGTTATAATTTAGCGTCGAAAGGGAAATAAGATGATGGCTGATTTTTTTTTATTCTTTGGAAACATCAGTAAAATGATGATGATGGGAATCTATTACAAATTCTGTAGCGCAAAGTCATTCGCACGAGTCTCGAGTATATAATTTTTAACATTTACTTACAAAAGAAAAGTATATTACCTTGCATATTAGTTATTTAGTATCACAAAACGCTCTGCGACTTATTTGGGACCGAATGCCGCTGTATTAATTGTCATAGTTTGTTTATTTTATATGCATAGTCATAACTACTGTTCAAAATTAAATGCAAATTTGAGCATAATTGAACAATAAGCATGACCAAGAAAAGTTGGTAGAGATAATCTGTGCATAGTTACGTGACGAAAGTATTCAGAATATCGTAACTCTTGTCATAATGAATATCCCACCGTGTGATTCTGGTTAGAAATAATAAAATGACGTTTCTATCATTACCCTAAAGAGATGAAGAAGGTGAAAATTGATTACTCATTACAAACCCCCAAACCACAAAGGCAGGATAAATTACGGTTTTCCTTTTAGGATTGGAAGGTCAGGCGAAAATTTCCCAAAAAACTTTACCAAAACAATTATACTTTACTAAAATATACTTTAAAAAATAAAGATATATTTTGGCTAGTGGCCTTTTACTCAGATAAAAAAGATATAGACAAGAAAAGGTACATAGATACATATAATAGATACATACCAAGCTAATAAAATCGGTTTAAAAAAGAAAGTATAATTATTAATACAGTTATATTAATAAAGTTTAGCAAAAGATGTGCAGAATTGAAGAACTTTGACTGATGCCATCATGCCTCGAAATACAAAATAAAATCTCCGATCAAACCGAAATATAACGCTACAAGAAAAACAAAGCCGATTTTTAAACATTAGAACAAGCATACCTAGATAAAAGTATATTATTAGGAGTACAAATAAGTTTCCGCCGTTTTAAGAGAGATGCCATGGCACGAGGCTTACGTTAAAAATTCACAGATGATAACCGGCTTGAAAATTAGGTTGCTTATTCAAGAACATAACCCTATCATATTATTAACTTCGTATTAGCATCATATATCTTTTTATCCAAAAATGTCTATATTTTAACCAAATAAGCGATACAATTTGAATTTACTTCTTTAATTTAAAAAAATCTGCAGCTGAGGCGCATCGATTGCTCGTATAAGTATATAATGATGCTGCCTTGAGTGAGAGAACATATCGTGAGTGGTTTCAAAAGTTTATGAACGGTGATTTTGACGTAGAAGACAAAGATCGCAGTGGAATGCCAAAAATTTACGAGGATGTAGAATTGGAGGAGTTATTGAGGAACATTCGTCTCAAGCACAAAAGCACACTTACTTACTTTAGAAGTCGCTCAGCAAGCAGTCTCACATTGTTTAAAATCGTTAGGAATGATACATAAACAAGGTAATTGGGTTACATACGAATAACACCGAGAGATATTTAACGTCGATTATGCATGAGTGAAATGCTGCTTGGTAGCCACAAAAAATGTTTTTTTTACATCGAATCGTCACTGGTGAAGAAAAGTGGATACATTATAATAATTCAAAAAGAAGGAAATCATGGGGACTGCCTGGCCACGCGTCAACGCCCCAGCAGAATCGAATATTCATGGAAAAAACTTCATGTTGTGTATTTGGTGGGATCAGCTGGGTGCGGTGTATTACGAGTTGCTTAATCCAAGCGAAACAATCACTGGAACTCTACCGGATACAATTGATGAAATTGAGCCGAACTCTGAAGGAAAAACGCCCTCAATACTATTCCAGACACGACAAAATTATTTTTCTACATGATGACATGCTCGTCCGCATGTAGCGGTTCCGGTGAAAAACTATTTGAAAACACTTGATTGGGAAGTACTACCCCACCCGCCGTATTCACCAGACATTGCGCCGTCCGACTATCATCTGTTCCGGTCAATGGCACATGCTCTGTCGGAGAAACGGTTCACATCATATGAAGATACCAAAAATTTGGTTGATTCGTGGATAACTTCAATAGAATAGTTCTTCAGACGTGGAATCCGAACACTGCCCGAAAGCTGGGAATTATTATTACTTTTTTGACAAAAAACGGCGGTTACTTCACTAAAAAACACGAAAAGTTGCTAAAAATTCTTAAACACAAAATTCGTAAATAACAACAGAGCCCTATAATGTTTTTGTTTGCGTAATGAACACACTTGACATGAATTGATTCAGGAGCTTTAAGTAGCAATAATATTTTGTATGGACGAACATAATTGAGGAAAAGACAGCGATTTCTTTTATTCGCTCTGATTCGTTTGTCTTTTGAGTTTTCGTATAGGGTGCCCTCGATCATTAAGTGCGCTTGTTAGATGGCATTCCCGGAATTTTCCTTTGAAAAACTTATCGAAGGAAAGCTTTAACGTACGTGCAATATTAGCCACATTACTTTTACAAAAGTATGTTTATAAAGAGATTAAAATAAGGTAGTTTCAAAAAATTATATTATTATTTTCGTTTGAATTGATATTTATAAAACGGGACATAGGATGACAACAATTTTTTTATTACTGTAGGACAGCAGACAGGTTGAAGGCCCGCTTAGAATTTAGCAGTTACCCTCGCCTATGGGTGTTTGCAACACCAGTGGCGTCACGAACACACTGCTGTCCCATAAGGGTACAGGAACTTGGGTCACTAATGCCGGAACACAACACAAGGTAATTATGGCGGCATACTTAAGACCAAAGGTGGTCGCCATCCAGACCGCCCTCACCTTCGCGGCAATTGTGCGGGCGGCGGATCGTCTCCCGAGAGGCTGCCCGCGGTCACTTTCTACGGCGGCCGGAGGTCGGATGCCCTCCGGTGCCGGCGACGTGGCCTGCGTTGGCGGGAGGGGAGTGTAGTGGTCGACTCCCGCTGGACGTTACTACCACGCAAAAGAAGGCGACGGCCTTCCTTCCAGGATCACCCCCGACCATAGAACCAGGGCCGGGAGCGACAGCTCCGCGCCGATTTGGGCGACGAGGGCGCGGCGCTCCTCGCGCCACGCAGGGCACACTGTGACAGTGTATTCTACTGTGTAAGAGTTTCACCCTGGAACAATACTCAGGCTACCTGGTAGGCCTATCATACAATAAGTATAGACCGATTGAGAGAAGATCTGCAACTAAATTGTCCTAGTTTGGGTGAATGTGTACGTCTTCCATAATTGAAAAAATTACACGAAAAAATATCGAATACCATCAATATCTGTGATGGAATATATATAGGAATATACATCGTTGAACCAAATTGAGTTATTTGAACGCTGATAGATTTTGTCGCTTTAGAATAAAATAGTTCCTGAAAGTATATGCTTTAGTAAACAAAAATATGATCCAAATCGACTCTAATAGTTACAAATAATGTTGATAAAACACCTAATGATGCTTTTATTCCAAAACAAAACATAATATATCATACTTGGAAATATTCTAATGATGTATATTAAACTACAAACGATGTAAGCAATAAGTAACACCGGAATACCAGAGTATATGTATGATAAGATCCTGCGAAACTAAGTATGATTGTATATCGTTGTTAAAAATTTGTATCAATTGATTTTATGGTGTAATAAATAAATAAGCCGCCCCTTTAAGACCTTCTTAGCCTAAAGTATTCTCTACTGCACCAGATGAATTCTGCTAAATATAGAAACTGGCATAATCTTTCCTTGAGATTGGATGATCAGGCACAATGTCCCTCGTAACGAAAATATTAGATTCATTTATCTAAATTACATATAGAATGTAATCAGGATTCCTTAGATGATGACAGGTACATTAACGTTGTTCCAAAGTTTCTTTGTGAAATGCAAATATCATTTTCCATTTGATAAATTAGCTGTAATACTTCGTCAACAAGTACTTGTGAAATGGCAGGTCTGCTAATTGAATACTACTGACTCTAGCCAGTTGTCGTAATTTGGCTCGCTGCACTGTCTGATACAGTTTGCACTCGGTTAAGACTCGATCCCGAGTCCGCGACGAGGCAATCCAAGCGGCAAATCAGTTTAATTGCTTCAAGAACTTTAGATGTCTTATGTAAGTGCAACTGCACTGCAGTTCATACATTTACATTTGAGATACACCTCTACTTATTTTCTCCATGCAAGGACGGAGTAAGAATACAGACAGCTGCGGAATGGAGCGGTCTGTCGTAAAAGACGACAAAGCAACCTTAGCTACCTAGTTACGGATATCCCAAACCTGGTAACGCTCCGAGATCATCTGGATGGCAATCCCCCCTGGTCTCTAAACATGCCACCATAATTACCTTATGTTATATGTGATGCAATTTAGAGTTCCCTTGTCGTCGCAAACTTCTGAAGGCGATGGCAACTTCTTACTATTAAGAGGATTATCAGCCTGTTTGCTATCGATCTACATTCACAGCAAAACTATATAATACACTAGCTGACCCGGCAAACGTTGTTCTGCCATATAAATAATTAACGCCCCCGCAACCCCTCTTGGGGGTGGAATTTCGTAAAATCCGTTCTTAGCTAACCTCTACTCGGTGAAAAGAATATTCCTACCAAATTTCAAGTCTTTAGAGAGCTAAAGACTTGAAATTTGGTAGGAATATTCTCATCACGATATATCTGGAACCATTAGAGAATGGTTCCAGATATATCGTGATGAGTGCATTTAACGTAACCTGATTCCTTGCTAAGCTTAGCCAAGACACAAACAACATGCCATGACAATTTGTTCTTTTACCGCGATGAAAAATTCAAGTAACAAGTTAAAGTAATGTGTATATTCAACACACAGATTTCAAAATTTGATATAATAATAATAATAAAATAAAAATAATCATAAATTTTATTCTATTCATAACAAGGTTTATTATAAATGACAAGTTTAACCTTTATCATAACTTTAAAGTCACCTTTATGAATTCACACCAAGCAAAAGCTTTCTTTATTGAACAACGTTCCGTGATAATGCAAATTTTCCATACCTTTCTATTTTGTCTAAAGATATTTTTACAAAAGCGGTCTGAATTGTATCGACGTTTGAAAGCGAAGAACAACACACTGCAATACAAAGATGTTTTGCACCATGTACGGTTTACCACTAGGAATGTATGTAACAAAGAGCAGTATTAGTATTTTAAGGCAGCAGAGTTGCAAGTACCGCCTTTTACATTTTACCTTAAAATACATTAGTGAGTACATACATAAAAAGACTAAGGAAGTTATACAATTAGAAGAAATTGACATGAAGTCGGATAAACCGTACAATGCTTTTAAATTGTTTGTTCTCAAACAAAAACTGGGCCTTTTTTTAAGATGTTACATATAACCAGAAAATACCTAGTCAGGTCATAAGTATTGTCACACAGTAAAAACTTTTCTTTTAGAATGCTGGCCATAAAAAAGTTTATTGAATTCGAATTTCGAATTGTTCATGAAAATAAAAATGTATAACTTTTAGAATTTTACTTATTTTTAAATATGGAGTGGACGCTTAAAGAAGACCGTGTTGCAGTTATTGCGTTGCATCGTTGCGGTTACGCGCCAATTCAAATTTTTAACATACTGAAAAATTTGAATATTACCAAAAGATTCGTTTATCGTACCATCAAACGATACAATGAAGACTCTAGTGTAGATGACAGGTCAAGAAGTGGTCGCCCTCGGTCTGTTAGGACTCCAGCAGTGATAAAAGCTGTGAAGGCACGAATTCAAAGAAATCCCAAACGTAAGCAGAAACTGTTGGCCCTTTCAGATGGGGTTAAGCAGAACCACGGTGAAAAGGGTGTTAAATGAAGACTTAGGGCTTCGGGCATATCGAAGAAAAACAGGACATCGTTTGAATGCTCGTCTAATGGACCTGAGACTGAAGAGATGCTGCGCTTTGTTGAAGCGGTACGCGGGAAAAAAATATCGGGAAATTCTTTTTTCGGATGAAAAAATGTTTACCGTAGAAGAGAGCTACAACAAACAAAATGATAAGGTGTACGCACACAGTAGTGAAGAAGCGAGCAACCGTATTCCGCGTGTCCAACGAGGTCATTTTCCATCCTCACTCATGGTATGGTCGGGAGTTTCTTATTGGGGCTTAACAGAGGTAAATTTTTGTGAGAAAGGTGTAAAAACGAATGTTGTTGTGTATCAAAATACAGTCCTGACGAACCTTGTGGAACCTGTTTCTCATACCATGTTCAATAACAGGCACTGGGTATTCCAACAAGATTCGGCGCCAGCTCATAGAGCGAAGAGCACACAAGACTGGCTGGCGGCGCGTGACATCGACTTCATCCGGCACGAAGACTGGCCCTCCTCCAGTCCAGATTTGAATCCGTTAGATTACAAGATATGGCAACACTTGGAGGAAAAGGCGTGCTCAAAGCCTCATCCCAATTTGGAGTCACTCAAGACATCCTTGATTAAGGCAGCCGCCGATATTGACATGGACCTCGTTCGTGCTGCGATAGACAACTGGCCGCGCAGATTGAAGGCTTGTATTCAAAATCACGGAGGTCATTTTGAATAAACTTTAATGTCATAAGAATCTATGTTTTGTTAAGTTCATTTTGGTATATGAATGGTTACATAATTAATAAACTTGTTACAATTATTTTACATTAAACATGTGACAGAATTTATGACCTGACTAGCTATATCTTTCAGGCAGTTTATTCACTTCAAAAGAAAACAAACAAAACCGGTTTTTTCCAAGGATGGTAGATATGCACTTTAACATATGGACATGGTGCAATATATTCACAACAAATTCGGCTCTTAACTTTGATGAATTTACACAGTCCTTTAGTGAAATTATATCAATAGCAAAAAATAATAATATAAAATCTGTATTCCTACTCGGTAACTTTTATGCGCATCCCGGTGAGCGTTTTGCGGGTAAGATGTTGTCTGTGTGTGAGAAGCATAGCTGGTCATGCATAGACTTAGAACTTCTTCCAAGTGATACTCATACGTTCATAAGCAGTGTAAATGATTAATTGCGTTGGCTGGACCACTGTATCGTAAGTACTGCGGTGAAAAATTCCGTAGTTAGCTCTTCAGTTTTTTACTATGCTTATACCTCACTCAGATCATATTTCGTTATTGGTTAAATGTACCATCAAGAGGGGAAAAAGCCCAGGGGACGGTCACCAATCCGATGGTCGGATCAAATTAAGGCTATCACGGGGCTCACTTTGCCTGCAGCTCTGAAACAGGCCGAGGACAGAGTGGTGTAGAGGCAGTTCATCAGCGTCTCCGTAAAAGCTTATCAAGACGGGCACGACCTTCAGGCATGAAGAACACGACGAAGAAGAAGAAGAGACCATCAATTTAATTGTAATAGTAAATTAAGACTTATTGAGGTGCCTACAGAGCTTTGTAGTTGTTCTGACGAAATGTGTAATGACGCCCGACATAGAAAGATTATGAAAGTAAAATTGGTAAGTATTTTACAGAATGATGCAAAATTAACATCTTCAGAAAATAACCACCACAAAACTAATATAAACAGATGCGTACCAGGGTGAAATGTGCAAGTCCGTGACGCCCACAGGGCGGCCAGAGTCTGCTATATGTTGCGGTACACTGTTTAAAAATATGTATGACACAAAGAAATCTTCAAAAACAAATTAAAATGTTGTCAAAAAATCAAAATCAATTAAAAATGGATTTATTAGCGCGACGTCACTGTGCAAAGGATTTTAGTATTTTTTTTTTTGGAAATTAACAAATACATAAACATAACACTGATTTGGGTCGTCCTGTGAGCATGGCGGGACATCACGAACCAAGCCACATTGCTAATGAATTTAAAAAATATTTTAGTATCGAGACTTTAACTGTTCACCAAGGTTCCGTTACTGTGACTGTCGAGGCAAGAGAGAATCTGAACAAGTCTATTTTTACTGCTAAAGAAGTTGCATCAATTATTCATAAGATGACCAAAGGGAAATCTCCAAGCCATGACAGCTTCAGTATTGAGCACCTAAAGTATGCTGGTACCTATCGCGAATACTGGCATTGTTGTTTAACACTTTTACTACTCGTAGTCATAGTCATTTACCGGACGAATTGATGTTTACTGAGGTAGTACAAATTGTGAAAAACCAATTTGGACCAACTTGGACATTTATAATAAGAGGCCCATATCTTTAACTACGGTCCGGTACCGAGTATTTGGCCTGTAACTTCACAGATCCCACACCAGTACGTATAGGCGGGGCGACACGATCGAGCGCAAGTCCTAGACCAAGTAAAATACCTGGGATCTGTATTTCACGCGTCTGGTGACATCGATTACGACGTCAAGGCACGCATTGCTGCCGCGTGGGACAAGTGGCGTGCGGTAACTGGTGTCATTTGTAACCCCAAGATGCCGCTAAAGTTGAAGGTCTATAAGACCATCATTAGGCCTGTCCTTTTATACAGCTGTGAAGCGTGGCCGGTGCTAGAGCAACACAAGCAAGAACTGCGTGTCACGGAGATGAATATGCTGTGGTGGATGTGTGTAGTAACGTGGAAAGACCGCTTAGGAACTCCCGCATTCGCGGTAGTCTTCATGGCCGTGAGACATTGCGGATAAATTGCAGAAGTGTCGGCTTCGTTGAACGGCCACGTTTTACGGCAACTGGATGCTTACGTGGGAAACAAATGTCTGGCCATGCTGCCTCCGCCGGGCTCCAGCAGGAGAGGTAGACCCAAGAAGTGTCATATAGGGTGATATGCGTGCCAATAGGCTCACTACCAGGGATGCTGAAGACCGTGCGAAATGGAGTAGAAAAAGTCGGAAAGCGGACCCGTGACACAGAATCGGAAGTTTAGAAGCTGGGATGATGATGATCCTTAGCTGCGGTCATTGCAAAGGTGTTGACAGTCTGCTTAATAAATAGCTTGATAGACATACAAGATACTTTATTGTCAAAGTCACATGACGCACAATTTAGATTTAAAACTGGATTGTCTACAGAAACTGCCATTTTGTGTTGTAAGCAGACTGTTCAGTATTATACAGCGAGAAGACGCCAGTATATGCTTGTTTTTAGGACCTTTCTAAAGCATTCAATCTTGTAAACATTGTGGAAAAAATTTGAAAGTGACGACGACGACCGACGTTATCTCCAGCTATCAATTTTTAAATACTGGTATTTTAATCAGAAAAATCGAGTAAAGTGGGGTGACTCGTTTTCGGGCGTATATCGTTTGAAATGCGGGGTGTGACAGGGGGGGATTAATTCAGCTCGCCTATTTAACTTTTATATGCATCAGCTGATAGTTGAGCTCAGTAGTACTCATGTCGGATGTCATATAGATGGAGTATAATAGACTTTACTGCACTCCCAACATCAGATTCAGATAATGGACTGAGAAAGTAACTTGGATACGAAGGAGCTGTAAATAAAGAACGAGTCTTAAGTGTTCTTGACCTAGTCACATGGTCAAGAGGTGTTATGGTCGTGCTTTTTTTTGGTCTCGGGGAAATACCTCTCTTGACGGGTTCCCCCGGCCCGGGGGGACCGAGGGATATGTGGGACTCCGGGAAAGATGTTTGACCATCCGACTACCCACTAAAAAACCCCGCTGTTCTCCTATCGCCTACGCCCACGGGCCCACGGATATATGGCCTGCCGATCTCGTGGCCCGGGCCGGCGCCAGCCCGCCCTTTGTCTTGAGGCGGGCCCCTTCTAAAGTGTTGGCGCCAGGGGGTCAGGGTTTCGTCCCCCCGGCGCTCTCCTAACAACTCTAGGAGTTGAGGGGGGCCGCGGAACAGCACGCAGCCCTCATCCTCACGGCAATAGTGCGGGTCCTCCCCCGAGGGGCCGCCCGCGACCGCTTTTTACGGCGGCCGGAGGTTGTTACTGGCCCTCCGGCGCCACCGGCGTGGCCAGCGTTGGCGGGAGGGGAGTGTGGTGGTCGACTCCCGCTCCCGCTCCGCCGCCTCCTTTGCGGACATGACTGCCTCGCAGAATCGTGCTGATTTAAGTTATCAGTTTTGAAGTTGTTAGATAGGGAGTTCTGTATAGGTTGTCCAACTCCTAGTGTTTTTAGAAATTGCTTTCTCGCACTCTGACTCATCTCTCCTCCACATAAACTTTAACTGTGCCAAATTTCATACTCCCCTGTCCGCGCAATTTTCGTAAAAAGAGGTACAAATGTTTCGCTTCACGTATTAATGTGTAGATAATTATCTATGAATCGAATGCCTCATAAGAAAAAATTCGAGCCAAGGTGCAAATTAAAGGTGGTCAGAATTTAGTGGATTTATTATAGAATTACTTTACATTGATTTCAGTGTAGCAGCTATCAAAAGACACTCCCAGGGGTTCGTTAATCTACCGGGCAAATACATTAATGCACGTAATATATTGAAATATATTTCGACGTAGCCCGCTCGAACACTAGCAAGCTTTAGCAAAAACTCATTTAATATATTTTTACGTATTATGAACATTTGTCGCTTGAATAGTGATACTCACAAATTGCACATTGAACCTTCAACAGGATAAGTTTGACAACGGGCGGATGCGGATCGCAATTAGAGAGGGGTTCCGCCCAACATTTACATTTTAATTTAAATTTCAAACCTGACGAGATTCGAGATAAATTGGACTGCGTATTTAGCGCAATAATTTGAGAGAACCTCGTGGTCGCAAAATTAAGAGCTCGGGGATAATTGTTTGTGTTTTAATTAATAATTGGCATTAATATCATGATCCTGTTGGTTGCCTACGCCGTGTAAGCTGAAAATGCTGTAAACGAGACTTGTTGGGCAGTTTATTATTTAAAGCGCTTAAATTACTTCCTCTTAAGTTTATAACTGTCGAGTATTTCGAAATATGAAAACAATGTTTGTAAGCAATTTTTTTTTATCAAGCAATCTGATAAGTTTATATATACTTAAACTAGTTAGTTTAAGTATCTAGTTGATAGTTTTAGACAATTTCTAAATTACTAGGAACTCACAAGGAAATTGACATCGTTTAAAATCGTTGGGAATGATTCAAAAGCAAGGCTTCAACGTGAACTGAATCAAGAGACTAAGAAATTCAGCTTAAAAGAAAGGGGTTTGCATTGTGTAGTAGCCGGTGATGGAAAATGGAGCCACAACGATAACCCTAAGAAGAGAAAACCAGTAGGACCACCTGGCCATTCTTTAACATAGACAGCCAAAGTGAATATTTATTGGAAAAATGTGTATTTGGCAGGATCAGTGTATTATGAGTTGCTGAAACCGAACGAAATCATTATTAGAAATATCTATCGGACACAATTAATGATATTGAGCCAATCATTTAAGGAAAAATGCGCCCATGACTACTTCAGATACAACAAAATATTAATCTTACAAAAATAACAGCAGGAACTTGTTTGTATACCTTATATTAAATTGCGAACCGCAGCACTAACCAGAATCATGACTAACCAAGACTATGGTAGAGCATGTAGAGCAGAGTAGAGCAGCATATTATACATGATTCGGTGAATTTTGCCAAAAGTTTCATGAAATAATCCAATATTTTCAGTAATACCCAAGCCAATAAAACAAAATATCCCACCAAGCGTTCGTATAGAGCCTGCAGCCGCACATCAATATCGGCATTGTAATACGAACGAAAAATCCGATTCGTTAGTCAAAAAGAGGTAATATAACATGCGGGGACTTCGGTATTGCTAAGTCTGGGTTGTTTGTGTCTGGATTGTTTGTATGGAAAATTTTGATAGGTTGATTTTGAAGATCTTCGCGCTTTTTACGCGTCAATGTTCTACCGTGATACTTCTTTTTATAGTGCGAATATAGACGTTACGTAACAGTTTTAGCATAGTTTATTATTTATACGATTTTTTGTTCACAATCAAGCAGTGGATGGATTTTCAATTATTAAAGAGTTTTTAACACATTAAGCTCCTAGTCGGTCACAGGTATTCGATACTTTTTAATATTTTTCATAAGTCTTTGTGAATTTATAAAGGTAATGTAGGAAATGAGATGAAGTTCTTTTGGTGGCTACAAGAAAAAAACATAATATATTCTATCTAAATCGACACATCTCGTAAAATGCTTAAAGAACATCTTGATCGATTTTCAGATTTTATATTTCCGAATAATCCTGGCTTTCGAGCATACTACAGAATCGTAACAAGGCTGGATCCTCGCAGGCGGGATAATAAAAGGAATGCAATGGGAATATCATTCGTTTGATGGACGGAGTGACTCGTAGCGAGCGTACCCGGCCTGATCATGCTCCGGCTATTGTGTTTTGATTGCTTGCCAGCGCCTTTTATTGATTACGACTATGACTTGACAAATCAATGTATTTTCTAAATAAATAAATTCTTAATGCCTATTTAGTTCGAATACATCATGTGTATTTATATAATATTTGTGTTAATATTTCTTATTATCTGAAACAAATTAACTTTCGAAAATGTTGTTATATTTGAAATTAATTTCAAATGTAAAATTTTGATGCATTCCCCGCTATATCCCTTAAACACGTGATACGAAATGGAATGTATAGAATACAAATTTGCATATTTTTATAAAGCACACAATAATTAATTAGCCTCTAAATGGGGCCTAGTTCATCATATACTAGTCTCATAAAAGACCAGCGCGGATCTACCTCTAGGCCCATGGACATTATATGACAAACGTACAAAAATTATAAAGTAAGGTGGGTTAAAAACAAAAAAGAGTGCTTATTGATAGATACGGATATGACAATACTACCGAAAACCATAAAATATCGAATTAGACGCGCGTTTTGTGAATCACTGATATTCTTAATGTAGTTAAAGCTATAGTTTCCAGACACACCTTAAAGAAACTTTTTGTTTCCTAAACCTACAGGGGAGAAAAAAAATTCTTGTTATAGCTCTGTCAGATATAACTACTCCAGATTTTTTAAAAACCTTATAACTTGATCTTACTTTATACTCATCCTTCTCGCATTGTAGAATCATGCTAAGAAAGCATTTATTTGTTTAGTGGTGTTTAATGGTAAAAGTTTAAGTTGAAATTGATGCTGGTTACACTAATATGCGAGATGAAGCAACGACCAGTAAAAATGGTTCGCAGTTTTACAATGTTTCGAAAAGTTATATTGATAAGTAGAGATCTACCCATGATATAAAATACCCGATGACGATAAATTTTATTTTGTCTGATACACACTTGCACAATTAAAAATACTTTAAAATAAATAGTCTATCGTATATTGTTTTATGCTGTTATAAGTAATTCTAAATTCTTTTATACGGATTTCATTCCGGCTGAAAGTAGGCTTTCATTTCGGAGCCTGAGGTACGCTTCTTGGTTCATTTTAGCCAAATTTACAAAGAGAGCTAGTCAAAAAGAAAATGCGAAATTTAGATTACAAATTTAAATATTAGGGAAAATAACACTTATTAAATTTCAAATAAAAATTCCTCCTAATACAGAAGAAGGTATAAACGTAATCCCTATTACTCTGTAGTGCAGGTATTTAAATGTTAATTGTTCAGGGCAGCACTTTTATCTCGCTTATACAAACATTACGCGGGAGTTGTTTACGATTCTTAATGATAACCAGTGCCGAGATAAAAGCTATCTAATGACCGTTCAATTTGTAATTTTCATAATGCTGGCAGCTTTGGAACTTTGATTATGCTGATATCAACCCATTAAGCGTTTACGCTCCCATAGCATGCTCCTCCCCTGGAGACAATTAATTATATACCCGTTTTCCCGTAATATAGAATTTTTGATATAAAAGAAGTGAGTACGGCTGAGGTTAGATTGGCTGTAGATAATATGCAAAATGGCAAGTCTGTAGGACCGGATGAAATACCTGTGCAAGTATGGAAGTTCTTGAAAACAGATGGATGGAAGTGGCTAACTTTGTTCTTCAATAAGCTGTTACAAGACGAGGCGATCCCCGATTAATGGAGCAATAGTACGCTAGTGCCCATTTTTAATAACAAGGGGGATGTACAGGTTTGTAACAATTATAGAGGAATAAAGCTAGGCAACTACGAGAGGAGAGCGAAATAAGGGAGAACCAATTTGGTTTCATGTCCGGGTGAGGGACTACGGATGCCATATTCGCACTTCGCCAACTGTGCGAGAAATACAAAAGGTTTAGTGGTGGACCATGAAAGCAAAAGGAGTGCCTGTGAAGTACTTACATCTTATTCGTGTGATGTACGATAAGGCAAGTACACACGTCCGGTCCCTAGCTGGCGTCACAAACAAGTTCAATGTTGCGGTGAGTTTACACTAAGGATTAGCTCTTAGTCCTTATCTGTTCCTCCTGGTGGTAAATGCAGTAACATAAGGAATACAGGAGGAGGGACCTTAGTGTATGTTCTTTGCCGATGACATTATGGTGGTGGGAGAAATTGCTGACAAGGTTCACAGCAGATTGACTAAATGACTGAAGATATTGGAAGGTGTCGGGTTGAAGATAAGTAGGACCAAAACTGAACATCTGCTTTGTGACTTTGGTGGAATTTCCACCTTTACCCCCATTACCTTAGGAGGCGTGTCTCTGCCAACTTGCTTCAATTTCCGGTACCTCGGATCATTAATCCAGAACGATGGTGAGATAGACCGAGATATGAAAAATAGAGTGAATGCAGGATGGACGAAATGACGACCGGTCTCACGAACAATTTGCGATTTAAAAGTGCCGTTTAGACTTATTGTGCCCAAGCTGCCTGTGTCTGCATCCAAGCGCAACGAAATGCAGAACTAAGAGCATTTGAAGACGCTTGGCACTGCGGATTTCCTATTTAGAAGCCCTCGTGACGTAGTTGTCGAATGTGAATTATGTACGGACCCGTAAAATTCGGCGACCCGGCAAAAGTGCCACCCTGCACACCCAAACTGACACTCGGATGTTGTTTACTCAAGAAGAAACCAATAAAAGTGTCGCTTGAGGATATATTAGATGATTGACAACGAAATTTTGTGTCCTACTTTCAATGTGCAACGAGTAAAATAATTTAAATAAAAAGGATGACCGATTTTTCCCCAAAAAGGGGTTAACGTCAGTCAGGCGGCAGGCAGGTTGTAAAAATTAAGCACAACTATTACAACATGATGTAACATGTTGTGCCGACCCCATATCATGTGGGATAAGAGCAGGAAAAATAGAAGAGAAATGTTGATGTATAATCTCCATTGTGTATGAATAAAAAGATATGTTTTAACATAACTATTAAATATTTATTATTAGTTTCTATCCGTGCAGGGGCGGAGAAAGAATACTAACCTCTGCGGCAAAGCAAAGCTAGGAGGTAGGGCCCCAAGCCTGTCTAGATGGCGACCACCTTTGGTCTTAAGTTTGCCGCCATAATAACCTTGTGTTGTGTTCAGCATTAGTGACCCAAGTTCCTGTACCCTTATGGAATGTAATGTGTAAGCCATTATCGCCAAAATCGTGAACCATAAATACAATTAAAATTGATAATTTATTTCTAATGCACATTTGGTAATAACAATTCTTCTAACTATATCTTCTACTAATCTAAAACTGAAAAATTTACTCCATCCGAGTTTGATGAAATGAATTTCCGTTTTGGTGTTATTTTGTGCTTCACTTGATTTTTATGTAGTTTAGCACTTTATTTTTTATTAATTCGTTTTGTTTGACTTAACTTTTGACCACATTTTACACAAATATATGTAGGTGATATAAAGTTAACCGGGTCATCTAGTACCCACATAAATTAGATTTTTCATAGAATAGATAAATAAACAATGCAACGATTGAGCACGAACAAATCCTTGTGAACTAATCATTTCTAATTTAGTTTTATTATAAGCGTTAATTTTAAATTTATATACACTAGGTACTTAGAATTATTATTTCAAATTAATTTTAGAAACTGTTTGCAGTTTGATCATAGAACCAAACAAATAAATAATAGTAGTTTCATATTTATAACTGTTGTAATTTTCATAGTAATAATAACTATTGTAAGACTAATATTACTTATACTTGAGTAATTACTTATCAAATCTTTTTAGGGTGTGTTAGCGTGTCTAAATTTCAAAATTTCTTATTACTATTTCTTTTATTATTATTTCTTTTCTTATTATCATTTTTCTTAGTGACTTATTTTACAAATATATGTTTACCAGAAAATATGAACTTCTACAACAAGAACAATTCTAATACTGGCCTTAAAAGAATTAAGAGAGAAAAGGTTAGTAGAGGGAAGAAGTAGACCAGAAATAAGGTTTAAAATATTGGAATATGAAAGAAATGTGAATAAACAAAGTTGTAAATCGAGTACGTTATTTTGTAAGAGCAAAGTATCACACCAGTTATACCCGTTAGCATATATGTTAGCTTGGAACCTACTTTGAAAAAATTCAAATATTCGTAAAAATATGACAATAAAATAAAACATATATCACAAAATACTTACTTCTTTTAGTCATTCCAAATATTTAAACTTAAATAATCATAATTTAAACTTTGTATACACAATCTCAAAACACTGTCCGCTATAAAAAAATCCAATACACTCAACTATATAATGAAATCGTAACAGTATTTGACAGTTACGGAATATTTTTCGCGTGTTGTTCGCGGTGAAAATTCTAAGAAAAATCGCAACGTCCACACCCGCCGCGACTCGTTTTCACACTGCCGGTTTTCCATATTTCCCGACCCTCCGGTAACTCGGTCGAGTGCGAAACCTTCACACAGTGACACGAGGGTGGAACATAATAGCCGTTCGTTAGCATAATTCCCCTACGAACACCGCTTGCATATAAAATAAATCTGGGTAATTAGTTCGTACTGATCTTAAATATTTGCTTCTGATGTTTTTATTTTATTTTTTTATAGGATTTATCTGTCAACATACCCTCACTTTTAATATACATTCCTTTTTTTTGTTATAATGAATTTTGTTTTTAGATTACATTTATAATTGTTATTACCTGGTGAGTATAAAGAAATAAGATCACAATAAATATATTACAGGGTCAAAAAATAGAAACTTTTTCAGTTTCTATTTGTTGGATACATTTTATACCGCCTTAAAATTACTGCTTACCAGGGTGGGTACGGACCATAACGTGCGTTTTTCTACTTGTCGACAAGTCACGGCGCGACGGCGTCGACACCGGTCGCGGCGTTCACTAGCAAGCAAGTAAAAGAAAAGAATAAAACTTTTCCTTATTTTTATCTGTGCAGGGGCAAAGAAACCTAACCTCTGCGGTAGGTTCCAAGGTTGTGTAAGGTTTTTACGGGTGGTAAAAAATATTATTCCCAAAATATACTGAATTTTGAGTATAACGCAGAACTTCAATAAATTTGAAAATATGGTATTGGGTCTGTCTTACTACAACTTAATAGAAGTCATCGCAGTTGTGGTCCAGCCAGGATCGTGTGTCCCAGAACGCGCCCCGTCGAGCACGCTGCTACGGTTTACACGAATCCGATCTGTTGGACCACTAAAGCTAAATCACTCAGTGTCGCTGTTAGGTTGTCAAGAAGACAGTCAATACGAAAAAATAAATATTTAATCTTGTTTCAATTATAATATTCGCTTTGATAATGTTTATATGCCAAGGTCCTCGGTTCTTTCTATCACTATAGGTCTTCTATCATATATCGTAGCTTCAAAATTTGTTATGAACTAAAAACAATTTTGGACTCTATTCAAAAACAGTATCGCTACATGGAAGCTATGTAAATTATGGACGTGCTTGGCCAAATGCCGAATAGGTTAACCACAAAAGATGTATGCCATTATTCTTCCTTCCGTTCATTCTTCCTAAATACTTACCATAACTTTATCGATGATTTATTTGTTTTCTATTGTTCATATAAAATTGAAAAGGTAGAGTTTACTGACCTTGCAAGATCGCTTAACATTATGACCAAATATAAAGATTTGACAAACAGGTCAGGCCGCAGATGGAGTATTGCTGACATTTATGGGCTAGTACAGCCGCCTGTCAGCTCAATCCATCCAACGGCGCGCAGTTCGTGTTGTCGACGATTCCATACTCACAAACTGTCTAAACACGCTTGGACTTCGGAGAAACTTTGCGTCTCTTTGCGTATTCTACCATCTGAACAACGGTGTTCTGATGAGCTATTTAGAATGGTGCCCTCATCATCTTTCCACAGCCGCACTGCCCGCCATCGGCTGGGTGTTCATCCCCATTTCTTGGACTCTCCTCTTTCTTGTACGAAACGGTTCTCAAGAACGTTCATGTTGCGTACTCTCAGGATTTGGAATTAGCTTCCGGCTGAGGTTTTCTAAACGCTGTACGATATGGGGTTCTTCAAAAAAGGCGTTATAAATTTCTTCGAGGCGGCAACGCGTTGGTAATGCCTCTGGTGTTGCAAAAGTCCATAGGCGATGGTGACCACCTGCTAGGGTCGGCCGTTTGCCTGTCTGCTGAACTCTAGCAATAAAAAAAAATCTACAGTTCAAAGTGGCCGCTAGGGTGATGAGATTATAAGTAGCAATTATATAAGTTTTCCGCAAGGACCTTAGCTTCCCAGAACCTGTAAAATTCTATATTTTGCAGAGGTACATGCATCTCTAAACATGTCTAGTTTTCGTTGTAGGATCGAATCGAAATCAAAAATACCGCATAAAATAGTTGCCATTAGGAAACAATTTTTAAATTTCACAGAATACAGAAACAGTGGATCTTGAATGAACGATAAGGGGACATGAATATCAGTGTATAAATAGGCACATTCAGAACAGATAATAAATGTAATCTTATCTTGATTTCGTCCATTTTTTTATTGCTTTGGAATAACAGACGGGCTGATGGCTCACTTAATAGTAAGCAGTTACCATCGCCTTCGGATGTTAACGTCGCCCCTGCATGGTCTAAATCCAAGACGAAAAAGTGATAACCATCTCATGACTGAAATTCTCAGTAGGAATAAATTCTGACAATTCTTAATCGTAATTAATGCTAGTATTTTATATAGTTGTTTGAATTATACGATTGCAGCTTCATTTCTTACCACTGCACCGATTAAAACAATTACGAAACAATAATAAGATTCCTTTTCACTCTATGTTATGTATCACCGGGTTTTCAATTATGCGTTATTTAGTTACTGCATCACTTATTTCAGCTAGATGTCTAGATAGCAGATTAATGTAGTAATTAAGGCAATATTTTTAATTTATTTATTAAAGAGAAACCGGTGACACAACGTCTCAATTTGCTGTAGATTCAAATTTGATTATGAAATCCCTCTTTGCTAAATCTCAACCGCAATCTTTACGAGTTTGAAATTGCTTATATTAAACCCACAACCCGTCCATCACCTTTACTCGAAAGAGGTCACTGCTATTTGGACCCACACAGATTGTGCTGAATACGCTGGTTTGCAAAAATATGGATAACAAAATCCCAACCTAATCCAATATAATAAATAATTCTGAATTATTTTCTTTTATTTTTACGCCTTGTAATTGAATTTTATTATTACATGTTTTAAAAAACAAAAGTAAGCCAGAAAATCTTTAGGGTTGATTTTTATTATAAATAACTAACGAAACAAATAATTGGATTAGTAGATTAAAGCCCATAAAGCTTTAATACGAGGGGTACTATTTATATTTCGGGCGCTGGCAACACTAATGTCAATAGCTAAAATCTTACAACACATAAAGTTTGACATGTTTTAGCGTAAACACACATCACAACGTTTTGATGTACAAGTGCTATTTGTTTTGTTTACAGTGAGTTACGAAAATCTATTTGACCAAGAAATGGAAATTTCAAGAGAAGATTTTCGTTAGATTAATTTTCACAACCTTCGACGTGGATTATCTCAACAAGAATGTGTCTATGAATTCAGTTCTTTGTATGGTAATAAAAAACCATTAAAAACGACAGTATATCGCTGGTATAGTGAATTCAATTGTGGTCGTATTTCGGTCATCGACGAATTCCGTGAAGGTCGTCCAAAATCGGCTGTTGTGCCACAAAACATTGATGCAGTGCGTGAACTCATAATGCAAGATTGTCATGTGACATATTGTGCGATAGAGGCATCCTTGCACATTAGTTACACTTCAATACATTTTGCATGAAAAAAATTTGTTCTCGTTGGATACCCCATAATTTATCAATCGCTCAAAAAAGGCTCGCGTCAAGTGGTGTAAGGAAATAATTAAATAGTTCGACCGTGTTGGTTTAAAAGATGTGTATAATATATGTATGTGTATATCCGTATGAGCCGGAAACAAAACAGCAATGGACCGTGTGGGTATTCCAAGACGAGCTAAATCAAACAAAAGTTGTTCATGGAAGAAGCACAGCGAAGCAAATGGTCGCTTATTGCTTCGGCCGAATGAGTCATCTAGCCACTGTTCCGCTTGAGCAACGTAGAACAGTCAATTCTGAGTGGTACACGACTATTTGTTTACCGGAAGTCTTCGGAGAAATTCGTAAAACTAACCCCTGAAGACGAATCTTTCTCTATCATGACAATGCGAGCTCTCACACATCTCGTCAAACTTGTGAATTTTTGAGCTTTCAAAACATCGAATGGATGACTCATCCTGTGTATAATCCTGATTTGGCACCCAATGACTTAATCTTCTTGTTCCCGAATATTAAAGGTAAACTGCGTTGGTCAACGATTTACGAGCACCAAAGAAGCAGTTGAAGCGTTCAAAAACCACGTTTAGAGGTCTTTCAAGAGGAACGGAAAAACTGCTATGACAAATGGTTTGAACGAATGCAAAAATGTATTGATCATCAAGGGGAATATTTCGCAAAACAATAAAGCCATTTTCATTTATAAATGTTTGTTATTATTTGCTATTCCCTAAATATAAATAGTACCCCTCGTATATTGGCCACAAGATCGGCCGGACACTTGTATGTCGGCTCAAACACTAGGCAATAAATAGAAGAAAAGTGGAGGTTTTTTAGTGGATAATGTTACTAAATTCCACATACCACCAGCCCCCCCGTAACGTATTTCCTTCGTTGTCTTAAAAATAAAATTTATCTACAAAGTTCAAATAAAAATATATCTCAAATACAAATACAAGATGCTTATTTATAAGAAACCGTTGTAACATAAAGAATTTGTTATTTGAAGATGAAATTCAAGACTGATTGGATATTTCGATATTTCACAAAGAAATTCACTGGATTTATACAAATGTAACATATGTTTAATTATTTTTATGTCTTGTCTTTTGTTTTCTAAATAAGACAGACAATATTTTTTCTTAACTTTTCAATCCGGATTCGTAGCTTTCATTCGGAGCACGAGGTCTCCACTGTTGAGTATTTTAAAGAACAAAGAAGGTAGATAGAATGCATATGGCTACACTGGATTTTCACAAGAACTGAAACTGAGGGGAGATGATGCGCGTTGGGGAAGGTGAAGTCGAGGGCGTAAGCCCCCGGTAGCTGGCGGATCTTCTCCCCCGGATCATTGAGGCCCGCACCCACAGCGAGCCACTGATATTTGTGGTGGCAGTAGTTGGTTCGCGCCATTTTCTGACTCCCTGAAAATGAGCAATGGAGAGCAGCTTGGGAAAGGTGTTTTTAGTGGGTATGTGGAACGGGCCCTTGAGCCGAGAAGTATCGTGCTGTATTGTCGTGATTCCCACTCAAGTCTGTTGCGACCCTGCGCGGCAGGTAGAGGCTAAGGACATTTTTTTGTCCTACAGAACAAAAATAAGTTTTCACAGGGACTACCACCATCTGATCCCCCAATGCGGAAATAATAATCGAATAAGGCCTTTATCTGTCTGTGAAGTAATAAAAATGTAATCCGTTTATCGCCTTACGACTCCTCCCTAAGTGACGGGGTAGTCCTTTTCTTATTTCCGAGAGACCACGTGGCCGAGTAATATAAAAATAAATATTATACTGGAACAATTCACACAGCGACATCTAGTTTTAAATGGGTATTACACAACTGACCGACTACTTATATACTTTTATTTTGTAAATAAATACATATCTAAACAATGTGTATTGTACTCCAGTGAATACTGTCTCTGCTTTAGATTACTAGATTTTTTTATTTCTGAGGTACAGCAGACAGGCTGACTGACGGCCCACTTAGTAGTAAGCAGTTACCGTCGCTTATGGATGTTTGCGAAACTAGGGGCACCACGAACAAGCTGCTGTCCCGTAGAAGTACAAGAATCTGGGTCAATAATGCGGGAATATAACACAAGGTTATAGCGGCATACTTAAGACAAGGATGGTTACCGTCCACATGGGCTTGAGGCCCTACCACGTAGCTAGAGTTATTTTGTTGCCTTTTACGACAGGCCGACCCGGCCGCAGATTCGGCGTTGAGGTCCCTGAGGACGAGTACGGGGCGCGGGAAGAACCGCTGGACCGCGTTGCCCAACTCTTCAATGACTGCACACGGAAATATATCTTAACCACTTATATTGCAAACAACTATGTATTTAATTAAGTAATTTTGATATGAAATTAAAATTATTTTAATTATTGCCTAATCTTTTTACAATATTAGATTTTTTTATAGCTAGAGTTCAGTAGACAGGCAAACAGCCCACTCTGGCAAGTGGTCACCGTCATTTATGGACTTTTGCAACACCAAAAATATTACCAACAAACTGCCGGCCTCGAGAAAATTTTATTACGCCTTTTTTGAAGAACCCATAACGTACCGCGCTGAGAAAACCTGAGCCGGAAGCTCATTCCAAATCCTGAAAGTATGTAACATAAACGTTCTTGAGAAATGTATCGTACAAAAAGAAGAGGCTCCAAAAAATGGGGATGAACACCCAGCCGATTGCGGGCAGCGCGGTGGTAGAAAAACGACGAGGGCACCATTCTAAAAACTCCTCAGAACATAACATTCCCCGTTGTACAGACGGTAGAATACGCAAGATTAGATTTTGAGAATAACTTTTCTTAAAACGTGTAATTAGAATTTAATACAATTTTCTTTACAAAGAAAACCACGTGATCGTAAGCTTTGTGAAAAAAAATGATTATCTACTTTTTTTGAGAGTGCCGGTGTATTTCTGCGAAACGTCGCTTCGAAGATGTTCCCATTTCATAGCAAGACGTTTTATCAAGATTATTTTTCTTTCGAAGGCGCTCGCGATATCCTCCAATTCAATGGACGCTATCTATTCTCGAGAACCATGTTACAGATTCGATTAAACTTGACCTGTAAAAATAAATTGAATTTAAATTTATTCTGAATATTTCTTAATATACAATAATATTTTTTTACAACTTTCACGACTAATATTCGTAATATGTATAGTGGAACCTCTCACGTCGAACTTGAAGTGAGCCGCCAAAAAATTCGAGTTATACTAAAGTTAATTTTATGTACATTATTATGCATTTTCTTTACGATATACCTAGTCAGGTCATAAGTATTGTCACACAGTAAAAACTTTTATTTTAGAATGCTGGCCACAAAAAAGTTTATTGAATTCGAATTTCGAATTGTTCATGAAAATAAAAATGTATAACTTTTAGAATTTTACTCATTTTTAAATATGGAGTGGACGCTTAAAGAAGACCATGTTGCAGTTATTGCATTGCATCGTTACAGTTACGCGCCAATTCAAATTTTTAACATACTGAAAAATTTGAATATAACCAAAAGATTCGTTTATCGTACCATCAAACGATACAATGAAGACTCTAGTGTAGATGACAGGTCAAGAAGTGGTCGCCCTCGGTCTGTTAGGACTCCAGCAGTGATAAAAGCTGTGAAGGCACGAATTCAAAGAAATCCCAAACGTAAGCAGAAACTGTTGGCCCTTCAGATGGGGTTAAGCAGAACCACGGTGAAAAGGGTATTAAATGAAGACTTAGGGCTTCGGGCATATCGAAGAAAAACAGGACATCGTTTGAATGCTCGTCTAATGGACTTGAGACTGAAGAGATGCCGCGCTTTGTTGAAGCGGTACGCGGGAAAAAAATATCGGGAAATTCTTTTTTCGGATGAAAAAATGTTTACCGTAGAAGAGAGCTACAACAAACAAAATGATAAGGTGTACGCACACAGTAGTGACGAAGCGAGCAACCGTATTCCGCGTGTCCAACGAGGTCATTTTCCATCCTCGCTCATGGTATGGTTGGGAGTTTCTTATTGGGGCTTAACAGAGGTACATTTTTGTGAGAAAGGTGTAAAAACGAATGCTGTTGTGTATCAAAATACAGTCCTGACGAACCTTGTGGAACCTGTTTCTCATACCATGTTCAATAACAGGCACTGGGTATTCCAACAAGATTCGGCGCCAGCTCATAGAGCGAAGAGCACACAAGACTGGCTGGCGGCGCGTGAAATCGACTTCATCCGGCACGAAGACTGGCCCTCCTCCAGTCCAGATTTGAATCCGTTAGATTACAAGATATGGCAACACTTGGAGGAAAAGGCGTGCTCAAAGCCTCATCCCAATTTGGAGTCACTCAAGACATCCTTGATTAAGGCAGCCGCCGATATTGACATGGACCTCGTTCGTGCTGCGATAGACGACTGGCCGCGTAGATTGAAGGCCTGTATTCAAAATCACGGAGGTCATTTTGAATAAACTTTAATGTCATAAGAATCTATGTTTTGTTAAGTTCATTTTGGTATATGAATGGTTACATAATTAATAAACTTGTTACAATTATTTTACATTAAACATGTGACAGAATTTATGACCTGACTAGGTACATAGGTTATAAAATTGGGACATATAGGGACTCACTTATTATTTCGAGTTATAGAGTGTTCAGATTTCTAGCAACGGAGGTTTAGGAGGTTGAAGGGAAGGGAATACTACATTTTTTCGAGTTTCGGAGGTTTTCGACTTATCGAAATTCAACTTGAACAGGTTCTACTGCATTTTATTTTAGTAATTATTTTTAACATATTCTTCTGGTATTTGCTGACCACTTTTAGCCGCTTTTAACAGCCGTTCTTGCATTCTAGAAATAATTATATGACATTAATCCTCTTTGTTTGACGTAGGCAATAATGACTGTGCTATATAGCTTAGAGCTCTAGATACTTTTTTGTTATATAGCTTCAATGCTTTGTATTCATGAATCTATTGCTTTGTTGATGTCAAAGTGAATTATTTATAACATGCCTATTATAAGGACAGCCAAGTGACGGAAGTGTTTAATGATATTAAGTAATCGGAATATAATTTAGTCAGTACTTCATCCGACACGAAGACTGGCCCTCCTCCAGTCCAGATTTGAATCCGTTAGATTACAAGATATGGCAACACTTGGAGGAAAAGGCGTGCTCAAAGCCTCATCCCATTTTGGAGTCATTCAAGACATCCTTGATTAAGGCAGCCGCCGATATTGACATGGACCTCGTTCGTGCTGCGATAGACGACTGGCCGCGCAGATTGAAGGCCTGTATTCAAAATCACGGAGGTCATTTTGAATAAACTTTAATGTCATAAGAATCTATGTTTTGTTAAGTTCATTTTGGTATATGAATGGTTACATAATGAATAAACTTGTTACAATTATTTTACATTAAACATGTGACAGAATTTATGACCTGACTAGGTATATCTTTAAATAGTAAGGTTTCTTAAATTAAGTAATATTTAATGGGATAAATGAAAATAAATTAAAGCATAAATGAATAATTTACATTATTTGTACACACGAAGAAATGTGCATAAAATTACATTATTCCCAATCTGTAGATGAGATTTACAATGGCAACTTTAGATAAGTTAGAATATATTGCGGCGCGATTTTGTCAACAGGAAAATGGCGGACTACGCTGTCAAGCAATATTTACGACAACGCAGTCGAACATAATTTTGCACTCTTTTATTTATACAAGTTGACCCAGCAAACGTTGTTCTGCCCTATGAATATAAAAAAAAATGTAGCCTAGTGTTATGTATCTATATACATTGAGTATATATCGCGTCCCGGCGGGTAGACAAATAATAAACCAGTTTGCATTCAACCGCTGTCTTATTGCTACGCACCTACTTAACACTGGCGACGAGCTGTTATTTATCGCGCGTGCATTTGTAAAAATAACATTAATACAATGCCGATCGGACACATAGAACCATACAATTTTGAAAGTAGCAATTGGGACGCGTATGTTCGAAGAGTGAAACAGTTTATAGCATTAAATAGCATTAGTGATTCGCTTCAAGTTGCTACGTTAGTAACGGTAGTAGGCGCGGAATGCTATGAGTTAATGTGTGACTTGTGCTCGCCAAGTACCCCGGAATCAAAAACATTTAACGAACTAGTTAAACTGGTGAAAGATCACTTGGAACCAGAAAGATCAGAAATTGCTGAACGGCACATATTCAGGCAGCGAACTCAACGTCAAGGTGAAAGTGTTCGCGACTACCTACAATCTTTAAAACATCTGGCAAAAAGTTGTAATTTTGGGGATAAGTTGGAGGAGAACTTACGCGACCAATATGTATCTGGTTTGCACAATGAAGACATGAGATCGAGGATCTTTGCGGAAAAGAATGTGGACTACAAGCGTGCCGTGGAGCTGTCTCAGGCACTGGAGGCGGCAGAGCGCCACGCATCCATGGCGGGCGCAGCAGGCGCGGCGACGCACGACGACGGCTTGCACCGGATAGGCGCGGGCGCTGCCGGGGGCTCCAGGGCGCAGGCGGGCGCGCTCCGGCCGCAGCGCGCTTGCCCCCGATGTGGTAAAATAGGGCATACGGATGGCAAGTGTCGGTTTAAATATTACAACTGTGATGTGTGTGGTCAACGGGGCCATTTAAAAGCAGTGTGTGTGAAAAATAAAAGTGAGAATAAAAGTTCTAAATATTCAACCAAAAACCAGTTTTTTCTGAACGGATCGGACTCGGAGGATGAAGGTTGTAATTTTTATAATTTAGTAGTTAGTAATAACGGCGATGGTCCATATTACATTAAAATAAAAGTTGAGAACATTCTATGTAAATTTGAGATTGATACGGGAAGTAAGTTACCTGTTATTTCCAAAGAATATTATTATAGATATTTCCCGAATATTCCTATAGAACAAAAGCAAATAAATCTGAAGTCATATACCGGGGACGTCATCGAGACTCTTGGTTTTATTGTGGTCAATGTTAGTTATCGTGAAAAGCAATCAAAATTAAATTTATTTATCATTGAAAACGGAGGGCCGCCACTGATGGGCCGATCGTGGATTAAACATTTAAAACTGGATATAGGGGAATGCTACAATATAACCGAAGTAGACTCGATGGCGACTTCCTTGCGAAAGGAATTTCCTGAGGTATTTGCAGAAGGTTTAGGTACGTTTAAGTCAAAGTTTAAATTATACCTTAAAGATGAGTCACCTAGGTTTATAAAAGCACGACCAATACCATTAGCGCTTCGGCAACCAGTTGAAAGGGAACTCGAGCGGCTGCAGCGGGATGACGTCATATACAAAGTCGAAAGATCAGATTATGGTACGCCTATTGTCCCAGTAATTAAAACAAATGGTAATATCAGATTATGCGGCGATTACAAAGTCACAATCAATCCTCTGTTAAAAGACTATCATTACCCGCTGCCGCGTATCGAAGACCTGTTTGCGATTTTGGGAGGGGGTGAGCAATACACAAAATTAGATTTATCTAATGCGTTTCAACAATGTCTTTTACACGAAGACTCGCAGGCGATGACAGCCATTACCACTCACGTAGGTATATTTGTTTATAAACGCGTTCCATTCGGTATTAAATGCATACCCGAAAATTTTCAAAAAATTATGGAAGAAACGCTAAATGGCTTGGCTTCGACAGCGGTTTTCACTGATGATATTTGCGTGACAGGAAAAGATAAACCCACTCACCTAGCAAATTTAAAGGCGGTGCTACAAAGGCTTAAAGAGAACGGATTGAGGATAAACTTTAGTAAATGTCAGTTTTTCAAGGATAGTGTTACCTATTTAGGATATAAAATTAATAAGTATGGGCTGCACACTGATTCAAAAAAAATTGAAGCCATTGTAGCAGCGCCTCCACCTACTAATGTTACTCAACTAAAAAGTTTTATAGGATTAGTGAACTTTTATTCAAAATTTTGTGTAAATATGAGTGATATATTGAAACCAATGTATGATTTATAAAAAAAAAATGTTAAATGGAGTTGGACAGTTGATTGTAATACGGCTTTTAATAAAATAAAAAATGTATTAAGCAGTTCCCCTGTGCTCGCGCATTACGATCCCAGCTTGGAGTTGATTTTGTCAGTGGACAGCAGCGCATACGGGCTCGGCGCGGTGCTCACGCAACGGCACGCGGACGGCGCGGAGCGGCCCGTCAGCTGCGCGTCGCGCACACTCAACAGCGCGGAGGCTAACTACTCCCAGATAGACAAAGAGGCGCTCGCCATCGTATTCGGGGTCACCAAGCACCATCAATATCTTTACGGAAGACATTTTGTACTACGGAGCGACCACCGCCCTTTGAGTTACATTTTTAGTAAAAATAAAGGGTTACCAGTAACAGCTGCAAGTAGACTCCAACGTTATGCCGTTAAGTTGGCTGCATACGATTTTTCCATCCAGTTTGTAAGATCAACACAAAATTGTTTTGCTGATACGCTTTCACGTCTCCCTCTAGAATTGTCAAAAAAGCAATTAAGAAGTGAAGACGAAGAAGGTAGTTATCTGCATTACGCGCAAGAAAACTTTCCAATCAGCTTTAATGAAATTAAAACTGAAACGGGAAAGGATTCGACACTAAACAAGATCTACGGATTTATTATGTTTGGGTGGCCAACTAATTATGAGTATAATAATATTGAAAAACAATATTATAACAAAAGGGACAATTTACATATAAACCAGGGGTGTATAATCTGGGGTTATCGAATTGTAGTCCCGAATACCTTACGAAACTGCATCTTAAAAGAGATCCATGAAGGTCATCCGGGCATAGTCAAGATGAAACAAATCGCACGAAATTACGTTTGGTGGGAAAACATCGATCGAGACATAGAAGAGGTTGCGCGCGAGTGTGGAGCGTGCAGGGAGATGCGCCCAGCGCCCCCCGCCGCCCCTCTGCACTCGTGGCCTTGGCCGGCGGAACCATGGTCTCGCGTTCATGTAGATTTTCTCGGTCCATTTAATAATCATTATTACTTTATAATCATTGATGCGCATTCGAAATGGATCGAAGCAGAAAAAATCAAATCGACCTCAGCTAGTGCAGTTTGTGACAGCTTGCGGAGTCATTTTTCTCGTTTCGGTTTGCCAAAACGCCTTGTTAGCGACAATGGACCGCCATTCACATCAGCGGCATTTTCTCAATATTTAGAGAACAACGGTATTAAACATACCCTAGTACCACCGTATCACCCTTCTAGCAATGGCGCAGCGGAGAATGCCGTGCGCACTATTAAAAGGGTGCTTAAAAAAGCAGAATTAGAGAGGGAGGACATAAATAAAGCCTTGAACCGATTTTTATTTATGTACCGAAATACCGAACAGGGCACAACGGGATGCGAACCTGCAGTCGCTCTGTTAGGCAGACGGCTGCGCGGTCGACTAGACCTACTGCGTCCCGATGCCGCTGAGCGTGTGCGCGCGCGTCAGCTTACCGAGGAGCAGCGGGCCTGTAACGTACCGTTGCGAGTGGTTGGGCAAAACGAACCGATACTGATGCGTAACTATTCCAAATCTGGCAATAAGTGGACTGAGGCCGTGGTAAAGGAACGAACAGGTCCTGTATCGTATAACGTTACAACAAAAGACGGTCATATGTATAAGAGACACATTGACCAAATACTCGCTAGAAAACCACGTCATTCACTGAGCCAAGTGGTGGACAGTTCACCTGTCAAGTCAACGGCTGATTTGACGACTAAGTCAGATGAGGAGGAGTATAAGGAGTCATTCGATAGTGCAGAGGAAGGAGTAGGCACAAGCCCGACTTCGCCGGCGCCGCTGTTGTCTTCTAACGCTAACACTGATAAACCACAGCGCAGGGAAGCTGCTTTAAAATGTTGTGAAAGACTAAAAATGTATAAATAAGATTGTAAGCTATAGGTACCTACTTAAGAAATTACTTATAAGTTTCTATTCCATTTATTTGTTATTAACATCAGATAATCGAAAAATTATTACTTTTTGTTTAAGGTCTTGTTTATGTCATAAAATAGCTAGTTTTATCATAAGAGGGAAAAGTGTTATGTATCTATATACATTGAGTATATATCGCGTCCCGGCGGGTAGACAAATAATAAACCAGTTTGCATTCAACCGCTGTCTTATTGCTACGCACCTACTTAACACCTATGTTCAAGGTCCTTCAAGGTCCAATCTATGACTTTAAATCAATCATCAAAATTGGTTCAGCGGCTTAGGCGTGAAAGCGTAACAAACAAACTCATTTTCGCATTTTTAAGATTAGTTAGGATTTTATATTTTTTAAACAGGTAAATAAAAAAAAATAAAAAACACGCTTTTATAAAAAATCAAACTAAAGGGAAAAAACAATTTTCAATAAATTTAAATTAAGTGGGATTGACAAAAAAATTAATTTTATTGTAAAAAAGTGTGGGGTGGTTGTTGTCAATTGTTATTTTTTTGTTAATCCCATTATCCTTAATTTAAACTTATTGAAAATTATTTTTTACCTTTTAGTTTGATTTTTTATAAAAGCATGTTTTTTTTAAACTATAAGTTATTTTTAAATTTTTATTTTCATTAACTATAAAATAAATGCGTGATATTTGTTGTCAATATCCAATCGATGAATATTTTTATCGCCATCTTCCGGCTATGTTATTAGTAATTTAATGCCATCTTCTGGCAATGTTATTAATTATGCTCCAGATGGCGTTTCGTCAGAATTTTGATTTTATTGTTCAAATTTAGTAAAAATCTAGTCGAATTCCGAAAACTTCCATTACATACAGGTCAAGTTAATATAAAACATATAAAAAAGAACAAAATCCACCGTCACGCGATTTTCGTAGGCGGTCACCCATCCAAGTACTGACCGCGCCCGATGCTCCTTAACTTCGGTGATCGGACGAGAACCGAAAATTCATTAATCCTGAGGATCCTGGTAAGGATAATGATACAAACTATACATATTATTGCATTGTCATTGGCCCTCGATATATCTACAAAGTATGAACGAAATCTGGCTGTTTAAAGTAGGTCAAAATAGCCCCCAAATGAGTCGGTTACAAACAAATAATTATTTGTTAATAAACCAAGCTTATATTAATAAAAACATTGATTATGAGAATTATTTAAAACAGCATTTAATTAGCATTTATTTCAATGAATTTGTATTGAGATTCATATAAATCAGCAGGCATCGACGTCGAAAGATATTGTTTTTATTAAAAACAAGAGGACATTCAGTCAGTATTTGTATAATCGTGTGTATTATTTTCTAAAAATTTTAATTGTTCTCCAATTAAGGGGTTTCCGTAAATTTCGATTAATAAATTAAACTAAAAATGAATACGCTCAAATATCTCACCAAAATATCTAAATCGTATTTAATGATAGATAATGTTTTGCTATTTATTATTTGTATAATACAAATTTTTAATTTAACGAATATTTAACACATAAATACAACGCGTTCTTCTTCCTCCTGCCCTTATCCCACATTATATGGGCTCGGCACAACATGTTACATGTTGTAATAGTTGTGGCTTAGTTTTTACAACCCGCCGCCTGCCTGACGTTAACCCCTTTTTGGGGAAAAATTTGCCATCCTTTTTATTTAAATTATTTTTCTCGTTTCACATTAAAAGAAGGACACGAAATTTCGTTGTCAATCATCTAATATGTCCTCAAGCGACACTTTTATTGGTTTCTTCGGAGTGAACAACATCCGAGTGTCGGTTTGGGTGTGCAGGGTGGCACTTTTGCTGGGTCGCCGACATTTACGGAGTCCGTGCTCAATTCACATTCGACAACTACGTCACGAAGGCTTCTAAATAGGAAATTCGCAGTGCCGAGCGTCTTCGAATGATCTTGGTCCTGCATTCCGTTACGCTTGAATGCAGACACAGGCAGCTTGCGCACAATGCGTCCATCTTCATATACACACATCAAAAAAGTCTAAGCAACATGTACTAATTTAAATTTTAGGATGGTGGATGAACCGCTGTATGGATGAACTTCCTTAATGAACCTGAGCCTTTCAGTATTTCCGGGCCGACGATACACTCGCACCCTTCTTGTATCAGGCCTAATCCCGAATCGCGACTCAATCGGAAAACATAATTTTATCCCATTGTTCCTGGGTCCATGTTCTGCGTTCTCTACACCATTCATTTCGACGAGCGCGACTCCCGTGACGTATCGGTGGGCACCTAATTGGGCGTCGAGCTCGTAGGCCGTACTCATGCAGTCGATTTCGCACAGTTTGGGGACTTACATCAACACCACTTGAATTTTGTAGCCTCAAACTTATCTCTCGAGCGGTTAACATCGGCTGGCGTCTTGCAGTCCGTTGTGTGTACCGGTCTTCCCGAGTGGTTGTACTCATTTTACGGCCTGGATGCTGTTCAGCGGGTTCCCTTGTATTATTGTAGCGCTTTCAAAGACGACAAATAACACTTATAAGAATGCCAAAATGCCGAGATACCTGAGATTGATTACTTCCCGCTTGCAACATCCCTACAGTTCTTTGCATTTCATTTGCCGTCAAATGACGTCGCTCCATGACGTAAAGAATATCTAACAATTCAATTTTATCGCTAACTTTATTTAAATGGTTGGTAAAATTATAAAATCAAGACTAAACATAGCAATAAAAACGCATTTAAATTCTAATAAATTTCCGTTCATTTAATTTTATGAAAAAAACAAAACATAATCGAACTTTTTTTTACAACCAGCCAGTATGTTATCAATAACAAAAAAGTTTACATACCTACGCACTTTGAGTGAGTAAAGACTTAGAAATTAATTAGTACTTATAAATAGTAAATTTGTAGGGGTGTAAGGGGCCCTACCAACATCTTCGGGGCCCAAGTCAACCTCACCTGCAAGTCGGCGCACCCTGCTGAATAACGGACGAGGCTCTGACGACGGCTTTCCTTTTGGGGTTGGGGGGTCAGACGGCAGTCGCCCCCGTAAAAGCCAAAACCTGCCAAATCGATGGAAAGAATGAGGTTACAGGATTATGTAAGGGCTAGGGCGCCGCCGCATAACGGCGCGCAAGAGCTTCGCCCGGCTCTTGTGAGAAATGGACAAGGGCTACCGTGTCATGGGCGGGCACGGCTAACGACGTTAGCCCCAACTCACGCAGCCCAAACATCTCGAAAGATCCGCTTCGCAACATGGAACATAGGCACGCTAACCGGACGCGCGAGAGAATTGGCCGATGTGCTCTCCAGGCGGAGGGTGGCCGTGGCGTTCCTGCAGGAGACTCGGTGGAAGGCCAGCAGATCCCGGTTCATTGGGAATGGCTACAAGCTGATCTACACAGGTGCACCTGGTGGGGAGAATGGGGTTGCCATAGTGCTCTCGGAGGAGTTCCAGAACGACATTTTGGAAGTGCAACGTCATAGCGACCGGCTTATGGTCGTTAGGGTACTTATCGATGGGGTAGTTACCCACTTGATAGGTGCCTATGCGCCACAGGCCGGTTGTGACGACGCCGATAAAATAGCGTTTTGGAATTTACTCGGAGAAGTGCTCCGTGGAATCCCATTATCACAGGGGATCGTTTTGGGGGGTGATCTGAACGGTCATGTGGGTGATGAATGTGGGGAATTTGAGCGTGTTCACGGGGGATTTGGGTACGGTAGCCGCAACGCGGAAGGGGAGGACATCCTCAATACGTGTGCGGCTGCCGACCTTGCTATCGTGAACACGTATTTCAAAAAGAGGCCCGAGCATCTCATCACCTACAGGAGCGGGAGGAATGCTACCCAAATCGACTTCCTACTCACTAGGAGACACCACATCAGCAAAGTGGCTAACTGCAAGGTCATACCCGGTGAGAGTCTCACTGCACAACATCGCCTTCTTGTCATGGACCTCTGCGCTAAGCCTAAAGACACGCATACCGAGCGCGTTCAGCGCCGAATCCGGTGGTGGCTGCTCGATGAAGTCACGTCCCAGGAGTTCGCCTTAGCCGTCGGTGACAAGTGCGCCGGTGGTATGGGCGAACCAGTTCAGGCTTACTGGGACAAGATTCAGGCGGCTATCCTTGGGTCGGCGAAGGAGGTGCTTGGGGTGTCTAAGGGTGGTCGCAAGTGTGACAAGGAGACATGGTGGTGGAACGACACAGTCCAGAGGGAGACTAGAGCGAAGAAAGCCCTCTTTAAGAAGTGGCAAGCGTCCAGATCTCCTGAAGATCGCGACGCATACCGGGTGGCAAAGCGCGCCACTAAGAGAGCTGTTGCCAGAGCCAGACGAGACCACTTACAACCACTTTACGACAAGTTGGAATCGTCTGAGGGGCAGAAGCTCATCTATAAGTTGGCGCGCTCCAGGGTCAAAGCGGCACAGGACATTTCCAAGTGCCGCTGTGTAAAAGACCCTGTGGGCAACCTGCTATGCGAGGACCTCGCGGTGAAGGAGAGATGGCGCTCGTATTTCCACGAGCTGCTGAACATGCAGCATAAAGGGGTGCAGCCGCCAGATCTCCCTCCGAATCAAGGACTAGTGCCACTGGTAACGCCTGCAGAAGTCCAGAATTGTCTTCGCCGCATGAAGAATCGGAAAGCTGTTGGATCCGATGGAGTCCCCATCGAAGCCTGGAAGGCGATGGGCTCTCGTGGTGTGGGCGTCTTAACCGACCTCTTCAACCGGACGCTCCTCACCGGTACGATCCCGAGCCAATGGAGACTGAGTATCATTACTCCAGTCTTCAAAGGCAAGGGGTCGGTGCAGGAGTGCGGTAGTTACAGGGGGGTTAAGGTCATGTCCCACACCATGAAGCTCTTCGAAAGGGTTATCGACTCTCGGATTCGACAGGAGTGCACTGTCTCGGAATGTCAATATGGGTTTCGCCCTGGTCACGGGACAATGGACCCTATTTTTGCCCTAAGGACTGTCGCGGAGAAATACAGGGCGAAGAATACGCCTCTGCATTGCCTGCTTCTCGACTTGCAGAAGGCCTTCGACTGTATTCCTCGCGCAATAATCTGGTGGGCATTGCGGTCCAAAGGGATTCCAGAGGCCTATATTGACATCATCCGAGACATGTACCGGGACTCCGATTCCGTAGTTCGGACTGCTGTTGGCGACACAAAACCTTTCCCCATCACCGTCGGGGTGCACCAAGGATCCGTCCTTAGTCCATTTCTGTTTAGCGTGGTATTAGACGTTCTGTCAGACAGCATCAGAAACTCACATGAGCAGCCCCCGTGGTTGCTCATGTATGCTGATGATATCGCGCTGGCAGATTCGGACAGGGGTAGGCTGGTGCAACGCGTGAAGGCGTGGAAGGAGTCGCTTGAGAACGGTGGTCTGAAGATCAATGTGGCGAAGACCGAGTACTTGGCCTGTAACTCCACAGATCCCACACCCGTACGCATAGACGGCAACACGGTCGAGCGCACGGACCGAGTGAAATACTTGGGATCTGTGTTTCATGCATCCGGTGACATCGATTGTGACGTCAAGGCACGCATTGCTGCCGCGTGGGCCAAATGGCGTGAGGTGACTGGTGTCATTTGTGACCCCAAGATGCCGGTAAAGTTGAAGGGACAGGTCTATAAAACCATCATTAGGCCTGTCCTTTTATACGGCTGTGAAGCGTGGCCGGTGTTAGAGCGACACAAGCAGGAGCTGCGTGTCACGGAGATGAATATGCTGCGGTGGATGTGTGGAGTGACGCGGAAGGACCGCGTTAGGAACTCCCGCATTCGCGGCAGTCTTCATGTCCGTGACATTGCGGATAAATTGCAAGAGTGTCGGCTCCGTTGGTACGGCCACGTTTTACGGCAACCGGATGCTTACGTGGGTAACAAATGTCTGGCCATGCCGCCTCCGCCGGGCCCCGGCAGGAGGGGTAGACCCAAAAAGTGCTGGCTTGACGTCGTAAAGGGTGATATGCGTGCCAATGGGCTCACTACCAGGGATGCTGAAGACCGTGCGAAGTGGAGAAGAAAAAGTCGGAAAGCGGACCCCGGGCGCCGAAGCGAGAGTTTGGGCTGCAACCGGGAATTAACGCAGAGATGATGATGATGAAATAGTAAATTTGTAATATCATGCATGTTGCTTAGACTTTTTTGATGTGTATATCTTGGCAGCAATCTTCCTCTTGACAAGTTAGAGGCCTTATAACTCGCGGCTTCTTTTCACAACAATACATAACCTTCGGCGAAGGGCATTGTGGCAACCTGCAAGGATAGCACATAAATGTAACGCGTTAAACGGTGATAAATCTTTAATTTTCCATAAGTAATCTTTGTGATTTTATATTGATATAAATATTTAGTGATATGTCCTCTAACTCTCTACAATACCACACACATCTTTATTGTCCTATACATGCCTCGTTTATTTATACAATTTAGGGTCCTTGAAACACAATTAGATTAATTAATGATTTAACAATATTTAAAATAAAAATATAAATGTTTAAATCAGTTTATAAAGATAGCGTGCAATAGAGATACACTCATACAAAGATTGTATTCATTGGGATCACGATATGGGCGAGGCGCCATTCACCACGTCCGTAATTACCAAGGATACCATGACATTACCACGACCTTAAAACTATTAGGTAATCATCATAGTCTAAATAAGGTTTTAAAGCAATGTGACTGAGTTTATTAAACATGTTCGTTTTGACAAAAGTGGACTATATATTTATTATATTACCCGTATGGGACAGCAGCATGTTCGCGTGCCCCTAACGTTGCAAACATTCATAGGCGACTTACTATTAAGTGAGCCCTCAGCCTGGCTGCTGTTCCTGAGCAATAAAAAAATTGGGTTTTTGTGTTGTTTCATAGGCTTCGTATGAAGTCGAAATTTATTTAGAGTATATATAGTACGAGTATTTAAAATTACGTGAGCTCAGAATGGGGGGGAGGGTCCAATGAAATCACACCAAATCTCATTTAAACCGAGGGGGGGATAATCGAAAATCTCACGTCACCTTCAAAAAATATAAAATATTACAGATATTAAAAAATATGTTTTTATCTGTATTTTTACTTTGTATTTTATTTAATTTAAATTAATTATAGTATACCTGAACGGTTTATTATTTTCCCGAATAGTAAAAATAAATTTTAGTTTAAAATATTTTTAGCGCCAATCTCACGTAAGGGGAGGAGAGGTCCAGGCAAATCTCACTAAATCTCACCTAAGGGGGAGTCTAAACTGATCGAAAAATAGCTTACGTAATTAATGGATGTCCCCAAAGAACTACGTCCAGCAATGTCTTTGGGTAGTTTTTTAGTCCACTGACTACGCTTGGCTCGCAATAATAAGATTAAAAACTGGATAAATTTTCTAATTATTCACTTTGTTTCTACAATAATACTTAAGTGTTGTGCGTTACCCGAGAGCTTAAAATGTTTAGTTTAATTTCTGTATCTTTATTATTCTATACATGGTGTATACCCCAATTAAATTACTTGTTTTAATAAAAGTAAATTACAAAATCTTGTTAATTTTACGAGTATGTTTGTGTAGATCGCTCGTGTAGATGTTAAAAGTACAATGTAACAATATTAGTTATTATTATCAATATTCATTCTGAATTATAAATTATATTTATCGCACCTAAGTTTATTTTTATAGTCCACCAACAATCGATTTTGATATGAAGCTGATTTAATAAGTTTAGTTTAAATAAAAGGTACAATAGGATCGGTTAAGGCCACTAGGTGAAGAACGTGATATAACGATAATTGTTCTTAAAAGCTTCATCATGTTTGTTACAACCAATGATTTTCATTTAAAACAATTATTTATGTTGAGCCTTATTTTGTTGGTGTTTAATATTCTTCTGCCGATTCAGTCTGGGATAAATGGCATTAATGATGGGATGGATGGCATAAATGGCATTAGATCTTCTTTTGTTGTTTAAGAAGGTGCGGTGGAACGGCTAAGGCTTATCAAAGGTGACTCAAGACTTTTATCGGTTGAACTATTTACATCCTATTTCATCCCTAAAATGCTATAAAAAGTTTTTTATTCCTTTTTATTCAGCTTCTTTACACAATAAAAAATATCGTGGAAGGGCGCCCACTTAAAAATGTCCTACAGAAATTTTGCAATAATGCTCAAAAACAGACAGGATTAAAGCTTCGACGAAGGTTTTAGGTAAACACTGGTGAGTTTAACCCGACAAAACTCGTTAAAGTACGGGAGTTATGGCGTTTCGATCTTACTTACTTTGTTAAGTCAATCAAACAATAATATATTTTTTGCAATGTTGAGAATTCACTTTAAGAAGTTCACACTGTATTTTTTTTTTATTTTTTAGCCATGGCTAATTGCACTTGGCAATTTATCGTAGCAGCGTCGACCAATTCCATGCCCCAGTACACACTGATGAACTTACTGCCTGCACGGTCCAATTCCTACATATAGGAAGCCTTTGGGTTTTAGTTTGGCCTGCTTGTTTTATGCTTCTAAGGCTTGGAAAAAGGTAGTTTTTTTCATAAGCTTTTTGGTAGGTTAATTAACATTTTTTGAGACACTTTTTCTGAAGAACTTTTATCTTCATTTATTTGGTTAAAGAGTCTTCTTATTCGTGTTACCAAGTGTTAGTGTTTATTATAACACTAGCAGCCCGTCCCAGCTTCGCACGGGTATTTAACAAAAAATTAAAAATTAAACCCTTCTATTTTTTTTCGGTCTCGGGGAAAAACCTCTCTTGATGGGTTCCCCCGGCCCGGGGAGACCGAGGGTTATAAGGGACTCCGGAAAAGATGTTCGACCCACTAAAAAACCCCGCTGTTCTCCTATCGCCTACGCCCGGGCCCACGGATATATGGCCTGCCGATCTCGTGGCCCGGGCCGGCGCCGGCCCACGCTTTGTCTTAAAGCGGGCCCCTTCTAAAGTGCTGGCGCCAGGGGGTCAGGGTTTCGTCCCCCCGGCGCTCTCTTGTAACAACTCTAGGAGTTGAGGGGGGCTGCGGAACAGCACGCGGCCTTCTCCCTCACGGCAATAGTGCGGGCGGCGGATCCTCCCCCGAGGGGCCGCCCGCGGCCGCTTTCTACGGCGGCCGGAGATCGTTGCCCGCCCTCCGGCGCCGACGACGCGGCCTACGTTGGCGGGAGGGGAGTGCGGTGGCGGACTCCCGCTCCCGTTCCGCCGCCTCCCTTGCAGACACTACTGCCTCGCAAAAGGAGGCGACGGCCGTCCATCCAGGATCGCCCCCGACCATGGACAGAACCAGGGCCGGGAGCGACAGGTCCGCGGCCAATTCCGGACGGGACTCGCATCCCCGTCGCGTGCTAGTCAGACGTGGGTACGTGGGACCCCAATCAGTATTCGCAACCATCCCATCGGGGACCACGCCACGAACAGAGAGCTAAGTTGGAAAGGATGTAAGAGGTAGACTGAAAGAAAGGTAGAACTCTGTCGCCTCGAACGGAGAGGGGAGTGAAGCGACGGATGCTCGGGCACCTCGGGTACGCACACCCGTGCACTCCTCGGACAGAGGAGCGCCCCTGGAGGCAAACCCTTGTATTTGCGTCAGGTTACTAAAAAAATAAAATTATAAAGAAAGTTTGAATATTATTATTTCTATGAGCTTTTATTTTAATGATTTTTTTTTGCTATTACTTTTTATTTATTTTTCGTTATTTTTTAATAAGTATTATAATTTTTATAAAAACCCCAGTGTCGCACGCCTACATTGCATAAGGTGCTGCCTAGCTAGCCGAACAGGGTGAGCGACTACCACGCAACATTTTTCTAATACTTACATTTTTAAACTCGTGATATCTTTCGAATGGAATATCCGAATTGAATAATTCAAAAAGTTATATAAAGGTATTGAAACAGTTTTGAATATGAAGTAATTTATTTTGATAAGGATTAATACCAAGATCCAAATAAAGAGCCTTTTCTAGGGGCGGCATTTCAATTAAATTTTTAAAATAAAAGAACACTTATTGTGGCATAACTATAATAGTTAGACATATGCTGTCGCGACACTTTTTGTAAATAATGATGTGTTCTGCAAAGTTGTAGTACATTATTTTATTGTATCATCAATAGTTTTCGCAACGCACGCGATTTAAATAATATTTTAGGTAATTTTTTTACACTTTGGGTTACATTAATAGAGTTTTAGTAAGGATCCCTAATTTTTTTGAAAATATAATATAGCCTATGTCACCCGGGGATAGTGTAGCTTCCCAACAATGAAAGAATTTTTTAAATCGGGTCAGTAGTTTCGGAGCCTATTCAAAGCAAACAAACAAACAAACAAACAAACAATCAAATCTTTCCTCTTTATAATAGTAGTATAGATATAGATATTACAGAAAAACCAAAAAAGATGATATGGTAAAAAGGGATCAATATTGAGATGACGGCTGACAGAGGAGAATGGAAGGAGAGAACGTGTTATGCCGTTCCCATAATTGTGAGATAACGGCAGGATAAAGAAGAATGAGTTCTTCTTTATCCTGCCGTGCCTGCCTGTTCGTTCTCTAAGGCTTATAATTTGTTTAGTAAGAGTATACTAGAATTAGATATGTTTGTACTGCCCGCCATCGGCTGGGTGTTCATCCCCATTTCTTGAAGCCTTTCCTTTCTTATACGAAACGGTTCTCAAGAACGTTCATGTTGCGTATTCTCAGGATCTGGAATGAGCTTCCGGCAGAGGTTTTCTCGGCGCGGTACGATATGGGGTTCTCCAAAAAAGGTATTATAAAATTTCTTCGAGGCCGGCAGCGCGTCAGTGATGCCTCTGGTGTTGCAAACGTCCTTAAGCGACGGTGACCACTTGCCAGAGTGGGCTGTTTGCCTGTCAGCTGAACTCTAGTTATAAAAAAGATGCTATAAACATGTCTGTTCTTTTAGCCCCAATATAATTATATTGATGATTGCAAAATTGAAGTGGCAGTGGGCTGGGCACATAGCTCGAAGGACTGATGGCTGTTGGGGCAGAAAAGTCCTCGAATGGCGACCGCGTACCGGAAGACGCAATGTTGGTAGGCCCCCCACAAGATGGACCGATGATCTGGTCAAGATCGCCGGAATAGGTTGGATGAGGGCAGCGCAGGACCGATCATCGTGAAGATCTTTGGGGGAGGCCTTTGTCCAGCAGTGGGCGTCTTCCGGCTGAAATGATGATGATGATGATGATAATTATATTAATATTAATAAATATTGTTAAATTACAAAAAGTAATTTATGCCTTTAGAGGTTAGAAAAGTAGGCTCATTGAAATGATATGCCAAATCTGTCTTTTTTATCGGCATGTTATAAGAGTGTCGCAAGAAGATACTGATATGCAAGCTATATGCAAGCGTATAGTATTCCGTCCTAGCAACCTACTGGCTTGGAGTCATTTGAATATTATTAAGCTTGGTACATAGATCGTATTTTTGTAATAATATCGATTTTATTTTTTTGGCACTTAGACCTTTTAGAATTACAACCCATCTAACTGTCTAAACGGTGCATGCCAAGTGTGATTTGAACCAATGACCTCTAGATTAATCTCCGAGGGTGATATCACTAAATTATCATGTATCTATTGAATATGGTGTCGGCAAGGTTTTTCCTTTCCATCACCTTAGTATATATATTCGAAGTAACTTCAACTTACATATCTAGAAGAATGTATCCCGTGTATTTATGTCAAACAAACAACATTACCATCGTGAGATATGAATGATGGATACATCCATCCCATCTCATCCCTCATAGGTAATGTATTATTCATATAAACGTAATAAATCACGTTTGCACACCTACATTGCTCAAGACTCCCGAATCTGAATTCCAAGTTCATTTTACGAAATGTTAAAAGTAACCGGAATTGCTTTGTGTTTGTTGTAAAAAGGTGTCTTTTATCGTGCCACTTTGTACTCAATTTAATTTAAAAAAGTTACCGTATAAAATATAAACATCATATATTATACTGTTAATGTAAATAAACTAGATAAGGGTTCATAAAACTTATCCATGTTACAATTTCAATCTACATTCACGGATATTACAAAACAGCAAATGTAAAATTATATAAGCAGTTTAAAAAAAGAGTTAGCGTTCCTAATATAATAATATTAATTTATTAAATCTTTACCATGTAACCATATACAGTATGCTAGCTGACCCGGCAAATGTTGTTCTGCCATATAAATTAAAAAAAGTTACCGATGTCCTTTGTAAGGTCTAATCTATCAATATAACGAAATTCATCAAAATTAGTTCATTGGTCTAAGCATGAAAACGTAACAGACAGACATTTACTTTCACATCTATAATATTAGTATGGATTAGTTTTATTTGGTCAATCTAAAATCCCATGTTGAAAATTGCTCGGTTAAGATCGCTTTTAAATTATTTTTTTATTGTTGTAGGACAGTAAACGGCCTACTTAGAATTCAGCAGTTAACGTCGCCTATCAGTGTTTGCAACGCCAGTGGCATCGCGAACTCGCTGCTGTCCCATAAGGGTACAGGAACTTGGGTCACTAATGCTGACCGAAACACAACACAAAGTTATTATGGTGGCATACTTAAAACCAAAAGTGGTCGCCATCCAGACAGGCTTGGACACTTGGACAGGCTGAAAATATATAAAAAGTTATTTTAGTTAATTTATTATCCATGGTATTAAAAATATACAACTGTACCACACAGTTGTGTCATCAACTAGTGTGGTACAGTTGTTCATATTTTGATATAAGGCTAGATTTAATTTATTTTATCACACCAAAAGTGAAATTTGCTAAGAACGGGAAGCTTGTATAAATAACTAAATGTAAAACACCTGACTAGTGGTGTTGTTTTACACTCAGCGAACAGTTCATAAAATTCAGCCAAAGTTCGAATACAAAAGTTTTGTTCTTTTTTTTGGGTTATTTTAAAGTCAAAGTTGAGTTTGATTTATGATAAATGAAAAAATCATTCAATATTATCTATTTACTACATTTAAAACACGGATATATTGCGGAACGTATGTTACGCGTTACGTATCCAATCAAATGAATAGGAGTCATAAAAAAGAAAAATGAGATTCAAAAGCAGCTTAGGATGGCTATGATTCTGCTTTTCCTATCGGTGTCCAGGTATTAGTCGATGAACTTAAGTAAAAAAAAATTTTTTTACCTCTGTATGAATGTAATTTTTTTGTGTCTTGCATGCCATGCCACCTTGAATAAGGCGTCATAAATTTCTTTGTGCGTTCGTAGGCGATAGTCAATAGACATACAGTTTGACCGTTTAAAGATCTGTCTTTAGCAAAGAACTTTGTTTATAAAACAATTACAATATATTGTAATAATTGATCGATTGAACTGATTTACAATACTATCTAGTCCCCGAGCAAGCAGCAGAGCAGCTGTGTTTGTACCGCGCACATACTTTACATTTGTAAATAAATATTTATCATAAATTGACATCAAGACCGGGACGGGAATCGAATACGAAGGCCTGTGCGCAACGAAGGTTGTCTCTATTCCGTTGTCTTGTTTATTCCTTGTCCTTATCCGTGCAGGGGCGGAGAAAGCATACTAACCTCTGCAGCCGGGGTCGACCTGTCGTAAAAGGCGACAAAACAACCCAACCTAGATACATGGTAGGGCCTCAAGCCCGTCTGGATAGCGGCCACCTTTGGTCTTAAGCATGCCGCCATAATAACCTTGTGTAGTGTTCCGGCATTAGTGACCCAAGTTCCCTTATGAGACAGCAGCGTGTTCACGGTGCCACTGGCGTTGCAAACACTGATAGGCGACGTTAACTGCTGAATTCTAAGTGGGCCTACAGCCTGTCTGCTGTCCTACAGCAATAAAAAACAAGCGTGGAGGATATAATATTCTGTAGGAAGTCCGAAGTCCGTTAAATATCTATATTATACTGACTTATTTAATGGTCTCAATCGTTTTGCTGAAAAAGCTAAATAAAAGTAGAACTACATACTTTAGTGAAAATCCCTACAACACGGGGACGTTTGGATTAGAGCACACCAATAAATCTGAGGAGTAGTTGACCAAACTCCTAAATACACTACCGAACTTACCCCAATGCTCCTTTTGTTTACACGGCGATCTTTTATTAATTTGTACACTTCTTTTAACTCATATATTTCAAGTTTCATTCGTATATTTACGAAATGTAGTCTCACACAACAATATTATTATTTAAGTGAATAAGTACATACGTTTACGAGCGAAAACATATTTTTATTGCGTATCACAAATATTTTAAGTTAAGTATAGTTTGTAACTTTAGGAGGCTTGAACACAAAACGAACGAACTTTGGCACAGAACTAGGTCTGGATTAAGTATGTGTCTTAACACAGCTTAACATTTATACCGAAAAAATACACTTGCAATATCCATGCGAACGAAATCGCAAATCACTTCTAAGAAGTACATGATAAACGCGATATTCTATAAAAAATATATATGTATGTGCCGTAAATAATAAAAAAACGTGAACTATAAAAATATATGATTTGCATATTTAAAAAAAACACAGGATAGATGCGACTAAACTTACATACACTTTACAGAGGTGAAGGGTACGCAACCAAAACAGTGTGCTATTCCTTTGTTGTCTTTAATTAATTACTATTTTTCTAAGCCGAAAATAGTCTAAAAGCTGTTATCAACTTTCACAACACTTTGAAATAAGTAGGTTTGACCAATAACTAGGCATTATTATTCAACTGAAAATTTTACAAAATAGTTAAATATTAGCGATACATAAGAATCGTGACATACATTATACAAAGTGGTTCTACGCACTTTTGGTACTTCTAAAGAAAACCGCAGAAATATCCTCGTCGCGAAAATGGGTCGCTTTCCAATTGACAACACATGATTAATGGTTTTCGAAACTTCGCATAAATCACGGGGATGTTTTGGGTATCCAATACAGAGAGATACGAAATAGGAACGTTTTATGAGCGTCACAGATTTATAAGCAACACTTTATCATTGTAAATGTTATCACAGAAACTCTTAATACCGTCATTACCTCTAAAATAGATGGTATTATTATCAATGGTCAAAATAAATTTAATATGAACAAAATTATTACATAAATTTTAAATCATTGTGTGTATTTAAAGCAAGTGTTTACTTTTTTCGGTGATGATGTTTAAAAAAGGGATGAAAAGGTAAAGTTGGATCTATAAGTTACACTATACCAGGAATTATACGAGATTAATTCGGATAATAAGTTCTTAGTGATCCTGTTGACACATGTCTTCCACTCCTGGCAAGGTCCGTAAAATAAAACTCGTTACTCACTGTTGACACTGCTGGAACATAAAAGGTTACTAGCTTATACTTTATAAGTTAAATCAAGTTTAATTGCGAAGCTTTAGAAAATTCTCACCGTAATAATAACGGACGCATTGTCACAATTTTAGTTCTAAAATAAGCTAATGGCAGAGAGAGGTAGTCTTTGTCGTGTAGGTGTGAATAACACCTACTTTATGTATTTGAAGAGGATCTAATCCAGATGATTCCCATTTAATTTTACCAACTATCGTCAACTCCAGATTCTGAACAAGCTTAGTCTACAGATTTACAAACTAACAGACAACCGTCTGTTATTTGCCTAAACTAAGAAGCACGAATCCTTCTCCTTCCATATCTTTCACCACGATTCAATCCAAATATAACCTCTTTTGAAAAAGGTACTTTAGGCGAAAACACCGCCTGGATAAAGACGACTGGGCCAACACGAATCACAAGCTCCAAGAAATGTTGAAATCACGTTTATTCATAAATAAGATTGTAATCTTACCTCAACCAATGAACTCTAGTTAACCTGTTAACAACACAAAACTGGATTTTACGTCCAGAATTTAAAAATGAGTTCAAAAGCCTTGTACATATGTAAAAGATGAATATCATGGTGCGTGCGTGCATGATTCGTCTTTCTATATCTAATAGGTTAGTACATGCAAACACGCGATGTTACAAACATTAGTTTATTAAACTACACGTAAGTGAAGATTATGTTATTAATGTTATAATACTTTCGTACAGTACAGTTGCGATTTTATTTGTGAAGAAGTTGATTATATACATGTTATGTTTATAACACATATTCCCATTTGTGTAATGCTCGAAATTATAGATAAGTTTGCACTAAACTATCATCGTTTCAGATACATCTTAAATTTTTACTTTGAATACACAGTCCGGGGTCTTTTTTACAGGGTAAAAAATTACCGTCTACCCAACTTTTCGCACCGGTATTAGTGTAGCTTGTTTTATAAATAAAGAGCCTAAAAAATTATGGAGTAAATGTGGCTATGGTTCTTAGTGACGTAAATGCTGTGTAACCACCCTAATCTCGAAACGAAAGCCAAACGCTGTTCTTTCTCTTCTATTTCTTGCTAACAAACCTAGTGTTGTTTTTTATCATGGTAGACCATATTTTTTCGGGTAAGGTTGAATATATATAGTCCAAAATATCCGACGGGGAAGCCGACATTATGTTATCCTCCCTTTTTTTTTTTTTTTTTTTTTGGTATCGGGTTGGAAAATCCTCATGGAGGCCCTCCGCCCTCGGGGAAGGGCGAAGGGGACTGTCAAACTCTTACTGACTAAAAACCAACCCGTGTTCCTCATGTACCCGTGTGTCGGAGGGGCGGGTATCGCCGAAGCATTCGTCGCCACCCCCCGACGGGTATTGGCCCGCCAGATGGTCAGGCGGGCCCCGTCACCCACTGCGGCCGTCACCCCGGCCGCAGGACTCCACTATGAGGCGCGCGCGGAACAAGACGCCGCCGCCTCGAGGCCTGCCGCTGATCGGACGACAAGACGCCCCGAGTCTGCCGTCCGCAGGCCGCGCCCTACGGTGGCCGGAAGTCGGCCACCCTACGGCGCCCAGTGCGTCTGTTGCGGGAGGGGAGAGAGGAGGCAGTCTCTCTCTCCCTTTCCGCCGCCTCCTTTGCGAGCATCACGGCCTCGCAGAAGGTGGCGACGGCACTCCACCCTGACTCGCTCCCGACCATGGTAGACACAACAGCCGGAAGCGAGAGGTTTCCCGCAGCTCCTACGGCCGCGACCAAGTCTCGGCGCTGCTCGGCCCAAGCTGGGCACTCCGCCAACGTATGCAGCGCCGTATCATCGCGGCAATCAACACAATGGTGGCACTGGGACGTCGGCTCCCGGCCTATGCGACACAGGTATTTCCCGAAACACCCGTGTCCGGTAAGCACCTGTGTCAGCCGGAAGCTGAGGGCGCCGTGGCTCCTATTGAGCCACTCCTCTAGAATGGGCCTTACCGCCGCTACACGGCGTGCCCCGCCGTGGGTTGCGCTAAGCGCGTCTGCCACTCCGCCACTAGGACCTGGCGGAGCTCTGCCCTGCGTGCCTCAATCTGTCGCGGCACCAGGCGCTCGCCCCGCTCGACCGCCTCCGCGCGCCACCAATAGAGTGACGCGAGGAGCCTTGCGTCGAGGTCCCAGGGCGGGGATCCGGCTAGGAGGCTCGCTGCCTCAAAGGAGATCGTACGGTATCCCCTTATGATCCTGACGGCCATCGCGCGCTGCGGCCTTCGAAGCGCGGCGACGTTGCGGGCCGTCAGGGCGTCCGCCCACACTGGCGCGGCGTATAGCGCCATCGTTATCTTCCCTGTTCTAACCCTGTGGCACCTGTCTTTGTGCTGCTAACCGAGATGTAGCCAGTGGTGGCGGCAACGGCATAACAAACCTCTGTCGCTACCCTAAGCCTTATGAGGAGTCGCAGCACCCAATTTTAATAATTGCTCTGCAATGACACTATTATTAGATTGAGATTATCAGATCTAGCCCAACAGTTTTTATAACACCAGGCCACCAAAATTTTAAATAATATTAAAATAAAGCGAACTTAAATTATGTTTTAAATTATAATTCCAAGTATTTATCACCAATAAATGAAAACCACGTACATTGTTTTCGTATGTGGACAAATTATACGTGACGAATCGTAGCCGCTGGCTCTTTAATTATGCACCTGAAGCATGAGTAATCTTGGCTGGTTGTAATTACTACAAATCTATAAATGCAATGATGCAAATTTCGGAAACATCTAAAAAATTCATCATGCTTAGAAGGTTGACAACTTTTATATACTTAACGCATTTTTATGAATGCACGGCACCTTAAAAATAATAATATCATACATACATCCTATGCAGGAGTAGAACCCACAGACATAACCTTACAAGACTATTTACATAGCTACTAAGTCCGTCGTTAAATACGAAGAACAAAGAGTCGCCGGCTAAAGCTGAGAGAGCTCTAGTAAAAGAAAATATTCCATAAATAATTGCTAGAAAATTACGTGCCTATACTGGTCTCGATTTTAATGAAGACTACAAACAAAGAAAAAAATATGAATATAATATGTAAATAAGAACATGAAATTGAAAGGACCTGATTAAGACAGTCTTCTAGAGGCGCAATAAGGTCGCCTACGGGTCAATTAGTAATCAACCTTAACAACGCTAGTTTCTGAATGTCTAATTATCAATTATTACAATTAACTCTTGACCACAATGTTTTCAATTACTACTTTTAAATATCCATTTGGTTCCACTCAGTATTTAAGTTAAACAAAACTGTGTTTTAATTGATTAGTTATTAATAAAAAACAATCGATAGAAATGAGAGTAATACAGGAGTAGTTAGAACAAAAAAAAGATGGATGGATTGCGTAAAAGATGATATGACAAAAAGGGTATGAATGTTGAGATGACGGTTAACAGAGGAGAGTGAAAGGAGCGAACATGTTGTACCGACCCCATATAATGCGGGATAAGGGCACGAAGAAGAAGAATAGATATACGTTATAAATTGCGTCTTAAATCTTTGAATTATACATATACAATACAACATATATGTACAACCTATTTTTTGTGTTGCTAACTCTAATAATCTATTACACGATCTACAGCTCTAAAAATATAATTTAAGTAGCTTCAGATGTTTAAACGTATGAAAATCATACAGCAACACAGTCGTATTTTTATATCATTATATTAATAAGTAGGAGTAAGCCTATAACGTCAAACTAATAGGCTCGTGTATTTCCGCTGTAAGGAATGTTTATCCAGGGATGAGTCGGTTCCCTTACTATACTGAATATATACCAAACTGTTGTTTAGGAGCCTGAATTCAAGCATAACGTTACACAATGACAAACTATGTGCCTTTTACGTCAGTTGCTCAAAAATGCACAAGATAGTAGCTGTGCCATTTATGTATTAGTAACTGACAACCAACTCTCAAAAACCTGTGTGATTCTCTACGAACGAGATGAATTAGAATTAGGTCGTTGTTATTTAAGTTTTTTTTATTACTGGGGAACAGCAGACAGGCTGACGGCTTACTTAATAGTAAGCCGTTACCGTCGCATATGGATGTTTGCAACGCTAGGAGCATCGCTATCAGGTTGCTGCCCCCTAGAGGTACAGGAACCTGGGTCACTAAAGCCGGAACATAATACAAGGCTATTATGACGGCATACTTATAAACCAGGGCCAGTTGCCATCCAGGGTTGTCTTGTCGCCTTTTACGTCAGTCCCCGGCTGCAGGGGTCATTATTCTTACTCCGCCCCTGCATGGAGAGCCTAACTTGTGAAGCCGGAGCCGGTATTCTACATTTATTCAAACAGTCATTCATATAAGTCATTGTTTACTTAACCATGTCACGACTAAAAACTCAACCATTTCGTTAATTCTGGTTTTAGTAAATAAAAGCTCGTTTTCTTCTAAATTAGGTCTCTCACGTACACATTGTAAGCAATAATAGTCGCTTTCGTAGAATCGGTTGAACTATGTCGCGTTAAGTTCGTGACGTGGACATTATCGGCAGCCCTCATTGCGAAATACCATTTTTCTTGGTTATTAGTTTGTTTTCTACCTGTTCTCTGTTAGTGAGAAGCACGAATTATTGGAATACATGACTTACATCTTTCTTGTCGTCAATGTTACTTTCAAAGCTGATGGCAATGGCACTCGTATTTAGTTTTGGGATTCTATTATAAAACCTATGGAAGATATCATTAAGTTACGTAATATACAATTTAAAAATATTTAATACATTTGCGTTCGGTAGGTAGAAAATCATAGCTGATATTTAAACGCACATATGAATCCAGACCAGATCTAACTATTTATCATACAAATACTATGACCTCCTTGGAGATCGAAGCCACAAACACGACCGTTTAACCCTTTACGTAAACAACCGTGTGGTCGACTCGCACTGTCTCGGTCATACTTTTACTGTCCAAAAAGTGAATCACCATCGCCTGACCTTGGGTAATATTGTTCGAGATTTCCTAATTCTGAAAACTGTTATGGAATTATACAGCAGCCAGTACTAATTCTTAGACTCCCGTAAAAGTATCATTTTTAACTAGTATTTTACGGCTGTAGAACAGCCGAACTCGAAAGATCGCTGGGTCTCCTTATATGCGGGTGGCCGGTGACCGGTCGCGCTGAAAATCGAGTGGAGAGACCTATATTCAACAGTGGACAGCTATAGGCTGAAATGATGATGATGTAGATCAGCATATAGGTTGAATAGGCTTACTTAAAAGTAGGTAGTTGCCGTTGCTAACATGCTGCCGTCAGCGTATGCAAACTACAACCTGAGTCACTTAGCCGGAACACAAGGTCATTAAGGCGGCATACTTAGAGAGCAGGGAGGGTTGCCATCCAGATGGGCTAGGCTTTACCACCTAGCTAAGGTTATTTTGTCGACTTTTAAACAGGTCACCTCTCCACCCCCGGTCGCTAAAGAAAAACACATAATGTTGGTTCACGGGCAGCTAATTAAGGAAGCATCTTTCGGTTTTCCTTTTCGATACAAAAGATTTGATGAAGGAAATATATGTATTCACAAAAGAAACAAATGGCAACAATAATACAAGCAGTGGTCCAATGATTATTTAGGATGCCAACATCAAACGCCTGAAAGATTATAACATATAAGCCTGAACCAAACCAAAAGTTTTTTTTCTTTATTTGTGTTTGATTTAATTCATTCAGTTATTTAAGCAATCTAGGTATTTAAACCCAGTACACATGGATTTCCCAGCGAGCGATATAAATATATTAAATTTTGCACGTAATACAAGTAAGCAGATGATGAATAAATTTAATATTACCAGAAAATTGCAATATCATATGTTACTTGTATACTTGCAATAAATAATTAGAATAAGTTTCCAAGATATAAACTGAATTCCAAGATATAAATGTAGTTTTGGTTTTTTACAAAATTTTAATGGCTCTACTTTCACAAATAGCGAATAATGGCATTTTAAAACATTTAACATCAAACACCTCATCTTTCTTAGACAGCAATGAAACATAGTTGGGCCTAAGGTAACATTAGAAGAAATGCTGTATCATTGAAATGTATATGCTGCGGTGGATGCGCGGCATTCCGCGGGAATTTGTCATTACACGGGAAGACTGCAATAGTTTTCGCATTTTTTTTAATGCTGTGGGACAGTAGCCAGGCCTGCTTAGAATTTAGCAGTTACCGTCGATTATGGGTATTTTCAACGCCAGTAGCATCGCGAACGCGCTGCTGTTCCATAAGGGTACCGGAACACAACATAAAGTTATTATGGCGGCATACTTAAGACCAAAGGTGGTCACCATCCAAACGGGCTTGAGGCCCTACCACATAGCTAGGTTAGTATTCTTTCTCCGCCCCTGCATGGATAAATGCAATACAGCGGTCGTGTAAAACGTGGCCATATCAAGGAAAGGGACTTTAGTAAGGCCACATTTTACCACAAAACATCGACATACGTGCCGAATAATTGTCTAACTTCTGAGGCTGGGGTTAGTCTATCGTAAAAGGCTACAAAACAACTCACCCTAGCTACGTTGTAGGATCCCAAGCCTATCTGGATGGCGACCACCTTTGGTCTTATGCATGCAGCCATAATAACTTTGTGTTGTGTTCCGGCATTAGGGACTAAAGTTCCTGTACCCTAATGGGAAATCAGCATGTTCGCTATGCCACTGGCGTTGCAAACACCCATAGGCGACGGTAACTACTTAATCCTAAGTGGGCCGTCAACCTATCTGCTGCTCTACAGCAATAAAAAAAATGTATTTTATTTGTGCATTATACGGCAACGGCTTGAACTGTAATGTGCACTATGGTTTACAGTTTACTATAAAACGGTCAGTATCAAGAAACTCGCACACAAAACCAGTCATGGTACTCGTCAACCTAAAACCTATGCCTTCGCTTTGTGTAGTAGTTAGTAGTCCTACTTCGTTGTCACGTCACGCGCCAGTCACCGGTGAAACGGCTGCGGGAGTGATCGTGCGCATGCGCACCGTAAATTCAAAGTGACGTATGACAGTAAGGATTGTGCCAATTCGTGCCGGAGTGTCAATACCATCTATGTTTCAATACAATAACCGATTATCCAATGAAGTTAAGTGAGAATATGTGACGTATAGTTGTGCGATACGGCTTATGGTATATCGTCGCGTACATATTTTTATGGTAAGTTCCTAATTCAAAGATTTTGATGGATAATATAATAAATATAAAAATAATCAACGTAAAGTATATTTAAATGTGTCAATGGTGACTTGTAAATTTTATTCGAATCTCAATTCCATGATACATACAATACTAGTATACATATTAAAATACTAAGAAATCGTATGTTGATTACAATATAATAAATGAATATTTCTCATAACATCAGCCCGCAAAGCACGAATAAAGCGCATTGGTGAATGTCGTACTGTGTTCATCGCTCTTCGATCTTCAATGAATATGATAAAATTCAAATAAATTACACCGTTAATTAGGATGTTCTTACGTAACTTCCTGGAGCATTTTCTCTCTTGTACGAGACGGTTGCGTAGATACTCTACAGATTTGGAATGAACTTTCGACTAAGGTTTTCCCACCGCATTACGATATGGGGTTTTTAAAAAGGGTGTAATAGAAAATGCAAGCGTGTATAAGTGACGGTGAACAACTGCTATAGGATGGGCCGTTTGCCTGTCTGCTCATAAATTAGTAAATAAGACACCCAAAATAGATAAAAAAAACATACATTAGTCTGATCTTCTCCCAACTAGAAGTCTACACGTATATTTTGCAATCAATTGACAACCAGGTAGATCTCGATCCCATAGAACTTCATTCTAAGAATCAATTATAAGAACCTGTACTGGTTGGGATACTAGTACTATAGCACCGATTCCTAGACGTATTAACTGTGATGATTGATCAGCAGAAAACCTGTTAATATTTATTTTACTTTTACGGTAATAATATGTAATGCAATGCATAATAACTAATAATAATAAATACATAATAACAGGACAATGTATACATACAAGCCATTAAATTGCTGTAGGGGAGTTAAAATCGTTAATATTTTATATATTTTAAATATTTTATGTGGATAATTAAAATCGAGCGAAACGCATAGTTGAGGTTGGAAGTTGACAGTAGTCAACTTCCAGCTACTCGTACTACAGTAGTACGAATCCACTGATTTAAATAACATTATATAGACCAAATCCAACACGATGACCCTGGGAATCGACATTTGAAGAATATTTTACTAGGACATCATCATAGTTCGCAATCTCCGCGTCTGACCTTTAACAAAAATATGTTTTATTCACTCTTCGTGAAGGTGGTTGGTTATATTGGTTTAGGAACTATTATTAAAAAAAGATACGTTCCTAAACTAATTGCAAAGCGGTAAGACTACATATACATAAAGGCTCGTTACACCCAGAACATAAAAAAACTAATCGCAAATACATATACAGGTACATAAATATGTATGTTACATTCTGTGTATATAATTTTTGCGTAGATTTATTACTGAACCAGTCGGGTCGTCAAATTGGAACATTGATTTTAACGAGTGATTTAAATGATTAGTGATTTTTGTATGTGATTTGTTATTCATAAATATTTTTTTCTTATACTAAATATGTATAATTATTTTATATAAAATAAAACCTTTCACCCACACAGTTCACATGTGCAATAGTTAAGATGTCGCAATTAATTTAAGTTTCATCATATTTTTACACACATTTCCAAACTGAGCTTAGTAGAGTGTAGCACAGTCGTAACATCCATACCACTCAAATATTATTGCCATGTTCTCGATGCATATTAATGCAAACCGCATAACAACTCCTTGCCTCCTACAACGTGGTTGCGACACTTCCTGGTAATAGAAATGAGAAACAACACACACGTGTGCACGTACTTTTATTTACATCGAATTTATGATCCAATTATTTCTTGAGGTGAATTTAACTGCTTTAATTACACTTAGCTATAATTTAAAAATAGTAACCAATATTTTTGTGGCTTCAATGCTTTTGGCTTTGAATGCAAAGTTTTGAAAAGCCAAGTAAATAGAAATATACAAAATTTTGACTGATTTTTGAACTTATACTGATAGTCTGATAACTTTAAATTTGTAACTCTAATAAGATACATACATATATTTATTTATCTGCAATCATATACGCATACCGAGAAATTGTCACTAAAGAGTATTGACGTAAATTTCGCAATTATTTCATAATATGACAATACTGGAAAAGGCAACTGAGTTCAAAGCTAGGATAATGTTATAGAGACCTATTTACTTCTAGAAGTTTTAATACCTATAATATCAATCAAAATATGTGGAGCGTTAAAACGCAATACACACAATAAATTGTTTTTTCACTCGATATAATAATGAAATCCAAGTAAGTTTACTTTAAAAAGATATAATTCGTAAACCACCAAATAAAGGGAAAACCTGCATCAGATAACATATAATTATTATTAAGATTATTTTAACTGAGAATTAATATATGTAACTGGAAAGCGGCGGCTAAGATAAAGTGAGCCCTTAATTTATAATATTTTGACTGGAATCCTACACAATTTATAAAATATGAATCGTTCACCAGGTTTATAAAACATTATATCTAAATTATGAAAATATATATTACAAAGTAAATTTTTATACCAAACAAGGACACATGTGTTTCGATAATATGACTTGTTGAACGTGACGTCTTCGTCACACTTGATATTATAATTCTACCACGGCCACAGGGATTTAACATATTGTTTGACATTTCAATATCTCCAGAAATTTGTTCGTAGTGAAAATGTCGTATAGAAAATATACTTATGAATACACAAAGCTAAGAAAACATTTCGGAAGACAACCACTATTCGAAGCCGGTCCAGGAGTAATTCTAGATTCTATTTACCCCAACAAAATCGACCAGCAACAATACATTTTGAGAAGCCCTGTACATCGAGGGATACAATGTACTATTCCTCAATCAGAAAACAATTCAAATACGAAGCAGATAACAGTTTGCAATGAAGGCATAAATCACACTGAAGGAGGTTGGCCACGCGAAGTACATTTGTATAATGAAGACCATACTTTAAGACATCGGCGCCGTGTTTTACATGACGACAACTACATACATGCGGTAAAAACCTTAACCCCTCTGATGCAACATTACGTAGATCAAAATAACGCAATAGAAATGTATCAAGCGTATTTTGATGAATTTGGTACCCAAGAGGCAGTTGAAACTTACAGTGTCAGGATCTCCAATACTTTTCAAGACACATATCAAAGACCTGTATCCTGTATAGCTTGGACTAATGAAAAAATGAAGAAATTAGTAGCAGCTTACAGCAATAAAAATTATTACTTAGAAGGGAAAGAAGACACTTCTAACGCATGCTACGTATGGGATATATCCAAAACAACACAGCCAATTTGTAGGTTAAATCCAGTGAAATCTTGCTGGCAACTCGCGTGCTCGCCAGCCTCCCCAGATTTAATAGTCGCGGGACTTGCAAATGGCATTATTAACTTGTTTGATATACGTCAAGGTATAAATGCTGTAACCAGCAGTTCCATTTATGATTCCCATCGAGAACCTATTACTGCATTACTGTACACACATTCTCGGACGAATACAGAATTCTTTACTGGTTCCAGTGATGGGCAATGTTTATGGTGGGATGCAAGAAATATTAAACATCCCTTAGATCGCCTTCCAATGTCTATAAAAATTCCAACTGGTGAACAACCAAGTTTGGGTAACGCTGAAAGTATAAGTACGTTAGAATTTGATCGGGGATTACCCACCAAATTTCTTTGTGGAACAGATTCTGGTCTAGTTATTAATGTTAATCGTATGGGAAGAAGTCACAATGAGGTATTATCATCCTATTGGAATGCTCATTCAGGCCCCGTGCGAGCTGTTCATCGTAGTCCATGTACTTTGCGAATGTTTTTGACCTGTGGTGATTGGTCAGTGCGCGTATGGAGTGAAGAAGTCCGTCCGGCTCCCATAATAGTAACAAAACCATATCGTTACGAAGTAGCAGATGCTGTATGGGTACCATCACGTTTCTCAAGTTATATGGTTGTTTGTGCGGGTGGGTTCTTTTATTACTGGGATTTTCTTCGCAAATATGAAAAACCCATCCTGACAAAGAAAATTTCAGAACATGGGCTTACAAAAATTTCCTTCCATGTTGAAGACTCAATGGTTGCTATTGGCGATGATCATGGATCCATATTTTTGTTAAAGTTATGTGATATTTTATCTAATCCAAGAATTCACGACAAAAATCTTATGTCACAAACATACCAAAGGGAAACCAAACGTGAACATATTTTAGACAACCGCATAAAGGAGATACGTTTGAAAACTAAGGTAGAAGAAATATCTCCAGAAGAGCCAACTAAAGATCAAATTGACGAAAAAAAATTAATAGAAAAAGCTGAGATGGACTATTTTAAAATAGTTAAAGAAGAACTAAATAATATAAAAGTTATTCATATCTAGACAGTGCTTATTTTTTAAATCGTGCTCAAAATTTGTATCATTTCTTTAGTACCAAACTAGAATAAATAATATTTGCAAATCATCATCATACAAATAAGTTTTTTTGCGTGGCTATTGAACCCAATAACACGATCATATAAGTCCGTGTCTATTTTAAAATACAAATCCTTCTTCAGAACATTAATAACTATATTATAATCAATCTTTATACAATACAAGTTACAATACGGTACGATGAAAGTCATGTTCACGCTACTGTTAACAATGTCATTTAACTTATTGTTTGTTTATTGTTAAAAGAAGTAAACAATCTCTTTATCAAAAGCTTTGTTTTTTCTTCATTGTTTATGGACAAATTCACTCACAAGTGTAAATTAAAAGTGTTTATAAAATACTTAATATAGTATATAATTATGTACATTCTAATATAACAGGGCATTACATCTTATTTTAGCCATAAATCTAGTATGCGGTCCAATTTTTCTCTTCAGAGTACGGGTACGCTGTTTATTATTTTTGCAGGATAAATATATTTTACTTTACCAAACGTTTCATTTTACAAAAGGAATAAAAGAACAAGAAAAACAATTAAATGAAATACAGTCTTTACAAGGGTTTGTAAAAACGTCACGTCTGATATGACACATGACTCGGATAATAAAGAGATGATTTTGATCTCCATTTCCACGATAGGAAATACATTTTTTAAACCTAGGAACGTGGTAGGACAACCTTATTTTTCTCTTCAGCATCGTTTAAAATACTGTTAATAATAAGAAAGCCCAAATAGTCATACAACGAGACCTATGCTGATTGAGATCTAGTTTAGCTATTAATTAATATTTATACTTTTTTTCCTTTACAAACACATAACAAATAAAACACACCTAACTTTCGGCCCCTTCGAGTTTATTTATAACATCTAACCAATAACAGCCATCCCGGATGCAACATGCTCTAGAAGCCCGCATGACTCTCCAGATCCGGCGAGTCGACTAGTTAGTTCGTCTCAATATTAGCCACTAAGCTTAGCAATTATTAATATAACCATTCATAGGTGTCACTATTTACTCAGCAGTATTTAAGCGAAGTTAACAATATATTATATTCGTCATACTTTAACGCCATAAAGAGAAACGTGAGTTAATTTGTTAATTATGTTCCAGTATTAACATTCTCTGTTGTATTTTACTGCTGATGATTTCACTTTAATGTGAAAATAAGCGTTTGGTCAAGCTTAATCAATAGCTACAAATAAAATTATATAATGTAAATCACAAATCCAATAGGCCACTAATATTAAAATGTTACAGAATAGAAAATCGTATTATCTACAATGTAACCTTTTGTTACGTGTGAATGTAGGCAGGTTTGATAAAAACTCTAAGTAGTAAATTACTCTTCGAGTTTGTATGAATACAAAAGTACGTCACCAACTTTCACCGCTACTCCATGGCGAGTACCAGTCAAGCAACTACGAGCAACGACCGTGTAATATTAACGTACTTAGCTTCTCGTATCTAATATCAACGGTTTTCACCTACAAACAATGACGTATTCATTTCATTCGTTTTTATATTAAATCGATCACACTGATGGATTATATGTAAAAAAATGCAATTCGATTTAAAAGAACTATTGCTTTAAAATAAAGATTTCATTCACAGAAAAAGATAATTATTATGTGTGGTCTTATCGCTAAACAACGATAAGAACTCTTGCAGACCACTACATCACTTTTATAAGTTTCATCAAGATTAACTCTTGTTTTATTTTATAGTAACTTTATCATATGGTGATTTAACTATCAAGCCTTATAAATAAAAATAAGTAAGTTAAATGACATTGTTAACAGTAGCGTGAACATGATTTTCATCATACCATATTAAATAATACAAAGATTGATTATTATAATATACCATAGTTATTAATGCTCAGAAGAAGGATTTGTATTTTAAAATAGACACGGACTCGTTCGAGTAATAAAAAAAGTTTCTCTGTATAAATAAATAATCGGTATTATCTGTACGAAATTAAATGAACTTTTATTATAAATACTATACATACTAAAAACTAAACGCTAAATGTGTTACACAACTAGAGATTAACTTAACATTAATTTCAAATTCGATGTAGGTTATTATTACATAATCACATTACATATAGCATTAAATCTAAAAAGATCTCTAAGTAAATAATAGATATATTTTCATTTTGCCTTACAAATTGTCTGTATTATACTATTTATTTGTCTTTAGATTCTTGGAAATTGTAATTTTCGAGTCATGACTTGCTATTATTCACAACAGAGATCATTTGGTTATATCCAATAAGGTATGAGCCAAAAATACTGTTCAAAAACTTCTAGGATTGTCTAGTGATTCACTATAAACCATACTTATTAAAGCTACAATAACAAATATATGAATTTCCGAAACATAATATATTAATGTATTATACAGGTTATACTCGTATTACTGCATAAAGTTTTGTTTATACTCTATTACAGTAGCATTATATAAAAAAAAATAGTTATTACATATTTAAAATAAAACAAATACATGTCATTACGTGTAAAATATTTTATCTTACATTTACAAATCTGATATTTCTGTAAAAACGTGTGAAATGCGATTTTTCAACTACAATTATTTATTACTCATTGAGAGAACTCGTGACTGCAACATTCCAAATAGAGGAATGTTGCACTCACACTTTCATCACAATATTTTTTTCATGTGTTTAAAAAATACATATAAATGAACACTCAAATTCTCATATACACTTATCAGATATGGTATTCCAGCTACTAGTCTTTTAGAACTTTCAATCACTAAAAATAAATTAATGCCCGAAGAAAAATAATCTATGGATTGAAAAGTGCTGTACTTCACATAAATAAACAATTCTAAACTGTTTATAAATAAATTAAGTGATAAAACAATGAAAGTCACTCAAAAGGAAATGAAATCGAAAACGATTTCTAATAACTTTTCTGGTAGGTGGTGTCTTGAACTCTCTAATAAGGCATAATGCGCACTAAGGCGCACATGTGTTTATGCATTATGACAAAACAATAAAGACAAATAAATAAATATTGAAAATGCATCACGTGTGGGTGATCTTGGTATTGAATGCCAATGTCAACTCATTTGCACACCCGTCGTACTGTTATACCGAATGTGACAATTCGAAGAGACGTATAACCTACATCCCAATTAAATTTATTTACAACTGAAGCCGATTTCGTAATTTAACATATGTAATTTTAATTTTAGTTAATTATTTAAAATATATAATTCATAGATGTGATAATGTTCTAGTAAACCTCGTAATGACGATGACATAACGACGTAAATGCATTTATTTAGCTTAATTAAGTATATATTTTTATTTATCTAGTTTAGATATATCTTTCTCGTCTGTTGACTAAAGGGGTCAAAATAAGATCTTTTTCGCGCAAAATCTTGCCTCACCTGCCTGCTGGAATCCATTTCATCTATTTTCTTATATGATTTATCAAATTATCAAAGTACGAGAAAGTGTCATGGACTTTGACACACGACCTGCACTCAGTAAAACATTATAATGCTGCAGTGATTAGATGACGATAATGTTTCGTAATATATATTTTTCGCATGTTCGCCTCTATAAGCTTGTTCTCAATCGTATTTAAACAATAAAACTGCGAAGTGTGACCGAATCGCTTTGACTGAGATTTGTAGGATTTAATGTCAAAACGGGTTTTTTTTACAGATTACATAGCAATAGCTCCATATAAAATTTCAAATACCTATGTGAAATGTTATTTAGGTTTGACAGTTATTATTTTTAAATTACCTGGTTCAGTATTTCTGAAGAGAGTTTTCTTCTCTTTTTTAAAAGTTATCTCGGACGAATTTTTAAAACATACAATTGACGAATACTTACCCAGACCATTGCAAACTATTTGTAAATAAAAGGAAATAAAATTTAATACCCACTCCTCGAATAATAGAAGTTTTCTATCTAACAAATGTTTAAAAATCATTTCTCCTCGAGCTTGTTGAAAGAGAAAGTTTAATTAATATGCTTTGTATCACATAAAAAGTCTTGCTGATTGATAATTTGTTTCTTATGAAGAGATGAGTCAGTAATTCGCTTTAAGCTAACAATGGCTGGCCGTTGACATAATATTACAGCGGAACACCGAACATGCGATCGTATAAGCCAAACAGTTATCGGTTATATTAAAATTCATCGTCAACTTATTTTATAACAACACGAATAATTGTTTTGTCTTACTGAGCTGCTGTAGGCATTGTTTTCGGTGCAGTGTAACATATTAATTTCATTAACTAAATACTTATTAATTAAATTAATGAGATATTATACCATAACTTTAGCTGCTTTTTAGAAGTTAGGGAAAGTGAAAGAGTCATGAAGAGAGAATGAAATAATCCGATGAATCTCATCGGATATAACTATAATTAAGAGACTGTACATTGAATAATTTTATAAATCTGATTTTATTTTATGATCAAAATGGTCCCTTGTGGAAGGAACTATTTCCCACTCACTTATACCGCAAACGCTCCATAGTTAGATTGATTTTAGTCAAAATATTGCAAAAGCAGATTTATATTTTAATACAACAAAAATCTTAAGTAAAATTATATTTCAATATTTTTTCCGAACGATATTTTCTATACCTGTAATAATTACTTATGTATAATTTACATCCAATTGTAATAAAAAAATCACGAAAAAGTACCTTTATTAAATGTATATTTTAGATTATACTGAGTTTAAAGAAGGAAGATATATTCGTAAAAATATCAAGGGACATAATTTTGTTAATATAAATAATGGGAGACATACATTACCTACTATATACATACATACATAACTACTAAAATCCCTTCATAAAACACATAAAACTTTGCTATCTGCTTTAGTAAAAGCCAGATGGCTGTTAGATCCCGATAACTTAAGAGTGCGTCAGCAACATTTAAAATAGCATCATTAAAACACAATTCGGAGGTATTCGTGAAATTATTTACATTATTTAAGAGTTCTATTTAGGAATTTATAGAATATAATTTTGTTAAAATATGAAATCAACCATTAATCATGTAAAAGAAGCGATCAACTTTCACTAACAGAGGAATTTTAGTGATCGGTAATAGTGCAATGTAACTCTTTTCATTTTAAATTTAATTAAATAGCTACACATCTATTTTATGGTACTTTGTCTTTATGCCTATACCTATAAAATGTGTTCGGATTCAGAATTATTTCTTTATTTTGCATGTTATAAGACTTTTTAGAATATATCTAATATATTTAGCATAATTATGTGTCTGCATTATTACCATATAATTTGGGATAAGGGTAGGAGGAAGAAGAAGAATTCTTTTTTATAAAATAAATTCTCAACTTTTGATACTATATTGCCAATTAACAACATTCCAAAAATTATTTTATAATAACAGTCTACGTGCCATTGCTGGCCTTGACCGCCTTGCAAACGGAAGGACATATACCTGCTATGCTTGTCAAAGATGAATTGGAGGGTCACACATACCTGTGATAAAATATGCAAGTTTCATTTATTTTATTTCAACGTTAATATGTAGCAATTATTTTATAATGTGAATCGAACCTGTGAGCAATAACAGATACAATAAACGACTTAGGCACGTTCTGCATATAATTATAGACTATAAATATGAAGTAGCTAAGTAAATAGTGCTTTAATCAACGTAATTACTTGTATTGCCCTTGAAATTCTATTGACTGAATGTCTTTATGTACCTACATATTTGTTATTATTATTATATTATTATTATAATGTTTATTTAATGAAACTAACTGAAGAATCATCTCGCTTCTTGTTATCAGTTTTGGGATTGTACTAGAATAACCCTTGAGGACACATAATTGCCAAAATAAAATTCTTAAAGCTTGATTGGTTTTATAAACTCTAAAACTCAGTATTGTATGTGTGTATTTAGATAAAGAGTACAATAAAAGCTTTAGAATTAACTAGTTTGCTTTTATTTTGAAAAAACAAATTTCACAAAGTTACTATACTTATAGTACTTAACATTTATGGTATTTTTCAGCTCATTCCTTTGATCGTTAAGGCACGTAGTAGTCAATGGTGTCACACTCGGCGACCAATTTAAATGTCACGGGGTTAATTCTCACGATGACTTAGGCTTAAACAGTTTTGCCACTTTACTGCACATATTATTATATAATGGCCACGTGTCGACGGTAATGGATATTATCTTGAGGAAACCTACCAGAAAAACCGTTATATATGAACCGCTGATTGTTGATAGTCTTGGATAAGCATGGCATATACAGATAACAACGGGGAGTGTTCTGGTGAACTGTTTAGAATGGTGCCTTCTTCGTCTTTCTACCACCCAACATCGGCTGGGTGTTCATCCCCATTTCCTGGAGCCTCTACCGTACTCTCCGGATTTGGAATGACCTTCCGAACGAAGTATTCCCATCGCGGTACGATATCGGGTTTTTCAAAAAGGCGTTATAAAATTTCTTAGAGGCCGGCAGCGCGTTGATGATGCCTTTGGTATTGCAAACGTCCATAGACAGCGGTGATAACCTGCTTAAGGATGGGTCGCTTGTCTGTCTGCTGAACTGCAGCTATAAAAAAATAATATCATCCGTAACTTCACAACACGGACTGTTATTATAATTCTTTTGATCGACAAATCTATACAAGAAAGCTGTACATTTCAAGCTATTATGTATGACTCATATGCATATCATAAAATGTAACGCTATTTTCTAAACGCAACAAATTTGCAACCCGCTTAATTAAAAGTAAAATAAAGTTTAGTTAATATTTAGTAAAAGTAGGAGTAAGATCTTTGTTTTAGTTTTATCAAAATTAATAACGTGGCCATATTTTCTTTTACAAAACCATGGAATAAAATGAACCTGAATTTCTGTCAGGATTTTTAATCTATGGTAGCGATGGCTCTCGGATTATGGATGGATCTCAGCTTTGTATGTCATCACTTGTGTAGACAATTAGACATACAATCTGCTCACCAACTATTCACGAGCATGGATAATTATTAACGATAATTTTAACGTATACGTTCTCTCTGCAGCTGTACCGCGATGGGGTATGAAGTGCGATGACAAGGGGTCCACTGGTGGCGCTGGCGCTGCTGGTGATGGCGAGTGCGGCGGCCGCACAATTGCGACCCGCTGACGCACCGCCTCTTCTCAACGATACACGTAAGTGAGTTTGCAATTGCATACGTCTTATGCAGATTTGTTTGACGTTTCATTATGACGATTAATAATGATCGAAAATATGGCAATAGTTACGTATATACGAGATTACAAGTTTGATCTACGATGGATCGGTGTTGCGGAAGCACTTAGAACAAATAGTGATTACGTAAAAGAAAAAGTTATAATAATGATTATTATTAATAATTTTCTATCCAAGTTAGAAATTGTTAATCTATTTTATTCTATTTTTGTTATATTCGACTTCAAAGCTTTGGATATTGATAAATGTAAAACAGGTTTAATTAGAAAAATATAAACATCAAAAATAAAATATATCTTAAAAAGAAGCAAAAAGGAGAGTTATAAATAAATAAAGGTTTGAAATCGCTATTGACCGGAAACAATACCAAAATCTCGACTGCGATGAACAAAATTAATTAATTTTTAACTGAAATAGGGGCCTTTTATTGTCAGGATGCCAGGATGAGACAATATAAATATATTTCGAAAATTTTGTTGTGTAATCCACATTAAATTGTTATCAACTGAATAGTAGCTTTTAAACGATAACTATCAAATTACTATTATGTATTGAGCGAGTGTTCATAAATCATCAATGTATTATATATTATTCCAATCAATCATGCATTTGATAGGTGTCAGTAATTGAAATCGATAAATAGAATCACGTTTTACGCTTGATTGCTCCTCGTATATTATTTTCATACAGATGACTCAAGGCACATAAACTTTCGTTGACGGATTCTAAATATTATAATTATGACTGTTAACCATAGATTAATCTGAAACAACAAATTATTAAAATCCCTGAAAAACTAGATGAACTGATATGTTATAAATGAAATTTCAAAATATGAACAGAATTTGGAAGGAATCAGGATTACTTTATTCTGCTACTAATTTTATTTTCAAAATATTTAACTGACATTTATGCATTGATGGGACACCGAAAACATATGAAGTGGATAATAAAAATAATATAAAAATTGACTGTGGCCGTCGAGTGGAAATGCTACTAAAATTTATCATATAAAGTAACTAGAACTGGATAAATGTAACCAGAAAATGAAGAAATTAGACCAGCCAAATAAAACTAAATCGTTATTATGTACTTTATACACTTGAGTGTTAACAACAAAAAACTAAGCAGAACAAAAAACAACACTTTTATGTTCCATATGTGTATTGCTTTTGATTTCCATTAAATGCATTCTCCAGCTAATAAAGTCAGCCACAGTCTGACTAAACTATTTAATTATATTCGATTAAGATTTGCCTCTTTGATAATTATTATCGAAATGATCAATACATGGACCAAATCGAGGTTGAACCCGATTACATCCAAAATTGTATCTTGGGACACGGGGGCTTATCTTTACTCTAGATACAGGACAAGACTTCAGCGCATATTTTGGCATTAATGCCTCTCAATGACTTTCTTTTTTTAATGGAGGAGGCACAACAAAAAAGGATTATTTTAAATCAATGTTATTTATTTATTCCACCCACAACTGCGGCGCTTACCTTATTGTTTAAAAATTATCTAAGGTTCCAAGTCTAATTCTGTATTTTCTCTGATCTGACAAACAATTTTCTGAATTTGGTATATACATATAATATGATGAGTTTAGAGGAGGTTTCTGTCTGTAGAGAAATTAGGTTAGAATTCCAATTCTTGACCTTTGTTTTTCTTGATTGCCGCTTTAAGTATTTAATAATCATTCTAAATATGTCAAAAAATACAAATTCATACATTCAAAGGCATATGTTAAGGATTGGTTTAAATTATCTAATGGTCAGGATTAGAACTCACCACCTCTGGAAAACATTGATGCTTTCTTCTACATAATATCATTTATTTCCCTCTGCCTACTAAACATGTGCGTGCAAATAACTATAACATACGTCTCATATATTATGTAAGCGTTTATGTTTAATTTTAATTATAAACATTTATTGTATTTAGAATATATATATATATATATATATATATATATATATATATATATATATATATATATATATATATATATATATATATATATATATACATACATACATATATATATATATATATATATATATATATATATATATATATATATAAATAATAAAAAGACAACTAGACTTACATTTCATCATATATAATATATGATACTTATAACCAAGTATATATTACAAGTATTATATTATACATGTCAAAAATGTGGGTATTATAATTTACAACCCTATATAATTATTTAATAAGCTGCAAAATGCATTCAGCGAAGTTACAAAATTAAGTTCCCTTCAGTTGTGTAATGAACAGTAAGCAGGCTCCAAGTTAACTACTCGATCAGTCCCGTTAATTTAACAGCAACTCACTAATCGCCATTGTAGTCGCTTTCTATTTGGAAAGTATTTAGCAGTTGAATACACATTGGAAGAACACAGTCTTGTTCGTAACGAACTCATTACAATGATGTGATATAGTACGAATATATATAACCCATATTTAGAGAAAGAAAATGTCAATGATGAGCATTAGGCATTTTACTCGTATATAAAAAGTTAATACTTCAGTTATACACACGAAATAGATTATAGATAGACGAGAGATTCTGGTCGTAGCTTATGCATAAAATATGGATAATCGGACTATTGACAAGTTGAATTTTAATAAAATAATTGATTTCCGCGACAGTGTCGAGCATCAGAGAAAGAACACAGAAAGGGTGGTTTTAGTACCCACTAAACCCACGTTTCATAGTAATTCGCTAGTATATCCATACTAGCGAATTACTATGAAACGCATTACTAGGAAGTCCCACACTATCCCTTTCGTAAGCATCCAAGCGGTGGGATGCATCATGCATTTCCACCTTGTAACTAGAAAAACCAATTGTATGTAATATGTTTGTTAACAATGTTTTAGAAGTGTAACCAAAATAAATGAGTATTAATAATTGCAATACGGCTCGTGTGATTCCAACCTCCAAGAATTATATGCCTACCACAATTTTTCATAAGGTACTTATCGTAGAAGATAATCATTATAATAATAAATAACAACTTAATGGTTCTTAACTTTATCCAGCTTTTTTTGATTTAGAGACCAGGTGGCAGGCAACTTGCAAAACAAATCTATTTTCTTGTGTCTCTTTACGTAGTAGTATAGATATAAGAAGGACGACCTCGGTGGCGTAACGGATAACGCACTTCGGTACGCTTGCGGAGGTCACGGGTTCGATTCTCGTCTCGCGTCTGGGTGTTTATGTATAATATGTATTTATTTACAAAAAAAGTATCTAAGTAGTATATCAGTTGTCTAGTACCCATAACACAAGTGCTATGCTACTTAGTTTGGGACTAGATGGCGCTGTGTGAATTGTCACAAAATATTATTATTATTATTAAGTATAACGGAAAGGGCAAAAAAGTAAAAAAATATGCAAAGTTTTACTCTGCAATTCTAAACCAACCGATGCTTCATATTATATATTCCACCAGCGGCTCAAGTGACCAGTCTTTAAAATGTAATACAGCCCAATTTGGTAAAAATTATCTTTGTTAATTGACATTCGATGCATTTTTGAATAAAAGTAGTAAAGTCAACGGGCAATTTGATTACTATATTAAAAATTCTGACAAAATGTTTTAAAATGGGTGATTTGACTCATCCTAGTAGGTTTAATGTTAAATAAAAGGTAGACATTAATATTTTTAAGAACTCCAATAATTTTTTTTTTACTTTCCAGGATGCGGAACGGAATGCGTGCGGTGCACTGCAGATGGGTGCGTCAAATGCGCCCATTTATTGGTATGGCCTGGTGGCAGTTGTGCCCACGACTGTCCTGCTGGGACACGTGAGTCGTGGGCACATGACGATCACCTCATGGGCCGGGTGTGCTACCCCTCTCATTCATACAATGAGGTCAGTATAATGAAATGAATTAAATACCTATTAACTTATTATAAATAAAGTTAGGGACATGACGGTCTAATTGGGTCATTACATATTTTTAATTTATTTTAAATTTTAGCACCTGTCTGTGCTTGAATTCGAATATGTAAAAATAAATTTACTACTTACATTGTATAATAGATGGCAGCCAAGGGGTATTGTTGTTGTTATGCCGCCATAATAGCCTAGTGTTATGTTCCGGCACTAGTGACCCAAGTTTCAGTACCTCATCGCGGTTTCCCAAGGGTTGCAGCACAACTCTCGCTTCAGCGCCCAGGGTCCGCTTTCCGAATTTTTCTTCTCCATTTCGCACGATCTTCGGCATCTCTGGTGGTTAGTCTATTGGCACACATATCAACTCCTACGTCAAGCCAGCACTTTTTGGGTCTACCCCTCCTGCTGGGACCCGGCGGTGGCGGCATGGCCAGACATTTGTTCCCCACATAAGTAGCCGGTAAACGTGGCCATACCAGCGAAGGCGACACTCCTGCAATTTATCTGCAATGTCACGGACATGAAGGCTGCCACGAATGCGAGGAGTTCCTAACGCGGTCCTTCCGCGTTACTCCACACATCCACCGCAGCATATTCATCTCCGTGACTCGCAGTGCCTGCTTCTGTATACCCAAGTTCAATGCAAACTGGAAATATTTGCACCTTTTTGAAATGAGACTATGCTACAACAGATATTTGACCATTGATCACGATGCTAAAGCCTTAATTCTCTATAGAGTGATGCTTAACTGTTTATTTTGTCTACGAATGGTGCCACGCGTTACGGCCATGACGCAATCTGTGATGTGCGACACAGATGTAGAAACTTTTGTCATTGAAATCGTAAATCCGGAAAATTACCGTTTCAATGCACGCACATTGTTTACTATTTGTTTTATAGAATTCGTCATCGTCCAAACCTTTAATACACGTTGCATCGTATGCTTTCACTACGCCGTTTGATATTGTATAATAGTTAATTATTTAGTATTCTACTCTTAGGCGAAACTCATGCACACCATGTTGAGTCATGCTTTTCGTGACAATGATACTTCTTCTATCATCATTATCTTAAAATCTATATACACTATCTTAAACTGAATGTTTCTATAAGAACAAGGTTACCGCATCACTTACATAGGAAAAATGCGACTATCGGATTACTCATTTTGCTAGTCCACACAAGGCACCGTTCAGTTTCTCTTTTGGCATTGTAGGTCAAAAGACTTCTCTTCTTCACTTTCCTCTCATAAAGCGCTCTACAAATTTGTGACTGTACTCCACAGCAACTCCCAATTGCATCTAAGGCAAGCTTTATTTAAACAACTAGCATTAACCGCTTTATTCGTTTTTAATACGTATCATCTTTGGTGAATGATAAGCCTTAAAATGTTATGGTTATCTAGGATACTGTTATAGGTAACACAAATTTCACGTAATTAAATAAAACAGAAATGTATCTACGCAACATAATAAAAGAGATTGCCCATAATTATATATTGTATATTGTCCAACACAAATAGTTAAATGCTTCCCCAACGTGCCTATAACTCCCTGGATATTATTTTCAGTTTCGTTCTATGGTAGTTATATCAGAACTCTATTTGAGATCACAATATTTACAATATCACATGTTAATTTATCGCTATAATTACTAATATACACAAGGAATTAAATGGAATGGATAAAGATTAGTTGACCTATGGTTTGAATAGGCGTGTCGGCCGTATAACCCCCAATCCAAGAACACTTAAAGACGGGGTGGTGGCTTAATTTTATAACATCTTTAATTTTCCGTCTGAAATATTCTTTTAAGTAACCTCTTCATGGTTTGATGTCAATTGTATTATAATTTCACAATTGAATTTAATTAATGATTATTTAGAAAGCGTATCATAATGATGAAATAGTGTATAAAATTTTCCACAGACTACTTTGTAAACAAGTTTTACTTGTAAAGACTCATTGTCTGCTGGGAAAATGAGAGAGAATTCTTAAAATGCTGTATTTTTTTTCGATCAATAACTTAATATTGTTTTTGCTTACAGACATGATCACACTATATTTTATAATAATAAAAAAAGTTTGTATATCTTTTACATGTTTTTTTTATTGCTGTAGGACAGCAGACAGGCTGACGGCCCGCTTAGAATTTAGCAGCTACCGTCGCCTATGGGTGTTTGTAACGCCTGTGGCATCGCGAACACGCTGCTGACCCTTAGGGGTAGAGGAACTTGGGTCACTAATGCCGGAACACAACAAGGTTATTATGGCGGCATACTTAAGACCAAAGATAGTCGCCATCCAGACGGGCTTGAGGCCCTACCACGTAGCTAGAGTGGGTTGTTTTGTCGGCTTTTACAACAGGCCGACCCCGACCGCAAAGGTTAGTATTCTTTCTCCGCCCCTACACATTTAAATGATATTTCATTGAAATTTTATTCCATATATAGCTTATAAAGAAGGAAATGCGGTTATTTGTAATAATATCCTCACTGTGCGGGTGAAACAAGCAGCAATTTAAGATAGAGCTAAAATACTTGAGAATAATGAGTCATTGACACTTTTATACCTAATGCGCTCCTGCTATAATTACGTTAAAATTACAAGCAGGTATAAAGTAATAGTTACATATAGCTTAGATTCAGGCGTAGATTCGCTCGTGACAGAGGCGAATGGAAGAAACTAGGCAACTGGTTGCTAAATAATTCATTATCTAATATATAAAATTCTCGTGTCACAGTTTTCGTTGCCATACTCCTCCGAAACGGCTTGACCGATTCTCATGAAATTTTGTGAGCATATTGAGTAGGTCTGAGAATCGGCCAACATCTATTTTTCATACCCCTAAATGTTAGGGGTAGTCCACCCCTAAATTTTTTTTTCAATTTTTTGACATTTTATTATTTATATGGCAGAACAACGTTTGCCGGGTCAGCTAGTAATATGTAAAATAATATTTAGCGTATAAATGTAATGTAATATTTTTTTTTACTTATCATTTTAATTCATCATCATCATCATCATCTAAGCGTCATCCCGGTTGCATCCTTAACTTTCGTTTCGGTGCCCGGGGTCCGCTTTCCGACTTTTTCTACTCCACTTCGCACGGTCTTCAGCATCCCTGGTATTGAGCCCATTGGCACGCATATCACCCTACGACGTCAAGCCAGCACTTTTTGGGTCTACCCCTCCTGCCGGGGCCCGGCGGAGGCGGCATGGCCAGACATTTGTTTCCCACGTAATCATCCGGTTGCCGTAAAACGTGGCCGTACCAACGGAGCCGACACTCCTGCAGTTTATCCGCAATGTCACGGACATGAAGACTGCCGCGAATGCGGGAGTTCCTAACGCGGTCCTTCCGCGTCACTCCACACATCCACCGCAGCATATTCATCTCCGTGACACGCAGTTCTTGCCTGTGTCGCTCTAGCACCGGCCACGCTTCACATCCGTATAAAAGGACAGGCCTAATGATGGTCTTATAGACCTGTCCCTTCAACTTTACCGGCATCTTGGGGTCACAAATGACACCAGTTACCTCACGCCATTTGGCCCACGCGGCAGCAATGCGTGCCTTGACGTCACAATCGATGTCACCAGACGCATGAAACACAGATCCCAGGTATTTCACTTGGTCCGTGCGCTCGACCGTGTCGCCGCCTATGCGTACGGGTGTGGGATCTGTGGAGTTACAGGCCAAGTACTCGGTCTTCGCCACATTGAGCTTCAGACCACCGTTCTCAAGCGACTCCTTCCACGCCTTCACACGTCGCACCAGCCTACCCCTGTCCGAGTCTGCCAGCGCGATATCATCAGCATACATAAGCAGCCACGGGGGCTGCTCATGTGAGTTTCTGATGCTGTCTGACAATACGTCTAATACCACGCTAAACAGAAACGGACTAAGGACGGATCCTTGGTGCACCCCGACGGTGATGGCGAAAGGTTTTGTGTCGCCAACAGCGGTCCGAACTACAGAATCGGAGTCACGGTACATGTCTTGGATGATGTCAATATAGGCCTCTGGAACCCTTTTAGATCGCAATGCCCACCAGATTATCGCGCGAGGAATACAGTCGAAGACCTTCTGCAAGTCAAGAAACAGGCAATGCAGAGGCGTATTATTCATCCTGTATTTCTCCGCGACAGTCCCTAAGGACTGCCCTAAGGCAAAAACCGGATCCATAGTCCCATGACCAGGGCGAAACCCATACTGACATCCCGAGACAGTGCACTCCTGCCGAATCCGAGAGTCGATAACCCTCTCGAGGAGCTTCATGGTGTGGGACATAACCTTAATCCCCCTGTAATTACCGCACTCCTGCACCGACCCCTTGCCTTTGAAGACTGGAGTAATGATACTCAGTCTCCATTGGCTCGGGATCGTACCGGTGAGGAGTGTCCGGTTAAAGAGGTCGGTTAAGATGCCCACACCACGAGAGCCCATCGCCTTCCAGGCTTCGATGGGGACTCCATCGGATCCAACAGCTTTCCGATTCTTCATGCGGCGAAGACAATTCTGGACCTCTGCAGGCGTTACCAGTGGCACTAGTCCTTGATTCGGAGGAAGATCTGGCGGCTGCACCTCTTTGTGCTGCGTGTTCAGCAGCTCGTGGAAATATGAGCGCCATCTCTCCTTCACCGCGAGGTCCTCGCATAGCAGGTTGCCCACAGGGTCTTTTACACAGCGGCACTTGGAAATATCCTGTGCCGCTTTGACCCTGGAGCGCGCCAACTTATAAATGAGCTTCTGCCCCTCAGACGATTCCAACTTGTCGTATAGTGGTTGTAAGTGGTCTCGTCTGGCTCTGGCTACAGCTCTCTTAGTGGCGCGCTTGGCAGACCTATATGCGTCGCGATCTTCAGGAGATCTGGACGCTTGCCACTTCTTAAAGAGGGCTTTCTTCGCTCTAGTCTCCCTCTGGACTGTGTCGTTCCACCACCAAGTCTCCTTGTCACATTTGCGACCACCCTTAGACACACCAAGCACCTCCCTCGCCGACCCAAGGATAGCCGCCTGAATCCTGTCCCAGTAAGCTTGAACCGGTTCGCCCTCACCACCGGCGCACTTGTCGCCGATGGAAGAGGCGAGCTCCTGGGACTTGACTTCATCGAGCAGCCACCACCTGATTCGACGCTGAAGGCGATCGACACGTTTGCCTTTGGGCTTCACGCAGAGGTCCATGACAAGAAGACGGTGTTGTGCAGTGAGACTCTCACCGGGTATGACCTTGCAGTTGGCTACTTTGCTGATGTGGTGTCTCCTAGTGAGTAGGAAGTCGATTTGGGTAGCATTCCTCCCGCTCTTGTAGGTGATGAGATGCTCGGGTCTCTTTTTGAAGTACGTGTTCACGATGGCAAGGTCGGCAGCCGCACACGTATTGAGGATATCCTCCCCTTCCGCGTTGCGGTTACCATACCCAAATCCACCGTGAACACGCTCAAATTCCCCACATTCATCACCCACATGACCGTTTGGATCACCGCCCAAAACGATCCCATGTGACAATGGAATCCCACGAAGCACTTCTCCGAGTAGGTTCCAAAACGCTATCTTGTCGGCGTCGCTACAACCGGCCTGTGGCGCGTAGGCGCTTATCAAGTGGGTGACTACCCCACCAACAAGCACCCTCACAACCATAAGTCGATCGCTACAGCGCTTCACCTCTAAAATGTCGTCCTGGAGCTCCTCCGAGAGCACTATGGCAACCCCATTTTCCCCACCAGGTGCACCCGTGTAGATCAGTTTGTAGCCATTCCCAATGAACCGGGATCTGCTGGCCTTCCACCGAGTCTCCTGGAGGAACGCCACGGCCACCCTCCGCCTGGAGAGTACATCGGCCAACTCTCTCGCGCGTCCAGTTAGCGTGCCAATATTCCAAGTTGCGAAGCGGAGTTTCCTTTTGGATGGAGCTAGTGTCTTTAGCCGTGCTCGCCCACGGCACGGCAGCCCTAGTCCACTTGTCACAGGAGTCGGGCGAAGTTCCTGCGCGTCGTTATGCGGCGACGCCCTATCCGTGACAATTCCCTTTCTTGTTATTACCATGTTGTTTGGCTAGGTTTTGGTTTTTACGGGAGCGACTGCCGTCTGACCTCCCAACCCCTAGAGGAAAACCGAGAGGTGCACTTCCTTTGCCGCATGCAAACTGGCAAAGGAGTAGTCCATCAGTCGCCTTTTACGACTCCCTTGGAATGACCTGGGGTGACCCTATTCTTTTCACTGGCCGGGGTCACACGGCATACTTATCATTTTAATTAACTTGTATATTTAAATGTTAAAACTGTAAATTTTGATTTTGTCAGTGAATAAAGACTTTTTGAAATTGAAAAAGTAATAAGTATAACGCAAATACACTTTTCATGCTGGACAAATAATTTATAAGTAACATGGCAAACGAGATTATATGAGGTTCTGTATTCGTGTAGCTATCACCAGGTAGTCATTAAAACCCCATTTGTCACCAATGTACAAGGTACGCGTAGGGGGTATCACAGGGTCTCACGACTATTTATTGTTCGTTACTTACGCTTTTGAAGGATTGCAAACATAGTATGGGAACGTACCACGTGACTATTTTCTGTCAATTTTTTGCCCCTCTATCCCCTTTTGTTTTCACGCAGTAATTCATAAATGCTGTTTTCAACCATTTTATGCAAACAGAAAGTTAAAAAAAATTTGGCTCATTTGTCTTTATTACACCCCTTGCTGCGTGATGCCAATAGTGCATGCATACAAACCACAGGTCACGTACTATGGGTATGTTCCCTATTATGTATGTAATTGTTTACATTAACAAACATAATCATTACACCTTAAAATCATTCCTATAGGTCCTGGTTGGCAGTGCATGTGGAGCAGTCGTATGCATCGCCCTAGTCGCTGCTGGAGCCGCGTACTACAGGTGTCGGAATAACGCAAGAAGCCAGTCGCAGCCACTACCGCAAGCACAGCACGACGATGACACGAATCTAAGAGAATTCCATAAACAACTTGACTGTTTACGGGTAAGATTTTGACATGTATATAAAGTTTTATACTGTCAGTATTTGCTACTGCGTAACTCAGCCCTTTGTCAGGAAACCGGAACTTGTTTGTGTATCCTTCTAGCATATACGATAGATAGATATTGCGTAGATTTTTATTACAGAATATACTCACTTCCCAGATTTTTTTATTGCTGAGGAACTGAAAGGAATTAAAAGATTGGGCTGATTGCCCACTTAACAGTAAGAAGTTACCGTTATCTAGGCAGGCTTGGAGCCCTACCACGTAGCTAGGGTTGTTTTGTCGCCTTTTATGACAGGCCGATCCCGCCCTTGCATTGAGAAAAGATAAATATAAGACCTACCGCCCCTTCAAATAATAATATCATTCATACTAACACAGCTATTAAGGGAGACAAGTATTGTCATGATGCGAAGTTACTGCACGTCTTACTTCGTTTTCGTTACATTTCCGTTTCTCCACCAAATTGTTACAAGATAATAGACAAAACAATATGGATTAAACGTGGTTAAAGTTTATTTTATAGAATCTTGAAGCAATAAAAAACTTACTTAGCCTTTACTACATTTTCTTTGTGTTAGTAGCAGGAATAGCCAATTTTTCATCTTTAAAGACAAAAGAATATTCTAAATAGTAACTTAAGCTTGTTACTTTATGTATCTATGCAAATCATTAAAGTGGTTACTGATATATGTTAAACAAAGCCATTTTCCTGATCAATCAGAAGTTACTATTCCTGCTGCTAACATATAGAAAATGTAGAAAAAGCTAAGTATTTTTGCTTAAAAATTCTATAAAATAAAATTTAGTTACGTTTATTCCATGTTGTTTTGTTATACCTTATGTTGTATACATATCCAACATATATACATATTCACGATGAATATAAATTTACGCATTTCTAAATCTGTGATATCGATGTTACAGCCTCACGCCTACACACTGCTTGCGATATTAAACCACACAAGGTTTCAAGTTCGAGAATTGTACCAATTGGGGAACAACGACGCCGCCGTGGCATACAGGTGGGTGAATTTATGATTAGTTATTCAGTATAAATTAAGATTGATAGAAAGAATATTATTGTAGGCCACACCCACGTCTATACCAATTGCTGTTAAGAGAAAGCTCGTTGCGAATCTTCCTTATGATCAGTGACGGATACAGTACATAGATAGATAGATAGATAGATAACACTTTATTGTAAACCAATCTTACAAAAACATTGAAACTTATTTACACAATCAATATGTACTTGACTTACAATGGGCGGCCTTATCGCTACAGAGCGATCTCTTCCAGGCAACCCGGGCTACAGAACATTATAGGTGTTATATTGATGTGGAAGGGAGGTATGGCAATAAATAATAATTATATAATAAATAGACAATATACATAAAATTTAATAATACATATAAAATATAATAAATCAATAGATAAACATACTTTTTTTTAATTTATTTATCAAATTCACAGTTATTACATTGGCTTAATAAAATAACAGCACAAAAAACCACTAAGGTTTGTACAATGCCATCGAAACTTAAGTCTACGCACGTTCAAATGACTGAGTAAATTTAGATTACAATTTCTCTAAAAAGTATTTTTAAGTGAGGCTTTAATATTTTTTTGGGTTATATTATCTCTTATATTTATTGGTAAATCGTTTAATAATCTTGGAACTAAGTAGGTAGTTGTGCGCTTACCGTACATATTCTTCGCGCCGCTAGTAGCAAACCGGTTTTGAGCAGCGGCCCGAGTATATACAGCGTGCTTCATTTTAGTTTGTATTTTTTTATTAAAAATGTTTTCCTTGAGTATCATTTTTTTAAATTGAATTTCTACAGGTAAAATTTTGCAGTATTTAAAAAGACTGCTTTCATCATCAACAAATTTATGTTTGATATTTAGGGAAACAATATTTTTTAAAATTTTATGTTGCAGTCTATGTATTTTATTCATGTAAGACTTAAAGGTGCGACTGTAAATATCTATATCTGTAGAATACATAAATAAATATATGTTTTGTTGTTACACTAAAGATAAGTAGTGATTTTTAACCAATTTTTTAAAAGTTGGTAGTGATTTAGCTTGTCTTATAGCAATAGGCAGTGCATTCCAAAGTTTGATAGCATGAACAATGAAGGAGATATTATAAAAAGAAGAAGTATGAACAGGAGTTTTAAGAGATAGTTCAGTAGATGTACGCAAATTTCGGAGGCCAGACGAGTTAAGAAACTCGAATTGAATATAAAAATACATAGTACATAATGAATTTACTTTTTTGCCAACTTTTATCGAAATCGATTCAGAAATTTAGTTAACTATAATATCTGCTAGTTTGTAATATTTTCCATATTTCAGGGATAATTGCACATTTAAATAAAAGTGATTTAGGAAGGTTATTGTTATACGATGCGGTGCTGTGCGGCCCACCATAATGTGCACGAGCCTTTAGAATATTTACGTACTTTGAGCTATTTTTTGTTATCATCAGTGAATTTTTTGTCACGATTGCCCGCCCCTAATATCTGGCTGCCCTAGGCCCGGGCCTCCTGGGCCTTAGGGCAAATCCGCCACTGCTTATGGTCAGTTATTAGCTAGGTGGCGAACGAAGTTTTGAATTGGTATGCCACCGCGGCTGCCCTGTCTAGTATTTTCTAGCCCTATCTGGTCACTTTACTGTCGACAAGTCCGTTTAAAAAATATCAGATGCTGTCTATAATATATAGGAGAGATAATGGTTTTTTTATTGCTAAGGAGCAGCAGACAGGCTGACCGCCTACTTAATAAGCTGTAAGTTTGCGAAACCAGGGGCACTCTTAAAACGCTGTCATTGGCATAAGGTAATTGAAACTTGGGTCACTTCGAAAAATCACACAAGTTATTATGGTGGCATATTTAAAGACCAAGTTGGTCGCCATCCAGTCGGCTCTTGGCCACCTAGCTAGGTTGTTTTGTCTTTTTTTATGACAGGCCACTCTCGGACGCAGAGCTCAGTATTCTCACTCCACCTCTGCACAGAGAAAACCTATAAAAAGCTCTTTTATTAATTATTAACATACGCTTTTATATGTTTTTTAACTGAAGTCAGGGCGGATTGCTAGTTACTTATAAAGATTTATTGTATTTATAAAACAAGGGTTCAAGTTTCATAATAAATTCATAAAGATAACTCCACAAATTTCTTACGGTATGCCTTCCATCATTGGAGTAAAAACAACATATACTTTTTATACCTATATTTTTTTGCTACGGGAACTTTGGTTGTAAATCTTGTTACGTTTGTGACCTACAAAAAACTTTAACCACACTGTAGTATTTTAAAGTTTACAGTATTACATCATATGTATAAAGGTAATAACGTGTTTGAAAATTTCGATAAACCTCCATCTGAAACAATCTATAAGAAGTAATTCTGAAAAAATATTATAATAAATAACTACAGTCCATAAAGTCGTATCCCTCACACCTGCTCCATGAGGGAACGGGTAGTATACCCGCTACGCTTGTTCAAGGCAGATAGGTGGGTTATACACACCGGTGATTTTGGTATGCAGGCTTCCCCAAGATATCTTCTTTCGCCGTTGTCTCGGGCAATTATGTTAGAGAGGGCAGCCATTATGGGATGCCCTACAGAGAGATTCTACAATGAAACTCTTGGGAAAACCACTTAAAATCTGGTCTTTACCAGTATCCTCTATGGAGATTCCGCCAAATTGAGCGGAGCTCGCTTTTGTACAGTGACCCCTGGCCTTTTCCTTATCTAAATAAATAGAAAAGTAGTTTTATACGAATACAATAATTTCAAAGATGCTACTGACATAAAATACCGTTTACATTGTGTTCTGTGACTATTACATTCTGGTAGTATATTCGTTGCAGGCGCATGTTTGTTTATCTTCCACACTTGATTTACACATGGTTATTATTAGCCACGACTGTTGCAATGTCTTTATTAGAGCATGCACCATAACTTCGACAACTATTTTATCACAATGAAAGTAAAATCACTCTCATTTCTAATGAAATATAAAATCTTTAATTTATTCATTTACTATTATTTTGTTCAACACATGAATATATTATCATAACTATGACTTTGCCGCTTTGCCTAGCAGCTGGCACACGCTATATTTGGCATTAATCCCTTTTTGCTTTATTTTTACAGTTACATAATGTATTCTTAAGGATCAGAAGATTATTTAATTTTTAAAATAAAATCAAAATGTCCTAGATAATTATCAACATATAATTATTAATTAAACGATAAAACACAATCTACCTGCTACGTCATCGCAATCACGCGATGTCAGCGCCTCTCGGCTGACAAATCCTCACGAATATATAATCAGGCTTTCTACTAAATTCAAAATAGGATAGGAAAAATACCAAAGATTACTTCTTGTCCGAAGTAGTACTCTTGTAACTGTTTAGCAAATATTATATTGGTTGGGTTGTTATGGTTGGGAAGGTAGTTTGGAATATTAAGACTCATCACAAGTGCTCTAAGATATACGGGTTTAGTTTTAGTTTGATTTTCTATAAAAACGTGTTTTTTTTTTGTTTTTTTAATAAACTATAATTTAATTTATAAAATGCCCACGTGTAGATGTGGCACTTGTAGAAAATTTATATCGTCGACAGAGGGAATCAAATGTGATACATATGTACGATCACATCACAAGCACTGCGTCGTAACTCTGCCCACCAAAGGGAAAGTGCCTTCCTTGATTGATTTATATAATTATTAAAAATATGTATGTAATAATAAAAATCATATATCTTTATTCAACAATGCTTTCATTTATTATTGGTAGATATATTTATTTTTTATTATTTGACACAAACAAGAACTGCGTGTCACGGAGCTGAATATGCTGTGCTGGATGTGTGGAGTGACGCAGAAGGACCCCGTTAGGAACTCCCGCATTCGCGGCAGCCTTCATGTCCGTGACATTGCGCATAAATTACAAGAGTGTCGGCTCCGTTGGTACGGTCACGTTTTACGGCAACCGGATGCTTACGTAGGAAACAAATGTCTGGCCATGCCGCCTCCGCCGGGCCCCGGCAGGAGGGGTAGACCCAAAAAGTGCTGGCTTGACGTCGTAAAGGGTGATATGCGTGCCAATGGGCTCACTACCAGGGATGCTGAAGACCGTGCGAAGTGGAGAAGAAAAAGTCGGAAAGCAGACCCCGGGCGCCGAAGCGAGAGTTTGGGCTGGAACCGGGATTTAACGCAAAGATGATGATATTTATTTTTGATTATATGCCGCAAATCAGTTCTTTTAAAATATATACTTAAGTAATTCTAGATAGCATGTGTGTGTGGGTGGTCTATGACATATATGTTGTAAGGTGGGCACTGAAAACGTGAAAACCAGCGCTGTGTTGAGATTTCAACACAACATCATGATGAGTGCTTAACATCCTTGGCCGAGAAGAGATGTGAAGTTTTATAATAGTTATATGTTATCATTCATTTTATAAATCTGATTCTACGTCATTCTTTGCCAATAAATATTTTTCTTTTTTTCATATATATTAATAATTGTTTTAGTTGCATCCTGAGCGATTTGGCCAAGTTGCTGATACTGTTGAACAAAAGGCAGGTGCCTGTCGTGCCGGATGAATGGTCGCGACTAGCTAGTTGGGCTGACAGGTAAAGTATTTTACATTGTTCATCAAAACCAAAGGGTATATTGCATCTGTTTAAAATTTCTAAAAGATTATAATATTTGAAGAAGATAATAATATGTTAGTACCTATGAATTATTAAAATTTCGCCATCCTTGGTCGCTATAAACATTGATAGAAGCTACTTGTAACAAGAAGCACCCAAAGCTAATAGTTCGATTAGATAGAATACCGTTGACAGGCGATAGCCAGATATTGTCATTTGCGGGTTTTGAAAATATTATGTGAATATTATCTTCCTTTAGTTGGTAAGGTCTATCGAAATGCCATGCCCATTAATTTTTATTATTTGTTATTCTATGAAAATCTGCTGGAAAATATAGCATTAACTCTTATTTATATTTTTACAGAATTCTTAAGCGTTACAGCCGGGCAGGAGCTGGAGTGCAGCAAGACGGACAATTAGTAAATATCCTGCCATCCCCACCAAGCCAGGGCTCTGATTCAGAAACAACGCAACAGTCATTCTCCACGTTCAAACCACCTTCTTATTCGCCCAGTTCATACGATAGCAATAACATAGACAAAGAATCGGAGAATGAATGGAATTTAAGACCACCGAGTTATTCCCAGATAGAAAAAGAAACCATCGTTCTCTCTGACCCATGGGAGAGGAGGCCTATTGTGCGGCGAGAAAGCGTGTGGCTGGAGGACGAGCTTTTTGAAATGATGAGACGACCTCAAGACGAACTTACAACAGAATTATAATATAAATAACTTACTAGTATTTACTATTAGTGCAGATTTTTCTCTTGGATAATTTAAAGCACATTATTTACCCATTACATACAACTCTTAAAATTTCAGAAATCATTTTCTTTTACTTGCATTAATGCAAGTTAAAAATAAAAAGATAAAATAAAGAAAAAACTGGATTTAAAATACGAATACATATTCGTATTTTACCAACATATATAATTCCATAATTACACTCTATCATCACAGTTTTTATTCAAATAATAAGCATATGTTTTTACTTACCTTTTTTACTCTTTAATGAATTATTATTTTTCATCGTCCAAACCTTGGAATGAAAGATATGATAGTACAGAATTTCAGCTCTATTAATAGACCTATTAAATTTGGTTAATGCAAAGTAATATAATGCACATAGTGTTAGGTAATTGAAGAGCTATAACTTGTTGATTGCCCCCGTTCTGTACAAGTGTGAACGACGTTTCGATGTGTTGTAATAAACGTGCATAATGCTACTCCGTAGAGGACTTTATGGAGATTTTAAAGGTTAAACTCTGTAACCTCTTTCTTTGTAGTAGTTTGATTTATATTTGGATTTTATTCCATTACAAAACCAATAAGTACAAATAGAACTGTAATCGTAGCACTTCTATTAATGGTGCTTAGGCTTAGTTCTATAGATTATTTAATTATTATAAATCAGATCAGATATTAACTATGCCCACATTAATTCGTGATTCAGCAAGACTGCTCATTATATTGTACTTCATTTTGTAACATGTATGTGTACTAATAAACAACCCTTATTGGAGCTAAATGTGTAGAAACATTTTCATCCAAAATTCGTAACCTCATGACCGTACAAGTATATCGAAATTTTGTCTATAATATATAATTTAGGTAATTAGTAAACCAAAGTAGTAGCTAGTATATAAAATAGTTCTAGTCTGATGTTATATCATACACTTCAGAGCGTGTGTTTGTCCTCATCTTGTAATATGAGCTCACATGCAGTAAAAATAAGATACGATTCGGTTTTAATTGTCGGGGTTGGAAATAAAATAGTAATCACTCCTGTTAAAGCAAATAAAGGCATATTTTATGTGCTGTATCGTAAGTTAAAACAATAAAAAGTAGTGCAAAGAATTTTGCCCTTAATCATGAAACTTGGACTGGAAAGCAAAAGGTTGGTCTTGACTTGATGCCGAATCGATGTTATACTTGAAAAAGAATTTAAAATATAAATAATAAATTACCTACGTATTAAACCTACGTACCTTTAAATGATATTTAATACGAAATACTCTGATGAGTATTCAAATTACGATGATACATTATAATTTATAAATATAGTGTTTTTCGCGAGCTTTAAGAAGTTCAGAATATTGTTTAAAAATTCAACGTCATATGCACATCGAATTAAAATTTTCTCATTGACTTTTATTTTAGGTATATTATAGTATAACAGATGAGAACTTAATTATTTCGTAAATTTTATGATTGTCAACGTGTTGATAAATATTGTATTGTATATGGAACTGACTTTGCTTCGCCTACCCTTTTTCGTAGATGACACATGTCTCTGTGTCCCTGATAGACTTGTCTTATGACCAACGAATACGAATAAACATTTTAGCTAAATGTAAAAAGTAAATAAGTGTAACATTTAACTTATAAGCATATTTTTGTATTTTACTCTGTAAGTATTTTGTAACTTTAATGGTTGTCTTAGTAAAAAAGTTTTATTTTTGTTTTTAATCATTCTGAGTTATTATTTTCCCAATTATAGTTATCCCAGAAATTTAAAAATTTATTGAGTAGTACTGAAAACAACAGGCCAGACACCACAACCAACCGCAGTTATCATGCTGGACGTCACAAAACGTCATCCAATACTGCACGTGATCCTCATTGAAATGAGGAGAAACAGCACACAGACAAAATTTTAGATTGAGCATTCTATTACACTTCAAATTAGTGAAATGATATATTCAAAATTATAAGAATACAGAGTGACCGTTTTACTTCTTCATTCCTGAAGGTCGTGATAAGCCTTTACGGAGACGTAGACAAACTGCTTCCACACCACTCTGTCATCGGCCTGTTTCAGAGCTGCCGGGAAAGTGAGCCCCGTCACCGTGACCGTTTTACACGAGATCTTATTTACTTAGTCCATCGATAAATGCGATTCCTGAAGTAGTTCGCGAAGGCGAACCGGTGCCATTCGGGACCGCAGTCAAAATCGAGTCACGTCTTACAAATCTGCCATTACAGGCATACCAAGTAAGGTATTCCATCGACGTCCATTCTAACAAGAGATGGAATTGTACGGGTGCATTGCACGGGGAGTTCCAAACCACTCTGATACGCGTTTCCCAAGAAGAGTGTGTACGCGTTTCCATCTCGTAAAATTCTGATGGCTCCAATACTGCACGTGACCGAAAACTTTATTCTTTACAAAAATGGAATTAGTCTCGTCCACTAAATAAGTCTTTGCAATGTCAATATATGTACTGCTTATTGATACACAATATTGCATTCCATGTCTCGATCTAATCGAGAGTTTCTCGTAGTCTACGAGTACAAGATAAACCGCTGATCATACAATTTTTCCGAACAATACGTGTATGGACTATGCAGTGGTCGGCAACCCGTGGCTCCAGAGCCGCATGCAATGCTTTGACTCCTCGGCTACGGCTATTCCGTGAAATACTTAGTCAAGGCACATGATATTGCTTATCATCTATAATTATTTCCGTAATAATGTATCCTACTATAAAGCAAAGCATATGTTTAAAAAATGGCTCTTTGAATACATTTCAATCGTGTATTATCTATATTTGGTTCTTTTGGATGACAAGGTTGCCGACCACTGGTCTACGGTATTTTAGATCGTTCTTCACTCCTCACGCAACCAATTTATAGAAGTAGTTCAAAATTAATATCGGTAGGAAGAACATGAGGATTGTGATGTACTCCACGCCTTTGATGTCTTTGTAATTAAAATCTCTTTATTTCTGTTCGTACACTCTGGTACATCACATTGCATTATACAATTATTACATTATTGCATTATACAAGAGAAGCCAAGAATAGACATATTTTAGAGCTTGATATTTTTATTACTCGTTATATTGTAATGTCTATACAGAATCTATATTCTTCAGAACTTCTTTGACAAAATTTACAATAACTCACTAGTTATTTATTCGCAGTCGCAATCGATGTCTGGTGACAACGATTGCGACGTAAAGGCACGCATTGCTGCCGCGTGGGCTAAATGGCGTGAGGTAACTGGTGTCATTTGTGACCCCAAAATGCCGGTAAAGTTGAAGGGACAGGTCTATATGACCATCATTAGACCTGTCCTTGTCCCTTATACGGTTGTGAAGCGTGGCCGGTGTTAGAACGAAACAAGCATTATCTGCGTGTCACGGAGATGAATATGCTGCCGTGGATGTGTGGAGTGACGCGGAAGGACCGCGTTAGGAACTCCCGCATTCGTGGCAGTCTTCATGTCCGTGACATTGCGGATAAATTGTAGGAGGGTAGGCTCCGTTGGTACGGCCACGTTTTACGGCAACCGGATGCTTACGTGGGAAACAAATGTCTGGCCATTCCGCCTCCGCCGGGCCCCGGCAGGAGGGGTAGATCCAAATAATGCTGGCTTGACGTCGTAAAGGGTGATATGCGTGCCAATGGGCTCACTACCAGGGATGCTGAAGACCGTGCGAAGTGGAGTAGAAAAAGTCGGAAAGCGGACCCCGGGCACCGAAACGGAATTTTGGGTTGCAACCGGGATACTACGCTGAGATGATGATGATGATGACTAGTTATTTATTTTCTATACGTATGTATATTATTTACATCAATACGTTATTTTGCTACGTTTATTACCTATCTACCCTCGCTCAAAAGGCTTTTATTTTATTCAATTAAATATTTAAAAATAAAAGAAGACTTTAGTTAGCAGTAAGATTTTAGTCACAATGTCTGTTTCTGTTCTGTTTACCATAGAGTTAGTATCATAACGTTTTCTCAATGACATTAACATTTTTTTTTAATGGCGACAATGCTTTTGGCACTGATTTGCCAAGGTCTAAGTACGAAAAGCCAGGTGATGATGGTAAATATCAACTTATAAAAAAAATTTTGGCCGGTATTACAGATTGTCTACTAACTTTTAAAAATTCAAATCTACTAATAAACTTTTTACAACTAATATAAAGAATATTTACAATATTAAGAAATTTTCAAAAATTACATACCTGAACGGATGAATAATATGACTTACATATTATATTTATATGGTAGTCTATACATTGAGACGCCACTACGACATAATTATTTAAGAATATCAATTTATGATAAAAATTTACTTAGAGTATATATAAAAACCCTATGAACTAAAGTCAGTAGGTAATTAACATTTACAGGGCGCGGAAAGTCATGGGGGAGAATGTCATACAGTGGAGTAAAAATTTTCCGGCAATAAAAGAAAATGTGGTCAATCGAACTTTCGCCTAAAGACATTAAACATTTAAAGTCTTAACTTGACACTGGCAAGTTCGCAAGTCGCGACGTGCCAAAAAAAGACAAAAAAAACACTATAGGTCTATGAAAAAAAACCATGTTGAATGTCATGAATGTTGATGTTGACATCAGTTGTCAACTCGTCGTCGAACGAAGTTGTTGCAAGTGTCCTAATAAATATTACAAACATAAAGATTTACTAAAATGAAGTAAAATTTGGGTTTATTAAAATATCGTGCGTGGATTAAAGTCCTTATTTGTTGATTTTTGTATCAGTCACCCATTGTAAAGATATTTGGATCACAATGTAGCACAGATTTATGCTAACGGTAAATAGACGTATTTTAAATATAACTTAGATAAGTTGTATTTAATTCGCCTTACAAAAACTCACATATTATGTGAGATTGGAGTATCATTATTCTCGAAAAAAAATCTTTAATACACTCATAACAAAAGTTCTTTATTCTGTAAAATTATTGTTGAACCATTTATTTTAAGAATATTGTATGTAGACCTGTTTAATAATGATCTAATGATGGGGGTAATGGTAAGATTCTCGAGCTTTTCCCAATGTAAATAAATATTTTCTCACTATTACTAAAAGAAATGATGAATTGATTAAATTTTGTAGTAGATACCATATCAAAGATTGAGTGATTTCTATTATATTTTTAATAATTAACATTTAAGTTAGTTTTGTATGTTCGCTCAAATATTTCCTATTGGCTTTATCTGAAAGACTTCAGTCCTTTCTCTGTATAGAAATGAAGTAAGAATTCTAACTATTATAGCCAGGAGTGGCATTACAAAACAACTCTAGCTTGCCCATCTGTATGGTGGCCAACCACCCCTGGTCACTAAATGCGCCACATAACCTGGTGTTGACCAGCATAAGTGGGAAGGTTCTAATTCCCCAATGCGGATGGCAAAAATTTTGCCACACACACGCACACATTGCTAACATTTAATGTTAGCAATGCCCCTAATGTCATATACATCCATAGGCGATGGTAACTACTTACTAATAAGTGCGCTGTCAGCCTATTCCACATCATTAAAAAAAATTTTAGAGTATGTTGTTGAGTTTGTCACAGTATCAGCTTTCTGCATCCCTCTTGTGCTTTTAGTTTTTCATGGCACTATCATTATTATACATTAGATGTGGTTAAATTTATATAATAAGTATTAGCAGTGTTTTTTTTAATAATTTCATCATAACTCTAGAATCTTATTATCCGTGCAGGGGTGGAGAAAGAATACTAACCTCTGTGGCCGATGTCAGCCTGTCGTAAAAGGCGACAAAACAACCCACCCTAGCTACATAGTAGGGTCTCAAGCTCGTCTGGATGGCCACCACCTTTGGTCTTAAGTATGCCACAATAATAACCTTGTGTTGTGTTCAGACATTAGTGACCCAAGTTTCTGTACCCTTATGGGACAGCAGTGTATCCACAATGCCACTGGCGTTGCAAACACCCATAGGCAATGGTAACTGCTAAATTCAAAGTAGGTTGTCTGTCTGTCTGCTGTCCGACAGCAATAAAAAAAATTTAAAAATCTCTAGACAAATACATTGTGGAAAATGTGTAGCATTGCTATCAAATTCAAATATTTATTTGTTCTTGTAAGTCTTATAGATAGATAACACTTTATTGTAAACCAATTTTACAAAAACAATGTAACTTATTTACACAATCTTTTATGAGGTCTTGTAAATTAAAAGTGTAAATAAGACCTTAGGTAAATACTTTACAGCACTATAAACTTCGACGATCATTTTCTATCACTTCAAATATGTGGTCACAATATAAATGAAAATAATTGACATGATTCCATGATGTAGAACATTTGTTTCAGAATTTTTAAATGAATATTATTGTAGATTTTTTTTATTGCTGTAGGACAGCAGACAGGCTGACGGCCCGCTTATAATTTAGCAGTTACCATCGCCTATGGATGTTTGCTACACCAGTGGCATCGCGAACACGCTGCTGTCCCATAAAGGTACTGGAACTTAGGTCACCAATGCCGGAACACAACACAAGGTTATTATGGCGGCATACTTAACATAAGACCAAAGGTGGTCTCCATCCAGACGTGCTTGAAGCCCTCCCACGTAGCTAGGGTGGGTTGTTTAGTCGCCTTTTACGACAGGCCGACCCCGGCCGCAGAGGTTAGTATTCTTTCTCCACCCCTGCACGGATAAAAACCCCTGCAGGTTGAGCTTCCTATTTTAATTAAATAATTCTTATAGGTGTTTTTTTCAGCTTTTAAACAACAACTTCTGGCTGGAAACCGATAATAAAAAACTTGCATAATGAACCAATTAGCAGCATGGTAAATAATATATTTATAAGAAATAATTATAATGTTTATTTATATACTTACATGTAATTAATTTATATAATTTTCATATACATATATATTTTAGCCCACAAATAGGTGAAGGAATTGGAACGACTGGAGATATCAGAATATATTCTCGTAATGATCAGAACATAATTTTGATGACCACAAGTAGTTTTAATCTGATTAAAATGTGTAATTTTTTTAAGATCTTGTTTTACAGGATCTCATATAAGTAAAGAGAATATGAATTCTCTACCAGTACTGGTGTTTATTTGTATTTTGGTCATTTAATGGTTTTAATATATGCCTTAAGTCTATAAATAAAACATATTACTCTTATACTTGTTTTCAGAGATTAATGAAATAAACTTATTTTTTACTGGTGTAGTAATTGCCCCTGCCACCTAAGAGAATAATACCAAATGATTCCCTTATTTTGCTTTCTAAGAACTTACAAAAGAAGTAACTCTTTAGCCAGCTATAAGAATGTCTCAGGGATCAGATACTTATGTATTAGTCACCCAAGTGACCTATGAGAAGTAGCAGACTGTATGATCAAACGCATCTCAAAATTTTAACAATTGTAAGAATATTTTAAATATATTTAGGTATCAAAAAAAGATCAGTTCATACGACAAAGAAGAATGGGAGACTATGGTCGAGCAGCTGCTGATGCGTGGGACATATCGCCGACGCATTGTCGGCTTCTCATCACACGCCCGCTCTTATTTAATAGATGTAGATCTCGTCAGAGGTAATTGAATTCAAACATCCTATAGATTTAATATACATTTGTATGTATATTAAAAATATTATGCTCTATTTAGTGCTATTCTGCGTGCAACTATATTCCTTGACTGATTAAGATTTACTTTACAAATTTTTTATTTCTTCAGTATACTAAAAATACCTCAACTTAATATCTATCGTAATATTATTTTATACAAAACTGTGATTTATCTTGACATGACAGTGACCAATATATTCACTAACACTAAATATTGTATAGAGAAAATATTTTATATTTATTGCCGTAGATCAGCAGACAGACTAACAGCTCACATAATAATAAACAGTTACCGTTGTAATGCGGATTTTTGCAAGCTATCGCTATCAGGCTACCATCCGCAGAAAAAAATTATGACACTCTTTTTGAAATACCTCATTTTGAAGTTCAGTGGAAAAACTTCAGTTGGAAGACTGGTATTTTTTTTACATTACAGGATGAATATGGAATAATAAATTTGTTTTTTTTTGTTTGACACTGCCTCAAGTTGCATCATATTTTAAATATATAAAAACTTTTGTTTTATTGTTGTTCATTGTTTGCTCTTGTATGGTTTTAAACAAGAATACATCTTCTAGGTTCCTCGTTTCCCAAAGCAAAGCCGACGCTTGGTATGCGCCGAGTCGTTTGGTTCGCTCTAGTCAGACTTGTGTTCCTGCCAGCGTTGTACCAATGGTGGGCGCAGCAGACGTCCGCCGCGTGCGCAAAGTTCCTCCTTACATTATGGATTTTGCAAGTCCTAAATATGACTTTATACCTCACGACGCCAGATAATTTCGGCATTGATGTAAGTATAATCATTTTAGAAATGCTTCCTGTTGCAATGCAAATCCGCATAGTCCGTCTTCCTATGTAGCAGGATAAATGAGAAATTTTCTAGAGATAAAACGCATTTACGTGTAAAGGGGGGTCGAGGTATGTGAATCTACTCTCTAAAAACTCCGTTATGAAGCCTATCGCCTATTACCTGGATCAATAAACAGCTAGCTTAGCTAATACATAATAAATGTCTAGTTTGGTCCCATTATACCCCCCTTTGCTGTGACATTATTATTCTATGAAATTTAAGAATCAACTATAAAAATGAAATAAATTGTATGATATGGTATAGAATTCGATATATTTAAATTATTAAAAAAAACTATATCCTAGTGCTTTTTCGCAGATATACATATAGTTGACGGACATACTCATGCAGAGCAGAACAAACTATTCTTTTTTTCTTTTTTTATATTGCTCTGCATAGAGGCTGACGGCTTACTTAGAATTTAGCACTTACCGTGGCCTATGAGTGTTTGCATCGCCAGTGGTATCGAGAACACGCTGCTGTCCCATAAGGGTACAGGAACTTGGGGTCACTAATGCCGGAACACAACACAAAGGTATTATGGTGCCATAGTTAAGACCAAAGGTGGTCGCTAGCCAGGCGGGCTTGAGGCCCTACCACGTAGTTAGGGTGGGTTGTTTAGTCGGTTTATTTGACACGCAGACCTCGGCCGCATAGGTAGTATTCTTTCTCCGTCCCAGCATGAATAAGATTCTGATCATTAGAAATTATTGATCCCTCTGTAATCGGCTGCTATGATATATTACAATCTACTTATTGCGCTCAAATGACCTGTACGCAATACTAAACTACTCAAAGAACAGAAGATTATTTTCACCCTTATTGTTTAACAATAATAATAAAATATTCTTTATTGCACATAAGTAAATTATATTTTTTAATGCTGTAGGACAGCAGACGGCCCGCTTAGAATTTAGCACTTCATCATCATCATCCCAGCGTTATGTCCCGGTTGCAACCCAAACTTTCGTTTCGGTGCCCGGGGTCCGCTTTCCGACTTTTTCTACTCCACTTCGCGCGATCTTCAGCATCCCTGGTAGTGAGCCCATTGGCACTTACTGTCGCCTATAGGTGTTTGCAACACCAGTGGCATCGCGAACACACTGCTGTCCCATAAGGGTAGGAACTCGGGTCACTAATGCCGGAACACAACACAAGGTTATTATGGCGGCATACTTAAGACCAAAGGTGGTCGCCATCCTGACGGGGTTGAGGCCCTACCACGTAGCTAGAGTGGGTTGTTTTGTCGCCTTTTACGACAGGCTGACTCCGGCCGCAGAGGTTAGTATTATTTCTCCGCCCTTGCACGGATATAGAAATGAACTGGAATATAAAAAACATCAGTACAAAAGGCGGCCTTATCGCTGAAAGCTATTTCTACCAGACAACCGTTGGATGGATAGAATAAAATATTCTCTAATGACTCATATAGCACTACAAAAGAGATGTGTTTATGTATCGAAACCATCTATGGCCGGCGCCATCTCTTATTCTTCAGTAACACAATGGCCATTGTATGATACTGTGCTGATTGTTTTGACACTCCAAACTTCATGCGAGCTTTAATTGTATTTAATTTAAATTGTGAAAATAAAATTGCGTCAATATACATGACTTTCTCGCATTATTATCACAATATACTTACCTCATACGCTTCTACTAAATGGGGGTAACAGGGGTCTTATTTAAAATGTTGAGTCCCGAATCAATCTTAGCTGTTGTTCTCCTAAATAACGATCGACATTCTAACACAAAGTTTCCTTTACCAGTCGAAGGATCAGATGGCAGGACTGTAAAAATCAAATTATCCAAATCTGTTCCATAATTCTATTATCTCGACATAAGAAAAAAAACGTCACACATACAAATGATAATGAGGATGATTATACTGCGTAAGTGATCTCGTACGACCTTGTCTGTGTATATATAAGTATACTAATAGTTTTTTTTACTTTGGTCATGTATCCGGCAATCGTATATTTGTGAGTAAAATAAAAATTATGTGCTTATCCTGTGTTTTTCGATCTGTATATCCATTCCGGAGGTACAGCGGCGGGGTGTACATAAAGTATTTACCATGCGTACCCCTGCGGTGCAAGATATATATATCCACGTGAAGTACAGCCAGGTACCCTATTTATTAGGAGCGTACACCGCTGGTGGTATACCCGCTAAAGAAACCTTGATGTTCCTTCGTTTCCCTTAAGCAATCAATCCGTGCAGGGGCGGAGAAAGAATACTGACCTCTGAGGCCGTGGTCAGCCTGTCGTAAAAGGCGACAAAACAACCCACCCTAGCTACGTGGCACAGGGCCCCAAGCCCGTCTGGATGGTGACCACCTTTGGTATTAAGTATGCCGCCGTAATAACCTTGTCTTGTGTTCCGGCATTGGTGACCCAAGTTCCTGGACCCTTATGGGACAGCAGCGTGTTCGCGATGCCACTGGCGTTGTAAACACCCATAGACGACGGTAACTACAAAATTCTAAGCGGACCGTCTGCCTGTCTGCTGTCCCACAGCAATAAAAAAAGCGCTACTGCGGCAGTACATAACGTTAAAGACTAGCGCCATCTGGTTTTTGGCCGTTGAAGATGCACCTATTTGAATTGAAAATACCTTAATTATCATTTGGCTTCTTTTTATTTCAGCCAAATTGCTGGTTGGTACCCTTAGGTTTGATGTTGGTATTGAGTGTGGTGCACTCACAAATTGTGAGCACCACTGAAATGGAATTGGCGAGAGTCAGACCTCGCTCTGCTTATAGGAGAAAACTTCCGCGATATTTCAGGTAGTAATATCATCTAGGCATTTAGGTCAAACTATTTCTCTTCCATTCAAATTTCTTTAGAGGCTATTTTATATTTACGTTGTAACTTTAATATTATATCTAATATTATTGTTAATATCTAGGCTCCATTACGTAGAGATTGTAAAAAAATACTTCAAAAGTAAAATCCTGTAAAAAACGGACTTTGATGCATTGTAAGTAAGTCGATGTTCAGTTACTAAATCCCATACATATACATACATACTCGATAGTTATTTATTACTTCTTATCACGTAACCATTGAGTATAAGCATGAAACAAAGTAAAGAAAGCCTTGAGCCCAAATATGGGGCGTTATATGTTTTATTTATAGGGACTGTTGAGTGATGAAATATATTTCATTTTAGACGACGAAGATCCGAATGTGATGGTGGTAGCGGCGGTGGTTCCGGCGAGAGTGGAGCCACGTCCAGCCAAAGCAAAACACCGACAGCGAAACCTTTTAAATTTCGACGAAGACAATCGCGGACAGACCTTAGTGAAAATGGATTAAGGTAAACGTTACTATAAGAAGTTTATTAAGATTCATTTTAAATACATATATAAGCCATAATGGAAATATAACTTTTGGAAAGTTATAAACTTCATATATTTTAATTGTGTGGTTGCAACTAAATAGAAAAAGTTTTACCCCATTCTGCTAGGTTTCTTTCGACGTTGCATGGCTGGTAAGCAACCCCAACAAAAGCCTACGTCTATTTCATCTACCTTGTTTTGCCTCTTCATTCTCTGAAGAAAAAGCTTCGGATGCAACACCAATGAAACACTTGAAAGAAGAAAATATAACTTCATGTATATATTTGTCACGTCATAATTCAATACTTAAATACTTTTTAATAATAGGTTTCGTTATAGGAAACGTAAAAAAGATTTGACCAAAGAGGGACTCTTAAAAGATATGGAGTCAACAATTAAAAATAAATCAATGGCCAAAACTAAAGCAAAGGATTCAGATGATGAATATTACATGGCTTGGAAGAAGCCCAATATCAACGCGCCTATTGTAACGTTCACTCCATCGCCCAACGAAGCCAACCCAGCGGTCTCAGTTCGATACAAACCAAATATATTAACAAAAAAGCATTTAGAATCTTTTAATGTAAGACAGAATATAGCAATGCCAAGGGCAGCTTTCGCAGACGGTGATGATGGCTTCGAAAGCCTTAACGGATACAACTCTAATTGTAGTGATGGTGAAAATAAGGTAAAATCTGATCCTCAAAGGGTCAATGAATGTAACATTGAAAGTACAGAACGGGAAGTAAAGCCAAATAAAGCACCAATAGAAGCTAATGTTAAAGAGACTGAAAAAGTAAAACCAAATAAAGTCAAGGAAGATGACGAAAAATCTATTGATTCTGATGCAGTAAATCCCAGTCCTACTGCGAAAAGAATAGGTGTTAGGTTCAGAAGTTCCTGGGTTCAAGACACCAGACAAGAATCAAGTGAAGATGGTTTCTCCGTTAAAAAGAAACAAAAGGTAAGTCGCGTTTAAGATAAAGCATGTACATCTGAGTAATTCTTTTAGTTCTAGTATATTCAATTGCGTCTTTGATATATTTTAATGGTCGATGATGTTCAGAACATTGTGGAGTGATAAGTTATCATTACTTAATTAACACTTAATTAATTGCATTCTGACTTCATATCAATATAATACTGAAAAGATATTAGATATTAGATATTAGATTAGATATCCAATAAAGCTTGATGTCATTTCTTCACAGCCAAAAAAAATCATGTAATAATAATAATATATCTTTATTAGCCTTAACAAAAAATATATGTTATAAATAGCTAATACCTATATAAATAACTTAAAAATATGCGTCTGGCTATATAGGAAATTCAGTCCAAAAGTAAGTGATCTTTGTCTCTCGAACTAGGAACTGGCCTGTATTTTGAGTCGTTCAAAGGTACCTCGCACTGATTAGAGCAAAAAAACAATACATACAATCAACAAACAAATAAGGTTAGGGACACATTTGTCTGACGTGTCGTGTCGTGACGCGTCAGTAGCATATCGGTTTCATACATTTAGGACAGACGACAGAACGCGTCATGACATACGAATGTGTCTCGAACTATATTAAATGTATGAAACCGATATGCTTCTGACGCGTCACGACACGACACGTCAGACAAATGTGTCCCTAACATAAGGAGAATATCTCAAATTAATTTAGTCTGTGTCTGTTTGCGTGTGTGTGATATGCTTGTTGTGTGCATGCGCGTGTATAAGGGTGCGCGCGCGTCAGTGTGTGCATGATGTAATGGCCAACGGTGGCCGCAACGGGATACCGACATACACCCTGATCGCCACCCTTAAACTAAGGTCTAACCCCCATAAGTGTGGGGGAGTCATAAGATGGACTTTTGGTCATTTCTCTGTGAACCCCAGGAATTTTTTTTATAGCTAGAGTTCATCAGACAGGCAGACGGCCCACTCTGACAGGTGGTTACCGTCGCCTATAGCCGTTTGCACTGTTTACAGCACCAGAGGCACTACCAACGCGCTGCCGGACTCGAAGAAATTTTATAACGCCATTTTTGAAGAACCCCATATCGTACCGCGCTGAGAAAACCTCAGCCGGAAGCTCATTCCAGATCCTGAGAGTACGCAACATGAACGTTCTGGAGAACCGTTTCGTACAAGAAAGAAAAGGCTCCAAGAAATGGGGATGAACACCCAGCCGATGGCGGGCAGTGCGGTGGTAGAAAGACGACGAGGGCGCCATCTTAAATAGTTCTTCAGAACACTCCCCGTTGTACAGACGGTATAATATGCAAAGAGACGCAAAGTCTCCGAAGTCCAAGCGTGTCTAGACCGTCTGTGAGTATGGGATCGCCGACAATACGAACTGCGCGCCGTTGGATCGAGTCTAGGGGATTGAGCTGATAGGTGGGTGCTCCAGCCCATAAATGTGAGCAGTACTCCATATGTGGTCTGACCTGTGCTTTATATATCACAAGCCGTTGCCTTGGACTGAAGTACTGCTTGAACCGGTTTAGCACACCAAGCTTTTTGGAGGCAAGCTTAGCTTTACCCTCCAATTGTCCCCTAAACTGCACATCATTCGTGATGTCGACACCAAGGATCCCAATACTGCTTGCGATGGAAAGAGAGGTTCCTTGAAACTGTGGCGCAGGTGACAGATATTTCTACATAACATAAAGGTGTATCAATCTGTGACAGAATGTGTACTGTGAAATCTGTAGTTAATGACACTAGTATCATGTTCATAACTTCAATCAGCCTATGGTTTTGTTTAGAAACTGAATAATTATGAAACTTCATCATCGGACGGAGAGTGCTCTGCGTCGGCGCCGTCCATCGCGCTTCCCTCGCACCACACTATGTCCGACTGGGTTGGACATACTACTAACAGTGAGCATCACTTTCTTTGTCTGATCTTAAAAGATCATAATGAATTGAACTTTTTATCGCAGAGGCATAGCAGACAAGCTGACGGTACCCTCAATAGTTACCGTTGTGTTTGAGACGCTATATGGATGTTTGGGGCACTGTGAACACTGCTGTCCTCATATGAGTACTGGAACTTGGGTCACTAATGCAGGAACATAATACAAGAATTTATGATGGCATAGTTATAGACCAGGAGTGGTTACCATTCAAACGGGCTTGGAGCCCTATCACCTAGCTAGGATTGTTTTATCTCGTTTTACAACAGCGCAACCCTGGCCACCGGAGCCAGTGTTCTTTCTCCGCCCTTGCATTTATTGATTGATGAATTCAATTCTATATATCTTCAAATTACTGCAAGTAGTTGGTATATATATATATATATTTTATTATTATAAAAATCACTGTTTAGTACGGTCGCAACCAATAAAAACAGCAAGATTACATTTCGTTCTAGGGTGTCGTAAAAGACTACAAATGGTAACCTTTTTTCACAGGTAGCAATCCTAGGTATTTTAGTACAAGGACATCAAAAGCTTAATTGCAACCCCCCATGACTCGTACGTAGAAGAATTGTACGACTTTACAATTAAAATTGAAAATTATGTATACATATTTTTATTTGTATGTACCATTATATATTTGAATATCTCTTCATAATTATTGACAGGCGAAGAGAGCAGCTATTGTTCACAGTCTGAAGGCGGTAATTCCGATGTTGGTTTCCACTACGCAGCTGATAGTTCGTGGGACCCTTTCGCCATCCTCGATCCAACCAGTGATACAGGTAAATTTTATGTATAACTAATAATCATTTCATATTATTTTCTTGCGCCATTTTTCCCTAAAAGAATGCAAGTGACTAATTTGAATTATTTTTCCTTATATTCTTATAATTGTTTGGGGCTGAATAAATGTTAGATGTTCATGAATTAATAGAATAGGACATAAACTGTAAGTACCCATGGAAAGCTTAAGGGGTGATATGTGTGCCAAAGGGCTCACTACCAGGAATACTGAAGACCGTGGGAAGTGGAATAGAAAAAGTCTGAAAGCAGACCCCGGGCACCAAAACGGAAGTTTCAGTTGCAACCGGGATTTGACGCTGGGATGAAGAAGAGACCCATGGAAAGCTAAAATTTTATTACATTTTCTACTTTATTCTTTTTATAAATTGTTATATCTATGAACAAACGGCTATGTTTTGAACGTACGGCTTATATCTATATTAATTTTGCGTAAATCCTACATCTGATGACATGGCTCTTTCTAAAATGTCTTAGAATCTTAGAAACTTCTGGTAAGAAGTAGTAGAAGTATTAAGCCTATACGAAGAAGAATAGCCGGGATTTTTTTCGGGTCTATCAATGAACGTCAATCTATTTTAAAACCGAATAATTAAATAATATTATCATTTTGACCGAATTAAAGAAGTAGATTCAAATTTGATACATTTATCATTCTGTCTTCGTAGACAGAAGTCTAATTGCTGTCATTAGCCCCGGTTTGTGGAGATCGCTATAAAAACGCATTGTTTACAGTGAAGTGCACGATTTGGGAGCGCGGGTCAACGCTGCGCGCAGAGCTGTCCGCAGTTGACATCAGCTGGTGCGTAGTGGCGCGCGCCGAGAGGGCCATGGCGGCCGATGGCTGCGTCTGGGCAGGCCTGCTCATGGCTGCCGCCGTTGCCCTCTTCACGCCTTTCATCAGACTCGTACAGGTCTTTTACTATTATCATAATATAGTTTCTTAATAGATTATATACAGCGTAAACCAACCAAAAATTAATCGATTATTCAGCAATGTAGTTTCTGAATATATTTTTAACCAAAAACGTATTATGCCTGACATATAGAACAGTAATTATCGCATAAAAATGCAAATGATTGTGTTGACAATATAGCTAACGCTAATCTCAGATTACTATGGTTTGCCGCGCTCCAGACCAAATAAGTTGTATTATGTTACACTAATTTATATGGGGTACTGATTATAGAGAAGCCATTGAATTAATAGTTAAAATCGCTCATCGATATGCGATTTTTATATAGTTCTATTTAAAAAAAATGGTAGACATCTGTATATTAAGATTAGTGTAAAATAATTTAATAGTAGATTAGAATAATTTTAATATGTTTTCGAGGTCATCAGTCTTTTATTGTATCAGTAGGTGAAAAGCTTCGCTGAAAGTAATCGAAAAGTCAATTATGATCAATACACACACGCACAGGGAAAAAGGTGTTACATACTGCAGAGATGCAAATGCTGAGATGGATGTGTGGAGTTACGAAAATGGATAAAATAAGAAATTATTTTATTAGAGGACGTGTAAAAGTAGCAGTGGTTGAAAACTTAAAAGTAACAGATTAGCGTGGTTTGGCTTTGTAATGTAAATGGAAGAATACCATATAGCTAGGAAAATGAGAGTGGATGGATACAGGAGGAGAGGTAGACCAAAGAAAAGAAGAATGGATTGCGTAAAAGATGATATGGCGATAAAGGGTGTAAATGTTAACATGACGGCTAACACAGGGGAGTGGAAAAAGGACATGTCGCGCCAACCCCATATAATGTGGGATAAGGGCAGGAAGAAGAAGAATACACTAAATCTTTTGTGGTTAATCAATACTTTTAAATCTCTTTAAATAGGTAGCAACAGCCCAAGACACCCGGACGGAGGAGGAATTGCAGTCTATGTCCATTTTCACTTACGTACCAGCTTTATTGATTAATTACGGACAAAATTCCCTTCCATCTGTTTTCACGGGTGCTTTTGGGGATAATGTTTGGTGAGCGAACACATATTATACACACAACACAACATTTTACATTCTTCACATGTTTCTTGGCTTATGATTACTTTTGAATCACAATTGTGTAAAAGTCGCTTGTTTGTAATGTGTAACAGTAATATCAATTTTCGTAAACATGATTGAAAAATCGTAAACATAATTGGATTTTTTGTATTTCTAATCAAATCATTATTCCATTTGTTTGATAGACCTCGTTTGTCGTCAAAATTTTTATCTATAAAAAAACTTAAATGATTTCTTATAATGAATAACTTTACAATCATCCATTTTATTTTATAATTTTTATCTCTGTCAAATCTCATTGATTTGGGATTCAAAATGGCGTCCAAGCTGATGTTCTCCTTCATAATTGCGACGATATTATATCGCAAGTGTGAATCAAACAAATAACGTGGACATGCTAGTTAAACCGGTAATTTTTCTAAAGCAACCTGAGTAGGAGTAAATCGATGATTATGCCGAAGGAGATAATGGTGAACGAAGATTGGATAAACATTGCTATTGGACACTAAGAAGTCGATGACGATAATTAATGCTTTTGATGTTTAGTTCCCTGATAGTCTGTCAGTCCATTAACATGTATATCACCCGCTGCAACATTAGCCAGCATTTTTTTGGGTCTACCCCTCCTGCCGGGGCTTGGCGGAGGTGGTATTACTAGACATTTGTTCCCCACGTAAGGAGCCGGTTGCCGTAAAGCGTGGCCATACCAGCGTAGTAGATAGACACTTGCAGTTTAATGCTGATTTATAGTTTTTGGTAAAACCATAAAGTCCTCTTAAAATGGAAGTTATTAAAAACTATTTGAATTATAATTTTAAATTCACTCTAAGTAATGTATTTATGTGTTAAAATGTTAATATTACGTTACGCTTAAATTATAGGCAATTGACGACAAATATAATATCATGTGTACTTCGCTTCGCCTTGAGTGGGCTGGTGTTCTTCCTCCTCGCGGTCGCCGAACGTGCTTTCAAACAGCGCTTCCTCTACGCAAAGCTCTTCTCCCACCTGACGTCAGCGAGAAGAGCGCGGAAATCCGAACTACCACATTTCAGGTTGAATACAGTCAGGAATATTAAGACGTGGCTGTCCACGAGGTCGTATTTACGGGTAAGTTATTTTCTATTCACATTACGAAACTCATATAGTAGCATTGGCAGTACAGTAGAACCTCAGTAAGTCGAAAACCTCCCAAACTCAAAAAAATGTTGTGCTCCCTTCCCATTAGCCCCCTAAACCTCCGTTGCTAGAAATCTGAACTCTACAAGTCGAAATAATTCAGTAACACGGTGTTTACTTACGCCCCCACTAGATGGCGTTAGGCGACGACTAGATCGCGATGGCAAGTTCCTCCGGCTGCCAAGTATATTCCCGTACCTCGCGACGTCCGTCAAGCTCGCCTACTTAAAGCCCTAGAGTGGCAAAGATCCTGCTTCCACCTACGTTGGGACAGGCATTTCGAAAACTCTTATGACTTCACGGCTAACGGCTCTGCCAGACGACCGCTTCCAACCCTGTTGGGATGGTATTGTTAAAAGTGTCGCAACGTAACTCAGGCGCCCCGCGCCCGTGTCAGGCAGATTGCCAGTCTAGTTACTAGTTTGTATATGTACTGTATATTGTTGCAATACATTTTGTACTCAAGATGCGTTTGTATCTTCGTCCATCATCCAATTATTATAGTACTTATTTTCCCTTAATAACTCGAAAAAATTAATTAGACCTCTGTATGTTGAACATAACGTTTGATTTTATAACTCGATTATTTGATAACTTACTTTAAGAGTATACTAATGCATATAGCATTGTTAGTTATAACTATTATTTTTATTTCACCTCTTTAACTCAAAATTTGTTGGAATAAATCTTAGTCTGTAAGTCGAATGTTTCCTTACAAAATTGGCTCAAGTCGAAGTTCTCCATTAGTCAAAAACTCTATAACTCGAATTTTTTGGCATCTACGTTCAAGTTTGACTTACATAGGTTCTACTGTGAATGGTAGTGTAACAATAAATATTTTGTTATGCAGTAGATAATTACGAAGTGCCCAAGAGTTAACCTTGCCTATTAGTTAGTGCACCAGCTGGGAAAAGGACGATATTTTGATGTAGGCTTTTCCTTTCAAGGGGAAAGTCAGATTTGTATCTACCAATTAAAATATGTAAAGATGTATGTCAAAAAATCATATTTTTTTTTAAAAACTAGTATTCGTTCATACTTTAGCGGGTTGAGCTAAGGAGAACCATCTCATATAGCAGAGACATTGAACAAGTGCCTATCTCTAGCAGAATGATGTTCATTATCTAATATTAAAACAATAGAACAATAGAAACTTGCAAGATTTATTGTAATTATTGTTGACAAAATTTAGTGCATCGTGTGCACGCGGCAGGATCCGACAGATCGGTAATAGGCAATGAATGCGTCATTCTTAATTATTGGTTGTAGGTGCGAGCCGCCCCCCGCACCTCTCCCTCGCCTGCATCGATAACACGCCGACAAACGGTGCTAGTGCAGCTACAGTATATGATACGAATGTAGCCGTTGCAGACTAACTGGATTATGTTGAGTTTAAAATTCTCTATCCCACTCAAATCTAGCGCTTTCCTCTAAAGTTTACACTGATGCTCTTGTGGCGCCACCATCGATTAACGCATTTTGACGGACAGTTCATTCACAAAGATAGTTTGCTATACTTCTGCCCTCCATAGTTCAAACGAAACTGTTTTAAAATGTACTATTTGCTTAAAGATAGTTTTCTAGAAGTATTAGATTAAAAAACAGGTTAGGGGTCAACTGTAAAATTAGGCTTAATTTGTCCGAGCATGGTTTCCGGTCCACAAAGTAATTCACACCAAGATAATATACCTTTTGCATTACTTATTTCTCTTGGCTGGGGTGCTGCTAGCTTGTTCAATTAATCTCATACATGTTGTATATGCTTGACAGATCACTTGTTGCCAAACCGTGATTCAAAAATCTTCTATACATATATAAGGAAAATGGGGTTCGTTTGACGCACCATCACAACAAAACTACTGAACATATCGAGACGGGACTACTACCATTTGACGCGGAATTTTTTAGATGGTTATAGGCTATATATGGATTCCATCGACCCGTTTTTTTTTATTGTTTTCGATTTACTAAAGCCTGTTATTTGCCCAGCGGAGCGGGCGTGATCGGCTAGTTATATTATAAATAAATGGTACTGAAGGGTTTTTCTTGTTTTGATCAGAGACGTGGACCACAGCGGTCGGTGGATGTGATCGTGTCGTCTGCATTTATGCTTACCTTAATACTGTTGGCGTGTGTCAGTGCGCAACTTTTACGGGTGAGTTGTGACAATTTGAGCCTAAACTTAGTTTTCAAAGTATTCAAAATTCATAGTAAATTTCCAAGCTGGAGCAGCAGTAGTCCGGTAAGGCTGCCAGATCGATGAGTGATAAAACAAACGAATCCTGGAGTGGAGACTGCATCTTGGTAAATAGTGGATAACGTTTGGTTGACGTGCAATATTAGTATTCTCTTCTTCGATCAACAATAGTTTGTTGATCGAAGATTTCACACGAGTATTATATGGGGTATTTCACGTCAAGCGGACAACCATAAAAATAATGAGGTCGTGAATTTTGTTGATACAGATAATATACCTAGTCAGGTCATAAGTATTGTCACACAGTAAAAACTTTTCTTTTAGAATGCTGGCCACAAAAAAGTTTATTGAATTAGAATTTCGAATTGTTCATGAAAATAAAAATGTATAACTTTTAGAATTTTACTCATTTTTAAATATGGAGTGGACGCTTAAAGAAGACCGTGTTGCAGTTATTGCGTTGCATCGTTGCGGTTACGCGCCAATTCAAATTTTTAACATACTGAAAAATTTTAATTAAACCAAAAGATTCGTTTATCGTACCATCAAACGATACAATGAAGACTCTAGTGTAGATAACAGGTCAAGAAGTGGTCGCCCTCGGTCTGTTAGGACTCCAGCAGTGATAAAAGCTGTGAAGGCACGAATTCAAAGAAATCCCAAACGTAAGCAGAAACTGTTGGCCCTTCAGATGGGGTTAAGCAGAACCACGGTGAAAAGGGTGTTAAATGAAGACTTAGGGCTTCGGGCATATCGAAGAAAAACAGGACATCGTTTGAATGCTCGTCTAATGGACCTGAGACTGAAGAGATGCCGCGCTTTGTTGAAGCGGTACGCGGGAAAAAAATATCGGGAAATTCTTTTTTCGGATGAAAAAATATTTACCGTAGAAGAGAGCTACAACAAACAAAATGATAAGGTGTACGCACACAGTAGTGAAGAAGCGAGCAACCGTATTCCGCGTGTCCAACGAGGTCATTTTCCATCCTCGCTCATGGTATGGTTGGGAGTTTCTTATTGGGGCTTAACAGAGGTACATTTTTGTGAGAAAGGTGTAAAAACGAATGCTGTTGTGTATCAAAATACAGTCCTGACGAACCTTGTGGAACCTGTTTCTCATACCATGTTCAATAACAGGCACTGGGTATTCCAACAAGATTCGGCGCCAGCTCATAGAGCGAAGAGCACACAAGACTGGCTGGCGGCGCGTGAAATCGACTTCATCCGGCACGAAGACTGGCCCTCCTCCAGTCCAGATTTGAATCCGTTAGATTACAAGATATGGCAACACTTGGAGGAAAAGGCGTGCTCAAAGCCTCATCCCAATTTGGAGTCACTCAAGACATCCTTGATTAAAGCAGCCGCCGATATTGACATGGACCTCGTTCGTGCTGCGATAGACGACTGGCCGCGCAGATTGAAGGCTTGTATTCAAAATCACGGAGGTCATTTTGAATAAACTTTAATGTCATAAGAATCTATGTTTTGTTAAGTTCATTTTGGTATATGAATGGTTACATAATTAATAAACTTGTTACAATTATTTTACATTAAACATGTGACAGAATTTATGACCTGACTAGGTACTATTGATACAGATATAAGCATCCAAAAATTCATAACTTCATTCTTAGCAAATTTTTAAAAGCTCATAACTCAGCAATAAAGCATCATACGAAAAAAAATTGTGTGTACACATCCACGTCTACTAGAAGTATAATTGACCAGAGTATAAACAAAATTCACGATCTCATTTTTTGGTTGTCCGCTTGACGTGAAATGCCCCATCTTATACTTAAAAAAATTCTTTGTTTTATGTCATGTCGGCATCTTTGGCTTTGTTCTCTTCTCTCTTTTAGTCTCTTCAATCTCACTCCTTACCTTATTTATCTTTTTTCAAATTCGGTACATAGCAATTTAAAATATTTATTTATTTAATATTTTTATTATGTAGTCACTTTGTTTTTAAAGAAATCGTCAAATGGATCAATCACGCCTTTTTCAAACGAACTTTTTTTCAGGACTCTGTGACTCTTGAACATGGTTGGTTACTCGAAGCGTTGATTTGGAGTTGTTGTTTAGGAATCTATCTCTTACGTCTACTCACGTTGGGTAGTAATGTGAACAGGAAATACCGAGGTTGCCTATCTGCCATACTTACGGAACAGATCAACTTGCACTTGGCGATCGAACAAAGGCCTGAGAGCAAGGAACAACTCACAGTTGCCAATAATGTGTTGAAGTTGGCTGCGGACTTGTTAAAGGTGAGAACGACGCATTTGCAAACACAAACAACTAATTACGCATACTGCGCGCGCGCATCAAGAGCTTAGTTTCTTTTCTTAGGCTGCTTATTTAATGTGGAATCGATATGGTCAGGTTTGATGTTAATTAGAGTGTCTGCCGCCTGACCCCTTTGAGCTTGGAAGTAAAGCCGAACGGTGCTCTTCTTTTGATGCATATAAATTTATATATAGTAATAATCCATTTCGCCTAGACAGGTGATGGCGTGTCACAGAGCAATGAGATTCCAGGTGTATAGGCGACGAAACTTAGTCTACCGTTGCGGCAGCAGGGTTAGCACTATGAGGCCGACATAACAATCAGCATCGCCTCGGTGTCATGGCGTTGCACTAGTAATTCGGGTTCCTCGGTACATAAAAATGTGGGGGGTAGTAAATTACTGAAAATAACGGAACGTTTCTGAATGAGTGAAAGGCATAAAGCTGTGAAAGACATGCGAAGAATGATTTAAGACGAGGGGTTTTGAAGGATGTGAAAAACGACGCGCTCGCGCTTTCGAAATTTTATATACTTATATAATAACGATTATTAGGTTCCGACTGTTTAATGGCACACTCCCACGCGCTAAAAATATAAAATGTTTTTTTCAGGAACTAGACGCGCCATTCAAAATATCAGGTATATGTGCCAATCACTATCTTTACACTATAACGAAAGTAGTGATACTTTCAGCATTGTCCGGCGTACTCTCAGAAATGTTGGGCTTTAAATTAAAGCTGCACAAGATCAAAATCAAGTAGTTTTCCAATTTCCGTAGAGTTTTTATTAGTCATGTACTGTTAGAAGTGGTTTAAAGAATTCGTTTCAGTTGTCACATAAGTGTTCGTATATTTTCTCCAGTGATCGTTAAAAAATAATACATCCTTTCAAGTGAATATTTATATATCAACTTTGTGAGTTGTTTAAATCGAAAGTAACAGGAAGCTACTCGTGGATGATTAAGCTTCAAACATAATTTCAACATTTAGTTAAATGTTGTAATCTTATTTATAATATTTACAACATAATATTTTGTTGAATATATTTATTTATATTTTATATACTGTTAACGATAATAGCTTATGTGATCATCGAAAACTTTGTTAGTCATAGAAATATATTAATATTAAACGGTCAAAAAATATTCATGTATATGCTACCAATTGTGTCTCCAATAATAGATGTTGAGTAGATTATAACATTGTAAAATTAACGTAGATTCATGTAGATTTATAATTCTTGGATTCTTAGGAGTGGTGTCATACTATATTTAAAGTTCTTATTGCACGCAAAATATGAACCTGAAATGAATTTTATAAATTTGTCGATTTGCGTGAATTACGTTTTACTGTTACTTATCGTCGACTGAATTATCAGAATACGTTACTCCACAAAATATCGAAATAATACTTTTAACTAGATGGCTAGTGGAGTATTTTGAAGCCTATCTATTGGATTACTTCAAACTATCTACAAAAACATGGCTAATCTGCTATGAGTGACAGTGTTATGAGTAAAATAATTCTCGTGCATAGCAAGAACAAAGTTTTACTTGGTCCTGTAAAGTCTATCCAAATGGAGTTACACATTCTGATAACTAAGCCGACGTTATGTAATCCACGCTTTATAAAGCGTAAATTTCATGATATATAATAGATAAATAGTCAAAAAAACTAGAACCCTAAAACATTTGCAATGCACATAAAATAAAATATTACATCATATGGTGTACAAGACATAAATTTGTTTCCGCAAATTTTAATTGTTATTTAAAATTTTAGTGTTAAACTATAAGAAATACAATTTATGTTTACATATATTTAATAATATTCAAGGGAGGAAATAATTGAATATTTATTGTATTTACTTACACCATCATAATATTTAAAATTATATCAAAAGTCTACCCGTAGTGCATGTATTCATATGTTTTACTTCATTAACAACACATATTCCATTCCATTTTCAGCTTTCATTGTACATAATTAATATTTTTATGAGAACTGTTTTATAATTATGATATGTCGAACTATTATTTGATCTCAAGATATCTGATAAGTTTCAATATATCTTATTCGATAATACCATTTATTATTAAAATTAATTTTAATTGAATAACTGTCGCGAGTTTCATAGACTTGATTAAACTTTGCCACACGTTCTGTAAACACATTATTTTATTATTTCTAAAAGAAGTTAACGTATTCTCGTCTCATCTCATTTTGACGACCTGCGTGGCGTAGCAGCTAGCGCATTTCGGTAGACATGCGGAGGTCACGAATTCGATACCGTCTCGCGTCTGGGTGTTTATGAATAATATATATTTATTTACAAAATTTATATATATATATATAGTATATCAAGTTGTCTAATCCCATAAGTGCTAAGGTACTTATCTACTTTAGGACTAGATGGCGCTGTGTGAATTGTCCCAGTATTTTTATTTACTTCAGATTCTAACCTGGACTTATTTAAAAATGGCATATCTAATTTTATTAAATAATTAGATAATGACGATTTATTACAGATGATTTATTTTTAATACAATTTTTGTTTCTCTTAATATATTATAGTTTTAAACCGTTTTATGACAAGGTTCAAACCTTATTTGTCTATGCAAGTTTATAAAAATATATCTAGGGAAAAATTAAAATACCATAAATAAAGGTGTACTTCCAGATGGAAGTCCGCCTTAAGCTTTTCGTTATTTTAAAAACGGAATATTATTACCCGTTTATTGTTTTAAGTATAATTTATATTTGTTAGTTCCTATTTCTTGCTTTTAACAGATTTTGGTACTTGCCGTATTATTAAGATATACATCAAATATTACATATAATGCCGAATTATAAATATTTCAATTTATTTTTAAGAAATTATATGGTTCGATAGTGCCCAAGTTTTATACAAATGGTGCTGCTCCTTTTTTGTTATAATGATGGGTAAATGTATGCAAGACAAACAAAATTATGTACATAATGCTATTTGATTTACATATTAGATTTTAAAATAGCATCAAATGCAAGACTTAATAAATAATATATAAAATACATATACCGTGTTTTAATAGTATATTTAAGGGATAAGATATACAGAGATAGTGATCAACAAATTAAATGCCACACCTTGCTTCATCATTTTCGAAGCGGTTCATCCTATTCGCATCCACTTTCTAATGATTGCTGTTGAGTAACTGTTACAGGGTAATAAAACTACAGTACGCTTGGTTTGAATTGCTGCTAGTCCGTGATCTTATTTTCGGCGAGTTATTAAGTACAGCATCATTTTATAGGTTAAATACCATTTTTATGAGTAAAATATATAAATCTTTCATATAAAAAGAAGCATGAACCATCTTGAAATTATCCTCCCCAAAAAACGTGTGAAGAGCAAGTGCAATAAACGTTCCATTTTGAAATATCTTTCATTCTGAAATATGATATTATTATACATACCAATTATTAATACAGCGGATATAGTGACCACTGACCAGTCTATTAAATGTTATTTATATATACAGGATGACTTTGACAAACCCGTCCAAATTTTTTTTACGCACTAAACATCATTTAAGGAACCCATTTTTGCAAAAAAAATTGTGTCAAATTTCCACCATAAAATATTTCATATAGGATCATTAATTCAATCGTACAGAATAATCATATGGTGCAAACAGCGTACGTTAACCTGTTATTACCTCTCTCTGTCACATCCGCGTAAATGAGTAGTGCGTATTTGCTCGCCCGGTGCAATGCCGCCGTCCTCGGCCGTTTACTAGGTCAGATGGAGAGGTCATTGACACTCTCCGTATTATGTAAATTGCGAGTTTTTTGAATGACTTTGTGATGCTGATTACTCAACATTTTTTACTATGTGATACAAAACTAAAATACATGTTTCTCATAACTTTTACTAAAGATTCTTCTGTGTGAATTTGGACGGGTTTGTCAGTCACCCTGTATAGTAGAATCCGTTATAACCAACCGCTCAATATGAAATAATCACAGCGAAGTTTGGTTTTCATATGCAATTATTTAATAACAAAGTCTTGAAATGTCTTGAGTCTTGTAATGACTTTGCTTATAGTGACGTCGCTTATTATGATCCATTTATAATAAATTATGTCCGGTTATAGTGACCGTGACATGCATCCTAACATCTAATTCCTTTTTTTATTTCCTAACCCCACCCTTTTTAGAACAGTGACATTAACTTTTTCGTCGGTAATTTTATTCTTATACATATTTTATCAAGAATTATTTTTTACATTTTAGTTCAATTATGTGTTTTTATTATTTTTTTTAATATAAAATTTTTATTGCCAAGGCACGGAAGACAAGCTGACGGCCCACAACATTTTGGTGACACGGGGTCAGTATTTCAGTGGCCGACGATTATGTATGACTTTTCAGAGCTAATTATTTTCCCTGTTCCTTATCAATATTATACGGTGGCTAATTAATTAAGTTTAATTAGCACTAAGCTGCGATCCACGTAGGGGAGGAAATCTTATACTGAAACACAATACAAGATTATTATGGCAGCTTATTTGAAATCAATTGTGGTTGCATTTATACGTTCTTGGAGTCTTGTTTTGTCGCGTTTTACAAGAAGCCTATTTACGAGTAGTCGATTTAACATTTGCCATAAAAAGGAAGACGTCTTGAATTTAAATCCTTTGGTAATTCGATTTTATAATACTTGTGAGGTGGAATGAATCATTATAGTATGTACCAATATCGATATATATATATATATATATATATCTTTGCTATCTATCTATGCTATAGCATAGTTTGAGGTGTGTAATTAAAATTACATGTATAACTAGTTTATGGTTTATTTTGTTGCTAGCCCATCGTGAGCGATGACGACGAAAATATCGACAGACTACTTACTCCGCCCCTACAGAGATCAATATGTGGGGGATGTAGGTGAAATATGTATGCCGGTACCCACCTCACATTTAATCTTGAACTGCTTTCCAATGTATCTCTATTTGGGTATTCAGTATATGTTAGTGCACAGCAAATTAAAATACAGTTCGTGATCACTATTATTATAATGGATTCACAATCACATAAAAGGAAAGGATTATCAGGATTATATTTTATAAATACAGCGAACGGTTTGTTGTTGTCAATGCAAGCACGCGAACCTTGCTCTACACGTCGATTTGTGTGCGTATATTATACACAATAAAAGGGAATGTCGTCACAGAGGATGTATTTCCAAAAATTCGTTGTACAACCGTTTTAAAACATATTAAAGAAAAAATAAAACACCATACCTATAATATTAATTTATTGCTTCAACAAAATAAACTCCACAAACATCTCTTTGCTTAGTTTACAACAACTTACGCTACCTTCATCCATAAATGAATACATTTGAATCAATTTCCCGCTTACAATGCCTAATAAGATCTATTGTCAAATTGAAAAAGGTTCCATTTATTAGATTGAATACACTATTTTAGTGTACAGAAGTGAATGCTTTATTATAAAAGCATTTCGCTTAATTTCGTTAAAGATTCAATCGACAAGTGTCAATTACATTAGGATAAGAGAAACTTGAGCTTTAAGTATTTCGGCCAAACCCTCAAAATAAAAAGCAAAAAACTAATTATAATTATTTACACACACACACACATTGCTATTATAAAACGCAAGAAACCTAGATTTATAATTATATATATGTATAACTGACACTAACTTAAGGCCTTCTTCAATAACCTATATCCTATGCAGGGGTGCAAACTACCCACAAATCCTGCTACTAGCAATTTTTTTAACTTTAAAAGTATTTTATTATATTTTAGAAGGGAACTAAAATAATATCTTTCAATTCTATAGTAGTGTTAATAAAAAATTAAAAAGTCCAACTACCATGATGGTAGTTAGTTACACAAAGATATGGAGCCACAAGAGTGAATTGAATATTTTGTAACCTTATTCAAGTATTTAAATCAAAATACAAAAAATAGGCTATTGCAAAAGGCCGACAAAAATGCTACTTATATACATATCAAAAAAATAATTAAATCATGTAACTTCTAACTATCTAACAATAAACTAACATATATTGAAAACTTACTTTAAGTTTCAATAAATGTTTAAATAAGTCATTTTATTACTTCCTTCCTATGGGCAAAGATAAATAACATGAGAGCTTCAAACATTCTGGGCAATAAATAGCGAGGGCGTTTTTCAATGTGCCCAATGTCGGTGTGAACAGCACATTAGAACTTTTACTTGCCATTATACTACACTACCGGTATAAAGTAAAAATAAATCCATAGATTAAAAAACATTTAAAAAAAATTAGTGCTAATTCTTTCCTTTTGAGTAAACAAAGTACAATATAATAACGAATATATTCTTAAAACTACGATTTAAACACATTTTGATAACGATTAGAAGCGATCATTCGGTTAACTTCAGACTTTGTCGGCTATTTCCGATCAATTTAAAAAAAACAAGCTGACTCCCCCAATCCATATGCAGTCATGATTGTGTCTTAAGATTTGAATGTCGTCTTATTGAAAAAAATCGAATATAAGAAGGAGGTTTGGCCACTACGTTTATTATATAATCTTCTTTTTTATACCGAAAACCATTTACAAAGATGTTTAATATAGACAAACTTCAATGTATAGTCACTGAATAAATTATTAACAAACAAGAAATGTAAACATGTTGTTATTCCATATTTCGATTTTATTTGACCATTTGGCCTATTCTATTATTTGCTAATAAATTCACACACTATCTTTAATGTAGCTAAAAGTATTTAAATCTTATATTTGTCATTTTGGACCTATTTTATTTTTATCTAGAATTATTGCTATTGTCATTGGGCTAGCAAAAACTACCAAATTTATGGATTAATGTGCTGATTACTTTACACTTGGAGCCAATTCTATATATTTGAATTCACTGACACAGTTGTGTATTCACGCGACAATTAGGCTACATTTTCTGAAATGTACGATTTGGTTAGGTTCCGCCAAGTGCGTTTAAACAAGCTCCAATTGCCCTAATATGAGGTTGTAGCTAAATGCAATCTTATATATAAAACAAACTACTGGACCCGCGGGAAGCTTTGGGTACAGTATTAAGTATTAGTTATTCCCTTCGTCGCTCTCGAGACGAGGAACGGTGGGAGCGACTCCTTCGCGAGTCTCTTTCTCGGTCTCGGCCGCGCTCGCGCTCCCTTCCGCGGGATCCTTCTCGCTCCCTCCCACGGGATCGTTCTCGCTCTCGCTCGCGGGAATCGCGCTTACTACGACTACGTGAACGACTGCGCCTATAAAGGAAAGTTTCTATGAACACTACAATTTTAATGAACACTAAAAATTTGTATAGCCACTGAACGTATTGGATCTTTCATGTCTCCTGTACTATATGTAAAATTGTTTCACTTGCACAAGTAAAGACACTTACCTCCTGTCGCGTTCCCGCTCCCTGTCCTTGCCACGATCGCGCTCCGTGTCCTTGGTGCGTTCTCGCTCCTCCTTCCGATCGCCTTCCTTACGGTCCCGCTCTCTAGGGGTCTCACGGTGACGTCGTGCTCGTCTGTCCAACTCTCGGCCGCCCACAAAGTGCCTCCGCCCTCCACTGCGCTCGCGCTCGCTCATACCACGCTTCTCGCGTCTCTTATCCACCGTTTTCTATGGAAGCATAAAATTTTAAGTTCAATTTTTGGCATCATTTATAAGTATCATTAATAAGTTTCACCCAAATCGCGTCCAAAATCTCCTACAAATGTATATGAATTCAGATAACAAGGATTGACCTTCCAGTCTGAGTTACGTTATATACATTACTATAGTTATGACATATACTATGCCATAACCTATAAGGTTAGCCCAGTAATCCTGTATTTTTTTAAACTATGATCTTAAAAAAAACCCCTACTTAATTTACTTTTTCAGAAAAACTTTTTAAAAACTACATACAACTTCTAGAAACCATTTGCAAAGGCAGGAAGCTAAAATTATAAACCAATAATACCAGTGGGTATTACCACCATTTCTCTGCTTTATGTATAAAACATGTGTTTAAAAATTAACCTTAAGTCAATCCTTATCATTTTAGTGAAATTGTTTATTCCATACAAAGTACATTCAAAAAACCCATCAAAATAAACAATAAATAAACATACCATCATCAACTCATCAATAAAGTTATTTCCACGTATAACTCACCTTTAGTTCAGCCAATTTCTCTCTAATCGTAATGAACCCAAGATGAAGTTTCCCTCCAAAGTGGTCAGCCAGTCGTCTGTCATTGTCATGGATGCCGAGGTATGCGGAACATACTTCGCAAACCCTCAACTTTTGCTGTTGATATGACGACGCTGGCATCGAGTTACGATATTCTTGTTCGGCTAAGACTTTTTCTTTGCGTAAGTCCTCAATCTGTAATATTGTAACTTGTTTATATAATTGTTAGCGTTATAAAAACATGTGGAACTACCGTTTGAGAAAACAAATGTCTGCTAACGATAACGGAATGAGACGGACATTACCTCCGCACGAGCAAAGGTTTAGGCATAGAGATCGTAATAGCTCCAGGAACTATGTTCACCATTGGAAACCAAACCGCTCCGTTAAATGAAATAGTTCCAAATGTCCATATCCTGTGCGATGAGAACGAATAACCGAACGAATTTCCGAACGTGTACCGAACTGACCAACAATGACCGGGTCCTCCCGATTAATAGTTCCACATTTCCATGTCCTGTGCGACAAAAATAAATTTCGAAACATGTACCAAACCGACAGCAAAGCTGACCGACAACGACCGAGTCCTCCCGAACCAAACAAATATGAGTATACCTGGAACGTGTTTCCCGGACATGGTTCCGATAGGAAAGTGAATCGTTCCATGTTCAATCCACTCAAGGACATGATTTGAACATGTCTATATAGGCATTTCATCTACTCTCGTCACATGAGTAAATAAACGTACAGAGACAAAGATTCAACAACCGCGCCACGGTAGGTACATCACTACAAGTATGATGCGCGTGTGTGCGTGAGCACTGGCGGCTCGTCACGTACGGAACGAAACCTGTTTTTACTGGTTCGGCCAGTGCTCAAACAAAGGGCTCACTCACCGCTCGCTGTGCGTCGCGTCGTGCGTGTTTGTTTAAATTTGAAATTTGAATTAATTAGAAAGAGTGTAAATATGGTTTATTGTACTATGTGCATGAACAACAATCGAAAAAATAAAAACATATCTTTTTTAATTATCCCAAAGACTCCACTAGGTAAGTAGTAACTATAATTTATCTTTATTTTTACTTAGTTATGATAGATACATCATATAATATGTATCTGCCTCAATTTCGAAAGAAACTCATATGGGTGCGATGGTGCAAAAAAACGTTTTGGTATTGATCATAAATGATTTAAGTAGTTTTTTTAGTAAGTTGCACGAAATAGGTAATACCTATCTCGTAAACGGTGCGTTCAAGAGCAAAAATAGTTATTTAGAAAGCCAAAAGCCGGCGGTCTCTGTTTGGGTATCCTTTAGTGATTTAATAATTACCTCTGTTTATAAATTAAAATACTATTCATGGTTTTATTATTATTTCAGACGACAAGAGTGGTTACAATCTGTCGGGCGAGAAGATCACCTTTCTAAACTTGTAAATGATAAAATAAGGCAACAATACAGAATCTGTAAAGATCACTTCGAAAAATCCTGTATTAAGTTTAAAATTTCGAGAATATTTCGATCTAGAAATAAATATTGTTAATATTGGTAGTGATTATACTAAAACGTATACAAGATTGTAAATTTGATATGCCATGCAAGTGCTTTCCCATTATTTAAAAAACTTTATATTAGATTTAGAATTTATCATTCGATTAAGAGGTACATATAACAAATTATTAAAAAACAAACAATACAAAAAAAACTATTTAGAGTAAACAATTTGTAAAAAAATATACATACATAAAAAAGCTGACAAACGTTTTGTGTATTTATTTTAATCCTCCTGTGCCAACCAACCCCATCAGAATAGGTATTTCATCAATTTTGTCGATCTTTAGAAACTTGGTCTCTGTATGTTTAGTTACTCATGTGCTCTAGTGTTGCTTTGCACAAAAATTTCAACGGTATTGAAACAAAAAGGCGCGAAACGATTTGCTCTGAAAATACACTATTATGCACTATTTATTACGTTTAACGTGATTACAATCTTGTATGTCATACTGTCCATACTTAACACCAAAAATATAGTGTATGTTTTAATTATTTTTAACATGCTTTTATTGGCTTGGTATGTATGTAGACTCCGCGACAAAACTTTTGTATAATACACATTTTTTAAAATAACTTACATAAAATAAAATATTTTTTAGCTTTTCGATTCTACGATTGAAGACGGTTAGTCAAGACATTCATGTCAATGTTAGAAACAGATAGCTATTGTTTATATAAGTGTAGAATATAAGAAGATGGATGGAGAAGGTTTACCATCACGATTTAAGAAAAGATCCGGTTATTTTAATTCGCAGACCGTTCGGTGGAGGAAGTGTTGTGTTGGGCTGCTAGAGGTTTTGAAGGAAAGACAGAAATAAAAAATTTATCTCTGGAAAAATGAATAGTAGAAGTTATGTAAAATTGATCGACGCAGAGTTAGTCAAATCATCATCATTTCAGCGTTGTATCCCGATTGCAACCTAGACTTCCGTTTCGGTGCCCGGAGTCCGCTTTCAGACTCTTTCTACTCCACTTCGCACGGTCTGCAGCATCCCTGGTAGTGAGCCCATTGGCAAGCATATATCACCCTTTACAACATCAAACCAACACTTTTTGGGTCTACCCCTCCTGTCGGGTCCCGGCGGAAGCGGCATGGCCAGACATTTGTTTCCCACGTAAGTATCCGGTTGCCGTAAAACGTGGTCGTACCAACGAAACCGATACTCCTGCAATTTATCCGCAATGTCACGTACATGAAGACTGACGCGAATGCGGGAGTTCCTAACGCGGTCTCTCCCCTACTACGTTATTACGTAGCATATTCATATCCGTGACACGCAGTTCTTGTCTCTTGTGTCGCTCTAACACCGGCCAAGCTTCACAGCCGTATAAAAGCACAGGCCTAATGATGGTCTTATAGACCTGTCCCTTCAATTTTACCGGCACCTTGGGGTCACAAATAACACCAGTCACCTCACGCCATTTGGCCCTCGCGGCAGCAATGCGTGCCTTGACGTCGCAATCGATGGCACCAGACGCGTGAAATACAGATCCTGGTATTGCACCTGGTCCGTGCGCTCGACCGTGTCGCCGCCTATGCGTACGGGTGTAGGATATGTGGAGTTACAGGCCAAGTACTCGGTCTTCGCCACATTGAGCTTCAGACCACCGTTCTCAAGCGACTCCTTCCACGCCTTCACGCGTCGAACCAGCCTATCCCTATCCGCATCTGCCAGCGCGATATCGTCAGCATATATGAGCAGCCATGGAGGTTGCTCATGTGCATCGCTGATGCTGTTTTTTTTGGCTGGTATTGGTTTTTAAGGGAGCAACTGCCGTCCGACCTCCCAACCTCTAAAGGGAAACCTAAAGGTGTCCTTTCCTCGCTGCATGCAAGCTGACAGGAGTAACTCATCAGTCGCCTTTTACGACTCCCTTGGGATGATTTGGGGTGGCCCTATTCTTGCATCGACCACACGGCCAACAGTTATAGAAACAACAACAAGTATAGAAACCAAATTGGAGGCCAGAATTATATTTTTCAGCAATGCTGCTGCTCATACTGCAAAACTCGTTAGACTAGAACACAATATTCAAATTTTAAAGTGGCCAGCTCGCTCCCCTGATATGAATATTATTGAAAATTGTTGGGGTAAACTAGTTACTTAGTTGCTTACTAATATATGTCAATCCATCCTGTCGCACTTCAGAACATGCAAAAAAATATTACGATATTGTGTTACGATATCTATGAGTGCATCCTTCTATCTTTGTGGCTACGTGCGCAAGCACTTTGTTTACTTTGGTGATCCTTTGTGATAGTGACATTAGCTGTTACCATCAGGCGATGGTATGGTGGCGATCTATAGGCATAGATGTTTGCGTCGCGAAAGACCATTAACACACTGCCGTCCGCGTAGGGATACTGGAACCTGATATTCCAATTTAAGTTGACATCAGATTTATATCAACAATCATATGAAATAGGGTTTAGCTTAGACTGGACTTTGTAGGTTCGAACGCACGTATTCCGGAAACGAATGGCGAACAGTTGCATTCGATAACACTGACTGTTTGCATATTTCATTTATTTATATTTTAGGGTTTATAGGGTTTTTAATCCAAAATAAACCATAAAGTTTATCCAAAAAATGCTGCCCAAAGTCACTATTCCACACGGACGGAGTCGCGGGCACTGCTAGTATATTATATAGTTCATCAAACGCTTTTATTATATAGTTAATCAAACTAAAAGGTAAAAAATAATATTCAATAAATTTAAATCAAGGAGTGTGATAACAAAAAATGAATTTTATTGTAAAAAAGTGTGGGGTGATTTTTAACTACCAATATCTGTCAGTAAAATATTTGTAACAATTAACAACAAGCACCCCATACTTTTTTACAATAAAATTCTTTTTTTTTTTAATCACACTATCCTTAATTTAAATTTATTTCACCTCTTTTTGCAAGACAGTCATGTCCGCAAAGGAGGTGATGGAGCGGGAGTCGACCACCACACTCCCCTCCCGCCAACGTAAGCCACGTCGTCGGCGCCGGAGGGAATCTAACGACCTCCGGCCGCTGTAGAATGCGCCAGTGGGCGGCCCCTCGGGGGAAAATCTGCCGCCCGCACTATGGCCGCGTGCTGTTCCGCGGCCCCGTTTAACTCCTTAGAGCTAATAAAGGAGAGCGCCGGGGAGACGAAACCATGACCCCTGGCGCTAAACACATAGAAGACGCCCGCCCTGATACAAAAAGGGTCCGGCCCGGGCCACGAGATCGGCAGGCCACATATCCGTGGGCCCGAGCGTAGGCGATAGAACAGCGGGGTTCTTTAGTGAGTAGTCGGATAGCCGAACATCTTTCCCTTGGTCCCCCGGGCTGTGGGAACCCGTCAAGAGAAGGTTTTTCACCCGAGACCAAAAAAAAATTATATTTATTGAAAATTATTTTTTACCTTTTAGTTTTTCTACTTAAACTTTTTGTTTTCATTGTTGACTCCATGTTTGATTTACCTCAGACATGAGCTTGACGCTCTCCTCGACCATGCCCTCCTCGCCGAGGGCCTCCGCTCGCGCTAGCTTCTGTCCGATCTGCTCGGCCAACTCGTGCACAGCGTTGGCCTTGGCCGCCACCTCGGCCGACAGCTCTTCCTGCGTCTCCGCCAGTCGCTGCTTAGCTGCTGTCGTACGACGATCACAGTCCGCGATGAACGCTTCCAGATGTTCTGTTGCCTAACCAACACACATCGCAAGTACACATATTATCTCATTATTTTCTCCGTGCAGGGGCAGAGCAAGAATACTGGACCCTGAGGCTAGGGTCAGTCTGTTGCAAAAGGTGACAAAACAAGTAGGACCTCAAGCCTGTCTGGATGGCCACCACATTTAGTCTATAAGTATGCTGCCATAGTAACCTTTAGTATATTAATGTCTCAGATTCCTCCTGTATTAGGACAGAAGCGTGTTATCAATATTTCTCTAAATATATTGCTGTAATATATCCCATCCCACCTTATTCAATATTAATATTTTCATAAAAATTTCCCTGAAACTTTTATTCGCAAAGCTATTTATTATTGACATAGATTTTACAGATGTATATTTCTCTCAAAAATGTTAAGGTATATCATCATCATCATCATCTCAGCGATGAATCCCGGTTGCAGCCCAAACTCTCGCTTCGGCGCCCGGGGTCCGCTTTCCGACTTTTTCTTCTCCACTTCGCACGGTCTTCAGCATCCCTGGTAGTGAGACCATTGGCACGCATATCACCCTTTACGACGTCAAGCCAGCACTTTTTGGGTCTACCCCTCCTGCCGGGGCCCGGCGGAAGCGGCATGGCCAGTCATTTGTTTGCCACGTAAGCATCCGGTTGCCGTAAAACGTGGCCGTACCATCGGAGCCGACACTCCTGCAATTTATCCGCAATGTCACAATGTATATATTTACAGTATTATAATTATTATTTTAATTATTATTATTATATACAGTACTCTATACAAGTAAACAGGTAATCAATTTTAAGAAATATCTAGGCAATCAAACAATATTAATAGAACAATATAAGTATACTCACATCGATATCGTAGAAATAGTCTTTGGTTTTGGATGCAAGCTCAAAATCCGCGCGTAAAGCCAAGTCATGAATTTTTGGACACTCACCTAAGTCCATCCGCTGCAATAAAGATTAAAATCAGATGAAAAATAAATATCCTATTCAAAATACAAGTCTTGGACACCAAATACTTTAATATTTTTCAATAATACATAATATGACTATATATATTTTAAATTATGTAAATCGTAATATTTGTTTTGATTTTTTCCCCCTTTTTATTTAATAGGAATGTGTTTCATATAAATAATAGATTTGTATCTCTTCAAAATAAACAAACCTAGAATTAATCATAGATTATTTAAATATTTTATAAAACATATGTTTGAACAATTTTGTAATATGATGTCAATACCAGTTGTCTATTTCATACAAAGTATGGGGGTCAATTAAGAATAGGGATTTCCTCTGAGGCATTCACATTATAAACAAGGAAACAATTATAACATGTATTATTATAAACTCATTAACTGCATTTATTCATATCATATTTTGGAAATACAGTCAAACCTGGTTAAGTGAGAGCTCAAGGGACCGCGATCTCTTTTTCTCTTAAAGAGGTTTCTCACTAACCCGAGTTTCTAGCTTACAGAGTTACAGAAGGGGTCTGTCTCACTTATAGAGGTCTTAAAAATACGGCAAATAGTACGTAGTTAGAAACAAAATACTATATGTAGGCATATTACATGTTTATTGAAATAATAGCTGAACATAAATGTTTAATCTAAGTAATAATATACCTAACAACATTTACTTGATAAAATCTGTTAATTTCTTTCGCAATTCTGTTTTTAAATTTTGTGTGTGTTTTTCAAGTTGATTTCGTAATTTCCCAGATTCAAAAGCATTCACAATTTTTAGTTTATCACTTAAAGACAATACACTGAGTTTTCGTTTAGACATTATAAGTAAGTACAGGAACTTTCTTCGCAACTACTGTTTATGAATACAATGCAAGTTCCTAAAACTATAGAAAACAATAACAGACGCACACAGAGTCCCTCGAAATTTAAGAATGAGTCATAAATAGTAAAAGTTAAATGCGTTTAACTGTCCCTTATAGACGTATAGGCAAGTATCAATCTCACTTAAAGAGGTTTATGCTTGAAAAATGACTGTCACTTATACAGTTTTATGTGTCTCACATATTGAGGTTTTAGGAGGGCAAAATGACGGGACCTGGTAAATACTCTCATTAATAGAGTTTTCTCGCTTACCCAGTTCTCACTTACTCAGGTTTGACTGTAGTATATCTAGTGTATCTTGACCCTTGAAAATTGAAGTCAAAAGTTTGATTCAAGATTTAAGATCTCAGCACATAGAAGCCGAAGACTTGATCCATCTAAGATCTATTAAAAATCTCCAGCCTAACATAAATATAGAACTCTCCAGTGTTACCCCTACTACTCAAAACACAAAAAGTTATTCTCCTACATAATATAATGCTTATTCGCATGTCGCGGCGCCAGTCCACACCTACTCGAAAACACGTAATTAGGAAGTCCTGCCCCACGCGCCCCATTTATTATTCACTAGCGATTGTGATTACTCCTTGTTCTGATCAATGACACATGGTCCATCTGAGCAATGCTTTCCATCATATGAAGATACCAAAAATTTAGTTTATTTGTAGACATCCTCAAAAGATAAAAACAGTGTAAACCTATGTGTACACCTTATAGATGAAATAAATTGCAAAAATTCTGATAAACATTTTTTTAACTACTCTTTTGGATGAATTGATCCTATTCTTAGATGACTCCCATAACATTGCTTTAATATCCAAAATGAAAATTTGTGTTGTCTAACAGTCAATTATTATATATTTTCGTATATTTATATTATTTAAATTTGTTTTGCATAATATAAAAAAATATGAGAATACATACAACATCAGCAGTTACGCAGGTTCACTCGCCATTATTTTACCAAATACTTACATACATTTTAGTTGAAAAAATCACCAGTATATCTTAATTACCCTTTAAATATGTTAAAGAGATAAAATAAGCACATCAAATCTTAAAGGGCACATAGGAGAATAGATAATAAACAGTTGAATCCCTTACATTATTATGCATCACAATGAAAACATATGCAGCACGTTTTCAATATGAACTCAATCGAAATTTCTTTCAATTCTACAATAATGTAAAATGAAAGTGATTAACACAAAATTTAATTAAGAACATCTTCAGTTCATAAGTACTTGAGGAATTAATAAAGATAATGATCATTGAAGAGGTTACTACAACCTATTAAAAATAATTTTAAAATTTTAAAGTTTTGTCCAACTATTACCAGCTTGCTTCACAGTATTAAGAAAACTTGTCAATTGGATTAAACCCTGAGGCATTGAAATTTAAAAACCAAATAATTTTTTTATCCACTCATAACATTGCAGTAACACATAGATACACCTTAATATAAAACTTTGCAATAATATGATTGGATTTACAATATTTAAAATGAATTCATAACCTAACTCCAAATACATATATTGCTCAATCTATAACTGATATATATAATAAACATATAAAACTCATAGAAATTAAAGATATTAAATGATACTTTTGCTGAATTTCATGCAACAGATTTGCTTGACTCTAGCCATGTAAACAGCGGAGTACGTACCCAATGAAGTAAGAATGATTGTCACCAAAATTTCTCACCCGGCTTTAGTTTATTCCTAAAATTTGTTATGAGTACTCACCGAAGCAGCATTAGTTACCGATGAAAATTTATAATATGTCAAGAACCATATGAACTTAAAAATAGTTCCTGCATAGCAGTGAGATTACAATCAGCTAACTATAAATGTTTTATACGTACATCATGGTACTTACAGAACAGCCTAACTCATACAATCTATCCATCTGTTAAGTATTGTGATGAGCAATAAAGACTAGTGTTGGGCATTTTCTGAAAAGCATATTTTACCATAGTTAATGCCACTCCGATGAAAACATTTTTCAGTATGTCACTACAGTATTGTAACAAACAAAAATGGGAGTCTCAGTACAAAACACAAGGACATTTAATGAAACAGACAATATATCCTTGGGCATTTGTAACAAGTATATTTTCTTATAAAAAAAACCATCATAACTTATAAAAAATATGATGTTTCAAAGAAATGTGAAGCACCCAAAGAGAATTTATGTAGTCGCAGTATAAAAAAAAATAATAACCCATTATAGTAAAAACTGGCTTACCGTTGAAGATAAAATTTCATGTGGACAACATTGCAATAGAAATGATTTACACACAGAGTCATCATAAAACTTAACTCCATGTCTGTCAGATTCACCTGAAAAAAAGTTTCATGCATAAGTAACACAACTTTATTTCTGAAAATGTTTATGAACAATTTTTGTGACCATTCACAGAAAAAACAATTTAAGAGGAAGTTTTATCTTTAAATATTTTTTTCATATATATAGGCAAAATATAAAGTAGAATATTTGTAGACAATGAATTTTTTTTATATCTGACTTCAGCAGACAGACCCTAAAGCAGGCGGTCACTGCCACCAATGAACGTTTGCAACACCAGAGGCATAACCAACACACTGCTGGCCTCTTAAGAAATTTTGTAATGCCTTTTTTGAAAAACCCTATATCGTCCCCAATGGGAAAATCTCTGTCGAAGCTCATTCCAAATCCGGAGAGTATGAAACATGAATGTTCTTAAGAACCATTTCGTATAAGAAAGAAGAGGCTCCAGGAAATGGGGATGGACACCCAGTCGATGGCAAGCAGTATGGTGGTGGAAAGAGGAAGAAGGCACCATTCTAAACAGTTCCTCAGAACACTCCCCGTTGTACAGACAGTAGAATATGCTGAGATGATGATTACCAGGTGACTTAGCTGACAGGCCGGTGCTCCAGACTATAAATGTGAACAGAACTTCATGTGTGACCAGACCTGTGCTTTGTGTAGCATTATCCGTTGCCTTAAAATGAAGTACTGCTTGGACCGGTTTAGCACACCCAACTTTATGGAGGCAAGCTTAGCTTTGCCCTCTAGCTGTCCCCTAAACTACACATCAATCGTGATGTCGACACCGAAGATTCCAAAACTCTGTATAGCATCATCAGTAAGCCACCAATTGTTAAGTTTAACCTTCGAAGAGCAGAAGAAGGCTACGTGGCAGGACATTACATCCCGTTCAGTAAAAAAGAGCCGGTTGATAAAACTCTAGTTCCTTACCATTGCGAGCTGTGCCCATCAATTGATCCAACATTGCCCTCATTTGTTCATGAGCCGACATCTTGATATGGTACGTATGTAATTATTATTTCAAAGCGAAGAAAAATTCATTAATATGGAAGAAAAGGCGACAACAGTATGCAGATGACAAAAAAAATTTATACATTTAAAACTTTCACGAGTACACGGCCAACAAATCAACATTCACGTTTATTAAACATGGCGTCCGAAGATCCAAAATGGCGTTACTCTTTTTTTTTCATACTTGATGATTATGAATTATGTATACAGTATACAGTTGATCAGATAATGAGTTTTAGGCCGAAAAGTAACTTTATACTCTTTATTGTGTTAAGGTTTCATTTATTATGTTAATAATCTTGTTTGATTTTAGTCAATAAATTGTGTAAGATAAATACTTTTTCCTCTTCAACTAACCGTTTAATTTAAAGGGCCTATGATTTTATAGTTATGATATAAAATAGGATCAGAGCTGGTAAAAGCAAATATGAACATACATAAGTCCATTTAAAAGGTTGTTTTTTTAAGCATTTTGATATATAAAAAAAGCTCCTTTATTGGACTTAGTTGTCACTTTGTCAGTGTCAGCACTGTCAGCAGATATCAGCTGTTTATTTAAACGACCAAATACAAATACCAAAATAGAGATAGTAGATTGTCTTCAAACAATTGACTGAAATTGGATAATCGGAATATGTACATATACAAAGCATCAACGTGTAACAAATATTCATCCAAATTAAGCTTTTTACTTAAATATGAATCCAGTGCGTCTCTTAATACCACATTTTCCTAGAGAAAAGGAAATGTATTTTAGAGGTTATGTTTCAAATTCGGATCAGACTGGAATTACTATTTATGTAACTAAATATGATACATGTTTCAATAAAAACTATAACTTTAGTTCTAAAGAGCTTATATTTGGATACTGCATTCGCAAAAATATGCCTCCGAAAAAATTCAGACAGTTAAAAAATTATGTTCTAATAAATCATAATGATGTACCACAAATAAGTAAACTAGTTATATTCGGAAAAGAAGTTGACGTTCAACAAAATTGCATTGTTATGTTATATGATATTAAAACAGTGGAGGAGTCACAAGTAGTATGTGAGGCAGATGAATATTTTACACAACTTCAAAGATTCATCAAGGAAGATAGTGGTGAAAAACAGCAGACAATCACCTATCGACCATTTCAAATGAACACTTGGCTGTCGTCATCAATGTTCCTTCAGTACATATTCAATTATATCAATTTGCTAACATGGCTCTTTTTAACACTGAGGAGAGAAAGAAAAGTTAGTCCTCGTTTTATTTAAAATTACTAGTAATGCACAGCAAAATATATTCTAAAGAATAATTTTGTATCTATAAGATTGCTACTGTCTATAAGAAGCAATTACAAAGAAAGTGAATTTAGCATCAATTCCAGTAGGCCCTAAATGGGTGAACTACTGATATGGTATGATGTTTAACTTACTAGTCTGTCCTATTTAGTAGAAACTATATTATAATAATAACATCCCACTGTTGGGTTTGGACCTCCTCCTCCTGGAGGGAATGGCCAGTATGCCCACCATGCTTGTTCAAGGTGGATTGGCGGGTTACTTATGATTTCATTATACAGTGTTTACATGTTTTCCTTCACCATTGGTACATGGCAATTATGCTATAATCTGCACACTAGGCAAAAAAAAACTACCTAAGTGCTGCATGTTTGCAAGAAACTATATCAAAATTACTACATGTTTTATTACTCATCTTTTATTTGTTCTTAACAGTCTTACAGATGTGATATAATTTTTAGACTTGAAATAGGTTTGTTTAATTAGATTGAAAGATTAGGTTACAGCAGCTCTGTGATGCTTATCTTGTGTTAAGAGACTCTAAATAAGTTTTTGTGTCTAAGACTGATTACTGCCACTTAAACTCAATACCACAATTTCGGTTTTACAGATGTAAAACCAAAATTTAAGTGTATAGAAACTAAACATCTAAATTTATTCATATGAATAACTAGTATGAAAATGTGAAGGGCGAAACATTCAATGGAGAGAGAGAAAGGCCCACATTGACAGATACGCATCAACACATCAAATTATGCAAAAAAAAATGTACTTAAATATTAATGCATTCTTCTTTCAGATTCCAATCAAACAGGGCAATCTTATTTTTTCAGTTGTCTTAGATTTATTATTAGGATATGCATTACTCCAGTTATTATCACAAGATAAAAAGGAAATTAGTACTTTTCTAATGAGTGTTTTAGAGGTAAGATTCTTGTTATATTAAATCTATTATGATTTATCTCATTTTACTCCCAAAGCTTCATAAAGGACGACAAAGAGATTCTTCTGCTGGCCCCTAGGTAGCAGAGGAAGAGTACCATTTGGTTTTACTTTTGAAGTTGAGAGTTCAGTCAGTCACCTATGGGTGTTTGCAACGCCAATGGCATCGCGAACACGCTGCTGTCCCATAAGGGTGGGTAGGTACAGGAACTTGGGTCACTAATGCCGGAACACAACGCAAGGTTATTATGGCGGCATACTTAAGACCAAAGGAGGTCGCCATCCAGACGGGCTGGAGGTCCTACCACTTAGCTAGGGTGGGTTGTTTTGTCGCCTTTTACGACAGGCCGACCCCGGCCGCAGAGGTTAGTATTCTTTCTCCACCCCTGCACTGATAAAAAGAATCATCATAATTTGTTCAAACCTTAATTTTTGTTATATTTGAAAACTATAAATATTTTATTATCACATAACAATTATTGATATTCTTACAGAAATTAATAAATTCTTTATATTCCTTGCTAAAATGGCTGATGGGAGCTCCAGCTGGCTTGAAGTTAAACAATGCCTTTAACACAATGCTGGGGAAATATTTTTCATACCATGTGCAATTATGGTGGCTTTTCTTAGGTAAATATTTGTTATATATGTGGTCTCACGATCAAGTTTTAAAATATGTAGTGGCTGAGAGATGTGAAGCAGAGTTGTGGAAATATTGTATATAACCAATCTTCGATCAACAATAGTAACAATAGTTACTATTGTTGATCGAAGTAACCAATGCTTAACATAATTATGGTAAATAGAGACATAATATACCTAGTCAGGTCATAAGTATTGTCACACAGTAAAAACTTTTCTTTTAGAATGCTGGCCACAAAAAAGTTTATTGAATTAGAATTTCGAATTGTTCATGAAAATAAAAATGTATAACTTTTAGAATTTTACTCATTTTTAAATATGGAGTGGACGCTTAAAGAAGACCGTGTTGCAGTTATTGCGTTGCATTGTTGCGGTTACGCGCCAATTCAAATTTTTAACATACTGAAAAATTTGAATATAACCAAAAGATTCGTTTATCGTACCATCAAACGATACAATGAAGACTCTAGTGTAGATGACAGGCCAAGAAGTGGTCGCCCTCGGTCTGTTAGGACTCCAGCAGTGATAAAAGCTGTGAAGGCACGAATTCAAAGAAATCCCAAACGTAAGCAGAAACTGTTGGCCCTTCAAATGGGGTTAAGCAGAACCACGGTGAAAAGGGTGTTAAATGAAGACTTAGGGCTTCGGGCATATCGAAGAAAAACAGGACATCGTTTGAATGCTCGTCTAATGGACCTGAGACTGAAGAGATGCCGCGCTTTGTTGAAGCGGTACGCGGGAAAAAAATATCGGGAAATTCTTTTTTCGGATGAAAAAATGTTTACCGTAGAAGAGAGCTACAACAAACAAAATGATAAGGTGTACGCACACAGTAGTGAAGAAGCGAGCAACCGTATTCCGCGTGTCCAACGAGGTCATTTTCCATCCTCGCTCATGGTATGGTTGGGAGTTTCTTATTGGGGCTTAACAGAGGTACATTTTTGTGAGAAAGGTGTAAAAACGAATGCTGTTGTGTATCAAAATACAGTCCTGACGAACCTTGTGGAACCTGTTTCTCATACCATGTTCAATAACAGGCACTGGGTATTCCAACAAGATTCGGCGCCAGCTCATAGAGCGAAGAGCACACAAGACTGGCTGGCGGCGCGTGAAATCGACTTCATCCGGCACGAAGACTGGCCCTCCTCCAGTCCAGATTTGAATCCGTTAGATTACAAGATATGGCAACACTTGGAGGAAAAGGCGTGCTCAAAGCCTCATCCCAATTTGGAGTCACTCAAGACATCCTTGATTAAGGCAGCCGCCGATATTGACATGGACCTCGTTCGTGCTGCGATAGACGACTGGCCGCGCAGATTGAAGGCTTGTATTCAAAATCACGGAGGTCATTTTGAATAAACTTTAATGTCATAAGAATCTATGTTTTGTTAAGTTCATTTTGGTATATGAATGGTTACATAATGAATAAACTTGTTACAATTATTTTACATTAAACATGTGACAGAATTTATGACCTGACTAGGTATAATGGTTGATACAACACCAATCAAGGAAGGAGGTTAGTTATATGTTTACAACTTAATGAGATTGTTTATGGCTTAGAGAAGAGTTGTATAAATTTGACGATGGATGTGGCTTATTAAATAGCTGCCCAAATTTCAATGTCTCAGTAATCAAAAGAACTTTTGATTAACAGCAAACAGACCGAGGTTCCACTAGTATGTAGTTACCGTGGGCTATGGATGTTTGCCACGTCAGGGGCACCGCAAACACGCTCCTCTCAGCATAGGAGTACTGGAACCTTGGTCACTAATGCTGGAACACAACATAAGGTTACTATGGCGGCATATAAAAAAACTAAAGTTTACTTGTAGTGTAGCGTTAAAAAAGACGTTATTATGGCTAAGCCTGCAGTTACACAATAGCAGTCCACTGTTCAACTGTTAGCCAGTTGAAATATTTATGTATAATTATATGTATAATAAAACCGCATTAGTCTTTATATATATTTTTATACTGTTTCAGATGTATCTGGTGAAAAGTTAGACATAATATTACAAATATACAGTTACCTGGGTTACTTAGGCATAACATTCCAAACAGCTGTTATATCAGACATGATATGTATAGCTACATTCCACTCTTATTGTATATATGTATATGCGGCAAGGTGAGTTAATCAATTCCTTAATGGTGTTTAAGATACCAGGGATAAAAGGTCTGGTAGCTTTTTCAAAACAAGTGTTCATTCAAAATATTTATATTAGATCATGTAGGGCAGAGGCTTTCTATAATTTTATGATATGTGAAATGTTTTCAGATTGTTCAATATGCAGATATCTGGCCTAATAGCTCTGTTAAGACTGTTTGTTGGGCGAAAGTACAATCCATTGAGAGGTGGCATCGATTCCTGTGAATATACTAACCAAGAGTTGTTTGTGGGAACTGTAGCATTTACAATATTATTACTGTTATTACCTACTACAACTATGTATTACACTGTGTTTACCTTGGTAAGTTGAAATGTCGAATAAAGTGAAATTTTAGCCCTTTCCCTTTAGTATATTAAATTGGCTTCCTAATATTCGTTTTTGCTCATTACAACGCACTGTACATAGGTTTTTCCTACGGTGAGTCTGAGTCTGTGTGGCTTTTGAAATACGCAGCCATTTTGTCACTTCATATTGGGAAATGAAAGAGAAGGGCTACTACAATCGAAGTGTCGGTGCGGACTGGTATACCACGCATCCAGAAAGACACCTTCGTAATACCTTACCTAACAAATTACATTATAAAGGTAGATGTAGAAAATAACCTGTTTATATTGTTTTGTAGAAAATTGATTATTTATGACTAAAACTATAAAAACTAAGCCATAACTATTGCAACATGCAACATGTTGTGCTGACCCTATATAATGTAGGATAAGGGCAGGAGGAAGAAGATTTTCATAAATGGAGATCAGCAGATCTTATCTTTATGCTATATATAAAAAACTAGCGCATCGTTTACTACTTATTTTAATAATTATGTGTGATTGAACGTTTGAAATCTGAAAATATAACCCATTTCAAGACTATACTACAATTTAGATAAGTTATTATAAAACATACTCCATTAATAATAGTGTTTATAAAGATAATACAAATCAAACTGTCATTATCATGTATTATAATGGATCATTATCGTTTATTTTAGTTTATTGGAATTTTTTATTGGTGTCGCTCATATATATGTGTAGAGTTTAAAAATAGTTGTGTGAAATTGGAATACTTTGTAAACTATGTTGTAGTTGCCCATTAATTACTACCTTTTATTGTCACTGTTGTAGTGTGTGGTGTCGCACCAGAATAGCACCACCCCATCTCCTCCCGTGGGTGTCGTAAGAGACGACTAAGGGATAGAAAGAACGGAGGATGGGCAGCAGCATCTTTCCGTGAGAGCATCACCAACTGCGAATACTGCGATCGCCAACCCGCCTGCCAAGCGTGGCGATTATGGCAAAACCCCCCCCTAAAATGACAGATACACACAGGCCCCGGCCCCTAGTCCCCGGCGGCCCCGTTCGTGGTGGTCACGGTAGCAGCCACATAAGCGACGGGGCAGGGGGTGCGAAGAATCCCCGGGTTCGGATTCGCTACCAAGAACGACGACCTTTGGCCCTGGCAACATACAATGTCAAGACACTGCGGACCAACGAGAAGTTGGAGGAACTGGAGGAAGTTTTGAGCAGACTGCGATGGGATGTTGTGGGGTTATCTGAAGTCCGAAGACAGGGAGAGGACTCAATAATCCTAAATTCCGGAAATCTGCTCTACTTCCGGGAGGGCGACCAACTGTCCCAAGGTGGTGTCGGGTTTCTCGTTCACAAGTCTCTTGTGAACAACGTTACTGAGGTGGGGAGTGTTTCGACTAGGGTAGCGTACCTAATACTCAAAATTACCAAACGGTATTCGTTGAAGGTCATTCAGGTTTACGCTCCGACTTCGACACATCCTGACGAGGAGGTGGAAGCCATGTATGAGGACATCTCAACAGCCATCCACACTTCTAAAACCCACTTTAACGTTGTCATGGGAGACTTCAACGCAAAATTGGGGAAACGTAGCGGCGATGAGTTGAGAGTGGGGCAATTTGGGTTCGGAAATCGGAACACCCGAGGCCAGATGCTGGCCGACTTCATGGAGAAGGAGGACCTGTATATGATGAACTCCTTCTTCATGAAGCCAGAACAACGCAAATGGACTTGGATTAGTCCCGATGGTGCCACCAAAAATGAGATTGACTTCATTATGTCGACCAAAAGACAGATATTCAATGATGTCTCTGTGATCAATTCGGTGAAAACTGGGAGTGATCACCGCTTAGTAAGAGGCACATTGAATATCAATCCAAAATTGGAGAGGTCTCGACTGGTGAAGTCTACGCTCCGACCTGCACCCATACAGATCCAAAACCCGGTAAACTTTCAACTCGAATTGCAAAACCGCTTCGAATGCCTCGGTGACTGCGTTGACGTGGACGAGTATAATAACAGGTTCGTGGAAGCTGTTCAAACGGCCGGGTCTAAATTCTTCAAGGCCAGCCGTTCAAAAAGAACCGGAAAAATCTCAGATTCTACTCTCAAATTGATGGATGTGAGACGTCAAATGACCCTTCAGTCCCCGGACGATGCTTCCCAGTATAGGCAGCTAAATAGACAGATCTCCAAGTCCTTGACTCGCGATATCCGCCGCCATAACACAGACTGTGTAAAGGCGGCTATAGAGCGTAACAAAGGCTCTAAAGTATTCGCACGAGACTTGTCTATTGGGCAGAGCCAACTGACGAAGCTGAAGACCGACGACGGCAGGGTCGTTTCGTCTAAACCCGAACTTTTGAGGGAAGTCGAGAAGTTCTACGGACAGCTATACACGACCACACGGGCACCTGTTAACAACAAGGCTAAAGACCCAAGAGCCAAATTAACCCGACACTACACCGTAGATATCCCAGACGTCAGTCTGTACGAGATTAGTGTGGCCCTTAAACAGCTTAAAAACAACAAGGCGCCGGGTGATGATGGAATTACAGCCGAGCTTCTGAGAGCTGGTGGTACTCCTGTGCTTAAAATCCTCCAGAAGCTATTTAATTCCGTCATCCTCGATGGCAAAATGCCGCAGGCCTGGCACGGAAGTATAGTGGTGCTGTTCTTCAAAAAGGGCGACAAAACCCTTTTGAAGAACTTTAGACCGATATCACTTCTGAGCCATGTTTACAAGCTGTTTTCAAGGGTCATCACGAATCGTCTCGCGCGCAGATTTGACGACTTCCAGCCTCCCGAACAAGCCGGATTCCGAAAAGGTTTTAGCACCATAGACCACATACATACGCTGCGGCAGGTTATACAGAAGACGGAGGAGTATAACCAGCCACTATGCTTGGCGTTCGTGGACTATGAGAAAGCCTTTGATTCGATCGAGACCTGGGCGGTGCTTCAGTCTCTCCAGAGGTGCCACATTGATTATCGATACATCAAAGCGTTGAAGTGTTTGTATGAAAACGCCACCATGTCAGTCCGTCTCCAGGATCAGAACTCGAAGCCTATCCGACTGCAGCGGGGAGTCAGACAAGGCGATGTCATATCGCCGATGCTGTTCACTGCTGCGTTGGAAGATGTCTTCAAGCTTCTGGACTGGAACGGACTGGGCATCAACATTAACGGTGAGTACATCACTCACCTTAGATTCGCAGATGATATCGTAATCATGGCTGAAACCATGGAAGACTTAAGCCATATGCTTGATGGCCTCAATACAGCTTCCCAAGGAGTAGGTCTCAAAATGAACATGGACAAGACGAAGATCATGTCTAATGTCCATGTCGCACCTACCCCCGTAACAGTTGGGAACTGTACTTTCGAAATTGTTGACGAATACGTCTACTTGGGTCAAACGATCCAGTTAGGCAGGTCCAATTTCGCGAAAGAGGTCACTCGTCGAATCCAACTCGGATGGGCAGCGTTCGGGAAGCTCCGTAAAATCTTTTCGTCCCAAATACCGCAGTGTCTCAAGACGAAGGTTTTTAACCAATGTGTGTTGCCAGTGATGACATACGGAACGCAGACGTGGTCGCTAACTATGGGCCTTATGAGAAAGCTCATGGTCGCTCAGAGAGCAATGGAGAGGGCTATGCTCGGAGTTTCCCTGCGAGATCGAATCAGAAATGAGGAGATTCGCAGGAGAACCAAAGTAACCGACATAGCCCGGATGATTGCAAAACTGAAGTGGCAGTGGGCTGGGCACATAGCTCGAAGGACTGATGGCCGTTGGGGCAGAAAAGTCCTCGAATGGCGACCGCGTACCGGAAGACGCAGTGTTGGTAGGCCCCCCACAAGATGGACCGATGATCTGGTCAAGATCGCCGGGATAGGTTGGATGAGGGCAGCGCAGGACCGATCATCGTGGAGATCTTTGGGGGAGGCCTTTGTCCAGCAGTGGGCGTCTTCCGGCTGAAATGATGATGATGATGATGATTATTTTCTACATGTACATACTTTCAATACATTTGTGATTTTATTTAATCATTTTTCCAATACCTACCAGACGAGGAATAATCTACCCCTCATTTGGTAATAGGTGGTTATATTTTATAAATATTCACTAAAAACACTCGCATGACTCCTGTTGACGACCTTCATGGTGTAACGATTTTCGGAGATTATGGGTCGCTCCTCGTCCTGAATATGGGACTCATAGTTCGAAGACTTGTCCATTTATGTATATAATGCATCTTGAAGTCCGGGTCCACTGCTGAGTCACGGGTAATAACGTTTTAGCTCCGATGACTGTTTATATCTTGACTAAGAAAAAGACAAAATAAGCTGAAATAGATATTTATAGAAGCGACCTTTATACGACCTCCAAACTCTAAAAGAAAAAACTGAAAGGTGTACTTTCTTTACTGTATTCTTTCAGTTCCAACCAACGTCCATCACTGAAATACTTAATCTTTATTTTCAGTTCCGTATACTATCTTTAATGGTGCAGTCCATACTTGCAAAATTTATTTATATAGTTCAAACACTGCCGCTTTATGTGGTCGCTCTGTGGCTAACACATTCACCCAAAGTGTCGGGTAAGTTAGCAATAAGTATTAACTAATATTAATTATAATATGTATTCGATTATTAGTGAAAAAAGAGCTAAACAGTATTATGATGGTCGATATCTCTAGATATGAAAATTTGGGTTTGTGGTGGTAGAAATAAGTATAAGTCTACCATCCCTTTTCAGGGGTTGTGAGGGTACATATACATATGGATTTTTTATTTCGCCAGTTCATAGATTATATTGCAAATGTCCGGTTGCCGGGTAGAAAACGTTACTTCATTATATACATATATTGTCATAAACTGTAAACTTAAAACTACCCGTAAAATTTATATCATATGTATATAGGTATATTTCCTAGTATCACTACTTTGATATTTTCACAGGCGGTAAAAGAAGAACATAGATTATATTAAAACAAAATTACCGTCATGTATTTCCATGTGGATCCGAGAATATTTCAGAAAACGGGAATATTAAGCAAAACAACGTAGTTTAGGCCTGTGACAATATTTACCAGTGTAACTTGACTTCTGAAGTGTAAAGCCTACAATCGAGATCGAGCTTGTGAGAGAAAACTCAAGTTTTAAATTACCTAATATGAAAAATAGTAAAGTTTTCGTGGTAGAGTTTCTTTTAAATATATTCAATTAATGTACATTTACATCCAAACTTGAACAACCAATAGCAGATCGTATAATTATTTAAAGTAGCATAAGGTCTCAATCTCTACCCCCACACCTCAGAACGCACCAGAGCATATTGTCATTCGTCTTTGCAATTATTATTTTCGTAATTTTTGATTATTTTTAGGTGACACAGTAACAGAAATAGTGAAGGAGCAATCGCCTTTGGTATTAAAAATGAAATATCTAAGAAAACCTATTGGAGAGCTCATCAACAATTTTAAACCGCCCGTAGAAGCGCCAAACACGGTGGAATGGTCGCATTTAATTTCAAATGTACTGAGAGGCAATCAAATTGTTTGAAGCAAGCCGCACACGACCAGTGATGTTCAGAAATAATTCTCATATGTAATATGAATAAAAAATATATTTAATGACGCACTAGGTGTATACGTGTCCTACGCCGCGAGAGTGAGGGCACGCCCCCCTCATTCCTAGATTGACGGAGAAGAGCGGCGGGGGACGAAACCCTGACCTCCAACGCAAAACTGTGGAGATTTTCTCTGTGCAGGGGCGGAGAATACTAACCATAAGAATACTAACCTCTGTGGCCGGGGTCGCATGTCGTAGAAGGCGACAAAACAACCTACCCTAGCTACGTGGTAGGGCCTCAAGCTCGTCTGGATGGCGACCACCCTTGGTTTATAAGTATGCCGCCATAATAATCTTGCGTTGTGTTCCGGCATTAGTGAGCCAGGTTCCTGTACCCCTATGGGACAGCAGCGTGTTCGCGATGCCCCAAGCGTTGCAAACACTCATAGGCGACGGTAATTACTTACTATTAAGTGGGCCGTCAGCCTGTCTGCTGTTCCTCAGCAAAAAAAATTGAGGCCAGCCTTGACACAAGAGGCGAGCCGGCGCCGGTCTGGACCATGAGATCGGCGGGCCAGTTTATCCGTATGCACAGGTGGTAGGCGCTAGGAGAGCAGCGGTTAGTGTAAACCATCTTTTCCGGTGTCCCACATACCCCGGGCAAGGGACTTACACCCAGAACAGGATAAACTATTTATTAAGCCTGGAATACACATGCTACGTAGTAGCACATAAGCATGCTAGTTTCGAGCAGATGCTAATTAATAGCATACAATTAGCACGTGTATACGAAAAGAGCATGCTTGTCAACAAGCACGCTACTAAATCGCATGCCGTTCTATTTTTCGTGCTAGTTAGCACACGGTGTGAGGCGCGGGGGAGAAAAGGGCGGCTCCAAAGCAAGTCTGAACGTGTATTCTATGCGAGCATGCTACTTGATTTGTTTATCACGATGGCTCGATGACAAAACTTTAAATTTTATATTTCGTTACCGAAATTATGAGTGTTTATGGAATGTACACTCAAGTTTATATTTATGAAAGTAATAATATAACTGAATTTAATTAATTCCGCAAAGAAACGTCCATTTTGAATGCTGAATATGAGCATGTGTATCTCACACGTGCTAGAAAGAAGCATGCTAGCAATAAGTATGCTTCTGAGGTATGTGCTCTCATGAGCAAATGTATACACTTTGAGAGCATGCTTTAAATGAGCATACTACCTAGTAGCAAACAAGCATGCTTTTCTAGTAGCATGTGTATTCCAGGCCATATAGATCATACTTATTTTGTCCTCCGTGACACAAAGTCCGTGAGCATTGAATTCACGGAAATAACAAGTACAAGGGTACATCGTTATATCGGCGCATAAATCGCTTTATATTACCCAAATACGACCTTTGTGGCGTCAAGGCTAACGCACTTCAGTACGCTTGCGGAGGTCATGAGTTCGATTCCCGTCCAGCGTCTGGGTGTTTATGTATAATATGTATTTATTTACAAAAGAAAAGTATGCTTTATATGTAGTATATCAGTTATTTAGTAACCATTACACAAGTGCCATGTTACTTACTTTGGGTCTAGATGGCGGTGTGTGAATTGTCACATCATATTTATTTATTTAATATCTTCACGCATACTATAAATGGCAACATGACACTCACATTGTAATTGATATTATGAGACGAGGAGTGGACATCCAAACAGACTCGAAGCACTACCACCTAGCTAGGGTAGCTATGTCGCCTTTTACTACAGGCCGCCCCCGGCCTGATGATTTCTTGATGGTTTTGCAAAATGGTAGGTAAATGTTTTCTATTTAAATCACTGTTTAAAATTTAGTATATAGTTAAATTGATGTACGGGAAACCGCCCAGCTGATGGGAAGCTGGTACCCCTCGCCTTCGTGAACGTTTGCAACTATACTATTTTATCACAAATATGACCGAATTAATAGGATTAAATAATTAAAACAAAGTCTTATTTCGCCTTATTTTTTAATATTCCATATTTATATTGCGCAAACATGTTTGGTCACCACACACATGAACATATTACAATTTTGCAGCTAAAACATTAGTATACTTAATAACGAAAAACACTTCAATTTCTTATTAAAAATAGAATAATAAATTGAGATTTCGGTTTTATATAAATTAAGATTTAAATCATTATTATCCATCTAATGAAAACGTACAAATAATATTTTTATTATTTTGTGCTATTTTCGAAAACATACGCATATTTCATAAGACATAAATGATACAATACTAGTGATCCCCTTTTGATGAAGGCTTGTAATATGAGATATGAGGCTAAAAGTTCAATCGGGACCGTGTTTAACCTCCGGTCTCTCGCAGCTTTTTTAAATGATGTATTCTATTTTAACATTTTGCAAGCCAATATTTGTACGCCTCTTGGGCAGAATATGATGAGAAATGTTTTATGTGTCATCAATGCACTTTTGAATAAAACTCGTGTTTTTGTCAATTTAAATGTATTTATCTATCTTGTCGTGAGGCAGTCTTATCTGAACCACCTTTTAAGTTCTGTCGTTTCCATATTTCCCGGAAATTTTGAATTTGGAACTGTTCTATATTCGAATGGGTTTAAATTTGGAATCTCAAAACAGTTGAAAGTATTCGGATTACTGCTATTGTTTAGTCACAGCGTCGATTGGAATCTGTCAGGTCACGTACGAAAATGAATCTTTCTAAGGAAAATGTTCGTGCAGTAATTTTCTACAACTATAGAAGAGGCTTGACACGGCTTGTGTTTTGAAGAGCTAACATCTGTATTCAGTGATGTATCCCCATGTCTGCTGACTGTCGAACGCTGATATTTAGAATTCCAGCGTGGACATACTGGTGTTACTGACAAACCTCGCGAAGGACGCCAAAAATCCGCCTTCACTGAAGATAACATCATTGCTGTGAGACAACTAATTCTCGAAGATCGTCATGTCACGTATCGAGAGATAGAGGCTCTATTAGGCATCTCAGGGACAACCATTCAGAAGATCTTGCATGAAGCGCTTGGTGTGAGAAAGCTAGTTTGCCGTTGGATACCGCATCTGCTTTCCGACGATCACAAGGCGGCCCGCGTCAAATGGTGTAAGAAAACTCTGCAAAGGTTCAACCGAGGAGTCAAATCACGTCTACGACATTATCAGTGGTGACGAATCTTGGATCTATGCCTACGATCCTGATTCCAAACAACAATCTACAATCTGAGTCTTTCAAGACGAGCCAAAGCCGGCTAAAGTTGTTCGTTCTCGAAGCACTTCAAAAAAGGGTGGCCACGTTGCGGTCCAGGTCATGTTGCGACTATTGCACTTGAAGGTCGTAGAACGGTTAACACAGTGATATACCACAGTTTGGTTACCACAAGTCATCGCCGAATTTCGAAAATCTAACTCAAAGCGACGCATTATCCTGCACCACGACAACGCAAGCTCACACAGCGCTCGTCAAACGATTATTTGAAGCAGGAAAAAGTAGAAATTCTTGACCATCCTCCATACAGTCCTGACCTAAGCCCTAACAATTTCTTTACTTCCTAAAATTAAGAAAAGTCTTCGTGGTCAAAGGTTCCAGTCCGGTGAAGAAGCAGTCGACGCTTAAAAGTCAGCCATTTTGAACACCCCCACTTTAGAGTGGAATAAATGTTATAACAACTGGTTTGAGCGAATGGAAAAGTGTATTAAGCTACGTGTTGAATACTTTGAAAAACAATCAAAAGTACTATAAGATTCTAGTTGCTTTGTTCTTCAAACGACAAAACTTAAAAGGCATACCTCGTAACACAAAAGTATTGCACCAAAGATGTAAAATTTCATTAGACAAATTATAAATCACATACATATAAACATATCAGCAAAGATTTCTTAGTGTATTACTTAATCGCCACTTAAAAATGCTTATCACAAGGCAAGAGTTGACAACTTAGTCTTCTTGGATATGAAAATACGTCTTTATATAAATAACATCGATTGTAGTTAAATCACTATGCTATGCCGCCTGGCGACTTATATTTGATAATTATCATTTAGTAAATCTGAATGAAATGTAAGAAATTTACGAACTCAAAGGACGGCTGTCGATTGCTTACGACCGCACTCAGAGATTAAATCTAATGGCTTCTATAACACACATGTCTAGCTTAGAAACCAGGAGAAAAAATTTTATGTAGATTACTGTATTTTTTTCAAATAGACTATTATTATAATTAAATACTAATTAACTTAAAAAACCATTTTTTATTTTTATTAAAGTCACTTTTGACTTGACTGAGTTGATGACTTCGATTAAGCACTCTGTAACTTTATGTATATTATTAGTTGAAATAGTTTCTAGGCATGAAGTAAAACAATACAGTTGGACATATGCCGTTATAGTTCTTATAACATTACTCGTAGTGCAACCGCAACGTTTGCTTTTACGTGTGTGTGTGTACATGTCAAGCAAACTGAGCTAGATCTCTCAACTTTAACCCACAGCCGGTTAAAAGACCTAATACAATAATCGAAAGATAATATCACTAATTTCAATGCGTTTTTTATTTATTATATTTTATTATTAAATTAAAACACTCAACTTAGAAAATTAATTTTAAAAAATAATTTACAACCAATAATTAGTTTCAACATGCTAAGAGTTAAAACGCTCATGCGATGTTTGTTATTTTAAAACAATGGTTAGTAACAAAGAAGAAATAAAACCCTACAATTGTATAGATTTTTCATACGAAAGATATTTGTGAATTATTGCTACTATATACGCACGTATTGTGGTTATTATTATAAAAAATGCGCAAAATTTATGTTTTGTTAATTTGCAATTTATTTGTCAATAAAATTTACCAGTATTAACGATTTTATATGTACCTAAAGTCTACTATTTACATTTAATATATATCCAAAATATTAAATTCCGCAAATACTAATTGTTTTTTGTTGTATAAGTTTGATATTTCACATATCATAGAACATTGTAGGTAGTACATATATAGGTATATTATACGAATACATTTCAAATTATATTTAAATTAAAGGCAAGCCTAGCCTATTACTAAGTTCATTGAGACCCACGCACGGTTAAAGCATCTACACGGTGTAATGGCCCTTTTCCTTTTAACTAACAAGACAAGGTCTTGCAGAAATGTTTTGGAAGGTATCGCATTCAATGGTCAGTACAGTATTTGGTACAATAAATCAAGTATAAGAAGAAAATGAATCACCTTACAATAAATAGAGAGTGACAAAGTGGGATGAGTTTTGTTGTTTCTCAAAGCAATAACCAAGAGATCCTGGGAAGCTCGTTCTCGCCTTTATGGTTACCGAGAAATAACGACCGAATTTTTTATTAAGCATGATTACCTTGGCTATCCTTTGCCAGTGGAGTGGTCGAAGTCACAGGGCGGAGAACCCCACATAACCGCGTCATCAGTAAGGAGTTGCGGGCGACACTATTTTTTTGAAGTTGTGAAATGCACAGCGAGATCAGTTATATTTTAATTATTTATTTGGCCGTATTGTGACAAATGGATTCCGACACAAGTAAGGACAGCAAAAAAGAGGCAATGTTCAATTTCTCCTTACCCTCTCATTGTTCGTACATGCCAAAATTGTTTACAACTACGAGAGCAATTATATAACAACCCAAGATGTCGCTTCGTGTAACCCTCTCATACTTGAATATTTATTACCAAACACTGCAGACTACGAAGATGGACGTATATTAAAGAAAATAGCTGTAAACACAGTGCACGTTCTGCGGTGGGTAGGCCAAACAATAACCAATCCTAAACTATTTCATTATCATCACAGATTAGTAAATTAGGATAATGTGACAACGATCACAATGTGTCTTATAATCAGCAAAAACATCACAAAATGAAGCGGTGTATATAAATTCTCGGCATATAGTTGAACACTATATTTAAACCGTGTTGTACAGAAAAGATCCAAAATATTGTCTAGGAGATATATATATATATATTATATATATATATATATATACCCATCTGTATACCATCACCTCAATACTACTGAATATATCGGGATGGGACTACTATCATTCGATGCGGAATTTTTCGTAGATGGTTGTATGATGGCTGTTATGGATTCCATCGACCCGTTTTCATTTTTTTTTTTTCGATTTACTTTTGCCTGTTATTCGGCCAGCGGAGCGGGCGTGATCGGCTAGTTACGATATAAATGTAATTTATCTATCAATCCAATCATATCAATTAAAGAATATTTTTCCTTTCTTCTCTTTAGTTCAAATGGCAATTACTCTAGTAAAAAACTAAAATTCATTCCAACTTTGCTTGCCTTTTTAATTAAGTTCACCGCGATGCATCATAAATTGCATAAAAAGTGTACCACAAACAACAAAGTGTTGAATGTAAATTATAAAAGCACTCGTCGAAATGAAATCAGTTTACCTACTTTTCAAATTAAGTCATCTTGTATTGTTGTCAAATAATTTCCCTAAGAGAAGGCTCCTGCTTAGCTATGAAATGATCGAGAAAATGTTTATTAGGTAAAAATAAATTGATTCTTTTCTACAACACAATCGATAGCATGCGATGCAAGCTGATTTAATGTCCCTGTCGAGATGTGGGTGATAATGATGATTGGGACATGGCTAGTTCTTGAGCACGCATCTGTAGTCCTTATTGACATCCGAAGGATTCGGCGAATGATCTTTAGGTCTAACCGTACCACGACACGGTGCTAATTTAGATTCCAAAGCCTACAATGAAGAAAAGTTCACAATAAATGAATTTTGTTAATACATATTAGTACATGAACGAAAGTTCGTGATATGTAAACCTCCACCAGAAAATTCTAACATATATATATATGGCTCCTATCTATTAAAGCTGAAAATGTAAATGCATATAATGTACATCACTATTATTTAAATGATTATTTATAAATATACAAGGCCTATTTACAAATATATAACATAAATTATGTAAAACAATCTCATGAACTAACAACAACAGTATTAAATATCATTGTGTCAATGTTTGTTTCGGCTTTCCTTGATCGTTAGTCTTTCTGATCGAAGTGAAGCTTAACAAATTCTCGAGCCCCTCGCGAGATCGGACGGCGAATGATCTTCTAAGCTTTCCATTTTCATACTGAGACCTCATGAAAGGTTGGTCGGAAGACCTTTGAGGTATTTTCTTGGGCACGTCCTGTGACTCTGAGTTTAGTCGCACAACCAATTTGGGATTTCGATATTCAACATCGTCGGTGTTTTTACTATCTTCAGCGGTTTGAGTTTCGTTGGAATTATTAGGTGACGTGTCGCAGGCGCATTTAATCTTACCACAATCATGGCAAAGAAATCTTTCAAGCTGCAAGCATAAAATAAACATGCACACTACACGACACAGCCATGCTGATATCTACTTGCATATCTAGCTACTGCATTATTAATATTCTACATCTACGAGTATATGGCTTTGTGGCTTATAGTTAAAAGAGCTAATATATTTCACATTAGATAGTATGTAGGAGGAAAGCAGATAAAAGCTTATACTGTTTTATATACAGATTTGGATTCGCTTAAAAAAGAACACATGCTGCGTGTCATGAATCATTACTAGTAACTGATTTTTGGTACTATCACATTAAGAGAAATGTTGTGCTAGCATAATATAGTTTAAATGGTTCATTCTTAATTGAGATCTTTAGTAAATATATTTTTACACAACTTGGACATCTACTTCCGTCGTAAGCATTGCAAATGTATGAAACAAACTTAAAATGGCGCATGTTGATCTATAACAACGATTTCTGTTACTAGCTAGACTTGTCACAGTTTTAAGCCTTATAATTTTTCATGAACTAATGTAGGTATGTTTAGAAGCGCTTTCCTTGTAATCATGAATTTTCTATTGAGTGTTAATACAATGTACTAAGAAAAATGTACAATTATTTAACAGTAAAGAAAGCTGAAGCATTAGCTTCTTTTTCAAGAGAAAAATTGTATTTATTTATATAAAATACAGTTATATAAAGTATATGAAACATATTTAGAACAAAATAACTTTCCTCACTAGTAAAGTATAAAAAAACTAACGAGTAATATAAATGGTATAATAACTAAGATTACTATTTACCATTATAATAATACCATTCACTGTGACCAATTGTTTTATCTCTCTAATATAATCTCTAAAGAGCAGCAGAATAAAGAGAAGTGGCTATTTGTCCCATCCAAAACCCTACTCCATTTTCCTAAGTAGTAAAAGCGACAATTGGTTCACTCTTTCCATAAGTTGAGATTAAAAACATGCCACAGAACAGCTTCTGTCAGTGCCCAATAGAAATAGGCTCACAAATATTGTATCCTGTGACCTTACTCAATAACAAATAATAGGCTTATTACAAAAATAACTATTCTATCCACTACTTTCAAATTATTCCAAGCCTATATAAAGCCACCCAGACAAATTCATCCTTACAGGGGCGGAGAAAGAATACTAATCTCTGCGGCCGGGGTCGCCCTGTCGTAAAAGGCGACAAAACAACCCACCCTAGCTACGTGGTAGAGCCCCAAGCCCACCTGGACGGCGACCACCTTTGGTCTTAAGTATGCCGCCATAATAATCCTGTGTTGTGTTCCGGCATTAGTGACCCAAGTTCCTGTACCCTTATGGGACAGTAGCGTGTTCGCGATGCCACTGGCCATGCAAACTCCCATAGAAGACGGTAACTGCTAAATTCTAAGCGGGCCGTCAGCCTGTATGCTGTCCTACAGCAATAAAAAAAGCAAAGATTTTTGTTTTCAAGAAATTGATTGATTAATAGGAAGCAAGTGCTGTTGTGAATTTATTCCTTTGATCTATATTAGCCCTTTTAATAACAAACCATTTCAAAATAATTACACCCAACACATGACGAAACTTAAATATATTTTAACACAGCTAAAATATCAATAAGGTCACCCATTTACGTGCTTTTCGGTAATATTGGCACACATTATGTTGGTTGTGTAAGAAGCTACTGAACAAATATTACACATTTCAATAATATCAAATGTAATTGACAAAAAAATCTTATTGGGAATTATAAATAATAATAGTATATACATATATTCACAATAGATAAACATAAATAAAAATAAATACATAAAGTCAACTTTATAAACTACACTGTATTAGCTAATAATTTTGTGCAATTTATAACTACAACAACAAATATAACAAGTAAAACTACTATTAATAATAATTTCAATATTCTGACTCTACTCACCCCTACTTTCCGTAGAAGATCTCCAACGATATTCATAGCAGACACTCTTGATGAAGGTGTCAAAGCATTGCCGTTGATTTCACCTACAAAATAGAAAAATCAGATTTAAAATGTTCCATATGAAACATTTTCTGACGTGAAGTTTATAATTTGATCTAGTTTTCTAAGGGTATTTGGAAAAACCGCGTGTATTTTATCCTCTGGAATGTTTCTATCCACTGAATTACCTCAAACAAGTTAAGCATAGTATTGGTTGATATTTTAGTCCTAAATCCATCTATATCTGAACAAAATATTATATCTATCTGTTCAAATTTTTCTTCATATAAAATATAAATATTGCATAAGTTTAATATTGCATTTATGCCAAATTCTGTCTCACTTAGATTTTTTTTATTGTTGAAGGACAGCAGACAGGCTGACAGCTTGCTTAGAATTTAGCAGTTACCATCGCCTATGGGTGTTTGCAACGCAAGTGGCATTGCAAACACACTGCTGTCTCATAAGGGTACAACAGTAACTTGGGTCACTAATACCGGAACACAACACAAGGTTATTATGGCGGCATACTTAAGACCAACGGTGGTCGCCATCCAGACGGGCTTGAAGCCCTACCACGTATCTAGCCTTTTACGAGAGGCCGACCCCGGCCGCAATTAAGAGAAAAATAATAACTTGATTGAATATTATGATTGTAAGAAGATAATATTTTGATACAAATGATAACAGGTGTTGCAACTCTAAACTTAGCAAAAATGAATTAGAAATAGATAATGTATAAAAGTTTATTTATACTTTTATTAATATGCAACAGATAATCAATAATAAATTTCTATGTTCATTCCAAGAACAAACGAAATATTCATTTTCAAATTTATTGGCATGGACGATCTTTGACACAATAAATATGCATCATGAATATACCTACTATAATAATTCTATATTTGGCTCAGAATATTAGGAATTATTAACTTACGTTTCAGTGGTGACGTTATAGAGGTCTGTGTCTCTATTTCGACGTGAGTTCGAGATGAGTTTGAAACATGCCCATTAATGACAGGGGTTTCATTAGAGCTGTCGTCCTTCTGCTCTTTTAGATTGGGGATCCGCTCAATGACTTTCAATTCTTGCTTCAGATCTACAAACATCATTATTTTAAGGGTAATCTCTTACAAACCAACTTTCAGTCAAGGCTTGTGGTGGGAAAGTTGAGGCAGGAGGAGATGAAATTATCGAGTTTTGACATGATTCATTAATTATACAAAATAATAGTTACATAATCTTTTAAAATTTATGCAACAATATGATCACCCATAATTACATATTAACCGAAAATATAACTTATGTTTAATAATTAAATGATTATAATAAAATATACCTCTAGCTTCATCTGTTGCTCTTTGTAATTTAACCCTCAAATTTTCAATTTCATCTACTTCATTTTCTAAGACTGCGTTTCTCTCATATGCTTCATTTAACAAGGACTCTATAAAAGACACTGATTCTGATATGACCCTTAAAACAAAAAGATAGTTGTTAATAAATAGTTATAATTTATTTTAAATTATGAAAGAGTATACTGGAAAACTAACATCTTAACATACACTATTATTCTAACAATAAAATTAGATTAAAACTAACTAATAGGCAATGCAAGACCCTGAAGGTTGGCAACATTGTCATACGGAATGGCAATGCTAATCCGCTGCACGAAGTAAAAGCCAGCCCTCTGGTCTCAGATAATTTGAATAATCCTCTTAGAAATTTCTCTGAAGAGAAAAAAGAGAAGCAGAGAATATGGCAATATCGGTCAGCAGATTGGGATGGATTGCTCGAATTCTATGCGTCCTACCCTGGGGGCCGCTATGTTTTTCGTCAAGCAATCCTGAAAACTGTGCGAACTTGATTGAGCTGCAGGGAATGGAATGTTTTATTCAGTTAGGAATAAAGTAGTTCCTGCTGGTGGTTCGGGATAGCCATGGTTCAATGGGCTAAGTTTTGAGGCTGTTAAGCTAAAGCAAAAGGCTTGTCAAGCCTGGACTACAGCAAGGGCTTGTCAAGATCCTAACACTTTTGACTTGAAGAAAAAATATAACGTTGCCTACAGGGCCCTCAAAAAACATATTAGGAGAGCAAAATTTGAGCACTTTCGCAGGATTGACTAGCGTCTAGCTAGCTATCCCTCTGGGACTAGGTCTTTCTAGGCTCTTTCCAAAGTTGTTGAAGGAAACTATTGTTGGGCATTCATAGCTCCACTACGTACAGTGATAACTGTTTGAATCATGCTGCCAAAGATAAAGCCCATCTTTCGGGCGAAATCTATGCAGCCAATTCGACTCTTGATGACGGGGGACAATCCACCTTCTATTAACGACATTGTGGAGACTCCACAATGTCCTCATCAAGCTTCATGGGAGGTGACCCATAATCACCCTATTCCCAAAAGGGGTGACTGAACAGATCCAATCAATTACATGTCTATAGCAATAACTTCTTTGCTATCAAAGGTGATGGAGCGGATTATATAACATCCGCCAATATCGCTAAGGCCTTCAATTGTATCTGCCATAGAGCTCTTCTTATGAAGCTTCCATCGTAGCGGATACCTTGGAATCTGCACTTGGCTATCTAGCTTTCTCTCTGGGCGCAGCATTAAGGTCGTCTATAGCCTATCAATGCTGGTGTGCCATAACATGTTATCCATAGATGGCATTCATTACTATGCAGATGAAGGACCTGCACCACAGTTCCAAAGAACTGATCTTTCCATCTCAAGCAGTATTGGGATCCTTGGTGTCGACATCACAAATCATGTCCAGTTTAGGGGACAATCTAGGGAAAAGCTAGGTGTGCTAAACCGGTCCAAGCAGTATTTGACTCCAAGGCAACAGCTTGTGCTATACAAAGCACAGGTCAGGCCGCATATGGAGTACTGCTTACATTTATGGGCTGGAGAACCCACCTGTCAGCTCAATCCCCTAGACTCCATCCAACAGCACACAGTTCGTTTTCAATGATCACATACTCAAAGACGGTCGGACAGTCTTTTTGTTTATTCCACCATCTGTAGAATGGGGAGTGATTTGAGAAGCAATTTTGAATGGTTCCCTCGTCGTCTTTCTACCACCACACTGCCCGCCATTGGCTGGGTGTTTATCCCTATTTCTCGGAGCCTCTTCTTTCTTTTACAAAATGGTTCTCAAGAAAATTCATGTTGTGTACTCTCAGGATTTGGAATGAGCTTCTGGCTGAAATTTTCTCAGTATGATACGATTTGGGGTTCTTAAAAAAGGTGTTATAAAATTTCTTCGAGGCCGGCAGCACGTTGGTAATGGCTCTGGTGTTACAAACGTCCATAGATGACGGTGACCACCTGCCAGGGTGGGCTATTTGCCTGTTTGCTGATCTCTAGCTATAAAAAAGCTAACCAGACCCTAGTGAATAATGTTGAGGCTATCATAGTGAGATAATCTGCCTGTGCCTTTAAAGGCACAGTTTGAAGTCTACTGTAGTTCTACAATAACAGGGATGAGAAATACTTGCATAGAATTTATAATCCATTCATAATAAAGCAATACGCTTTGTGTAAAAATAAACTTAACCAAGGCAATAATCTAAAATATAAAGTAATAATTCTAAAAGAAAAAAAATCATGACAAACAAGCAGGTGTTTGCAAAAACTACTCTGTGCTAAAAACCATATCTTGAGACAAATTTAAGAAAAATATAAGCCTCCGCAATCAATGAAGACATGCTATAAAATGGTCATTTTTCCCTTAATCTTTCTAGTTCTTTATTATTTACAATTCAACCAATTTGGACCATACATATTGTCCATGATACCAATTACATTTTCAGATTAACAAAGGGAAAAAAGGAGAGGAGAGAAGTAATGGTTAAAGTATGCTAAGAAATTAATCTTAAGAATATTCAGTAAATTTTTCGACTCAGGGCTCCACCTGGAAAGGGCTCCAAATTATTTTCTATCGTTTCTTACCACTAATATGGAGTATCCCAAGTAATATTGAGGAGGTGCATAGCTTTGGACCCTTAAATTTAAAAAAAATGTCTTAATATTAAATGCATGATGTAAATGATACTATCCCAGCCTAACCTAACCTGTCGCAAATTTCCTGACCATACGGAGCGTCTGCACTCACTGCACAGCAATCTCTGATTTCTTTAATCATGCACAAAATAAGTAATTTTCATTGTATAGTGTTTTTATTAATTCCTATGGGGTTCAATAGCATGCGCGACCATATTATTGCATGGTACACCAATCCGTGATAAAAGACAATAGAAAAAAAATTTAAGCTGTTTTAAAGTGGAGCCCTGATTCAACAATTTGCCATATATTCTTTACAAGTCCGTAATATTCTAGTTTAAACTCTAGAACATATTTAGCCTATATAATAAACACTCAAAATTTTGTGTAAAATGAAAACACAAATGATAATAATGTCATGCAAAAAACGATTATTCAGAAAACACTAAAATATATTGCTAAACAATGAGTCATAAAGGTATATTGGAAAGACATTGCTCTTGATATTGCTCAATCTATTGGAGGAATCATTTTACAAAGAAATTGGTTTGAAGATTAAATACATGTTTATATACAAAAGAAAATACCTTTGACCTCTTTCCAAATCATCATTCTTTTGCTCCAATTCTCTAATATAAACTGCTTGTTTATTTTTTTCCATTTTTAAAGTCTGTAATTCATTCTCTAAAGCATTTGTCTCTTGTTGACTTCTCTCTAATTTACTCTACAAAAATTAATGACTTTATACATAAGAAATATACATATTGAATGAATCACTTGAATATAAAGAGAACAAAAAAAAGTACCCTTAGTGACTCTATCTCGTTTTTTAAACGCTGGTTTTGATGTTCCAAATCCCTATTCTGTTTTTCAACTTGCATTAATGAAGCCTCTAATTCCTTTTCGAGTTGTGCGGAATTTTCAGTGTATTCATCTAATTCCTGTTGAATTTCGTTAGCCCTGCATACAAAACAATTAGTGACTTATTACGTTAGTTGAAGCTGAATCAAATAATTAATTACCAAGTTATTAAACAAACTCCCTTACTTTTGCTCATAATGTTTTGCTTGTTTTTTCCAATAATCCACTGCGTCACAATCTGATTGTCTCGGAGCATCCATAATAAAATTCACAACTATGTACGTACAACTTTCAACAACTGTTCCAAGGATACCTATCGAATCATAACAAAAATTTGAACAAACTTAATATTGATGTATATATATATAGCAATTTAAAAGATTTCGTTCGCTTATGAAGGAGTTGTAATCAATATTTTACGATTTATTACAACCGTTAAAACACAAAATGTGACACAACTTCCTCTTCCATATCCAAAACAAGTAAAATTAAAATGGCTGCTTCTAATTATGACCACATGAATGTCAATTTGACAATGACAGTTCCATCTGTTCAACCATGGAAGTAATAATTGAAGCCGAGCGAGAGCGCAGTAACTGTACCTTTTATCCCTCTCTGGCGATGGTGACCATATTGAAATATGATTTAGGGACAATAATTATAAAAAATTATTTGTGATCTGACGTCAGCAGATCATTGCTTCAGATGGATTTTAATCGAAGATGCTAATGAAAAACTTGCCCTTTGCGGCACTATACATTTCCTGTTTTTGCTTGCTTTTCACATTCGTGTCATAAAGGTAGGTAGTAGGTACTTACCTACTGGTCCTTGTGGGACATGACATGCAGCTAGACTGAGATAAAATTACGATAGCTACATAAATTGATATATTTAATTAATTAGGTAAGAAAAAAACAGTTTAGTTTACATTTAACTTTAATTCTAAATCAGACATTGCTAAATAAAACAGTCTTGTAAAGTTTCTGCCGCAAACCCAGCTTATTCCTTATATGATTCGTTGATTCTAATTTTGCGTTATGATTTAAACGTAAATTGAGATATGAATTCACTAACGCCTTCATCAATTGAAAATCATGTGAATATTCAAATATAGATTGAGGAGGATGTGGTGGATCTAACAATGTATGTAGATTGCTATAAAATTCTTGGACAACATACATGATAATTTTATTTTTATGATATCTTGTATGTACGATGCCGGTCACGGACCCAGATTGCACCGTACAGGAATAAGAGGGACAGCTCGAGAGCAGTGGACTGTATGATAAAGGAATGGGAAGGAGCGGTGGCTAGAGAGACGTTGATGCCTTGCTATGGGCAAAGAAACCCGCACTGACCTTGTTTTCACCCCTTCCCGGTTCGGTTCAGGTCGCTGAGGAACTGTTGCACGGCACCAGCTAAATACACAACACTGAACACACACAGATTTAATGGCACGGCCAATTAGAGTAACCAGGGAGGTCGAACGTCGACCGTCCCGTCCAGTTATTTATAATTATCGCACACGGTGCAAAAAGCGGTTGTCTCATGCCAAACGTTGACACAAGAAGACAGTTTTTCCGTCCCACCCTCGCTTACCATTATTACCTCACCGAGAGTGAGGGTAGATAACAAAAATCAGGTGGCGGGATTTCAAATACCCTTTATCCAAGGATCGAACATGCCCCCCACCGAAATCATTATGATGATTTCTAGGAAAATAGGTGAGAATGGGACGTAGAGGTTGAGATAAATAAATAAATAAGAGTGTGATAAATTACATAAGAAATAATCCTAATACTCTACAACTAATAAAATAAATAAATAAATAAGTGTATAATGAAGTTAATTAGTGTAGGGCAAAGGACAAATTTTATTCACAGGTCTTTTAAAGAGACCAGATTTAGTTCGCACAGTTACAACACGAACTATATTATCAATGCCTGGATGAATCTCCTCTATTCTTCCTAAGGGCCATTGTAAAGGCCTTGTTAAATTAGATTTTAATACGACAAGATCACCCACTCTTACATTTGAAGCAGTAGAACACCATTTTGCTCTCTGTTGTAAAGTATGAACATAGTCGTCTGACCAGCGTTTCCAAAAACTCTGCGTTACCTTCTGTAACAATTGCCAACGTGACAATCTATTTAAAAGTAACGTCGGTCACGTCATGTTCTGGTACAGCCAGTAGATTCTGACCCACCAAAAAATGACCCGCGGTCAAAACATCGAATTCATCATGATCATTAGAAATAGCACATAACGGCCGAGAATTCATTATTGCCTCGATTTTACAAAAGACTGTAGTCAGCTCTTCAAAAGTTAGGGATCTATCTCCAATAGTACGGTAAAGAATATGTTTTGCTGACTTGATACCAGCCTCCCAAATTCCACCCATGGATGCTGCATTAGCAGGAAGGAAGCGCCAAGTTATATTGCGAGTGGAGAGTCCATCCAAGATTGCATCTTTATTAGATTTAAGATTAAAAAAGGTTGTAATTTCCTTTAAATGTTTACCTGCTGCGATGAAGTTAGTTCCGCGGTCAGAATATATAAACTCACAAAGACCACGACGGGCCACGAACCGATCAAATGTGGCTAAAAAACAATCACAAGACAGATCGGAGAGAAGCTCCAGGTGCACAGCCTTTGTTGAGAAACAAACAAAGAGACATAAATAGGCCTTGTGCACCTTTGCATTACGCCATAAACTTTCTTTATTAAGAAATGGACCGCCTATATCACAGCCAACGTGGCTGAAAACCTTTTCAGGTTTGAGACGTGCGGCAGGCAAGGGACCCATCAAAGGTTGAGAACCTCTGGGGTTGAACCTAAAACAATTAGGACACCTTGATAAAACTGATCGAATAACGTTTCGAGCATTGATTATCCAAAATTGTTTACATAAAATGCCATGTAACGTACGTGGTCCTACATGTAAATATAATTTATGATAATATTCGATTATCATGTTAGTGGCATGACATTTCTTCGGAAGTATAACTGGGTGTTTCGTATTATATGGAAGGTCAGAATGTAAAAGTCTGCCCCCCACCCTGAGGAAATTATTAGAATCGATAAAGGGACGCAACTTACGTAGTGAAGATACGTAGCCTGTTTTAATTAGAGTTTTAATTTCTAAGTTAAAATGATTCATTTGAATTGAACGAATAATAATGTCACGAGCCTGTGCCAGTTCACTGGTGGTTAAGGGTCCGAAAAGGCGTTCACCAGTTTTCAATTTTATATTATTTTTAAACCGCACGCACCAGGCCATAACGCGAGTGAGTTTATTAAATGAAGAAAATTTATTAAATGTTAATTCTAAATCATTAATTATTATTTGTTCGTTAGATGAGTTAAAGCAAAAGGCGTCAACTAAAGTTTTCATCTCAGGGACTTCGGTTTTATCCGTAATAATAAATGTACTAATAGGCCACTTTTCAGAGTTATCTGATAGCCACACGGGACCATGGATCCACTCTCTGGACTGATCTACTAATTGATCAGGGAGAAGACCACGAGAGCATATATCTGCGATATTGTTTTCGCTTCTTAGATGGTGCCAACAGTTGGGTGACACGAATTCAATTATTTCACTAACACGGTTAGCAACGAACGTTTTTAATTTATAAGGCTGTGTTTGAAGCCAGGATAAAACTATAGTTGAGTCACTAAGAGCGACTATAGAAAAATTAAAGTCCTTGCAGTTTTGTACGACAAAACTAACAAGCTTCGAAAGCAGCACGGCTGCTTGCAGCTCCAACCTAGGTATAGAAAGCAAAGGTTTTATTGGAGCCACTCTGGACTTACTCATTAGTAACCTAACCTTAACTTGACCCTTTGTATCGACACTTCTGAAATATAAGCAAGCTGCATATCCTAGAGAGGATGCGTCGCAAAACCCAATTAGTTGAACGTCAACGAAATTAGAAATAAGTAGATGTCGATCTATGCGAAGGTCAGATAAACAAGGTAGTTTGGTGAAAAACTTCATCCATTTATTGGATAATTCAGTCGGGATTGGATCGTCCCAACCTAGACTTAGCTTCCACAAATCCTGCATGATACACTTGGCAACAAAAGTGCATGGTGATATAAGACCTATGGGGTCGAATATACTTGCAAGTAATTTTAACACAGATCGCTTTGTATATTTTGTATCTATTATGTTGTAATTAAAAGAAAGAGAATCGGATGAAGGTAGCCAAGTCAGGCCTAAAACCTTCAAAGATGATGACGCATCATCTTGAAAATCTATACTAGTAATCTGGTCTTCAGACATCCTAGAAAACAGCTCAGGTTTATTGCTAGCCCACTTACGCAAATCAAAACCTGCGCTTTTCAGAAGTGATATTAGCTCATCCTGAAGGGAACAAGCTTCAGAAACTGAACGGCATGACCACAACAAGTCATCGACATAAAAGCCTTGCGTAAGTACACGAGATGCCTCAGAAGGCGGAGAGTCTGCGGCGAGCTGATGTAAGGTGCGAACAGCGATGAAGGGAGCGCTACGAAGTCCGTAGGTGTTCGTTTTAAGTTCGTAAGTACGCACAGGCTGGTTAGGAGATTCCCGCCAAAGTATATGTTGGTACTTCCGCTCTGAGGGGTCAATGAGCACGGCTCGATACATCTTGGACACGTCAGCAGTGAAACAGACGTCATAAAGTCTAAATTGTGTAATGATTTTTATGATGTCCTGATGTAACTTGCGACCCGTCAGGAGCACATCATTAAGTGACGTTCCAGTGCTAGTCTTCGCGGAGCCGTCAAACACTACACGCAAGGGCGTTGTGGTCGATGTTGGACGAAGCACACAGTGGTGTGGGATAAAATATTTTGAGGGTTCAGTACCATAGTAAGGTACCATATGTCCTAGGGATTCATACTCTTTCATGAAATCAACATAAGAAGACCTTAATTCTGGAGACCGAGCGAGACGTCGCTCAACTTGCATGAGACGCTTGTAAGCTACTTCATAAGAATCGCCAAGCGGTTCATGACTGGGATTTAAAAGGAGAGGTGCGACATATCGGCCAGTGGGGTCACGATAATGTCTTTTAATAAATATATTTTCTGCCAGTTCGTTATCTGGACTTAAAGGAATATCGCACGGCGAAGATTCCAACTCAAAAAATTGTTTGAGAGTTTCATTAAGAAGATTATCCTGAGTGGTGTACGACACCAAAGATGTGGACGCAACTGCGTGGCAATCCACTTTATCACTGGAGTGAGACACGGTCAAGTTTCCAGTGATTACAAAACCGAAAATACTTCCTAGCGCAATTGGAATGTCGCGGCTAAAAATAAATTTCCTTCCATCATAAATATGAGGAAAAACATCACTACCCAATATCATATCGATCGGGGATTTAATGTGAAAGAAAGGATCTGCTAAATTCAAATTTTTATATTGCTTAACAACTTGCTCCGGTATTTGAATAGTAGGCAAATCGGAAGTTAATTTACGTAGAACAACGAAATCACTATAAAAAGATGACTCACGATTATCGCGAGGTTGTATTGTGCATGACGTCATGCCATAATTTTTAATATTTTCTCCAGCTAATCCGTAAATACTAAAGGAACATTTACGTTGAGATAAGCCGAGACGTTGTAAACAAGACAACGAAATAAAGTTAGACTGAGCGCCAGAATCAATCAAAACACGACACAATTGCACTTCATTATTTGCATCAAAAACATTAACGAGCGCGGTCCCCAATATAACTACGCTGCTATAGCTCTGAGCTAATGCACACGAACTTAAGACAGCGGGTGACGATGACGCAATCGGTGACGAAAGCGTGCAACTGCGTGTCGATTTTATATTATCAGTAGGCTCGCTGTTATCAGTATGCAATAACAAATGATGCTGTTTTTTACACACCAAACATCTAAAACGACTAGTGCATTTGTTTACATTATGATTAGGCTTTAAACAATTGTAACATAAAGAAAGAGCGGCAGCACGGCTGATCCGTTCCCTATTTGATAAATCTTTAAACTTGTCGCAACGATAAATTAAGTGATCATATTCACCGCAATGTAAACAAAGCGTAATATTTTTATGCGAAGAAGTGGTGTTCGAAACGCGTTTATTAAATTTAATTTTATTTATATTATTGTTTCCTTGAGATTGATTTAACTGATATTTCGAATTAAAGTTGTTTGTGTAAGATATCGAATGATCTAATACTTTAATGTGGTTGTGTACAAAAGACATTAGATCCTCAAAGGAAGGCATAGAGGTCTGGTCGAGACCCTGTTCAAATAATTTTCGAGATTGCGGATCCAAGGCCCGTAGTGCTATATGGCACATTATGTAACTGCTTAAATTAGGAATTTTTAGTGCCTGAATGGCCTTATATGAATGTTCAAAGGATTCGATAAATAAATTTAGATGAGCTGAAGATTCCTTGTTTAACGGGTTGAAATTGAGCATTTTATCTAAATATCTAACAACTAACAAGCGTTTGTCATGATACTTGTTTAAAAGGTTTTTCCAAACAATTTCATAGTTTGAAGATGTTATTGGTAGGCTTTTAACTATATTCAATGCACTTCCTCTTGTACAAGAAAGTAAGTAGTGAAACTTGTCAATCTTGGGAATGTGAGGTTGATCATGCACTAGAGAACAAAAGGTTTCATAGAATGTTACAAAATGTTCTATGTCACCGTCAAAGGTGAACAACTCCAACTTAGGTAAACGGGAACGAGATTCACTATTAATTGACAGAGTCTCATTTTTTACACCCGGTTCACTTGGCTTTAATTTGTTATAGACTAGTTTTATTCGATAATACATAGTATCAAAACTTTTTAATTCATGGGAGCGAACGACGCTCTCGGGATTTGATTCTAATTCTATTTCAAATATTTTATAAATTATTTTCTCGAATTTAAGACGTAACTCATCTATTTCTGACGCAATCAATAAAAACAATTCTTGATCCTCTGACGTAGAAGCCTCTTTTGACATTTCGAAAACTTCCTGTAATCTTTCGAATAAAACTTGCCTTTCCTGGTTCAAGTATGCAATAGATATAGGGATATCACGTTTATGAGGCATGATTATTTCCTAAGTTTATTAATAGTATCGTATCGTATGCTAAAAAATATTGTCAAAACTGATGTGGGTATTTATTATTTTAGACTTACAGAACTGAAAATATATTATGTTTTTATTAATATGTATAAACAATCAATAGTTATATTTTTATTAATATATATAAGGAATACATATACAATGCATACGTATTATATATATTATTTATTCGAGATATTTTAATAAAATAAAGTTAAATAATAAATAAATAAATAAAAAGGGGATTGATTCAAGATCGATCCGGCCGAAGGCCAAAAAGGTTTGTACGATGCCGGTCACGGACCCAGATTGCACCGTACAGGAATAAGAGGGACAGCTCGAGAGCAGTGGACTGTATGATAAAGGAATGGGAAGGAGCGGTGGCTAGAGAGACGTTGATGCCTTGCTATGGGCAAAGAAACCCGCACTGACCTTGTTTTCACCCCTTCCCGGTTCGGTTCAGGTCGCTGAGGAACTGTTGCACGGCACCAGCTAAATACACAACACTGAACACACACAGATTTAATGGCACGGCCAATTAGAGTAACCAGGGAGGTCGAACGTCGACCGTCCCGTCCAGTTATTTATAATTATCGCACACGGTGCAAAAAGCGGTTGTCTCATGCCAAACGTTGACACAAGAAGACAGTTTTTCCGTCCCACCCTCGCTTACCATTATTACCTCACCGAGAGTGAGGGTAGATAACAAAAATCAGGTGGCGGGATTTCAAATACCCTTTATCCAAGGATCGAACATGTAGATTTTGGATTTTAAAATCACGTCTACGTAATTTTTGCATCAGAATGCTCATTTTTTGCTTTAACAGTTCACTGTGCAGATCTTTTTTTTCAGTTTGTACACTGGCATCTTTCAATTTCAAGTTGCTCTTAGGTTGCACTTGATAAGATTTCTCAGCTAGAGGCTCTGCCATTACGTTTATAAATTCCTGCTGAATACAAGGTTTCTTGGACGGAGGTTCTAGTGATAGCACAAGCTCGTCAGATTTGCTACTACAGGGTATCTGAATATCACATAATACTCCTATCTTCTTTGTTGCTGGCTGTAACAGAGATCATCAGGTCAGATAAGTATACTCACTTCTATGATCACGATGAATACTGAAGTAGGTATATTAGTGCACAAAATAATTGGCTCATCTTTTGAATGCGGCCTAAGATTTTTAAGCTACTAACAATTTTAATTTGTATAATAACTTATTACTTCCATGGTTAGAGCAAACAGGTACATGGAGTAAACAAAAAGTAAAATACTAACATTCCTTGTTTTCCAAATATAGAGCGTAATGTGACTCAATGGCGCAAAACACCGAATTATGCATATGGTTAATTGGAACGTAAATTAAGCTTGAAACAAATTATCGGACGCGGCTTTTAGCCATGATCTAGAAAATGAATATACACTGAGCTGTGCAAACTATCGAAGGTAAGTCGCGGACGTAAACCTTTGAATGACCTTGAGCGTTCGGACGTCTGACAGAAATCTGGCACGCCGGATGTTTTTGTCAGCTGAAAACGTCCGCGGACGATATGCACGGGGTGCGGACACGTCCGTGTGCCAGAAGAACGCAGACTACGCGAGAGCTTGCACGTGCGCATCTACGTAAAAATGGATGAACGAATTATAGAGTGTGTACGGAACAGGGAATTACTGTATACATTAAAAGATTACAGAATTACGAAAGTGTGTTAATTCTTTTTCAATGTCATTTTCTATTCGATTGAGCAAAAATTAAATTGTTCCTCTTTCATTCTCAAATAAAGTTTATAACGACATTCATCTCATAATAAATGTGGATCCAAAGTGTGGAATTCACCAAACTCTGTTCTTTCTATAATTATGTCATGGACCCAATTGTTTCTTTTTATTTTTTTTCTGGGTGGACAGCATAAAGCAACCGGTACTAATTCAAGAAAATTCTCACTTTCATCCGTCACTCACTTTTATCCGTGCAGGGGCGGAGAAAGAATACTAACCTCTGTGGCCGGGGTCGGTCTGTCGTAAAAGGCGACAAAACAACCCACCCTAGCTACGTGGTAGGGCCTCAAGCCCGTCTGGATGGCGACCACCTTTGGTCTTAAGTATGCCGCCATAATAACCTTGTGTTCCGGCATTAGTGACCCAAGTTCCTGTACCCTTATGGGACAGCAGTGTGTTCGCGATGCCACTGGCGTTGCAAACACCTATAGGCGACGGTAACTGCTAAATTCTAAGCGGGCTGTCAGCCTGTCTGCTGTCCTACGCAATAAAAAAAAAAAAAACTCACTACTCGACACTTTTCTTCGTCTACAGTTCTTTGTGAAATAGACATTGGAATGCGTCCGCAAGCAACGTCCCAAAAGACTGTACACAGTCTTATCCGTCGCGGCTATCAGCCGCGTCCTTCAACCGCGTCCGATAAATTGTTTCCAGCTTTAGTTTACAAATGCACCAGCAGAGTGCGCTAAGTTTAGTGTTGAAAAGAAATTATATAGAATATACAGGGTGGCTTTGACAAACCGTCAAAATTTTTTTTATGCACTAAACATCATTTAAGGAACCCATTTTTGCAAAAAAATTGTATGTCAAATATTCACCTCTCTGTCTCTCCCGCGTAAATGAGTAGTGCGTATTCGCTCGCCCGGTGCAATGCCGCCGTCCTCGGCCTTTTACTAGGTCAGATGGAGAGGTCATTGACACTCTAGCGCCGTATTATGTAAATTGCGAGTTCTTTGAATGATTTTGTGATGCTGATTACTCAACATTTTTGTACTATGTGATACAAAACTAAAATACATGTTTCTCATAACTTTTACTAAAGATTCTTCTGTGTGAATTTGGACGAGTTTGTCAAAGTCACCCTGTAGATTCGAATTCTAAAATGAAATTGTATTCACATTATGCGCTATAATGCTGTAATTGGAAAACAAGGAGAGTTACTTCCACGTGTGCTAAATACTGTATGAATTTGATTTCTGTGATGAGGACTTTGGTAAAATACATTGAACATATAGAAAGACTTCAAGTCATTAAGAATATATTTGACAATAGTGATGAATAATTAGCATTTAGCAAATGAAATGTAGATGCGAAATTTTGCGAAATGCTAAATGAATTCATTGCTTCATAAGTTAATGCTGTACGATGCACTGGCAACGTGCGCTCTCTTTCGCACTCACGGGAAGTTGGGAATACTAAATCTATTTGTTTCACATGAACTTACCTTCTTACTCGTTAGCAATATAGCAGTTAATGCGAATAATGAGGTTATCCAAGGCAATTACTATCTTATACATACATACATATAATCACGCCTCTTTCCCGTAGGGGTAGGCAGAGACCACTTCTTTCCACTTGCTACGATCCTTGCATACATACTGTCTTATTGTCTATGATTTTCTTAAATTTAGGGGCGTTTATCGAATGAATTTTGAATGTGATGATTGTTTATTAATAATAATATGTGGTACTAATACGTGCGGTGCGTGGCGCGTGACATATTGTGTCAAAGCATCTAACTTTATTAGTGATAGTGAGTTTAGTTTACGTAAATACGAACCTATTCGATACAATAATTTGATTAACGAATCAAATTATTGTATCGAATAGGTACGTATGCCTCGTATGCTTATTTAATGTAGATACATAAAATAGATAATAGTGTGAACTCGTTATCTACCAGTAATATTAACAAAATTAACTGATTTAGAATTATTAATGTTCTTAATAGCAAATAGCATAGCATAGCAATTAGCATGCTAAGACTCAATAATTCGAATGCTAATGAAATTAATGCAAATTCGCATTAATTACCATCACTATTTGACATCCTTGAACATACAGCTGGTTGCTGACGCTGTCAGAAGAAGACAAAACAGTCAAAACACAAGTGTATTGTGATTGCTAATGAAATGTTTTTCCTATTTTATTACATAAAAACAAAAGAATCAAGAAATTTATAAATATATTATGAATTTAAATTGTAACTTATCTCATTCAAATAAACCTAATTCGTTAAAACAGCAAATGCTGTACTATGCAATTCGTGATAACATTGTATATTTCTTATTGTTTTTGAATGACGTGTAATGTTTCCAACGGTGGACACAGAAGATATTACACAGGTCACGCAGTTAAATGAGAAGCCCGCTGTGGCTAGCCATGCTCGAGAATCAAACGAAAATTCACAAATTGCATCTCAATTTCAAAGGGAGTTAACTCTCAATATGCTAATTAAAGAGATCGTATTTTGTATAGCTTTAGCACTTACAACTTATGGGGCTTTGCATAATACGTAGGTAACATTTATTCATTTTCCTTATCCCATGTTACATTTAAAATACTAAAGAATATTTAATACTTTTAGACCAACGAAAATATCAAAACACCCTCAACCTAGTAGGTTCTTTGAATCTGATTCCATAGTATTTGACTGGTACAGGGGCCAACTGAGTAGTGCTCTTGCCTTTATAAACTCTGCAGACATATCTTTTGTTATGTACTATGCACCCTGGGATGCAGAGTCACAATATGTTAGAGGAGAGTTTGAGAAAGCTGCCAACATCTTAAATGATCAGGTATGTGTTTCGTTACAATGTATAACTATGTATGTATAACTTAGTGATTTTGAGTTTTGCTAATTTTTAAATGTTATAGGTACATTTTGCTGCAATAAACTGTTGGAATCCAGGCAGTGAATGTAGATTACAACACAACAAAATTCCTTCATGGCCTATTCTTATGGTATATACAGTTACTTCTAGAGGAGTTCTCTATAAAGGTATTACATACAATTTTATTGGTTTTATAAATTATATTACATAGACATTATTTAAATTAAACCTTTTATGATAGTCCTAGTCAGTAAAAATTGTTGTTTATTATTTTTACTTTTTGCTGTTTTTTAAACTTTATATGAAGTAAAATTATAATGCATTGCAATAAGAATCAGACTATGTATCAACTGTTTTTGGTTATGACTAATTCACTGGTTACTCATATTGGTTGTTTCAATGTACTGTTTTTCTAAGTTAGTGGCAATTAAAGCATGTATGTAAGTACTTGTCAAACCCGCTATAAAAATATTTATGGATACTCATAAATTAAACTCAATCCGCATGGTTTTCATGCTGATTTAGTGGAATTTTATTCGAAATGCATTATAAAAGGTTGAATAAAATATAGAGAAGTTTTTACAATAAGAGTCGATAGCTATCTAGATAGTTTAGAATGTTTTCTAACTTGTATATATACTCGTATATATCGTAATTTTGAAAAAAATGTGGGTTTTGCAACTACATGCCTAAATTAGTATATTATAGTGTGCACATTAAGTGTGAAAAACTGCTTAGCTGCATAACCCCTGGGTTGTAACTTAATACATCTTGGCTACCACATATCCAAATAACTGTGCAATTGTTTTTAAATTAATTTTTAACAACCTGCAGGACCTCGCAATGCACACCACATGGTTCATTTTCTGGAGATGATTATGAGACCAATGAAAAGGATCACTTCTACTCAAGACTTAGTTACTATGTTATCTATGTGTGATGTAAGTAATACAACACTAATTATTCACAATACACAGTAAAAACGATGGGGCTCTACAAAAAAATGGCTGTTTACAATTCGTAAGTGGGGTCTATGAAAATTTATTTGCTTTCGATAATGAAGAACTAAAATGTTGGCTTGACTTCACCTATCAATGTAGGCAGATAATATTTTAAAAAGCTCAGCGACTGTTACTTGTAAAACCTTGCAAAATATGACTTGTGGTGTGTGTGCTTGCAATTTTGCATGAACTTGTTTGATTCTTCACCAATTACGCATGCCAAGGATAAACGTCACTCATTTGTTTCCGGAATTTCAAAAAGAAAAGTAAAGTGAATCGATGTTAGTGTTTGCCAGTGTCAGAAAAAGTAAGTATTTACCTGCCTATTTGTTATACATACTTTTATTTTATGTTGTAATAAGTATATTTGTAATGTCTGCGTGTGGCAGGTAAGTATTAAAAATTAAATACTGAACAGAGTCATTAGATTTTTCCATAAAAGAACAGAAAGCCGAGAAAGGTTGAACTTTTTGTCCCTACTTTATTAGTAAATTTTTTTTACCCGACTGTGTGGTGGTTCACTATAGGAGAGAGATATCATGATTGATCTGCATGATCGTAAATATTTCAGGTTCCCAATGCTAAATGACTTAATATAATATATTTTCAAGCATTGAAGGAAAAATACGAAAAGAGACCCACCTCACATTACTTATAGCGAAATCTGGAAAACTGCATACCATTGGAGAACAGTTAATTTTACCTGCTGTTGAAGAGGTTTTAAAAACTGTTCTGCACAAATCTCCATTTGACATACTCAAAAGAATTCCTTTGAGTAACAACACTGTGCAAAGACGCATTGATGAAATGAGCTCTGATATTGAAAGTTTCTTGTGTATAATAATTATCTACAAACAACTCATGTTTCTATTCAACTGGATGAAACAACTTTACCAGGTAATGAAGCATTATTATTGGCATAAAATATGTTCGATTTGTCGACCAAGAAATTCATGAAGAGCTACTATTTGCGAAAACTTTGGACGGACACTAAAAGTGAATCCATATTTAATGTCCTGAGTGATTTTTTTAAGGAAATGTCTATTCCATTCACAAACGTTATTTCGATGGCAACAGATGGAGCTCCTGCCATGGTCGGGCGATATTGTGGGTTTATAAGCCATTTTAAAAGAATTATACCATAACTGCAATTCACTGTGTCATCCACCGACAACACCTAGTAGCGAAAAGTTTGGGTGATAAATTGCACCAATCGCTTCAATTTGTGATTAACACACACACATCACAAAAGAGTCGGAAAGCGGACCCCAGGCACCGAAATGGAAGTTTGGGTTGCAACCGGGATACTACGCTTGGATGATGATGCTTCAATTTATGATTAAAGCAGTTAACAAAATGAGAAGCAATGCATTGATACGCGTTTATTTGCACAATTGTGTGATGAAAATGATGAAGACTTCCAACCAACGATTGCATACTGAAGTACGCTGGTTGTCGAAAGGTGCATGTTTAATAAGACTTTTATTCACTTTTTGAATCAGTTTTAGTTTCTGGAAAGTAAAGATCCAGATTTAAAAGAAAACCTGATCAATTTGAAAGCAGTCATCGCGTATTTGACAGATTTGTTCAAAAAATTTTATGACATAACTTACAATTACAAGGGCCTCAAGCCTTACAAGGGCCAAGCGTCAATTTAATAAAAACAAAGGGTGTAATTTGAGCTTTTCTTGCAAAATTTATGAAACAAAATAGCCTGCTCGAATTTTCCCAGTTTTCAAACTCGTCATAGGTAGAATGCCTTGATGCGGATATTCAAACATACATTCAACATTTAATTGCCCTGCATGATGACTTCAAAATCAGATTTGAAGATATTCTGACGATGGAAATACCACTATGGATCGTATCCATGGATCCATTGGATGAAATGGAAGTGGAGAATGTGATATTACAAGAGGAGCTACTCGAGCTTAGCACTAATGAGGAGCTGAAAGTGAAATTCAAAAGAGGGTATCAAACATTTTGGCTGCAGGCAGAAATACACGAAAAATATCCTGTGGGAGATTGCGAGAAAGCTTTTGATAGCGTTTCCCTCGTCATATCAAGTTGAAAAAAATTTTTAGTGTCATTAGAAAGGAACCTTTTACAAAAAAAAGGAGCAGATTGAATATTACAGAACGGGGGAGATTTGCGATTATTCTAACAAAACTTAAGCCAAATATTAATTATTTGCCGTCAATCCATCAAGTCATCCCCCCCCATTAAAATTATGACTATTTTGTGATTGTCATTGTAGAAGTTATGTTACGTTATTTTTATTTTAATTATATTATGCCGTTATCATATTACAATGTAATATAACAATAATAATTAATAGTGTAATAATTACATATTTGAATAAATACAACACAAAAAATATACTATTTTTCTTTTTATTATTACCACTCCTAATGGGGAGTTTTTTAAATGAAATAAGTGAGAAAATTAATTGGTTCCTTGTGCTGTGAGTAGATGTCAAAAAAGTAAAGTTTTGACATCCACTCACAGCACAATCAATTATAATTAATTATCCAATCCATTCTCACTTTTTTTTCGAAAACTGAATTCGTGGTTGGAACTCAGCTGCGACGCAAATTGCCATAGTAAGATCTAATCTTCACATTTTTCGTCGAGTTTTGGGAATATGGTAGAAATTTAACCGCAGGGGATCCACCGGAACCAGCTGAATTTTGAAAGTGGTCTATAAGAAAAAAAGCCTGGGAACCAACATCAAAGCTTACTGCTGAAATTGTACCTCAAAAACATGACTGGTGGTTATGACTAAATTTGAGTAGTGCCTTTCATGTTATAACAGGTCTTGAACTGAATTATTTTTGAAACTGAATATATTTAAATATAATACTTAATATTTACCTCGCTTGAGAACGGTGGTCCACAGCTTAATGTGGCGAAGACCGAGTACTAACTCCACAGATCCCACACCCGTACGCATAGGCGGCAACATGGTCGAGCGCACGGACCAAGTGAAATACTTGGGATCTGTATTTCATGCGTCTGGTGATATCGATTGCGACGTCAAGGCACGCATTGCTGCCGCGTGGGCCAAATAGCGTGAGGTTACTGGTGTCATTTGTGACCCCAAGATGCTGGTAAAGTTGAAGGGACAGGTCTATAAGACCATCATTAGGCATGTCCTTTTATACGGCTGTGAAACGTGGCCGGTGTTAGAGCGACACAAGCAAAAACTATGTGTCACGGAGATGAATATGCTGCGGTGGATGTGTGGAGTGACGCGGAAGGACCGCGTTAGGAACTCCCGCATTCGCGGTAGTCTTCATTTCCGTGACATTGCGGATAAACTGCAGGAGTGTCGGCTCCGATGGTACGGTCACGTTTTACGGCAACCGGATGCTTACGTGGGAAATAAATGTCTTGCCATGCCGCCTCCGCCGGGCCTCGGCAGGAGGGGTAGACCGAAAAAGTGCTGGCTTGACGTCGTAAAGGGTGATATGTGTGCCAATGGGCTCACTACCAGGGATGCTGAAGACCGTGCGAAGTGGAGAAGAAAAAGTCGGATAGCGGACCCCGGGCGCCGAAGCGAGAGTTTGGGCTGCAACCGGGATTCAACGCAAAGATGATGATGATTTAATATTTTCCACAGGCCGTAGCAGTAGGGTACACTCCTGTACTGGAAACGTCAAAACATTACAATATATGGTACAATGTGGCATTGAAATCAAAAGAATATGACACGATTGGTGAAATATGCTTTGCGGTGGTCACTTCTGAAGAACTTTCCATTGAATTGGGAGTGGACACTCTTCCTAATGCCAGGTTGATGCTTTGGAATGATACAAAGGTTAATTAGTATTATTAATAAGCTTTACAAATCATAATATTAGATTAATCAATTTTTCTATTTTATACTACAGTACTTGGGGTTTTGTTCTACAATATCGAATTTTATTATTGTATTTTCTCCTTTAAAAGTCTATATTTTGTCAAATAAATTTTGTTTATTACCTCCATACAAAAAAGGAGTGTCGTTGCATGTGAGTGTTATTGCGATGCACAGTGAGACAGATGAATGCACCCTAGCACATTATTTTCACTCTTTTGGCACTTAGCAGCCATGTTTCTGCCTCGATACTTTGATAGCAACCAGGATTAATTACTTAGTAATATATATTTTTAATTTAGCCTAATGTTCCTTTTGAAGTCTGCTAACTTTTTAAAATTGTTTGCTTATGATTCATTTAAATATTCTTACCTAATACAAACTGTTGCGATTATTTCAATAGTACTTCCAGAGAACCCATTTTGGGAACCACATTGACCAATTCCTAAAATGTGTTTTGATATTAGTTACTTTAGTGAAAAAAATGGCATGTAACAAAGAAAATGCTAGAAATGAGAGTGGTTGGATACAAAAGGAAGGATTGACCAAAGAAAAGATGGATGGATTGTGTTTAAGATAATATAGCAAAAGATGGCCTGAATGTTGAGAAGACGACTAATTGAGGAAAGTAGAAGAAGAGAATATCTTGTGCCTACCCCACATAGTTTGGGATGAGGGCAAGAAAGGAAGAACAGCAAACTATATCAATTGTTTATGTTATTCATTTTGGTGGGAACAGGGTGTGGTCGCGTGTTTGATAGGCTGAACATCGCACCTTAATCGTGAGCACTCGTTAGTGTGTGTTTAAGTAATAGGTTTTTATTGCTATAGGACAGCAAACAGGCTGATGGCCTTAGAATTTAGCAGTTACCGTCGCCTATGGGTATTTGCAACGCCAGCGGCATCGTGAACACGCTGCTGCCCCATAAGGGTACAAGAAATTGGGTCACTAATGCCGAAACACAACACAAGGTTATTATGGCGGCATACTTAAGACCAAAGGTGGTCGCCATCCAGACGGGCTTGAAGCCCTACCACGTAGCTAGGGTGGGTTGTTTTGTCGCCTTCTACGACAGGCCGATCCCGGCCGCAGAGGTTAGTATTATTTCTCCGCCCCTGCACGGGTAAACATTTGCCAACTGCGAACATTTTGCCATTAGTGTCGTCGGTGCTCGTTATTTTTCTGTGAAATTCGATGTGATATGACGCGGCGTATAATAAATAGCATCACCAGGCAACTCACCATAGACATTTATATCACTTACAAAGTTTTAGACAAGTTTATTCTTTAAAGTGCTCTAGAGGAAATTATTTATGACACGTTCATAAAATTATAGCTCTTATTTATAATCTAAATGATAGAACATAGTTTTAATTAGACTGTTGTCTAGGATTATATTCTGTAAGAGAATCTTCATTATCATTTTTATCAACTCAAAGACAGTGTATGTAATTATAATCAGATTGATTAATCGTGGTTGGGACCACAGCTTTCATTTCAAAGTTCACAGTTGAGTGCAGTAATATAAAAAAAAAACATTAGTGTGATTTTTGCTTTGATAACTATTTTTGGCCCTTCATTTTTTTGACCAATAACAAGAAGGCACAAGATAACTCGAAAAGATGAGGCTAACATGGTTTTTATAGAAACAATTACCACCTCACCACACAACCTGAAATTAAAAATTGAAAACATGAACATTATTGATTCTAAAAATTTCGATATAAAATTTGGAAAGTTTATTTCAATATTTTTCCACTGCTGCTAACAAAGCATATTTTCTCAAATATCAGTTGACATAAAATAGGCTTTTTGCCACGTGTTAAAACAATAAAAACTATAGTCTAACAAAATACTTTAATTGCAGAAACTAGACAAATTTGAGTAATTATTATTTATTTTTCTAGGAATTCATAACAGAAGAAAATGTAAGCACATGGAACGAATCATCATTAATACATTGGGTTCTTGGAAGTTTTTATCAACCGGTTGCCAGAATTATACCAATGTGGAAGAAATCCTTCAGTTTTGATAGATATGTAGATGGAAATCCAATTTTGATGTTGTTCACCCCATTAAATCCACTGTATGATCAATTGCCTTCATATGCGTTGGTATGTATTTAATTATGGGTACAGTCAATTTCAAAACAAAGCAATAAGACATCACGTAAGAAATGCAGCCAATGACCTACTCAAGAGTTTTCTGGCTCAAATAACTAGAGCAGACCTACATCTAGTTTTGGACAACGATTTGTTGAGGACAATGGACAGTAAATTTGCCTAATGAATAAACCTAAAGGTACTAAAGTACTAGGGGTGTTCAATAAAAAGTAATAATGAGTATGACGCAATTATCTTTTATTAAATGTTATTTTATTTTTCGACGTAGTCACCTTGCAGGTTTTTTTTGTAAACAATGTACAAAGTATCATAATCTATTCAAAAAAGATATACACTTTGTATATCTTTTTTCTAAAGCTAAAATTCCTTTTTTTTTTAATCTTCATGATCCCTTAAGAAATCATGTACCGCGGCGACTACTGCGTCATCATTTTCAAATTTATGGCCTGAGATGGTATGGTATGAGATGTTCCTTTAACCGCGGAAACAGGTAGAACTCAATAAGAGCTAGGTCCGGTGAATTTTCCACGCCGTTGCTTGCGTAATTCCTCGTGCAACTTTGTTATTTGTCCTGCGTAAAGTCCACGTAATAGTGGCTCCATGATTAAGGTATTCAATCATAACCACCCCTTGACTGTCCTAGAAAAAACAGCCCATGATCATACCGGGGGATGGAATCGCCTTAAATTTCTTCGGAGTTGGAGATGACGATCTCTTCCAAGTCATACTCTTTTTTCATAATGGTCAAGCCATGTTTCGTCTATAGTTATGAATCAAGCCAATCAAAAATGGGCGTGTTGTAACAATCCACATAGATTTGTGTAATTCTCAGTCTCGTTTGTTTCTGCGCGTCAGAAAGCATTCAGGGCGCCCAACGCGCTCATACTCTTTTCATACCCAAATGGGTATGAAATTAAATTAAAATAGGTAGAATTTAATTAAAATTAAATTGCTATTATGGACACTTCTTATAGAAATCTTCATTTCTTCTGCTATAAAACAAACACGACGATCCGCCAAGACAATGTTTTCAACTTTTTTAATCATTTGTTCACTCACTACCGATCCGGCGATGGAAGTTCTTCCTCGCCTGAACTCAGCACACCAACGCGCAACCGTAGAGCATGAACCCCTAATGTTGTTCTCAGGTCTTGATTTACCAGCTCTGTAGTAAAAATTTTCAAGTAGAGATATTTTATTACCGCGCAAACTTCAATTTTATCCATTTTTAAGAACACGTTCCGACACGACACAATTAAATGACTTTTTAAAAAACAATACAGAATTGAGTGCTTTTTTATTATTATTATATCTAATATCTGGACTATGCCTGCCAGTATTTATTTTTTTCTTTCCAAGGAGAATGTACGGCATTATGACTATTTATTGAACACCCTGTATGTCTATTAGTTAGGCCAAGGTTAGTTAGGAACCTAGGTTACTAATGCTGGAACACAACACAAGGTTATTATGGCGGCATTCTTATAGGCCAAGGGTGGTTACCATCCAGACAGGCTTGGGGTCCTATCGCGTAGTTAGAGCTAGGGTTGTTTTGTCGCATTTTACGATAGGCCGACCCCGGCCGAGTTAGTATTATTCCGCCCTTGCACGGAACATGGTACTGAACGAGGAAAAACTTCATTACACACACTTTCAGGTGACATTTAAAGATGCTTATAATAGCACTTCTTTCTTTTGTAAAATAAAATTTAATTTAATTTAAATCTTCAAATTTAAATTGTTCATATTATTTTACCATACTATTTTCCTAAATTGCAATCTTGTGAAAGTGCGATCACATTAGCATCATTTCCATTAAAATATTTGCAGCACTTGAAGAAATATTTGTTATAGATTATAGATATCCTCAGATCCATCTAGAAGGGAGCAGTAATACTTTTTCTGAATATCAATTCAAGTATAAATAACTGTGTAAAGTAATAAACCTTATTTGTTCAGTTGTTAGTTATGGCATAAACAATTAACTTAAATAGTTCAAAATGTTGATTATTCTTGGTTTTACTTTTCTGGCCATCATTTTGATTCAGTTTTTATATACTAGCTGACCCGGCAAATTTTGTTCTGCCATATGAATAAAAAGTATACTATGCCCTTCTTTAAGGTTCAATCTATGTTTATACCAAAATACATCAAAATTGGTTCAGCGGTTTAGGCGTGAAAGCGTAACAAACAAACAAACTCACATACACATTTATAATATTAGTATGGATATAATTTTTAAAATTTTTCAATTTATGTTTGGTTATCTAATACTTTGGTTATCTACTTCTATCTAATAATAATGACGAAATTACAGCTAAGAGAAGTAGCAATGGAGTATTACAACTGTAAAAATAATGAAACTAGCGAATGGATAACAGAATTGATAAGACTGCAACAAATACAGAGATTGCTATATCAGCAGAAGAATTTTATGAAGTTTTGTCAAGAGTTTCAGTTTAAGAAACCAATCAGGAAACATCATTTTAAACATCCCAAAGATATCGAGTCTCACAATAATAAATATCCATGGAATTCTACTGCTGGGAGGTTGCAGAAGAACAGTGATTATAATTTGCTACTGAAAAGAGGTTTCGATTTGATGAAAGCTTTTGAAACTCCTAATAATGCAAATTTGTTATCCACTCTTGGTTTAATACAAGAATGTTCTAGTAGAGTGTTGTCAGCTGAAAGAGGATATTATGAGCATTATGAACAGTGTCAGTCGTTTGATGAAAATTTTATGTACGAAGAAAAGGAAACTGATTTTAAAGAGTAAGCTCATTTATTTAGTAGAACTATGCTACCGGCACGCTATGATGGCCGTTTTGACGTTTGTCCACTCCATGAAGTTTCGTATTAATTAGTAATTACATTTGAAGGAGCAAATTGCTGTTCTTTATTGTCAATATCTGCACGTCGCTATTGACAATAAAGAACAGCAATTTGCTCCTTCAAATGTAATTACTAATTAATACGAAACTTTATGAGTGGACAAACGTCAAAACGGCCTTCATAGCATGCCGGTATAGTAAATTATAATTTTATTTCTTTGCCCAAAATTTGTGATACTGGTGAAATGACTGTTTATTTCCACCACTTTCTATATCAAATGTAAACCGAGACATGCTTCAACAAAATTATTTCTTATGCTGCCCGGCATCGTCATGTTCATTGCTATGTACCTAACGAGCATGTGTTAGTCCAGTGATAGATCAATCGAGTAGGCGAACGAACACAAGTTTGAGCACTCTATGACATGCCGTAAAGAGCACGAACTCTATGACATGGTACAATTTTACTGAAACTGAAAACATTTGCTAGGTGGTAGGGTCCCAAGCCTGTCTGGATGGCAACCATTCCTGGTCTCCAAGTACGTCGTTATAACCTTGTACCCGGGACATATCTCGGCATAAGTGATCCAGAATCCTGTACCCCTACGTGAATCGCGGCGTGTTAGCGATGCTTTTAACGTGGTAAACACTGCGAATGGCAGCGTGTTAGCGGTACCTCTAGCGTGGTAAACACCGTGTATGGCAGCGTGTTAGCGGTGCCACTAGCGTGATAAACACCTATAAACGACGGTATATGCTTACGATTAAGTGAGCCGTCAGCCTGAGTGCTGTTCCACAGCAATAAAAGAAGATCGGTGCCACAATAACAAAGTAAGTTAGTTTAGTAAAAATCCTTTAATTTCAGCATAGAAACAACAATGTTACCGTTGGAAGATGATCCATTGTCACCAGAAAATCTAGTTCAGGACAATCTAAAGCATTTTTGCAAACTGATGAAATTCGCAAAGGAATGGAGTCCGCCCATCAGTGCGAAAGTAGCGGACAATCAAAACGTAACTCATATTACGGGGCTTTCTTGCGCGAATAACTTCAGCCTGTACATGATTGCTGTGGACAGTGTTAAGAACTACCATTTCGCAGAGTCACTGGGTATTGATATATCCAACAAACGTGATAGGACTGCTGTTGTTATTTTAGATATTAAGGTGAGTACAACATAGGTTAAACTTTGGGGGGGGGGGACTGCGTCTCAACTCATAGTTGTAACTAATGTTTCATTAATTCATAATATCCGGATGACCGAGCTTTGCTCAGTATTTTTATTTTTTTTATAAATTGTGTTTTTTGGAAATTAACAATTGATTTTCTTAGTCTAACCTCAAAGCAAACACTCATTGACTTCGTGTTACTTAACAACGCCATCTGCTGGAATAGCTTTAATGTTGTTGTGTCGTTAAAGCAATTTAAAAAAAAATTATTCGCCGATAGATGTCAGGAAGAGTCATTTTTCAGTTTAAATTGGGACTACTCAAACGCCACCTTTTGACATTTTCTAGAAATGATTCCTAGCTAGATCGATTTATCGCCCCCGAAACCCCCGTATACTAAATTTCATGAAAATTGTTGGAGCCGATTCCGAGATTCCAATTATATATATATATATATATATATATATATATATACCTAGTCAGGTCATAAGTATTGTCACACAGTAAAAACTTTTCTTTTAGAATGCTGGCCACAAAAAAGTTTATTGAATTCGAATCTCGAATTGTTCATGAAAATAAAAATGTATACTTTTAGAATTTTACTCATTTTTTAAATATGGAGTGGACGTTTAAAGAAGACCGTGTTGCAGTTATTACGTTGCATCGTTGCGGTTACGCGCCAATTCAAATTTTTAACATACTGAAAAATTTGAATATAACCAAAAGATTCATTTATCGTACCATCAAACGATACAATGAAGACTCTAGTGTAGATGACAGGTCAAGAAGTGGTCGCCCTCGGTCTGTTAGGACTCCAGCAGTGATAAAAGCTGTGAAGGCACGAATTCAAAGAAATCCCAAACGTAAGCAGAAACTGTTGGCCCTTCAGATGGGGTTAAGCAGAACCACGGTGAAAAGGGTGTTAAATGAAGACTTAGGGCTTCGGGCATATCGAAGAAAAACAGGACATCGTTTGAATGCTCGTCTAATGGACCTGAGACTGGAGAGATGCCGCGCTTTGTTGAAGCGGTACGCGGGAAAAAAATATCGGGAAATTCTTTTTTCGGATGAAAAAATGTTTACCGTAGAAGAGAGCTACAACAAACAAAATGATAAGGTGTACGCACACAGTAGTGAAGAAGCGAGCAACCGTATTCCGCGTGTCCAACGAGGTCATTTTCCATCCTCGCTCATGGTATGGTTGGGAGTTTCTTATTGGGGCTTAACAGAGGTACATTTTTGTGAGAAAGGTGTAAAAACGAATGCTGTTGTGTATCAAAATACAGTCCTGACGAACCTTGTGGAACCTGTTTCTCATACCATGTTCAATAACAGGCACTGGGTATTCCAACAAGATTCGGCGCCAGCTCATAGAGCGAAGAGCACACAAGACTGGCTGGCGGCGCGTGAAATCGACTTCATCCGGCACGAAGACTGGCCCTCTTCCAGTCCAGATTTGAATCCGTTAGATTACAAGATATGGCAACACTTGGAGGAAAAGGCGTGTTCAAAGCCTCATCCCAATTTGGAGTCACTCAAGACATCCTTGATTAAGGCAGCCGCCGATATTGACATGGACCTCGTTCGTGCTGCGATAGAGGACTGGCCGCGCAGATTGAAGGCTTGTATTCAAAATCACGGAGGTCATTTTGAATAAACTTTAATGTCATAAGAATCTATGTTTTGTTAAGTTCATTTTGGTATATAAATGGTTACATAATGAATAAACTTGTTACAATTATTTTACATTAAACATGTGACAGAATTTATGACCTGACTAGGTATATATATATATATATATATATATATATATATATATATATATATATATATATATATATATATATATATATATATATATATATATATATATATATATATATATATATATATATATATATATATATATATATATATATATATATATATATATATATATATATATATATATATATATATATATATATATATATATACACGGTGATTTTGAAAGCGTTTTGGAGCCGAAAATTTTGAATTTGGAATCATCTATAGTACCAATAAAAATGGTTAAATCAATTGTAATGTTAACTAAAAAAAGTTTCAGTTTTAATATTCATTTTTACTCGATCGACTTGGAAAGTAGTAAGGTCCGTGCGCGTTTCGGCGGCCCCCGCGCGCCGCTCACGCTAACAACAGCTGATAAAAGTATACCTATAGGCGCGATTGTTATTTTCACAACAAATCAATTTATCAACGGACTATAGGTAAAATATTTCTGGCGTATTTAAAAAATCGGAGCTATCTACAGAATAATTAACTTACATACCTATTTACAGTTTGTTTAAACTATTTACACTTCTCTGTATCGAAGCAACTGCTCAAAATGGAGTTCACTGCGTTCAATACACAATCCACGTTTAATACAATTGTCTTTTAATTTTCTTTTTCACTTTATCAAAAGCGTCCACTATCGCAATGCGTAAATCATCACGGCTTTCATATTCACGTTTAAAAACAAGTCTTTTTATTTCCGACCATAAGAAAAAATCCAGGGACGTTAAATCCGGGCTTCTAGGTGGCCAAGGCACAGGCCCTCTTCGACCTATCCACCGATCACTAAACTCATTGTCCAGGTATGCAGTAGCGTACAGCTGTACCATTGCCAAGTACTCCACGTTTGAAAATTCGTACTGTCGACTTATTTTAGCGCTAATCAACGTAACGTGCCTTCCCGATGTTATGGTATTGCTGACCCAGTGACCAGTGACCGACTAAAGCCAAGGACGCCTGACGATTACAGGGGAATCCCGCGAAGGCGGATACGAGCATACGACTCAGTGCACTGCCGTCATTGGTTGGACGACTCCGGCGCAACTCCGTAGCTGTGTTTTTATTGGCGAATACGATTTTATGTGACTCGATAGTATTTCTATTTGTAGTATGTACCTACGTGTGATTAAAAGCGCTACTACTGGTTCTCACTTTTTCTCTGTAAACGATATGAATATCGACTTTGATGAAAAAAAATATATATATTTTATTAAATTAACGTTATAAATAGCTTCTGTTATTGATAAATAATTCAAAATTTTCGGCTCCAAAACGCTTTCGGGGTCACCGTGTATATATATATATATATATATATATAATTGGAATCTCGGAATCGGCTCCAACAATTTATATATATATATATATATATATATATATATATATATATATATATATATATATATATATATATATATATATATATATATATATATATATAAAGTTTTGTCTTTCCTATTCTTCTCGTTTGCTAAAGCTGGCGGCCAGTTCACAGTTTAAACTGTCTTTTGATATTTTAGCAAGAAAGCCAATACGTGCTTTCCGAGGAATACAGCGCGAAATCGTTAAGAGAATTCATATACAACTATACAAACAAGCAGTTGAAGCGATCGCTGCGCACTCACGTCGATGACGCGGCACACACGCATTACTTCAGTCCAGCTTCAAACCAAATAAACTCCAAGAGTGTTCAAATTATTGATCTCACGACGCGAACTTTCAGGAGGACTGTCAATACACCTGGTATGGTGAGTGCGGTTATAGGGTTTGTTGTAATTTTATTTAATAGATGCACCAAATTATGCGCATAATATATACAGAATATGCACTATTCAAGTTATTATGCTGGTTTTATAATGGATATATCGAAAATCAACACCCAAGTTTGTTAAGACTCGATTTACACGGAAGATATCTTCCCGACTAAATCGTGCAAAATGAAAAATACACCCAACATGTTCACAATTCAATCACTTATTTACGTAAAACAAAAGTAAAACATCTTAAAAACCTACCTAGGGCATTCACTATAAATTAGGAACAAAACACAGAACAAAGAAATATTTAAGAAACTAACAATACACTTTTTCTAACGGAATCTTAATTTTTCTTATTACTCTTATTGTGGCTTCATTTATGGAAAAAAGGCAACATTCCTTACTTTTTCTCTAATACGTAAACGATTCAATATTTTAATGTATGTTTCTATGGATTTTTTTTTTCAAAATGTCTTAACTTACAATCCGCGTAAAAGCGAAATCGTGTAAAACAAGTACAGTGTGAATCGGGGGATAAGTGTATTTAAGTGAAAATGACTTGCCCGTTTCATTCTCACAATCATATTGAACTAGCCGTTCCCGCCCGCTTCGCTGTTCGAATAACAGAAAAAAGTAAATCGAAAAAATATAAGATGTTTTCGTACGCATGCGCGCTAAACCGCTTGCCCCACTTCTCCGCGGCAAGAAAACACGCATCACTGAACACGTAGCGCTTATAAAAACCGTTGTTTCTTAAAACTTTAATAACTTTATATTCAAAGAATATATCGCAATATTTTTTTTAGATAAGGGCCGTTCTCGGTATTTTATCCCACACCTGCACGGAGTAACGATGTCACTTAACTGAAATATTTAGTGAGTTAACTGTGCCAACAAGTACTGGTTAAAATACTTTAAATGCATGTCACACGCAATTAATATAGCTTTGATATTTGGTATCATTCTCACTTAACAATTTATTGACGTCAAGCACGCTAAGTTGTTTTATTAACGCCTCATTTCAGACGAAGATGTCAGATTTAGTTTGAATTGTCACAAAAATATTATAAATATTAATATATTTAAAATGAATAAGTAGATCTATAAAGTAAAAATAGTATTGTGACAAAAATCATCCAATTTTTGACGACTAGTTTATGTTATGTTTAGGTTAAACCTATTTCTGTATTTGTTACAAAAAATACCCAAGTCCCTTTGAATAAGCATGAAATGTCGAATCTCAGGGGCTGACTGACACGGTAATGGGCAACGCGATGAAAGCGCCACCGGGCTAATAATTAAACGTGCGCAATGAAAAATAAAATGTAGGATAATAGTTTTTTCTACAAAATTTCTTATCTATATCATTTGGCTGAAATGAACTTGTTACATTTCCTGTATGCAAATATATTCCTCTTATTATTATCAATAATGCTAAGTAACGTGTCCTATTAGCTAACCTTGGTGGGGGTTTGTGGAGGTGCGTGTGGCGCGGCCATGTCGCGTGCACTGACAGAAGCCGCACTGCTGCTGTACCGCTGCGGCGTGCCCGCGCGCTCTGCGAGGCTGGACGCGCTCCGTCACGACCTCCCTTGGCATTACACTGTGCACACGTATCCCACAATATTCGTCTTCCCACCTGACAGGTTTGTCTACAGTACTAATAGACTATTTAATACTGCAAGTCCTTTTTGTTGATTGTTGATATTAATAATGCAATTTACTATATATGCAAACTATCTAATTATATCTATTATACAGCAGCACAGCCGATTATTAAGTTTGCAATTCTGGATCATATTTCTATTTATTGACATACCAGCTTCAATGTTTAACTTAAATGATTAAAAATATTAGTTGTATAGAGTTATATTAATTCATGCCACGCCCAATGTAGTATGAATTATTAGATTAATATATTTAAAAAATTGCAGTGAAGTGAGAGATAGTCGGATATATCCGAGTACAGAGCGAATTACATCTGGAGGGGTAGTTGCATTGGCGCTGCGATCGTTGGGCGCGCCGCAGTATGTGCGCGTGCGTCTCGCCCTGTGCGCTAGTTCAAAGGTGAATTATAATAATTTTTCTTATACATATCTTTCTAGCAATAATACAGGGAATAAGCATATTTAATTTGATATCTCATATAGATATATAGAATAACTAGCTGACACCCGCGACTTCGTCCGCGTTGTTTGATATATTAACAAAGTTTTCGTCATGAGGAAGAGCTAGAAGAGACTTCCCCTCTCCTACGCATGCGCGCTACACCGCTTGCCCCACTTCTCCGTGGCAAGAAGATCGTTGTTTCTTAAAACTTTAATAACTATATATCAAATGAAGATATCGCAATACTTTTTTTTTAGATAAGCGCCAAGAAATAAAATTTAGAAATTTTAATTGAAATTTACTTTTGCCTACATTGAAATGTACTTTTGCCGTGATGCGCTCACAAATGCAGACCTATATCATTTTATTTATATAGATAATTTAATAGTGTTATAGTACATATATAGGTCTGGATATTTTCAAACGTCCGCCATTTTGGTGTGAATTTCATGATGTATTCGTATAGGAAATGTGTTTTAAGTTACAACACTTGTATTTATTGTAAGAAAAACTATAAGACAAATATACATTATATCTCTTGGAAACAACAAGGCTTGATATTTTAAAAAGTAATTCAATTTTTTTTCAATGTTCAGGCCTACTTCATGTTAAATGGATATTCATTTTTATTAATTTCTATTAAAACGATAAATTAATCCTTATTGCATTTTCACTTACTACATTGATCAAAAAGCTCCCGGACTGACAAATAGATGGCGCCACATATGCAAAATCTATTATAGCATTCGATAGCGCTATCCTAAAAGGTATATGTCAAAAGGTGTTTTTGTCAAAAGATGGATAAGAAAGAATTTCGTGTGTTGATCAAGCATTGTTTTTTGATCGGAAAAAATGGCTTGATAAGCATTATTCGGACTCTGCTCCAGGGAAACCAACCGTTTGCGAATGGTATAATGATTTTAAACATGGTTATAGCGACGTCAACGACGCTCAACATAGTGATCGTCTAAATACGGCTGTTAACGAAGAAAACGTCAAAAAATCTGCAGTTTCACCGACCGCAAAATGCAAGTCAGGAAGATGGCTGAGGTTTTAAAGTTATCATATGGCAGCGTGCTTACTATTTTACACGACAATTTGGGTATGAAAAAGCTCAAATCAAAGTGGACGCTGCTTTTGTTAACGCCGGATCAAAAACAACAACGAATCGATGATTCGCAGGCCTGTCTGAAGTTTTTCAACCTTAACAAAGTGGATTTTTTTGCGTCTGTATGTGACCATGGATGAAACCTGGATACTACTGGATAATTAAGCCCAATCGTTCTACAAACACGGTATCGAGAAATTAGAGAAGCGTTGGGCCGATTGTATCGCCTTAGATCGAAATTATGTCGATGAATGAAAACGAATTTTGAGAAAATGTAGTGTTTTTCTTACTTACTTAGTCCGAAAACTTTTTGATCAGTGTGTTACATCTGCAATATTATGATATGGATTAAAATTATTTTTTTTATAACTTTTGAGGGCAGTAGGTAGTAGTATCATTTTCGTTTATTATGTCCTATTTATGAGTAAAAAATTATAGTGTGTATATTTTATCTACTTTTGTTTCAGACTACTGTCGAAAAGAGGACGTGTTTGATAGACTTAAGAGAGCACATTTCGACTGTGATCGGTAGAAACCTTAAGTACTGGCGGAGGACTGAGAACGTTCAACTTAAAAATGCTATTCTAAAAAGATTGCATTATTTAAACAAAGTTTGTCTTCACCTCAGCTTATTACATTATACAGATTTAAATGAAAGTAGTAAAAAGCAGAACAATTTATTATTATCATTAAATGCATTGTCCAAAAGTTGGGATATAGATATATCTATTTTAAGTAGTAATTCGTCTATAAGTGAAATGAAAAAGAGTTGATATTTAATTATTTTATTTTAGTCCAGTTCCGTTAGATGTGAGATGAGCTTAACACGAGCAGTTGGAAGGTATTGACGAGGAATGTTTTGTAATGGTAGTCACCATTGTGTGTGTCATTACTAAATTCAAATGTTTCTTATGCGTGTTCCAGCCAGATGGAATGCCTTTATCGTTAGTTGAGAATCTTATCCGTGCAGGGACGGAGAAATAATACTAACCTCTACGGCCGGAGTCGGCCTGTCGTAAAAGGCGACAAAACAAACCCACCCTAGCTACGTGGCAGGGCCTCAAGCCCGTCTGGATGGCGACCACCTTTGGTCTTAAGTATGCCGCCATAATAACCATGTGTTGTGTTCTGGCAGTAGTGACCCAAGTTCCTGTACCCTTATGGGACAGCAGCGTGTTCGCGATGCCACTAGCGTTGTAAACACATATAGGCGACGGTAACTGCTAAATTCTAAGCAGGCCGTCAGCCTGTCTGCTGTCCTACAGCAATAAAAAAAACTATCATGTATTATTTGTGAGATAATAATTCTTCTATCTTATTAGGTCCATTTCTTTCCTACTCCTTGGTTACAATTCTTGTTTTTTTGAGGTTAGACAGCAGTGTGGTATTGTTCCTGGCAGTACGCAAGTCTACACACAGCGAGAAAATTTTAATATTAAGTTTCAATCGTAGAATACGATTGAAGCATAAATAAATTGTGGATACATTAAGGTTTTCACAACATTCTTGATGCAATGAAATTCTTGGTTTCTTTAGCAGTTTTCCAGTATCCTCTACTCTCTTATCTGGCATTTAAATCTGTCGGCTTACTTCTGGTAATAAATTTTTACTCCGAAATCAATTTTTGAAGGTATTGACCTGTTTTAGAGTATTAGTGCTTGGCCAGACTAAACACGCGGGCGCGGGGCGGTCGCGGCGCGGCATACTTAAACATATTATGAAACCTTATTTAAGTGTCCGTACTGGGCACGCGGGCGGTTTCATGTGTAAGTATGCCGCGCCGCGACCGCCCCGCGCCCGCGTGTGCAGTCTGGCCAAGCACTTAAAGTTATTCGAGTATTTAGTATTGCTTCCATAGAAAGCTTGCACTTTGGGGACCAGGATTCACTGTAGGTTTTTTTTATTGCTGAAGAACAGCAGACAGGCTGACAGCTCACTTAATAATAAGTAGCTACAGATGCCTATGGATGTTTACGACGCCAAAGCCACCACGAACACACTGCTGTCCCATAGGGGTACAGGAACCTGGCTCACACGGGCTTGGAGTCCTACCACGTAGCTAGACTTGTTTTGTCTCCTTTTATGAGGGGCCGCCCCTGCTCGGAGAGTGAAAATCCTGCGCACCAGGTGTCAATGCCTATCCAGTTCTATTTATTATTTCTAGTTGACCTAGTTGGCAAGTTGACCTGCCATTCGCGAACTCAATTATTACTACTTACCTAATGTTTGAACTGCACGCGTGATTTATAAGTTTTATATGTTCTCAATATTTAGTGAGAAAACTGGTTTTTATTTTCCGATTTATTTTATTTACTTATTCCAAAGTAGTCGATTCTATAAGTACATGATTACATGTTTCTTTATTTTATTTTTATTTTTGATGGATAAATTTTTTTAAATAGTCCATTCAAAGTATTACTTTATCTCTACTTCTTTACGAGAAATAGCTATTTTACTTTGACTTGTAAATAGTGTACATTACTCATCTAATAGAGATTGTATGTTATTTATTTATAAAAAAATATTATTATTAAAATGTTGATTATAAATCTGAATTTGTTTGTTTTATTTACTAACATTTTCTGTGTGTCTGTAGATTAAGACGACAAGACCTATAAGGTATTTCTTTATAGCTAAGTTTAAGCCTGGATTCCTGCCACTCTCCGGTTTTCGTGAAAACGATAAGCTTGACAGATGTGCTAAACTCTCACTGCTTAAAATTTGGAATGAGTGGTGGCAAAGACCTTAAAATTCACAGCGAAATATGGTGGTGAGTTACAAACCCATACTTCTTCAATCTCCTTCTTCCGTTATCGTCATCTACCTAAATAAAATTAACTTCGACTTTAATTCGTGTCCGTTTTGGCCATGTGTGTACGCCGATTTTTCTGACTAAATTCAGAATTCTCGATAATTCTGTATGTGTGTGCAGTGTCATAAAGTTTCTACTTCCTGGTAGGTTATTATCCTTCCCAACAACATCCCAAGCATTTTAAATGTAAATTTTCTATTATGGTAGATGGCTACATAAATTAATTTTTATTCGGGCAGGAACGGAGAAAGAATACTGACCTCTGTGGACAGGGTGGGCCTGTCGTAAAAGCCTTTTGCCACCTTAAAGTATAGAAACTTTATACATGATTTTACACATTTTAAGATTGGCAAGCCAGTATCTAAAGCATTGGTGCCATTAAAAAAACTACATATAGTACTCATTGCTTGTCGATTTCGGTAATTTATTAAATCTAGATCATCAGCACTTATAATAGGGGTTAAAGTATGAAATTGCCATTGTATAGTAATAGATACTATGAATTGATATAAAATCTTCACTCTGAGACTTTCGAGTGAAACAATTATCACATGATACCTGAGGTGCTTCTTTCAAAAAATGTGCAACATTCGACTTTCAATTGTTTTTTTTTATTCAGCTTAGACCAGAAAGATGGATACTTCGAAAATACGAGTAATTTTTGAATACGAGTTCCAATGCGGAACTAACGCGACAGAAACGGGTTGCAATATCAACGCTGCGTTTGGAGACGAGACTGCTAATGAACGCACCAAGTGCATTTTTGGTATAAACGCTTTCGTAATGGTAACTTCGACTTAAAAACGAACCACGTGGAAGACCGCCAACACAGGTGAATTATTATTCAGTATTCTGAATTGAAGGAGATGGTGATAGCCGATCCGAGTCAAACTACCTGGGAATTAACGGCATGGTTTAACGTTACCCTACCTACAATAGGTATTGACTCATTTGCATTAAATATGAAAAATGGGTGCCTCATGATTTGACAGATCTGCAGAAAGAATTGCGTGTTGAAACTTGCGTTGCATTGTTGAATCGGAATTAAGGAATATTGGACCGAATTCTGATATGTATGTGACGAAACCTGGATTCTTTACGATAACCGTAATCGAAAAAATGCAATGCCTGACCCCAGGTCAAACGCCGCAACAGTGCCCTAAAGCTACCATTAAAAAGGTAATGATAACTGTATGGTGGTCTCTTCATGGTGTTACTCACTATAGTTTTCTTAGGTCTGATCAAGCAATAACAGCAGACGTTTACTGTGTCGAATTTCAAACACTGGCAAAACTGGCGGTGAAGCGGCCCCGATTCGTAAATCAATCTTAACCATTATTGCTCCATGATAACACAAAACCTCACACTACAGGAGCTGCAGTTAGAAATCATATGTCATCCACCGTACTCGCCAGACTGCTCCAACGGAATACAATTTTTTTCGTGATTTGTACAATCTTCTACATTATAAGAAATTTTCTTCCCAGGTGGCAGTACAAAATGCTTTCACACAGTTTGACGAATCTAGATCTCCAGAGTTCTATCGTAAAGGCATTCTTCCGTTTAGATGGAAGTAATGTATTATAGATAACGGTGGTGATGGTGATGGTGGAGAGAACGATGAAATATTTTGATTAAATAAATATGTTACATATTGGAAAAAACAAGTTTTTTAATACAAATCGGCAATTTCATACTTTAACCCCTAATATTTTACTATACATAATACTAAAATATTATTATTTAATAACTATTATTGTGAATTTTTATCGAAATATACCAAAATATAATAAAGTACATATTCATATTTCATTAATGTTATTTTTATTGAGGTATTCGTATTTTAATGAATCCATTAAAATTCAATATCTTTTCCAAAAAACGATAAAGTATTTAGTTTGGTACTGCTGCGCCACCCTCTTACGACACTTGATATCGCTTTGATAGCTCGTTTCACATATGCGTCTACAATAAAAGGGTGTTTAGTAGGTCTTCGCATTTACAACTACAGGCTTTAAACGCTAAACTGTTTAATTCTACGAACTCTTCTTTCTTTGTGCAGATAGAAATAAGTAGCTAGAATTATTAATAATACTGGACAATTCCCACAAGGTTATCTTGTCCCAAAGTAGCAGAGCGCATGTGATATGGGTACTTGATAACTGAGACTTTACTTTTGTAAATAAATAAATATTAAATAATAAAATACCTGGACTCAGGACTGAAATCGAACTCGTTCCAAATTCTGCAGGCGTTGCGAATTGCCAAAGCAGTTGCGCCACAGAGGGTGGCAATTCAGGTCATATACTAAGCATTCACTTTTGAACACCATGTATACTATAGTACCTATACTTGTACGATGCCGGTCACGGACCGAGAGTGCATCGTCTAATAGATGAGAAGGATACCTCGAGAGCATTGGACTGTATAAGCGAGGAGAGCGAAAGGAGCAGTGGTTAGAGATATGCGATGTCTTGCAGTGGGCAAAGAAATTCGCACTGACCTTAATTCCACCCCTTCCCGGTTCGGTTCAAGTACGCTCGCGAAGGAACAGTTGCACGGCACCAGCTAAATGTCACAAACTAGACACTGAACACACAATCTTATGGCATGACTAATGAGAGTAAGGAGTAACTGAAGCCAATTGCGCACGGCGCACTTCTTTTGCAACGGCCATGTTAAGAATGTTAGAGAAGGCACCTGGCCTTCTGTAATATTCCACTCCAGACATTCTGTTCATTCATCAATTCACAGAAATAATTTTTCCATCTGCTCTTTATTTCTTCATTGTCTGTTAAGACCCTTCCACTATCATCTTTTATACATTTCATATGGGTTATATACCTTGTATTCTTTTCTCTATCATTCACCATTCTTTAAAGATGTTTCTGACCACCAGAACTTCCTAAAAACTCATACAGCTTGGCATGTTCCCTAGCCTTGGAGACAGCAACAGCTCTTTTTGCTCTTAGGGCTAGGGAACATGCCAAGCTGTATGAGTTTAGTTAATGTAAGAATTTAATTCATCACCTATAATTGAAGAATCTGTGTAGTCTGGAAAGGGTTGGTGATAGGGTTTTACGATGAATACCAGTTCCACACCAACTACGCCAGCCAAGTAATCGCTGAGGGTGCCTGCTACGCGTTCATCACTGCTGCCCTGATGTACCTGAAATATGCGATATGGAAATATACAGTACCGCGTTATTATGTAAATTCAACCATCAACAAGATCGATCGATTCTTTTTCTGTCATCGTCACTTGATTCTTTCCTAAGGTACAGTACACAAATCTCAACACGATATTTAGGTTTCGCAGCAACTCGATAACAGTAATCGGTGAATGGCCGCAAATAATGCAATTATTGCTACGCGACCCCCTTTAGCGTCTACTCCATTATTGAAAATGAATAAAATCATGTAATTTTTTATATCAATTCATTTGAAAAATATTCAAAATTAGAACAAGTTACAAAAAATATATAGGTAATTTTTTTTTGTTATGTGCCAGTGACATTATATAAGGACCGACTAGGTAAATAATGGCCAGGAATAAATTATTTCTTAATTTCTGGCCACAAGGCCTTATTATTTTATACCTATTGAAGAAAGTACATCGATCATTAATAAATAATTAATAGAATTTGAATATTTTATTAATCGTATCATCAGCTTATCGTATATCAATAACGTTAATCATTCTAAGTAGTTTAATACTTACTCTACTGATAAAAACTGACAAAATATTGCAAAAAAAGTTAATCGTGTTTATCCAAAGATACACAACGTATGTTAATACATAATTGATAGAGCGTAAATACCTAGTTGCTTTTTAGCTATAAAATACACACGGAATATATGAATGAAACGACAGCACATGTGGCGAAATTCATAATGATGTTTTGGTCGTGTCGTTCAAACTGCATTTACATAGTCTTTATCGTCCCATATGCGATTCATAACAATTGTATACACACTTTGTAACATCAGGAATACAGGAGGAGGCACCTTGGTGTATGCTCTTTGCCTATAACGTTGTGCTGGTTGAAGAAAATGCTCATGAGGTCCAAAGCAGATTAGCTAAACGGCAAGAGAGCTTGGAGGGTGTTGGGTTGAAGATAAGTAGAACCAAAACTGAACATCTATTTTGCGACTTTGGTGGAATTTCTGAATTCACCCCGATTATCTTAGGAGGCGTGTGAGGCCAACTTACTCCAACTTTGGTACCTCGGATCATTAATCCAGAATGATGGTGAGATAGGCCAAGACGTGAAAAATAGAGTGAATGCAGGATGGCTGAAATGGCGACAGGTCTCAGGAACAATTTGCGACCCACGGGTGTAATTTAGGCTTAAAGGTAAAACATATAAGATTGTAATAAGACTTGTCATATTGTATGGATCCGAACGCTGGATCATAATGGGGAAGGATGAAGGGAGCATGCAGCAGATATGCAAAAGTTAAGATAGATGAGTGGAGTTACAAAAATGGATAAAATTAAAAATGAATATATCAGGGGAAGTTTGAAAGTAGCGCTAGTGATTGGGAAGCTGAAAAGTAATAGGCTAGCCTGGTATGGCCATATAATGCGAAAAAAGATTGTTATTTAACAAGGAAAATACTAGAAATGAGACTGGATGGATGCAATAGGAGAGGTAGATCAGAAAAGATGGATGGATTGTATAAAACATGATGTGGCAAATAAGGTGTGAATTTTCAGATGACGACCATTAGAGGAGAGTGGAAGAAGAGGTCATGTTGTGCCGACCCCACTTATCTGAGATAAGGATAGGAAGAAGAAGGAATTCAAGGTATCCATTAAAGTATTGTCAAAGGACCTAATTATTACGCTCTTATTTGACCAATCATGATAAGAAAAAAAGCTAGGGAGTAAATAAATAATGTTGACGTTGCGCCATGTAGTTCCAAATTAAGCACCAGAGCGTTTGTATTACGGGTATTAGACAACGGATATAATACTTCCTACTACATACTTTTCTTTTGTAAATAAAAACTTGTTATGCATAAATATATACATATAGGCTCGCGACGGGAATCTAACCCGTGAACATAGGCATTTCGACAGAGGTTGCTACGGAGTAAATAGATAGATGGCGACTGCTGTCTAAACCCTTAACCTCGAATGAAGAACCAACTGTCCTATTTAAGAAATATTTAAAAAGTAATATTTTAAAACATTTTTCTGACTACCTACGTTTGTTTCGGAAAAAAGATGAAACATTTGGGCCAATTTTTATGGGTTTTCTTGCAGCTATTGTAGCAAAACATTAGCGTAAACTTAAAAAAGATCTCATAACAAAACATACGAAAAAATATCCGGATCGCTTTAGTGAGTGCAGCGCTGTGCAGCTTTGAAAACGGTATTCGTGCGCGCATCATACGGAAGTCATACAATATTCACGCTAATTTTCTTTGTGGCAGGGTGTGCGAAAAGAATTTCCATTCCGAAAACAAATGATTGACAAACAATGTTTTTTTACCTCATAGAGTCGACCATCGGGCAGTCGCGACTGTCTAGCTGCGTACTCTCCAATTTCTTGCAAAATTTTATAAGTACTTGGTTGTCTCAGTGAGTACCGCCAGGGATACAAAATATATTCCTTTAACAAAATGCAATATTTTAATATAAAGCAAAATATAAAGTTAAATTAATTTTTTTGTGGACGTGTGTAACCAAAAACCAAATTAGCACTATGCTAACTGGAAGTTATTATCATCATCTTAGCTTAGCTTCCATTACATATTCAAATTCACAATTCTATATGTATAGGGTAACCGTTGAGATGGCCATACGGGAGTGATGGCCAGTCGAAATATTTTCCAGTACCTAATATTCGTTATTTAGTGTTTGTATTGTGATTAATTCGCTTCGTGCAGTGATTAGGAGCAGCAAATTATGCTACTCGTGGCAACGCCTATATTATGGCCATCTCTAATGGTTTTACCCTAATATATTATCTTAAGTTTAACACGGACATGGCTGGCTTGCAGCTTACGAAATAAATTCCCTGGGCTTACGTTTTCTACTCAGACTTAACAAAACGGATGATGATGATGATGACATGGCAATTATGCTATAGTAATGTTGCAATAAGCAACACTGATTGAGAAAAATCGCCTTTCACCTGTTATTATGGCGGCATACTTAAGACCAAAGGCGGTGACGGGCTTGGGGCCCTACCACGTAGCCAGGGTGGGTTGTTTTGTCGCCTTTTACGACAGGCCGACCCCGGCCGCAGAAGTTAGTATTCTTTCTCCGCCTCTGCACGGATAAAACGACTTGTTTATATATATTTATTCTTAAAGTTGCACAATGTGTCGTTATCGCAGGAGACAGCATAAACTGCGAAAACAGCATATATTATTTTGTCATATACGTTTTGAGACTGCGAAGTATGTGTGAAATATGTAAACAAAAATAAAATATACATATACGTAACAATAAAATATATATGTATATACAATATATATACAAATCTTATCAAAAGCGTAACCTTTTAGCAGATAGGAAGAAATAAGTAATGAATGTTTATATTCTTTATAACTAGTCGTAAAACGATAAAGGCTCAGTCATAACATTTAATTATGGAGGTCTTTATTTTATTCGTCCTGTATAACTTACAGCCGGCATATTTTCGGATCGCGTAATGAATTTGTTATATTCCTAAAAATAATGGCAAAAGAAAGAAAGAACTAACTCTTATAATGATTTCTAACTTTTTACAATGATTAATCTCTTTAGCTGACACAGGTTTTACATGACATCTAGCAGAGTAATGCCAAAAGGCGATCCTGCGAAGCCCCCTCTAAGGCCAAGAGTGGCGACCGGGGTTTTTAGTGGGTAGGACCGGCGGCCTTGGCCCCCGGTCCGCCCGAGGGGAGTAGGCAGCCCCCTCGGGAGGTAATCCCACATACCCCACCGGCCTTCCCCCGGAGGCTGGTGGAAACTGTAAGAGTTTTCCTCGGTATAAAAAAAAAAAAAAAAAAAGGTTTTACATGACATAGTAGTCATCATCATCATATTAACGTTGAATCCCGGTTGCAGGCCAAACTCTCGATTTGGCAGCGCCCGGGGTCCGCTTTCCGACTTTTTTTTCATTTCGCACGATCTTCAACATCTCTGGTAGTCAGTCCATTGGCACGCATATCAACCCTTACGACGTCACGCCAGCACTTTTTGGGGTTTACCCCTCCTGCCGGGGCCCGGCGGTGGCAGCATGGCCAGACATTTGTTCCCCTCGTAAGTAGCCGGTTGCCGTAAAACGTGGCCATATCAGCGAAATCGACACTCCTGCAATTTATCCGCAATGTTACGGACATGAAGGCTGGCGCGAATGCAAGAGTTCCTAACGCAGTCCTTCCGCGTTACTCCACACATCCATCGCTGCATATTCATCTCTGTGACTCGCAGTGCCTGCTTGTGTAGCTCCAGCATCGCCCACGCTTCACATCCTTATAAAAGGACAGGCCTAATGATGGTCTTATACACCTATCCCTTCAATTTAACCGGTATTTTAGGGTCACAGATTACACCAGTCACCTCACGCCATCTGGCCCACGCGGCAGCAATGCGTGACTTAACGTCGGAGTCAATGACACCAGACACGCGAAATAAAGATCCCAGGTATTTCACTTGTTCCGTGCGATTGACTGTATCGCCGCCTATGCGCACGGGTGTGGGATCTGTGGAGTTGCAGGCCAAGTACTCTGTCTTCGCCACGTTGAGTTTCAGACCGCCGTTCTCAAGCGATTCCATCCACGCCTTCATACGTCCCACCAACCTACCTCTGCCCGAATTTGTCAGCACGATATCATCAGCATACATGAGCAACCATGGGGGCTGCTCATGTGAGTTTCTGATGCTGTCAGACAGTACGTCTAATACCACGCTAGATAGGACTAAGGCCGGATCCCTGGTGTACTCCGAAAGTGATGGGGAAGTATTTTGTGTCACCAACAGCGGTCCGAACCACAGAATCGGAATCGCGGTACATGTCTCGGATAATGTTAATATAGGCCTCTGGAATCCCTTTAGATCTTCTGCAAGTTGAGAAACAGGTAACGCAGAGGCGTATTCTTCGCCCTGTATTTCTCCGCGACAGTCCTTAGGGAAAAAACAGGGTCCACTGTCCCGTAACCAGGGCGAAACCCATATTGACATTCCGAGACAGTGCACTCCTGTCGAATCCAAGAGTCGATAACCCTCTCGAGGATCTTCATGGTATGGGACATGACTTTAATACCTCGGTAGTTACTGCACTCCTGCACCGAGCTCTTGCCTTTGAAGACTGGAGTAATGATACGCAGTCTCCATTGGCTTGGGATCGTACCGGTGAGGAGTGTCCGGTTGAAAAGGTCAGTTAAGATGCCCACACCACGAGAGCCCATCGCCTTCTAGGCTTCGATAGGGCTCCATCGGATCCAACAGTTTTCCGATTCTTCATTCTTAATTCTGAACCTCTGCAGGCGTACTGGCACTAGTCCTTGATTCGGAGGAAGATCTGGCGGCTGTACCTCTTTCTGCTGCGTGATCAGCAGCTCGTGGAAGTACGAACGCCATCTCTCCTTCACCGCGATGTCCTTGCATAACAGGTTGCCCACAGGGTCTTTTACACAGCGGCACTTGGAAATTCCTGCGCCGCGTTGGCCCCTCAGACGATTCCAACTTATCATAAAGTGGTTGTATGTAAGTGGTCTCGTCTGGCTTTGGCAACAGCTCTCTTAGTGGCGCACTTTGCCACCCGGTATGCGTCGCGATCTTCAGGAGATCTGGACGCTTGCCACTTCTTAAAGAGGGCTTTCTTCGCTCTAGTCTCCCTCTGGACTGTGTCGTTGCACTACCATGTCTCCTTGTCACACTTGCGACCACCCTTAGACACCCCAAGCACCTCCTTCGCCGACCCAAGGATAGCCGCCTGAATCTTATCCCAGTAAGCCTGAACTGGTTCGCCCATACCACTGGCATACTTGTCACCGATGGCCAAGCCGATCTCCTAACTTCATAAAGCAGCCACCACCTGATTCAGCGCTGAACGCGCTCAGAATGCGTGTCTTGAGGCTTAGCGCAGAGATCCATGACAAGAAGACGATGTTGTGCAGTGAGACTCTCACCGGGTATGACCGTGCAGTTGACCACTTTGTAGTATTCCTCCTGCTCTTGTTGGTGATAAGATGCTCGGTTCTCTTTTTGAAATACGTGTTCACGATGGCAAAGTCGGCAGCCGCACACGTATTGAGGATATCCTCCCCTTCCGTGTTGCGGCTACCGTACCCAAAGCCACCGCGAACACGCTCAAATTCCCCACATTAATCACCCACATGACCGTTCAGATCACCCCCCAAAACGAACCCCTGTAATAATGAGATTCCAGGGAGCACTTCTCCGAGTAGATTCCAAAAGCTATTTTATCGGCATTGTCACAATCGGCCTGTGGCGCATAGGGACTTATCAAGTGGGTAACTACCCCATCGATAAGCACCCTAACGACCATAAGCCGGTCGCTATGACGTTTCACTTCCAAAATGTCGTTCTTAAACTCCTCCGAGAGCACTATGGAAACCCCATTATCCCCACCAGGTGCACCTGTGTATATCAGCTTGTAGCCATTCCCAATGAACCGAGATCTGCTGGCCTTCCACTGAGTTTCCTGCAGGAACACCAAGGCCACCCTCCGCCTGGAGAGCACATCGGCCAACTCCCTCGCGCGTCCGGTTAGCGTGCCTATGTTCCATGTTGCGAAGCGGATCTTTCGAGATGTTTGGGCTGCGTGAGTTGGGGCTAATGTTGTTAGCCGTGCCCGCCCATGACACGGTAGCCCTTGTCCACTTCTCACAAGAGCCGGGCGAAGCTCTTGCGCGCCGTTATGCGGCGGCGCCCTAGCCCTTATATGATCTCGCATTCGTTGTCTGTCCATAAATTGATTTGGCTGGTGTCGGCTTTTACGAGGGCGACTGCCGTCTGACCCCCCAACCCCAAAAGGAAAGCCGTCGTCAGGGCCTCGTCTGTTATGCAGCAGGGTGCGTCGACTTGCAGGTGAGGTTGACTTGGGCCCCAAAATTGTTGGTAGGGTAGGGAGGATGTAGGTACATGACACAGCAGTAACCGGCAGAAATTTAATTTTTTACACGCTCAGTGAAAATCGCGTAAGGTTAGGTTTTTAGGAAATTTATGGACATTACACTAGTGTTCTCTTACTGTTTGGTAATTTTACTAAAGTATGATAGGATATTGAAAGCTGATAATAAATTACCTTTTTAGAGACAAAACTTGCATGTAGATGTATAGCAAAATGTATGTGGTCACCAAGCCGGTCGACATAATCACGTATAGCCTGAGCTTCAGCGGAAGAAAACGGTCTACTACCCGGATAATATTGCGAACATCGATCAGGTGCTTTGCTCACGTCGTCTGAAAAAGGATTAATATGTTTTTCCTTTCTCGGAAATTGCAATCATGAAACGGCGATTTGTCAGAAAGAATCGATGTTGTCTGTAATAACTGCAACCTATGGTAATGCTAACTTATCAGTACAATAATTATTGATTGACAATTATTGTACTGAACTGATTAGATTGAATAGGATGAAAAATTCTCGGTCTGACATGAAGATAGAGTAAAAATCATTAAAAAAATATAGATATTTCCTTCGTTGATCTGTATGCGTTTTAATTTCTTGTAATATATCTACACTAATATTGCAGCAGACTTCTTTTACAATTCTTTTAAAAGACTTGCTGCGACTTCACGCATACAACCCAAACTTCCAGTTTCTAATATTTTTCCACTTCGGGATCCTGGTAATGAATTATGAAAACGTTAATTCACTATTTCTGGGGCTATCCCTTCAAACCTTCTTCTTCTTCAGGCCCAGCGGTGACATGGTTTCCCCACGTAACTAGTTTTCGCAAACGTGACCATATAACGCAGAGGACTATACTCCAAATTGTCTCCAATGAATGAAGGTTGCTGCGAATGCCGGTGTTCCTAGTGTGGTCTTTTCATGTCCCTTAACCACCGCATAATATTTAACTCTATAACATGCAGCTCTAGCTTCTCTCAAACCAAACTTGGTTATATATTCCGCGATTTGAAACTACCAAATTATTCAACTAAAATTCTTATTTTCTAAATAATAAAGCAATAAATACTTAATAGTTTGTTGACTATTGAATTTTCTAGTTCAAAGCTTTGCCCAGAGTTCAGTGTTCACATGTACGAATTACAAGGTTATGTGATGTTTATGGACAAGAGACGTGTCGGTCGGAGAAAAAAAAATCTTGGTTACGTAACATTCGAGACTGGATGGTGATAGCGAATGCAGCCGAACTATTTCGCCTCGCTAAAGACAGAGAGGAGTATGCGAAACTGACCCCCAACCTTCGCTAGCCGGAGAGGCACCTCACCTCAAGAAGAAGAAGTGATGTTTAAGTTTTTACATACAAACCCCTAGAACCGTGATATTATAATCAAATTTAGTTACTGACTACATTTACATAAGTAAGAAAATTAAATACCTACCTACAAGTTTGGAATTGGCTTAGCTACAAAATACTAATACAATTAGATAGATAAGTAATTATTAGATATGAAAAGTAGAGGATCTATCTAAGTACCTACACTTTGCATATCTGATAATAAATTATATACATATACCTAAATGATATTGCATATTTATCACAATTCCACGTTTTCTTACTCATGTTTTCACCAAAATTTGATAGTGCTTATAACATGTGATCAAGGTATTGCGTTCTAAATTGAGTCGTTTCAAATTCAAATTCTGATTTTGATTTATAAAATTATATAATTTAAATAGCTTTCATCGCGGGTTAATTTTAGAATATATACTTGAAAACTTTTACTTTAAATATATTTTATTTCTTCAAGTCTTAAGTATATTTTATGTATTTAATTTTTATATTTTATGTATTTGTATAACCTCATTAAAAATTATTTTCAATCGCTTAGCTCTAATATTATTTCATACCTTTTTATCACAATGTCATTTCGCACAACATGTAATAATATACTTAAAACTAATAAACAAATTTGTAGTTTTCTGCTATTTAATTAGGTAACCAATTTCAGATCACCCTTACAAACCTCAAGCTGCAACTGTACAACTACATAAAGGAATGATTGCATTTTTACTATTTAAAATCTTCGCGTAAATCTTACCTTGCCAATGAAAAGCGAAATTACGATTAATATGAGTTCCAAAGCATACTTGATCCATTTCCCTGTCAATATTCTTGTACCAAACAGTGGGGCGTGTGTTTTTTCTGGCCGAAGAATTACGCAACCACTCCAGCTCATCCAAAGGATTCAGAGAACGAATGCTTTGCGTGAAATGTAGGCCGTCCGGATTTGCCATTGGCACCAAGTACCTAATTGAAGATTTTAGTAATCATCACACTCTAATAACTATTTTGTTGCTTCCATGACTAATGATTTTTTTATTATTTATGTAGGACAGCAGACATGCTGACGGCCCACTTAGAATTTAGCAGTTACCGTCGCCTTTGGGTGTTTGCAACAGCAGGGGCATCGAGAACATGCTGTTATCCGCGAAGTGTTACTGGAACTTAGTCACAAATAATGTTCATTATGTTAGCACAGAATTCATCTAATTTCTGTATAGGACCGAGGGACTCTATCTACAAAAGGGAGACCTCAACTCAACCTTGTGGTGTAGATAGTTTTTCACCCCAACTTCCCATTTAACACAAAAACGATGAAAAAGGCGCAAACATTTTATTCGGGAAAGATTGACCTCAAAATTTGCGATATTAGGAGTTAAGCAGCATCTAACTGGTGCTCACAAAAAAGCAAATTATAATCTGCATTATTTTTTATTGGGATTATTATTGCGGCATACTTATAAGTGGTTGCCATCCAGATGGCCCTACCACGTAGCTAGAGTTGTTTTGTCGTCTTTTACGACAGACTGACCCCAGGCGTAGGGGTTAATATTCTTACTCCGCCCTTGCACGGAAAAATCTTCTCATCTCTCCTAACAAGTTCATAGGCTTGTATTTCAAGTGGGTTCACTTATAAAATCACATTGTTATGAAGAAATTCAATTGAAAGTATATCTGATTGAATACGAGGACAAAAATGACACTTGATTAGTGTCAACAAATATGAATTGATCTATTCGATAAAATTTTCACATCGCAATAACTACAGTACATGTGATAAGTGATGATTAATATTATGATAACGTTAAAGAAAATACAGAAAATTACCAGTCATAATCATTGAAGAAGGGGGTTTGGTATTTGGTGTCGAATAGCAATTTTTCAGCAAGTTCGATAATTGCATTGGGAACTCCCCAAGCCATGCCATTTAAACCTTATAAACGAAACACAATACTTAAATTAAGATAACAAGTTATTCATTGTTACTATGTAATTATAATCAGTTTTACAGTAAATAATGATTCATTTGTAAGTATATATAATTGAAATCCATTATGTTAGCACTCGAATCGATTAAAATGACGGGACTTTTTGAAGTTTGTTATATTTTGCCAAACGTCTGATACTAATCTACTAAATAAATACCATTATAGTATAGTTATTCTTGCAAATACTGTTTTATGATGTCGGTTTGCATTACCGCCGATAACCAGTATCCCAGGTTTCCTACTATTTTTGTCACTGCGTAGTTCAATAGCAATTATACTTCTATTTTCTGCAGTTTTTGGAGCTAGATTCACAATATTAGCCACTTCTTCATTACGAGCAATCATCTCAGTAACTGCTAGCAGCGCTTCATAGTCGAGATATTGGTTAAATTTCACGTCTGGCCCTGTATTTCTTATGGTTCTCAGTTTTGATCCAGACCTAAAATTAGGTTAAATGTTTTGTTTCCTACTTTTAACTTGAAATAAGCTATAAACAGGTTTTAATATATACTTTAAAATATTTGATTTTCAAAATAAACATAAATTGGTGCAATATAATGAATCTGGCAACTCACTGATCAAAATTTCTTGGAGGAAATAAAAGCATGAATAGAACTCCAAAAATATATAATACCGTTATTAAATAAATTTTGATTTGCAGCTGCATTTTCAGGACAGTATTAGAATAGAATCATTGCCAAGTCACAAATCAGTCCAATCAAATATTCAATAAACGTCACAATATATCAAAGAGTTTAGGTACTATTCTACTTTTTTCATACAAAATAAAAACAAGCCAGTTAAGCAGAGATATTAATTTATTCTTAGGATTTATGTATTACATATACCTTGAAATGTTGCACGGATTAGTAGCAGTTTCCCTTAAGAAATTAACACTGATACCAGCAGTGTGTATGAGATAACAGCCTCTACTAAGAGAGAACTGTCAGTATACCCGCCACGCTTGTCCAAGGTGGGTTGGCGGGTTATACCGGTGTTATACCGGTGATCTTGATATGCAGGTTTCCTCAAGATGTTTTCCTTCACCGTCGATACGTTTATGCCACAATATGCAAAAACTGCCTAAGCAGTGCATTCTAGCGTGGGATTCGATGTCGGGACCTGTAGATTGGTCTCCGAGTGTAATACTACTGAGCTAATCAGTACCTATGCCGTGCGGTGGGTATACCCGTAACGTATTGGGCAAATGATTTGAAATCATAGAAATTAAAAAGAATACAATTCAATTTCACTATTATTACAAACTCTTTAATATACGTATTGGCCGGATTTAGATTAAAAATGATCTCCATTTTCTAAGAAGCGTTTTATTGTAGTTTCAAACGACTAGGTATTGTCACAGGGCTAGTTTCCTCCTGGCCATCATCCTAGCGATTGGTCGGGAGCCAAAATGGATCGGATAGCGTCACCTCCTTCTGCTAGACGGTCATTTCTGTGAAAGAGGTAGCAGAGAAGGTGCCGGCGTGCTAAGGAGCCTTTTATTCACTTAGGCTCACTCGTCGTCAGAATTTAGCGCCCGGCTGTCGCATACCCTGGAAAAAGTTCGCAGCCTAAAGACACATGAACTGAGAAGTGGGCGCGTCGCAATTCTGCAAGCCCATCTCACCCCATAAGATTGAAGATACTGGAGCTCCATTATTAGGAGATTTGTGTCGATGGGCTTCTATTACAAATTTTTTATGAAGCTTTTTAGGTAGTTCTACTATTTATGAATATGGCATATTTGATATCATAGTAATAAAATCTTTTTCTATAGACAAATTCTGGCCGCAACTTCATTTAATCTTTCATTCATTTTCTAGAAGTCATCATCATGAATGAACTGTCAAAATAGGATCTAAACCATGGTCTTTAGTGATGATGATTATTTTTTAATATGAAATCTTGTATATGTTTGATAATATTAGGTTTTTTTCTGTTCGAGTTCGTTGAGAGCATCGTTAACACTACCGAAAAATATAAATCTTTCGCTTCATGTCCAATTTCGAGTGAGTCATGTTATGCAAGAGTATTATGATAGTATTGACGGTCAGAAGATAAGTGATTTAATTATATTGTTTTAATCATGTTAGATATACGTCGAAAAAGGGCACAAGCAGATTACACAAGATGGCGAGCCAATCTAGACGATACCTCAGAAGAATTTATTGTACAGGTATTAGATGAAGACTTTACAACGCCCTTACCAAACCCTATTGTTGCAATTAATATTTTACCAGCAACAGAGCGACAGGAAAAGATAATTGTCGGGGCTATAGTACCTACTCAAATATCAAAAATTCAAGAAAAAGATATGATAAAAGATTACACGCGATTTGTCCCTCCAACAATCGGATTCGTTACTAAAACAAACAATGCTATAACAAAATACAATGATATAATCTTGGGACCAATACCTCGTAGTAAAGTTGCCGATTTCGCACAACTGGAACCTAGAGGTAAGTATCTATAAAGTATTTACAATGCAAAATATTCTGACATTAAAAAATATTATACGTTTTAGGACCTTCTATTAGAGGCTGGCAATCACTACGTGATGATAGCCCTCCAGCTAGTCCACAATTCCTGCCTCGTACATCTATAATTTCGGCTGAACAATATGCACCCATAACACCTGTTGCCTTTAAAAAGTGGTCGTCATTAAATCCATTTGTGTATTTTAAACAAGGACTATCAGTAAGTTGTGGTTATTTATGCTATATATATATATATATATATATATATATATATATATATATATATATATATATATATATATATATATATATATATATATATATATATATATATATATATATATATATATATATATATATATATATATATATGTATAACTGTATATATATGTGTGTGTTGTACTACAATTGGTAAACATTTTGTTTAATAACTATAAATGATTTTAATGAAATTCTAAGTATATAACGTACATTCAGATTTTTCATTTATTCTAGCTTTTATTGCCCATTTTATTAGGTTCCTACGAAAACAACTTTTAGCCCAGTACGGACAAATTCGAGAGATTTAATGTTCCTTCCGACAAGAACTAAAGCTACCAGCTATAACGAAGCTGCTGAAGAAGCAACCAATTCACCAGAGTATAATATGTTAATCAGAACTACTCTTGTAACTCAGCCACTACCACTTAGAGTATCGCCAACTACTGACAATTTTAAAGTTTATGGATTATCAGAAGTTGATAACAAATTAGATGATAATGATGAAGAAAAAACAAGCGAAACAAATCATCCTGAGTCAAGTTCAATATATTATAATGATGACGATGAATCTGGGGGCAAAAAATTGAATCAAAGTTCAGGCTCCTCTTACGAAGAAAAGGAAGAGCACGGTGATGAGTTATTAGATACTGAGATGTCTCTCACAACAAAGCAAGAAGTTTTGCCTACAAATGATTTTAGTGATAAGTTGGAAAACAAGTTAAGTTCTGATCACATTTATATTTATGATGAAGAGTCGAGTAATGACACTACAGCCAGGAGTGATTTCACAAATTCAGCTAGTGCAAATGTAGAAACTGAAAACCGTAAAGACAAACGCAATTCAGTTTGTAATCTACTAAAACTGAGACAACTTAATTTTAATTCACCTCGCACATTACCTGAGGTACAATTTAAAATAATTTCAATTTAGATACAAATAATTTTCCAGATTTTATATATCTCACAATGTTGTAGATAGTTGCACAGTTAAAACAATGGGCAGAAAACAGTCCTTTAGCAAAGTGGATTGATATCACTGGAGGAAATTACACAACGATGGAAAATCCAATTTATTTAATGATTGTTGATGATCCCAGTAGTGGCCAGATTATATCGGCAAAGCAAACCGTAATGATTGTTGCAGGTTAAAACAATTTTACATATCATATGGTGTTTGTTTAGCTGCTATTTTTTGAAAACGGATAAAAATACTTTGTTATTTCAGGTATACAAGGCAGAGACCACCACGCAGTGGCGGCTGCGATGTACGTGCTGTATCAACTCATAGAACGCAATGAAGTTCATGTTGATTTGTTATCCAAATATCGCTTTTGGGTCATACCAGTATTTAATCCTGATGGCTATGATTATTCTATGACGTTTCCATTTGTATGGCTTTGAAATTATCGTATTTTACGTTTTCGTTAATGATTAAAATACTAAGTTCCCTTTTTTTTCAGCGACGAGGTTGGACAAAAAATTTGAAACAATCTTGGGACATTTGTAGAGGACGCGAGTCCTGTTATGCTTGTGAAAATTATGGATTGAGATGCACAATAAAGCCATGTTATGGTGTTAATTTAGATAGAAATTTTGAATATCAGTGGATACCAGGTTAAATTACACTATCTGGCATTAAACTTTTCATGATTCGGATGGGTACTTCAGTTGAAAAGATAATCTTACTCGATTCTTTATAAATAAAAATCAAACTTATGTTCTCATATAGCACTAACATCCGTGAGTTAAGTGTTTAATAATTTTTATTGATAAAACATAACAAGCCGTTTGGGTGCAGATATTATGCAGGTGTTTGCTTCTTTTCTAATTGCACTAGAACACAGCAGAGGAGGTGCACTACTAATATTTCCTTTCAGATTATGAGAGTAAAATAAATGTCACATCTGAGGAAACCAAATTAAATCAGAAGTGTCAAGTGTAAAAAGTTTCCGTTTGAGTTTCCCATATGATCATAAAACGTAGGGTACTTTTTATGCTCGGGGACGAAGTAAAAGTTTATTAATAATAGAGTTGATGACATACAATGGGTATATTTTAGGCATTTGTTTTAACTATACATCTTTTTATTGTTTTATTTCGATGCAGCGGAAGAGCTTCGGTCTGAGCACCCCTGCGGAGATTTATACGCTGGTTCCCGGCAGCTTAGCGAGCCCGAAACCCTTGCGCTCACGCATTTTCTCCATCAACAGCGGACTCTTCTATACACTTTCATAGCCTTCAAGGAAGGAAGTATTCTTGTTAGTATAATAATACAAATAATTTTGTTAGTTATTAAGTTCACAAAATGCCTTTGAATTCAACTAGCCGGTACCTGAAATTAGCTATAACATTTGATTTTGGTATATGTATGTTTATCTCTTTGCGAGGGCAGAGTAAGAATGCGGCAAAACAATCCTAGCTACGTGGTAAGACTCCAAGCCCGGACGGCAACCACCCTTGGTTTATAAGTATGCCGCCATAATAAACTTGTGTTTCGGCATTTTGTCCCAGATTCCAGTACCCCTAAGCGAACAGCAGCGTGTTCGTGGTGCGCCTAACATCGCAAACATTTATGGACAACGGTAACTGCTTACTTTTCAGTGGTCCGTCAGCTTGTCTGCTGTTTCTCAGCAATAAAAAAAGTAAGATTATAGAATATTGCAATATGTATTAAAAATATTTTGATATTTAACTATTTTTTATTTTTCTAGGGAGTCATGTACCCTTATTCTCATACAAGGAAAAAAAGGGCATATGATCACGTTTACGTAAGTTACTAAAATAAAATGGATTACGATTCATCCTCATAATTTCAAATTAATTACTTGAAACTTTTGTTTATTAACTATTTGAATACAATATTTTAACAAATTTATTTTTATTTATCATAATATTTAAGAATACTTGTTAATATTAGTAAAAATGTACAGATATACATTAAATTCAAACGAATGTATTATTTAGTTTAAAGGCTGGGCTAGTTAAAAGTTTTACATAGCTTTTCGATTGTCATAAAACAGTCGAAAACTGTAAAATACCCAGCAAAGCTACCTTTAAAATGTCGTTATCTTAAGTTGTTAAGCTGTTTCATTTGGTGTTAGTTGGAATTATCTAAATCAAAGTAATTTTTAACATAAAAGTCACCTTTGGCATTTAAAAACGTTATTTGAATTAATATAGCAAATTTAACTAACCTAGAAAATTCGAAGAGCTGGAAAGGCGCCTCATTTAGATTTTGGCTGATTATTTCACCATGAATTGCAGAAAACTTTAAAATATAATTTACAAGTAGATAAGTCACGTGCCTTAAAATCCTTAAAAAGTCTTTGACAGTTCTTTGAAGTATTATAGAATGAGCAATTATTCAGTGATAACATACCTAGTCAGGTCATAAGTATTGTCACACAGTAAAAACTTTTCTTTTAGAATGCTGGCCACAAAAAAGTTTATTGAATTAGAATTTCGAATTGTTCATGAAAATAAAAATGTATAACTTTTAGAATTTTACTCATTTTTAAATATGGAGTGGACGCTTAAAGAAGACCATGTTGCAGTTATTGCATTGCATCGTTGCGGTTACGCGCCAATTCAAATTTTTAACATACTGAAAAATTTGAATATTACCAAAAGATTCGTTTATCGTACCATCAAACGATACAATGAAAACTCTAGTGTAGATGACAGGTCAAGAAGTGGTCGCCCTCGGTCTGTTAGGACTCCAGCAGTGATAAAAGCTGTGAAGGCACGAATTCAAAGAAATCCCAAACGTAAGCAGAAACTGTTGGCCCTTCAGATGGGGTTAAGCAGAACCACGGTGAAAAGGGTGTTAAATGAAGACTTAGGGCTTCGGGCATATCAAAGAAAAACAGGACATCGTTTGAATGCTCGTCTAATGGACCTGAGACTGAAGAGATGCCGCGCTTTGTTGAAGCGGTACGCGGGAAAAAAATATCGGGAAATTCTTTTTTCGGATGAAAAAATGTTTACCGTAGAAGAGAGCTACAACAAACAAAATGATAAGGTGTACGCACACAGTAGTGAAGAAGCGAGCAACCGTATTCCGCGTGTCCAACGAGGTCATTTTCCATCCTCGCTCATGGTATGGTTGGGAGTTTCTTATTGGGGCTTAACAGAGGTACATTTTTGTGAGAAAGGTGTAAAAACGAATGCTGTTGTGTATCAAAATACAGTCCTGACGAACCTTGTGGAACCTGTTTCTCATACCATGTTCAATAACAGGCACTGGGTATTCCAACAAGATTCGGCGCCAGCTCATAGAGCGAAGAGCACACAAGACTGGCTGGCGGCGCGTGAAATCGACTTCATCCGGCACGAAGACTGGCCCTCCTCCAGTCCAGATTTGAATCCGTTAGATTACAAGATATGGCAACACTTGGAGGAAAAGGCGTGCTCAAAGCCTCATCCCAATTTGGAGTCACTCAAGACATCCTTGATTAAGGCAGCCGCCGATATTGACATGGACCTCGTTCGTGCTGCGATAGACAACTGGCCGCGCAGATTGAAGGCTTGTATTCAAAATCACGGAGGTCATTTTGAATAAACTTTAATGTCATAAGAATCTATGTTTTGTTAAGTTCATTTTGGTATATGAATGGTTACATAATTAATAAACTTGTTACAATTATTTTACATTAAACATGTGACAGAATTTATGACCTGACTAGGTATACATATTTGTTTTCTTGGTGTATTGAATAACTTTGATTTAGAATGAATAATAATTTTTATTATAAAGTTTATATTGTGTAATATAAACGTGTGTGTTTTCAGAGACAACGCGCAACGGGAGCAGCCTCAGCGGCACATAGCATCAGTGGTCGGCCCTACGTTGCTGGGCAGACTTCGGAGTTTTTGCGTAAGTTTAATAATTTCAGATTACATAAAATGTACTTGAATACATTATCAAGCTATATCTACAATGACTAAGAAGTTTTAAAATATCCGTAAAAATGTACGTAATATCCTTATTGATTAAAGTTTTAGTAATTTTCCTATCAAATGCTCTTTATTAATAACTCGTATGATACAGCATACCTTGTAAACGATGACAGTTTCCGTTGTTCCTAGTTTCTTTATTCTTACAACCACACAGGTTATTATCCTCTAGACCAGTGGTCGGCAAAGTGCGGCTCCAGAGCCGCATGTGGCTCTTTGGCTCTTTAACTGCGGCTCTGGAACAAATATCAATGAAGACGCAATAATATTTACATTAAAAAAACTTAGTAAGAAAAAAATTACATCTTATTTTGATAAATTATAAAATTATTCTATAAATCGAGAACATGTAACATGAGAACATTTTTTGTTTTAGTTAAAAGATAGATAGGTAATTAAAATTTTATATTGTTTATCATGAAGATTAAAAACAACATAAAAACCTGACTTACTCAAACTTTCCAAGGAGATGCAAGCACTTGATTATGAAATTTAGTTTATTTAGTGTACTGCTTATTTAGTGTAATAAAAGTTTACTAAGCAAACAGATTTGGCTCCCAATTTTTTTTAAATTGTTGTAATATTCATATTTGGCTCTTTGGCTAATAAGTTTGCCGACCACTGCTCTAGACTAATCATACTTTTTCAGGAATTTGCTTTATTAAATACTTCTGATCATTTACACAAATCCATACGAATATTATAATTGTGAAAGTAACTGTCTGTCTGTCTGTTAGGTTTTCACGCCAAACCCGCTGAACCGATTTTGATGAATTTCGATATAGAGATAGATTGGACCTTGGAGAAAAACTCAACAAAGGCTACTTGTCTGCTGTTTCTCAACACTAAAAAAACTTCCTGATGATGCTATTGTATAATTTAAATAGGGAAACTATTTAGTTGGTAGTTTTTTACAAATAAAATATCCTTCATACTTATAGATTGACAGCCCAATCCCTGGATGATCTAATGACCCGTGGAGCGTCTTATCGAGGATCTAATATTTAGAGAACACTTTGTCTTTTGAGATGTCTTTTTTACGCCACCTGCCTACAGTCTGAATAGTGAAGAATATCCGCATTATTCTCTAGGGTATAAACCCTTCAAAATATGCAAAACTTTGAGCTTTGCTTGATATTTCGAATACACAATATTTTTTTCATGTAACAAGTTTATGTTTGTTTGTTTTACAAATTTGTTTAGGCTAATATACGCTTAGTTATGTAGATCGTACTCAACGCGGCAAAAAAGGCCGGTTCAGCTAGTCAGGAAATAAATGAATAATATTATTTGATAGATGGTGGCTATACTTGTCTTCTTGTCCTTAAAGTACTGTATCCAATTGCGAAATATTACGATCGCCGCACATTAATATAGCGTTTATTGTGGAGGAGCAGACCTTTGACAAGAGTAATACGTACCGCATGTGGTTCTACTCGGTTCCAGCATATGCTTTCCTAGACTGAAGCTACGTTTACACCAAAAATTATATACGTAAATACATTTATCAGGATTAATTTTCTTAACACTTGGTGTAGAATTATGACGATACAGAACGAGGTAATGTCTGTAGGCATAACAATATCTATGATGATGAAGGGATATATTATCAAAAATCCTAAGATACGAATAATGTTTGTGAATAAGTATTGTAAAATATAACACCATCACTACAATATAAACCGAAGTAGTCCCGCAGTCTGTCTGTCCCTATGTATGCTTTGATCTTTAAAACTACGCAACGGATTTTGATGCGTTTTTTTTAATAGATAGATTCATTCAAGAGGGAGTTTTATATGTATAATACATGCATAATATAATACAGAAAGAAACACTGATAATTTCAGAGGTTTCTAATGTGATGTCGTAAATAAACACATTTTTGCACTTACATTGCAAACGAGATAGATCAAAATAATATACTACAGTATTGTACACGATGGTATATGTTTATCTCTTAGGGATAACCCACAATAACCATTTTTTATCCTTTACTTTTTATAAGAAGTAATGGCTTATTTACGAAACAATTTTAAGCAATACAGCATTAATCCTTATCCAATTAAGTACCTTAAATACATTTAATAATCAATATGGCCTTTAACAACATGTAATTTAAATGAATATTTTCGAAGATATTACAGATTTAAAATGTAGGGACATAGCGGTTGCGGCGGCAGGGCCGGAGTCCTCCATGGCTCGGCTCTGTCCCCCCTACTCTTCTCGCTATACAGCAGCGATATGCCCCGCACCCCACTTACGTCCTCCGACCTCCCATATACCGTATACCGCCCTCTTCACGTCCAATATCAACCAGTATCGGATCTGCAGTCGTCTCAACGCGGCGGTTGAGACGCTGGGCAACTGGTTCCGCAAATGGTGGATCGAGTTGAATCAAATGCTACATTAATTCGATGCAGAACCTGCAAAACAAGTTCTTGCGCATAGCAGTCCAAACACTACTCTACATGCGCAACGCGGACCTACATCGCGACCTGGAACTCCTTCCCGTGAAGATGTACAAGATCTCCCTATCTCTTCAAGGTTCACTCTTCTCTATACCGAAATTCATCAAAATTGGCATCAAGCATCGCGGTCTTTTTTACCGATCTTTTCAAGATATACAATTCCGTAGAACATTAATTTGATGAATCTCATAAGGTTTGCTAGTGTTTGCGATTTAAGACGACACTAAGTGCTAGCGACCTTGAGCGAGTGGGAGGAGTTTGAGCTAGTGAGAGTAGCACGCGCGGGGCCCCCCCGCAACCCGCATTGAAAATTCGCAGGCGACGTAATTGTATATTTTAGAGAAGTTCGTTGGGTAACCATACGTTACAGATTATGAAGACTATCTAATAATCATGAAATTTTTAACCGCTTATTTAATATTAGTTAGGATTATTGTTTCATGTTCTGTATCTTATATCATTCCCTGTGGTAGGATATAATATAATATAGGTATTTCAATAAACGGAAAATATAATTATATCAAACGAACACAGGTTTTCTGTCTACAGGTTTTGTAACTATAAATAAAAAAGTGAATTAGGTATTTATAGGATTTTATTTAAAACTCCTCGAAATTTAATACTTTCTCAGCAACTATACTGTCTTCTTTTTCAGCCGTCACTGCTCGTTTTTTTTTTAGTTTGTTTTTATTTTCTTTTTCCTCTTCCTTTTTCCTTTTGCGTCCGAGTATGGCACTAACTATATAAGAGGGGTCCCTAATTACCATATTCCTCGTATATCTAGGATCAACCAGTTCGGGAAGCATACAATCTGTATAAAACTTAATTAAATTATTTTTCATTTTAGTGTCCCAAAAAGCGTCATCCTTGTAAATTAGTTCAATTTTTACAGGAAAGTTTTCACCAGACCAAATACCAAGCATACATTTATCTTTTCCTGTTATATGCAGCTGTCCCTGTATTTGATACCACCAATTATGTTCTTTGTTTATTATGTAATTACCGTTTACCAGTTTTTTATAAAACAATACTTTTTTTTCATGGATGGCTTTATCTAGTCCTAGTTTGTAAGCTGTGAGTGGACATTTTATTTCTAAAATGGTGTTTTTATTAATAATACCGTCTGGTGATGCGCTGAGGAAGGGTATTTCTTCATCAAGAAAAAGTCCACACGGTTCTATTTTAATATTTTCTTGTTTCGACAATTGTTCTTTCGCAAAATTTTCGTTGTCTTGTCCATGTTTTATAGACTTAATGTGTCCTATAGACTCTTTATATAAAAGATCTTTAACTAAATTGCAGCAACTTATGTCATTGCGTCTTTTTATAACACGTCCAAAGTTGGAAGCGGTCAAAATCCGTCTTCGTAGTTCTAGCCACTCACTAGAACCACTTTGTAATATAGTCTTCCTTTCTATTTGTTTTCTTTGTTTGGCAGTTTCCGCCAAATTTGCTAAAAATATTTTTTTTGATTCCTCTAATATATCATCATCCATATCCGGTCTTGAACATTGCTCACCATAGTTTTTATTACTTTCTGTGTAGTGTTCATGTAATCTCTTCTTTATTCTATGATAATTTTTTGTTAAATGTAGGCGTTTTTGTTTACGTATTTCCATCTTTTTTAATTCACCATTTGGACTCCTGCCCGTGATTGATTTTTGCAACAACGATAAAGGTTTATGGGTATTATATGATAAAGCAGCTGCATTACAACGCATATGGTATTGGTTCTTCTGGGAAAAATTTACCCGCTTACCCCCTACAAATTTTGCAACAATACTATGGAAGCGCTCCACAGTGTTGCTGTCAACGTCTTCAATCAAGCTTCTTGCATGAGCAGCTATATGTGTCAATACAAATTTTATTCTATGCCACAAACTGTTTGTGAAAATATCTCTGTCTATGTTGTCATCTTCTCCCATTTTCGAGCAAAAATATGTCTTACAATTAGTATGAACTCCAAATGCATGTTCTGCGGCTAACATGATATCATTATGTAAACTAGTGACATTGCCAGAATTTTTATAATTTCTTATAGCGGTTACTATTACCTTTCTTATTGACAGTATTCTTTGTTTTGTTATATATTTTCTGTATTTAATTAAATATTTCGTGTCAGTGATAAGAGCTTGTAACTTATTGCAAAGGTTTCTTAACAGGTGGTTGCGGCATTCGATTTTTTCAATTGTTATATTTTCATACGGTCTTGACTGTAACAATTTTGCATAAGTATTTGCATCACCATCTGATATTAACCTTGAATATATTAAATTATGCATTTCTATGCTGTTCTTGAATCCTTCTACCAAGATCGTGGATTCCATTCCAGTTGAAGGACCTGAAAATAAAGTAATAATTATTCCAACCATAAAATTTTAGTTTCTTTATTATTATTACAACATATTTAATATTATGAATTTACCAGAATAATTTTTATAGCAAGCATGCTCCTTAGGTGTGACATTTTTCTTGGCAGCTTGGGCGCATATGCAGCAGTATTTATTTTTCACTGCCATATAAATAATTTTTCCAGTTCTTTTCCCAATTATCGCAGCTGCGCCTGATAGGGATGAGTAATTTTTTTTATAAGATCTTTTTCCCCAACATCCATCTGCAATAACGTCAATATATGGAATGCCATTTTCAGTAACTCTACCGTCTTCCAAAGCCATTTGACGTTCTTCATTAGCGGCTTCATTCATAGAATTCAAAGCTTCTTTTTCCCAAACTTTGTTAATTGTTCCCATTCTTTTATTAAATAACTCATAGGATATATGAGGCAAGTCCATTGCTGCCAATAATTCATTAAGCTGTGTATAGCCACAACCTATTGCCACTGCACCCGCAACTGTATTAATATTTAAGTCAATTTCAGGATCATTGCAACAAATGACAAAAGTTTCGTTACACATGTTGCATTTTAGTTTTAGTTTAGAAACAAGGCCCAGTTTTCGTTCAGATATAATTTCTACAGATTTCAAACCACAGTCTATATTACCATGTGAAGATATTTCTTGAAGCTCTTTAAAAAAATGTTTAATATTTAATATTCGCATTCCATTCACTATTTCTTGATTATTTCTGAAAAGGAAATATACATAATAAGAATTTTGCAATATTAAACAGAATAAGGCCTTTAACATTTGTTTTGTAATATCTTTTATTGTTCACATTCTTTGCTATCTATCACTCACGGGTTCTGCAATATTATATTGAAAATTTTCCCCTTTTTTATTAATTTTATTTATCGAGAGTTTTACTATATAAAACTTTATATTGACAGACTATCCTGACATCATAGAAATAATAATACGTTTACCTGACCGAATTTGACTTCTCGTTTTCAATATCCATTTGAAAGCTTTCTTCCTGCTCAGCAAATATCGTTTCGGTTACTTGAGAACTGTAACAGTTATAGTAATTAATATAAGTTAATAGAATTAGGTTTCAAATATGCTAAAATCATAATATTGAATTAGATATGCATTTACTTGTCAACAATCTTGTTCTCATTTTCATTGTCAATATGGGAAGATCCTTTAATCACTCCAAGCGTTTCCGTAAATTCAGACCTACAATATAAATGTATTTATATTTAGTTATACAGTGACAATAGTAATAGCATTCAAATATTTTTAAAACTCGAATCCGGACTGTCCCGACTACGATGTAGTATTGTCATACTACACTACAATACACACCTCGTCTCTGTCTCCTCATTTACGTCGCGATTATCTTTGTTATTATGTAATCTCCTAAAAAGAAAATAATGTCACTTAGTAAAATAAAAAATAATAATATATGTAACAATTAAATGTTATGATTAATTTATCTGGTCCAATTTACATCAATGTGCTAAAATACACAAATGATAATTATGATTGAGAACACGTTACTTACCTTAGTAATCTATTTTTTGCGAGCGTTTGGCGTTTCTTTTTTAGTAATCTAGATTTACCAGCCATTTTAGCGCGAAACTTATAATAGAGTTAAATCGTTTAGTGATTGCTCCGAGCGTCAACGTCTACCCGTGACAGTGGTCAGCGATGCACTGCCGCCCGTCGCCCGCAAGGGCCCCTGCTAACCCGAGCATAAAGATTATTCGAAAAAGCATAATTGTATATTATCCTTTTACTTTGAAATAAAAAGTCGTATATTAAAAGATGGGTAATTAAATTTTGTTTAAGATGGTGAAGGTTTCATAAAAATACGCTTGATAGTTTTTACGTGATTCTCAGATTTTTATCTGCGTTAGACCTAACTTTACAAATTAATTACACTATGTAATATAAACATAATCTAAAATATTCACATATTAAGTTATTGAGAAAATGCTCAAATTTAACATATATTTTTTCCAGTTCATTAACACCACTCGTTTAGATGTGATCTTCAGAATAAAATCATTAAAAGTCTCTTGTCGTCGCCTTAAGCGCACAAAAATATGTTTGATACAACATCACATTACAAATATTTGAATTGTTCGGCTTTTCTGTACTTATAATATGTATGTAAACCATATAAACCTTAAATTGGACGGGATCTGTGTTCATACCCATGCATAAAAAAGGCTCCACCAGAACATGTGGTAAATACAGAACCATTGCTTTAATTTCGCATGCCAGTAAAATTCTTTTGCACATCATTAACCAGCGTCTCCATCACTTCCTTAAAAACCAAATACCAGAATAACAGGCAGGCTTCGTGAAAGGCAGAGGCACTAGGGAATAATTCCTCAACATCCGGCAAGTCATAGAAAAAAGCAGGGAATATAACTGCCCAGTTGTCTTGTTTTATAGACTACACTAAAGCCTTGGACTGTGTACAATGGGATAAGTTGCGGACTGTAAGGATGGGAACTCCTGAGCATCTCATCGGCTTGATCGAACATCTCTATGTTGAAAATCGTTCTTTTGTCAGAATCGGCACCAATTGTTCTAATGTGTTTGAAACAAAAATGGGAGCGTGGCAAGGCTGCATCCTTTCCCCGGATTGTTCACGTTGTTCCCGGATAGGGAATTTATTGGCCGGAAGACACGAAAACTGGAATAAGGGATTTCTGATTGGCGGAAAACGGATATCAAATCTCAGATATGCTGATGACACGGTCCTCCTTTCGACTTTTGTAGAGGACATGCAGGAGCTGTTTCAGAGGCTTGAGACCGAGAGCAACTGCATAGGTAAGTCGAAAATAATGATAGTAGATCGTGCCGGAATATTGCCTACCACTGCCAACATCATCCCAGGGATCGACGTTGTAGACCACTACATGTATCTGGGCGCACTAACATACAACGTTGGAAGCTGTGCACCGGAAATAGGGAGGCGTGTTGGTATGACTAAGGAAGCTATGACCCGACTCAGTAATATTTGAAAGAGGAAGGGGGAAAAACCAATGCCACCAAGATCCGGTTGGTACACGCTTTTCTATCAAAAGTCCATATAAGAATATTGGAAATAGGTGGACCATACGAGCCCGTGAAATACAAAGAATCAAAGCATTCGAGATGTGCTGGAGGCGTATGTTACGGATACCGTGGACTGCCAGGCGCACAAATGCATCAATTCTTTCGCAGCTTTGTGTCAAAACACGCCTCTCGACTATATATCAGCAGAGAGTGCTGTCTTATTTCGGTCACATAGTGCGGAAGGGAGACAATTGCCTAAAAAACTGATTGTAGTTGGAAACACGGAGGGTAAACGAGCCTGTGAACGATCTCCAACTAGATGGTGCAATCAAATAAAGGCTTTAACCTCATCCAAATTATGCTCGGTCATCAGAGACGAAACGGATAGGCACCGATGGAGGCAGATTAACGAAACAAAGTGCACCACAGTACCGATGTCCACATCCAGCGATGACCACGATCCTCAGCCATGAGGGAACGACTGCAGAGAGTAGATTAGAATAGGATCGGCTTCACCGGTAAAGTCGATAGACCCCAAATAAAAAAAACTCTTGCCATTCGTGGCGGTTCTCAATAATAATTGTTCCCCATGCAGCGGTCGAGCCGGAAACGCACCTCACAGGAGGCGCGTCTCCAAGCACGCTGCCACGGCTGATCGACCCCGCTCCCACGGGGTTGGAATGCCTTAACATCCGTAGTCGCTGTCGAGTCGTCTGAGACAACAACAGCTCCTAAGGAAAAAAAAGCTTCGCCCTACAGAACTTTATTATTAGCAGCGATCGCAAGCGTTTATCGGAGCTCTCTAGCGAGGAAAATAACAATTATTTTTACATAGTATAAAGTCGCTTCCGGTGTCTGTTCGCTTAGAACTTTTAAACTATTCATCGAATTTTAATGCAGTTTCCAACAATAGATAGTGATTCAAGAGGAAGGTTTATATGTATAATACATACATATTATAAGTACAGAAAAGCCGAACAATTGAAATATTTGTAATGTGATGTCGTATCAGACATATTTTTGTGCGCTTAAATCGCAAACACTAGCAAACCTTATGAGATTCATCAAATTAATGTTCTACGGAATTGTATATCTTGAAAAGATCGGTAAAAAAGACCGCGATGCTTGATGCCAATTTTGATGAATTTCGGTATAGAGAAGAGTGAACCTTGAAGAAGGACAGGCAACTTTTATTATTGTTTTTTTTTAATATGGCAGAACAACGTTTGCCGGGTCAGCTAGTATACATATATTTCCTTTTATGAATTTGCTGGTCTATTTTTTTAATAAATTGTTTTATCGTTCGTCAATACTTCAGACCTAAAATATGTTTCTATAAATTGTTGTTTATAACACGCTTTTATTAGCTTGGTATGTATTTATGAATCTATGTATTTATGTAACGGAATCTTTGAGCGTGATCTTCACCCCTTTCAAAATGACAGATTGCTTAAAACTTTGCACAGTTATCTTGTTGTACTTTTTTCAGCTTTATACGCCGGCGGCATTGAAGACTGGGTAGACGGCCACTTAGGGATCGACAACACTTTCACGATCATGATGTTCCGTCATACAGATGCATATAATAGTAAACTTATCACAGAGGTAAATAACTGTACATTTCTTACTACCTATTGTCATCCATCAGTAAGTTTAAACCATTCGTATTTATCTCATAATATAGGTATATAAATCTTTAAAAATAGGTGTACATGTTTCTGGTATTTTAAAAATGATAAACATATTAAAATTTACATTTTTAAAATAGTTCTAGAGGTTGGTGTTAACACTAACCTCTAGAACAGGAATTCCCAAACTATTTTAGACAAGGGACACCTTTTCCAAAATGAAATACCTCAGACCCTCATAGACAAATTAATTTAAAAATTCTATTTCTAGTTTATTTCTTATCGATACAATATATTACTCTCTACCTACTAAAATACTAGTGTACCTAACTACTAAAATATTTGTCATTTTTATAACAACTTGGTACACATAACTTATACATTATCTTGGAAGAAGATATTATATCAAATAAGAACTTTAATTAACACCAAGTAAGAGCTTAAGTTAATTAATAGGAGTCGAGTTTTAGACATCATCGATCTCCAAAATCTGTATTCGTTTATCTCAACTCCTGGGAAATCGATTCCGACCCCATGTGGTCGATATCGACCACTTTGAGAATCCCTACTCTAGAACATGTGACTTATAATAATGTAACTTGTGATAATAGTATATTGACCCGAAAAACGAGAAAATCAGCAGATAAGTTCTCCGAGTAAAGGACCTTATGGGCAACGAACCATAATTATAAGAAAATAAGTTTTTGCGAAGTTATTATAAGGTGACTTGGCCAACGAAGTGTAGGATGCTCGCCAGCCCGATGGATCGATGACATTAAAAAGGTAGCTGGTAGTGGCTGGATGAGAAAATCGGAGGATCGGGTGTTATGGCGTGATCTGGGGAGGCCTATATCCTTTTTATTTTTTTATTGCTGTAGGATAGCAGACACGCTGACGGCCTACTTAGAATTTAGCAGATACCGTCGCCTATGGGTGTTTGCAACACCGGTGGCATGGCGAACACGCTGCTGTCCTATAAGGGTACAGGAACTTGGGTCACTAATGCCGAAACAACACAGAGTTACTATGGCAGCATACATAAGACCAAAGATGGTCGTCATCTACTAACCTCCATACTAACCTCTGCGGCCGGGGTCGGCCTGTCGTAAAAGGCGACAAAACAACCCACCCTAGCTACGTGGTAGGGCCTCAAGCCCGTCTGGATGGCGACCACCTTTGGTTTTACATATGCCGCCATAATAATCTACTGTTGTGTTCCGGCATTAGTGACCCAAGTTCTTGTACCTTTATGGGACAGCAGCGTGTTCGCAATGCCACTGGCGCTGCAAACACCCAAAAGCGACGGTAACTGCTAAATTCTAAGCGGGCCGTCAGCCTGTCTGCTGTCCTACAACATTAAAAAAAAATAAGGAAATCACTCTGTAACGCAGAGATCCTTGGGAATGGATCTGTTATTTGTAATTTATTACTATAAATTATATACTCATATAATAACTGTTATGTTACTTAAAAACGTAAAATATATAGTATAATAAATAATACGTTGTTTTAGCGGGTTGTACACGAGGCGTACGCGGCAATGGACACTTTACTTTTGCAAAGCACGGAACCGCTCGCTCCGGGACCAGTAATACTCACCTCTAATAAGAGAAGGAACGCTGCTAAACTGCATTTTGCAAATTCAAATCTTGTAAATCTCATACTTTTTATGTGGATTTTCTTTCTGTAATTACAATTACAAATACTGAATTATTTTTGGGACAAATACTTTTACCTGTATATAAAGACAGTCCTTTAATTTGAAGCGTATATTTTGATTTTAGTTTTAATGTTTTTTTTATATGAGCTTTAATAACGAACCCTTTAGTTATATAATATGTAACACTCGTTAAACTTTACTTTAAGAATACATAAAAAAGCCTTTTTTAAATCTGAAGAAGGTCACGTCTTGGCCTTACGATAAAATTTGTCTCTTGGTAACTGCATTCTGAGTCACAACCAAAAGCCCTTGCCCCTGAACATAGTATCTTTAATTAGCCAGTGAAACGAGTAGCAGGAAAGGTTGACTGTGGAGGTCCTGCGTAAATAAAATGATAAGTACATTGTATATTTAAACCAAAGTTTTTAAGAACCAAATAAGTTTCAATGTCTCAAGTGTATTAAGCTATTTCCTCAGTTCACTGCCTCCTGCCTCAAGGCAAGCTTTATAAAGCGAAGATCTTAACCATATTATAGATAGAATTTTTTTAAGATGTTAATTTAATTTTTACTTTTTTTGTTGATATTAATAGTATATATACACGTTGCTATTACTAATACAGTCTTTTAGACTGTCTGTCTATTAACTAAAGATCGTATGAAAACAAGGTAAAAAAGAGTAAAGAAAAAGGAAAGACATATAGGTTTTAAAGAAGTTTTAGAACACAACAGGTAAGCAAACTCTTTAGTTAAGATTTGAGTTTTACCTAATACAGTTATTGGTTATTTGGTGACACGGGATCAGTACTTTAGTGCGTAGGTCACCATTTGGGTTATTAGTGAAACACCAGCAGTTGGTTAATGAAAACTGATTTTTTTTTTCTTAAATGCTAAAACTGTTGTTGTCTCAGACGAGGCAACAGCTACTGCGGTCAGAAAAGGCATTTCGACCCCGTGGAAGCGGGGTCAATCAGCCGTGGTAGCATGTTCCCGGTTCGACCGCTGCATGGGGACGAAGTCAAAACCAGCCACGAATGGCAAGAATATTTTTATTGGGGACTATCGACTCCACTGGTGAAGCCGATCCTATTCTAATCTACCACCGTTTCGGAGTGTGTATAGCTGGGGGAGAATAAACGGCGAAAGAAACTCCCCCACAATACCTACATCTATTCTACGTGTAATTTGTATTGAGTGGGTTGTGTGTGTCTATAGGTTATGGGGGGCGGAAGGCATCCCTAAACCTATTCCGTCGGGCTGGATTGGCGCGAGTATGCCTCGCACCCGCGATATACATCGCCTGCGGAAGGAGGCGGCTGTGCGGGACGAGGCCACAAGCAATTTCTTGGAACTAGTCTCATGTACTGCATGCACAAACATTTTTTACGCTTCTGATTGGTTGACGAACTCTAGCCAAACCATATAAAACGAGCATGAATTTTAAGACACGCTTATCTACTATAAGAGGTCGCTGCACTGTACCCCGTTAGATACGCCTTCCGTTGGAGCACCTAGAAGTTTCTGCCTGCTGATTAGCGATGACAGGCCATCAGCCCATAGTCTTCGTCTGCGCGTATCTGTCCTGCATCCGTTCGCTACTTCAAGCGGAGCTCACATCTCTTCTCAGTTTAGGCCCTTCGGTCATTATCGCAGGTGACCTAAATTGCAAACAGCAGCCAGCTGGAATTGCTCCAGTTCCAACCCCAACGGAAGAACTCTCATCCGTCATTTGGACGAATTGTTTTTCGGTATCCTAGCCCCCATTACGCCTACCCAGTACCCGCCGAATCGGGCCGCCGGAGGCCGCCCCAATGTTCTTGATTTGGCGTATGCGGGTTTGCGTAACAGCTATGTTTCGCAATATAACTCAACGTTGGTATTAGGTATTATAATAATAATTTTATTACTATTTTCTTGAGAGTACAACAGCTGTTATCTTGTAATAACTATGGAATCTTGTTGTCCTTTTCTTGCGCAGTAGCGATGTCTTGATAGTTAATTGTAGATGGGTACGATATTGTTTCTATGCGGCTTAATGCGTCGGCTACTATATTTTGTTTACCGCTGATGTGACATATATCTGTCGTAAATTCGCTGATAAACAAAATCTGACGTGTTCCCCTTGGTGTTCCGGTCTTTGATTTTCTTTTTGACATGACGAATGTAAGTAGTTTGTGATCGGTAAATATTATGAATTCTCTTCCTTCAAATGTTTTGCGGAAATGTTTGACTGCCCATGATATTGATAGTAATTCCCGATCGTAGGTCAAATATTTCATCTGCACGTCGGTAATTTTTTTTTGGAGAAATATCCGAGTGGTTGCCATGTTTCATTGATGTAATGTTGTAGAACGGCGCCAGCTGCGTTATCGGATGCATCGCAGGATAGTGCCAGCTGTGCGTAATGAGAAGGGTGTGCGAATAAAGCTGCGTTTGTAATGCTGACTTTACTTTGCTCGAATCCTGACATGGCTTCTTCGGTATTTCTGTTTTGTTCTTCTTTTTGGTGTTGTGTAGATAGATACGTGTTTAACGGCGCTTGTATAGTAGCGGCGTTTGGAATGTGATAGCGAGGAAAATTTAACATTCCGAGAAATCTTCCTAATTCTTCTATTGTTTTCAATTTGGGGTATTCTGTAATGGTCTTGACTTTACCTTGCGGTGGTTTAATTCCGAATTTTGATACGGTATAGCCTAAAAATTGCACTTCACTTTTACCTAGGTTGCACTTAGCGGGGTTTATAGTGATTCCGTGGTCTTCTAGACGTTTTAATACGGTGCGGAGTTGTTCCTTGTACTTCTCTTCGGTTCCCGCAATTGCCATAACATCTATGAATGGAAATACGAAATCGAGTCCGCGGAGTACCTCGTGAATAAATCTTTGGAATGTTTGCCCGGCATTCTTGAGTCCGGGGCGCATACGAGGGAATTCGAACAGGCCCATCGGTATAATGATGGCGGTCTTCTCAATACCCTCTTCTCTGACGTTAATTTGTTGGTAAGTTCTATTCAGGTCTATTGTAGAGATTACGATTTTTCTAAATAGGTAATGAGTAAAATCTTTAACTCGAGGTACAGGATAGCGATCGGGCTTCGTTACGGCGCTGAGACGTCGATAGTCACCATAGACCCTAATGTCACCATTTTTTTTGGGACGATGTGGAGGGGTGATCTCCATGGACTCTTACTTGGTCTGCATAGTCCTTGTTCTATGATATTTTCAAATTCTTTCTTGACGATTTCGTAGCGAGGAAGTGGTATAAACCTAAAAATTATCAATATTCTAGTGGAAATTTATTTATTATGATATAAAATTTACATAAGAAAAAGAAGTAAAATCTAAATAAAAATGGCGTGCTTTTACCCTGAATATTGCGAGCAATTTGCAGTATGTCCAATGTTAGTGGCTCCTTGTCCAACAACGTGCTGTGAAGATCCACCCTGTGCTATCCCTGCTTGCCACGATGTCCTTCGCCGAATATTATGTATTGTTGTGAAAGAAGCCGCGAATTTCAATTCCTCTAACTTGCCAAGAGAGCAAGAGCATTGCTGTGAGCCACCACCAAAATATATGAAGATGGACGCATTGTGCGCAAGCTGCCTGTGTCTGCATTCAAGCGCAACGGAATGCAGCACCAAAAGTATTCGAAGACGCTCGGCACTGCGAATTTCCTATTTAGAAGCACTCGTGACGTAGTTGTCGAATGTGAATTGTAAAAGTCGGACTCCGTAAAAGTCGGCGATCCGGCAAAATTACCACCGTGCACACTCAAACCGACACTCGGATGTTATTTACTCAAGAAGAAACCAGTAAAAGTATCGCTTGAGGATATATTAGATGATTGGCAACAAAATTTCGTGTCCTACTTTCAATGTGAAACGAGAAAATAAAATTTAAATAAAAAGGATGGCAGATTTTTCCCCAAAAAAAGGTTAACAACAGGCAGGCGGCCGATTGTAAAAACTAAGTCACAACTATTACAACATGTAACATGTTGTGCCGACCCCATATAATGTGGGATAAGGGCAAGAGGAAGAAGAAGAAGAGAGGGGGTATAGGACATGCTCGGATGTGTACAGTCCTGTGGTCTCGATGTAGTGTTCAACCTTGATGTTGGACTAAAGTCTCTCATCGATGCACTTAAAAATGCACCGATGAGTTGTGTGACACTAGAGAATTTTGGTAAAATGGTACGGTTGCGACATGTCGATACTGCGCACAGTGGATGTGTTTGATACTCATAGCGGGGCATTGACCTTTAGTTGTGTGACACCGTCAATTAAACTTCGATTCTGCAGATCTACGATAAGTTGATGGTGTTTGAGGAAGTCGGCTCCGAGTATTAGATACATCGGCTACAATGAATTTCCACTTGTACGGGCGTCGAAGGTTAAGATCGAGTGTTAATGTCTTCTCACCGTGTGTTGCAATTGTCGTGTTGTTTGCTGCGTATAACTTAAATGGTAGTAATTTCTTTCTTGGTAAGACGGATATATTGGCTCCCGTGTCGACCAGAAAAGATAATGTAGAGTTTTTGTCGGTGACATAGGCGATAAGATTGATTGTGAACGCTGGTGTCCGCCTACGCCAGTGTTCAGTCTAGTTTTCCAATGTACTCGTAGTGTTGAGTTGTGCGTTTCTCTTAAATGCACATGGTGTCGTGCAGCGCCTGGCTTTTTCCTTGAAACGTCGATAGCAGTACGGTGTGGCGAGTTCTCTCTGCTGCGGTAATGCGTTTGCCGTAATTTTGAAGTATCTCGGCGCGGCGGCGAGAATTATACCGATTGCGGCGATAATTTTGTGACTTCATTTCGGCGATTTCTTGTGAGAGTTTTCGTATCTCGTTGATGAGATATTCTTTAACTGATTGTGATGGTGGAGGTAAAGTTGTAGGCGACTGGATGGCTACGACTTCAGATGCGGCGGTTTGCGCTAGCATTTATCGGTGACTAGCACGTTTCTCCAGTGTTGCCTTGCTGCTGAAGGTTTCGCTTACGGCAAGCACGGAGCATAGCAATTAGGAAAAAAAGCTCGCACCATTCCTGGCTACGACAACGCACTGTGTTTATGTGGTCGCGCCGTCGATGTGTACGCAGCGCTCGTGTTATCTGCTGCTGATCCTTGATGACATTATTGTCATCGCCCGAAGCCTCTTCCGAGAAATGTAATGCAGTCGATGGCAGTGTTTCAAGGCGTGGATAGTAGATTCACGCGACGTGGCGGACATTGATATGACTAAACAGTTCTTTTCAGAGCTAATCCTTTTTTCTATATTATGTTTCCTATATCACATTTTTTTAAAGTAACTTAAATATAATCTCTTGGTTATGTTCCAGCATTAGTGAACCAGGTTCCTGTACCCTTATGGGACAGCAGCGTGTTCGCGGCGCCCCTAGCGCAAACTAGTGCAAACATCCATAGGCGACAGTAACTGCGTACTATTAAATAGACCTTCAGCCTGACTTAACGTCAGCTTGTCTGCTGGCTTGATGTCGTAAAAGGTGACATGCAGCCAATGGACTCACTACCGGGGATGCTGAAAACCGTGCGAAGTGGAGAAGAAAAAGTCGGACCCCGGGCACCGAAGTGAAAGTTTAGGTTGCAACCGAGATTCAACGCTAGGATGATAATGATGATCTTAAATATTATTTCCACGCTATTTCACACAATTTGTCAGAATTCGTTATAGTATAAAATTGACTAAAAGAAAAGAACAAAGGTGTTATCTCCTCTCTCCGTGAAAAGGGGGAGTAAGAATACTGATCATCTGAGACCGGGTGCGGGCTGTCGTAAAAGGCAATAAAACAATCCCAGCTAGGTGGTAGAGTTCCAAGCTCGATTGGATGTCAACCACCCCTGGTCTTTATTATATCTTTATTATATCTGCCATAATTATCTTGTTGTGTTCCAGCATAAGTGACTCAGGTACCAGTTCCCCTAAGTGATCGGCAGCGTGTTAGCGGGGCTCTTGGCTTCGCCAACATTCATAGGTGACGGAAACTGCTTACTAATTAGTGGGCCGTCAGCCTGTCTGTTATTCTACATAAATAAAAAAAATCCTTGCTCACGGAGGCTACGAAATCATCGGTCATTATTAAAAAACTCAACATTGTGATATTAGTGCATTCAAACGTCTTATTATTGACACATTTTTTTTTTGGCCTCGGGAAAAAACCTCTCTTGACGGGTTCCCCCGGCCCGGGGGGACCGAGGGATATGTGGGACTGCGGGAAAGATGTCCGACTACCCACTAAAAAACCCCGCTGTTCTCCTATCGCCTACGCCCGGGCGCACGGATATGGCCTGCCGATCTCGTGGCCCGGGCCGGCGCCGGCCCGCCCTTTGTCTTGAGGCGGGCCCCTTCTAAAGTGTTGGCGCCAGGGGGTCAGGGATTCGTCTCCCCGGCGCTCTCCTAACAACTCTAGGAGTTGAGGGGGGCCGCGGAACAGCACGCAGTCCTCACCCTCGCGGCAAAAGTGCGGGCGGCGGATTCTCCTCCGAGGGGCCGCCCGCGGCCGCTTTTTACGGCGGCCGGAGGTCGTTACTTGACCTCCGGCGCCGCCGACGTGGCCTGCGTTGGCGGGAGGGGAGTGTGGTGGTCGACTCCCGCTCCCGCTCCGCCGCCTCCTTTGCGGACATGACTGCCTCGCACAAGGAGGCGACGGCCGTCCATCCAGGATCGCCCCCGACCATGGACAGAACCAGGGCCGGGAGCGACAGGTCCACGCCGATTTGGGCGACGAGGGCGCGGCGCTCCTTGCGCCACGCAGGGCACACGGCGACAGTGTGGTCAACCGTGTCCTCCTCGTCGCCCGCGCCACCGTGGTGGCACCCCGACGTCATCTCCCGCCCTATGCGACACAGGTACCTCCCGAAGCAACCGTGCCCCGAGAGGACCTCCGTCAGGCGGGAGGTCAGGGTGCCGTGGCGCCTTTCCAACCACTTATTATTGACACATATACCAACACTTCCTATGTCGAAGCGTTTGAAGGATCCAAAACACAGATGGTGCCAGAGTTTTCGACATAAAAAAGCTAGAGACGAGAAACGAAGTTTCTGGTAAATTTAACAATAACGGTTGACAATATTTAAATATCGAAGAGTACCTATAGAAACAAAATATAAAATCAATCAACAAAGCACAAACTGTCACTGATTATAAAATTATATTGAATGTTTTATAATACGTATAAGTAAATTAAGTATTACTTTGTAGTAGAACAACTTTAATATAATAAACACATCACAAATTTCAATTCAGTGAATAAACTGATTTTAATGAGTAATACTTTTTTACTGGTTTAAAAACTAATATTTTATGTTCATTATTACAAAATATCGCTAACCTTTGCCTCTGTATACCGTGTTAGACGTAGATTACAAGTCATTCACTAAACGATTTTTATATTGTACATTCTGATCAAAATACAATTACTCCCACTTTGAGTTGCACTACAGGTGGAAGTGCACAATGTCACTCGCCAACTTAGTACATAGCGGCCGATGTGATTTACCGAGTTCCGGGACGGTTTGCTTTTGAAGTGAACATTTTAAATTTATTTTACATGTAATATTATTAATTGTAAAACTTTTAGATTGTTTTATTTGAAAAATTTTTTAGGTTTATACTGTGATGATTTATTTACAGTGTAAGAATATGAGTTAATGAATAAAATTTCAAAATTAGCTGTTGCAAATATTAAATTTTAAATGAATACTTAATAATATTATCGCGAATTATAGATTATACTAATCTTTAAACACATCTTTAAGACGTCAATTTGATGTTTGACGTATAAAAGATTACGGCAGGAATTATTATTCTGCGAGGACAACGTTTTGTCGCTTGATAGGTGTTTGTATAAAATCGTGAAAGAAGCCGCGCGACGTTTCACTCGATTTATACAATTGTGCCTTATGGTTGCTGCTGCGCTCGCGCATGTGTACCCACTGGATGCAAACCGACAGAGGCTGACACAAATCTTGCAATTTAAAACATTATAATGGTATGTACGCAAATATTTGTTTATACAATATTAATTATATCTATATCTCTGTGGGAACAAAAGAAGGATACTATGATTTCATTCTTAACAGATTTTTTATTGCCGTAGGACAGCAGTCAAGCTGACTGCCTGCTTAGAATTTAGCAGTTTAGATTACGAAATATTTATTTTTACTCGGATAAATATGCAATTATTTCATAATTATGAGAGATTTTTAACTGTCCAAAGATTTTCAGATCAAGTCGAATCAAGTGGTTAATAAATGTTCAAAAATGTCAAGCTGAAATGAGTGTTAATGTTCTAAAAACCGTCTACCGGAACCATTGTTTTGATTAATTCTAATTGTGAGGTTTAAAGTTGTACTTTGGTAATTGGAAACGTTACGAAAGTTGAAAAAATTCTAAAAAGTGAAATAAAAATTATAACGCGGCTTTCAATGTTTTCACTGGCTAAGATAAAATGAGTCAAGGCCACTACGATATTTCAGTTCGTAAAATCCATCTCATAATGTAATTAAAAATAATAATGATATACTAATCGTCACGAATCAATAGGGTTTAAAATATTCCTCGCCAATTCGTCTCGCGTGATCTGTTTGTGTATTTGAAATCTATTGGGGCAATTGTACTTACCACGTATTGTATTAAATAAAGGTTTGTTTATTATAGACACTTTGTTTTGTTTTTAGCATCTAGTAAAAACCTTGGAAATAAAAGGTGCTAGTATTAATATTTTCATATATAAATTATAGTATATACTATAATATATACCATAATATTTACCATTAATCTAATGTAATACTATTAATTAATATTATTAATCCGTATACAGTTTAAATAGTAATTTTATCTCGGTATTATATCGCACTTATTTACAAACTTTATTAACGTCTGGGAATTGTTTATAACTGGCAAAATCGTCTAGCGATTTGCAGGTATTATTGAAACTACTTAATAAATACGTGATATAAATTTCAGATTGCCTACAGAATATTTTTTGGTAATTTAAAAAAAATAATTTTGGAGTCGTCTGGCAATACTTAATAACCGACAAAAACGTCTGGGATATATTTTTTTAATTCTAGAAATAATAAATTAAAAGATAAAAAAAATCAAGTTGCCTAAAACATGTTTTTTTGAATTTTTTTTTTTGCAAATGTTATATACTGCGCAGTAGCGAAATAACCGCTAACTCGGTAAAAGACTTTCAGGACTGGATTCGCCAATTGAAGAAATTGTAATTTTTCGCAATTTCAGCTTGCCTAAAGAACCTTCTCAAAATACGTCATCAGCTCTCGGGCTATAACATTAATTTCAAAGGAGTGAGTCAACTCAGTTATCATGACAACACGAGTCTCATTTTTCATCTTTAAATTCATTTCAGTCTTTAAAGAAACGTAAATTATAAAACGAATATATCAAGACAAAAAGATAAGACTTCATTTGCTATTAGTTTAAAAGTGGTTTATAGTTTTATCTTGATATCTAAAACTATACACCCAATAGACTTGAAATTTAGTCATCATCATCTTAGCGTTGAGTCTCGGTTGCAACCCAAACTCTTGCTACGGCGCCCGGGGTCCGCTTTCCGACTTTTCCTTCTCCACTTCGCACGATCTTCGACATCTCTGGTGGGCAGTCCATTGGCACGCATATCAACCCTTACGACGTCAAGCCAGCACTTTTTGGGGTTTACCCCTCCTGCCGGGGCCCGGCGGTGGCAACATGGCCAGACATTTGTTCTCCGTGTAAGTAGCCGGTTGCCGTAAAACGTGGCCATACCAGCGAAGGCGACACTCCTGTAATTTATCCGCAATGTCACGGACATGAAGACTTCCGCGTCACTCCACACATCCACCGCAGCATATTCATCTCCGTGACTCGCAGTGCCTGCTTGACGCACACCAGCACAGGCCACGCTTCACATCCGTATAAAAGGACAGGCCTAATGATTCAATTTAACCGGTATTTTGGGGTCACAAATGACACCAGTCACCTCACGTCATTTGACACACGCGACAGCAATATGTGCCTTAATGTCGCAATCAATGTCACCAGACGCGTGGAATACAGATCCCCAGGACTTAAAATTTAGTATAGTTACTCATTTCGAGGCGTAGACGTTCACTCAGAATGGATTTTACGGAAATCCTATTCTATCTTTTTTAATTAACAGAATAACATTGGCCGGGTCAGCTATTAATTGATATAGGTATAATTTTGTTGTATGAGTTTTAAGGTTTTATGTTTTCATTGCGGTGTATGTTTCTCTGTAATAATGTTTAACGAATAATGTGTATGGCCCTTTATGTAATTATTCAGCTTAAGCGTAAACCTGAAGTTTTCCTCTTAATTATGGTTCCGTTACGCTGTTATCAGGCACGTGAACAAAGCATGATTAACATCACGACTAGTTCGTTAATACCCACTTTCTGTTCATCAATATTTTGAGTAATTATTTTGATAAATATTTAAAGATAACCTTATTTAATCTATACTACATCTATACAAATAAATAAAATTGGAGGGTCTGTTTGTAATATTAAAATAACCGCTTTTTACTAAGTGCATTCGGACGTATACACGGTACATATACCAAAACAACATTTTTTACAATTTTTGTCTGTCTGTCTGTCTGTCTATCTGTCTGTCTGTCTGTCTGTTTGTTCCAGCTAATCTCTGAAATGGGCTGGACTTTGTAGGTTCGAACGCACGTATTTTGGAGGCGCATGGAGTAACAGTTGCATTCGATAATACTGACTGTTTGCATATTTCAGTTATATTTTAGGGTTTATAGGGTTTGTAATCCAAAATAAACCATAATATATCCAAAAAATTCTGCCCAAAGTCACTATTCTACGCGGACGGTTTCGCGGGCAAAGCTAGTTTCCTAATCCTGATATAGGCAGTTACTACTCAGGTTAAATGGGAGCCCGAGATCAGCAACATGTTGCGGATTTAATTAAATTTTTTAAGTGTTATTTCTTAGCAATTGGCCCTTAACCTAAAAAAAATTATTGCGATATCTTCATTTAATATAAAGCTATTAAAGTTGTAAGAAGTATGTGTTTTCTTGCTGCAGAAGTAGGGCAAGCGGTGTAGCGAGAATGCGTACGAAAACTTGTTATTCTACCAGCGAAGCGAACGGAAACGGCTAGTTTATTATTTTAGTAAATAAGAATTATAAAATTGATTAAAGTAAAATTTATTGAATATTGGCAGAAAAAATTATCGGTATTGAATAGGCACTCTCTTTGACCGAAATCTAATTTGGTAGCAAAACCGTGATCTAGTATCACAGATAGCAACGTAGCCCTGACCTTGGACCATGCAAGACTGCCTATTTTAACAATTACAAACACTTTAATGTGACAATACCTTTATCAACTTGAATTTTCTCATGCAATTATTATTTGAAACATGCAAAAATACTTCTTGACATTATTTTCTGAGGCTGTTTTTACACGCTTTAATATGCTTACGCTTCATTTGTATGTTTGTAATTATTTGTTTGTAACCGACTCCTTTGGGGGTGATTTTGACCCACTTTAAACGGCCAAATTTCGTTCAAACTTTGTAGATATACCGAGGGCCGATGACAATGCAATAATCTGTGTAGTTTGTATCATTATCCTTACCAGGATCCTCAGGATTAATGAATTTTCGGTTCTCGTCCGATCACCAAAGTGAAGGAGCATCAGGCGCGGTCAGTACTTGGATGGGTTATCGCCTATTAAAATCGCGTAACGGTGGATTTTTGTTCTTTTTTATTTTTTTTATATGTTTTATATTAACTTGACCTATTTTTTTAATTTTTCGGAATTCGACTCGATTTTTACTTACTCTGACCAATAAAATCAAAATTCTGCCGAAACGCCATCTGGAGCGTAATTAATAACATTGCCAGAAGATGCCGTTAAATTAATAATAACGTAGCCGGAAGATGGCGTTATATTAATAAAAATATTTACGATTGTATATTGACAACAAATAAATTATATTATCACGCTTTTATTTTATAGTTAATGAAATTAAAAACTTAAAAATAAAATATAGTTAAAAAAAGTAAAAAACACGCTTTTATAAAAAATCTAACTAAAAAGTAAAAATATTTTTTTCAATAAATTTAAGTTAAGGATAGTGGGATTAACAAAAAAAATAATTTTATTATTGAAAAGCGTGGGGTGCTTTCTATGATATTTTCAAAATAACAATTGACAACAAGCACGCCACACTTTTCTATAATAAATTTTTTTTGATTATTAATCCCACTACCTTATCTTAAATTTATTGAAAAAATTATTTTTTACTTTTTAGTTTGATTTTTTATAAAAGCATATTTTTTTTCTAAACGATACATGTGAATTCTCTATATCCTTCACACATCTTCACCTATGATATGGAATTGGCACGGAATTTATTTCTGCTATTCTCATAAATCAAGTCAACTTTTTGACCTTATTAGCTACATCCAATGATCCATCTTGTTATCGCATTCCAAGTACTGTATACATTTATTTAATTACTTTTGAATTGATTTGAATGAATATGCATCGTCTTAAACGTGTTTCGAGAATTTTTTTAATATACAGCGGGCGTTTAGTTGTTTTTAATGGATATGCCATTACGTCACTTGAGTATTTTCGTAAATACTGCAAACCAGCATTTTAGAACACTGCTGAACGTTATTTGATTCAATTTGAGACAATTGTAAAAACGTAACCAATAAATACTTAAATGTTTTTACATATGCAGCCTGCTACACTGACTGTTTAGGCACAGTCCATATTCAACCATAACAGCCATCTGTTCACGTGGTTTTACCGATTCTCTGAATCCTCATTTATATAATTTATACACTCAAAGGTTTCTTATGTTTTCGAAGTAACACCAATTTATTTGCCCTGACATAAATTATATAAATTATTATTCCTTAAACACAATAGCAAGTTACCTTGATACGACTATGGCATGAAATAGAAATAAGTTTGTACACGAGAAAGTGTGCTCTGTTAAGCACTGCGTATAAAAATAAATATTGTCAAGAGCTTGTCTTATAACTTACCTAACATATAGTATTTGTATTGAATTTTTTTGCAAACGTCTCATGCTGCTGGTGGTCACCGTCGCTTAGGGACGTTTGCAACACTAGAGGCATTGCCGACACGCTGCCGGCCTCTAAGAAATTCTATAACGGCTTTTTTTGAAACACCCCATATCGTACTGTCGTATTAATCAAAAATATCGTTGACAGAATTATCCACTTTAAATCACTGCTACGTTATTAACATTGTAAAAACTGATTATCTAAATGACGAAAGAGAATGATGTTGAGATGATGGTGGACAGAGGAGTGGAAGGAGAGAACATTTTGCGCCGAAATCATACAATAAAGAGTAAGAGCAGAAAGAAAAAGGATTGTACGAGTATTATCGCATAAAGTGTTCTTGAAGAAGAATCATCATTATAAAAAATAGGTATCGATACCGAATGATTTATTATGGATTCAATCGTTTCTTCCGCTCGTAATTAGTTTCGTGACGTCGTTTGATTTTCATGTTCACCGACAAATTGATCAAACTAGTATAATCTTTTCCTGGTTATGTTTTGATTTATGAAAAACAATTGATAGACTGTAATCAAAATAACAATAGTTAATTATTCATTAACTTGTAACCGATAATCGATCATAATTGTTTTAATATGGTATTATATTTTTTTTTTTATAATTTGTGATAAAATCTGTTACATATATCGTTTTACCCGTGCAGGGGCGGAGACAGAATACTGACCTCTGCGGCCGAGATCGGCCTGTCGTAGATGGCGACAAAACAACCCACCCTATCTACGTGGTAGGTAGGGCCTAAGCCCGTCTGGATGGCGACCACCTTGGGTCACCTTCGGTCTTAAGTATTTTTTTTTTAAATTGTAGATAGGCGTACGTTTGACCGCGATCTCACCTGATGTTAAGCGACGATGCGGTCGACGGTGTAGCACGCTTGCCTATAAGAAACCTGTTTACTCTTCTCTTAAAGACCCCCAAATTTTAATGTTCGGGAAACACAGACGCCGGCAAAGAATTCCACTCTTTAGCGGTTCGCATGATGAATGTGGAAGCAAAACGCTTTGTGCGGATAGGGGGCATGTCGACCATAAATGGGTGGCGCATTGCCGTACGTCGCTATAATTCCGCCGCACACTCTCCGAAATGTATCCTGTAAAACACGGAGAGACTGGCAACTTTGCGTCGATGTTCAAGACTCTGAAGTCTAGTCTCAACCAAAGCATCGTTACCGATAAGCCTTTTGGCTCGTCTTTCTATGGAATCCAAGGCCTCCAGCTGGTATTTGCCAGAGCCATCCCACAAGTGGGAACAGTACTCCACACATGATCGGACTTGAGCTTGGTATAGATCAAGTATGCCGCCATAATAATTTTGTGTTGTGTTCCGGAATTAGTGACCTAAGTTCCTATACCCTTATGTTCCAGCAGCGTGTTCACGATGCCACTGGCGTATCAAACACCCATAGGCGACGGTACCTGCTAAATACTAAGTGGGCCGTCAGCCTGTCTGCTGTCCTACAGCAATAAAAAATATAGATATAAAATGTAAATTATAATTATGGTGTAAATTTTGACCTCGCATCGGAATTGCTAAACAATGATTAAGATCTCCCCTTGACAATTATATTATTATGCAAGATAATAACAAAATTGGTCCAACTTATCACTCTAGACTACTTTGTAATCATTTGGGTTTGAAAAATACATTAGATACAATCTTTACTGATTGTATCTAATGAACAAATTTGAGGTATCTAAACATTTCGTAAACGTGTACATATTTAACCGATTGCCAAATTTAATAACAAGATTCATGTGAAGGATTTGAAATTATAATTAATGTAACTGTATTATAAAATTTAGGTGTGTATTTATTATACCAAAATAACATAATGCGGTAAATAGTTATAATATAATAAGTGCAAGAGAATATCTGGTAGGCGATGGTAGTGGAAGACCTCACAGAAAGCTCATTTAAAATTGTCTTTATTGTAAATTCAAATATAATAGGCAAATTTAACTATTACAGTAAACCTAATACGAATTTAAAACATTTAGGGGTTCGTACGTATGAACCGTTATTTCTTTGTGGAATGAGATGAGGGAACTCAATTTTGAAAATTTCGGATAGAAATATAAAACTTTAGAAATTAGTTGATTTAGTATATTGTATGATCTTCCCAGTTGTTTCGTTTACCAAATGTTAGGTGGTGGTATCAATTAGGTGTCAGCAGGTTCCTCCAGATTAAGAATGCAACCGGATTTCCACAGCTAAGATGACATTATAAAAAGTACAATTTAATTTGACCTCTAAAGTTTCCTTTCTATATTTTATGTTACATAATTACTACATAACGTTTGTGGCTAAAATCAAAAAGCATTCATTTAGTCAATGAGACTTTTGTCAAGTAATTGCCTGTAATTTGTAATTTAAACAACACGTGCAAGGTCAGACTTTGTAAAGACATTCAAAAACGAGTTTGTGTCGTGCATACAAACAACAATAAGCTCACATATACTTTTTTTTTCAAATTAGGTGAATGTCATCATTGGGTTATACTCAAGTTTTGACGTAAAAACTAGTATGTATACAAGTCCTTAATATAAAATATCACCCCAACTTTAGTCTAAAACAGTTTAAATAGCAAGTAAATAAATAAATTTATTAAACCAGAGAATTATTTAAGAAATTGGTTACTTGTAGAGTGGCGAAGATAATCAAGGCTTAGACGTGTCGTCCGAAGACCCTCCGCCATTTAGTGACCAACAAGGAGCCGTGGACCATGGCTCACCAAAACCAAAAAGGGCTTCTAAGCCGGACGGTCCTCCGCCTCCACTCAAAGTTCCTGTTAACGACGAAAAGGTACTTAAAACAATTACTAGAATATTTAGTTTAACATTGGGTATTAATAATCTGCTGTTGTTATTTAAAAAAATGTAATATTGGCTTACATTCACTGAAATCAAATATTTTCAAGACAACTTCGCATGTAATGTGAAGGGCATTTAGATAAGGCCTATCGTATTGTATGAATCCAAATGCTGTACCACAAATGAGAAAATGTAGTAACAAGGAAAATGCTAGAAATTAGAGTAAATAGATACAAAAGGAAAGGTACACAAAATAAAAAACGAATAGATTGCGTAATGGCGCAAAAGGGTGTGGATGTTGAGATGACAGCTTACAGAGGAAAGTGGAAGAGAGAACACGTTTTGCCTACCTGCTAAAGAGGTCTTATCTTACATTAGATGTAGGATAAAGCCAGGAAGAAGAAGAACTCTGTCGCAGGGTGTTAAAACATGCATTGCAGAACATATACGTATTTTGCGCCTAGTGTGGTTTTAACCCGCAAACACGGCCAACACACCTCATAATCACCAGGCATACCATTCTGAGATTGTATTGAAGTAGACCCTTATAGGGCCACAGGGAGTCAAATTGATAATAGCTTTCATTAGATATTTAGGGCTTTTACGTCCAGACAGCATTCGGTCATGTAAACGCCGTAAATACGACCATAATAATAAGATAGTAAGGCTCCGGGGAGGTATTGAATAAAACTGAGCTTCTCTTACTATGATAACAATCTAAGTAAATAAAATAAAATACCTATTATTGAAAATGATAAGAAGGATTATCACAAAATATCTAGTCAAGTTATTAATTTATAGCCCCTATATTATGGCTCGTATATTTTACAATGTCTACGAAAATATTAAATTATATGATACTTATCAACATTTATCATCATAATAATATTTATGAAATATAATAGAACTTATTTCCTTACAGGGCAAAGAAGATATGGAGGGCCAACCACCCGAACGAATGATGTGGTCAAACCAAATAGAATTCTTAATGTCTTGTATAGCTACTTCTGTGGGGCTTGGCAACGTATGGCGGTTTCCTTTTGTTGCTTATCAAAACGGCGGAGGAGCCTTCCTTATACCCTATATTATAGTACTGTTCCTAGTTGGCAAACCTATGTACTACCTGGAGTGTGTTTTGGGGCAATTCAGTTCGAGGAATTCAGTTAAAGTTTGGTCTCTAGCACCTGCTATGAAAGGTAAATAATTTGTATTATATTTATAGTAAAAAGGGCATTGACCATTTATACCACTTTACAACAGATCCATTTATTTCCAGGCACTGGCTACGCTCAGGCCTTAAGTAGCGGCTACATTCTGTCATATTACGTAGTGATCATTGGCCTATGCATGTATTATTTGGCCATGAGCTTTCAAGCCACGCTGCCGTGGACTATATGCGAACCGGATTGGGAGAAATGTGTATCGTCAGACCCGGCGCTTGTCGATGGCACTGTAATCAATGGAACGAGCAGCGCGGAATTATACTTTTTGTAATAAGCTTTGCTTTCCTAATCTTGTATATTATTTTTGATAAACTCTCTCTAGCGTAATTGCTAAACGCTTGACTGTTGCTGCTTGAGCTGGGTGTTTAAGTATGGTATGTATTTATATACAAAAGAAAAATATATAAGTAGTAAATCAGCTGTCTAGTATACATACAACAAGCGCTCTACAGCTTACTATGGTGAACTAGATGGCACTGTGTGAATTTTCCCATTATATTTAAATAAATAAATATTTTTATTCCTTTATTTTCTTCCCAGCTTGTATTACTACGTCTCTGTAATGATATCTCATAAACGACAGTTGTGACATCCATGTAAGCAGTTGCAATAAAACCCATATTTAAATTAGAAATGTTCTAGCAATTTTTGTTCTTTCTTTTGAACTATTGTAATAGTCGAAATTGATTTTTTTGACACTGAACAAAACAACTTTGCTGATTATTTTTATTTATTAACATAATATATATACATGTTAATTTTCTATTAATTGATGTAGTGCATACGGAAATTACACTAATTACATACAGATTTGATGAGAAATATGTAGTTATATATGGCAATAAAATTATTTTCGTACTTATTATCCGTCATTATTTTTGCAGGAGAACAGTGCTACAACAGAGTGATGGCATTGAAGGTGGTTTAGGTAAGCAATTTAAAACATGGCTACCTAGTTAGAAAAATAATTCTTTTTTTCCTTGTTTTGCTTTAAAACACTGTTAATATTTGTATTTTTAAGAAAGTAGATAACGAAAACATGCTACTTAAAACTGCATCTAGTGTTGTCCGTCTATTTAATCTTTGATAAAACAGTTTTAATTTCAATAGTGATTTCGTTTCAGGCGCACCAATATGGTACTTGACAGCATGCTTGTTGGCCAGCTGGTTCATAATCTTTGTAATAATCGCTCAAGGAGTGAAGAGTTCCGGCAAAGCCTCCTATTTCCTTGCTATATTTCCTTACGTAGTCATGTTGATTCTCCTTATAACGTAAGTATACATTTTTGATATACATTTTTTGTTAGAAATAATCTTGTGTTTACTTTTGATTTCCGCAATGGCTTTTAATGATGTCCTAGTATGTTATGATTCTATCAATTTTATTAACCTTTCAGATTTAAATATAAGGACAATACTGTCCTTATAGTATAAATTTCGTATTTACATCTATAACTGTAAAGAATATTTTAAAAAATTTATGCAAGGACATTAAAAGTTTTGGTTAATTTCTCCACAGTACTGCGATCCTCCCAGGTGCTGGAACAGGTATATTGTTTTTCATCACGCCGCAGTGGAATAAACTGATAGATCTTGATGTAAGTATTATTATTATTATATCTAATTTAAATCAGTCGTTTAATGAGTACATTTGTTACAGTGGCTACACACGTAACTTATTGCCAATAGTAGCGATTTCACCGTGCAAAACGACGAACTGTTCAGATTTTTAATTCATATGCACCAATCACAATTCACATTCAATAGACTATAAGATCACTATATCGTAAATAAATTTTATTGAATATTAACACTAACAGATAGCTGTGAATGAATTTCCACCGATAGTTTCGAGTCTCGAATCAACCTCTCCAGGTCTGTTGCGCCCTGCTAAACAACGGTCGACTGTGGTACAAAATTTTCTTTCGTTATTAGTAGGAGTTTAGACGTCGGTCACTCCTTCCAAAATGAAATTTAGTCAAATACAAACTGTGTGGGAATTATAACAACAGAAAAGAAAGAGTCATGTATGTGTTCCGACACAAATGGTTCTTACTGTTCTCACCCTGCATTAAAACCCTTTTATAAAACAATTAGTTGATGATATTACTCAGGCTCAGTGGATACGCTTGGTCTAGTACAGCCGTGTCTGTAGTTTGATTCATACGGAGGACAAACTAATAGTATCATCTGCTAATAGTTTTTTCTAATCTGGGTGTATGTATTTGTTAATTATGTATGTGAAAATACCTTGCGACAATTACCCAGTGCTGGTTGGTATCTGTCTTATAAAAATTATGATCTACTGAGGTTTTTCTAATTGTTCTTAGGTATGGTATGCAGCTGTAACTCAAGTCTTTTTCTCACTCTCCGTGTGCACTGGAGCTCTTATCATGTTCTCTTCTTACAATGGCTTCAGACAAAATGTTTACAGGTGAGAACATTATACATAATCGTTAAATATTTACATTTTCTCAAAATTTTAAATACGGTTGTTTACAATTACAAATTCCACTCAATAGAAAATCTTAATTTTAGAACACATGTTGTATTAATACTAATCTTTACGTGTCTTTACGAGTGTCTTACGTATAATATAAATTATGGTCAAAAATAGAACTGAGTATATTTATCAAATTAAATCAAATAAATTAAACCTTAAGCTCAAACCAATGTAAGTGTTTTCTATAAAATAAAAATGCTTAATTTCAGAGATGCTATGATCGTAACGACGCTGGACACGTTTACCAGTCTTCTGTCAGGTTTCACAATATTCGGAATCTTGGGCAACTTGGCCTACGAGTTGAACACGGAAGTGTCTGCTGTAGTAGGTTCCGGCGGCACGGGTCTCGCTTTTATTTCCTATCCTGACGCCATTGCTAAGACTTTCCTGCCTCAGGTAATTTTTTTATAATAATCAATTATTTGTGTACACTCAGAAGCTAAAGTGCTACTAAGGTTTATTATCCTTAACAAATTCATTCGTGGTTTTGTGTATTAAGTGTAAAGAATGGCTGAACACAGTATACATACTTTAGTTAACGAACACTGATAAAACGCCGTCGCCCCAAACAATAATGTTATATACATTTTAATAGTTAACACACACTGCCTAATATTAAAAATATAGTAAGTCGAACAAATTTAAATGGTTATCGACTTTTTGACACAACTGTATATCTATTATTATTATAGTTTGATGAGTAAATTTATAGAACAAGATTTTCAATAGGTTTTTTTCATTGCTGACATGGTGAGATTTATTCGTGAGATTTGGCTCAACCCCTCCCTCGTTAACCAATCTCACGTGAGATTTTTCAAAATGCATATATCACGTAAATGTATCAGATTCATTCTAAAAAGAAATGTTTGTGGCGTTCGAAAAATCTCGTTAAGTATTATTGAATATGATTTGGCCATATTTTAATAAATCTTTTAATTAATTAAATACTATTTTTAGCAATTTTATTCTGTTTCTTGCGAAAAAAGTAAGATTAGACGAGATTCGACTCGATCCCCCTTGAACACCTAATGTATTATAATTAATGGACGCCCCTTTATACACTAGGTATGGTTGCCATCTAGACTTCGTCTATCTTCGTTTCAATCAGACTCCACGAAATCAAAGCTGCTTGTTCTCTTTTATTTTGAAGCGAGATGAGAATGAATTTACTACAATCGAATCTATACAAATAAATAAAATTGGATGTCTGTTTGTAATATTAAAATAACCGCTTTTTACTAAGTGCATTTGGATATATACACGGTACATATACCAAAACACCATTTTGTATTTTTGTACAATTTTTGTTTGTCTGTCTGTTTGTTCCGGCTAATCTCTGAAATGGCTAGACCGATTTTGACGGGACTTTCACTGACAGATAGCTGATGTAACAAGGAGTAACTTAGGCTATTTTTATTTTAGAAAATAAAAATATAGTTTTAGTTAAAAATGATCAGTTTAGGAATATTTTAGTATCCAATTTAAGTTGACCTCAGATTTATATCAACAAACATATGAAATAGGGTTTAGCTTAGGCTGGACTATGTAGGTCGAATTCAAATTTAAGTTGACTTCAGATTTATATCATCAATCATAATATATGAAATAGAGTTTAGCTTAGGCTGGACTTTATAGGTTCGAACGCACGTATTCCGGAGGCGCATGGCGTAATAGTTGCATTCGATAACACTGCTTGTTTGCATATTTCATTTATTTATATTTTAGGGTTTATAGGGTTTGTAATCCAAAATAAACCAAAAGATATATCCAAAAAATGCTGCCCAAAGTCACTGTTTCACGCGGACGGAGTCGCGGGCAAAGCTAGTCATAAATATTTTTGTGAGATAGCTAAATAAAAAACTAGATTAATTAATTAATAATTGGCTCATTAAACGCTAGAAAAGGTTATCGATGGAAGACTCCAGTCTAGGTCAATTTTATAATAATAAAAAAATCTTTTGTGTTTCAGTTATTCTCAGTACTGTTCTTCCTCATGATGACGGTACTGGGCATTGGATCGGCCGTAGCACTATTGTCAGTCATCAACACAGTAGTCATGGATGCCTTCCCCCGTTTACCTACCATCTACTCTGCCGCTATTTGCTGTACCTGTGGCTTCAGTGTTGGTCTTGTTTATGTTACCCCTGTGAGTTTTTATTATTTATTTTTATACAAGTCCCATAAATTGTCAAATCCGAATAGTAGTTATGAATACACAAGAAAAACTAAGTGAGTTTACAGAATTACAGTCTTAAATAGTATTATAAACATTATAATTTTTAATTTTTTATAAAATTTTCAAAATCAATTAAATATCGTGAACTTTTATCAATTTCTCAATAAAATTCTGTGCTTTATTAATCACGGATTGTTTGTAGGGTGGTCAATATATTCTGGAGCTCGTTGATTACTACGGAGGCACTTTCTTAGTGCTTTTCTGTGGTATTGCGGAAATTATTGGCGTATTCTTCATCTATGGTTAGTAACCTTCTCTTTAGTCTAGTTTATCTCTTTTGCATCCTTAGCGCCCTCAAAGCCCAATGTCCTCAAAATTGTTTTCAAAACAATTCCTTACAGAGGACAGTTAAAAAATCCTTAAAAGATAGAACATTATTCAAATTATTATTGACTAATCCCTCGAAGTGGAGTATTTTACGCTATAATAAATTTATCAGGTGCGTATTAAAACACGTCATGAAAGTAATATTAGTACAAAAATTTCATCTAATTTTTTATCTTCGTTACACAAAACAACATTAATTTTGCATTTTACAATAATATAATGTTTTTTTTTTCTTAAAGGACTAGAAAATATTTGCTTGGATATAGAATACATGCTGGGATTAGGCAAGACTTCGCTGTACTGGAGGTTCTGCTGGGGTTTCATCACGCCGGCCATGATGATCATTGTCTTCACATACGCACTTTTTTCGTTCGAGGCATTAGTGTTTGGCGGATATTATTATTATCCTACATTAGGCTACGGTGGGTTTAATGCATTTAATACTCGTAATACTATAAAAAACAAAAATACAGAAAAGTGTTTTTTTTTTAATACTTGGCTTTAGTATTTGGTTTGATTGCAATTAAATGATGGACACTATTATCGAATTTAATATAAAAGAGATATTTTTAGTATTCTCAATTAATTAGAATAGAATTACGTAATCCTACAAAAACAACTGGAACATATTCAGAATAAAGTACCTACCATATAATTTTATTAGAAAGAAAAGATAATCAAGGAAATATTAATCTTATACATTAATTGAGAGGTTACAGAACTTACTCGCTTAATTAATAGTAATAATAAGCTAACAAAGTAAAAAATTTGTTATTGCAATTTACGATATGATAATTTATGGTTGTTAAACGTAAATTAGGTTTCCTACTGAGAGCTACAATTTTGTCTGTATCTCTAACATAGTGATATAAACTTGTTTAAATTCAGTTGTCACTTGGTAGGTTTGATAATTTATTAGGTTTGATTTTAATAGTAAATTAATGATGCATTCTTTGTAGTTGCTGGATACATCATCCTCTTCGTCGGCATACTATTTGTTCCTACTATTATTGGCACAACGCTTCACAAAAACAGGACTGGAAACTTTATTAAGGTATGATTTTATGAAAAAGTCTATATGTTTAATAGTTTAACACTATTTTGTACTTGTAGTATATATGGGTAGTATATATATGTATATAATATTGTTAGTAGTCACAACAATTCGTATTATGTACTAATCTATTGTGATGTTTGCCCGGGCTTAATGATAAAGCGGTTGAATATTTAACTATCGAAATTATATTGTATTATGTTTTAGTGTTCTCTTTTTCACATAGGTAGGTATAGTATTTCGTCACACATTTTATATTAATTAAATATTTTATCCTTAACAGACTATAAAGAAAGCCTTCAAAGCCAAATCTTCTTGGGGACCGCGCTCACCACAAGAACGCAGGGGCTGGAGTCTGTTTAAAGAAGAGGCGAAGGTTCAACAAGATAAAATAAGAACATCTACTTTAAACCACATGTGGAACTCGCTAACGGGTCGTTATAGGAAAAATTTGTGAATATGTACATATTTATTATATTATATTAGCAATAAGATAGATTTAGTAACTCATATTTTAACTGAAACGTAAGATTTAAGTGATTTACATTAAATTATTGTGACATTTGCAAAATGACAACTGAAATAATAATTTCATGGCTGATGTAAATAAAGTAAATAAAACACATATATAGCAAATAAACACATAGAATTTAAGAGTTGTGGTGTATGCTAACTAACATAGTGGTTCTTTTATTTTGAACTAGCTGACCCGGCAAACTTTATTCTGCCATATAAATTTAAAAAAAACAATGTTCTTCTCCAAGGTCCAAATTATCTCTATTACCGAAATTCATCAAACGTAACAGACAGAGTTACATTCATATTTATAATAGATGACCCGGTGAACTTCGACATTTGTGTAAAATGTGGTCAAAACTTAAGCCGAACGAAACGAATTAATCGGGCTAAACTACATAAAAATCAAGTGAAGCACCAATTAACATCAAAACGGTAATTCGTCACTTCATCAATCTCTGATGGAGTAAGTTTTCCACTTTTGGATTAGTAGAAGATATAGTTAGAAGCATTGTTACCACCAAATGTGTATTAGAAATAAATTATCAATTTTTACTTACACATAATCTTTAGATATATGCTGTCGCGGGCTTTTTTGTATGACTATTTAAAATCAACGTTTCCATTATACATTATATATCTCTATCTCTCTATCTATGTGTAACTAATGGTTTTTGCAGCGCACGCCAGAATAGCTCGCAGATGGCAGAATTTTTTCCTACTTATTTGACATTTTTCATTATATTTTGGACAATTCACACAATATCTTTATAAATTATAAGCCCATGAGTTATTCTGACGTGTAAGCTATATTACTGTAAAGTTTCATCAAAATCCAATCAGTAGTTTTTGCGTGAAAGAGTAACAAACATACATATAAACTTTTGCGCTTGTAATATTAATAAAGATGCTCAAATCAAATCATAATCATTTCTTTGCTCAAAACATAGTTACAATAGATGTTGTAGTGTTATAAAAGTGTATAATATGTTTCACCATTTCGGCGTGTTAACATAAATTAACTTATGTACTATACTATAAATGATTCATAAAATTCTTTGATATAATATTAACACAAATTAATATTTTATAAAGTATACAATGACTGTGCTCCACATGTTGGGGGATTATGGGTAGTCACTTTACACGAGTGTTTGGTAGTCAACACTATGTACGGCAACTAGGCGAATGCTAGGTCTTACCTACCTTACCTAAACTACAGATACAAAGTAATTGCTTGTGCCATGTTTCTGTTTTTTCAGTTTGTATAACCGCAAGTATTGTTAATTAAATATTACATTTATGTTCATTTTTAATATTTTTTATACCTTTTTCAATAAATTAAATATTTTACATAATATTTTCTAAAATGAAAGCACACCGCCAAACGTTTTAAATACACATGTTAAACTAAAATACGAGACAAATATATTAAATTAATGGTTATGTAAGAACAAAATAGGCTGTGTTATAGATACCTAAGATGTTGTATACCTATATGTACAAATAAATATTTTAATATATAATGATTAATCAAGTAGCTAAACTATTGTTTGTTCTAAGCTACATATGGCAAATAGAGAAACAATATTTCTGTATTAGTGTAGGTTTTGTAAGCTCGGTAACAAACTATGTAAGTATATCATCTATAACTCAAAAGAATAATTTGGTTATGTACATTGTGGGTATATTATTAATTTATTATTTTGTAATGCGTAGTTAAGTATTTATGTGACCTCAAAATATAATGTACAGATTAAACGATTTAACACAAAGAAACTTGACATTTTTTTTAAACTGGGTATGGATCTAAAAATTAATAACCCATAGGTAATAAAGTTCCAATGCAAGGCAGGAACGTCCGCCAAAAAAATCGGATACCAGCCAAACTGATCTAAGGCAAATCTGCGAGAACCCCTCTGTAAGTGAAGGCCTCCTCCAAAATGCCAATCCTCTTTACTCCTATCTAATATACGGGCTAATTGAATCCAGTTGTGGCCCGCTATTTTATATACCTTATCTTCCCAACTAGCTACAGGTCTGCTTCTTTTCTCTAACAGAAAAACCTCTCCTTCTTTTGCCTATAGATAGCTATTTTGAGGTAATAATTAAAGTTTCCTTATTGAATAGATAGTTGTTCTTTGATTCCCACTTTAACTTTTACTCTATTAAATGTTATATAATCAATATATTTTTTGCAGCTGAAATGAAATGTTTTTTATAAAAAAGAATATTTTACAAAAATGTAATACCAAAAATATAACATAACAACATGCTAAAGAATATTGTGCTAGGAGCACAGGGTTTTTAGCATGTTAGATTTAACATGTAGAACTCAATGATTAATATACATAGCGATTACAATGAAAGTTAGTACACCCTATTTACACGGAAGATAGGTTCTAGACAAAACCGTGTATAATGTAATCTCCAATTTTGCCATATCAAACCGTGTAAAACGAAATCCAATCAAAAATCAAACTCAATTCAGTCGTTTGTAAGACAGCTTAAAAACCTACCTATTGAATTCACTATCGGTTAGGAACAAAAATAGAAAGAAGAAATCTTCAAGAAACGAAATATGTAAATTCCAGCTTCTACACTTTTTCATTCATGGAAAAAAATTACCAAGATTCGTTATTCTTTCTCAATTAAAACTAAAAAGAATATTAATTTTTGTTGTTATTATTATATATACATATAGTCTACCGGAAAGTTCTGTCCATTTCTATTACAAGTTTCGACACGTAAGCACAAGTTTATTTGGTGCATGTTCGGTTTTATATTTTTATCGCTTAATGTATACACACTGATGTAGTAAATTGACTATAATATAGCTAATTCGCATTAGTCTTAAGTGTAAAACGATAGTTTAACCAGGGCTACCTACTGATAAAATTCATCTACGCCACTGTACGAATGTCAACAAAGGAGAAATGCTACAGAAGCATGTAGAAATTTATTGAAATTGTTTGGTGAAGGTACAGTTTCCGATAGAACATGCAGAAGATGGTACAAAAAATGTTAAACAGGTGATTTCAAACTTTCTGATAAGCCACGTTCTGGGCGACCATCTTTGATCGACGACGATGTTTTTAAGGCGATGTTGAAGCAAGATACTTTTCTGACAACATCGGTGATAGCAGAAAGGCTTAGTTCAGCTCAGCAAACCATTTCGGACCATATTCGGAAGATAGGATTGATGTGAAGATGGTGATATTCAAGATGGTGCCACATGAATTTTCTTTTATTCCAAAAACAGACAGAACTTTCCGGTAGACCTATATTATATTATATACAATATCCGGATGACCGAGCTTTGCTCGGTATTTTTTTTTTATAAATTGTGTTTTTTGGAAATTAACAATTGATTTTCTTAGTCTAACCTCAAAGCAAACACTCATTGACTTCTTGTTACTTAACAACGCCATCTGCTGGAATAGCTTTAGTGTTGTGTCGTTAAAGCAATTTAAAAAAAATAGTATTACTATTCGCCGATAGATGTCAGGAAGAGTAATTTTTCAGTTTAAATTATTCGCCGATAGATGTCAGGAAGAGTCACATTTTTGTTATTTTTCTTCCAATAAAAAAAAGCGAATAAAATGACATTTTCTAGAAATGATTCCTAGTTAGATCGATTTATCGCCCCCGAAACCCCCCGTACACTAAATTTCATGAAAATTGTTGGAGCCGATTCCGAGATTCCAATTATATAAGTATATATATACAAGAAGTGCTCGTTTAAAGATATAGGATATAATTGTTTTCAAAGGGTAAAGTTATATCTTTTAATTTTTTTACGATGTTTTTGGCATCATAAAAACTTGATTTATGAAGTGTAATTTTTTTACACAAATTATACATAAAGCCTCCAAAAAGCTATAATTTTTGTAACTTATCAGTTCTAATACATAAACTCGCATTCTTAGTCAATATTAAGACGTTTTTCCCTGCTTTCACATAAACTAGTTTGTGTTTGTGCACGTTACATGTTTCCCTAAATTGCAGGAATGTCGGCTTCGTTTGTATGACCACGTTTTACGGCAACCGGATGCTTACGTGGGAAACAAATGTCTGACCATGCCGCCTCCGACGGGCCCCAGCAGGAGGGGTAGACCCAAAAAGTGCTGGCTTGACGTCGTAAAGGGTGATATGCGTGCCAATGGACTCACTACCAGGGATGCTGAAGACCATGCGAAGTGGAGAAGAAAAAGTCGAAAAGCGGACCCCGGGCGCCGAATCGACAGTTTGGGCTGCAACCGAGATTCAACGCTAAGATGATGATGATAATGATTATTAATTACATTGAAAGATTTATAAATTGTATATTGTATCATCACAATACAGGAAGTCCCCCGTTATTGCATCAGTGTTGCAAAATGAATGAGACCTAAAAATGTTATTGACGTAATCTGTATATGGGATATCATATTCAGATTCTTAAAATTTTTTCAAAATTCGTAAATTTTTAAACCGTATAAAGCCGTGTAAAATCATGTAAAACAGTGTAAATCGGGGGTATGTGTAATAAATAGGTGGTGAGGAAGTAGACAACTTATGTCTTGTATCATATTCTCTCAGCTAATTGTATTTTTTATGATTAAGGAAGCAGGATAGCATACTGTCCATTATATTATACGAGTATATATCATATTTTTTAAACATACCTTAGACTAACATAGTGGAAACGTGAGTTTTGATTTGAAATTTTTTCATGTTTTGACGTCTGATACGACAGAAGACAGCACTAATTACTGCCACATAATTCTATGAATGTATGTATATTGTACCATAAAAACAATTACACTACACTGTAAATTTTAGAACATAAATATTTGAGGGTGATCTTGAAACACTGACGCGGTCACTTCAGATTAATATGCATCAACAGTCAATCAACACCAGATCCATGAGTTTTGCTCAGTTAAAGTCATGTAAATACGAAATTTACGAGTATTTCTGACACTCATCGTAAGGGAATGCATTTAATTTTTGATATATATAAACTGAAAAAAATAAGCGGGTATAGAGACTAGGCTGAACCAACCGTAGCCTATTAAAGGTGGGAAACGTAATTAGATATGTTTGCCAAGCATTTGAATACATAGAGCTCATTTGAAACGAAAGACAGGAAGGAGGAAGAAGAGCTCATTTGTAACGATATTATAAATAAAGAAAAATTTCTAATTCTCGAAGATAAGTTTTTGAAGTGAAAACTTCTTTAGCGGCGTTGTTCACTATTTTTGTGATGGGTAAAAAATGTTAAACTCGCATCAGGTCACGTATCCTAGTCGTAAGAATTCGTAAGACGTAAGACGGAGTTTTGCTCGAGTAATACCAAGCTTATTAGTAATGATCTAAGGTTTAGTTTATAATGTAATTTTACAATGATTGCATTGCATTACTTATACATGTCTATTCGAGTTGCGACTTTGTTACAATGAAATACAGTTTAGTTTTTGAAGTGAAAACTTCCTTAGGCGCGTTGAGTACTTTTTGGGTGAATAATTTTTGATTTGTAAAGAAGTGTTAATGATCAATATAAAATTTAATGCTTGATCATAAACAACTTTTTATAAACCGAAAATAATAAAGCTCGACGATACAATTCACAAGTTATTTAGTTTTTAGTTTTCACTTCTATCGGCAGTCCCCAAAGACTGTCCCGCATGTTTTTTTGTTGACGTTGCACGCAATGACGATAAACAAATAGGCAAAGGAACACTTACTTTAGGTGATATTGAATATTATGATAATAATTAGCTAACGATGACGTGATAAAACCTAAATGACTGAAGCAAGAAAAGCACGCTACCTATTAACCTTTAAATTATCACATGTAGACGGATTAACTTAAACGATAGCAAAAATACGAAATACGATAAATTTAAACGAATTAAACATTTATTAATTAATTATACCTAAATTGAATCATCATTAACATACAAATATAATTATTCTCGATTCTATCCAAGCTTTCGCTCTGTAGCTTGTAGTCCTTGTTCAATTCTGTGACATGACAAAATTGCGCGTCCTTCGATCCTTCATCCTCAAAAAGAAATCTCGAGTCAAGGTTAGGTTGGTCTAACAAAGTAGGTGGCAATTATATATTGCTGGTGGTGGTTACTAGAACTTTATCCTTTATTTTTTACATTGAGATCAAAAACTGCTTGCCGTCAGTAACGTGTTAATTAAAATAAATGATAAATTCAAAATTTCCTAGATATGGTATTTCGGCTATTCATTGCATTATCTTAATAGCGGCACGTGTTGCTAAAGTTATTGATAAATAATTATATGATAAGACGTAAATATCAAAGGTATAAACTGAATTATCTCGCTGATTCGTTTTTATTGTGGAAATTTGAACAGGAGGCCACTTCTTCGCCGTACGTGGTGGCATGCACCAACCAATTCAAACAGCCCAATAAAGTTCGATGGTAAATATTGAGTGATTAAAATAATTTGGATACAAATCTCTTCGTGTACTAATGGTAATATAATTTTTAGGATTCTAACGAGGTAAATGTTGAAAATGGTGATCGTGTCAACAATGCATTTGAACCATCGCCTGAAAATTTAGAACCAGCTTCATCGCCTACAGAAAATCAGCAAAAGAAAGGCACAGACTCCACAACTAAAGAAAAGGTAACATTTTCACTTTCTTCCATAAATATACGGATATTTTCTTTACCATGTGTAAAATTATAGTTGGAAATCTATATTGAGGAAATGAAAATATGGAATAATCATTAAATCAACATTTAAAAGATTTTAAGCGCGACTTGATTTTGATCATTCTTGAAATTTCGGCTTAAATTTAAAAACTATTTCCATTATACTGGCGAAAGATGAGAACTACTACGGAGAAATACTAGAAATATTTTATTCTATTTGGCTTGCCTTTGATCTATAAAAACCTAACAAAAATCTAAACCATTTCAACAATTTTATCATTTTTGAAAAGGAAGAAACAGTGAGAACTATTTGTAATGTAAACATTTTAGCAGTGAGAATTTAAAACTTCCTAAACGTGTAATAAATACTTTAGTAGGACTATTTGCGTAGGGTTTTAGTCATAGTTACCCAACATCCCTCAATCCCACGAACCCCGACCCGGATTCCGCTAGTACCTAACCACCAAATTAGTAACTATTCCCAATTCAAATTAATTACTTTCTAACTGTTGAAATACAAAAACTATAAGTATAAATAAAATATATTAATTTTGTGAGCTAACTGATTGTAATTTGAATCCAAATATTCACATCCACATTGTTATTATTATTTTATAAATTGAATATATGTCGTCATTCATATCATAAAAATATTTGGACGTCCTTAAGCAGTAAAAGTATTATTTTCGATGATAATAAAATATCAGCTTTACTGCGTGTGTTTATGGCTAATAAGGCTCTTTATTGCCTTAAATTAGTTACGAAATTATCGCGTATTCCGAACTTGTGTTGATAATTGTGTTTAATCTACTTTCCTTGTGTACCAACATCGTACCAATACGTTTTACACGTAACGGAATCACTGACAATTAGATTGTCATACTGAATTATCGAATCCACCAAAATAAATAGTTATGCCGATTTTTCCACTTTATTTACCCACTTTCATAATCATGTCTACGTTTTTAACGGAATCTTTTTAATTATTCATTCTTGAATATATTTTAAAACTTTGATGTCAGTTTAAATTGAAACTTTACAGACTTACCACAAACTGTATAATATTAGTATTTATGTTGAATTGATGACGATGAATTGAAAGGGACCATAAATAATATGTAAAAACATCTGCTCAAGCAAATAAATTAAATTTATACTGTGTCAGTCGTTTTCAGCATATTGTGTAAAATTACCTAAACTTCGGTTGTTAGATTTACCTGATAGACAAAAAAACTACTAAAACTACTAAAAACTGAGTTACAAAGTCATCCTTTTGAGCAATAGTGATCTAGATTTTCTTCTTCTTCTTCCTGCCCTCATCATTTTCTCCAACCAGCACAACGTCATTTGTAAAGAGCATACACCAAGATGCCTCTTCCTGTATTCCTGATGTTACTGCGTCTACCACCAGGAGGAACAGATAAGGACTAACAGGCGATTCTTTGTGTGAACCCACTGCAACATTGAACTTCTCTGTGACGCCAGCTATGGACCGGACGTGCGTGTACTATCCTTATTGTACATCACACGAATGAGATGCAAGTACTTCACAGGCACTCCTTTTGCTTTCATGGTCCACCGCAAAACCTTTCTAGGAACCCGACCATGTGCTTTTTTAAGGTCAACGAATACCATGTGCACTTCTGTATTATATTATATACTGATCTAGATTTTGTGATCAGTATATTTATATACACTGACGGACTCATAAACTACATCAAAGTAATAGACGACTTTGAAATAAATATTTTAACCAAGTATGCAAACTTTCTATACAGATTTAAATTGAAACCTCTAGATTGGTTCGTGAACTTTAAAACAGCGTAGGGTCATATCCTTAAGTTTAAGTTTGTGTACTGAAAAGGACCTTAAGACTTTATTGAAGAAAAACCAGAAATTTAAGAAAAATTGGTTTAATTAAAAAATTGGTTATAACAATAGACACAAACTTTATGCAAGGGTTTATTTATGTTTTAATAAGGTGTATTACCTCCACGTACCCTTATTACGGATTCTAATCGGTTCCGCATAGATTTTATTAGGGTTATTAAAAGATCTTGCGGAATATTGTCCCATTCTTCTGAAAGTGCTGCTCTTAGTGCTGCCACTGTCGTGGGCAAAGGGTTTCTATCATATACAGCTCTTTTTAAATTGTCCCAAACATGCTCAGTGGCATTAAGATCCGGGCTGCGTGCTGGCCAATTCATTGTACGTATCCCAACCTCTTCGCAATATTGTGGAACTTGTGCAGCAGCGTGCGACCGGGCATTATCCTGCATTAAAGTAAAATTTTCGCCTATGAATCCCATGTAAGGCACCACGTGATCTTCTAAGATCTCTATTATGTAACGATGTGCAGTCAAACCCCCTCTATTACCGTTTTGACAGACCATGTCTATGAACACAAGTTCTGTTCGCCCGCTCATCGATATGCCACCCTAGACCATACACGAAACGCCTCCAAAACGAACACGCTCTAATGCAACTTTGAGCATATCGCTCCCCACGTCGACGATAGATTCTTCTGCGACCATCTGCACCATATAAACATGTCCTGCACTCGTCCGTGAACAATATGGAGGCCCATTGCTCTTCTGTCCAATTCAGGTGATCACGCGCAAATCTTAAGCGAGCTTGTTTGTGAGCTACAGACAACTTTGGACCATTTGCTGGTTTAAAAGGGGTGATATCCGCTTCCTTTAACCTTCTTCTTATTGTTCGTGTACTCACGTTTACTCCACGCACTTCATTAAGTTCTGTTTTGATGTTCACTGACGTGAGGAAACGATTTCGCAGGGGAGCTGTAACAATAAATCGGTCATCACGACCGGTGGTTGCTTGAGTCCTGCCTGTACCACGTCTCCTTCTGTAAGAACCTGTCTCCACAAACCTTCTGTATATTCTAGAAACCGTAGACTGGTTTAAATTTAAATTTCTACCAATCATTCGTTAATCCAAGCCCTCCCGCACTAATGCAACAATATAACCCTAATAAAATCTATGCGGAACCGATTATGATCCATAATAAGGGCACGTGGAGGTAATACACCTTATTAAAACATAAATAAACCCTTGCATAAAGTTTGTGTCTATTGTTAAAACCAATTTTTTAATTAAACCAATTTTCCTTAAATTTCTGTTTTTTCTTCAAAAAAGTCCTAAGGTCCTTTCCAGTACACAAACTTAAACTTAAGGATATGACCCTACGCTGTTTTAAAGTTCACGAACCAATCTAGAGGTTTCAATTTAAATCTGTATAGAAAGTTTGCATACTTATTAAAAAAAATGATTTCAAAGTAATCTTTAACTTTGATGCAGTTTATGAGTCCGTCAGTTTAGCTGGATAATAAAAATAACTAGTAACATAAATAATTCTCTGAAAAATCGTATTTAAGGATGATGGAATTGCTGCACGCCAGAGACCACAATGGGACAACCAGCTCGAGTTCCTTATGTCATGCATTGCCACTTCTGTTGGTTTAGGAAATGTTTGGCGGTTTCCGTTTGTGGCTTACCAAAATGGAGGAGGCGCGTTTCTTATACCATACATAATCGTTCTACTAGTCATTGGTAAACCTATGTATTATTTGGAAACAGTACTTGGACAATTCAGCAGCAGTAATTGCGTGAAAATATGGTCTCTATCCCCGGCTATGATAGGTGAGCAATATATTATTTATTACGTACTTTTTAAATATTCCGATCCGTTGGCCATTACATCAATTTTAGGATATTTTATGAGAGATAATTGATTTTAAAAGAACTTTGTAAAACAACTTTTAATAATCTTAACTTTTAATCCTGAATTTAATTTACTTGTTTATAGATGATAAATCTGGTATATTCTTTTCTGTAATCTTTTAAGGTACTGGATACGCTCAAGCACTTGGAGCTTCATACGTGTTGTCATATTACGTATCAATCATAGCGCTCTGCCTGTATTATTTCTTCAAGAGCTTCCAGTCAACCCTACCCTGGTCAGTGTGCCTACCAGAGTGGACTAACTGCGTGCCCTCTGGCCAGGCGGCCCACCCTAGTATTGAAAACGCGACTAGCAGTGCTGAATTGTATTTCACGTAAGTTTAAATACCTAGACGTTTCAAGGATTATTTAGGAGTTATCTTGTATCCCAAATTAGTATAAATTAATAAAAATCCTATTGTCGGCCGTGAGTGTGGAACGTCGCATGCGTAGACAACTTGGCAGCTTTTTACATACCGGGCATTTGCTTGGCGTCTGGCATTGCTGCCACACAATACGAGGGCCTATAACGCTGCAAATATGCTAACATAGGAAATAATTATATATTTGCGGCTTTAAACTCTTGGTTCGAGGGACTTCGGAAGCTTTACTTTATCAAGGCCGTAGGCTGGCCCAGACATAATAAGCATTGCTAGCTAGAGCAGCAATGCGGCATGTACTTTTGGGAACGTTTATGAACACTATAGATGTTTTGGAGCTTTTTTTAATTTAAGATAGTTTTTTCTTTATTTTTTATGTTATTATATAAAATTATAATCCCTAAAGAGCATATTTTTTAATTACAGACAGACAGTACTGCGCCAAAGTGACGGCATTCATGATGGTATTGGTGAGTAACGAAATTAAATATTTTAATATCGTTACTTCGCTAGTGGTTTTTAACAGGCATTAAACTTTTGGTTAAATTTCAGGTACGCCTTTATGGGATTTAACTCTGTATTTGTTCATTTCGTGGCTTATAATTTATGTTATTGTCTACCGTGGAGTGAAAAGTTCAGGAAAAGCAGCATATTTCTTGGCCATCTTCCCATATATCGTCATGTTCATACTCCTAATTAGGTAAGAACCTATGATCGTTATAATTAATTGCTAGTGGGTTTAACAATAAAAATGTCTCACACTATATGTCAATGTCTTATAAAATAACAACATTTGTACGTGCCACTTTTATGAATTTTCATTAAAATATGCTTCACTGTCGGTTAAGTACACGTGATATTTACAGAGTTAGCAGTATAACTTTAAAAATGTATAACATTTGCAAGAACTTAAATTCTATAACTTTCCGCAAAGTACAATAAATACATTTCCGACAATATGTATATTTTAGATCCTAAGATTGATGTAAAAAGAAAACTTGTACTATATAGTATATATTTACTTCTCCCGTGAAATCGCTCGTAGTAACCATTCTGATGTGGTACTCGCTACGCAAATTTTACGTCTTGTTAAGCGTTTTTTTTGTTTCGAGGAAAAACCTCTTGACTGGTTCCCCCGGCCCGGGGTGACCGAGGGATATGTGGGACTCCGGGAAAGATGTTCAGCCATCCGACTAACCACCAAAAATCCCGCTGTTCTCCTATCGCCTACACCCGGGCCTACGGATATGTGGCCTGCCGATCTCGTGGCCCGGGCCGGCGCCGGCCCGCCCTTTGTTTCAAGGCGGGCCTCTTCTAATGTGTACGTCTTGTTAAGCTGTTGTAACCGGCGTATTTCTCTACCACATGAAAGCTCAAGATGTTGAAAGTTTAAATATTTGTGATACTGTATAAAATATTTTGAATATGAATTAAAATGTACATATTTGTTTATGAAAATTAAAGTTACATACATTCTATTAATATCTCTTGTATTATCTGAAAATTTAATGCTAATAAAGGCAACAAACAAAGACATTTGAGCTATACGAGTTTATTTTATTAAATAAAAATTATGTTACTTTCAGGGCTGTTACTCTACCAGGTGCTGGAGATGGAATACTATTCTTCTTAACGCCTGATTGGAATCGTATCACTCAAATTAGAGTAAGCTTGTCATTTTAACATTAATTGATTAAACAACTAATTAATTTGCGTAATACTTATTAATGTGGCTTTATATTTAGGTGTGGTATGCCGCCGTAACGCAAGTGTTCTTCTCGCTCTCAGTGTGCTCTGGTGCGCTGATCATGTTTTCTTCTTACAACAAATTCTCTCAAAATGTATACAGGTTAGTTATTATATATCTATCTAAAGTTTGACTTTGGTTTCTTTTGATTTTTATCGTTTTCCGAAATTTCAAACTATCTTTCGGATATAGAAATAATAAAAAATTTCTAATTGTTTTAATGAAATAAAATGACATTTCTTTACAAACGAATAAAACTAAACTGTTCAGAACTCTCAAGGTTTACCGCACAATTATCTTCCTATTGATTTAGACTTAACGATAGAAAGATTTAATCATTAGTTCCATTGTATGAGATTGATAGATAGATTAGATTTAAAGTTATTGTTTTCTAACTTTATAAACATTTTAATTTCAAAACATATTAGATATTTTAACTTGCTGAAATGATCTCGTATGATATAATAAACGAATTGACATACTAATGCCAAAAGTTAAACTTATTGAATTAACACGACATCGACTCGATAAAACATTACTGAAGGACAAATTCACAACAAATTAAAGTTTATTTTGACCGTTTTGTATATTTTTATTCCTTTAATAAAGATAACGATAGAATAGGTTTAACAATAATTTTGTATATACCTAGTCAGGTCATAAGTATTGTCACACAGTAAAACTTTTCTTTTAGAATGCTGGCCACAAAAAAGTTTATTGAATTCGAATTTCGAATTGTTCATGAAAATAAAAATGTATAACTTTTAGAATTTTACTCATTTTTAAATATGGAGTGGACGCTTAAAGAAGACCGTGTTGCAGTTATTGCGTTGCATCGTTGCGGTTACGCGCCAATTCAAATTTTTAACATACTGAAAAATTTGAATATTACCAAAAGATTCGTTTATTGTACCATCAAACGATACAATGAATACTCTAGTGTAGATGACAGGTCAAGAAGTGGTCGCCCTCGGTCTGTTAGGACTCCAGCAGTGATAAAAGCTGTGAAGGCACGAATTCAAAGAAATCCCAAACGTAAGCAGAAATTGTTGGCCCTTCAGATGGGGTTAAGCAGAACCACGGTGAAAAGGGTGTTAAATGAAGACTTAGGGCTTCGGGCATATCGAAGAAAAACAGGACATCGTTTGAATGCTAGTCTAATGGACCTGAGACTGAAGAGATGCCGCGCTTTGTTGAAGCGGTACGCGGGAAAAAAATATCGGGAAATTCTTTTTTCGGATGAAAAAATGTTTACCGTAGAAGAGAGCTACAACAAACAAAATGATAAGGTGTACGCACACAGTAGTGAAGAAGCGAGCAACCGTATTCCGCGTGTCCAACGAGGTCATTTTCCATCCTCGCTCATGGTATGGTTGGGAGTTTCTTATTGGGGCTTAACAGAGGTACATTTTTGTGAGAAAGGTGTAAAAACGAATGCTGTTGTGTATCAAAATACAGTCCTGACGAACCTTGTGGAACCTGTTTCTCATACCATGTTCAATAACAGGCACTGGGTATTCCAACAAGATTCGGCGCCAGCTTATAGAGCGAAGAGCACACAAGACTGGCTGGCGGCGCGTGAAATCGACTTCATCCGGCACGAAGACTGGCCCTCCTCCAGTCCAGATTTGAATCCGTTAGATTACAAAATATGGCAACACTTGGAGGAAAAGGCGTGCTCAAAGCCTCATCCCAATTTGGAGTCACTCAAGACATCCTTGATTAAGGCAGCCGCCGATATTGACATGGACCTCGTTCGTGCTGCGATAGACAACTGGCTGCGCAGATTGAAGGCTTATATTCAAAATCACGGAGGTCATTTTGAATAAACTTTAATGTCATAAGAATCTATGTTTTGTTAAGTTCATTTTGGTATATGAATGGTTACATAATTAATAAACTTGTTACAATTATTTTACATTAAACATGTGACAGAATTTATGACCTGACTAGGTATAATGTTTATACAAAAAAATTGCTTTAAAAACCATGTGAATTCTTTCAGAGACTCGATGATTGTGACTACTCTTGATACGTTCACCAGCTTAATATCGGGTATTACGATTTTCGGCGTTTTGGGAAATTTGGCTTACCAGCTGGGGTACAGTGACATCAATCAAGTCATCGGCAGCGGCGGCACCAGTCTCGCGTTTATCTCTTACCCCGATGCCATTGCACAATCGCCTTTTGTTCCTCAAGTAAGATTTATGTTTCCACTTTTAACTTTTCTCTGAATATTCTTAGCATAAACAATAAATCATTTATCAACCTAACTAAATAAATAACTAAAGATTACACTATTTTTAACAGAACGCTTCTCAAATATGAGATTCGTTTCAATTGAATTTTAAATTCATCATCATTAGGGCTTGATTTTTCTTTCTGATATTGAATTTCTTAGCATTCATATCCAATTTTATTTGTATTTAATGAGCATTTTTAATTATTTCTTTTTTCCTAATGTCTATTACTCGCTGTTGATGTCTACAGATATGTTATTAAATTTTTTGTCGTTTTTTTAGTTATTCGCAGTTCTATTCTTCTTGATGATGGCAGTTCTTGGTATAGGCTCCGGTGTTGCACTGCTCTCAACAGTGAACACTATTTTGATGGACGCTTTCCCTAAAGTTCCCACTGTTTACATGTCTGGAATTGCTTGCACTGTTGGTTTCCTTGTGGGACTTGTCTACGTTACTCCAGTGAGTATTCTTAGTATTTTCTTCATCAAAAAGATACATTCATATTGCACTACAATTTCCAATACTACACATAACTTAGAATTTTAATAAATATTTCTTGGGAAAGGGTATTTATTACTTTTCAGCGCTTAATTTGCAAGTAAGATAGTATTAGATGCTAGGTTTTTAACTTTTAATATTCACAGAATGTATCATAATTTGAAAATTTGACTATAAATATAATTTTTGTTCATATTTATATGTATATTGTGCAATTAATATCACGATTTTTATTTCTAGGGTAATAGACAGTTTAGCCGATAAATATCTACTTGCTGTGTTATGTTATATTCGTCTCTTCTTTCAGGGAGGACAATATATTTTGGAGTTGGTTGACTATTACGGAGGTACTTTCATGAGATTGTTTGCTGCTATCACTGAAACGATCGGAGTGTTTTGGATTTACGGTAAGATTACAACATCATATTATTAAATACCTGTCAAAGTTCTATTTCAAAAATAAATGCATATGTTTAGGTATTGTAATAATAATAAAACTATGATATTTAAGTCTCAGAAAAATTAATATGCTCTACATTGCCACCTTGGATTTGATACAGGTATTCAACATATTTTTAAGTAGTAAGTTTTATATAAGCTTTGGCTTTTGTAAAGCTCAGCTATTGTTGGTCTCCAGGTCTTTTTTATACGCGATAGTCCCTAGCAGACCGTCATGTCACCTTATACGTTTTGATTATCTCGAGGAGTTTCAGCAAAGTTTCGGTATCTCGACAATATTTCGTGGTCTTTGACATGTCTCTATATAATCTAATATGTAATAATATTACGATGTACTAGCTACAGAGACGGCTTAAAACTCAAATTGCTAAGGCTAGCACTGTTACTTCTGTTTTCTAATCTGAATTCTTTAATACCTCATTGTACATAAATGCTGTAAATAGGGTCTGAATAATAATAAATAAAATATGCACTTTGATAGAATAGATTTTTTACAAAACACCTTGCAAGTTTGAATTCATTTTAATTATAATGTGTTAAATATTTTGGTCCTAAACTATTTAGATAGGTACAATATAGGAAGTAACATATGGTTAATTTCAGGTTTGGAGAACCTGTGTTTAGATATTGAATTCATGCTTGGAATGAATCCCTCGTTTTACTGGAGGATCTGTTGGGGCGTTGTGACTCCGGCTATTATGATTACAGTTTTCGTATATGCTTTGATCACTACTGAAGCTTTAGTATTTGGGGGAACTTACATATACCCCAGCGCAGCATACAGTAAGTATATTTATTAATTTAAAATACATAAAAAGTAATAGAAAACTTATTTGAAAATATAGAACTCTAATTTTATAAGGTACTTCTTAAACATTGCCAGTGTAATCCAGAAGTCAAGCCCAAAAATTAAATATATTTTTGCCACACTTATTATTGTCTTTGAACTTTAATATAAACTAGCCGTTTCCGCCCGCTTCGCTGGTCAAATAACAGAAAAAAATTTTTTGTGAGATCCTATTTTTTTTCTAAAACTATTTTTTTTTCTAAAATAAAAGTAGCCTAAGTTACTCCTTATTATATCAGCTATCTGCCAGTGGACGTTTCTTCAAAATCGGTCCAGCCATTTCAGATATTAGCTGAAACAAACAGACAGAGATACAGACAAAAATGGTAAAAAATGTTGTTTTGATATATGTACCGTGTTAGTTCACTTAGTAAAAAGCAGTTATTTTAATATTACAAACAGACACTCCAATTTTATTTATTTGTATAGACGATAGGTAAGGTGTAAGAGAATTAAAATAATTGTTTAAATTAGTTGCAGGAAATGCTCTTCAATATATTGGTATTGCTATGATTCCACTGTTCATTGGCATTACTATGTGGAAATTCAGATCTGGTGGTTTCATTGAGGTAATAATTACTTTTAAAGTGCTACTTCTTCTTGTTACAAGCTTTGCTATATCCAAAACTTTACCATCGTCGTTGTCATCTTATGATATACTGTAATCCTTTCATTTCTAGACCAAATAGGTATTTATTATTATACTTAGATGGAAATGAATGTGGATTTTAAAATAGCGAGTTCCATCTGACTCATAAATACAACCAGAAGAAAAACTGAACGCTACCTGTTAGCTCACAGTAAGGATCGCCTATTTGTATTCTATTATGGAGCCTACAACAGAGATGGTATCTCGCTCTCGTCGGTCGGAATAGTACGAACACTGTGGCAACCAATATTTTAATATATATATATATATATATATATATATATATATATATATATATATATATCGACGAATAATCCCCTATGAAGTACTACTTATTTATTATTATTATGAAAGCTTGGAGTCTAGCGCATTCTCTGAAGCTACTTAGAAACTAAGAAATTATCAGTTTAGATTTTTAATTTTCACTTGAAAATTTAAATGATATCTCACTTAACTTAAATTCTCAATTTTAGGTCAATTTTGTAGTAACTTCCATTAAAGTTATGAGGCTGTTTATTTTATGAATAGATGCAAAGTTTATAGAGATTTTGTTGCAAGAAAAAAAATCAAAGAAACCTTCATTTTTTTTAGAAATTTTTCAAACTGATCCGGTTGCACTTTTGCAAAAAATCATAAAAAAAATCGTAACTCGAAAACTACGAAAAATCGTAGAACATACATAGGGGTGATTCGGATACCTTTCAACACGAGGCACCTAAAAAAATTTTTGGACCTCACTTCCCTGGCTATATATATATATATATATATATATATATATATATATATATATATATATATATATATATATATATATATATATATATATATATATATATATATATATATATATATATATATATATATATATATATATATATATATATAAATATATAATTCTTGTACTAGATATATAATAATATTACGTTTATATATATTTTTGTTGCTAATAATATACGTATATCGATTTTTGCAGACTGTGAAACGTTCATTCCGGAAAAAGGCTACTTATGGGCCCAACGACACTCAAAAGCAAGAAGACTGGCACAACTTCCGGCGCGACGCGAAGTACGAGCGCATACTCAAACGCAAGAACTGGTTCCATCACATAGCTTTAAGCCTTATCGGAGGATATCGCTGGGGGCGAAAGAATTAACACATTTATCATATTGATAGTATATAGCAATAGTGTGGTCGCGTATCATCGCTTTATGAATACACTATCCGGAACTAATGCAGTATAATTGTGATATTGATGATACTATTTTATTGATAATATGTATTGATCTTTTATTATCTTGGAGGTGTTTATTAACACAGTACACCGCCACATGACTTAATGGTTCAGGTGACTGCCATGTACGGCATACAACTTATTAATTATACATATAATGATTTATTTATTAAGAATAAGAAAATAAACAATATACAAAATATTTTCCAGCTTTTTATTTAATTATTATTTCTTTTACATATTGTACTAAAATGAATTGGATATTGAACTAGACTCAAAGAACAGGAATACAATTTTCTGTTTTAAATTATATAAAATGTGTTTCTGCCATAAATGGAAGTAGCTATAAGTGATTTACATATCACCGTGTAGGGGCGGAGTAAGAATACTAACTCCTGCGGCCGGGGTCGGTCTGTCCTAAAAGGCTTTGCCGCCTGGTGCTCCAAGCCCGTCTGGATAGCGACCACCCTTGGGCTGCAAGTATGCCACCATAATAACCTTGTATTGTGTTCCGGCATTAGTGGCCCAGGCTCGTACCCCTATGGGACAGCAGTGTGTCCGAGTAGCTCCGTCGAAAACGCGACGGTAACTGCTTACTTTTAAGAATTTCAAAAAAATCACAATATTCTCTATATAAGTAACGTATATCACTATACCATATCCGTTTTACCAAAAAATAAAATGTAAACAAATCGTAAAAAGGGTTTTTTGGATGTCGATTTTACAATAGTCAACGTGATATAAAAATTATCATAGCAACTTTTAATTTTTTATTAGAAATATACGTACTATTGTTGATTGGAAGCAGTATTTTATTATTACGGTCGGACTATACCCGCCATGTTCTTATTAACCAATATTTTCAAGTAATAACCTCATAAAACATCTTTGAATGTGTAGTCGGTTGACAAAAAAGTTTGAGAAACATCGGTTTGTTTGTTTACATTTTATTTTTTGGTAAAACGGAAATAATAAGTAAAATAATAAGTAACGACTAAGACATTTTGTAATTTAGCCTAATTAAAGTTCTTGCTCGAAGTGACTTACCCTATCGAATACGCAGTCACATTATTTTTCTGAGTTGTGACTTAACTACCGAAGTAGTTAAATTATTCCGCATCGCATTTGATGCGTTTATAATTCTTGTTTTGAGTTCTTCCGCGGATGACATAGGCGAGACGTCGTAAAATAAGGATTTCATGTGACCCCAGACATAGAAATCAACCGGCATTAAGTCCGGACTCCTCGCAGGTCACGGAATTGGTTTTCCTCGCCCTATTCAACGATTAGGAAAATGGCTATCGAGCCAACGCCTAACTTTGACACCAAAATGTGGACGATATCGTCTTGCTGGTATATTATGTTTTGCCTTGTAGCCAAAGGCACGTCTTCGAGAAAGTCAAACATTTCATTTGTCAATAATTTTTCGTAAGCATTTAGATTGTTCGGTAAAAATGTGGTCCGATTAAATTGTCATCAATTATTCCCCATCCACACATTGACCGAAAAACGGTACGCATTAAAATTATGTGCAAGATATTCAAACAGTGATTTTATGTGATATTAGTTCGAATACAAATTTCCGCCTGCTTCCATTGTGATCAATTCTTTTCCCAATTTCTTTGAAATAAGTTCCTAGTTGTTATGCATTGTTGTAGAGCTAATAAAACTTAAAAAAAGAATCTGCAAGCCAAGTTTGATAACGGTTTTTTTTGTTTTTAAAACATTATAATGGAAAATAAATCAAAAAATATTGAATTAATATTGTTTTTCATCTCGCTTTTCAAATTTGGACCGATAATTGTTGTTTAAATATTGATAAATAACCAGTGTTTAATCTTTTTTATAAATCAGAAGAAAAAAATTTCATTTAAATTTATACTCTTTTAAATAAATTTTTAATATTGCATTTTTGACTTATTTTGAAAATAACTAAAAAACATGATAACTCAAAAATAGTTCACTTTTGCATAATGCACATGGGAATTAAAATTTTCGCAAATAGTCATCTCCTAACGGGAATACGTCGAATTACCAATAACCCTGTATTAACATTTTAGTCGCCATGTAAATTCTTGTGAATTAGATATTCAAGTATACTCAAATTTATTTCAATACTAGCTGTGCCCGCGACTTCGTCCGCGTGGAATAGTGACTTTGGGCAGCATTTTTTGGATAAATTTTATGGTTTATTTTGGATTACAAACCCTATAAACCCTAAAATATAAATAAATGAAATATGCAAACAATCAGTGTTATCGAATGCGACTGTTACGTCATTCGCCTCCGGAATACGTGCGTTCGAACCTACAAAACCAGCCTAAGCTCAACCCTATTTCACATGATTGATATAAATCTGAGGTCCACTTAAATTGAATAACGACCTACAAAGTCCAGCCTAAGCTGAACTCTATTTTACATGGTTGATGATATAAATCGGAGGTCAAGTTAAATTGGTTTATAAATTTCCGAAACTGATCCTTTTTAGCTAAAACTATTTTTTTTTTTTTCTGAAATTAAAGTAGCCTAAGTTACTCCTTGTTACATCAGCTATCTGCCAGTGAAAGTCCCGTCAAAATCGGTCCAGCCGTTTCAGAGATTAGCCGAAACAAACAGACAAAAATTGTAAAAAAATGTTGTTTTGATATAAGTATGTACCGTGTATACGTCCGAATGCACTTATTAAAAAGTGGTTATTTTAATATTACAAACAGACCCTCCAATTTTATTTATTTGTATAGAATGTTTATAATACTCGTAACAGAATAACTGGTTGCCAGATTAATAAAATAAGGATTCTTGACTATTATTAACAAATACTAGGGGTGTGATAATAATTCGAACTTACGAATTGTTCCTTCCGAATCGAATACTAATAATCGATTCAAAACTCGAATCGAATAATTCGAAAAATTTCTATTATATATCAATTTTTTCCGAATTATTCGCGAATTATTATATTATTCGAAAATTTTCGAGTATTTTCAATTCAGTGTTTGTTATGTTCGATATTCAAATATGAAAATAACAATTAATATACATTTTTTTAATGCTGTAAATTGAAAAACCATTTAGAGGAATAAGGTTACTGATCATTACGGACTAATTAATTAAATAAAAAAATATTCACATTTTATTAATATTTTTAATAAAATATGATTGACCTTCTCTGCCCTTCAAATTTCACTGTATAGTGTGGATCGTTGCCTCAAAAAATAAAAAGTAAGTGACGAGACTCATGTGTCAAATTTATAAATGTCAAAAATATTAATTTTTCCTGCGACTTCTCTTTTTTTTGTATGAACTTTGACAGATATGGGATGGATGACATCGTGTTGACAGCTTTCAATTTTTTAAATTATTTCTAGTGAGCCAACGGCACAGTCCATTGTGCCGTGTGATGACGTCGCTTACCTTTAAAATTGAAAATATTTAAACATTTTTTTTAAATAACTGTTGAGCCAATCTTCAAAATATTCAAATTAGTCTCTCAAAATGCTCTAAATTTTCAAAAAATAAATTAAAATCGAATGGTTAAAAATTTTAGACGATCCCCATTACACAAATAGAACAATTAGTATGAAACAATGAATGCGGGTTCACGCTAGCTGTCGTTCTTTCTACTGCTTTCTTGCATGATAAATTGCAAATTGTAGAGATTTAATAGAAGAAAATGACTAAGTTGATGTATAAGAATCTTGGAGAAATTAATTTCGAGAATTTTGAAACATTGCAAGTGTAATCTTTTTCTTATAGATTTTTTTCAGACAGTAATTAATAATAATTATAAAAACCAAAATGAATTGAAACGATCTCTTGCCAATATTAGTATCTAGATTTTTATGTTACTGACAGAGATGAACAAATATATTGAAATTGAGCAATTGTTTTCTCCGGGTAATTGATTTTTAATCAAAAAGTATATTATTCGTAAGTAGCATATTTTGATACACGATGTAATGGAATTCAAATTGGAAACAATAGAAAATCCAGTGATATTTCGATAATTCGCGAATTGTTCGAAATTTTTCGAATTATTCGTCGAATTTCGAATATATCAAAAATTCGAATTATTCGATTCGAACTTCGAATAAAAGCTGGTATGGCTACGTTTTACGACATCTGGCTACTTCGTGGGGAACAAATGTCTGGCTATGCCGCTTCTGCCGGGCCCTGGCAGGAGGGGTAGACCCAAAAAACGCTGGCTTGACGTCGTAAGGGTTGGTATGCGTGCCAATGTACTGACCACTAGAGATGCCGAAGATTGTGCGAAGTGGAGAAGCAAAAGTCGGAAAGCGGACCCCGGGCGCCGAAGCGAGAGTTTGGGCTGCAACCGGGATTCAACGCTAAGATGATGATGAACTTCTTATGGGAGGGTAAACCGCTTCGTTACGTAACGCGTTACGGCGTCAGTCTGTCTGGTTTTCCTTTCTCTCACGCATACAGCAGCGGTAGGCAGGCTCCTCTCTCACTCTAACCCACAGCGATAGATCTATTCCAATTGCGACTTTATTACAATGAAATACTAGTTGACTTCAAATTTATGGCTTTTTCAATAAATTGTTTTCAAAAAGATCTTAAACCAAGAGTCCGCGATCATCTGACCTTCGACATTTTATCAAACCTAAAAGTAGAAAAAATGTTCCTAATACAGCTAAAAACGATCCCCGACTATGAAGTTTGGATCACGGTAGCTTTGAAAGGTAACAAATAGCTAAAGTGTATAAAATTGTACCTCAATATTGTTATAGTTTAAAGCTTAGTTTTCACATATCTTGATATATTTGTGTAGCCCTGGGAGAAAGCATGACATGATGTCGGACACATGTTGTCTGTTATGGCGTTCAAAGTATTAAGCAGATAACTAGCATTGATCGGACGCATCAAATAGTTACCAATGAATAAAAATTTTAGAAACAGTCAGGCCAACTATAAGTGTATTAAACTCAGAGGACAATATAATATTTTTGAGGGGGATGGAACAACAGACAGGCTGACGGTCCACTTATAAGTCAGCTATTATCATAGTATAATGATGTTTGCGACGCCAGGGGCACTGTTAACACGCTTCGAGTTCTAGTAGGAAATTAGAACCTGAATCACGGAACACATGGTTATTAGGCGGCATATTTAGCTTGTTAAATTTTTTTTATTTTCCTATTATAACTAATATATTAACATTCCAAACACTATATAGGTGTACATATTCATACGTTTTGTTTAGCCTTTACGTTCACAAAGTCTGTGTCCATGGATGTATTAAGTACGTACTTGAATATTATGATCTTGAATAATAATGACACATAAATAAAATAATATTTTACCACCATATACGTTTATTCTAGTATACAATATATTTTATTTTTTACATACTTTCATATGTATCTGAATTCTTAAAAGTTTTAAATGACCCATCACACGCAAAATACTTAAATTGCAGGGTTAAAATAACTGAACGTAAAACACAAATGTATCCTTAATTAAATGTATCTACGACGAAATTAAGTAAGAAATTTTACTTTTTTGACTTCTTCTTTTTCTTACTAGATTTTTTCTTGTGCTTTCGTTTTTTCTTCTTTTTCTTATGGTCGTCAGAATCCGAATCAGAGTCACTTTCACTGTCACTCGCCGCCCGCTTCTTCTTCTTCTTGCTGCGCTTCTTTTTCTTTTTACGCTTACGGGCATCTGACGAAGACGAAGAAGACGAGTACTCTGAGTCACTTGAAGATTCACTGTCTGTCTCTTTTTTCTTCTTAACGCCGGCCAAATCTAATTTTATCGTTTCTTCTTCAAGCTTGGGCTTTTTGACGTCACTTTTGTCGGGATCATTGGTCGATTCAGATCTTTCCCGTTTTTTAGAATTCTCATTTTTCATTTCACTGTCAGATTCAACAGCTTCGTCATAATCCGGCTCAAAATGGGCCTCATCTAATATGGATTTCTTTCTCTCTCTGTCAACATTAGAACTCTTGCCCCGTTCCGCCGGCGGCACTTTATCACGAGATGTAACGCGTTCCAAACCTCGTGATCTCTTATCATCTTTAATATCCCGTACAGATTCTTTCTTTTCTAATCTTGGACTACGGCCCCGTAGTTTTTCGATATTTTTACCACTCATGGAATCAATATGTCTATCGGATTTAGATTCTATTTTAGAAACGGGCTCATGTTTTCTATTTCTATCTCTTTCAACAGTCACTCTGCGATAAGGTTGTTCTTTCTTAGGTGTTTTGGAACGGGACTTGACACGTTCCACTGTGCTATGTACCACTCGTGGTTCTCTTCCTCTTCGGGTATCTTCAACTTTACCACCAAGTCTATCTTTGACTGATAATTTCGGTGGCGGTGTTTTGGAGTACCTTTTCTTTTTTTCATTTGCCTCAATAGGTCTTTGTTCAGAATCTGTTATAGGAACGGTGATTTGAATATTATTCACTGACGATTTTGACGTATCGTCTCCATAAAGTTTCAGTCGGTCACTGCTAATTTTCTTAATTTCAATGGGTCTTAAAGAGTTTATAGCTTTTGCAAATATCGCATTTTCTGCTCGTTTTATAACATCGGAAGTCACTTTTCCTGTATCTTCCTCTACTTCAGGAGAAGTTATCTCACCAGGCTCTTTAAATTTTTCAATGTTATCTTCATCGACTTCCCATTTAGATAGCTCAGGCAACGGCGCCAACATTTCTTTGGAATCTTGAGCAGATTCTACCTCTGTTTTTAATTCCAACTCCTCTACGGCAGCTTGAAGTTCTAAGCCGTCAAAAGGTTCTTCTTTTTCCGAATTCTCAATATGGGTCTTGTCACGCGATGCAACTGTATCTTCCACTTTAACATAATTTTCCATAATTTCTCGATCAACTGTCTCTTCCGCTTCATCGCCATATAAATCGTTTTTATTTTTACCAACTTTGGTTGTTTCATCAGAAATTTGAACTTTAACTATTTCTTTCGTAATTGGTCTGTTGATTGTGACCTGTTGGTCTTGTAATTTAATTTCATTGTGTTTTTCAGACTCAGCAGGTGGTTCAACAGACGGCTCTTCATTTTTGCTATCACTATTCACATTGTCGTTTTCCTCCTTTTTAATGTTATCTTTAACACTATCTTTGTCTTTCTTTTCTTTTTTATCCCGTTTTTTCTTTTTTTCAGTGTCCTTATCTTTTTCTCTTTTCTTCTTTTTCTTGTCTTTAATCTTCTTTTCTTTCTCTTTGTGTTCCTTGTTTCTGTCAGTACTTTTGTCGAAGCTTTTCTCTTCTTTCTTTTCTTTACGACTATCACGTTCCCGTTCACGAGACCGACCTCTTGACTCACTGCGTTTTTTCTCTCGACCATCTTTACGCTTTGGAGATGCACGATGCTTCTTATCGGGCGACATTTTATCATATTCTCGCTCTTTTTCATGATCGCGTCGTCTATCATAATCACGCGAGCGATCTTCACGCTCTGGTTTTCTATCACCATCACGAGGTCGTTCTGCTCTGTCCAGTGTTTCACGAGGATCATACCTATCACGCCCTTCCCTTTCTCTGTGTCTTTCATGGTCAACATTCGGATTTTTTCTCTGGCTAACTCTATTACGAGTATTTTGTCTATAGCCTGAACGAGAATGATCCCGTACATTTGCACTATCATCTCTGAAATTATCACGATAGTTAGGATCAGAATACGGTCCTGGAACCGTTTCCTGGACCCTAGAATCAGCACTCGGTGGTCTGAAAGGCGCGCTGCCTTCACGATAGTTATTATGAGGAGGGTTTTCACAGAATGGTCCATCTCTGAATGGAACGTTTCTAAACGATCCATCTCTGTATGGTTGGGGGCCACCTCTGAAATTAGGATCTCGATAAGGTGGGCCTGGAGGTCCTTGATCACGATAAGGTTGACCATCCCTGAAGGGCACATGTCCTTGATCTCTGAAAGAATGTCCTGGTCGGAAACTATCACGGAAGCGCGGTGGTTCAGCAACAGGAATTTCATTTGGAACTGACCCTATTGGCATATCTCTGTAAAGAGGAGGTCCGTCTACGTAGGGCGGCGGTCTGTACGTATCTCTATAGTTTGGCGGATGTAATCTATCTCTATCGATAGGAACTCCAGAGCCGAACGGTGGTTTATCAAAAGGCGAAGGCTCAAACCCAGGAACAGGCGGTTCCACGCTAGCTGGAATATTTTCAAACGGAGGTCCATCGTAACGACCTCGGTAACCTAGTGATGGTTCTGTCTGTACAGGAATAAGTGGCGGTATAGGTTTAACTCCCAAAGGTGGAAATGAAGGCGGTGGAATGTTGCCTCTTGGACCATACCTGTGAAAAGAAAAACTGATATATATCTATAAAATAATAATAACAAATTATTGCCTGAACAAGAAATTGACTTCACTATTTATATAACACAAAGTGAAAAAACTTTTTAACAAAGACATTATAAATATTAAAAAAGTAACTCCTAATGAAGTCCGGCTTCGAACCAGGACTTGAAAGGATGCAAGGGGCTTTAAAAGCCGGGACCTTTAATCAATCATTCGTTACAATGCACATACTAATGTGATTTTTTATAAGATTCTGCCTTTGGTGTTACGAATATTGCCTTGCGAAAAGAACCTGAAACCAAAATTATTTCATTAATAAACATTTATACCGAAAATGTATGTAACAGTATATTATTTAAAAACAAAACAAAATTAATTATAATTTACTAACAATGAACATAATGTATTGTTCAAAATTAAATTCAAATGAAATTTGTGGAAAAAAATTCATATTATAGTATATAAATAAAAAAGAACCTTTATACCATTTCGATAACTTATTAAGTTTGTTGTAATATAAATTAAAAAAAATGATGATGGTATAAAATTCAAACTAAAGTTTACCATCCATGAGCAAAGCCGTTTTGAATACAGCATCCTCGCGATTTCTTCATTATTGATACGAAGCATCTCCATATGACATCTGATTTACCCTGATGTGCTAAAAAGCTATTTAGATTTATCACGAATAAACAGCATGGACATCACGGAAATTTTTTACATGGCATCTTTTTAATATTAATTTGATACATATACACATATTTTAATATTAACTAATACATTGCTCTCCTATACATATACTATACATTTACTTAGAACCAAAATTGTCCTATAAATTTGCGAAGTTTAAATATGTAGACTAAGTATGTATTGATTAGCTATAGTTTATGTAATATTACTTTGAAGATAAGTTTGTCACTGAGGAAGGTACTAGCTTCAAGATACAGGCGTGGCTTAGTTTAGACGTTAGTTTTCTTTATATGTAAATCTTTAACTTGTTGGTAAAGAACATTTTATTATTATTATCATCCTCAACATACACAGAATACAAAATTACGATTTATTTTAAAATTTAATACTAAAATTTATTTTATTTAATTTTATTATTTTTGTTCCAATAATTTTTAGTATTAAAAATATGCAATGATTTGTACTAAAATTCTATCGTATACACAAAGTGCAATATTTTTCGTCTTCGAACACAAGCTTAGGCTCTGATATCATATAAAATAATATTCTAGTTTTTTAATATATCTCTTGCTTTTACAACTTTAATACAGATCACGGCCTGTAAGTTGAACTGTGTGTTGAAAATGTATCATGCCTACATTGATGTAGGCATGATACATTTTTGCGCAGTGCGCAGTGATACTTTTTTGGGTCTCAATTGTGTGCGGTATGGGGTGAGACGTGAGCGGGCGCATGGATCCATAGCAACGCAGGTTACGCTAGCTCCCGCGCAGTGCCACTGTCCCGCGTTACCCGTGTACGCTCCCCGCAGTTCTAGTGTACAATTGCGCACATTTTTTCACTTCAGACTATCAACTTTGTAAAATTTTAATTTAACAAAAATTTCTCGGCCCCTACAAACTTTAAAGAGACAGTCCAGAAAGATAATATTTGACGTTTACAATTATTTTCTAAAAAAAAAATAATATTTGACGTTTACAATTATTTTCTAGAAAAGAAAATAATATAACTGTTTCTGTAAATAAAACCGCCGGAGCTACAAAAAAATTCTGTGTCTACTGTTAAAAGGATTCCAAATCTCCCCCGAATTCGGTAATTGTTGTGCACAATGCCAAATACCACAACAAGGAATATACAAAATGCTAATACAAAATAAGCCGATATGATGGCTTGGCTTTCGAAAAAGGAGATCAATTATTCTCTTGATATGTTGAAGCCTCAGTTATATGATATAATAAAAAAGTATAACGACACTTCAAAGTTTTTAGTACAGACAAAAAATTTAAGGACCGGACAAGTCAGTAAAAAAATGTTCAGTGGAATGTGACCCGTGTAATAGTGAGTGAACGAAAAAGTAAATTCAATGGGGCCAAGTGACTGGAAAAAGCTATGCGATAAGGTCAAAACAATAGAAGATTACGTCAAAAGTCATCAAGTCATCAACGAAATGAGTGAAGATTTTATGAGTTGGCCATTCTGACAGCAGTGATTCAAGCGACAGTAAAGATAAAAGTGCAAGGCCTGGTCCAAGTTCCGATGCAATACTATAGAAATTACGTAGGTGTCATGCCAATGAGTGACAACAGTGACAGTGATTAAACTTTTTTTTATATTGATTTAATTATTACATATCAGCATACACTTATTATTTTTATTATATTCTTGTTAGCAGGAATTTATCAACTGTTTTATCCTTACTTATTCATTTGTGAAGTTGTTCGTGTCTTGAATCTTAAAACTGAATTAACAATTTCACTGAACGTTTTAAATTTCGCGGGTAATCGCGAGCCTAACTTTTTTCTGTCTAATTGAATCTGCGCGGTCGACCGCCATTTTGATTCAACTTAGATGCTGCGATCTGTACATTTCTTGCTATATAATAAATAAGATTGATTAGTTATATAAAATTTTATACTCTTTTTACGACGGATCCTGCATTGCCGCGGGAATGATTCTACGCAAGTACACCATAGTGTCAACCATAGTTGACGAAACTTTCAAAAAGTCTTAACATGAATACGAAAATGTATTTTCCAAATGATTTTACTTTTTAATAGTGTCATTAAAAATTGACAAGCAAATTATAACCTTTAAAAAATGCGTGAAATACAATAAATTAAATTTTTTCCACTTACTATAATACAGTATCGCGCGTACACGATTAAATAAGGGAGTATTTAAAACAAAATATATTAACATTTGTTTTATATTATAAAAAATACATAATAATTTGAATAATTATTATAGATAACAATACTTAAGGGTCTGATTCTGACCAAAGCGGAACATGAAGTCATTTTCTCCGCTTTAATCAGACCTCAACAACTACCACATCAGCTTTTAAAATCAGATAAAAATTACAATATGATAAATATGTATCACAGGTTATTTATTATATCTATATATGACAGGTTGTTTACATGCCCAAAACGTCAAGAGCTTATTTATCTTGCAATTTTTACATATAAATTTTCTATAGCTATGACAATAATCTTATTTCGAAAGGTGGCTATGCTAGTCTGTTCTAACCTAGTATCACTGCGTCCAATTTAATGAACTATTGTGATCATGACAATAATCTTAGAATAGTATAAATGTGAACAGCCTTATGGAAAGAGAAGAAAAACAATTAAATTGGCTTAAACGAACAAAAATATTATTAAGATATGGCCGTCACTTTCAGGCAATGTCTCATAGAGCCGTGCAAGCTACATAGTTACAAAAACCTATTTCATCAGACTTCTGGATCATAAAACATTGTAAAAGAAACCTACCATTTAATTACAAACAAGTATCTATGTCATATAATAGAATAATGACCGACATCCGACATTATTTACAAAACGAACGCAAATCTATAATAGTAATAAAATACTAGGACGATTTTAGTAAGTTTAAACACATGTTTATTTCAGATAATAGTTGTTTTTTCCTTTACTTTTCAACTGCCATTTTCAAAACACACTCAAATCCGTAAAACGATGTTACACATACTCAGTTCTCTATTTAAGTGGAATTAGTAAATCTGCTACATAACACGTAAGTTGAGTATATTTTAATAGATCCTATTTCTTTCTATTCGTTAGGCTAATCGAGCAAATGCCACTTTTCTAGAGACAGGTCGATCTTGACAAGAAGTTCGTAATAGGCAATCGATTAGACTTTAACGTCATTGTTCTATACCCAACCAGAAAGTTGGTAAAACAAATTGAGCTAGGGCTTACAGCACTTCATAATCGACATTTTATAAATTCACATTACTATTTTGTTCAAATCAATAATGAAAAATATAAGATGTCGATCCATTATGCCTATCGAACTGCTTGTTGAAATATACATTGGATATTTTATGTACAAATATTTATTCTATATTCAAACATATTTGTTTTCAGAAATTGTGTAATACTTAATAAATTACAATATGAATTGACTAATATTATAATGTCACATAACAATGATTAATATCACATGATAAACAAAAGACTCGTAATATGTATTATATATTGATCCATTATAATTTGATAACTATACTTAAAGCATAGGGAAAATGATTAGATATGCATAACCTAGATCACATGTGAAAATATTGCAATAATTTGTGTCTGGCCGACAATATTAGTCTAGCTAGCTAGAAGCGCTAAATTGGGACGCAATTTTCAACGCTAAGATGATAACGTGTAAAATCTTCTAGAGTCAATTCATTTACTAACGGTACATGATAGCCAGTGAGTCCATTCGCATACAATTTCAATCTAAAGCTAAAATTATTTGAATATTAGCAAATTACGCAAAGCGCTTCCAATTTATGGTCCCACGCTTTATTCTACATGCTATGTAAACGCAAAGTACATAAACTTGTAAACATATGTAGCAACGAGAGCTTGGTTTTCGCAAGGTTAATAGTTTCCTTTGATCTGATAGCTGTAACCCACCATTGCAAGGGAAAATCGAATTAAGACTAAGGTCTTAAGTAGTTACTACCTTATAATAGTGTATAAGTACAGTAGTATAAGGTAGTAACTACTTCAAGCCTGTAAACCAGCAGAAGTAACCCTTTTGACGAAACCCCCAAGATCTCCCCAAGGGAGAACCAATGACATTGTGATAAAATCGCACAGAGTAGAAATCCTAATAATACTTACTTTCATCTTAATAAAAAAAAATATCTTTAATCGTTTAACCTAGCTTAGATGATAATCGAAATAAAAAAAACGTATATTAAACGTATATTTGTCAAATACGGATAGAATCATAGAAGTACTAAACACGAATTACAAATATATAATATCGTATAAATTATAAACGACATAACCAATAACAGAGATTTGCCACGTTACAAATGCTATAAGTAATGCTTATTTGAAAGTTGTTTTGATTATCCGTTTGGATGTGGCCAGAAATAAGAATAGGGCTTTTGCTAGTTCATAAAGAGCGAAGCAAGTACGGCCTTATTCGCGGAATCAGGAGATATGATATGACAGTCATTCTTATAAACACCATATTTAGCCACATAATATGTACATTTCATCCATTTTATTGGAGCATTTTACTCAGAAAATTGCGCCATTTTCGTGGCCACGCCACAGAAATAGGTGCGTAGAAATCCAGTCTTATGGATAATACTGAACAGTGTATTTTAGACTGAGAAATGTACACTTCGTATGCTTCCAATATGAAAAGCTTGTAAGAACAAGACAATAATTGTTTTCCTATCAGTAGTCAATTTATATGCAAATTACAAAACAACGACAAACATTCTTAATCCTAAAAATCTAATTTTAAAAGTGACTTGATTTAGGTATAACATATTAAGAAGGCACGAATATATACATTCAAACATTGTTTCAATAAAAGTCTACGTCTAGTATAATATATATTATAAAATATATATTATAAATATAATAATATAAAATATAGAGTACTGGTTAAAACCAGCTCAAAAACAGAAATTAAAATTTAGATAAACTTGTGACATGTATAACATAATGAAACATACTTTATTATACATATTCAGTGTGTTTGTATTTATTTACGACTAGCCGTTCCCGCCCGCTTCGCTGGTGAAACAACAGAAAGTTTACGTACGCATGCGCGCTACGACGCTTGCTCCATTTCTCCGCGGCAAGAAAACTCATGTTTTTAAAACTTTAATAACTTTATGTTAAATAAAGGTAAATTTTTTTTAGATAAGAGCCAAGTGTATAAGAAATAAACCTTAGAAAATTTTATTGAAATCTATCCAGTAATTTATCCGTAATACGCACACCTCTATTGTTTTATTTATATAGATATAATGTAAATCTCTGAAGATTTTGCTGGATCTTGCACAAGCTATCTAGTTCTAATGAAAACTGTACAAATATACTATAGTTATTGTAATTATAACAATAAATAATTCATCAGCCATAATTATAACCCAAAGGTTCTCGTCCTCCTCGGTTGTTTAGTATTGACTTTGGGCGACCGCAATCTGACCCCATAGTGTAACATATTGTAAGAAAAATGCTACGCTTCCTGTAAGTAATCCTTTGAATTGACTGTCACTCGGGTTTGAATATTGTTGAATGCTGTACGTATATTATTCGACGTAAGTAGTGTGTAAGAAATTTATTAATGGCATAACGTGCCTTCTTAATATATTTTACCAATTAGTACTATATTGAGTACGACAGTACTCTTATCACGAAAACTTACCAAAATTTATTATAATGTTAATTACTGATTATAAACAGAAACATGTTATAGTAGGCGAAATTCCAATGAACATGTAGGTACAAAAAACATGAGATATTGAGTTTGATAAATGACACAGCGTCTGGGTTTATTTGCAACATAGTTGTTAAATTTTCTTTAATTACTTATCATAAAATTACCCTAATATCAACAATTTATCGTTAACCATTTCCATCAATCATATTTTAACGCATAGTTTAGGTAAATAAATGTTTATCATTCCGCAAGTCTATACACAACGAGATCATAGGTGTATTATACACATTATAATTATACAATAAATTTTATTATTATTCTATTTACAAATTTCGCAAATCTATTTACTATAAACACAATAATTAACCGAAAAAAATATATATTGTAGGAAATCTACAATAGGACTTTTTAATTTGGTCGCATTTTAATAACTTCATGGAGCAATATTAATTTTGGGGTCGGAAGGATTTTTTAAAGCTGCAGTTCAGAAGACAGGAAAACGGTACTCTCGATAGAAAGTGATTATCGTCGCTTTTGGGATCGTCGCATTTGCAATACCAGAGGCATCTTTGAGTAATTGCTCATATAAAGTAAAAAGACCAGTTCTGTTTTTTTACTTTTCTTTTATTGCTGTTGGACAGCAGACAGGCTGACAGCCTACTTAGAATTTAGCAGTTACCGTCGCCTATGGTGTTTGCAACACCAGTGGCATCGCAGATACGCTGCTGTCCCATAAGGATACAGGAAATTGGGTCACTAATGCCATAACACAACACAAGGTTACTATGGCGGCATACTTAAGTACAAAGGTAGTCGCCATCTAGACGGGTTTGAGGCCCTACCACGTAGCTAGGGTGGTAGAGTTGTTTTATCGCCTTTTACGACAGGCCGACCCCAGTCGCAGAGGTTAGTATTCTTTCTACGCCCCTTCACGTATAACGAGCTCAACGAGAAATATTCCAGACATTCTTTTATATAATTTTATGCAATTTTCCTATTAATTATATGAATTAAATGACCAATTTGTTTTTTATTTAACCTATAACTGTAAACATCTGGATGGTCATCTATCTACTGGTGCAAAATATGGTCAACTACTAGATTTTCGTATTTGTTAAGTCAACTACTGAATCTCTAATGTTAGTTTTTATATTAAATCCACTACTGGTGCTCTTACCTTACGTGGCGCAACGGCTTTTGCATGTTGGAATGCAGTAACGTGTGCAATTCCCGTCTAGAGGCTGGGTATTATATGTATATTTTTAATTACAAAAAAAAAAGTTAATAAGTAGTGTATATATCATTTATGGTAGTGTATATTTATTATATCAGTTATCTAGCATAAAATAAATTAGTAAACTGCCAGCTCAGTTTCGCCGGAATACTCACATTCTCACTCTCCTTTATAACATACTTTTTTCTCCCAATTGTCTTTATTACCTCAAGGAACGCTTTAGTTTCTTTCGCCTTTCTACTTCCCTTAATTTGCGCACTTGTACATGTCGCAAGCTCATGATACCTGTGCACATTTCATCTTTTTATAAAAATTCCTTTACCGTACAGGCTGTCCAACTCTAAAACGCACTGCCTCTACATGTCCGACAAGTGAAATCACTAGCCATTTTCAGGAATTTAATACTTAAATTTAAATTTATAAATGTTTCTTTTTATGGGTTGTATACTTCTCATAAAAAAAAATCGGAACACTACTGCATTATTCAGGTGGCATTTAAATGAAAAATAGGATTGACATCATTTAAAAAATCCGCCAATAAATAGATTTTCAAATTTGAATTTAAATTTTCGAATTTTCATCCAATAAATGAATGTAGAGACTGTTTTCAATGTGTAGTATCCCGTCAGAATTTCTGCACTTAATCACATTTTTCTTGCATAAATTACCGTTTTTTTAACAGAACTCTTAGCTGAGCGTGATTGTTAACTACGCTCTGTAACATCCTACCAAAGACATCTTTTCTTAAAAGTATGGATACCTCGCCCACAGAAGCCGCCCAAGTCGTCGCGTTGCTGGATGCAGGGCATAGTCAGTAATACTTCCCAATCAAGTGTTTTCAAATAGTTTTTCACCGGAACCGGTACATGCGGACGAGCATGTCATCATGTAGAATAATAATTTTGTCGTGTCTGGAATACTATTGAGGGCGTTTTTCCTTCAGAGCTCTGCTCAATCTCATCAATTGTGTTCGGTAGAGTCCCAGTGATTGTTTCGCTTGGATTAAGCAACTCGTAATACGCCGCACCCAGCTGATCCCACCAAATACACAGCATAAGTTTTTTTCCATGAATATTCGGTTCTGCTGTGGATGTTGACGCGTGGCTAGGTAGTCCCCATGATTTTCTTCTTTTTGAATTATCATAATGTATCCACTTTTCATCACCAGTGACGATTCAATGTAATTTTTGTGCCTAGCTAGCAGCATTTCACTCATGCATAATCGGCGTTAAAGATCTCTCGGCTTTAAATCGTATGGAACCCAATTACCCTGTTTATGAATCATTCCTAACAATTTTAAACAATGTGAGACTGCTTGCTGAGCGACTTCTAAAGTAAGTGCAAGTTCCTTTTGTTTTTGAAACGAATCTTCCTCCAATTCTGCATTCTCGTAAATGTTTGGCCTTCCGCTGCTATCTTTGTCCTCTATGTCAAAATCACAGTTTTCAAACTTTTGAAACCACTCACGACATGGTCTCTCACTCAAGGCAGCCTCATTATATGCTTCTACGAGCAAGCGATGCACCTCAATTGCAGATTTTTTTTAAATTAAAGAAGTAAATTAAAAGTTCACGCAAAATTTACCCGTGCAGGGGCGGAGAAAGAATACTGACCGCTGCGGCCGGGGTCGGCCTGTCATAAAAAGCGACAAAGCAACCCACCCTAGCTACGCGGTAAGGTCCCGAGCCCTTCTGGATGGCGACTACCTTTGGTCTTAAGTATGCGACCATAATAACTATGTTGTATTCCGGCATTAGTGACCCAAGTTCCTGTACCCTTATGGGACAGCAGCGTGATCGCGCTGCCACTGGCGTTGCAAACACCCATAGGCGACGGTAACCGCTAGATTCTAAGCGGGCCTTTAGCCCGTCTGCAGTCCTACAGCAATAAAAAAAATGGCGTGTATTTGGTCCAAATTTAGACGTTTGGATAAAAAAATATATGATGCTAATACGAAGTTAATAATATATAGGGTATATGTAGGGTTGTTGTTCTTGAATGAGCAACCAAATAATTTTCAAGCCGGTTATCATCTGCGTATTCTTACGAAAGCCTCGTGCCATGCCATCTCCAAAACGGCGGAAACTTATTTGTAGGTACTCCTAATATACAATCATTAATAATTTAAATATAATAAATTAACATTATATGTCTATAGGCTTAAATGATTATATTCTCTTTGGTCTTATTGAATGTCAAAATTGTCAATAACAAGGAATTAAACTTTGAAATTGTTTTTATTTGTAAAGTTATTTATAATTAGACGACCTCCTGTCGTAACGGCTAACGCACGTCGGTCGGTACCCTTGTGGAAGTCATGGGTTCCATTCCCATCCCGCGTCTGCGTATTTATGTATAATATGTACTTATTTACAAACTAGCAGCCCGCCCCAGCTTCGCACGGGTATTTAACAAAAATTTCAAAATTAAAAATTATATACACACACATAAACCCTTCTGTTTGCGTCAGGTTATTAAAAAAATAAAATTATAAAGAAAGTTTGAATGTTATTATTTCTATGAACTTTTATTTTAATGTTTTTTTTTTGTTATTATTTTTTACTTATTTTTCGTTATTTTTAAATAAGTTTTTTTTTCTAATTTTTGTAAAAACCCCAGTGACGCACGCCTACATTGCATAAGGTGCTGCCTAGCTAGCCGAACAAGGTGAGCGGCTACCACGCAACATTTTTCTAATACTTACATTTTTAAACTCGTGATATCTTTCGAATGCAATATCCGAGTTGAATAATTCAAAAAGTTATATAAAGGTATTGAAGCAGCTTTGAATATGAAGTAATTTATTTTGATAAGGATTAATACCAAGATACAAATAAAGAGCCTTTTCTAGGGACGGCATTACAATTAAATTTTTAAAATAAAAGAACACTTATTGTGGCATAACTATTAGTTAGACATATGCTGTCGCGACACTTTTTGTAAATAATGATGTGTTCTGCAAAGTCGTAGTACATTATTTTATTCTATATAGTTTTCGCAGCGCACGCGATTTTAATAATATTTTCGGTAATTTTTTACACCTTGGATTACATTATTGGAGTTTTAGTAAGGATCCCTAATTTTTTGAAAATATAATATACCCTATGTCACCCGGGAATAGTGTAGCTTCCCAACAATGAAAGAATTTTTTAAATCAGGTCTTTAGTTTCGGAGCCTATTCAATGCAAACAAACAAACAATCAAATCTTTCCTCTTTATAATAGTAGTATAGAAGAAAAGTATATACGTAGATCAGTTCAGACCCATAAAACAAGTGCCATGCTACTTAGTTTGAGAATAGATGACGTTGTGTGAAATGTCCCAATATTTATTTATTATAATATTAAAATAATTATATTTCTTTATTTAATTTTTGAAATACATATTACTCAAGCATAAAGAAAATAGTGGATAAGTAATCTGAATTGATTTTACTCTTGCCTATTTGTGAGAACAGTGTTTACAAAATGCGAATGTATGGTTTTGAAACGGATTTACAAAGCAGGTTTTGCAATGCATAACCTTTTGAAGTTTTACTGTGATGCTGTTCAAACTGGTGTAGAAAAATTGCAGACCTACTGAGTAGTGTGAGTGAGTTTCATCATAATGAAACCTTAGATTATAGAGTAAAGCCTTTGACAAAAGAAGTATAATAAATTTCAAACTTAAAAATGAAATGAATTATTGTCGAATTTCGACCCCTGGGCGACCACTGGTATTTATAAAAAAATATTTGCAGAACTTGCAGTACTTTAATACACAAACGATCTACATTATTATGTATTGATGATACCACACCATAAATCATTTTCGGAGTAATTTATCAACCATTTCAAGTACTCTCCAGAAATATATAGGAAAAATAATATCAACATGTTATTCAGAGTTAAAAAAAAATTAAAATAAGACAACATGAACAACACCTACGACGTGGACACTTTGGATAATATTTATACTGACATGAAGCATTGTGCCATATTCAACCATTACCTGTTTTTATTTGTTTTAACTAGTCCATACACTAAACTGATTCAAAAAGTTATGTCAGTTATGTAGTACTCATAGCACAATTACACGTACTTAACGTTATTATTTCAAATCGTAAGTAAAAACACGTAACATTAATTCAAAAGATACAATAACGATCTACGATTTGAAACAAATATAAGAATAAACAGATATTTTTAACCGTATGCACTCGGGCGGTGCCGAATCGGCGCCCAACTGGCTTAAAGTCCCAACTATAGCGACACTACTAAGGCGATAGCATTGTATTATAGCAGACCCTAGATATACGTCTTATATACTCCTATATTGCTCGAAATTTCATTACTTTCACATGTTTCTTTGTTTATAAATGATTTTAAAGTACTTATAAAATGCTTCCACAATTTGGCAGAAATCGTCCCGAGTTGCTGATTCGCACAAGCACAAAAGGCCTCGAGTGCAAAGGGTTAATATTAATTCCATCGGCATACCTGGTGTATAAATTTTAACTACATCATAATATAGCTGAAATATATACATAACCAGTGATATATTCTATATTGACACTAGTATTTATATGCTAAATAAATTTAAATATATGTTTAACATCACCATTTGAAGCATCACCATTAACATCACCAATTCATATTTGAAGGTGACTCTTATAAAATAATATCACAGTAGACATAAGGACAACAACAAAAATATCTTTACAATGCTTAATAATAAAAACAAGGACGGCACATACGTATTGATAACAATATTAAGAGAATGACGCAGTATATTCGAATACATATAGCCACGTCACGGTTTATGAGCGCTAAGAAATGGATGGGACGATTTTTGTACGAGGTCCTTCGCATTTCGAGAATTCTTCATGATTGCCAGGCACTGTTCGAATAGATACTCTGGCATTAAAACAACTAAATGATGTCAAGCCACTTTTTCCAGAGACATCTGTTTGCTGTTAATTTGTCTGGATGATTATAGAAACTATAGGAATATGATGACTAGATTTTTTATGCTATAAGACAGCAAACAATATTAAGTGGGCCATCAGTAGTTATTAAATCATTTGTTACCGTCACCTATAGGTTTTTGTTACATCAAAGGCACCGTAAAGTCACATATGCCTGAACAATATCTCTCTTCTCTCTCTCATATATATGAATCTATTGTTACATGTATCAGGAAAACAGTTACAAGTTAAAGCGGGAGATACGCTTCTATTTCTAAAACCATTATTCCGTAATTAATCGATACGAATGAAATGAAAAGGATTACTTCAATGCAGGTCAATACGAATGGCCTCTTACTCTCAGCCCAAACGTGAAATTCAACTTCTAAGAACCCGAAGTGCTCATAGGCCGTGTCGCGTCACAGTCTATACACGAACACACCCCAGCACGCAAAGTATTCGGTCGTGGGGTACATTGCAAGTGAAGCGCAGGTTCAATCCGCTAAGCAATTTCGTAATACCATGGTAGACGGTCGTCATGGGTGGCGCTAAGGACGTGTGGGCACTAGTTAGAGTGTTACAAGCGTACCTGGCTCCGTACGGCGGATCCACGTTACGGCGCGGCGGCGACAATAGTTCGTCGTACACTCCCGTGAATCTGGACAAACGGAAAACGTTGTAGTCGAAGACACGCAACAATAATTCCCTTTCAAAGACCACCCCTTGGATTGTCAGATTACGGGAATTTTTGAGTCCTATTTTAAAATATACACATATTTTAATTAAATTAAATCACGAGCACGATCAAATAAAATCAATATGTAAACTTGTGAAAGACTGGACAAATTCTATATGAGTAGCATTAACAAATGCTAGCTACAAACCTACCTTCTATCTAGTACTTATTTTCTGCTAGAATAGAGAATATTTAAATTTGGCAAAACATATTTCAATTGCATTGATTTAAATGTAACAAGTGTTTTTTTTCGTAACTCAACAAAATAACGCTGTAAGAATTACTTACCGATGCGGTGAAAGTGGCCTAGGGGGCGAGCGAAGCATGTCACGGCGAGGTGATCGCAGCGGCGAGCGGAGCGGGGAGCGCGGCGGGGAACGGAGTGGCGAGCGGGGAAGAGGCGACCGAAGCGGGGAGCGGAACCGCATTGGGGACCGGTGCCTTCTTCGGGGCGAAGGAGATCTGAAACAATCACCACTCAATTTCTCTAATAAGGTGACAGGAAGGAATGGGTAATGTAACCAGATCGTGGGTAAAATTATCTCCACTCTACTACGCAGTTCGCACGTTGCAAATAACATAAGCAACCAACCATGTGTTTCGAAAACCCGAAACTTTCGGCTAGAGTGGGGGGTCATATTAACTACGTTCTGGCTAGAGTGGGGGGTCATATTAACTACGTTCTGGCTAGAGTGGGAGGTCATATTAACTACGTTCTGGCATAATAATACATGTAATGATAATCGCGTATTTGTATTATTACTATTTTGAATAGTGAAAAATACAAATACAGCAATCTATAATAATTAAAATATATTTACCTAGTTAACGAGAGACTCCTCTCGCGGGTACGACGGCGCCGAGGGGACCACGGCGAGCGCCGAAGCCGACCGCGGGACAGCGAACGGGACCTAATCAAGATATTTTACAATATACCTCTTTCCCGCAAATACCATAAATAAATTTAACATAAATACATATGAAAACTCGTCATATTCATCTTTATTTACACTATGAAATGAAAACAGTTATAAAGTATACTATTTTACAAAAAATAAAAAGGAAATATATTCTGGGTATGATAAATTTGTTTAAGATAGTCCAGTAATTAAAATTAAAAATAGCAAACTAACTGAAATGTTTTTCTATGTCAGGACTTTACTAGCAATTGCCTAATTTTAAGCAAGAAAAAGCATATGATATTTCAACATACAATATATACGATTAGCATCCACTAGAAACCACCACCAAACAAATATCGATTATAAAAAACATCACGTGATTAGCAACGCAACTGAGAAATGCTATTACAAAAAAGAATAAATGCATTACATAATTAGTAAACGAAATAATACATGCATTATTATCATGAATATGCACTAAGAGCCGATGTCATATAGCCAATGATACAAAAAAGCGTCAATAGAAGAAATTGTAACAAACCTAGAGTATCTAAGACGACTGGTGCCCCGACTTCTAGCGCGACCGCGGGGAGAGCGGGGCGAACGAGGCGGCCGTGGCGAGCGGGATAATCGCAGTGGGCGCGGCGAACGGGAAGAGCGCGGGTGAAGGCGGGGCGAACGAGAAGCGCGCGGTACCGGCCGAGGGGATCGAGAAACGCGTGGGGCTGGACGGGGGGAGCGCGATGCCTGCGGGGAGCGGGCTGAGCGCATCGAGCGGGGTGATCGGGGGCTGCGCGAACCGGACTGGGCGCGCCGCCGCTCCTCCTCACGGCGCCTTGCTCGCATCTCCTTCTCGCGTATCATCCGGTTGAACGCCTCGAGTGGGTCCTCGACATTCCTACGACAATTATGACTGTTAGGTTCGATGTAAATAAAATAAAATTACGCAGGACGTGATGCTTACTGCATCTCTAGCAAGAAGAAAAAACACTATCAATGAAAAGGAATAAATAAACCTTTAAATTAGATATTGTTTCACAGAATCCATGTGGACAACGACAAACATGTTATCATTATCAACTACAAAAATCGAGAGATCGTAGTCTACGGACCGCAAATTTACGAACCTTATAACATTATTTTACCGAACTACACAAATCTTCATCTGCTGGATGTTTTTAAATTCAAAAACAAAATGTATTTGCTGTCAGTACTGGAATGAATATTTGGATTTGCGTTCAAAAGAGAAGGGCACCTGGTACAGAACAATTCAGTGTCATACGTTTAAATCGCCATGGCTATTATTGCACAGCAACAATTTAAATAAAAAGACAAAACTTAATTATATTAAGATTTCGTTCAGGACACATTCTACTTAATAAGTTTGCATATCTAATGGGTAAATCTCTATCTCCAAATTGCGAAGTGTGTGGCACGGTGGAAGATGCATATCATTTTTTTTTTAGTTGCTGTAGGACAGAAGACAGCCTGACGGCCCACTTAGAATTTAGCAGTTATCGTCGCCTATGGGTGTTTGTAACACCAGTGGCATCGCGAACACGCTGCTGTTCCAACTGGAACACAATACAAAGTTATTGTGGCGGCATACTTAAGACCAAAGGTGGTCGCCATCCAGACGGGCTTGGGCCTTACCACGTAGCTAGGAGGGTTGTTTTGTCCCTTTATACGACAGGCCGACCCCGGCCGCAAAGGTCAGTATTCTTTCTCCACCCCTGCATGGATAAAATAGTGTGTTCGAAACGAAGCTGCTAGAAATAAGTTTGCTCATTCTAATAAATTAGATATAAGCGAATGTATAGACATACTCTCGCAACCATTAGCAGTCAGCTCGGTTGCTTATTAATATAAAAGTTTAGGTTTAAAAAAGAGAAGTTGATTAATTAGGTATAAGTTTGTTTTTACAAAGGTACATATTTTATTTAAGAATACGCTCTTAAATATAGATTTAAAAAATAACAAAATGCCTCAAAATACAAATATTTCCACCTTCACTCACTTTTTATAAAAATGTACTAAATAACCGCGGAGACCGATTTATGGTATTTTGCATATTTTACTTTGTGAAATGAAAATATTATTTGCTACCCAAATAAAAAATTGATACCAAAACACTTTTACGTAGTTTTAAGGCTCATAAACTGTGTAGTGTATACAATGACATACCCATTAGATGGAGAGTCCTTGATACCCGGCGGCGGAGGCTGGTACGGCTCCGGGGGGAAGCGTTCGCCGTATGGAGGGGCGACGGGACGTACCATAGGTGCCCTGGCACAGGACAGTTACTTAATTGAAACCAATAGTTACCAAACACATATGAACTTAGTCTAACCTGGCTACATCTGGCTCAATTTAAATAACTAATGATTTTATTAGCTTTATTATCAAAAAAATAACACAAAAACTTTTAAATTAAGAAAATCAATGGAAAATTTGTACTTGATTGTGGGTATAAAACCAACACGACCGTAATAGACCCAATTGCATAGCTAACATAGGTAAGTCTTCTTCTTCTAGGTCGCTACGCTCTGTAGAGCGGTCGTGGTCGTTGCGTAGCTTTGTTGATACGATTCACGATATCTCGCGACTTGCGTCTGTTGGTGGCCCCATTCGAGTGCACTCGTGCACGGTACCGCCCACAGCGGCTTTGATTTGCTAGGTCCATCGCATGGGTCACCTTCCGCGTGGTCTAGTGCCTTCCACCTTCTCTTGAACGACTAGGCGCTCTATGGACTAGTTATCACGCCACGAAATGTGTCCGAAAAAGCTGAGTATTCGCGACTGTACTATAGAAAATAGACGCTACTTGACGCCGAGTTCTTGACGTATCGAGGCGTTTGTGCGAAATTCGATCCATAATACACCAAGCATTTTTCTCCAGCACCACATCTCAAGCGTATCCATCATTTTCCTTTCCAGATCTCGTAATGTCCACGTCTCGGTAGCGTACAAAAATATGGGTAAAATCAGAGTTCTCACGAGACTGGTCTACGTGGTCTTGGTTATGGTTCGGTCCTTCCATATTTTCTTTGTCTGTGTCTTTGTCCATTGCAGTTCTAGTGATCGCCATAAGTCTCTTTATTTCGTTTTATTTGAGATTAAAGCTCCAAGATACGTGTATGATTGCACTACTTTACAGTTCGCTATTTCAGTGACTTCTGGCGAGTTGTCGTTGGCACGGTCCACAATCATCATCTTGGTTTTACTCCGATTTATCTTTGATCTAAACTCTAGCTCACTCGCTCCATTTTACGAAGCAGTTCTTCCATATGACGAGCACTAGTTGCAAGTAGAGTGGTTTCTTCAGCATAGCATAGATTAGCGATTTTACAGCCACCAATTGTAACGCCGTCTGTCCAATTCTCCAAAGTGATGCGCATTATAAGTTCGGTGTATGAATTGAACAATATTGGTGATATTATGTACCCTGGCATACACCAGCATTAGGATGGAAGTTGCTGGATAAAATGTCGTCTGTTCGTACCGAAGCTATACTACCTTCATATAGGTGTCTAAGCAGGTGCATAAGGTGTTTTCGCGTGCCCATTTCGAGTAGGGTTTTCCATAAAATTGGCCATTTCACCGAGTCAAACGCCTTCGTAAAATCAATAAAGCAGATGTGTGTTGGGTTGTTGAATTCTCAATCTTTCTCAATAATTTGCGGAACAATAAGGATCTGTTTGTTTTCTTGCGCCTTTTCCTCTTACAAACCCTGCCTGTTCCTATAATAGCTATAAGTAGTTTAAACTAATTTTACTTTCATTTAATATATAAAAATGATGCAATGACTACAAGGACTTTAATCTTCAGTGCACGATCAAGTATACTCTTAATAATTTAGATAAAAAAGTTATTTATAACATTTTTAATAATACGATTAAAAAGTAAATGTTATAACAAAATTTTGTAGGGACATACTCATTGTAATGGCGATTCAGTGGCGGCATTCCGTGCACGAAGGTTGGCTGAACTCGAGGGTACATCACCTGTGCGCAAACCAAACCATATATATCAAAAATGAAATCCCTTTTTTAAATCTAACCAGTAAAAAGGAGTTTTCTATAGCTAAGTACGGCAGACAGGTAAATGCCCCACGATAGTAAGTGGACACCGTCAACTATAGACGTTTGCAACATCATAGGCGTTGCCAACGCGCAGCCGGTCTCAAAGAGGAGTGGAGAACTGGCTAACTAATGCCAGAACACAACACAAGATCGTTATGGCGGCATGTTTTAAAAACAGGTGGTTGCCACCTAGTCACCGGGCTTGGAGTCCTACCACCTAGCTAGAGTTGTTTTGACGCCTTTTACGACAGGCCGTCCGCGGTCGCAAGGGTCAGTTTTTTGTATTTCTGTAGGACAGCAAACAGACTGACGGCTCGCTTAGAATTTAGCAGTTACCGTCGCTTACGGGTGTTTGCAACGCCAGTAGCATCGCGAACACGTTGCTGTCCCATAAGGGTACAGGAACTTGGGTCACTAATGCCGGAACACAAGGTTATTATGGCGGCATACTTAAGACCAAAGGTAGTCGCCATCCAGACGGACTTGAAGCCCTACCACGTAGCTAGGGTGGGTTGTTTTGTCACCTTTTACGACAGGCCGACCTCGGCCGCAGAGGTTAGTATTCTTTCTCCGCCCCTGCATGGATAAAAAGTTATCAATAATAAAAAAAGTATATAATTAGAATATCAGCTGCTTAGACCCCTGTGACAAGCGTCTCCGTATATTTACACACCTATAAGTTTTGGAGCTTTCTAAATACTGTTAGGGAACATACCCATGACCCGTTTAAAATACCACCCTTGGTCACAAGGAAAAGGGGGATGGTATTTAGGTTTTCGTCACTCAATCAATCAATATCCTATCCTATAAAGAAATCTCACGCTTTTTCGCGGTACATTCAAATATGGCACGCAGCGTTTAGCGTTTATTTTTTACTTGTAACTATAGCGTTGTACACTACGTTCCACTAAAGATGAGACTTGACAGACCACGTGGTTTAACTAGCGCAGTAGACGATTTATAAGTCTCTGGCGGTATGGGGTCTGAGGCGAGAAGGGGCCGGGTGTCATCGGGGCGGCGAAAAGAATGCGGGAGGCGCGATACAGCGCTGCCCGCTGCGCATGCATGTTAGTTGCTTCCCGTTCCCCTGATCCCGTGCACGCACCGCTTAACTCCGCAGTACAGACGAATACAACCGTGTTTACAAATTTATTTCTACTTTGTTTACAGTTGTGTTGTATACGAGTGCAACTTTGTAAAATCTCCATTATGCCTCGAGGCATACGAGGTATACGTGTACACGTATACGTTATACGTTAAAAGAAGTAAAGGATGGTGTACAAAATTTGCAGCAGGTACAAATGCGTACAGCAGCCGGAACTAAAACATCATTGATTACTGTGAAAAGAATTGTGAAGGAAGCAAATAGTTTCGAGTTACTGCCAATTTTTCGCACTCCCGGGAAAAAAAGGTCAAGGCCGAAACATGTAACGGATATAGATGAATTTGACAAAGGAGTGATAAAAAGATGCATTCACAACTTATGTTACGAACAAAGAACTGCCGACCATTAATAAAATAATTAGCAAAGTTACGTGATGATATTGGCTTTTAAGGTTCTAAAACTAGTCTGAGCCGCATTCTGAAAGACCTTGATTTTCGATAGAGAAGGACAGAAAATAATCGAAATATTCTTATTGAAAAATCTAATATCAAACTAAAAAGGATTAAATATCTGAAAAACGTCAGAAAATATCGCCAAGAAGACCTCTATTGTATACACTGACGAGTCTTACGTGTATTCCTCGCACACTACCCCCAAATCGTGGTCTGATCCAAAGGTCAGCGCGTGGTTGTTGTATACGCTAGTTCGGAGAGTAGCTTCATACCAAACGCTTTACTGACTTTTAAATCTAGGTCAAAAACGAGTGACTACCACAACGACATGAATTATGAAAATTACCAGAAATAGCTTCGAATCCAGCTAAAGCCCAATCTTCCACCAAAGGCCGTTGTGGTAGTTGATAATGCTTCATATCACAACAAGGACGATGAAGCTGCACCAAACTCAAACACCAAAAAAGCTGATATGCAATCATGGCTGACCCAAAAAGGAATTCCCTACACTCCAGATATGCTTAAACCACAATTATACAAATTGGTAAAAAAATACATAAAGAGCAATATAAAGATTGAGTATTGACAAAATACTCTCTGAACACGGTCATGACGTACTGCGATTGATTACCTCCATTCTATGCCTACCTACCCTAATTTAAATCCAATCGAAATAGCTTGGGCTTCAATAAAAGCTTATGTGAGTAGTAAGAATGTTCAATGGAACCTCTAACGAAAGGTAAATCAAATGGGACCAAATGAATGGAAAGTTTTATATGATAAAACAAAAAAAATTGAAGATTATTATATAGAAAATGATCACATAATTGACAATTTGACGGATAAAGCGATAATTTTTCAGAGTAGGGGATTCGTCAGACAGCAACTCGGACGAAAACGATAATCTGTCAACTCCTGATACAAGTGATATATTTTCTAGAGCTAATGTACCTGAATCTTCCCGCTGGTGTATCATTTATGGACAGTGACTAGGACAATCTACCATTTTTTAACTTAAAATTATTATTTCGTAATAGATAATTGTTATGAATGTTAAGAAGTTATGTATTAATGTTATGTAATTACTATATACCTAATTCCGAATGTCATTGAAAAATCCTTGAATAAATATACAAATTATAGATAACTAATTCGTACAAGATTGTACCTACGCAGGCACCCCACTATTGCCGCTCGTCAAGACATGACTTTCGTGGCGCGTGCTTAATAAAGACAAATATGAACCAAATAATCTTAATTTTGTTTGTAAGAAATTATTGAAAACCGTATTTATGAATACCTACGTGAAAACTGGGAGGTATAATAATCTTCTTATATACTACGGATGGTCTCAAAAGGGAGCTTTTAAATAGGTCACGTATTATGGGTATTATTATTATTTCGAAAGGCTATGCTAGTTTATTAAACCTAGTATCACTGCGTTCAATTTAATAAGCTATTGTGATCGCTACACATTTACTATAGCTCTTTAGCAAAGCCTGCCTCGTTTATATAACGAAGCATGTGCTTTCCTAGGATGAAGTTACGTTTATGCATCAGGGGACGACAATAGCAATAGCACAGCAGGTGCAGAGGTGTTTCATCTGCCTCGATTTTTATGATGAGGTGCTTGTTTAGCAAGCAGTGCTCGGTTAGCACCCTCATTAAGGTAAATAGCTGATTCCTGTTTAGTGCTAGTGCTTCGGCCGCAAGCTTGGAGCACTTTGGAGTGATTTGGACCTGGAACTGTGTTCCAGCATTTGATAGATTCACTGATGCTTTGATTCCTAAGGGTGAGCCGGACCAGGCTTACCCACAGCGCGGTTCAGGTCCGTACTGTGGTCCCTTAGCCCCTATTCAGGCAAGTTCATCGGCGTTTTCATTGCCCGTGATACCCGCATGCCCGGGGATCCAGCAAAGAATTACTTTATTTTTCTTACCTAAAACATTTAAGTAGTTAACACAGTTTTTGACGAGTTTCGAGGCTGAATCCAGCGCCAAAAGTGCTGCTTGACTGAATTCACTGAACTTGACAGTGAATGTATATCACTTGGTGGTATGGGTATGTTCCCTTATCAATGATTTACGTATAAACTTAATATCTCTATAATGTTTTAAAAATTATGAGATTGTTTCATGGTCTCAGTGTTACCTGTGGTTCTCGCCTTTCGTCAATAGTCGGAGTGCTAGATCTTTGTTCATCCAGCCTTTGAATCTGAAAAATATATACATTTTTTTTTTGTAAGAAAGACAATTAAAAATATTATTATATATTCCCGCGATGAACAAGCATGCGCAATATCGATTTCCTCAAAAGATAGCAGTAGTGCGATTTGTGTTCAGATTTATTAAATATTCATGAGGTAAATATCTGAACTAAGTTACTGGCCTGGTGTTGTCTTTTCCATATTGTATAATAAAAAAATCCAATCCCAAATATTTGAATCACGTTATAATATGGAACATTCGTAATATGACTAACTACGGTGACGCAACGAGCCAAGATGAGTCTTGGCCTCCGACACCAGATCACGCCATGCCTCCGAGAGGCATGGCGTGATCTGGTGCTAGCTCTCGCCAGTCTTAATATGACTAATTAGTTATTATTATAAATGTAGTAGTGTTTATAATAACGTTTCTTTCAATCAAAATTTACAATTTAATATCATCTTATTGGCAACATTGACTATATTTAAAAAACCAATGAGAATCGCTTCCGGAGTCTAGAGTGTGAACAAGGGAGGGAGACATCAACGGGTGGGTAAGCACTCGGGCGGCAGTCGATTTGTGTCAAGCTAGTGTATGATAAAGACGTCAATAAAGTAGTGACGAAATTATTTACTGGAGTTCATTTCATAAATAAAAATAACTTATATGATACATTCAATATGTACTGAAACATTTTGTGAAACAAAGACGACCTCCATAGCGTAAAAACTAACGCACGTCGGAACTCCTTCGAACGAATGCCGGGTTCGATTCCCAACCCAAGTCTAGGTGTTTATGTGTAATATTTAGTTATGTACAAAAGTACTATATCAGTTGTCTAGTACCCATTGCACAAGTGCTCTGTTACTTATTTTTGGACCAGCTGTCGCCTGTGAACTGTCATAGTACATTTATTTATAAATATAGTTGATGTAAACAACGTATTTAAAACATTTTAATTAGTAATAAGAAAAACTTTGTTTCTTATAATTAGTTAACAATAAACGTTAGGGAGATTTTTTTAAAATCTAGTCTAAGGTACAAACTTAAAATTCAAAACTATTTACCGGCGCCATATTTGAAGGGTTTTCTGCTACGGGTGGTTTCATGCCAGGCGGGTGTCCTGCAACAAAATAAACGGAAATGAGAAGATATTCACATAACAATATTATATTCAGGCATGCATTACGTAAATTTATAAATTACTAAGTACTCATTCCAGAAAAAGCATAATATAAAAATGAATTATAATATAAAGTAAGGCTTTTAACTCGAAAGAATATACAAAGAGAGAAAGAATATAAAGAATAAACTTAATTTTAGTAGTAGGTATATATTGTTCTTTCAGTTGTTTAATCTCTCTAGCTAGAATCTGAAGAATGGAATGTTAAACGTTGCGCATTTAGCTGTGTGATGCTCTTCGTGATTATTCAGTCAAACAGCGAACCATAAGCAAACGAATCACACTATAAGGTATGGCTAAATTTAACGTTTTTGACCCCAAAACCGAACGAAGTTTTTTTTTGTTGTCTACGAAGTCTTAAAAAAATCCATAAGTTACTTATTACGAGTAGTAGAAAAAGCTTCGGCAAGTTGGCGACTAGACTAGCGGAACGGCATCGAAGCGTGAATGTCACACAGCGGGCATGATGGTTGTGGTTTGTGGTAACATCACGCCAGCCGACCTGTTATTGCTCACGGTGACATTTGAGAGTATTTTGTCCCGAGTATTTTGAGAGATTTGCGAAAGCTGTGCTGCTTTCGTTTGCTTTAGTAAAAACCGCATTCCCCACTGGGATCGAGGCCTGGCCACACCACACCCGTTGTACTCCCAACGGACCCGGCGAAGATGTGCCACAAACCCTGGTCAAGCGCTGAATCTGACAGTACGGTGATATACTCGATAACAACTCGTTGACGTCCCGCCAGCTTCATGTCGCCGCCTCGTCGTGTCCGCTGTTTGACTCAAGCTTGTATGATAGGATACCCCTAGTCTGATTGCTATCCTGGACCACGTGGTCAAAGTTTTACAAGTGGATATATATTACGCTAATATTGTTACATAAGGGCATAATACTGAACATTTTTAACATTATAAAGCAGAAGGCTATCATACTGCTAGTGTATTATTCGATTATAGTAAAAAGTGCATATCAAGTACAATGACACCAAAGAGTAGATTAAATCACAACATTAAATAACATGCACCGGTTAAAGTAGCCTACATTTAGTAAAAATAAAAAAGATGGCGTGCAGCTTAGCCGTGCGGTATACGAGCTCATGTTGATATGAATAACCCGGGCCCCACAAATTGACCTAAATGTTGTTTGTACAACATGTACATTTTACATTGTACCATTGCCATTATAAAAAGTGTTTTCGATCATAGAGAGTGCTGAGAATTCCAAACATTTTTCAGCAGCTTCTAGTATTAGAAATAGATACAAGTAGTTTATTTTATCTAAAATACTTCTTTTTAGTGTTAACTACAGAATTATATTATACATCATCTTCATATTAAATCTACAAGATTTAACTTTGTGACGTTATCGCCAACCTGAATAATCAAAGTGAAAATGAACAAACAACGACATGGCCAACGTGTATTTCCAAGGGCAAGCTGCAAGAAGAGAGTACCGTATCGCGAGTGTCGGTGCATGTTTGGGTGGGGGCCGTGAGGCCCGTGGGGGCGACGGGCCCCGTGGCCTCCAGCAGCGTGGGTATGCTTGTGCGCGGGGGGCACCCGCACCGTGATGTTGTCGTCGCCCGAGCCCTCCGACTCCTCCGCCGCGCTAGCCGCGCTCGCGCCGCCTGCGCTCTCTACCAACAATCGCGCAAACTAATCTCACACCCACATCTCTCATCTTTCTTATTAAGTTATAATGCTATTTAAAACTATTTTATATTTCAGTAAATAATTTATAGATCATATTTTAAAATTAAGATGATCCAATGAGGTTCTAAGGGACGACGCCATATTTGCAAAAATATTTTTTAAATTTCATTTCATTGTCAAATAGCAATAAAACGCTGTTAAACACCAATAAAAAAGTAAAAATATTAATACTCTCTTTAATTAACTTATTGAAATAACACTTTTTATTGCACATAGTAAATTGTAAATATGTGACAATATTATAAATATTAAAGCAAATTTATTAAATTGATTTCAATGTGTACCAATGAAAATGTCGGTAATCAGTCATCTGTAAGATTTGTTTATTAGCAAAAGAAGGCTGGCAGAAAATGGATGCGGGGAGCCGAAGATCGGAATCAGCTGCAAGGAGTCTATCTTTATCAATATTACATCCACACTTCTCGTGTTATAAGTGAGAAAGTGGCATTCCTACATATTATTGTATCTAACATAGCACTTACTGAAATAATAAAAAAACATTCCACATATCACAATAAATTATACATTTAACCGTATATGATTTACTTTTTGAGTTTAGAAGGTTGACGGTTTTAAATTCATATATAATTAGAACTTTATTTATAATTAGATCATGCATGGGAAGGCGTCATTGAAACTAGCTGCGCAGCACAGTCATTTCAGAGCGCGCCTTATTGGATAGTTATACACTCGTATATACAAATATTCACACGCGCATACCATCAAGATTTCGATGTACGTGTTTTTGGGCATGTACCGTGATCGGATAACGAGATTTATTCGAGTGCCAAAAACATATTGATTTATACAATTAGCAATAGAAATAATAATAACACTTATTAATTAATTAAAAGAAACTAAAGGGCATGTCAAAATTTATGTGTAATGTATTAAAAAAACATTATAAGTCCATAATAAAAACTTTCGTATGGACAGGAATGCTGGGCCACAAAGGGGAAGAATGAAAGGTTATTGCATGCTGCGGAGATGCGAATGCTGAGATGAATGTGTGCGCCCGTGCAGCAAGTAGGACAGTGATTGAGACGATGAAAGTAAGAGACTAGCCTGCCATATAGTGCGAAGCGAGGAATGTCATGTAACAAGGAAAATGCTGAAAATGAGAGTGGATGGATACTACTACTGAGCAGGGATACGCAAAAGAAAAAATGGATAGCTTGTATAAAAGAAATATGGCAATAAACGAGTGAGAATTTTGAGATGTCGATTATTAGAGCAGAGTGGGAGGAGAGAACATGTTGTGCCGACCCCATATTATGTGGGATAAGGGCAGGGAGAAGAAGTATTATAAAACATTTTAATTTGTATGTTTAAAATAAATCGCAATAATAGACGACGGTGCCGCCCCAAAATGTAGCATAGGACTCACCAGTGTTGGGTCCATTGGGCGGAGGCCCACTCGCCGCCGGCGGCGGGTGATCTGATCGACAAAATTAAAACTTTTACTATTAAGATTTTCATTTTTTACATTAAAGTACAATTATTACAGAGGATTTCCTGAGTCTTCGTCAAACTTAATCTTCTATTTCCAATTAATTTAATGAACTCAATTTTCTAATAAGAGCTTTAAGCTTTAAAGTACAGTTTAATAACATGACAATTTAATACAAAATAATTTATTTACCTCTTTGTATATTTATGGTGGTTAACACTAAACAAAGCTAAAAGTTTGCCATGCAAGTCTTTAATAAGCCTTTAAGAAATATCTTGAAACTTCTTTCTTCGTGAAATTTATATACCAATTAAACCAAATTAAGTGTTAATTAATTCGACAAACCATCACAAAAAATATATATTGAATAGTTTATTATTTTATATTATCAATAATATAACGAAAAGCAACAAACAACACACTGGATCGCCAATCAACAATTTCAGATTTTAATATTATAACTATAAGAAAATTATTTTTGATAAACAGATCAACACTCAAAATATATTCAATGTAGTAAATAAATCAATGACAAATTATCAATGTTGTAAAAATATATAAGTATCAGTTAAGGATATAAATTAAATTACCTTGAATTGGTTGTATATGCTGTGCCGGTGCCGCTGGCTGTCGGTGCGGAGTGCGCCGGCTGTAGCCCGTCTGATTTCGGAACGAGGACACCGAATTTCTTAGGAATCTAACAGAAGATATTTCTAACTGTTAGAATTTTAAACCCCGAAGTTGAAAATCGGTAGAGAACTTTTGTGACAAACAAGTCCTTAAATGACATGCCTGTTGTCTTACGAGTCCCAATAACATAGAAAAATAACAATGAAATTATTGTCCCTCATGCATTAGTGTGTGCCGCGTATCAGTTCACATCGCTCATGCTAATTGGCTGAGACCGAATGTACCGTTAGGCGCGTTCGCTGCCCACTGTTGTCCGGCGGGGCTCACTCGGATATACTCGGGATCGCTCGCAACAGCGCTCATTTAAAGAGTATCAAAACGAAATGGTGCGTTAGCCAACCCAATCAATAATACCGTGAACCATAAATAGCTTTCCTTAATTCTCGGAATTTGTATCTTCTTGCTTATTATCTGGATACTTATTTCTTTGTTTATTTTTCACTCATCTTAAAACGTATTGACAATATAGTACTCAATATTAGTAATCCTACTATATCATTTCATTTTTTACCTTTAATTATTATAATGTTGAGTGAGAACTAACAAGCCCAAAGAACGCTTCCAAATATAAATATATTTGACTATGCAAAAAATTATTGATTACATTATTTTATTAGTTACTAGCCATTCCCGCCTTTCGCTGGTCGAATGACATAAAAAAGTAAATGTGTACAAAAAATATGAATTATCGTATGCATGCGCACTACACCACTTGCCCCACTTCAACGCGGCAAGAAAACACATATCTCTAAACACATAATGCTTATAAAAAAGATATTGCAATATTTTTTTTTTTTTGAGATATGTGCCAAATGTCTTAGAAATAAAACATACATAATTTAATTGAAATCTATCCAGTAGTTTTGCCGTGATACGCACATAACTGCAGACCTCTATAATTTTATTTATATGTAGTTATATAATTACATACCGATTTGGGATGAGTGTTGTGGGCGCAATTTCTTTCTCACGACAATCCGGACATTCATGGTCCTCAGATTCCAATAATGCTCCTCGTATACCTGAAACACGCAATATAAATAAATTCAAATAATTATGTAGTTTTTTTTATTGCTGTAGGACAGCAGACACGCAGACGGTCCGCTTAGAATTTAGCAGTTACCACCACCTATAGGTGTTTGTAACGCCAGTGGCATTGCGAACACGTTGCTGTCCCATAAGGGTACAGGAACTTGGGTCACTGATGTCGGAACATAACACAAGGTTATTATGGCGGCATACTTATTAAGACCAAAGGTGGTTGCTAAAGTAAGTTTAATACATACATGCTATTGTTATGAAATATGTTCCTGAATCAGTTCCTCGTCATTGAAAAAATCAGGAATGGTTTAGTGGAAGTCTATTACAGTTATTGCGCGAATAAAACAAATATAGAAAAAAATGCGTAAATTCAACAACAATCCAACGGGATCGTCTGACCTTTGAATTGTTGCTTAAAAGATGTCAATTGTTGCTTAAAAGATGTCGTACACTACAATCATCTCTATATAAAAACTACATTAAAAGCCATGAAATCGAACCCTAAACTTTTATGGTCGTTTATCAAGTCTAAAAGGCAAAACAAAAGCACTTTTCCCGCGGAAATGACTCGCAACAATCAATCTGCGTCAGGGGGCCAATTCTCTTCAACATTTTTAGTAAGGATATTTGTGACTATTTTGAAAGTTGTAGGTATTTTCTTTGGGCTGAATTAAAAAAAAATCCGGACAAGTGCAAGTTTAACTTCATGAGTCTTAACAGTGACAAGTGTTACGTGGTACGTTTTATAAGATGTAGGGATGTATTTTCGAGTCAGTATTCCTTAAACAGTAATAAATTAAAACAACTTGATCATATTCGTAACTTGGGGGTCATAATTGATTCTGGACTTCAATTTAATACCCATATAGATTCGATTTGCAAACTAAGCTTCAAAACTCTGGGTTTTGTGTTACGAAATTGCAGGGAGTTAAGAGATCCACCGACTATGATTCATGTATATAATCTATTCTATGATGTTTATTGCAAAAGTTTAGAAGGCCTACAGAAACTTTTTCTGTGGCATCTTTCATATAATTGTGGATTGAGATAGATAGATTAGATATAATGTTTTTATATAAATTAATTAACACATTGTTGCTTTCATTAATAAATTTATCAGTGAAAAGACATTTACCAAGGCAATGTAATTTCAGATTGTTTCATTCTAGTGCTGAATTGTAAAGTCTTGGTTTATTCTCTCCAATAAATAGGTTGACCAAATTGTATAGTTCACTTTTAACTTACAATATCGAAATTTTCTATGATTCAATTTCTACATTCAAATCAACGTGTATTAAAATTAAAATCTTTAATAATTAGTATATTTTAAAAATCTATCATTATGTTATTAGTGTTCAAATTTCAGTTTTTATTTTATTAACTACTTTATTAACTATTAACTTTTTAGTAACTACTTTAATTACTAAAGCATTAGCTATTTATGGACAAATTGTATTTTATATAAGATCATTCTGTATTTATATATTTATCTTTCTGTTTTCGCAATTAAATTCTTGAGCATGCCCTCACCTATAATTGTGACAACTTTTTAAATGATACTATGATTGATTAGTTTATGATTGTGAAATGTATGTAGTGTTGGTATTTAAATAGATAAATATCAAAAAATATTTTAATTAGGTCTTCTATTAGGTAGATATTATCACTATCAGATAAGATTACAGATACATAAACAAGTAGATACAAATTGGAAATCTTACATTCATCACAGAAAGAATTTCCACAGCAGGGTATCATGACTGCATCTGTCAACAGATCCCTGCATAAGCTGCAGATGAGCTCGTCGGGGATGACGGGATCTGAGGCCGCCGGCGCTGACGTCACCTCTTCGCCTCCGCCATTCTCGGATGCCAAGTATGCCTCACTATATCAATACAAATTATCAGTAACCCTTGGGCATTACAAAACGTGTAAGGTATTGGGGAAAGTAAAAGGGCAAGGTCATTAAAAATTAAACTAGAAACTGTAATCTGTAAATGATTATCACTGCCAGATATAATTCTGCAGGTTTATTTTAAGTGAAAACATATCTTAAAAGGAAATTAACATGTATTGTAATATGCAAAATGACACTGAAAACTATGAAAAATTAATTTAATTACTCTTTAGGAATTATCTAAAATGTTGACAGCTTTACAGATGTGAACTATTGAAGTGATGCATACCGGTCAACGGCTGGAACAGCAAAAGTTCCACTTGGGGTCATCATGGCTCCGGGAGCCTTTGGGCCTTCCACCGGAACCATAAAACTGCGAGGTATACCTGTGCTTCTTCTTATCTCTATTGGATCACCCTAAAAATCAATTTGTTTGGTAAATATACCAAGTCTATATGGTCTGTCACAATGGAATTGTATATGTTGGTGTATCAGTCAATACAAAGTGAGTCTTAAGAAACTAATCAGAATTTAACAGCTTTTTCCATGTTGTAATTTAATAAAAAAATGAAACTTTATATTAAATGAAGAATAAATTTTTAACCACAATAATGTTTTGAAATTGGTGTGTGGCTCTACAAGTCAATTTTGGGACAAAGATAGTTAACTTGAAGGCCTCGAAAAGCTCTTACAGTAATAGGTAAAAAACCTAATAGTAGTTGTACCATCATGTCAGCTGTGCCAATACCCAATCATAAAAATATATATCTCAATGTCATCCACACATTTTCATTTTTCTACTCGCAAAACTTAACAATATTTCTAAATATAAACATTAATAATGTGCACTTGCAAATGATGAACTAATTTCTATTGAATGAAAAATATTAACAAAAGAAATTGAAGCTTATGGCATGTTAAAGAATTAAGACAATAGAGAAAATAATAATTACTGTTGTAGCTGCTTGACAGTCTTTAATCCAATGGCCACGCTTCTGGCACTTGTAGCAAATATAGTTGGGTGGGACAGCACCTCGTTGATTTTGCCCTCTAATTTTTTGGTAACTGAAAAATAACTTAATTCTTATATCAAGAAGAGTGAAAACATAATATGTATTTTCTAATTTGGTTAACAGATGTACTTCATAGATCCTTGGTATATGATTGCTATTGAAACAGTCAATATTACATGCTTTCCTATAGCTAATGGTCAAAAATAGTGTATAATGAAGATATAGAATGTATTAACTAAAATTTGGCATAATTGACACTTATACTTTATTGTACAAAAATGTAATAACTGAATAATGTCACTGTCTGAAAAGTGTGGGGTGCTGATATTAATCTTATAATTTTTTTTACTAATTATTTCATCCTGAAATGCAGAGTTAGTTTATAAATATTATACAAAGCACCCCATGCTTTTAGAACAGTGACATTAATTTTAATTTTCTCATCAGTAATTTTATTCTTATGTTAAGAATTATTTTGTACTTTTTAGTTCGATTAATTATAAAAGCATGTTTTTTAGTTTTTTTTTAAACTATAATTTATTTGTTGTCAATTTACAATTGGTGAATGTTTTTATTAATTTAATGCTATTTTCAGGCAGTTTTTTAATTAAACACCATCTTCCCACAGAAGGAAAAGAAAGTGTTGATCCTGATGATCCTAATATGTTGATCCTGATGATCCTAATAAGGACTGTGGGACAAATTTATTAAATTTGTGTATTGTTATCAGGTCTTGACAAATGTGCAAAATTTGGAAGTTTTTGATAATTCAAAGTGAGTAAAAATCGTGTTCGAAAATTCCATTACAAATATTTTAGTTACATACAGGTCAAATTAATAAAAGCATGGAAAAAAGTACAATTACCATACCATGGAAGACTACCACTTTTTTAAATACTAAATTATAGGAAATTATGTTCACTATAGAAGTGACTTCACACTTTCATAGTTGTAAAGTCAATTAGTAGTGAAAGATTAGTGGAAATATATCTCTTCAACAAAATCAATTCTAGAGGTAATCTTAAAAAATAACAAGAGGACTGTATTGTTGAGGTGATAAGATAATAGTTAACAATTGTCTAATATATTTTGATAATATATTATTAAAAATTAATAGCAAAAGCAAATTAGTTATAATTTAAAATGCCTATTTGAGAGTTGTATCCACCAAAGACCCATTTACCCCAGCAATAAGCATAATTTCTAAGAGTTATTGCCAATAATAATAACATAAAACAAATAATTTGGAAATTGATCATTGATCTTACTTGCTAGGATCGTAGTCAAAAGTGGATTGAGATATCATAGCATTGATTTTATCCTGTTCGCTACCTTCCATGCGCGAGAGATCAGCAAGGCCTTTGTTAAGAGAAACATCTTTGTGCTGTGCTGACTGATTATTGCTAGAACCTTCCCACTGCTTCTTTGGCTGCTGAGACAAAGGCACACGGGCCACAAGCAATGATGTATTCTTTGGAATTAATGTCTGGTCATCTACGTAGACTGAAAAGATAATTTTAATATATATCTTCCAGATAATTCTCTTAATTCGACAAATTAGTTCAAATTAAAGAATTAGATAAAAATTATTTAATAAATGCATACAGGCATGCAAATATAATTGACTGTATACATGTCAATTGAAACTCTATAGAATTGTTTGTCATAGTCCACTGCTGGACATAGGCCTCCCCAAGTTTGCACCACAAATCCAACTCCTCCATCGACAACCTTATGCAGATCATCACTCCATTGGGCTGGGGATATCCTACACTATGTTAGCCCAGACACTATCTCCACTCCAGGACTCATTTGCCCCAGAGCCAATTGGTCCTGTGACAGATGGGACTAGTCCACTGGCACTTCAGCATACATATTATGCAAGCTTTGTCGGTAACTTTGGTCCTCTTACAGATTTCTTCATTACGAATTTTATCTATAAGAAAAAACTCCAACATAGCCTACTGAGCGACTTAAAATTTATGGACTAGCCCCATCATCAATGTCCATTTCTCGACACCGTAGATCATCACTGGTAGGATGCATTGCTCAAAGAGTTTAGTATTAAAACACTGTGGGAAGGTTGATAAAAAGACCTGATGAAGCTTGCAAACAGTCACCCAACCTAGCTGAATCCTCCTATTAGCTTCCCCATCGAAGTTATGCCAGCCCAACTGGACTTTGTGTCCAAGATAGATGTAATCCTGTACAACTTCCAGGGGGATGCCATTCACACTGATTGGTTTTGACACAATATGCTCATTAAATATGTCTTTCGTCTTGTTAAAGTTTATGCAGATACTGACCCACCAGGAAGACTAATTCAAGGTTTATGGCAATTTCCTCCGGTATCTCTGCAAATATGACAATGCCATCAGCAAAACGGAGGAAAGAGATGTGTTCACCGTTTATCTTTATGCCTTGTTCATTCCAGTCCAGAGTCTGAAGAGATCTTCCTTCACAGTGGAGAACAGTTTTGGAGATATAACATGTCCCTATCTAACACCATAACAAAGTGGAATTGCCTTTGTCCTCTGGTCCTGGATCTACACCAGGTCATCATCACAGCATCATATAGACCGCACCTCCGTGTATTACAAATCAACATGAAATTGTTGCAGAGATATTTCACATGATATATTTTACAAATAAATTGTTATTTTTGCAATCATATTTATTTTAAAATGGTGGAAATTAAAGCTGTAAGTACATGCAACAAATAGAATAATTGTGATGCATATTTCTTTTTCCAAGGAAAACGCCGCAAAATTATTAATCTAAGGATAAACAATTTACATATACTTTTTTATAATTTACTAACAATAAATAGACTTTAGAAATAAATGACTAAAACTAGTCCATTTTATAATATTGGATGTTATAAAATTCAAAGAAAGTAACAGTTTTTACAAACCTTCTTTAGTTTGCGCGTTAGTGATTTGCAGATCGAAATCGGATGTTTTACCAATGCGTTTCTGCTGCGATATGGCAGCTTTTAAGTCCCCTACAGATATGTGCAATCCATCAAAGGTAACGGTATCATAATCTAATGCACTTTTAAACTTATAATGTACAGACATTTCAGAGAAATATAGTCTCTACATGCACCATGACACCACAGATGCTATGCTATTTAAATTCATATCAAGAATTAGTTACTAGTAAGCAATCCAGACGTAGTTTAGCACTTTTAGATTATAAATAAAACAAAATAAATCACAATTAAGTAATTTACATATGTAAATATGTAATATTTTGTTATATTTTTTATTAGAAAAGACAAATAAAAGATAGGTTAAACGATTTTCAGACGTTTGTTTAACCATTTGACGGTTTGTTTGACGTTACGACGCTTTTCATATTTTTTTTATTGTGTACTAATTGTATTCTTGGTTACGAATACTATTCGCAAAATTTATAATTTAATTTTAAAAAGTATTCATTAAATCAGATGCATAGTTTTTTACTAATGCTAATAGTAGTTATTGAACTTTTTACCACATTAACACAAATATCACACTGGCGTAACGGCATACGTTTGCGGAGGTCACGAATTCGATTCCCTTTCAGTGTCTGGGTGTATTTATAATAATCACTCTAGTTGGACCAGGAAAAACATTTCCAACATTATTCGATAAAGAAACTATTTAAAATAAACATCAAGATGAAAAGGGTTATTTAGGTCGTGCTACAACAATACAATAGCATTAACATTTAATGATTAAAAATCACGTTTTCTCCATCTACGTGCAAAAATCTAATGACTGCTATGTTATTTTAAGTTCATTGTTTGGCCATTGACTAAGTGTCTTTTGTACTTTAAATTTTTTTAGATATAACAACAATTTCAATTTTTTTATTTGTGTATCCAAACTTAAAATGTTCTTTGAAAGAAGGACGGAAGTGTTTAGTCAAAATAAGTTCAATTTAATTAAATAATTTGTGAAATTTAGTTTTAAGTATGTTTAAATGTATCTAAGAAGAATACTTCATAAATAAAAATACAATGTTCAAAATTCACAGTGAATAATTTATGTTGTTTTCAATAAAAAAAAGTTCGCTTCCCTAACATACATATTTGGCAAATTGCCATGAACTTCCGGTTTAAGATAAAGACACACGCGGATCTATTAAGAAAAGAACGCGATTAACCAGAAAAATAATTGAAAAACTTATTTATTAAATTTACGTTGCGTCTTTTTAATATGTCCAACAACGGTGCTCCGGACTCTTGGGAAAGTCAAGCTGACGTTATAGCTGAACAAGGTGCAAAAGATTCTAATGATGTGTCTAAAAAATTTTCCACGTTGAATGTAAATGCCGTGGAGTTCGTGCCTTCTTTTTGTAAGTCTTCACCGACCGACGACAATACCGAATCCCCCACTACACCACAAAAATCTGAAAGCGATTCTTCGAATTCAGCTGATAGCCCTGTATTGAATGGTGAGTCGAAAGTCTGTCACTTGTCTGCACCGAAGCCTGTGATTATTTAAGTGATTAATTTAAAAATTAAAATTTGCCAACAATGCTAATTGTCAATAGTGTGCAATATCGTGAGCCAATCAAGTGAAACCAAAGTTACTAAAACGGAACATACGTCGATTGACTTTATTTTTCCTCCGAATCCAGTTCTAACGGGTTAAGTCCGACACGCGGCGCGCGATTGTCAAGCATTTTAATATTTGTAATTTTCTTTTACTTTCATCTTTATGTGAATAGAATTGTACGTGAATTCTTATAAATCGCAATGGTTAAAGGTTAGTTGTTATTATCCTGTAAGTTTATCATTAAACTGTTCTTAATATGTGGCATGTAGATGTCATTTCAACTTTCACAATATGACTTTTATTTTTGAATATGCTTATCTTTAACATTTTATACTTAAATTAAGTCCATATTATTACGAAATATTGAGATTTAATTTAACATAGGAAAATGTTTTGAAGTGAATCTGGAGAAGTAAATTTCAGCTTTGTCAAATACATAATTTTATTAAAATACTAAATTTGGATCTAAATACAAATTGGCTGCATTTTAAAAATTACTTTAACTACCCTTGCTTAATAATTAATCAACAGGCAATTCCTGATCCTAACCTAATCTGCAGTGAGTGTCCGCTTTTTCATATGTATACAAAGCATTATCACACATCTAATCATTTTAAGAAGACTGCTTCTTATTTATCTATTCCTTATTTTATAACATTTGTTTTATATTTTGTTGATTAACAAAATTATTTACAAAAGGTTTCATCTCACTGTATTTTAGAATCCTAGCAGTAATTAAATTTAATATAATACTAAATATTGTAATAAAATAATACAGTTTTATATTTTTCTTCAGTTTTTTTTTATTATTAATAAGTTAATTATAATTGCACAAGTGATGTAAGGTATACATAAGTTAATAGTATTAATGTATTAAATACTCTCTAAAACTAGGAAAATGCAGAGCACAAAGCAGTCTCATTAGTTACTTTTTCCAGACTGGGTTTTTGATCAACTACCTACAATTTAATATTTTTAGATGAAGTTTTAATATTTGTTTGCATTCAGTTAACTAGTCATCATCCATCTTAGTGTTAAATATTGGTGGTGGTAACCCAAACTCCTGCTTTGGTGCCTGGAGTGTTGCTTTCCAACTTGGTGTCCACTTTGTACAGTTACGTTTCTACTAAGTCTATTAGCACACACATCACCGTTTCCACCCATCGACATTGTTTTGCTACATACTAAAAATCTTTTGTAGTAAACGTAATATATAATTTTTATCCATTGTTGGAGATTTAATAATATTAATACTGTTTGAACAGATTACTCCTATGTATAGTATATTATGTGTATTTATAACAGGTGCTTTGTTTATGTATATTTTATTCAACCCTATTTCACCCCCTTCAAGTTTAATTTCTGCGACAAAAAGTAGCCTGTCTAAACTATCCTGAAACTCATCAAAATTGGTTCTTTGGTTTAGGTTTTCATCCGTGCAGAGGCGGAGAAAGAATACTAACCTTTGTGGCCGGGGTCGGCCTGTCGTAAGAGGCGACAAAGCAACAACCCACCCTAGCTACGTGGTAGGGCCTCAAGCCCGTCTGCATGGCGACCACCTTTGGTCTTAAGTATGCCGCCATAATAACCTTGTGTTGTGTTCCGGCATTAGTGACCCAAGTTCCTGTACCCTTATGGGACAGCAGCGTGTTCGCGATGCCATTGGCGTTGCAAACACTTGTAGGCGACGGTAACTGCTAAATTCTAAGCGGGCCGTCAGCCTGTCTGCTGTTCTACAACATTTAAAAAAAGGTGTGAAAACATAACAAGACAGTTACTTTCACATTTACAATATTAACCTGTATATCTGTGCATTATGTTTCATTGCATTTGAAAGCAAGTTTAAGAATGAAAAAGTAAAAGAAAAGTGCCATGTGACAATACTCAGCAGTGCGCACCCTAGGCTTTAATGGCCTAGGTTTTGTTGAAATCATATAACACTTAAAATATACAATAATCATCATCATCATCATCATTTCAGCCGGAAGACGCCCACTGCTGGACAAAGGCCTCCCCCAAAGATCTCCACGATGATCGGTCCTGCGCTGCCCTCATCCAACCTATCCCGGCGATCTTGACCAGATCATCGGTCCATCTTGTGGGGGGCCTACCAACACTGCGTCTTCCGGTACGCGGTCGCCATTCGAGGACTTTTCTGCCCCAACGGCCATCAGTCCTTCGAGCTATGTGCCCAGCCCACTGCCACTTCAGTTTTGCAATCATCCGGGCTATGTCGGTTACTTTGGTTCTCCTGCGAATCTCCTCATTTCTGATTCGATCTCGCAGGGAAACTCCGAGCATAGCCCTCTCCATTGCTCTCTGAGCGACCATGAGCTTTCTCATAAGGCCCATAGTTAGCGACCACGTCTGCGTTCCGTATGTCATCACTGGCAACACACATTGGTTAAAAACCTTCGTCTTGAGACACTGCGGTATTTGGGACGAAAAGATTTTACGGAGCTTCCCGAACGCTGCCCATCCGAGTTGGATTCGACGAGTGACCTCTTTCGCGAAATTGGACCTGCCTAACTGGATCGTTTGACCCAAGTAGACGTATTCGTCAACAATTTCGAAAGTACACTTCCCAACTGTTACGGGGGTAGGTGCGACATGGACATTAGACATGATTTTCGTCTTGTCCATGTTCATTTTGAGACCTACTCCTTGGGAAGCTGTATTGAGGCCATCAAGCATATGGCTTAAGTCTTCCATGGTTTCAGCCATGATTACGATATCATCTGCGAATCTAAGGTGAGTGATGTACTCACCGTTAATGTTGATGCCCAGTCCGTTCCAGTCCAGAAGCTTGAAGACATCTTCCAACGCAGCAGTGAACAGCATCGGCGATATGACATCGCCTTGTCTGACTCCCCGCTGCAGTCGGATAGGCTTCGAGTTCTGATCCTGGAGACGGACTGACATGGTGGCGTTTTCATACAAACACTTCAACGCTTTGATGTATCGATAATCAATGTGGCACCTCTGGAGAGACTGAAGCACCGCCCAGGTCTCGATCGAATCAAAGGCTTTCTCATAGTCCACGAACGCCAAGCATAGTGGCTGGTTATACTCCTCCGTCTTCTGTATAACCTGCCGCAGCGTATGTATGTGGTCTATGGTGCTAAAACCTTTTCGGAATCCGGCTTGTTCGGGAGGCTGGAAGTCGTCAAATCTGCGCGCGAGACGATTCGTGATGACCCTTGAAAACAGCTTGTAAACATGGCTCAGAAGTGATATCGGTCTAAAGTTCTTCAAAAGGGTTTTGTCGCCCTTTTTGAAGAACAGCACCACTATACTTCCGTGCCAGGCCTGCGGCGTTTTGCCATCGAGGATGACGGAATTAAATAGCTTCTGGAGGATTTTAAGCACAGGAGTACCACCAGCTCTCAGAAGCTCGGCTGTAATTCCATCATCACCCGGCGCCTTGTTGTTTTTAAGCTGTTTAAGGGCCACACTAATCTCGTACAGACTGACGTCTGGGATATCTACGGTGTAGTGTCGGGTTAATTTGGCTCTTGGGTCTTTAGCCTTGTTGTTAACAGGTGCCCGTGTGGTCGTGTATAGCTGTCCGTAGAACTTCTCGACTTCCCTCAAAAGTTCGGGTTTAGACGAAACGACCCTGCCGTCGTCGGTCTTCAGCTTCGTCAGTTGGCTCTGCCCAATAGACAAGTCTCGTGCGAATACTTTAGAGCCCTTGTTACGCTCTATAGCCGCCTTTACACAGTCTGTGTTATGGCGGCGGATATCGCGAGTCAAGGACTTGGAGATCTGTCTATTTAGCTGCCTATACTGGGAAGCATCGTCCGGGGACTGAAGGGTCATTTGACGTCTCACATCCATCAATTTGAGAGTAGAATCTGAGATTTTTCCGGTTCTTTTTGAACGGCTGGCCTTGAAGAATTTAGACCCGGCCGTTTGAACAGCTTCCACGAACCTGTTATTATACTCGTCCACGTCAACGCAGTCACCGAGGCATTCGAAGCGGTTTTGCAATTCGAGTTGAAAGTTTACCGGGTTTTGGATCTGTATGGGTGCAGGTCGGAGCGTAGACTTCACCAGTCGAGACCTCTCCAATTTTGGATTGATATTCAATGTGCCTCTTACTAAGCGGTGATCACTCCCAGTTTTCACCGAATTGATCACAGAGACATCATTGAATATCTGTCTTTTGGTCGACATAATGAAGTCAATCTCATTTTTGGTGGCACCATCGGGACTAATCCAAGTCCATTTGCGTTGTTCTGGCTTCATGAAGAAGGAGTTCATCATATACAGGTCCTCCTTCTCCATGAAGTCGGCCAGCATCTGGCCTCGGGTGTTCCGATTTCCGAACCCAAATTGCCCCACTCTCAACTCATCGCCGCTACGTTTCCCCAATTTTGCGTTGAAGTCTCCCATGACAACGTTAAAGTGGGTTTTAGAAGTGTGGATGGCTGTTGAGATGTCCTCATACATGGCTTCCACCTCTTCGTCAGGATGTGTCGAAGTCGGAGCGTAAACCTGAATGACCTTCAACGAATACCGTTTGGTAATTTTGAGTATTAGGTACGCTACCCTAGTCGAAACACTCCCCACCTCAGTAACGTTGTTCACAAGAGACTTGTGAACGAGAAACCCGACACCACCTTGGGACAGTTGGTCGCCCTCCCGGAAGTAGAGCAGATTTCCGGAATTTAGGATTATTGAGTCCTCTCCCTGTCTTCGGACTTCAGATAACCCCACAACATCCCATCGCAGTCTGCTCAAAACTTCCTCCAGTTCCTCCAACTTCTCGTTGGTCCGCAGTGTCTTGACATTGTATGTTGCCAGGGCCAAAGGTCGTCGTTCTTGGTAGCGAATCCGAACCCGGGGATTCTTCGCACCCCCTGCCCCGTCGCTTATGTGGCTGCTACCGTGACCACCACGAACGGGGCCGCCGGGGACTAGGGGCCGGAGCCTGTGTGTATCTGTCATTTTAGGGGGGGGGTTTTGCCATAATCGCCACGCTTGGCAGGCGGGTTGGCGATCGCAGTATTCGCAGTTGGTGATGCTCTCACGGAAAGATGCTGCTGCCCATCCTCCGTTCTTTCTATCCCTTAGTCGTCTCTTACGACACCCAAGGGAGGAGATGGGGTGGTGCTATTCTGGTGCGACACCACACACTACAACAGTGACAATAAAAGGTAGTAATTAATGGGCAACTACAACATAGTTTACAAAGTATTCCAATTTCACACAACTATTTTTAAACTCTACACATATATATGAGCGACACCAATAAAAATTCCAATAAACTAAAATAAACGATAATGATCCATTATAATACATGATAATGACAGTTGATTTGTATTATCTTTATAAACACTATTATTAATGGAGTATGTTTTATAATAACTTATCTAAATTGTAGTATAGACTTGAAATGGGTTATATTTTCAGATTTCAAACGTTCAATCACACACATAATTATTAAAATAAATAGTAAACGATGCGCTATTTTTATATATAGCATAAAGATAAGATCTGCTGATCTCCATTTATGAAAATCTTCTTCCTCCTGCCCTTATCCTACATTATATAGGGTCAGCACAACATGTTGCATGTTGCAATAGTTATGGCTTAGTTTTTACAACCGCCCGCTTGCCTGACGTTAAGCCCTTTTTGGGGGAAAATAATAAAAATATAAAATAATAAAAATACAATAATAAGTACACAAAATTTTAGTAACTTATTACTGTGAAATATTGCATATAAATTGGTTTGTCTCTAATTTTGCTTTAATCTAAGATTAACAGCAGTGAAAGATTTTTCACAGCAGCAAGAAATAAATATTAGTATCGGACTGAAAGTTCGGTTTGGGCCAAAAATCAATTTTCGGTGGCAGTTTTTGCTGAAACCGAAACTGATTTCGGAAGTGGCAACACAACGTAGTCAGTGCGTTATCGCCCGACGCAAGACTCAGTCTTACTTGTCGGAGCCATTATTACAACGCAATGCTGACATATACAGTTATTGGAACAGCAGTCAATATCCTATATTGAGAAGTGCAGTTTTAAAATACCTTTCAGCTCCACCTACCAGTGTCCCGAGTGAACAGCTGTTCAGTGCTGCTGGCCAAATATACTCGGATCGTCACAATAATTTATGTGGCGGAAAGTAGACAAACTGCTTTTCTTGGCGTACAATATAAGACTTTAATTGAGGCCATGAGAACCATAGTGGCCTAATTTAACAAGACTTTTGAGTACCATAGAAAACAAAAACAGCGTTTTTTAAATTAATTACCACTCTTCAGAAAACATACTTTTTTTTTACTTTTTTTTTTTAATTAACTTAATAATGTTCTAATTAATGATTTTAATAGCTACGAAATAGCTTTATTGCTATTTTTCTACATTTTAATCACAGATAGGCCACTTTGGCAGTAGGGTTTTTTATATAGATTATAAAAAAAATGGTTATTAGGCCAATTGTTAATTAAACACTTGAATAAAAAAACAACAGTAACACTAAGTACACCTAACAATAAAAGGATACCACAATGTCATCCTCAACATATATGTCATTTCTAACTGACACATTATCTTTGATACTAGTATAAAAGCTGTGATGCACTGGAGGTATAAAGAAGTCCTTTTTTTTCTCAGAACTGATGTGTTTTCCATCAGGGTATAGAGGATTCAGTTTAATACCAGTCAAATGTATAAAGCCCCTTTTCTTTAAATCAACATTTTCAAATAATACATCTTCATTATTAGAATATTTAAAAAAAATGTAAATGGATGCATTTTGACTTTTCAGCAGTTACCTTCCTATTGATAATGTTATTTTCCAGTTTTTTTTTTGTTGCAATAAAGTCATATTTTGTCATTTTTATGACATTGAATGGGTTCCTGTCCCTAACTGCCTTAATTACAGTTATCCAGTCATCTGGTACGCAAATAGTTTTGAAAAACTTTTTCTTTTTCTCCACCAATCCAAAATCTTGGTCACATGCTAAATATGAGTGCCCACTGACATAGTACTTATGGTCTATGTTATTTACTGTGTAATCTGGATGGGCAACAATATACTGGCAAAGGCATTTTAATATTTCTATTTTGACCACCGCACTGGTCTGAGTACATAATTAAGTTTTTAGTTTTGACTTTCTTTTTGATGTAACGTAACAGGCAGGAACCAATCTCCTGAGGCCCCTTGAGGCTATTGTTTCATTCCACACATACATTGTTACTTCATCATTATGAAAATTATGAATACCCAGGCAGTAAGTCCAAAGCTGTGTAATTAGGAACCTGATACACTCTTTAATTTGAATGCCTAGATTCAGCAGAAGCAGTTTTCCATATTCCAGGCAGATAGCCAATTATTCACAAATAATTTATGAAAGATTTAGTACGCACGGGCGGAAAAATAATGACAAATACCATTAATAGATAGTCAAAAAGTAGCCTAACTAATGTCATCATGATAGTGAAGTTTTAGCGGGCTTGAACCATAGTGGCCTATCTTATTTAGGCCAGTATCATCATCATCATCATCTCTGCGTTCTATCCCGGTTGCAGCCCAAACTCTCGCTTCGGCGCCCGGGGTCCGCTTTCCGACTTTTTCTTCTCCACTTCGCACGGTCTTCAGCATCCCTGGTAGTGAGCCCATTGGCACGCATATCACCCTTTACGACGTCAAGCCAGCACTTTTTGGGTCTACCCCTCCTGCCGGGGCCCGGCGGAGGCGGCATGGCCAGACATTTGTTACCCACGTAAGCATCCGGTTGCCGTAAAACGTGGCCGTACCAACGGAGCCGACACTCTTGTAATTTGTCCGCAATGTCACGGACATGAAGACTGCCGCGAATGCGGGAGTTCCTGACGCGGTCCTTCCGCGTCACTCCACACATCCACCGCAGCATATTCATCTCCGTGACACGCAGCTCTTGCTTGTGTCGCTCTAACACCGGCCACGCTTCACAGCCGTATAAAAGGACAGGCCTAATGATGGTCTTATAGACCTGTCCCTTCAACTTTACCGGCATCTTGGGGTCACAAATGACACCAGTTACCTCACGCCATTTGGCCCACGCGGCAGCAATGCGTGCCTTGACGTCGCAATCGATGTCACCAGACGCATGGAACACAGATCCCAGGTATTTCACTTGTTCCGTGCGCTCGATCGTGTCGCCACCTATGCGTACGGGTGTGGGATCTGTGGAGTTACAGGCCAAGTACTCGGTCTTCGCCACATTGATCTTCAGACCACCGTTCTCAAGCGACTCCTTCCACGCCTTCACACGTCGCACCAACCTACCCCTGTCCGAATCTGCCAGCGCGATATCGTCAGCATACATGAGCAGCCACGGGGGCTGCTCATGTGAGTTTCTGATGCTGTTTGACAATACGTCTAATACCACGCTAAACAGAAACGGACTAAGGACGGATCCCTGGTGTACTCCGACGGTGATGGGGAAAGGTTTTGTGTCGCCAACAGCGGTCCGAACTACGGAATCGGAGTCACGGTACATGTCTCGGATGATGTCAATATAGGCCTCTGGAATCCCTTTGGACCGCAATGCCCACCAGATTATCGCGCGAGGAATACAGTCGAAGGCCTTCTGCAAGTCGAGAAACAGGCAATGCAGAGGCGTATTCTTCGCCCTGTATTTCTCCGCGACAGTCCTTAGGGCAAAAACAGGGTCCATTGTCCCGTGACCAGGGCGAAACCCATATTGACATTCCGAGATAGTGTACTCCTGTCGAATCCGAGAGTCGATAACCCTCTCGAAGAGCTTCATGGTGTGGGACATGACCTTAACCCCTCGGTAACTACCGCACTCCTGGACCGACCCCTTGCCCTTGAAGACTGGAGTAATGATACTCAGTCTCCATTGGCTCGGGATCGTACTGGTGAGGAGTATCTGGTTGAAGAGGTCGGTTAAGACGCCCACACCACGAGAGCCCATCGCCTTCCAGGCTTCGATGGGGACTCCATCGGATCCAACAGCTTTCCGATTCTTCATGCGGCGAAGACAATTCTGGACCTCTGCAGGCGTTACCAGTGGCACTAGTCCTTGATTCGGAGGAAGATCTGGCGGCTGCACCCCTTTATGCTGCATGTTCAGCAGCTCGTGGAAATACGAGCGCCATCTCTCCTTCACCGCGAGGTCCTCGCATAGCAGGTTGCCCACAGGGTCCTTTACACAGCGGCACTTGGAAATGTCCTGTGCCGCTTTGACCCTGGAGCGCGCCAACTTATAGATGAGCTTCTGCCCCTCAGACGATTCCAACTTGTCGTAAAGTGGTTGTAAGTTGTCTCGTCTGGCTCTGGCAACAGCTCTCTTAGTGGCGCGCTTTGCCACCCGGTATGCGTCGCGATCTTCAGGAGATCTGGACGCTTGCCACTTCTTAAAGAGGGCTTTCTTCGCTCTAGTCTCCCTCTGGACTGTGTCGTTCCACCACCATGTCTCCTTGTCACACTTGCGACCGCCCTTAGACACCCCAAGCACCTCCTTCGCCGACCCAAGGATAGCCGCCTGAATCTTGTCCCAGTAAGCCTGAACTGGTTCGCCCATACCACCGGCGCACTTGTCACCGACGGCTAAGGCGAACTCCTGGGACGTGACTTCATCGAGCAGCCACCACCTGATTCGGCGCTGAACGCGCTCAGTATGCGAGTCTTTAGGCTTAGCGCAGAGGTCCATGACAAGAAGGCAATGTTGTGCAGTGAGACTCTCACCGGGTATGACCTTGCAGTTGGCCACTTTGCTGATGTGGTGTCTCCTAGTGAGTAGGAAGTCGATTTGGGTAGCGTTCCTTCCGCTCTTGTAGGTGATGAGATGCTCGGGTTTCTTTTTGAAATACGTGTTCACGATGGCGAGGTCGGCAGCCGCACACGTATTGAGGATGTCCTCCCCTTCCGCGTTGCGGCTACCGTACCCAAATCCCCCGTGAACACGCTCAAATTCCCCACATTCATCACCCACATGACCGTTCAGATCACCACCCAAAACGATCCCCTGTGATAATGGGATTCCACGGAGCACTTCTCCGAGTAAATTCCAAAACGCTATTTTATCGGCGTCGTCACAACCGGCCTGTGGCGCATAGGCACTTATCAAGTGGGTAACTACCCCATCGATAAGTACCCTAACGACCATAAGCCGATCGCTATGACGTTTCACTTCCAAAATGTCGTTCTGGAACTCCTCCGAGAGCACTATGGCAACCCCATTCTCCCCACCAGGTGCACCTGTGTAGATCAGCTTGTAGCCATTCCCAATGAACCGGGATCTACTGGCCTTCCACCGAGTCTCCTGCAGGAACGCCACGGCCACCCTCCGCCTGGAGAGCACATCGGCCAACTCTCTCGCGCGTCCGGTTAGCGTGCCTATGTTCCATGTTGCGAAGCGGATCTTTCGAGATGTTTGGGCTGCGTGAGTTGGGGCTAACGTCGTTAGCCGTGCCCGCCCATGACACGGTAGCCCTTGTCCATTTCTCACAAGAGCCGGGCGAAGCTCCTGCGCGCCGTTATGCGGCGGCGCCCTAGCCCTTACACAATCCCGTAACCTCATACTTTCCATCGAATTGGCAGGTTTTGGCTTTTACGGGGGCGACTGCCGTCTGACCCCCCAACCCCAAAAGGAAAGCCATCGTCAGAGCCTCGTACGTTATTCAGCAGGGTTTTTAGTTATTATCCCTATATTATATATACCCCTTATTTAGGCCAGTATGGCACCTCAAATTTAGATCACAGACTAAAAACCATAACAGTGATTATGCTGCCATCTAGTGAATTTTAGTTGTATCACTTTTAGGCCACCCTGGTTCTATCAAAATGTTTAATTTTAACTGTAAGAAATCATAAACTCAATATTGTAAAAAACTTAGTTAGGCCACTATGGTTCTCATGGCCTCAATTATGAATATTAATAATACGAAAAACCAAAAAAGTAACCCAAAATATAAGATATTTAGAAGTTTTTTTTTATTTGATTTTATAACTGTTTTCAATCTAAATGTTTACTGTAGTTTAGTAGTGAGTTACTTACATTTACTACACCAAATAAATGTAAGTATGACTGTCCTACTAATTGTATTGATCTAGGTATCTTTGTTAATTCTAATTATGCGATTTGATTATCTTTGTTGAGACTGGAACTAAGAGTGTAATAATAATTTTAGTAATTATTATTTTTATATAAGAGGTATAAGTACCTAAAAGAGATTGATGATTCTTCGAAGTACAAATACAAACCAAAGTATTAATTAATAAGATTTCAAAATACCAATACTTAGTATTTAATGAAACAGTAACAATTAGTGATTTGATTATTGATAACTGATAAACATTTTGCTATGAGAACTTAATTTGAAAAAATAATAAAAATATTATTAACATTTTTTTATATTATATTAAATAAATGATTACAACAAAATTAATATACTGTGTTTGCATTTCATGTCGTAATTTTAAATAATAATGGGTAAAATGCACCAAATTTCAGTATTTTAAGAAATTTTATACTTGACCACGTGAGTGTGAGTTTCGGTTTCGGCCGAAACTGAGGCGGAATATTCGGTTTCGGTCGGACACTAATAAATATATATGTCATAACATAATGTATGAAAATTAACCTTTTTAGTGCTAAGCTTTTCACATATTTTGCATAAATTGTAAAAGGATTTTTGAAAAAAAATATCATCTAATATATAAAATTCTCGTGTCACAGTTTTCGTTGCCATACTCCTCCGAAACGGCTTGACCGATTTTGATGAAATTTTTTGTGCTTATCCGGTATCTTTGAGAATCGGCCAACATCTATTTTTCATCCCCCTAAATGTTAGGGGTAGTCCTAAATTTTATTTTTTATTTTTTGACATTTTATTATTTTTATGGCAGAACAACGTTTGCCGGGTCAGCTAGTATTAAATATTTTCCTCAAATGTAGATAGATGGATTTACATAATCCTTTATGTTGTATATGTGTAAGGGACATATTTTAAATGGTTATTTATAATTTATAAATATTATAAACTTATACATGCATGGTGGTCACGTTTCCGAAGAGGAGTTTACTTGGCAGCCAGAGGAACTTGCCACCGCGATCTAGTCATTGCCTAACGCCATCTAGTGGTGGTGTGAGTAAACACCTTGTTACAATTTAAAATTATGAAGATATTTTTTATATAGTTTTTGATTATTTACTTGTATCTAGTCTTCCTGTTGTGCTTGAGTAACACACATCTATCTATCTATCCAATCTTATTCATTTAGAGTATAAAAAATTTCTACCTTTTATTAATATTTCTTATTAGATCTAAACAATGGGTTGATTATACTTGAATCAAATTGTAATTTCAATAACAGGCTCCAAAAAGTGCTGGCTTGATGTCTAAGGACTGATATGCATGCCAATGGACTGATCACCAGAGATACAGAAGATTGTACGAAGTGTAGAAGAAAAAGTCGGAAAGCGGGCGCCGAAGCGAGAGTTTGGGTTGCAACCGGGACTCTACTCTAAGATGATGATGATGAAATTGTAATTTCAATATTTAGTTTTAACTCCAATAACTTTCAATATGGCCTAAATTTTATTGGATAAGGTTTATTGTTTGGTTTCATAGTATATTAGCTGACGCGATAAACTACTGTCATATAAATTAAAATAATTATAGTGGACCTAATTGTGAATCTAAAACATTCTGGAATCCACTTGAACACACACAAAAAAATAATCGGTCCAGAGAAGTTCAGTTACATGCACAGAAGAATTATAGAAACTGTTGAAATCAGACAGTGACCAATTCCATATTGGAACTCATTACATGAGCAGCCACGGGGGCTGCTCATGTGAGTTTCTGATGCTGTCTGACAGTACGTCTAATACCACACTAAACAGAAATGGACTAAGGACGGATCCCTGGTGTACTCCAACTGTGATGGGGAAGGAATTAGTGTCACCAACAGTGGACCGCACCACAGAATCGGAATTGCAATACATCTCTCAGATAATGTCAATATAGGCCTCACCGACCCTTTGCCTTTGAGGACTGGAGTAATGATACTCCGCCTCTATTGGCTTGGAATCATACCGGTGAGGAGTATAGAAGTTGAAAAGGTGAGTTAAGATGCCCACACCACAAGAGCCCATCACCTTCCAGGCTTCCGCAGGTACCGAGATACAGACAGCTTTCCAATTCTTTGTGGCGAAGACAATTCTGGACTTCTGCAGGTGTTATCAATGGCATTAGTCCGTGATTCGGAGGGTGATCAGGCGGCTGCACCTCTTTGTGCTGCTTATTCAGCAGCTCTTGAAAATACGAGCGCCATCTCTCCTTCACCGCGAGGTCCTCGTATAGCAGGTTGCTCCCAGTCTTTTACGAAGCGGCACTGGGATATATCCCGTGCCGCCTTGACCCTGGAACGCGCCAACTTATGGATAAGCTTTTGCCCCTCAGCGATTCCAATTTATCATATAGTGGCTGTAAGTGGTCTTGTCTGGCTCTGGCTACAGCTCTTAGTGGCGCGCTTGGCAGACCTGTATGCGTCGCGATCTTCAGGGGATCTGGATGCTAGCCACTTCTTAAAAAGGGCTTTTTTCGCTCTGGACTGTGTTGTTCCATCACCATGTCCTTGTCATATTTGCTACAGTAACTGCTTACTGTTAAATGGCCTATCTGCTGTTCCTAAAAAGCAATAAATTTTACGAACCTACTTTCTACTACATCACAAAAATTGATAATGGAGAAGTAGTTTTATAGTGTTTGTATTTACAAACACTGTTTGTATTGCCATTATAATTTTTTTTACAATAAAACGTTATTTTCAGGTTGTGGCGACGGTGTTGGTGATAGCGGTGAAGGCGGCGCCATGTCAGCGTCAGCGTCACCACGCGTGGAAGAGCCCCCGCCTGTGCCACCTGCCGCGCCTGTCCCTGCACCAGCCGACCAGTCCCCAACCGCTGACAGCTGGGAGGCGGAGGTTGACGACGCTCTGCTCACGCCCGAAGACAACAACGAACCAGATGAAGAGGAATTAGACCCACAGGTATACATATATAATATATAGTCCAAAATAACAACTCAACTCTTATACCTAGTCAGGTCATAAGTATTGTCACACAGTAAAAACTTTTCTTTTAGAATGCTGGCCACAAAAAAGTTTATTGAATTCGAATCTCGAATTGTTCATGAAAATAAAAATGTATACTTTTAGAATTTTACTCATTTTTTAAATATAGAGTGGACGCTTAAAGAAGACCGTGTTGCAGTTATTGCTTTGCATCGTTGCGGTTACGCGCCAATTCAAATTTTTAACATACTGTAAAATTTGAATATAACCAAAAGATTCATTTATCGTACCATCAAACGATACAATGAAGACTCTAGTGTAGATGACAGGTCAAGAAGTGGTCGCCCTCGGTCTGTTAGGACTCCAGCAGTGATTAAAGCTGTGAAGGCACGAATTCAAAGAAATCCCAAACGTAAGCAGAAACTGTTGGCCCTTCAGATGGGGTTAAGCAGAACCACGGTGAAAAGGGTGTTAAATGAAGACTTAGGGCTTCGGGCATATCGAAGAAAAACAGGACATCGTTTGAATGCTCGTCTAATGGACCTGAGACTGAAGAGATGCCGCGCTTTGTTGAAGCGGTACGCGGGAAAAAAATATCGGGAAATTCTTTTTTCGGATGAAAAAATGTTTACCGTAGAAGAGAGCTACAACAAACAAAATGATAAGGTGTACGCACACAGTAGTGAAGAAGCGAGCAACCGTATTCCGCGTGTCCAACGAGGTCATTTTCCATCCTCGCTCATGGTATGGTTGGGAGTTTCTTATTGGGGCTTAACAGAGGTACATTTTTGTGAGAAAGGTGTAAAAACGAATGCTGTTGTGTATCAAAATACAGTCCTGACGAACCTTGTGGAACCTGTTTCTCATACCATGTTCAATAACAGGCACTGGGTATTCCAACAAGATTCGGCGCCAGCTCATAGAGCGAAGAGCACACAAGACTGGCTGGCGGCGCGTGAAATCGACTTCATCCGGCACGAAGACTGGCCCTCCTCCAGTCCAGATTTGAATCCGTTAGATTACAAGATATGGCAACACTTGGAGGAAAAGGCGTGTTCAAAGCCTCATCCCAATTTGAAGTCACTCAAGACATCCTTGATTAAGGCAGCCGCCGATATTGACATGGACCTCGTTCGTGCTGCGATAGAGGACTGGCCGCGCAGATTGAAGGCTTGTATTCAAAATTACGGAGGTCATTTTGAATAAACTTTAATGTCATAAGAATCTATGTTTTGTTAAGTTCATTTTGGTATATAAATGGTTACATAATGAATAAACTTGTTACAATTATTTTACATTAAACATGTGACAGAATTTATGACCTGACTAGGTATATTATAGTATATTCATCAACATAATATTAGTTTCAGTAATTAATATCATATTGAGGGACTCAAATTCTGGTAATTTTATGAACATAGTAAAAATACTGTGAAAGATACAGAATGTTTATTTTCTTTTTTTCTGGAAGTTGATGGGTATGTAGGACAAACAAACTCACTTTCGCTTTTGTAATATTAGTTAGGATATACTTAGTTATTTTTCGTAAAGTGATGCTGTAAGGAAATATGGTAAGTAAATATTTTTTTTGTATCAGATGCTATTATGTCATTGTTCCACAAGATTGATGTCTTGATATCAAAGGTGCGCAAACACTGGTGGTGAGATTACGTGACTTTGGTTACAAATTATTCTAGTCTTATGAAATAATATACCCACTGTTACTTATCAAATAATGTATTAGCTTGTTATGATATAAAAGTTTTAAATGTGAAGTGTATTTCTTGCATGTCATACAGAAATGATGGAATATTTAACTTTGATTTCCATTTATGTAAGTTTGTACAGCTAAAAAATTCCATTAGATGTGTAATGTTGAACAATGAGTAATGTCTGTGACAAGTTTGTGATTGTGTAATAACAACATTGGTTATTTAGACTTAATAGTTTTGGGTTTCTGGGTTCAATACCTGGTGAGTTATTTACCATGTTTAGTATCAAAATCAAGTGAAAGTTTGTCACACACTAATTACTCAACTGATTATTATAAAATCTATGCAAGGTTTACCCAGTCAGGGTTGGGGGAAAGTCGAGAATACATTCAGCAATGGATGGTAATGTTGGCCAAGATATTCTTAAAATATTGCATTAGCAATACTCTGTGCATGGAATTTCGTATGATAATGCATCTCCAAAGAGGGTACTATTTAACCTTGAACTTGACTGCATAGTAGCTCACTATTTTATTATTCCCCAGAATCATGATGTAACATAAAAAAGTTATAAGGTACAAATACTAAAGATATGACATGTGCAGGAGGATGGTGAACTGGCAAAGAAAATACCCAAGAAAAAACCACCTCGAGTAGAAGACACGCGTAGCAAAAAGGAACATGTGAATGTTGTGTTTATTGGGCACGTCGGTGAGTATATGTGTTTTACAACTAATGCCAAGTTATAAGTTCTTACTGATCAAATAAAATTTTGTAAAAATGATAATAGTACAATGCTCTGAAAACGTTAATAACAGTTGCTTAGAAGAGGTACTGTGTGACCTCTGTTGTTTTAACATATATATATTACTTGTTTATTGGTAATTTATATGTGGTGATGCGGAATATGTAGGAAGATGCGTTCGATAATAAATGTGGTAAAAGAAAGGAGACAGAAATACCCAGCAAGTCAGAAAGAGTGGCAACTCATTTGAGATTCTCCGATCTGATACATTCCACACGCTGGTTCTGTGGTTTGGAGTCTAGGCCTTTATAATTAACAGTTCACAATAACACAAAGTTAAGAACACACATACAAAACTCGTGCGAGGTGTTTAAATTGATGGCGTGAATTTGCGATGTGGTCGCAAGCCAAACACTGCGGCGCGAGGGCTAGCCCAGTACTTGAAGATGCGTGTAGTCGGCGCCGGTGCTAGCCAAGACCGCGGCGGTAGTCAAGTAGTTTTTCGAATGACTGCCAGGCGCCGCGGCATCTAATTTGCGGGTAGGTAGGTAAAAAAGGATGGAATAAGGTGTCTAACCAATATGTATTGTAATTTTAGTGTGTTATATTTTATAAATATTTTTGAAGTGAAACGTCTTCAGCACTGATGTGATTTGAAAATTCAATGAAACGAAAAAGCGACACCAAAAATATACAAACCTATTCATAAATAGTATTTAGCCTGTATGAGAATGAGATTGAGTAAAAGTATACAGTGTTTCCTATAATCTTTCTCTTCTTTGTTTGGGCTTATGTAGTTTTTATACACTGATATATGAAATGCAATCTACTTTTCTGAAGTTTAACTTCTGCCCTATGTGACACACACACTCTTTTCTGTAAGATTAACATTGTCGGAAGTAAAAAAATTAACTTTTTTTTTAATATACAATATTTTATATATATAGATGCTGGTAAATCTACGATTGGTGGTCAAATAATGTCACTGACAGGAATGGTCGACAAGAGAACACTGGAAAAATATGAAAGAGAAGCGAGAGAGAAGTCAAGAGAATCATGGTACCTGTCATGGGCACTTGATACAAATCAAGAAGGTACATTATTATATAAGATAACCTAAATACTATTAATTAATAAAAAATCTAAATACTTGTCATCATCATTCAAGAGGTTGTTGACCCATTTGTATCAAAGCTTTTTTTTTTCGGATTCTAGGGTATTCTGCTGAGCAAGTCATATAGTAAAAATAGTGCGATTTTGTATATGGGCATCCATGAATTTTCAAAAAATTTAATAGATCTTTTATGAGTGTTGCAGTCTGGTACCAAATAAAAAAAAAACTGTCCAGAATAACCTATTTTGTTTTAGCAGGAGCTACCAGATGGTATAAATGAGAAGAAAAAAGGAGATTTAAATTGATACTTTTTTTAAATAAAATTTTGATGCTGCATTTATAATTTATTTTGAAAAAAGCTAAAAAATATGATAACTCAAAAATGGTACATTTTTGCATAATGTATATGGGGGTTAAAATTATCGTAAATAGTCAACCCTATCACCTAACGGGAGTACGTCGGATTACCAATAACCCTATGACAATGTTTGAATACACAAGCGTGTGGGAAAGGAAAAATCTGAAACTATAAGTAATATTTTATTTTACTGAGGAATAGGAGACAGACGGGGCCCATTCGGGAGCTAGGTTTTTATGAGGTTTTTATGACAGGTTGACCCTGGACGCAGGGGTTAGTATTCCTACTCTGTACCTGCACGGATAATAGTAAAGTGGTTCATCAACTGATATACATATTTGAATGTGCAGAACGCGACAAAGGCAAGACAGTGGAGGTGGGGCGAGCGTACTTCGAGACCGAGAAGAAACACTTCACGATTCTGGACGCGCCCGGTCACAAGAGCTTCGTGCCTAACATGATCGGTGGCGCCGCGCAGGCAGACCTCGCAGTCCTGGTACGTACTTATCCATTACTTGAAGCTAGAGTCTTCCAGTAGTGCCATTTTCGTAAGATATACTCCAGCTAGTGAGTAAATAATAAGGTTTTTTAAACCCAACTTTACTGCAAGTATAATATTAAAATTTGCTCATTTTATCCTAGTACTCATCTTGTAGTTCTAGCACTTTGAGCAATTTTCTTGTAAATTTTTACATAGATTTATTATAATTGCTCCTCTTGTCTATACACAGTCTGCGTCATGTGTTTGCATCGAATTATAGAATTAAACATAATAATTGCAGGTGATATCGGCGCGTAAAGGTGAATTCGAAACGGGCTTCGACCGAGGGGGGCAGACGAGAGAGCACGCCATGTTGGCCAAAACGGCCGGCGTCAAGCATTTAGTGGCCCTCGTCAACAAAATGGACGACCCAACTGTTAACTGGGATGAAAAGAGGTACATCACTGACATTTTTCAAATGTAGTCCATCCCTCGATCTCCAAGTAAGGTTTTGGTTTGTCATATTCAATTTAATAGCACTACTTACTCAACTTTTAAGTAATTCATTCTAAAATATCATTAAAAATTGAAAATTTACTACTAACTTTTATTTTTTTCAATCCATCTGTTCGCACCGGTGTTGGGTCTGGCTAGACGAAGAGCTAGCGAAGGGAAATGAATATGAATGGTGCTCACAATTCTCGTTACTCGTCCATATTTCGCGGGGTCCCACTCATATTACACTCTTAAAGAGTATTAAAAATACACACAGCTATTTGTATTATTTACACTCGATTATTAATAAATTATTCAGTTTTTATATTAAGTAAAACGAAACCGACAATCACCATACGGCCATAGACTTATGGCCGTATGACTTTTAAGTTGGTCGCACTTGTTTTGACAAGGACGGGGAGCGGATATTCGGTAAGAAAAAAAGAGATAAGATATAGCATCGTCACCTAGACCCATTATAGCCCAAACGGCGTTAACACTATCTTAATTATAGAGAAATAACAATTCAGTTAAACATAAACATATATGTTTAACTGAATTGAAACTATCTATAATTATAGATAGTTGTTTTTGTTTAGATATGTTTTTGCCATCTGTTTCATTGTTAACATGCACCAATTAGGTTAGTTATTTCTTGGACTGCTCTCTAGTCCAGCGACATTTGCCCTTTATTGGCAGGTGGTAGTAATGTAGGTGAGTCTATTTTACAAGTTATAAATCATTGGGTGACTTTCTTTTCAGTTTTTTGAATGCTGTATTGATATTCATCAATCTCAATTTGAATGGTGGTCCAATCTAATCCTGTATGAGCTCATCATGTTTGATTTCTTCTTGAACTGTCCTAACTCCAAGGTCATGATGTAATTGTTGATTGGTAATAGGGTGCATCTGTGACCTAAGCATCTGATTGAAACCGCTGTAAGATTACTATATTTGAGTTGGACGCAGTCCCCCACAATTGAACTCCGTAAGTCTAAATTGGTTTGAGTATGCACTTGCATCTTCTTCTTAGTCGATTCACTCTTTACAGAGCGGTCGTGATCAACTGGTAGTACTATTAGAGGCAGTTATTGTTCGCTGTATGATTTTACGCCATTTCTCGCGATTCAGAGACATTCTGGTGCACTCATGCAAAGGCCCGCCCACAGCCGATTTGATCTTGTCGGTCCATCGCATGGGTGATCTTCCACGTGATCTGGTCCCCTCCACTTTGCCCTGGACAACGAGACGCTCTATGGAGTCATTTTTCGCCTTGAAACGTGGCCGAAAAATTTGAGAATACGTGACTGGACCAAAGCGGAGAGATGCTGCTTAATGCGGAGTTCTTCACGGATGGAGGCATTGGTCCGAAATTCTGTCCATGATATTCCCAGCATTCGTCTCCAACACCACATTTCACTTGTATAATAGTGGCTTATTTTCTAGTGACAGTTGTGATTTCCTATTGAACAACCAGTACATTTTCCGTAGCTATATTTCCCAGGGCTTTTCGTTTTGAGAAGATATGATTTCTCCAGGTAAGACGACGGTCTAAATAAACCAAGGTATTTGTCAACATTTGCTTAAGCTATTTGAACTCCATTGAGCGATACGGGGGGATATGTTTCTCATCTCATGGTAAAGGAGACCTGTACTGACTGGTTTCGTTAGCCTTTATTCGTCAGACACTTAACAATAATAAAGTAGGGCCATGCATGCTCCCTTGAGGAACTCCGGCATAGATCGTATGGAGTCTTGTTGTCTCTTCTCCTTGTTTTACACAGAAAAATCTCTCTGCAAGATATGATTTTAAAAATATGTTATAATTTGTTGGTAGTAGTTTCTTTATATTATAGAATAGGCCCTCATGCCAATAAACTCGGTCAAACACTTGTGAGATGTCCAAAAATACAACAATATTTATTATTTTTGAAGGCTTTATGTATTTCTTCTACTAGTAGTCTGTGTACCTGTTCTATAGTGCTATGCTTTTTTCTAAAGGCAATTATGACTATGCTCAACAGTTAAAAAAGAGGATTTCCATTACTTTGGATAGTATGGACAGTAGACTGATGGGCCTGTATGATGACACTTCTTGGGGTTCTTTGCCAGGTTTCAGGACTATTTTTATTTGAGTTACCTTCCATTAAGGTGGAAAAATGCCTCTTATGAGTATAGAATTAAACAAGTGTGTCAAAATAGATCGACTGTTTCAGGAACCTCACAGAGAATTTTGCGGTAATTAAATCATAACCAGGGGCTTTCTTTTAATTGAGAGTTTTAATAATATCGATTACTTCTTATTTTCTTTATGGGAAGATCAAGCTGGAATGGTTCTACTAGACAATTAAAACTATCTTCATTGTTGATTTTAGTTCCCTTCTCTGTTATGTTTGGTGTGAAGACATCAATCAAATGGAGAGCAAAAGCTTCACCTTTCTCTAGGTTACTTTTAGCCCAAGAACCATCCTTTTTGGGTGTTGTTAGTCTCTGGGCTTTCACATTGTCTTTTTCTTGCAGGTACTTCAGTCCATTCACAAGTATCCATCGTAGTCGATTCAGTGTTGGCTTGCTTCAGTTTCTCAAGGTTACTCAATGATTGAGTTCTTGTTCGGTTAGAGGGATGTGTGAAAGATTTGTGTAGTTAGTACTTTGTTTTAGGATTTTTCATATGGAGGTGGTGTTTTGAATGTTTCTATATTTCCATGTTGTTCCCACGAGTAAGGTCAATTTAAACAGGTCTCACATATAGGATGACGCCCATTCCTATGTGAAGGCACTATACAACAATGTGAGTCAGGTCCATTGAGGTTTATATTGATTGAGGAATTATAAATAGATAGATAACGCTTTATTTATCACCGAAATTTCAAAGTGCAGTGCAAGTATATAATAAATTCAGCGATCTCTTCCAGGCAACCATACTAATAAGGAATTTGAATAAAATATCTAGCAAGAAGATGGCGCTATAAATGTACGAATATAGATATCAATGTTAAAAATAATAAAAATATATCAATAAATAGTAATAAATATATATCCTAGACATAAATACATACATATATACATTTACATAATAAATAAATAATTTGAATATAATATAATCTCACTTCACTATCATTCCAATGAATTTCATTTATTGCCATGACAGTTAACGTAAGAATTTATGTAAATTGTGAATCCATTACTATGGATGTATCGAAAAAGTTTTACATCTTTGCATAAAAACTCTTTCCTTTATATTACGAATATATTTATTATAACCAGATTGATTCGATAATAAAATATTTAAAAATTTAAAAACTTTTTATTGTATCGCCCCGCCGACAATATTGTGCGTATTTTTTATATTCGGGAGCGTTTTTCGAATAATTTTGTGCATTTTTACTGTGAGTTAAATTAATTTAGTTAGTTTAAAAGTTTTCCCAAACATTGCACAGAACTACAAAAATCATCAGTGACTCAGTACGCGTGCTACATTACCGGCCAAAAACATTGACGTCAATATTATCAACTTCACTATTCAGAATGGAATACCCGGCGAAACGACAACATATAAGTCCATCGGTTTGCAATTCCCGGTGCGACTCGCTTTCGCAATGACTATCAACAAAGCACAAGGACAATCATTGCAAGTGTGTGGATTTAAATTGGAGAATCCATGCTTTTCGCATGGGCAGCTCTATGTGGCCTGCTCACACGTCGGAAAACCTTCTGATTTATTCGTTTACGCACCAGATGGAAAACAAGAAATATTGTGTATCCCACAGCGCTTCAATATATATCGAATTGAAACGAAACGCTGCAATAAATTCGATATAATAAACGAAATAAATTCAATATTAGTGTAATGTCATTCCTTCAAATTTATTTTAGTAAGTAGCGTAGCAACGCGCACAGGGTACAGCTAGTATATTATAAAACTAACAGAATAAACTAGATAGTTGGCTAATATGCATTATTATTTACAGACAAATAGTGGTGGTGCAATTTAGCACATTTATAATTATTTTACACAATACTATTCTCATATGTATTCATACTTTAACAGGACGTGTTTTAGTTTGAACTTTAATTAATAAAATCTATTTGAATTTGTATTGCTTTCACTACTAAATGGGATTACTTTTATAGTTTAGAAAAGTGGGAAATTACATAAAATTGATGTCCTGAACTAAATATTGAAAGTGTGCGTGGTTTTAAGAGAGAATATTTTAATTATTACAGATATAATGAATGTCGAGACAAAATCCTGCCTTATTTGAAGAAGCTAGGCTTCAACCCCGCCAAGGACTTATCATTCTTACCCGTTTCCGGCCAAACTGGACAAGGCTTACTAGAAAGAGTGAGTTTATCTTTTATCATTCAAACCAATTCAGAACTTTGCATAAGTACCCCTTATGGTGTACAAATATGTATCACCCCTTTTTTTATCAAAATTAAGAAATTATTGTAAAAAAATGGTAAATTACGTTCCATGTTGTATCCAAAAATTTGAATCCAACATTGGAAAATCTCCTCATCTTTTGGAAGTAAATATGAATAAACCAAATTTTTTTGATTATCAATGTTGAAGAATGGTCAGATGGTTTTTATAACTTTCTCTTCTTTGGGCTATTGTAGAAGATCCATTTTTCATCAACAGATTGATGATGCAAAAACCCTTTCTTGTGTTTTGGGAAAGAATCTTACTCAAATTATGCTTCAATCACTCTTGTCTTCGGACACTTGGTAGGTATTCCACTGCTTTCGGTGTCTTCAACAACAAATTCACTGTGTTTGAAATCATTGACAACAACTTCTCTCACTTAAAGCAGCCTCATCATATGCTTCAACTAGTAATCAATGTGCCTCGGCTGTAGATTTCAAATTAAAATCTTGAATCACAATTTTCCGCAAATGACGCTTTTTTTATTGCTGTAGGACAGCAGACAGGCTGACGGCCCGCTTAGAATTTAGCAGTTACCGTCGCCTATGGGTGTTTGCAACGCTAGTGGCATCGTGAACATGCTGTTGTCCCATAGGGGTACAGGAACTTCGGTCACTAATGCCGGAACACAACACAACGTTATTACGGCGGCATACTTATAACCAAAGGTGATCGCCATCTAGACGGGCTTGAGGCCCTAACATGTAGATAGGGTTGTTTTGTCGCCTTTTACGAGAGGCCGACCCCGGCCGCAGAGGTCAGTATTCTTTCTCCGCAAAATCATTACAGTACTACAGTATTCTTTCTACGTAAAAGTTGACATTTTCAGATGAAAAATATTATATGATGGAGTTATGGGAGTCACTGATATTTAATAGTTATGTTACCAGATACTCCTTGTAACTGATAATTTCAACGCATCCTTTCTAATGGGCCCGACTTTTAGACAATCAAAGGGAGGAAACTTATTTGTGCACCTTATATAGTTAAAAATTTGCTTTTTGTCTAATAAATAAACTGACAACCTCCATGGCGCAACCGCTTTCTCACACCGGAACACATGCGGGGACACAGGTACGATTCCCGTTTTGTACCCATACCACAAACATGCGGATACATTGTAGAAGTGTCGCTTTCGCTGGTATGGCCACTTTTACGGCAACCAGCTACTTACGTGGGGGAAAATGTCTGGCCATGTCCCTTCCACCGGGCCGGGTAGACCCAAAAAGTGATGGCTTAACGTCGTAAGGGTTGATATGCGTGCCAATGGACTAACCACCAGAGATGCCGAAGATCGTGCGAAGTGTCCCATTATATTTGTTTATTATTAATCAAATAAATGGCTATAAAACTTACACAAATCTTGTTGTGATTTAGGTGTCAGAAGAGATTTGCTCATGGTACCGGGGCCCGTCCTTCATCCAGCTGATCGACGAGCTTCCGTCGCTGAACCGCAAGATGGAGGGACCCTTCATCATGCCCGTCGTGGACAAGTACAAGGACATGGGCACCGTACTCATGGGCAAGGTGGAGGCGGGAATCACTCGCAAGACCAGCACCCTCATGCTCATGCCTAATAGGGTAATCTATGTTCATTTATTAACTTAATTATTTTGTTATGTCATGCAAATAAACTGACGGACTCATAAACTGCATCAAAGTAATAGACGACTTTGAAATAAATATTTTAATCAAGTATGCAAACTTTCTATACAGATTTAAATTGAAACCTCTAGAGTGGTTCGTGAACTTTAAAAAAACAGGGTAGGGTCATATCCTTAAGTTTAAGTTTGTGTACTGGAAAGGACCTTAAGACTTTTTTGAAGAAAAAACAGAAATTTAAGGAAAATTGGTTTAATTAAAAAATTGGTTTTAACAATAGACACAAACTTTATGCAAGGGTTTATTTATGTTTTAATAAGGTGTATTACCTCCACGTGCCCTTATTACGGATTATAATCGGTTCCGCATAGATTTTATTAGAGTTATATTGTAGCATTGGTGCGGGATGGCTTAGATCAACGAACGATTGGTAGAACTTTAAATTTAAACCAGTCTACGGTTTCTAGAATATACAGAAGGTTTGTGGAGACAGGTTCTTACAGAAGGAGACGTGGTACAAGCAGGACTCGAGCAAGTAGCGACATGGCTAACACGTCGGTATGCATGCGGAAATATCGATTTCGATTCCCGTCCAGCGTCGGGGTATAGGTATAATATAGACGGTGTTGTGTGAGACATCCCAATATATTTATTTATTATTGAAAGATATAGGGATTTGCTACTTGAGGACACTATTTAAATAAAACAAGTCTGGTTGCGTACTCTTGTAATGCGGAATGATTACAACCCACTGTTACAATTATACCAAATAGGGATTAATTATTTATTCTGTGGGTACCTATACCTATATACATACAATTATATATCTAACTGTACAATTTGCTGGATCAATTTAACTCTTGAATGCTCAGTTTAATATTTGGCTGAATGTATATTAACATTGTGTAATGTTTTAAATTGAAAAAAAAAAAATACTAAAATGGTTCTTTCAAATAATTCAACATTTTGTTTTTCCGTCATTTTTCTCTATCATAAGTCCATTGAAGTTGACGCTGCATTGAAGGTTAGAATTATTTTTATTTCTTAAAGAGTTTTTTTTTATTAATATTTTATGTTTAAACAATTACTCCTGAAATGTAAAAACAATTTGGAGCTCAATTTGATATTCCGGATTAAAGTTTAATTTACTTGCTTTTTCAATAAACTTTTTAAATTTAGTATATTTAGTAAATATTTTGTAAAAATCTTAATTTCAGGTACAAGTAACAGTAGATCAACTGTGGTCAGACGACATCGAGGTAACGTCCATCGGTCCAGGGGAAAACGTCAAAGTGAAGCTGAAAGGCATCGAAGAGGAGGACGTCTCGCCCGGATTCGTGTTGTGCGACATCGCCGAACCAATCACCACTGGCAGAGTACGTTCATTTATTCATATCAACTTAACAATAGTCACTTCAAGAAAAACATTTAAATAAGTAGCTTATTAAAAACCAGCCAGCTGGGGGTGTCGGATGGTAATAACCTACAATAGATCCTGCAACATTCCACAAAGGCTCTAGATGGCCAACTGAGTAGTCGCTGAAGCAAGCAGTGGTTGAAGAACCCCCACATACCCGCGTTGGCTTCTCCCCGGAGTTTCAATGTAGCAAAAAAAGTTGTTGGGCTAGTTAGGGTGTTACTAAGAAGACCTTCAGGGCAAAGTCCATCTCACTTGCCAGAGTTGGTGCATGTATTTGCTGAAATACTTTTGTATTTGTTGTACTTTATTCAAATATTAAAAACAATCCTGTATTACTGCGAGTATAATAAAAAAATATGTAATAATTATTTCATTAAATGTAAAAAAAAATCTAAATAAATTATTTTATTTTTCAGGTTTTTGATGCCCAAGTGGTAATCTTAGAGCATAAGTCCATAATTTGCGCCGGATACTCGGCGGTGATGCACATACATTGCGCGGCGGAAGAAGTCACTGTCAAGGTGAGATTTGTGAAGGAAGGAATGAAGGTTTCATTTAGATTGAGCAGAAAATAGATTGTGTTTTTTTTATTGCTGTAAGACAGCAGACAGGCTGACTGCCTACTTAGAATTTAGTAGTTACCGTCGCCTATAGGGTATCCGAGTAGTGGTATTGGAACATGGTCATTTATGCTGGAACACAACACAATGTTATTATGGCGACATATTTTAGACCAAAAGTGGTTGTTATCCAAATGGGCTTTGGACCGTACCACATAGCTAGGATTGTTATGTCGCCTTTTACGACACGCCGATCCTGGGGTCGTATTTGGGGTTAGTTTTTAAATTCTTACTTACTTAATGCCCGTGCATGGAAAAGGAATCAATCCAAACTATCAAAATTGATGAAATTATGTACAAAATATAAAATCTGTGAACTGGTTTCCATACATAAGTAGATAGCCAATGCATGTTCACACTGTAATGATGTGTTTGTCCGTGTCAGGCGCTAATATGTCTGGTGGACAAGAAGACGGGCGAGAAATCGAAGACGCGGCCGCGCTTCGTGAAGCAGGACCAAGTGGCCATCATGAGGATAGAGTGCGCCGGCGTCATTTGCCTCGAGCCCTTCAAGAAGTTCCCGCAGATGGGCAGGTTTACACTTAGAGACGAAAGTAAGCACTAGATATTCATGTTTCAAATGTCCACTAGCTTTCATCATCATCACTCACTCAAAGTATATCTATCTCCAATTCGATTCAATTTCAAAATGAATAATTGTTAATTGACCACATTTGTAATTTCACAAATATTGAATATCAAAAATTTATCCAATGAATCTAACATGTTTTTTAGTGGCCCGCTTTTTTCTACTGACGTAGCCAGTGTTCCCAATTTCAAGAATTTAGACACATCACAGTGTTTCTATGTTAAAAATACAGTAGATTTAAATAAAGTGTGTGGTCGGCTTATTAAATAAAAGTGGCAAAATTACAGTGTATGGGATTAAAATAATAACTAAATAGGTAATTAAAAAAAAAATATCAATATTGCACAATTCTATATTACCATAACAAATAAATGTTTAATCATTTGCTCTATCTCTATCTGTAATTTGCGTCATCAGTTTGATCAATTATTGTTTCAATGGGCACTGAATATATATTCTATGCATGAAAATCAGCAATGATTCTAGATAAAATTTAAAAATTTTGTTATCCATTTCTACGTTGATAGAAGATTCACTTAGGAAAAAAGTATTTAGCTGTGTAAATTTTGGCAGCATATAACCAAGAGAATGATAGTACCTTTTAGCTTTTGTTATTATATTATTTAGACTGGTGTCGATGAGTCTGTAGTCTGAACTTGAACGCGGCCACCACAACCAAGTGCTGAATATTTACCATCAAAATGACCACCAGATAATGAGTACATACAGGGATTACTATTATTACAATGACAACAACGATCACTGTAAATATTACTTCAAAGCGAGGACACGTCATACGACCACAACGACCCAGGACACCTTGCATTAAATTCCCATATGGGTTTGTCATCGTCATTGGGAAAAGTTGCATGAGCTAATATTACCATAGGCGCCATCTAGTGGTGGTGGATTTGATTACTAAATATTATTGATCTTAAATATGATTACTGAATAAATAGATAACTTTATAATAATATATTATGTTCACCACATCACTCCCCCCCCCCCCCCCAGGGCCAATGTATGCTGGTTGCAAAGCGCCTCTCAAAGCATCCTCTCTTAAAAAGACCTGAGAGCAAGACGATAAATCTTTATAAATAAAGATTTTATTATTTGAGTGGTGTGAAGTAGAGACTGGCTGTAAGTTGTTGGCAAATGATCTGATACGGGCTGAAAAGTCAGTGATGTCACTCGTGCATTTGTCACTTTTTTGGCCAAAGAATTCGCCTGGAAGTCACAACAGTTCGCCATATACTAGCTCGGCAACGTTTAAATGGTCTCCCTTGAAAGAACTTCTAATGCCGAGTAGTACGAGAGGTAAGGCTTCGGTCCAGCTACAGAGACCGTTGCATTGGGGGTGGTAGCTAGTGGTCTTACGATACCAGAAATTGTTAAATATAGATAGCTGATGGAACAACGCCGATTCGAACTGCCTACTGCGGTCAGTAACAATGTCGGTAGGACAACCGAATCGAACGATCCATCCCGACAAGACACTTTGGCCACTGATTCGGCCGTGATATTGGTGAGGGGGACAGCTTCAGTCCTTCGCGTGATGCGAACGACCGCTGTCGACGTGATCGACCGCTGTCAAATAGTACTTAAAAACCAAAGTCTATCAGCCATTTATTAGCGAAATAGAGCTTCAGCAAAGCGCTGAAATTTCTTTAGTTCACTGCTATTAGTTTTAAAGTAGTTGTATGTCACAAGCTCATTTTTCACAGTTTATTGGCAATTTTTTGCATGCTTCACTAGCGCATGGCGCAAAGATCTACAGAGTGCCATATACAGTAAAAGCTCCTTATTCATGCTTCCTTCATTCGCGTTTTCACTATTCGCGGATTTAAAAAATGCGACCCAATTCCTATCCTCGCGGTTAAATATTTCTTTATTCGCGGATCTATCGGTGAATCGGTACATATTATTAAAGAAATTGTGCGGTCGAGGAACCCCCGTCAGTTTTTTCTAAATTTTTGTCGAAACGTAGACTATAATTTTTATAAGTTATAAAAATGATATTCTCCTAATAAGTTTCTGACAGAAACGAATGAATCTGCAGTCACGAAGTACGTTGTAATTTTTTATAAATTATTGAAAATACAGTGTTTTTACCACTATTATAGTATAGTTAGGAACACTGGGCGTAGCTCAACTTTCGCTATATAATTTTTTGGTTATGTATTTTGTGCTCTGATGCCGCTTCCAATGGCTTTCTTTTAAATCTTACATGGTTATGATCATTATAACAATTTTCTACTATTTATTTTCTTAATATATTTTGTTTTGTTTCAGATAAAACAATCGCAATCGGCAAAGTCCTAAAGGTCATTGAGTAAATTGGCACTACGATTTGTAATTTAGTTAGGCTAGGCCTTTCCAAGACCTATATCAACAGAAATGCATATAATCCTGGTTTTTGGGATATGTATCATGTGAGAGCTCGGGTGCGTTCGCTTCGACAGGACATCATCTTCAATGTTCACCTCAATTGTTTCTCATTTTAATTCAGTAGGTCTGTTCCAACACGCCGGTTGATAGTAGAAATTCTGAGACGCTGTCATTTCCGTGTAATAAAAATAATTTCTGTAGTTTTTGATGTTTATTTATATAAATCGAGAATCAAATTACTCACTTTAAAATTATTTTTAAACAAGATCTTATATGAGTGTTTCCGGATTACAAAATTCCAATCACAAGAATAGAGTAAACACCAAAACTTATATTTAATAAAATAACATTTTCTTTATCTGTGAATTGTTTATTAAACTGTTTCAATTTTAACGATTTTAGAAACTTTTAACCTTGACACGTGTCAAATATAACTGAATAGGAATTGAAGACTATAAAATATGTTTGTTTTAAACTGTAGGCACAGACCTAAAACAGAACAGCTAGGCTTCATTAAAAACAGAGCTCTAAGCACAACCTTTTCATTCACTGAAACATTATGCGTCTAATTTCAAATTATTTGTGCTTTTAAAAAATAAAAAGGAGTACAAAAGGAATTAAAGGAAGCCTTTAATTGGAATATTGAGTGAATTTAATAAACCGCTCAAAAGAACTGATCACAAATAGATGGCATTGTTTCCGTTGGACGAAGCTCTCGTGTATTCAATGCTAGGGTGGCCATCCGTTGAAGTGTGGGGTTGCCATATTATGTCAAAATATGTTTATACCGGTAGTACTCGCGAAATCTTATAATATGCATTCGTCATCTACATTTCAAAACTCGATGGTCACTGTAGCACATATAGTAGCGGTTATGATATTTTTCATATATTAAGGATATAAACGGTTATTATATATAGTACTGTTTTCCAATTTTGAAAAGTCATTTTCATTTATTTTAAAGGCTTTGCTATTTCAGTGCACTTGTTCGAGAAATTTTAGTTTTAATTGTTTCCATGGAGAATGTCGGGGGTAAATGTATTCTTATTTTAAGTTGCATATTTTGCAATATTTGTATTGAGTTATAGTAGCGAGGTTGCTTTGGCGACCGACTGGGCCAAGACGCTTTACTAAATAAAATATCTCTCTATTATTTCTTGAATATAATTTATTAATATAGTAACACAGAGTACTTATAAAAGATACGAAATGGTTCACAAAGTTGATTCTACTATGGCTGGATAAGGAATAATTTATGTTAATTGTATATTATGAATTTTTAAATTCTCAGCTTTTTTTAAATTGTAACCAGATTGTACACTAGGGGCGATTGTATATTATTAATATTTTGTGTATATCAGAAGAAGACATAATATGAGAGGCGGCTCCCCCGTGCGGGACGGCCCTCCCCAGTAGTGCCTTCTGCGGGCCGCAGGGGCGCACGCCTCTACACTACACTTGGCTATATTATTTTGTTTAAAATAAAATTTTATCAATACCTCGATTTTAATTTACTCCCAATCTTATAGGGCAAGTCAAGGCTTAAGTTAGTTTTTAATTATCCCCTTATCCTGTCTATCTCCGTTATTTATAAATAAATATTGCGCGACTTTACAAAGTTCCTAAGTCAATCGAATGTTGAGTTTACATAATAATTTAATATGTATTTTAAGTATGTATACGCGTCAAGTCTAAGTCGATATTAAGGATTTTTTTTAACTAATGGCATAGATCTATGAAACTTTCTAAATAAGTGTTGTACAATATTTTTACTGCACAAAAACGATTCAATCCAATATGAATTTATTATCTTCAAATTTGTTTTGGTTAGGGCAATAGTTGTCTAGAATTATAAGCAATATACAATAATGTATTTAATTTAGCAAACCATAATACTTGGGATAGCGTTAAATTCAGTTGGCAATTTATAAGGTGCATATTTAAACTACTTCTAATTCCATTATGGAATGTTATTTTACACATGCACACCTATTTGAATGCAATGCTTATCTTTATACATAAGAGGCACATTGAGGAATATCTAAGGTAAATCCAGAAGTAATGATATAATAAATCGGTTATTTACCATGTATATAGAAATAGTTCTTTCGGTTGATCATATAACCCACTAAGTTATTATAATAAATCATACAAATAAACCACGATTCCCGGGAGAATCGTTTGAATACGATGGACAAAAACTAAATTAGAGCTGTCATTTATTATCCCTATTTGAAAAATATGTCTACCCAAGACATGCAACTTCAACGATTTGGTGTAAACTGGGGAAACTAGAACTGAGGAAAAACAAATCGAAGATGTCAGATTAAAGATAGAGTATTTAAAGGTGGTTGAGATTAAAGGGATCTTTGAATACTGTCTCACGAACGAATTGCATTTGAAAAGATCTCTGCGCGTTGGGTGCCGCGAATGTTAATCGACGAGCAAAAAAAAACGAGTCGAAATATATAAGGGTGAATCTCGAAAGATCCAAGCAGGTCTGGAAATTGTCTCGTTTCGTGATCATAGAAGAGATCTGCGTTTATCATATTTATCCTGAAACGAAACAACTAACTCGGAAGCGAGCCTACTTACCGACACCAATGAAATTGTCGTTCAAGAAAAAAATGTCGTATTTGGCGAGAAAGGTTTTTTGGGACGCTAAAGGAATAATTTAAAAAGTGACCCGCAATTTCAGGCTGTCACTACGTTCACCAAATAAAATTGCAGGTCATTAACACGTTGAACGCCATGACGGACATCATACTTTGCCTTGGGGGCCAAATCAATATATCAAGAATCGTCTAAAAATCGTTGGGGCGTTTTTATGCAATTATTTTCAGGAAAAAAACTCAAAATAGTGGACAACTTGCAGAAAGAGCGATGTGCTCGTTATTTTTTCCGAGATGTCATTTACAATAACAGACATTTTAAATTAACTTGTTGAAAGTTCTTTCGATTTTTTATGCCAAGTGACCATGCTGTACAGAGTCAACTTCCGTTGGCCACCTAGAGGCTTCTATAGTGGATCGAGGGCATGCGGACACACGGTGTCCGACACGGTCGCCTGGAACCGAAGTAATGACGGTCACAAGGTGTCCGCAATGGCCAACTGGAGTAAATATTGTATCTAGTCTGCCTGGAGTGCTGTTTACAAAGACACCGCATCAGCTCACAAAGCCGTAGTTGCCATAGCTGTCATTCAAGATCGAAAGAATTACAAGTGCTCGACTACCTAGTGATTTCCATCTTTCCTTGGCTCAAAGAACATCTCAGATCCAAGAGATTTGAACATGATAGCGAAGTGATGGCCGTTGTCAAGAGGTTTTTGGAGGGTCAAGATGATATTACATAAAGAATTAACTATTTTTAACCACAATAACCGTGTTTAACATTGTCATTACTTTTGAATAACTCTTCGTGAAAATAAAATGTAGAGCATACATATGACAGGAAATAATATAGTAGAAGTTATGAAAGAATGGAAAATATTAAAAAAAGAAAGTGTTGTTATGTCACACACAATACATAGAATACGACAAGTAAAAAAGTGGTAATTAACTTGTTGCTATGGTTTGGGTTTGATATTATTCATCAGATACAATTAGTTCATAAAGCAATTTACACGACTATTTTCTTTAGATAATCATTTGTTAATCTCTTACATATGACAATACTTTTTAATTTAATACATTTTAACATATAACACAATTTAACATATATTTACCTAATATTCAATATAATATTTATCTTCTTTACGTTGTTGCACATTTTTCAGTGGCAAATGATTTAGTTTTCTCTTTCAATAAATTCTGTACATTTGGAATACTTTGAGCAATCATAGCTTTAGTTTGGATGAAAATAGCATGACAGAGTTTCATGAAGTGACAATATTTTGTCTATCAATCATAATGTATAGGTACTGTTTGCAAAATAATAGGTCCAAGATGACATATTGCACGTAAAAAAACATATCCATAAATTGCGTCATATTATTATTTAAACAACTTAAACATATAGACTAATCAACTCTTTCATGTTATTTGGCCAATTTGTGATTATTATATTATTAGGCCGTATATAGAAAGAAAGCTGGTAATTGGCGCCGATTACCAGCGCTTATCGGCGCCGGTCCATTCTACATAAAGCAAACAGATTGAAGCAGAGCGAGCAAAATGTCGGACTCATCGGACGATGATTTGGTTTTGTTAGAAAATGTGTATTTAAAAATGCAAAAACGAGCTATATACATCCTATTAATAGAGAAAGGAAACGTTTCGAAGAATACCATCATTTTATTTGTAAAACAATTGAAATTGGTGATCAAAAATTTTATAGATATACAAGAATGACTCAAGAAACATTTTATTACATTTCTGTATCTATCAAAAAATATAATATAATCTACAGAAATCAATAAAATTGGAGTGTGTTTGTAATATCAAAATAACCGCTTTTTACTATGTGCATTTGAATGTATACACGGTACATATACCAAAACAACATTTTTTACAATTTTTGTCTGTCTATCTGTCTGTCAGTTTGTTCCGGGTAATCTCTGAAATGGCTGAACCGATTTTGACGGGACTTTCACTGGCAGATATTTGATGTAACAAGGAGTAACTTAGGATATATTTATTTTAGAAAAAAAAATAGATTTAGCTAAATATTATTAGTTTCGGAAATTTTTGATTTCCAATTTAAGTTGACCTCCGATTTATATCATTAATCATATGAAATAGGGTTTAACTTTGGCTGGACGTTGTAGGTTGTTATTCAATTTAAGTTGACCTCAGATTTATATCATCAATCATATGAAATAGGGTTTAGCTTAGGCTGGTTTTGTAGGTTCGAACGCACGTATTCCGGAGGCGCATGGCGTAACAGTTGCATTCGATAATAGAGATTGTTTGCATATTTCATTTATATTTTAGGGTTAGTAATCCAAAATAAATCTTATGAAATATCCAAAAAATGCTGTCCAAAGTTTATGTAGTAACTATTTATGCCAGTCACTATTCCATGCGGACGGAGTCGCAGGCACAGCTAGTGATTTCTATTAATATATTATTATTATATTTTATATGGCGGACGGCGCCACCGTTGTCCGGCGCGTGTCAGAACTTGTCGGCGACGTTCGGCGCTTGTTCATATAAATACCTGCGTGGACCGGCGCCGACAAGCGCTGGTAGGCTTCCAGCTTTCTTTAATACGGCCTTAGTCTGGAATAAATATTGTTTAACCAATTTTTATCTCTTAATAGAATTGATAAAATTTGGAAACCATTTCATTGCAACTTTTTAATTTAAACAAAAAATTAATTATAAATGTGCTTGTTATCATTAACTCTAGGTTTAATGGTTTTAAATACTTTAAATATTATATTCAATTCAAATTTATCACAATTATGGTATGATTCCGAACTACGCTGCACGCAGCAGTGCTGCCGCGACACTGCTGCGTGCAGCGTATTTCGGAACCATACCTTTAGGGTGTCCCTCATAAATAATTCTTGTATAATTATTGTTTTCAACTCAAATCATAGTTTAATTTATGTAGGTAGTTTTTTGGTTATAAAAAGGGCCATAGTTATTGAGAAATTAGTATAATAGACATAATTAATTAATTTCTTTAAAACAAGATATGTGTAAATTCAAAATGAACAACCATATAAAATATAATAAATTTGCTTCTCTATAGGTTTAAACACCCTTAATGAAAGTTTTTAATTGATTTGGCAAATAATAGTTTATTTAGCTATTTATTGGAATAATATCTAGCATATTCTATGTATAGATAATAAATATAACATTAAATTATGAATGTAACTATAAAAAGAGTCTTGTACACATTCAAATCATGTAAGAATTTAAAACATCCAGCTATCCTAATGATCAGAGCAATAGTAGCACTAACATGATTGAACAATCATTATCAGATTTATCAGTCTCAGTGTCTTAATTAAGTACTTATTATAACTAAATTTGGCAAAGCATGGAATTAATCCTGCAATTTAATGTCACTTTTAGTTACATTTTGATTAACCTGATCATTTTCATACTCAACAAAATCATCAAAGAGACTGGGCCATGCCTCTGTGTCATCATAACTGCTCAGGTCATCGCCAACAAATTCACAAAAATTCAGGAACATATACCAAGTGTCTTTTGGAATGCCCCTAATGTGTGGGTTTTTTTCTAAGTATTGCAGCCATCTGTTCAGTATTGGTGGCTCACTGCTTGTGAAGACTAGGCGCCACAAAACTATGGCAATATCAGTCGGGAGAATCCTTTGTCCTATACTCACATCCAGGCCAAACTTAAATGTAAATCTGTACAAGTCTTTGAACTGTTCTGTATCCTTCTTTAATTCTATTAAAATTTCATTCAATTTACCTTGAATACCTTTAATTGAGTCTGTTTTCATATTTTTTAAACCTTGGACAAATTCTGATTTAGTAAATCTACACATTTGACTAGCATTCAACTTCCAAGCGAGTACTAATACTTTGAAATCATCAGGACTCAGTTGCAGGTCATTGCAAAGGTTCTCTATGCCCTCAGCCAATATGGCATCTTCTAGTGAATCTTTATAATGATCAAATAACTGGTTGATTTTGGACTCTGAAGTGCGAGATTCACTTGATCCCAGGGAAGACATAGTCCTCGGAATGGATGGCAGTTTTTGGTAGAATAATTTTGGTGTTTTTTCATAATTTTGTACAGGTTTCTGAGTATTGACAACTTCTACTGAGCTCTGTTCACCAAGATTATTCAAATTATTTGTGTTATGTACATTATTTCTATAACCAAATGAACTATTTTCATTCTCTTGAAGAAGTGGTTCATGTTGCGGTAATACTGAGACTGTTACAGCTATTTCTGTCATCTCTGTAAAAAAAAAAATATTTAAATTAGTTATCTTTACATAATAATTAGGTGGGTCGACCTTGGTCCTTAGAAGGTGGTTAAAGGCAATTAAGAGATTGCTACTACTAGCTCTTAAAGAACACAATAAATAGAGGCTATTCTAAATTATTTCTTTATAGAAGGCAGTTAAACTATTCCATCCATATCTACAGTGGCCGTTGCAAAGAAAAGGAAGTGTCATTTGAGAGTTTCTTACCCAAAAATGATGAGCAGATTTGCTTGCTATAATACTATAAAACAGACCCTGGGTTTCCAAAGTTTTAGATTTAACAAACATTAAACTGGATGAGCTTAAAGAATTAAGATTTCAGAGCAATGTATAATTATTAAACATTAATTAGAATGAGATGAAACCATTAGGGCTTTTCATGTAGGTAATTAAATTACAACCAGTAAGACTTATATGTATCATCATCTATCATATCTAGCATGTGCTAGAAGAGACTATTAATAAACATGATGATTGATAGATACCAGGATACTATAAAATATCGAAATGCTAGAGATATAGAACATAAGATCAAAGGAGTATCAGAAAACATAACGTTATTTACCATCTTTATCTTCATGCGAAGCAGTAATGTCAGCATTAGCTTGAGGTTTGAAACAACTGAGACAGTGGCCCATTGGACAAAATCTTCACCAGTATTAACAGATTCATACAAGATGTGTTACACCCAAATAAAGACTTTATCAGATTTGCATCATAAGTGCTATTACACATAATGATAAAAATCTATTTCTAATTTACCGTCTTTCTATGTAAAATTTTATAAATACCTGAAAATATAATCTTGAATAAATACTTAAAACATGACATTGTCTGAAAACTGTGTACACGAATTATTTGTCTTACCAGAAAATAAATCCCTTTGTTTATATTTTTCGTGCAAGTGTTATTAACTATAGAGATTAGAATAAACTATTAAAAAGAATGAAACTTTCATTTCATAAATTAAATTCATTAAATCAAGGTATGTAAATATTTTGCATTTATCTTTTAACATTGACTTTTTCTCGCTATCCTTGTTTTATCTTTCCTGATGACAGTCTTGACAGTTGACATTTTGACAATATATTTTTAATATTTTTGACGTTACTTATTGCTGAGAATTGTCAGATTTTTGTCAGACAGAGGAAAGTAAAAAAAATTACTGCGATTTTTCTGGATCTGTCTGCTTATTTTGCCTTAGTATCAGAAATACTTGCCACTTACTTTTTATTTTCTGAGGCAACAATACAAACTATACAGTGAAATTTGAAGGGCAGAGAAGGTCAATCATATTTTATCAAAAATATCAATAAAATGTGAATATTTTTCATAATTAATTAGTCCGTAATGATCATTAACCTTATTCCTCTAAATGGTTTTTCAATTACAACATTTAAAAAAAAATGAACAATGCCCATTGTTCATGAACAGATTAAACAGCCACGGTGACGCTACACATCCCTGTCTAACACCTTTTTCGATATTAAACCATTCAGTGTATGCCCCGTTTATCCTTACACAAGCACTAGAATCCCTATCTATAGATTGCAATGCTCGTATGAGGATACTGCGCACACCATTCACAGACAATGCTGGATCACAATTCATTCCTCACCACTCTATCATAGGCCTTTTCTAGATCCACGAACGTGCAATAGACCTTCTTGTTTATAGCCAAACAATATGAACTCTCACCAACTTTTTTTGTAAAAATGGTCATTAAATTCAAAATAAGTGATCAATTAATAAATGAAAATTGAGCTTCCTAGATGGTAGTTACGCTATCAGCAAAACAATGGGAAATGATTCAATACGATCGACTTTTAAGCGGTGTAGGTACGAAGATAAACATTAACTCATGGAGTTATTAAATTATGATACTAACTCCATGCGTTAACTCAACACTGATTTTAGCATGGATGTACGTAGTACATATTACTTCCATGGATTTTAGCCAAAAGCCAGAGAAGCAATATGTTCACAAAAGTCAATGTCAAATCTTTTTATCATACTTCATATAACAAATTTGAATTTTATAAATAACGGATGGATTGTTATTAGGTATTTATTTTGTTAGAATTACAATACAGTTAAAAACAAGTTAATAAGCGCGTTAAAAATGAGTGTATTTGAAGATAATTGGAACTTAAATCTGGATTTAAAGAGCATAGAATTGGAAAATATTCGTCAGTTAGAGCTAAATTTTAAGTGTATCAATGAAAAGATTTCCAAATTACTCGAAAACGGTTTTAAAAGTCAGAATCCGCTTTTGAACGGAAATGCATCACAGTGCTACGACGAGCAACTCAAAGCCCTTGTAGATAAAAACAAGCAATTGCGTTGTGAACTTGAATCAAATCTGGAAGAGCTTGCACAGCAACAAGTTCGATATGAAAGCTACAAAAGGGGTACGTTTGATTCCAATAATATTGTTTCTTACTTTGACGATGAATCACGGTTGCGTGTATGTTTCGAATTCGTTTTTTTGCATTTACGCGGTGAATTACCGTCTGATCTCCCAACTATACCATTCCATTTAGTAAGACGCATTTGGCAGACGTTTTTTGAACAATAAACAAAACATTTTGGTATGTTTAACTAATAAAAAAACATTATACAAAGAACCACACTTTTCTTTGTCTAAGTCTAAACTGAAATTAATATTTTATAACTACTATGGAATTAATATATAATAATTTTTTCTGGATTCACAGATCAAAAATTACTATCCGAAGAAATAAAAGAAAGACATGAAGCATTTTTAATGGCCAAAAAGTATTATAAGAAGTATTTGAAAATGTATCACACTGTTGAAAGCAGAAACAATGATATGCAAACAATATTTGTACAATTTTTCAGTGAAACCAAAAAAGAATCTGAAAATTATTCTGTGAGGCTTGTGAGGGATTCTAAAACTGGAAAGTACCAAAGTAAGTATTATTCATCCTAACAAATATTATAAATGCAAAAGTGAGTTTGTTTATTATGCTTTCACATCTAAACTAAATAATAAATTTCGGTATAGTCATAGATTGGGGACCTTGGAGAAGGACATGGCTACTTTTTTTAAATTCATATGGCAGAACAATGTTTGCCGGATCAACTAGTTACTCATAAAAGGTAATACAAAATAATAAATTTACTAGATATAGTGGATGTCAAATTCTTTCTCTTCAGAATGTTGATCTTGGTTTCAATGATATATTCACATGTGTTACAAGCATTTGCTTAGAACTTAGTATGATATTTTGTCAGTATTGATCCTGTCAAGTCACTGCAAAATTTCAACATGTCTTTAAACATAGTTGCCAATCTGTGACCTTTTCTTGACCAAAAAGAGAAGAAATGAAATGTGACTACCCTCTAATCATTTCAATCCTCAAAATGCTTAATACTTTTGTAGCCTATTCTATATACACACTTATATAGACTTGTTCTTGCTCGGTCACTGGAGGAATCGCTCCAAACTAGTTCTTTTTTTCCAAATGAAGTAGTTCGGACATCTAGTTCTATTAGTTGCACAGATCTGTAATAAAATTCTTTGTCTTTTAGTTTAACGATGTGTTCGCATGTGACTGTGCGCGCGGTGAATTCAGACATTAGTTCTATTAGTTCCTATTGGTATTTATTCTATGATCACTCAGATGCATTCTGTAACTGTGCACATTTTGTCACTAAGGTTTGAATAGTACAATATAGTGAATAGCAATATACAAGTATTATGCAATGAAGCAATATATTATGGCGAATAGGGAACAAGGCAGGAGGATTAGGAACTATACTTAGTTACCTACTTACTTTATTTGGAACAAATTAGTTTTCACACTTTTTTACAATAAAATTATTTTTTTTGTTATTCTTAATTAAAATTTATTGAAAAACCTTTGATTTTCTATAAAAGCAACTTTTTTAGTTTTTTAAATCTATAATTTATATCATCAAAGTTTTTTATTTCATCCAAATTATTTATGACACTATCTCTTGTAAACAGATTATTGCATTTTGTTCGCTCTTGTGTATTATAACCAAGTAAAGAAAGAGCAGAAATATATTCTCATGCCCTTAGTGCATTTCTCTGATAGACGTTGTCCGCGTCACGTCACAGATTATAATATTCTTGAATGAATGAACTAAGGCTGAATAAGAAACTACTGGAATAGTTTGTCCAAAGTCCGCGTCACGAAATCATTCCTAATAATTCTTAGTTTGTGAACTACACAAGTTTACACTTATAGTTTTTAGTCAGGGGGACTTATGCCATTTAGTTCTTCCTTTCCTATCTCCTTGTTTATGAAGCTGATAGTGTTCCCGATTAAACGAAACACAGGTAACAGTAATCAGTGCAGCTAGATCATGGGTAAATTGTCCCCATACTCTAACAAAGTGTGCGCTTCACATGACTGACTAAATGTGTGTTGAGAAGCTGTAACTTTGGGCAATTACTATTGTTTACAACCATTCTGTCCATCAAATGGTCAGCTGTGATCTATAAAAAGTTAATAATGGTTGCATTATTTACAAGTTGATTTACAAAATAGTTGAAAAGTATAAGAAATTAACACAGTATTCTTATGCATGTTTCTCTCCCCATGTTTCAGTACTTAGTACAATACCCAAGCTACAGAAGGAAAAAGAGTTGCGAAAAAGATTAAGTGAAACAAATGATGTTCCAGGAGCATTGTGCTGCATACGAGAAGAATTCTTATTGGTAAAAATGAATAAAAAGTAAAAAAATATTTATCATAGAAGTAGGTTTATTGTAAAAGTATAGAAATTGTCTATCAATCAATCTTTATGTTTGATTGAACCTTTTCGTGAAAGTATGAACTCTATCAGAATATGTTTTTAAAGAATTTTAAATAATTACTTATGTGCCTTACATGTGATCCTGTGCTGAATATGATGGTAGATTCTAAATATTATCTAGTGTAAACTCGAATTATATTTTAAAGTGTTCTACACTAGTTGAAAGTTTATAAGAGTGTATTTCAGAGAGTATTTCACAAACATATTTTATGGATATATGACCAAAATGAAATACTTGCAGATAGTAAAAATATTTTGACCTATGTGGGAATAGCCGGATCCACACCGGACGATCCATCGCGCTCCGATCGCGGGCGGCAGGAGCGCGCTCCATAGGAGCGTTTGATGTGGACTTGCCTCGCGCGATCCAAACTGCGCGGCAGGAGCGCGCGCTCCTTGCCGCGGTTAGTTGTCGGTTTTTTCGCCAGCTTCAAAGGTGCCTCAGTTGAGTGGCGCGCGCGGTGTGGACGGTTGTGTGTGGTTCGCGCGATCCACCACACCATGAACATCTCGCAGTCGCTTTCTGATATCACTTTATAAAGAATTCAAATGTTTATGGGGCCCAAAAGATGTTAATTATACCAATAGAGGTGTAACAAACGATGCTTGGCGTTAGATTTCTCGCGAAATGGAGAATAAACCGGTAAAAGACCTAAAGAAAATAATGCAGTCTGGCGGTAGAGGCTCATCACGCTTGGAGCGTATTTTTAGGATCGCAAGTCTCCAAAACTGGATCGGTCTAACACGATCCACCCTCCGTGATTCTGGATCGCGCGATCGCCGATCCAAAATGGATCGTTCGGTGTAGATCCGGCTATTCAGACACAGCTTTACATAGCTAAAACAGTAGTGTTGTCAGGTGAAAAATGTTGCACACTTGCATTTGAATCCTGCAAATTTTTTATAATAATTTTTCAAGTATTATCAATAGTTAGATAAAACTTTAAATAAACGTATTGCAAAATAATGACCAATTTTATTTTTATTCAGGGGTTCTGACATTTTTTGTCAACAAAGTGTTAATTCCAGAAATATTGAGTAACAAATATGTGTTCCTGTGTTTAAATAATAATTCAGACTGTAAAGGTACAACAAAAAACATACCTTTTACTTTTAGCTAGATTAAATATTATGATTTATAAATGACATGAAAAAATTTTATACAATAAAATATATTTATTTATTAACGATAATATAAACATTAATATAAGCACATTATAAAAACTACAACAAAAATAAATACAGCTTCATTTTCGAGGTACGAGGTACAAGATATGACAAATGCAATGTCACAGATTGGTGGTCAAAATTGTTAAACATTACAAATAAATAGTATTCATTTATTTTTATTAAAAATTAGACTCAAAATGATATAAATCTTAATTCTAGACATATAACAACAATATTGGAGATTTTAAGGGAAGACCTTCGCCGGAATGCTCACATTCTTTCAATGCTTTACAGCATTTTATTTATTCCTAATACATCTCTACATCTTAAAGCTTGCGTCAATTGCGTCCTACTACAAAAGCTGTTGTGGTCTCTGACGACGCAACAGCGACTCCGGTCGGAAAAGGCATTCCGACTCCGTGGGAGTGGGGTCGATCAGCAGTGGCAGCGGACTCGGGGCAGCGCCTCCTGTGAGGCGCGCTCCCGGCTCGACCGCTGAATGGGGACCAAGCGAAAACCAGCCACGAATGGCAACAATATTTTTATATTGGTGACTATCGGCTCCACCGGTGAAGCCGATCCTATTCTAATCTACCACTGTTTCGGAGTGTGTATAGATGGGGGAGAAGAAACGGCGAAAGAAACTCCCCCGCAACACGTCTAACTTCGTGTGGACTTGTGTAGTGTGTGGGTGTGTGAGACTATAGGTTATGTGGGTCGGAAGGCATCCCTGAACCTACTGCGTCGAGCTGGTAATCAGGGCTCAAGCACAATACCTCTTTATACCCACACCTTTACAAGAATTGCAAGCTGCTGTACTCTGGAATTCCCTATTATATTTAATTAAATCTCATTACATTTTCAAGAACTTGCTGAAGAAATGAAAGAATGTACAAGACATATTATCATGTATTATATTTATATTCTTATAAACATAAGAATATATATAACATGGCATGTGTGTATGGATGTATATAATGTATGTGTGTAATGTATATGTATGTGTATGTAATTTGTGTATATATATTAATCTAAGAACACATACAGGGTTATTGGTAATCCGACGTATTCCCATTAGGAGGTGATAGGGGTATTTGTGATTATTTTAATCCCCATATGTATTATGCAAAAGTGAAGCATTTTTGAGTTATCATGTTTTTTTAGATTTATTCAAAATATGCCAAAAATGCAACATCAAAAATTTATTTTAAAAATTATCAATTTAAATCTCATTCTTTTTTCTGATTTATAAAAACGATTAAACACTGGTTATTTATCAAAATTAAAACAACAATTATCGGTCCAAATTTACTTGCCTCCGCCGGGCCCCGGCAAGAGGGGTAGACCGAAAAAGTGCTAGCTTGACGTCGTAAAGTGTGATATGCGTGCCAATGGGCTCACTACCAGGGATGCTGAAGACTGTGCGTGGAGTAGAAAAAGTCGAAAAGCGGACCCCGGGCACCGAAACGAAAGTTTGGGTTGCAACTGGGATATAACGTTGGGATGATGATGAATTATCGGTCCAAATTTAAAATTGCGAGACGAAAAACGATATTAATATTCAAGATTTTTTACCCTTACTAATTTGCACTTATATATATATATATATATATACCCGTTAGAGTTTTCTATCTATCTAAATTTGACATGCTGTTCTTTTCCATCGAGTTCTTATGAATAAATACTGATGTATAAGATATAACATCTTATAAACAACAATACTATATTTTCAACAAAACAATGTTACTTTTCTTAATACATGTAAATTAAAAAATTGTAAGTAGTTAACATAAAATATGTTATATTTAAATAAATTAATGCAAAATTATTTTTAACCATTTTTATATATTAAAACTTGTATGTTTTTTTTTTAATGGCTGTTTTGTTATTAATAATACCCAACAATTCCCAATCAGTTATCAAACATATTTTCTAATTTAATTATTTAATTTCGATTCAAACGAAAATTCGGAATCCGCTGTCCGAAATCCATGTCTGTACAAACCATTTTCATCTCTTTTTGTGTTCCAGTGTAATAATAACAATAATTTCCCTAAATACTAAGTATAAGAAGCAAACTAATATTATAAATTTCGTTTTATAAAATAATGGAATTTTAGCCTTGTATGGCATTGAGACCATAAGTAGAATTAAATCACATTAATGTAATTTAAAATTGCGGACTACCTTTTTTTATAGCTGTGGCAGTACACAGGCTGACGGTCCACTTAGAATTTAGCAGTTGCCGTCGCCTATGGGTGTTTGCAACGGCAGTGGCATCGCGAACACGCTGCTGTCCCATAAGAGTACAGGAACTTGTGTCACCAATGCCGAAACACAACACAAAGTTATCATGGTGACATACTTAAGACCAAAGGTCGTCATCCAGACGGGCTAGGGTGGCTACCATGTAGCTAGGGTGGGTTGTTTTGTCGCCTTTTACGATAGGCCGACCTCTGTCTCGGCGGTCGGTATTCTTTCTCCGCTCCCGCACGGAGATCAAACGAACCTGCGACAACTGTCAAATATGTTTCATAAATAACAATCCCTTATAATGAGTGGATGGTGTACCCGCCACGCTTCTTCAAAGTATACTGGTTACTTATACATATGTGATTTTGTTATGCCGGTTTCTTACAGGTTTTCTTGCTTCGAAGCACTTCTTTCTTCATATAGGGGGCGGATTAAGAATCCTGACCCTTACGGCCGGGGGCGGCCTGTTGTAGGAGGCGACCAAACAACCCTAGCAAGGTGGCCCTACAAGCCAGTCTGGATGGAAACCATCACTGATTTCAAATATGCCGCCATAACTTTTTGTTAAGTGACCCAGATTGCAGATCACCTACGTAGACCGCAGCGTGTTAGGGGTGTCCCTAGGTGCGTCGCAAACATCCATATGGAGTGGTTACTGCTCAATAGCAAGTGAACGTTTGTGGCAATTATGTTATAGCATGCATACTAGGCGATGAAAACTGGCGATGAAAAGTCGTGCGTGCCATCGCGGGAATCAAACCTGCGACATGGGTTGCTCTTCGGAAAGTTATGATACCGTTTGCTACCCTAAAGCGCATCTATCCGATGCATCAGCTCTTAAACCGAAGTACATCGTTAATAACATATGTATAACTTAATGTATATATGTTTGTACACGCAAAAACTACTGAATGGATTTTAATAAAAATTAACAATAATATAGTTTATACATCAGAATAACACAGGCAAATAAATAAATTTATAAAGATATTGTGTGAATTGACCAAAATATAACGAAAGTGTCAAGTAAGTAAGAAAAAATTCTGCCATCTGCGAGCTATTCTGGCATAACAGTATATATCCATCTTTTATTTGTAAGCCATTACCGCCAAAATAGTGAACCATAAATACAACAAAAATTGTAATGTATTTCTAATGCACATTTGGTAGTAACAAATTGATCCTTCATCATCATCATCATTTCAGCCGGAAGACGCCCACTGCTGGACAAAGGCCTCCTCCAAAGATCTCCACGATGATCGGTCTTGCGCTGTCCTCATCCAACCTATTCCAGCGATCTTGACCAGATCATCGGTCCATCTTGTGGGGGGCCTACCAACATTGCGTCTTCCGGTACGCGGTCGCCATTCGAGGACTTTTCTGCCCCAATGGCCATCAGTCTTTCGAGCTATGTGTCCAGCCCACTGCCACTTCAGTTTTGCAATCATCCGGGCTATGTCGATGACTTTGGTTCTCCTTCGAATCTCCTCATTTCTGATTAGATCTCGCAGGGAAACTCCGAGCATAGCCCTCTCCATTGCCCTCTGAGCGACCATGAGCTTTCTCATAAGGTCCATAGTTAGCGACCACGTCTGCGTTCCGTATGTCATCACTGGCAACACATATTGGTTAAAAACCTTCGTCTTGAGACACTGCGGTATTTGGGACGAAAATATTTTACGGAGCTTCCCGAACGCTGCCCATCCGAGTTGGATTCGACGAGTGACCTCTTTCGCGAAATTGGACCTGCCTAACTGGATCGTTTGACCCAAGTAGACGTATTCGTCAACAATTTCGAGAGTACAGTTCCCAACTGTTACGGGGGTAGGTATCCTCCTTATTTATATCAAAATAAATACTTTTATCGCTTCTGGTTTAATATAAAGTTATAAGTTTTAAGAAACAGTACTCGCCGCGGAGAAGTGGGGCAGCAGTGTAGCGCAGCACGCAGGTGTACGAAAACTTCTCATATTTTTTCGTTTTACTTTTTTCTGTTATTCAACCAGCGAAGTGGGCGGAAACAGCTAGTTTTTTTTATATGTGATTTAATCATTCATGCAATTGTGTTATTGAAAAATAGTTTGTTTAGTAGTTCTCTAGTGTTTTCAAGTATTGATTACTTTAGGTTTATTGAATTATAAATATTTATTATCATGTGAGCATATTAATCAGTTCCGTAATAAGATTAATTTTACAATACCTAAGAAGTAAATAAAGAATTCAGAATGGAGAAAAGAATACATGGTTTAACATCAATACATGAATTAATATAAATAAATATTTATATTATATATATAAAATGGCAAAACATAGGCTGCCTAACCTAACCATTGTAACATTACATTTAAGGAAGTGCGTTTATTGATATGTCCAATGGCGATCTGATTCAGGCCTGTTGCCTAACATTAACACTCAAATATTATTGAATTGACACACTGTGTCAATAGAGAAATGAGTTAGTGTCAATTCAATTTCTAGCTTTGTCAATACACATTCATACAAGAAAACTATTTGTATGGGAGAAACCCTCAGTCACTTACATAGTATTCAAATTATTTATTAATAAATTAATATAATAAAAGTTAGAAAGTAAATAGTTTTTTTTAATGATAAATGCATATTAATATGTACAATTTACCAACCTTAAACGCCACCCAAGAAAGTTAAAAAATCTTTACTCTTGAAATTTGGGTATTTTAAAATATGTACCCAAAATGTCTATCATGGGGTTTCGTAATGAATAATAAAACCACTTGAGAGCACCGGTGATCCACCGTGGCGGAATCAGGTAAAAAAGGTGAGGTCACCGGTGACCTCCATGGCGTATAATGTATTAAATATAGTTGTCTTCGTCTGAGGACTGCGACAACATTTGAAATAATGGTCATCCTTAAAGCCAGTGTTTCCTAAAGATCTTACTTCCAACAAAAATATATATTATTTTCTCGTTAGGATATTTTAAGGGTGCCGTTATGTTCCACATTCAAATCCTTTTGTGTGAATTCCTCCTTATTGTTCATGGAAGACTGTGGAAGCTCCGTTATTTTCATGGCTGACGGCCGTCTGCTTTTGTTCTCGGGAATGAGCAACGCGCCGAGGGCTATGAAGTGCAGGGAGTAGTAGAATCTCCTGAAAAATAACACAATTATATCAGACATATTTTAGTTATTTTATTATCTTTCCGAAAAGAAACAAAACCTAACGGTGCCGCTCTATTGCTGTCTGGTAACTAGTAAATGAATTATTTCATTAGTCGCGTTTTACGACTCCCTAAGAATGTTATGTTCTAGCACAATTCTTATTTCTGGTAGAGACAACACGGTCAACTACCAACACTTGTATATGCTGCAGAATTAAAACTATATATTTAGGCAAATGCATATATAAAAAAAAACTACACTTGTTACTAGAAAATTACACCTATCCGAAATAGTTTTAAAAGGAAACGTGGCCATTGCTTAAACGACACAAGCAGGAATTGCGAAAGGACTGTGTTAGGAACTCCCGCTTTCGTGTCAGCTTTCTGTGGCATTGTGAACCAATCGCAGGAGTGTTACTTTGGCTGGTATGGACACGTTTTATGGCAACCGGCTACTTACGTGCAAAACAAACATCTAGTGAAGCAGCCTCCGCCGGGCTCCGGCAATACAGAACCAGAAAGTGCTGACTTGACGTCGTGTAAGATTATATGCGTATCAACGGACTCAGACAAGACAGAGAAGGAAAGACAGGATTTAACGCTATGTTGACAATGATCCGAAATATAATAACACATACCCATAAAAAGCGAGGCTGGGCCCCAAGTGCAGCAAGACAAAGGGGACCGTTGCGTAAGTCATGGCCACTCGCGTTGTAATGAACGTCAACGAATCGTAGAAAATCTTCTTCAATCGACTGTCCAAGAACATAGGACGGGCGACCGAGCGGATCTGAATTTTAAATAAAATCAACGCTCATTCATTTTATAGTGATATAATTGTTGATGTTCTTAAAAGAAAAACAGGGATTTCAACTGTGAAACGCGACGGATGGTATTGACACGCGAGTCAGAATATGGTATCTTTTGGCCTAATTTGTCCGACTGAACTGACAAATTTTGCAAGGAAATGTCATTACGACATAAATTATAGTTTAAAAAACTAAAAAAACACGCTTTTATAGAAAATCAAACTAAAAGGTAAAGTAAAACTAAAAACTAAAGTTTTCAATCGGTTTTTATTAATTTAACGTCATCTTCTGGCAATATTATTAAACTCCAGATGACGATTTTGGCAGAATTTTGAATTTTTTTGTTTATTCAAAGTGAATAAAAATCGAGTGGAAATCCGATAAATCGAAAAATTCCGTTATATACAGGTTAAGTTATAGTGTGTAAAAAAGAGCAAAACGTCACGCGGTGTTCCCAGGCGGTCATCCATACAAATACCTACTGACCGCGCCCGACGGTGCTTCGATGATCAGACGAGAAGTGGTCCGAAAATTCATTAATCCTGAGGATTCTGATAGGGATAATGATACAAACTATACAGATTATTGCATTGTCATCGGTCCTTGATAAGTGTGCAAAGTTTCAAATCAATCCGTCGTTTTAAAAGGAAAAGCACGTTCAAAGATTCTGTTACGATACATAGCAAGCTAATAAAAGCGTGTTAAAAAGTTAAAACAACAAGAACCGCGGTACGCGGGACTCGATTACCCATTTTGGACACGAAAAATATTTTAGTTGTCTTTCGTACATAAATATTATTATAAATTCTCTGAACCTAATATGTTCTTTCTTCAAAAAAAAAAAAAACGGTAAAGGCAAGTAACCGTTAAAAATTATTCACGAGTGTTGCCTATAAGTGGAAACTTCGGACAAGAGCAATAAAATATTTTAGAAACGTTATTTAAATTTTAATTATTAATGCTTAAATATAATGCTTTGCATTTAAATTGATTGAATTCAATTACAGATCGCGGCCTATAAGTTGAACCATGACCTTGTAACATATGCGCAGTAACATATTTTTGGGTCTCAATTTTGTGTGCACTGTGTGTGTATGGGGTGAGACGTGAGGGGGCGCGCGGATCCATAGCAACGGAGACGCTAGCTCCCGCGCAGTGACACCCTGCCCCGCGTTACCCACGCTCCCCGTGATCCTAGTGTATAATCGCTCACAATCTATTCACTTCAGACTATCAAATTTGTGATAATTTAACACGTAAATCGCCAAGGATATATCAAAAGTATTTCCGTTTTTTGTTATGTATAAATGTTGTAAATTTATACAAAACTGTTATAAAATACATTTGTACCTAATTGTCATATTATTTAAAAAAAAATGGAAAACTTTAACGCGGACACTGGTGTCCCCCACGGCCTCAGAGTCTTTTCATTCATTTTCCCCGCCAGGCTGCGCGTTTATTTAGCTGTAACTGTTGCTTTGTGTGTGTGTGTGTGTGTGTGTTTTTTTTTTTTGCGATTATTCAGTATTTAACGCTTTTTCGTGCGTACTTTCGTGCTAACAAGTAAATTGAAGTCATGGATTTTAGTGATAACTAAAATGACATGTTCACGCAAGAAGATTTGTTTGCCATAAAGTGATACTACAAACGACGAAGCAATCGGAATTAACCGAACCTGATGAAATTATTGCTTTGCCTCGCAGAAAAAGACGCTGTAAAATTCTGTCCGACAGTGAAGATGAAGCTTTGTCAACATTAAGAAGCGAGACATTGCCCACACTATCTGGTTGGACGCGTCCTCGAGGCAAAGAAGTTTTAATATTCGCGGGTAGCGCGCCTAACGTTTTTGGGCCTAATTGTACCTGCGCGGTCGACCGCCATTTTGGTTCAACTTAGATGCCGCGATCTGTACGTATATAGGTTATTAAATAAAAAATGTCGGATACCTTCCTAGCGGCGACTGTGAACAGTCCGCCGGCGAAGAAGGTGAGGTAATAGCCGGGGTGGAAGCCGTGCCAGACCGCGGAAAGAGCGTACACGCGGGCCGTGCGCCACGCCGCTCCGCCGCGCTCGTACGCCACGCACCGCAGCCACACGTTCGTGTTCTTGTTCCAGCTCGCCACCGCGCACCGGAAGTTTTGGCTCAACTGCATGCCATTACATATTTTAATATCCGAATGATCCTAATCACACAGTGCCAACACATCACAGTTTCACCAAAAAATTACTTCTCGTTATCATAAAAAAAAATCATTAAGGCAGGTTGACAGCCCACTTGATAGTAAACAGTTACCGTCGGCTACGGTTATGTGTGACGCCAGAAGCACCGCTAACACGCTACCGCCCACGTTAGGGAACTGGGACCTGGGTTGCCGGAACATAAAACAAGATTATTATAGCGGCATATTTAGAAAAAAAGGCATGGTTGCCAACCAGACGGGATTGAAGCCTTACCACCTAACTAGATTGTTTTGTCGCCTTTTACGACAGGCTGCTCTCGGCCGCTGGAATCTCTATGCTTATTCCGCCCCTGCACGAAGTACAAGATTGACACTGTAGGAGATTGATATCTCAATTTTAATACTGCTTACATTTCTAATTCGTAATGGAATCATTTACATCTTTTGATTAATGTTCTCAGCTAGGTTCCGTGATAGCCCTCACAGTATGGTGGCAGTTTTATGCAATCGGTGGGATAGCCCAATGATTCGCCACTGGGTACAGCTGCACGCACCAGTCGCGACATGGACATTTTGATCATTTTATATTTGTGTTTATTAACAATAGATTTTTAAGTTTACTTATAATTTACTAACCCACTATGGACATGATATTGTAACTGTCTGAAATAAATAAATAATAATAATAATAAATGTCATATCACTCTTAGGAGGACTGGCGAAGACATGATAAGACATTCGTTCTATGCTCAACTTGCCGAAAATAATGTAGTTATCATAAAAATATCTAACAACTTACTTATTTGAGATGTTAGTTTGTAGACATTATTAATGTAAAATAGAAATTAAATAAACATTTTAAGTCATTCAGTTTTAAAATGCACTTCACACACCTTTGCTTCTATTTGTTTAAAGGTATACTAAAAACATTGAAGTGATTAGTGAATATACCACTTAAATTAGCAATTAATTATAATAAGTTAATTTGAGGCAGGCTAACAATAATATCTGGTAATATTAAAATGGTTACCTCAAATCCCCACACATCGATATTGGACATCTTATCCCATTTGGGCGAGCCATCTTTATCATAGCCGTTGAAGCCCATGCCGCAGTTGTTGCAGATGGCCTCGGATAGCAGCCACGCGTGGTAGTACTTGCACCGCACCACCAGCGTAGACAAGTACGCGTACCAGAGCAAGTACAGCGCCGACCACGTGCGCGACACGTCTGATGATGGGTCTGTCAATTCTGGAATTATGTTACTATTCAGTCAATAGGGTAAAAAAATTGGAAAAAAGCACACTATTATTACATTATTAATTAGGGTATTCGTCACATTTTATAACCTAGATATATTATTATTCATTGATCAGAATAATAAGGGTCATATGTTGACTCATTCGCTTCTTCAACTCTTCAGTTGGGTGACTCAATCGTGATCCGAGTCAATTATAAATGAATATAAATTCGAATCTTTACCGAGCAAAAAACATCATCAACATCAATTCCTGCCGTATCTCTAGGTTTGATGATCACTCAATACAAAACTGTATGTGAATAATTTTTGTAAATTCTTCAAAAATGTCATTATATTAAATCAAACCTTCTAAAACAACGAGTGGATACTTCTTTGCAAGAGTCAAATACAGCAACGCAGCAGCCACAGAACCCGCCACTTTGTATAAGACTGCAAGACGAGGAGATGGCTCAACTTCTTTTGATTTCTCATTCTAAAAAAAAATAAACCTTTGAGAACAATCGATGTCAATTATACCATGTATACATTAGTTGGTTGGCGGTCAATCTTATACTGCTATCTTTGGTTTCATTTCCAACTCGACGCGAAATAAACACTAGTTGATATCAACTAACACAGAATATATCTCAGAAGATATATATCTTAATGAGAGTAGTAATAGTAAGCATTTAATTAAACATATAAGACCCCAAAAATATTATTTAGAGTGAATTTAAGTGGCTGGCTTGGTCCACTAAGCTAAAATAGACCAACGTAGAACTACGGTGAAGGCACGCTAAACATGGATGTGCAGCTCGAACCAGGTCATTGTACTTTCACCCCGAATTTATATGAAGTGCTAAGTTAAGGCACTAAAAACAGACTGGGAAGAAGAACCGAAGCCTAACCGAAGGTAAACAAAAGGTAACTGTTTAGTCCTTCTTGTCCGAAAAAGAACTGCAAGCTGCTACCAGCTAAAAAAAATTGTAAGCCTATTTCATCTAATTTCTCGTTGTGGACAGTATAGTAAATGAGCTGGCACAGCAGATAGCTCACATAAAACTCTCTCGCAATAGCCCCAGACCCGGAAAACACTCACACAGCGATGACCAAGATGAAATATATATGCAGCTTGATCAAACGCCTGCATGATGATGGCAACATTATATATATATATATATATATATATATATATATATATATATATATATATATATATATATATATATATATATATATATATATATATATATATATATATATATATATATATATATATATATATATATATCATAAAGATACGAGTAATGTTTAAAAAAAGGAAACATGTCCGTTTTCCTACTGAAACTATTGTAGATTGTTGACAGATCTGCCCGATACTGGTATACGCTGTTACACAATAATAACTAGATCCCTTTTATACGCCGCCTAAAACCAGTTCTACACTCAACATTACAAATTCTAGATACAACTTGTAAAAATCTAGTACGGGAAAACGTTAGTACGTATGCTTATATCTTGTGTAATGCGAACGGAAATATAAGGATGCGTGATTATACAATACTTATTGTTATACTCATAATCTGTAACGCAATATAATCGTTTACTTAATCAAATATGAAAACCAACTAATTGGAACATAATGAGTTTCTGGTAATTATCAAATACCGATTTCTTTGAATTGAACTTTAAAATCTAATATATAAAATTCTCGTGTCACAGTTTTCGTTGCCATACTCCTCCGAAACGGCTTGACCGATTCTCATGAAATTTTGTGAGCATATTGAGTAGGTCTGAGAATCGGCCAACATCTATTTTTCATCCCCCTAAATGTTAGGGGTGACCCACCCCCAAAAATTTTATTTTTTGACATTTTATTATTCATATGGCAGAACAACGTTTGCCGGGTCAGCTAGTGTTACTCTAAAATTAATTTTGTATTACGCGTTTTATACGAATACTGTAAGAAATAGGGAAGACTACGAGGTTCCTGAGGGTTTATTAGAAATGTTCCTGTGTTACAAATGTGAGTCGAGTGAGGTTATCGCCTCCACGGAGGCTTCCTTTGCAGACCTTCAGAAAACATATACTTCAGACAGGTTAAAGAAGTTGGAGCATCGCTGAGTCAAGTGTATCGAGTTAAAAGGGGACTATGATGAGAAATAAATCGATAGTTTTCCAAAATTTTCGATTTTCTTTTGTAAGCTAAGTACTTATCTGACCACCCTTGTACTATTCCATAGTTCAAGGGTGATGCTAATTTTGATGAAACATCTTAATGCTTGAACTTCCTCCTTCTATACTAAACAGAGAGCAGCCATTACACCAGCCTACGGCTGTAATCGCCAGGCCCAGAAAAGATGATGATTCTAGAGAGATAAGAGTAATTAATATTCACGTCCAAGAGGACAACAAGAGAGACAAGAGTCCAAGGAGACAAGAGTCTAACAGATTTTCGGTAAACACGGTGAATAAGCAATTTATAAATCTTTCAATGTAATTAATAATCATCATCATCATCATCTCAGCGTTCATCCCGGTTGCAACCCAAACTTGCGTTTTGGTGCCCGGGGTCCGCTTTCCGACTTTTTCTAATCCACTTCGCACGGTCTTCAGCATCCCTGGTCAGCCCTGGTGGCCCATTGGCACGCATATCACCCTTTACAACGTCAAGCCAGCACTTTTTGGGTCTACCCCTCCTGCCGGGGCCCGGCGGAGGCGGCATGGCTAGACATTTTTTTCCCACGGAAGTAATTAATAATATACATGTTAAAATTAATAATACTGGGGATACCTGGAACTGTATACGTTATATTAAATTTGAAATTTTAACCGAATGTCAAAGTAATAAAGGGAGATTGCTTGTTTAAGGGATTTTTAATTTATCATTGATTTTTCCTGTAAGAAATATGCTTCGAATTCAAAATCAACAATGAAGAAAGGGTTAGCTCAGTGGCTATGACAGTGTCTGTGGGTTCGATCCCCTTTTTACCACGCTTTTATTAACTTGACATGTATGTATGTATCTATGCAACGAAATTTTCGGACTCGATTATGACCCTTGCTTGCAACGATTAAAAAAACCCCCATTTGTCAAGTCCTGATGAAAATACACAAATTTAATAATTGTGATCAAGCATTAACACTATCTTTTTCTTCTGCCGGAAGATGGCGTTAAATTAATAAAAACATTTACCGATTGGGAATTGCCAGAAAATATATTATAGTTAAAAGAAACTAAAAAAAAAACCACGGTTTTATAGTTAATCAAACTAAAAAGTAAAAGCGTGGGGTGCTTTGTACGATATTTTTAAACTAACTTGCATTTTGGAATGAAACTAGTAAAAAAAATTTATAACGATTGATATCGAGCACCCCACGCTTTTAGAACAATGACATTAATTTTATCGTCAGTAATTTTATTCTTATGTTATGAATGGTTTTTTACTTTTTAGTTTGATTAAGTATAAATGCGTGTTTTTTAGTTTTTTTTAACTATTATTTTTTTTATTTTTGATTGCTGTAGAACAACAGAATGACTTAAAGTAAGCAGATGCCGTCACGTATAGATGTTTGCAACGCTAAGGGCACCGCAAATACGCTGTTGTCCGCATAAAAGTACTGGAACTGAAACTGGAACCAGGGTCAATAAAGTCAGAACACAACGCAAGGTTATTATGGGCGCATGGTGGTTGCCATCAGGACGGGCTTGGGGTCCTACCACCTAGATAGTTTGTTTTGTCGCCTTTTACGACGGGCCGACCCCGGCTGCAGGAGTTAGTATTCTTAAGCCCCTGTACGGAGGGTTAAATATTTATATGATTCTAATAGTTTGTTCTTGTCTGGAGTAGGTGTCCGTCAATAATAAGTTTACTAAAAAGCCCTACGATACAGATTTCCATCTAGTGTACTGTCTATAAAAAATCCACAGGATTCGTAAAGCACGAAGAAACGTTCGTTATCTAATCATTTAAATGACTTAACGTTTATTATGGATTAATATGAGCCTAGCTGACATAATCTTGTTATCTGATCGCGTTTTAAACGGTTCTTACAACATCTCGACAGTTTAGAATCTTAACAATTTTATTCCCGTATATTAAAATATGCCAGATTTAGTGGTGCGATCACGGCTAAAACTAATTTCTAATAACAAGCAATCTAGCAAACAATTTAATAGGTTATCGTAAAAGGTTGCCTATAAAAATATGAGCTAGAAGGGGCGCTATTATATATTTATAGTTACTTAGGTTATAGAATCTTTATGCGGATAGAAGCGTGTTCGCGATGCGCCTGGCGTCGCAAACATCTGTAGGCGATAGGAACTGCTCACTACTAAGTGAGCCTGTCTGCTAATTCTCAGTAAAAAAGTATATAAACATAAAATAGTTAAATTAAACTGTTAGTTAGTAAGTTTGTTAAATAGCAATCCAAGGCTGTGGTGCACTTTAAGATTTAGACACATAACACTTTTACATATTTTTTAATACGCATTTCAGCACTCAAGCTTGTTACAAAACAAACCGACTTCTTATTCTTTTAATTATTTGGTCCCAACGCTTTTGGCATTGATTTTGCCAGTGTCGTAGTATTAGAAAGTGACATGTTATAAACGATTATTTACGCGAAAGAGAATTTAGCCGGTAAATTCTTATTATAAATTCTGAAAACCTGAGGACTACGCAAAAAGCATATATACGCATATACCTAATACTAACTACCTTAATAAGACTAACTAACTTATAAATAAATATTATTAAGCTTTAAAAATTTACTTAGAAAATATACAACTACACCTTCATTTAGAGTTAGGAAAAAATTCAGATTGACAGGGCGCGGGAACACTTTAGGTAGAATGTCATCTAAGGGGATAACTAGTTTAGGACATTCAAAGAAAATGTGGTGAAGTATATACCCTTAGCTATTCCACACTCACATAATAGAATGGTCGCGAATCCTTATTTTAGATAAAAAGACTGGAGAACTCGGACTGGAGAATGTCCGAGTCTAAGGCGTATAATACCTGAAACCAAATTTTTGGACAAAAACCGACTTCCGGCATTTGGTGTCATTGCGTTTCGTGACACAACCTTTTTTGTGCATAATCAAATTACAATAACGGGGAAATTATAATTGGCACATTAAACTATGATAGTGGTAAAATTACTTACTCCATCCACACGGGCGCCTTCTATGAAGTCGATATAATCCGAATAGAACACAACTGGTCCACACATCAAGGTCTGGAAGGCGAGCGTGTAAGCAAAGTATTCCAACGGCGATGGGATTTTGTTCACTTTAGAGAATTGCCTTCTAGACGCATCTATTACTGTGTTGGAATTTATCTCCTTTTTTGTTAAATTATCCTGCATCGAATATGCCAATGACGTCACTCTTTGTGTTATAACCATCAATGGACCTATAATTTATAACAAAATTAGAACTATTGGTCAAATACCAACTAATGTATGCTTTTATTTTACATGTGTGTAATTTAAATACATAATCGAGAATCTTCTTTATCCTAAAAATATTTTATTTCATCATTATCATTTATTTAAGAGCTCTTGTCGGTAAACCATCTTTCAGTTTTCTCTACAAAGCGTATTTTCCTAGACTTCTTGATATGACACGACATCCACTCTTTCCTTTGCTTGCTCCATGAATGACTTTTTCTCCGCTGTCCTTTAGTTCTCCCTTCTATAATGGTTTTGATTAGATTGTCGTGTCGTATTTATGGTGAACGCACACTTGTCCGAGCCGAACGCGCCGAACGAGTCGAACGAAACGAATTTTAGAATTCTGTATATGAAATCTCATGAAACCTCGCACACTTGCCCGCGTCGAATCGTCCGAATCTGGAAGAACCCCAGACATCCTACATGAATTCGGATGACGTCATCAGATTCGGCGTGGTTTATGCGGTCGACTCGACCGATGCGCTCGCATTCTATCAGTTGCGTATAAGAGCAACGAGCGAGTACTATTTCTGCATTACAGGCGTAAAGGAAATAGAAACGATTTCTTCGACGCGGTCGATTCTTTCGGCGCGGTCGATTTTTCTGGTGCGGATATGTGTGCGAGGCCTCCTTGACTTCGATTCGTTCGGCGCGTTCGGCTCGGACAAGTGTGCGTTCACCATTAGTGTCCTCACTAATTCTCGGGATGATAATTATTTCATATGCATACAAATTTTAAAATATCTATTCATGCTTAATTTAAACAAAACAAACACTTAGAATTACTAACTTTTAAGAATGAAATAAATTATTTAAATTCATTAGTTAAAAGAAATAAACGATAAATTCAGGAAATAAAAGAATATTTTCGACATCGATTCATTAAGGAGGTAAATGATGTGTTTGTTTTGTTTATTAAATACGAAACCAAAACCAATGTACATAACACATTACTTGTTTCGTAATAATCGTAAACCAACCAGTTATATCCAAAGTATAATCAGCCGTGTGGTATATTTGCCGATGGAGATGTATACATGATAGGTATGTGATCGACGCGGCTAGGACGACGCTGAAAGACAAACAATTCAATGAAGACCCAACTACCTTGTTATTACGAGTACATACATTCAATTGGATCCATTTCTTTTTTTTATCACTACGACATAATTCCATTTTGAATGAAAGTTAAATTAAAATATAATTTTTATTCTCATTGATTTTTAAATAAAATGTTTAATTGTAACATGTCATTGGTAAGTTGTAATCTTTTAGTTTATTTTTGATCTGGTTAACCGCATTTGTAACATTGCGTTAATTTGCTAATGAATATATAATAATTATTAATTTATTTATTCTTCATAGCTTATCTTCAAACAAGGCAAGGTCAGGGCTCTGGCGGAGATGGAGCTCGAGCTTGACCTCGCGCTGCGAATATAGTGATAGGTATACTTGGCAGACGATGGCCGGCTGAAGCATGTCAGTATTCTTTTGGAAAATTAGGCGGTAACAAGAGACCGTGCAGTATTTCCGCAGACAGATTTACCACAGAACATGTTTCACTTCAAAATTATTTCTATGGGCAAAACAAGGATTATAATTTAAAACTTGCAAATAAATCTCATTATAAAGTATAGTTAGAAATTATAATGATTATGATATTAATTTATATTATAATTTAAAAGCCGATTGTAAATTTTAACTAATACTCACTTTCCCATGACATGATGTGGCACAGTTTTGAACAAAGCGTAACTTAACATCGGTAGTATCGATAAATGTACGGACTGCCTGAAAACAAATATTAACTAAAATCAGAGAACCGAGAGGTGTCTCATGATATATCATTTAATATATGATACAGTAGAAGATCTTTAACTCGAAAACTAGACTAAACTAGAAAAAATGTTGTGTTCCTTCCCTTCAACCCCCTAAACTAACGTTGCTTGAAATCTGAACCCTCTGCAAGAAATAATTAGTGAGTAAGCAAATTTAGTACTTAATTTCCTTCTATAACTCGAAAAAATAAATTTGACCCCTGTATCTAAAACATACTATATCTCGAGCAATATTTGATTTCATAATTTTTACAACTCGATTATTTGAAAACCAATTTTAAGAATATACCAGTAATGTACAGCATTGTTTTTTGTAACTAAGATTTTATATATTTCACGTAACTCACTTTCATCTCTAACTCAAAATTAGTTGTTAGAATTCTTAATCTCTACAAGTCAAATGATTCCTTACAAAATTCGCTAATTCGAAATCCTCCATAAGTCAAACACTCTATAACTCGAATTTTTTGGCGTCTCCCCGCAAGTTTGACTAACAGAGGTTCTCTTATAGAACATTTACCAGTAGAGCAGAAGTCACAAACTGTTATTTAGCTAATTAAGTTAAAAATAATTACGTAATACACGTTGTTATATAGAAGGATTGGTCCATCGTACATTAATAAGTTAAATATAAAGGAGACTTCGTGTTTGGCTAATGGTGGCATCGGTGTAATGGTTTTTTGTCATTTCTGATTAAAGCGATAAATTTTACTCGAATTAACTCTAGAGCTGTCCGTAGTACTAATTTTCAGGAACAGACATAAAGAAAGAAAAATGCCAACAATATCGCTACGTCCATATCAGCTCGCATCGTGGCGTAATTATATTGTATATATACTGACGGACTCATAAACTGCATCAAAGTTTAGGATTACTTTGAAATGATTTTTTAATAAGTATGCAAACTTAATTAAACCAATTTTCCTTAAATTTCTGTTTTTTCTTCAAAAAAGTCTTAAGGTCCTTTCCAGTACACAAACTTAAACTTATGAGCGCCTTCAAATTAGCCGTAAAGTGTCGTGCCGCAGCAGCGCGGCTGCAGCGCTTCGGCCGCGCTGTTTTCTAAATCCATATAAATCAAAAACGCGCGACTGCAGCCGCGCTGCGGCCGCGCGTCAGTTCATCGATCGACTAGAGACGGTACACACGCAATTTTTGTAACATGAACGAAAATCAGGTTGAAGAATTTTGTATTTTGGAATGTTGTATTTTGATTTCCAATATATTGTTCTAAACAGAGAAGTAATTCGTAGAATTGTTTTCTTGATAATCTTAAGTAATTCTGAAACTTTTTGTCACAGTAGTCCTTTACTTTATCAAATTCAGTTCGTTGACTTAAACAAAATAACGGCAAAGTTTTCTTAGGTTTTCTTTTCTTTTCTCTGCTTTTCTTTGTTGACCCTCCTTTTTCGTTTTAATAGTAACACTAAGAGCAGTGTTTCTTCTATGATATGTACTCGAACCAAGCGACAGCAGCGCGGCCGCAGCGCTGCTGCGGCGCGACACTTTGCGGCTAATTTGATTTTGAAGGCGCCCTAAGGATATGACCCTACGCTGTTTTAAGTTCACGAACCAATCTAGAGGTTTCAATTTAAATCTGTATAGAAAGTTTGCATACTTGGTTAAAATATTTATTTCAAAGTCGTCTATTACTCTGATGCAGTTTATGAGTCCGTCAGTGTACTATGAAGATCTTTTGTGCTGGTTATAATCAGCGGAACTCGGTCCGAGCATTTGTTCAAACGGTTATGTGTGAACACAATAAAATATATTCGAAATGATTGCTTTAAGTTGGTAGAATCAATGCCAAAAATAATTACTGCATTGTAATTAAAGCTAATGGATTATTATTAGTATTTGAAAAATATAGGACTTGCTACTTGAGGCCCCTATTTAAATAAAATAAAGCCTGGATGCATACTCTTGTAATGGTGGAATGGATTACACCTACCCAGTTACAATTATACCAATGGAATTAATTATTTATTCTGTGGGTACCTTACAGTATTAAAAAAACGTAATAAGTTTTATTTTGTTCTTTTCCTATTATTTTTCACTCTAATAATGTATAGTGCTTCACAACTCGGCGCGATGTTGTATAACACGGTACTTGAAACAAAAACAATTTTTAATTTTTTAAAGCCTGTTTCTAACGACATATATCTGAAATAGTCATGGGCATTTTTATGGGCTTTTACTGACATGGTAATAAGTTACTTTGTCGCTTTTATTACATAAAAGTACAGAAAGTCAAGTAACTTACAGAATAAATAATTAACACAATACTCAATAATTGTAACAGTAGGTAGGTTTCAGGTCATTCCGCCATCAAAAGAGTACGCAAACGGAGTTGGTTTTATTTTAATAGTGTCCTCAAGTACAGCTACTTATTATAAAATATGGGATTAGCATTCCATTTTATAAGAGGCATTGTAGCGGGCACAGTCTCTTTATATATCAGTAGTTGTATTTGCAATAGAAGCGGCAAAACTGTGACGGATATTTGCATCGATGCGTCAATGGAAATAACGTTTTCCCTACCTATGAGTAAGTAGGTAAGAAAAGAGAAGATGCTAAGTAAGGAGGTCATCTCGTTAACTGGTACCACACAGACAAATGTAGTAAATAAAAGACGTGCTAAGTGGCAAAACAATGAATGTTCTTTCATACATGATAAGGTAACAAACATGTGTACATTAGCTCATTATTAACAATGATTGTGTATTGTATATTAGCATTTTGTAAGAGTATAATGGTCGGAAAACTATTATACTTCTCCTCAAAGAAATCGAAACACTACTGCAAGTATTATTCAGGCGACATTTAAATGAAAAAGAGGATTGAAATCGTTAATGTGTGTATGTAATGTGTATAATGTGTATTCGTTTCAATGTGTATTCTGTCGGAATTTCTGCACTTTATCATTTTTCTTGCATAAATTACCGTTTTTTTAACAGAACTCTTAGCTGAGCGTGATTGTTAACTACGCTCTGTAACATCCTACCAAAGACATCTTTTCTTAAAAGTATGGATACCTCGCCCACAGAAGCCGCCCAAGTCGTCGCGTTGCTGGATGCAGTGCATAGTCAGCGCGTTGTGGCTACACGATTGCATCTAAGTCTCTGCTGTCAATAGAGTGTATCAGCGTTATCGGGAGACTGGTATGTTTACTCGCCCTCCAGGATCTGGTAGACATCATTTCACGTCTGAGCAAGATGACCGGTATATTGTTGTAGTTTCTCTAAGAAATCGCCACTTCAACTCTATTCAACTGCAGTAGCGGCTCCGCGAGGATTGACTCTAAGCGATTCTGCCATAGGAAGAAAATTGACGGAGCGTGGGATGAAACCTCATAAACCAGCTAATGGCCCAAAATTAACAGTAGACCACCGAAGAGCGCGCCTCAACTTTGCACTCGAGCACTTAAATTGGTCATACCTTCAATGGAGCAAACTTCTCTTTTCTGACGAGAGTAAGATCATGCTGTATGGTAATGACGAAAGAAGAAAGATGTATTGAAGACAGGGAGAAGGTTTTGCTCAGTGCTGCAATGAAGAAAGAGTCAGCTACGGTGGCGGTTCATGGACGGTTTAAACCGGAAAAACCGAATTTTCGTTTGTCTGGACCTCGGTTACCGTCATTAAATGGGCCACGTTGCACCGGAGTGTCTGGAGCCTCATGAGCCTCAACCCTACGCACATTTTATTGGCGAATACTTCATTTTTATGCAGGACAGTGCCAGGGCTCATACCACAGGCATTGTAAAATAATACCTGAGCGAAGTCGCTATTGTGGTTATGGGTTAGCTAGCAAGAAGCCCGGATATGAATCCCATAGAACACTTGTGGGATGAGTTGAAGAGACGAGTCAGAGCGAGAGATCTTGCTCTGAAGACGCTTGGCCAGCTTAAAACAGCTATGCAAGAAGAGTGGGATAACATTCCACAACACGAGATTGTGACGCTTATCCGTTCCATGAGGACACGCATGGAAGCAGTGATAGGTCCGGAGAGGAAATACAAGACACTTAATAAATAAAAATTAACATTTTTCTGTTTTACAGCTTTGTTTCTAACAATTTCTTCTTAAAGGGTAAAAACGTATCCGTTGAACAGAATATCTAAAGAAATTTAATTTGAAACATTAATATTCCTTAAATGATACCTTATAATATGCACAATTAACTGGCATTAGTTATATTTTTAGTTAAATGTAAAAAAAAAACTGAAGGTGTGTTTCGATTTTTATGATGAGTGTATTTATATTTTATTTTATATAGATAAACAGACCAATGGCCCACCCGATGGTAGGCAGGCACCGTTGCCTATAGACGTTTGTAACACTAGAGGCATTGCCAAAGCGCTGCTTACATTAAAGAGGAACTGGTATCCGGTTTACTAGTGCCGAAATACAAGACAAGGTCATCGTGTTGGCATGTTTTAATACCAAACGTGGTTGTCATCCAGTCGGGCTTAGAGCTCAACCACTTAGTTAGCATTGTTTACCTGGCTGCAGATAGAAGTGAAAACTAAATAACTTGTGAATTGTATCGTCGAGTTATTAGATTATTATTTTCGTTTTATAAAAAATTGTTTATGATCAAGCATTAAAGTTTAAATTGGTCATTAACACTTCTTTACAAATCAAAAATTGTTCACCCAAAAAGTGCTCAACGCGCCTAAAGAAGTTTTCACTTCAAAAACTCAACTGTATTTCATTGTAAAAGTTATTATTATTATTAATAAAGTTGGTATTATTGGAGCAAAACTCCGTCTTACGAATATTACAAATTTTCGATCAGGACACGTGACCTGACGCAAGTTTAACATTTTTTACACATCACAAAAAAGTGCACAACGCCGCTAAGGAAGTGTTCACTTTAAAAAATCTTTTCAATTTTTTTGTAAGTAGCCCTTTCAAGTCCGGTTTCAAGGCCCAAATGAACTTGTTAGACACTGAACAAGTAAATTGCTAGAGCTAGTTTCATTTTTGATTAAAATTAAGTCCTAAAAAGGTATAAATTATAAAGTTAGAAGAAGCGAGAAAACTAAAAAGATTGCTATCCGTAAATTCTTTTCAAACAAATTTTACTAGCCTTAGATTATAACCAATGTAGTGATGTCATCAATAAAGGATCAATCAAAATCAATTACTAGTGTGACACATCACATGGTACACCATTGTGTCTGGCCATACAACTAATCATAAGATTTTATTTAATCTCCTAGCACAGTGGTCGGTGACCGGCGGCTCTTTGACTCATCGGCTATGACACTTCCACATAATATTTTTACAAAATAGTCTAGGCACTGAAGATTATTTATTATCTATAATTATTTCCTAATAAAATCTCCTACTAAAGCAAAGCATATGTTAAAAAATGTCTCTTTAAATAAATTTCAATCTATATTTGGCTCTTTTGTATGACAAGGTTGCCGACCACTGTCCTTACAAATAGAATACATACTACATGGCCTGAGTGATGTCTATAACTTAAAGATCTATAAAAATTGTATAATAAATAAATAAATATTAATGACTACTAGTCAACTAATATACTTTATTACCAGACTCAAGACTGGAAATGAGCTCGTGACCTCTGCAAGCTTACCAACGTATAGGCATATAGCAGTGATATAGTTGATATAACACTGCTATAATAATAAAAAATAACAGTGACTCCTGGGAATATACTATTATGGTGTTAGTGATTTTATATTCTTAGAGAATTTGCCAGCCGAAGAGGCGGAGACATCCTGTGATTGCAATGACATAGCAGGTAGAAGGGACGATGTTGCGTAACGGGCGTGTCTATCCCTTCTTGGTCAGTTCCGATGACAGAAGTGTCTTATCTCGTGATTTTGTGTCATCATTTAAATTAATTAATAATTGCATAGGTTGTTTTGTAGTTTCTTTTAAAATTTAAATAAGCTCCTGATCCTTAACAATATATGATAGTATATGTTAATAATATATGCTAGTTTTACAAACAACAGTGGTAGCTCAGTTAGGGACCTAATATGGATTACTTTCTTTTTGTATTCGGATGATTGAATGTGTCTGTTAATTATATTTTGTAAAAAATAGGCTCATGCGTAATACATATTTTCTCCTTGTGCAGAAAATTGTCTTTAAAAAAAAATGTGACTTACTTTCCGAAACAGAAATATCCCATTATCAGACCTATAACAAGGCATACTGTATGACGAAATTCTGCTGAAGCGTATCTCAGTGGTTTCCGAAATAGTCTGGCCAGGCATAGTGCAGCTATTTGTGCTATCAAAACATTAACCTAATGCAAAAAAAAAAACATGATCATGACTCTAGTAATATAATGTGCCTGTTGTGAAACTACTGTGTGAGCATATGTAAAACTATTAACATACAAACAACTAAGACATACATAATTGTATTTCAAAGGTGCCTTTGAAATATTCATCTTGTTCATAATAAATGTTTTGTACAAAAGATAAATAAATGACTCCATGGAATTAAATTAATTTCTAAAAAATGATCACATACAGTGAATGAATTATTGGTAATGGACAACTTTTTTGCTATTATAAATATTATTTCATATATATTTTGTATCAAATTTATAGAATACCTTCATCATTATAATGAATTCATAAACTTAAAATATGGCCTGATTTATTAAATCAAGGTAAAGTACAAAGATTTAAATAAGAAATTAAGGAAATAAAATTTAAAACTTTTTTAATAAAAACTATAATTTACAATTTCCATTGGGCATGCATGCTAGACAAGTACATATAACACACAGAAACTAAAAATGTAGGTAAAATAATTTATTACAAAGCAAAATATAGCAATATTAGTACTTACTAAATCTAAAGGAAGACCAATCTTGCTTGATAGAAATAAAAATATTTTGCATCCATCATAATAATCATAGTACCCCATAGTCATTGCTGTTTGTTGTGTTCTTCACTAAAATGTTCATAAAATTTTAATTATACTATAGCTAAATCACAATAAGATTCTACTGTAACTAATACTATTTTCATTTAATGTCAGTATGTTTTATTTCTTTTTAACGATATAAAATATTTCCATGTCTTTCACTGTTCAATGTGAAGAATATACAGGCCTACATTGTGCTTCATATCACAACATAGTAAATGGATAAGTGATGTATTGGTAATTCCAATTGAATGGCCCTCGCCAGCGCTTCACAATACTTCGTATAAAGACGGTTACTGAGAATCTGTGAGAATGTAACAGTACATAGTACGTTCTACTGACCCCGACAGTGAATACAATAGATCACTGCGATTAAAAACGAAATCTTACGAAGTTAGAAGTAGTCAGTGCTAGCGTCTATACAACAAGCTTGACATTTGCCTTAATTCAAATTAAATTTTAAAACACTCATAAACTGTTATTTCTTCTCTGGTTGTGAGTTGTGACCCCGCAATAATCATAAATTGAAATGTTATGAAATTGAAATAGGTATAAGTTATAAGTACCTACCTATTTATTTACATATCCTATTACCTATCAACAACAAAACGCAATAACCAGTGTGAGCTAGGTGGAGCAATAACTTATCCCAATAACCAATAACGTATAATTGGCAGATTCTGACTGACAATGTCAAACTGACATTGAAATTAGACACAATGTATGTACTCTTATTTTTTTATTTTGGCGCCCTTTTCACCTTTGCAGGATTATAAGCCACTTATGTTGGTAATGCGCTGGAACCTTGTCAAATTAATGCGCTTGTGAGGTCATCAGCAAAGAAAAAGTACAGTTAACAAAACGTAATATTCTCATTAATAAAAGTTTCTAAAGGATATTTAATGTGTTTTTGTAAATTAAAACTAAATGTTTCATCTACATTCTAAATCATCAGATGATTCATTTTTGAATTCATCACATTTTTGAAAATCTTAATTTAACTCTTCAATTCCACTCATATAATCTACATCAGACTCAGAATTGGTATCCAAGTCTGATGTCTCGTCAGAATCAGTATCATTTCCTGTGTTAGTAATAAATAAGTCGTCGACCAATCTATCTTTTCGCTAGTATTCTTCTTCCAGTCTCTTCATATGATCTATCTTCTTTTTCCAATCTTCAGGAGTGATTGATTGCAAAGCCTCTAAAGTTAAAGATTCGATCTTACTATCCAATTGTTCAACATTCTTGTCTGAAACTCTTTGTTTTACGAAGTTCCAAATATATTCTATGGGGTTGAGGTCACTTGTACGGTGGCAGTCTAACAACTTCGTGACCATGATCAGCCAATAATTTATCAATATAATGTATTTCTTCGGTTACTACTATACCTTATCCGTTTTACCAAAAAATAAAATGTAAACAAATCATAAAAAGGGTTTTTTGGATGTCGATTTTACAATAATCAACGTGATAAAAATTATCATAGCAACTTTTAATTATTTATTAGAAATATCTCCTATATTCTTATTTTCTTTATTTATTTCTATTCCTTACTTTTAGAAAAAAAACATAAAATAATTTTATTTTTACAATTATGAATGATAAATATAATGTTATAAAATTTACATATTTACAACATTAATTCTATTAACAAACTTACATTATAAAGAAACTAAAAAGATAATGTTTCTAAATCTCTTACTGGTTTTATATGCTGGTAATTATAAGTGTACTGTTCAACGTACTATTGTCGATTGAAAGGAGTGTTTTATTATTACGATCGGATTATACCCGCTATGTTTTTTTTTAAATTCTAGCTTTGTTTGAGAAACAATGGTTTGTTTGTTTACATTTTATTTTTTGGCAAAGTGGATAGAGTATAACTCAATGTCATGTACTTGGAGTTTTATTGAGCTCATGATAGGAGTTCTTTCTTCCTCTTTACTAAGGTAAGAGGCGTTGTCCATTACAACAATACTATTCGGTGGTATATTGGGTATCAGCTTTTCTTGTAACCATTTCGTGAAATTTTGAGTGTTCATCTGGTCATGATAATCGTCTGTTTTTGTATCTGCTATAAACATTAAAAGAGCGTTATTGACAAATCACAACTCACTCCCACCATGAACTATAATCCAGCGGCAACCAAGGCTATCATTTTTTTTACTCCTACATCCGTGTCGGACTGCCAACACTTATTGACTTTGTAATGGGCGTGTATCCACATCTCGTCGATACAAATCACTTGATTTTTGTCAGCGCCAAGTAGGTAAGTCATTTTGTCTCATGCGACGTAAATATTTAGCCCTCCAAACTCGAATATTGGGCCTTTCAATTGAATGCAATCGGTATTGGTAACATTTTTGAAATCGGTATCCTGGTTTTACCTTTATTATTCCACGTAATGTGTTCACACTCCCTGTATAATTTAAGTCCTTTTTTGCAGCAGCCATAATTTTACGGATAGTGGGTATTTCTTTACTAACTGTATACATTGTACTAATAATATTTCTTATCGCTGTTAACGCGAAGTCATCAAAAAACTCTTTTTTACCCCTCTTTTTTTTAATCAGCGTTATGATTTTACTGCCAATAGCAGTAGCAGTTTCCTTTTCGCCTCTTAACTTTGCCACTGTATTTTTGATAACTCTTGTAGCACGTTACTAACTACACGCTGTGTGACCTTGGATGCATTTTGTAAGTGGTCTAAAATTTCTATTACAATTTGCTTCGACAACATTACGTCCTCACTAGAGTCTGATGTATTTTTCATGATTTGAGTTACATTCCGAAGTAGTAAATTAGTGTCCTCCTTCTCTTTTTCATAGTTCATCCACTTTAATAATGATTTCACGAGCTCGACTGTGAATTATTTTTTACTCATTTTAACAAAACAATAATAACAAAAAATAACAACAAAAGCAATAAACACAGATAACAAAACAAAATAACAACAAATTTAACAACAAAAGCAGCAAACACAACAATATAACAAAAAAACGACAATAAAAACGATCGTGGTAGGTACTAAAGTTCTCAACTCGATACGCGTACGCGTTGGGCAACGTTGCTAACAGTACTGACGTGACCAACATGGCTGCCAGGTGCATTACCAATTTGTATGGCTTATACGTAGATTTGTTACAAATTTTAATAGAAATTATATCAGACCTATGCAGTAATCAATCAATTTTTTTCCGTGCAGGGGCGGATAAAGAGAATACTGACATCTACGGCCGGGGTCGGCCTGTCTTAAAAGGCGACAAAACAACCCACCTAGCTTAGTGAAGCCCTCAAGCCCATCTGGATGGCAACCACTTTTGGTCTTAGTATGCCGCCATAATAACCTTGTGTTATGTTCCGGCATTAGTGATCCAAGTTCCTGTACTCTTATGTTACAAGCAACCATAGGCGACGGTAACTGCTAAATTCTGAGCGGGCCATCAGCCTGTCTGCTGTATAGTACTCAGCTCCGATCTTTATGGCCGCTCTGAATGTAGCCGTCAGTACGAACTTGCGCATGATACAGTCGGATGAACATTTCATAACCAAGATTTTTTTTTTAATTATTGAAAATTAAAATTAAATTCTTCAGTTACGTTGTTAAGACTAGCTATATTATATTGTTTAATTACTTATTCAATTAAATTTGATTAATGTAAATTCAGTTAATTGAAGGGACTTCTAAATAAAAAAATACAGTGGTTACGACAAAACAAGATTTATTTTTTTATATTTATTTATAATGGGGCTGCACCTTCCATAAAAACATCTTCCCTATTTGTAGAAGAACTTTCTTCATCTGAAGAACTTTCTTCGTCACTTTCTTCACTTATTTCGGAATCTCAATCCTCTTCCGCCGATTCATTTTCGCTCAGGTGTTTAATAAATTGATCGGTTAAGTCATATCACAACATCGCTCTTTTTATATTCCTCCTCAATGCGTACAACTTTGTTACATAACGCAGTCCATTAATGTTCACCCATTGCATTGACCTTCTCCACAGGTTACATGACATTATTAATATTCCCGGTAACATTTTTTTAGCTACGTAGCCTTTTATTGCTGCCCAAACTATTCCTATTTTTTTTTTTGGTCTCGGGGAAAAACCTCTCTTGACGGGTTCCCCCGGCCCGGGGGGACCGAGGGATATGTGGGACTCCGGGAAAGAGGTTCGACCATCCGACTACCCACTAAAAAACCCCGCTGTTATCCTATCGCCTACGCCCGGGCCCACGGATATATGGCCTGCCAATCTCGTGGCCCGGGCCGGCACCGGCCCGCCCTTTGTCTTAAGGCGAGCCCCTTCTAGATTGTTGGCGCCGGGGGTCAGGATTTCGTTCTCCGGCGCTTTCCTGGATCAACATTTGAGGGGAGCCGCAGAACAGCACGCGGCCCTCTCCCTCGCGGCAATAGTGCGGGCGGCGGGTCCTCCACCGAGGGGCCGCCCGCGGCCGCTTTTTACGGCGACCGGAGGTCGTTACTGGAAGCCATTTCTATTGGGTTAAGATCGGGATGGTAAGGTGGAAGACGCCAAATCATGTGGTTGTGTTACTGCAGAATTTTGTCGATGTTATATTTTTAAAATTTTTCTTTATGTAGTGTTACTAATTTGTACAGCTCTGGATTTAATATTTCGGAGCTGCAAGGTATATATATCTTTCTCCGTAAGCCATGACATCATTTCTGATTTCTTATTATTTGATGTCGGCGCTGCGTCCGTCCACTTGTTATGGAAGGGCGCATTATGGGCGGCGATTTGGCATTAATTGTGTGCGAACCCACTTTTCATAATTCTCGTAATTCATATTACTGTGGTAGTCACCTGTTTTTGTACCAGCCATAGACATCAAAAGGCCATTGGGTAGTTTAGGGTATTATTTGGGTACCATTACGTATGTCTCTGACTCCAATCGGGTAAACGTGTCGGGCAAATGGAGATAAATAAAATATATTACTTCAGTGTCAAACGTTCTTTAATTATCAAACACAACTATACGGAACGTGTGTTAACCGAGAACCAACTCAGGGAAAAGGCGGCAGGCGACTGGTGACAGTGCAGCGAATAAACGCGTATTACAATTTGTGCTGACTTGCAGCTGAAGCTAGCCGCCACAGGTAGAAAACCTTCTTTATATCCGGCATGCACAATAACAACACGCTGGCCTTTTGATATATTTTTCTTTAACCATCAGTCCAGGCACTTGAGGTAGTATGCGGCGAGTCAATATACGATTGGTCTGTATAAATTTTAAGTCATACTTTCACGCGATATTTTGATATTTTCTTTAAATATTCAATTCGCTATATACGAATATTTGTGTGCTCAATTAAAACCTTTCTGTTATCTTCGGTTTTCTTCCATTTAAAACCTAAATCTTTTAAAATTCTCTTCAAACTTGTTGCGGACCCTTCAAAACGTCTTCATTAATTTTTTTTAAAGTTGTGCTATCGTCGGCAATTCTTTTTCCGTGAGGAAGTTGTGCATACATCTTTTGATAACACCTTGATCAAAGTTGTCGATTCCGGTCACTCTTTTTTTCCCCACCCTTTTCTTTCCAGGTGTACGGAAAACTGCTATTAAACTCGAGTTGGGGTCATTTGCAGCTGTCGCAATTCGTCTCATCATTCTTTCAGACACACCTGTAGGTGCTGCAGTCCGCTTTTGGACTGACTTAAAATTATACTGAAGGCCTTCCTCATCCTCAGCTTCCTTCTTCATAAACGTTAATACGTCAAACACCATGTTCCGCGTTTGGCGACGTAAAACAATATAACGCTTGCGAGGCATGATCAATAAAAATGGTAACTATAACAGTACAAATAACAAGAAATAATAACGATACAGTTGTATATCTTTTACCGATAATGTAAATGATAATCAATTTCTAAAAACTGTTAATTTTAAACATTTTTTATTTGTATCTATTTTTCTCAATTTGATCTTGGAAAATAAGTGACTAAACTAGTCTAAGGCATTGAAATTACAAATGAAATTAAATTTTTGATGACAGTTGACTTGACAGCTTGGCTTTACAGAATGAAGAATGATGATGACGAGACTATTTACAGTACCTACTACTTGCATGGAAAAAAATATATCAAAACGAACGAAACCGGTATAATTAGGATATTTATCACTTTTATTAGATATATTTCGTAATTACAAAAATATATTGATAATAAATGAAATTCTAAAGATGTCTATTGGTTCGGTATATGAGACTGCGTATAAAGGAGATTTTAACCAGGTTAAAGTTAGACTAGATGCAGACAAATCTTTAATTAACACTCCAGATGAGGTAAGTTGACCTAAAATATTTATAATATAATTATATTATAAACTAGCTGTGCCCGCGACTCTGCGTGAAATAGTGACTCGGCAGCATTTTTTGGATATAGGTTTATTTTTGTTAAAACCTGCGTGTTTTGTATATTTTTAATCAAAGCACTGGCATGTTTTAAAAGTATACTTTAAAAATATTCTAGTGACTTTTACATCGTAACTTGTTTTTTCATTCTACTTCTGTCATGTCTTGTTAAAATAAACTCTTGTTAATCGGCATCTTACAAAATTATTTATTTTAAAGAATTGCTTCATAAAACAGCAATTCTTTTCGGGATTCTGCCTCTGCCACTACAATTTTGGATTATAAACTCTAAAATTTAAGTAAATGAAATATCCAAACAGTCAGTCAGGGTAATCGAATGCAACTGTTAGGCCATGCGCCTAATCCGGAATACTTGCGTTCACTGCGAATAATTGAATGCTACAGGCAATAGTGTTCTGTGGTTTTTTTTTCTTAAAGTTAAAGCTGTTGTTGTCTCAGACGACTCAACAGCGACTCCGGACGTTAAGGCATTTCAACCCCATGGGGGCGGGGACGATCAGCCGTGGCAGCATGCTCGGACACACGCCTCCTGTGAGGTGCGTTTCCGGCTCGACCGCTGCATGGGGACAATTGAGAACAGCCACGAATGGCAGGAATACTGTTTATTTGGGGACTATCGACTTCACCGGTGAAGCCAATCCTATTCTAATCTACTACCGTTTCGGAGTGCTTATAGCTGAGGGAGAAGAAACGGCGAAAGAAACTCTTCCGCAACACATCTATTCTCCGTGTATTCATGTCATGTGTGATTGTGACTCTATAGGCTATGGGGGGCGGAAGGCATCCCTAAACCTATTCCGTCGGGCTTGTCCATCCCGGACTGGGGGGATAGAGACCGCGAGAGAATTAGCTTCAGCGTCCTAGAGATGTGGTCGTGTCTATCCGTGAGAGTGTTCTGTGGCTACAAGCGACGCGCTTTATATACCCGCGCAGGCGTGTACAACCTACAAAGTCCAGTCTAAGCTAAAACCTATTTCATATGAGTGATTATATAAATCTGAGGTCAAGTTAAATTGGAAATAAAAAAATTCCGAAACTAATCATTTATAACTAAAAATATTTTAATTTTTTCTAAAATAAAAGTAGCCTAAGTTACTCCTTGTTACATCAGCTATCTGCCAGTGAAAGTCCCGTCAAAATCGGTCCAGCCATTTCAGATATTAGCTGGAACCAACAGACAGACTGACAAAAATTGTAAAAAATGTTTTGGTATATGTACCATGTATACATCCAAATGCACTTAGTAAAAAAGCTGTTATTTTAATATTACAGACACTCCAATTTTATTTATTTGTATAGATTATTCATACATACAATACTTTACTATAGTATAATGTAATTTTTCAGAATAGGAGATTACTGATTCATTGGGCTGCTTTGGGTGGGAATGAAAATCTTGTTGATTTCTTATTGGACTCAGGAAGTTCTCTTGATCCTGTAGATGATACAAATACGACACCCCTTATATTAGCTGCGTCAGCTGGAAGAGTAGAAGTTGTAAAACTTTTGTTAAGTAGAAATGCTTGTGTAAATAGTAAAACAAATCGTGGCCAGTCATCTTTACATTATGCTGCTTCTAAGGGTCATAAAGAGGTATTGTTTTTTTCTTTTTGTCAAACATTACTATTTATATTTGTGTTTCTCTACTACATTACATCATGACAGTGTTAGGGATATAATTATAAAATGTTTATATTAAAAATTATGAGACTAAGCTTGAATCTGTTTTAATTTCTTGAATTTGACTTTCTCTTTAATTTCTTGATATATTCTTAGAAGTAAAGTTACATGTTGTGGGAACACTTATAATAAAACTTATTTATTACAGGTTGTAAAACTTTTATTGGAATATGAAGCCAATATAAATGAAGCAGACATATTAGGAGCAACACCACTGCATAGAGCTGCTGCTCAAGGTAGAACTAACATAGTCGAAATACTAGTGGCAACTCCACATCTGAAAGTTGATATGAGTGATTCTACAGGCTCCACACCATTGTAAGTAAAAGTTTCTATAAAATTATTTAAAGATTAAAAAAAGACAATAATGCAGTGTAGCCAACTTAGGGGTTTACCCCCAAATTTAGGGGTAAAATTGGACCGGGGTTTTTTTAGGGGGGAAAATCTTTAGGGGTTTATAAAATTTTGTCTAAAGACTTGGAAAAATCAAATCTTTTAATATCTTGCTTAAAATGGAGATGGACGGGACATATGTTGAGGGAAAGGGAAGAAAAGTGGACAAGAATTGTGACAGAATGGTACCCACGGGATGGAAAAAGAAACAGAGGTAGACAGTTTAAACGTTGGGAAGATGATATGAAAAGGATGGCAGGGTCGGAATGGACACGCACTGCCAAAGACAGGACCAAATGGAAAGCTTTAGAGGAGGCCTTTGTCGAAGGACAAGCTGTAAAAGAAAGCAGTGGCAGACGTTAGCTTAAGTTAGAATTAATTTTAAATTAGATTTATATTTATATTAATGTAGTTTTAAGCACGTCTAATTTTTACACATCTAAGTTTTGATATATTTAGGATTAGGATACAGCATTAAAGGCTTATTTTATTTATTTATTATATCTTTAAATATCATTTTATGGTAATCATGACATCTAGTGGTGAACCGCATAATGATTATGTTATTATTATTATTAAGTGGTTATAAATAATTTTAATTATTAAAATAATAATTATAAATAAGTTTTTTATGCCCTTTGTAATTATTAAAAATAAAAAAATAATTAAAAATTAAACATTTTAATATTAGATAAGAACCTATATTTTTCAAGTTGTTAGTTATGGGTTTTTGAATTTAGTCTTCGGGGGAGTAAAATTTCAAGTGTTGGCGACACTGCAAAAATGAACACTCGTTAAATTGAATTTTTTATATGTATCTTTTTTTATTGCTGTAGGACTGCAGACAGGCTGAGGGCCTGCTTATAATTTAGCAGTTACTGTTGCTTATGGCAGTTTGTCAAGCTACTGTCCCATAAGGGTACAGGAACTTTGGTCACTGATGTTGGAACACAACACAAGGTTATTATGGCGGCATACTTAGACCAAAGGTGGTGGCCATCCAGACGGGCTTGAGGCCCTACCACATAGCTGGGGCTGTTTTATCGCCTTTTACGACAGGCCGACCCCGGCTGCAGAGGTTTGTATTCTTTCTCCGCCCCTGCAGGGATTGATATGGATATTACTAAAACTGTTTTTGTGAAATTGTTTGGAACAAATTGCTGGTTATATTGACGAACATCAAAGGTATCTCAGTATAATATGTACCTTGAAAACATCACTGGTTATTATGACTACTGGTTTTGTGGCTAAATTTGAGTTTTCTGCATTCAGGGGCAGATTATGAGTATTAACCTCTGGAGTCAATCTGGAGTGGCTGGAGTCAGTCTGTTGTAAAAGACGACAAAACAATCCAAGCTACGTGGTAGAGCCCCAAGTCCGTCTGAATGGCAACCATTCTTGGTCTATATAAGTATGCCACCATAATAACCTTGGGTTATGTTCCAACATTAATGACCCAGATTCCTGTACCCTTATAGAACAGTAGCGTGTGCGTTGCCCCTAGAATCGGAAACATCCATACATGATGGTAATTGCTTACTATTCATTTGGCCACCAGCCTATCTGCTGTTCCTCAGCAAAAAAAGTTCCTTTGACATTGTTACTACCCATACACTTAAAGAATGGGATTGGAAATGGCGGCTAATATAATGGGACTGTTACGAATACGAAAGACGGTCATCAAAACGGTTGTTGTATTGTGGCCCATACCGGTGAGTGTGAGTATAGATAGCGACAGTGTGTAAGTGAGAGGAGAACAAAAGCGACGCCATTTTCAATCCCATTCTTTAAGTGTATGGGTAGCACAATAGGTTTTGATTGTATTACAATTCTTATTCTGGTTTGTGCTTGCAGACATTTAGCATGTGAAGAAGATAGAGAAGCTATAGCTTGTATGCTTGTAAAAGCTGGTGCCAATATCAATCATCAGAATAAGGAGAAGAAAACTCCATTAGATGTCTGTTCACCTAAACTAAGGAAGACACTTATCAATTTAATTGAATAAACTTTAATAAAAAAGCATTGATTTCAATGTAAAGTTCAAAAACGACCTAAATTTATAAGATGAAAACATTATGCTTATTAACTAATATACCTAGTCAGGTCATAAGTATTGTCACACAGTAAAAACTTTTCTTTTAGAATGCTGGCCACAAAAAAGTTTATTGAATTCGAATCTCGAATTGTTCATGAAAATAAAAATGTATAACTTTTAGAATTTTACTCATTTTTAAATATGGAGTGGACGCTTAAAGAAGACCGTGTTGCATTTATTGCGTTGCATCGTTGCGGTTACGCGCCAATTCAAATTTTTAACATACTGAAAAATTTGAATATAACCAAAAGATTCATTTATCGTACCATCAAACGATACAATGAAGACTCTAGTGTAGATGACAGGTCAAGAAGTGGTCGCCCTCGGTCTGTTAGGACTCCAGCAGTGATAAAAGCTGTGAAGGCACGAATTCAAAGAAATCCCAAACGTAAGCAGAAACTGTTGGCCCTTCAGATGGGGTTAAGCAGAACCACGGTGAAAAGGGTGTTAAATGAAGACTTAGGGCTTCGGGCATATCGAAGAAAAACAGGACATCGTTTGAATGCTCGTCTAATGGACCTGAGACTGAAGAGATGCCGCGCTTTGTTGAAGCGGTACGCGGGAAAAAAATATCGGGAAATTCTTTTTTCGGATGAAAAAATGTTTACCGTAGAAGAGAGCTACAACAAACAAAATGATAAGGTGTACGCACACAGTAGTGAAGAAGCGAGCAACCGTATTCCGCGTGTCCAACGAGGTCATTTTCCATCCTCGCTCATGGTATGGTTGGGAGTTTCTTATTGGGGCTTAACAGAGGTACATTTTTGTGAGAAAGGTGTAAAAACGAATGCTGTTGTGTATCAAAATACAGTCCTGACGAACCTTGTGGAACCTGTTTCTCATACCATGTTCAATAACAGGCACTGGGTATTCCAACAAGATTCGGCGCCAGCTCATAGAGCGAAGAGCACACAAGACTGGCTGGCGGCGCGTGAAATCGACTTCATCCGGCACGAAGACTGGCCCTCCTCCAGTCCAGATTTGAATCCGTTAGATTACAAGATATGGCAACACTTGGAGGAAAAGGCGTGTTCAAAGCCTCATCCCAATTTGGAGTCACTCAAGACATCCTTGATTAAGGCAGCCGCCGATATTGACATGGACCTCGTTCGTGCTGCGATAGAGGACTGGCCGCGCAGATTGAAGGCTTGTATTCAAAATCACGGAGGTCATTTTGAATAAACTTTAATGTCATAAGAATCTATGTTTTGTTAAGTTCATTTTGGTATATAAATGGTTACATAATGAATAAACTTGTTACAATTATTTTACATTAAACATGTGACAGAATTTATGACCTGACTAGGTATAATTTGATGAATATAATTTAGTGAATGTGGAAATTGGTTTTCATGGTCCTAGTACTTACTCTGTGATTCATTGATCATCCTATGATTTTTGTTAGAAAATCTATTTGCTTGTGTTGTCTACTTGGACAACACAGTCATAGAGCACTTTGTTTCTCTTGGTGTATATCTCATTGTATGACATACTTTTGTCTTCTCTCAACTTTTTGCAACTACTTATATTGTCATGATACTATTTTATTAATATTTTATAATTGTTTATATTTCTGTAATTGTATAAATATATCCAGTGCAAATATAGTTTTTACGCTGTAGAAATTTCTAATGAAGTTGCTTCTTACTGAAAATGATCTATGGGACTTTGCTATTGGGACAGTTGTAGCGACCTCTGAACCCAGCCATGATCAAAAGGCTTATGCCAAGATTTGTTTGAATGTTTAACCCATTTGCTATCCTCACGTTAAAAATACAAATACTGCATCAGAAGCCTAGCAGAATCTTAGAGCTGCATATGAAAATACTGGAATTAGTAGAAGGCTTCAGTTAAAGAGGAGATTAGCACAAATAAAATTTATTGATCACAGTAGTATGGATCTCTATCTTGGGAGTATTATCTCATATCTCCATCACACAGGAACTGACTGACATTGGCTGCACCATTGATGATGAGATATTAGTTGAACTTGTGGTAATTGGCCTATCTCAAGAAAATGACCCTCTAATTATGGCAAGCAGTGATGGAATAATTAGCATTCACATTCATGTTTAGCAGCGAAATTGTGTGAAATGAAAAATGAATTCCTGGCAACGTGCGCTCTCTTTCGCACTCACGGGAAGTCGAGAATACTAAATCTATTTGTTTCACATGAACCTATCTTCTTACTCGTTTGCATAGCGGCTAATGCGAACAATGAGGTTATCCAAGGCAATTACTATCTTATTGTCTATAATTTTTTTAAATTTAGGGGTGTTTATCGAATGAATTGTGAATGTGTAAGATATGATTGTTTATTAATAATAATATGTGGTACGTGCGGTGCGTGGCGCGCGATATTGTGTCAAAGCATCTAACTTTACTAGTGATAGTGAGTTTAGTTTAGTTCATTAGGCCTGTCCTTTTATACGGATGTGAAGCGTGGCCGGTGCTAGAGCGACACAGGCAAGAACTGCGTGTCACGGAGATGAATATGCTGCGGTGGATGTGTGGAGTGACGCGGAAGGACCGCGTTAGGAACTCCCGCATTCGCGGCAGTCTTCATGTCCGTGACATTGCGGATAAACTGCAGGAGTGTCGGCTCCGTTGGTACGGCCACGTTTTACGGCAACCGGATGATTACGTGGGAAACAAATGTCTGGCCATGCCGCCTCCGCCGGGCCCCGGCAGGAGGGGTAGACCCAAAAAGTGCTGGCTTGACGTCGTAAGGGGTGATATGCGTGCCAATGGGCTCAATACCAGGGATGCTGAAGACCGTGCGAAGTGGAGTAGAAAAAGTCGGAAAGCGGACCCCGGGCACCGAAACGAAAGTTAAGGATGCAACCGGGATAACGCTTAGATGATGATGATGAGTGAGTTTAGTTTACGTAAATACGTACCTATTCGATACAATAATTACATTCGTTCGTCGTATGCTTATTTAATGTAGATACATAAAATAGATAATATTGTGAACTCGTTACCTACCAGTAAATTATATTAACAAAATTAACTAATTTAGAATTGTTAATGTTCTTAATAGCAAATAGCATAGCTATGCTAATAATAAGCTAATAAAAATATTAATATTGCTATTATGCTATTTGCTATTTGCTCAATAATTCACATGCTAATGAAATTTATGTAAATTCGCATTAATTACAATCACTAAGCCAGTAATTTGAAGTTTATCATCGGATTTCGTCAAATCTCAATTGAAATAGAATTTTTTTTATTGCTGTATGACAGCAGACAGGTTGACGGCCCACTTAGAATTTAGCAGTTACCGTCGCTAGGGATGTTTGCAACGCCAGTGGCATCGTAAACACGCTACTGTCACATAAGGGTACAGGAACTTGGGTCACTAATGCCGGAACACAAGATAGAGTTATTATGGCGACATACATAAGACCAAAGGTGGTCGCCATCCAGAAGGGCTTTGGGCCCTACCACGTAGCGAGGGTGGGTTGTTTTGTCGCCTTTTACGACAGGCCGTCCCCGGCCGCAGAGGTTAGTATTCTTTCTCCGCCCCTGCACGGATAAATAAAGAAAGATTTATTCGAAAAATGTAATAATGAAAATATGATTGCGTCAAAAATTTCATTAACTCTTTGCCCTTAGTTGCAAATAAGAACAAGCATATTCGACCGAGACGTCCTCTATTAATAAAAATTAGATCCCGTAAGAAATATACTTAAATGCGTCCGCTATATCGAAAAGTAACTGAAAACTGTTGTCATGTCGGTAACGTACCTCGATATTGGAATCGGCAACGATGCTTATCGGTTACCAAAGGCCGACCAACTAAAACCAAACAATAAGGCTAAGCGCAGATGACCGCGCGGCGACGCGTGCTGCCGCGCGATACAGCTGTTCAGATGGCGGCGGCTTGCGCGCGGCAATCTAGCGTGAACATTCAGTGAGAATGGACGTGGAGGAGGCTATTTGGTTGTAGGTTTTATACCTCAAAATGCGACGTCATCGTCGAAAGCGAAGACGATACTGAGTGCACCCTATTTTCGCGCTGGGGGGGGGGGGGGAAGTCTCGGGTTCGGTTCCCGCCCCGCGTCTGTGGGTGTTTGTGTTTGTTTACAAAAGAAATGTATGTGTAGTGTATTGGTTGTCTGGTATGTTATTGTAGTTGTATAGTGTGTATTGTTCATTTATTGTGAACTGCAGCAAAAAAATATTCCTTTGCTCAATAAGTCATGTCATTCTTGAAGGCCTCTGCGGAAGACCAGCGTTGGTCTCTTATAACCAACTATGCTGAGCAGAACACCTTTTAGGGCACTTGTATTTGTAATGCAATTTTATATAATATGTTATAATTTACTTATTTTGTGCTATAAATAAACATTTTCTCTTTCTTTATTTCTTTTTCTATTTTGAGTCATAGACTTTCTTTAAGCCTATTTGTGACTTTATATCCCACACTAAGACTACACGAAGATCGATCAGAAAATCAATAGATGGTCGAAGTAAATCAATAGATATCGTCCTCCATTTTCCTGGCTCCGTGCGTTCGTCCCCCTCAAACCGCGCGGGTCAACTGAACAGGGCGATACAGGATTATAGATCTCAAACCGCGCGTCGCCGCACGGTGACTCGCGGTTTGAAATCTTGAGCGGTGTTCATGTACACAACAACATTGATTTGCGACAATCTCAAACCGCGCGTCGCCGCGCGTTCATCTGAACTTAGCCTAAACAAGCCGAATTATTCCGCGCCGCTATGAAGCAAATGACTGAAAATCACCATGCTTTCTCTTTCCCTTCTGCGAGTCCATTATATAAAAAGAGATGGAGCAAATATTGGCTAGAGTAAAACCAGCTACTTTTCATAGCACTGTCAAACATACAAACACGACCTTAACCCCATAAAAATAAAGTGTAGGTAGCTAAAGTAACTTGCAGGTCAAACTAAAATGGACATTGCGGTACCTTATGCAGTAAAGTTCATTATAATTTGAACTATGAATGTTATAGTTCAACTTTATTTTGATTAAGGTAGGTTGTGCTTGACTTACGATTTTCTTGAAATTTTAAATTGGTTTCACTTTTATGTATTGAATGCCTTACGATAGCCAAAATAACGTTTTGGATCATTACACGCTTTATATTAGCTTCACTTGTATGTTTGTTTGTAACCGACTCCTTTGGGGGCGATTTTGACCCACTAAACGGCCAGATTTCGTTCAAACTTTGTAGATATATCGACGGCCGATGACAATGCAATAATCTGTATAGCTTGTATTATTATCCTTACCAAGATCCTCAGGATTAATTAATATTTGGTTCTCGTCCGATCACCGAAGTTAAGGAGCGTCGGGCGCGGTCACTACTTGGATCGCCTAGGAAAATCGCGTGACGGTGGATTTTTGTTCTTTTTTATATGTTTTATACTAGCTGTGCCCGCGACTCCGTCCGCGTGGAATAGTAACTTTGGGCAGAATTTTTTGGATATATCTTATGGATTACAAACCCTAAAATATATATGAATGAAATATGCAAGCAGTCAGTATTTTCGAATGCAACTGTTACGCCATGCAAATCCGAAATACGTACGTTCGAACCTATAAAGTCCACCCTAAGCTAAACCTTATTTCATATGATTGATGACATAAATCTGAGGTTATCTTAAATTGGAAATTCAACCTACAATGTCAAGCCTAAGCTAATCCCTATTTCATATGATTGATGATATAAATCAGAGGTCAACTTAAATTGGAATATAAAATTTCCGAAACTGATCATTTTTAACAAAATCTATTTTTTTTTTCTAAAATAAAAGTAGCCTAAGTTACTCCTTATTACATCAGAGGATCCGCCGGCCGCACTATTGCCGCGAGGGAGAGGGCTGCGTGCTGTTCTGCGGCCCCCCTCAACTGTTGTTTCAGGAGAGCGCCGGGGGACGAAATCCTGACCCCTGGCGCCAACAATTTAGAAGGGGCGTGCCTTAAGACAAGGGGCGGGCCAGCGACGGCCCGGGCCACGAGAGCGGCAGGCCATATATCCGTGGGCTCGGGCGTAGGCGATAGGAGAACAGCGGGGTTTTTATTGGGTAGTCGGATGGTCGAACATCTTTCCCGGAGTCCCACATATCCCTCGGTCGCCCCTGACCGGGGGAATCCGTCAAGAGAGGTTTTTCCCTGAGCCCAAAAAAAGCTATCTGCCAGTGAAAGTTCCGTCAAAATCGGTCTAGCCATTTCAGAGATTAGCCGGAACAAACAGACAATGTACCGTGTATACTGTATACATCTGTAGCCACCGTATAATATTGATAACGAACAGGGAAAAGAATTAGCTCTAAAAAGTGATACATAATCGTCGGCCACGTCGCATATGTTTCGAGTACGAAGCATCGCCCTCAACCGGATCACATTTCTCGGAAGAGACTTCGGGCGATAATAATAACAACGTACATATTATATCGACAACGCGACCACACGTTCACTGCGCAACGCCTCAGTTAGGAATGACGGGAGAACGCTGCGAACGCGCGTATCAACATCGCCTGCGGAGGCGGCAGTGCGGGACGAGGGCTCAACCAAATTTCGAGGAAATGATAGCCATGGTTGAAATATTTAATTTCCAAGAATTAGTCTCGTGTAAAAATATCTGCATTTGTTTACTTTTTAACGCTTCTGATTGGTCGACGATCCCCAGCCAATTCATATTTAAAGAGCACAAATTTCGAAATAAATTATTCCGCCCTCTTCACATCCGATATCAATCAATATCGGATCTGCAGTCGTCACAACACGGCGGTTGAGACGCTGGGCAATTGGTTCCGCACATGGCGGATCGAGTTGAATCCGGACAAGAGCGCAGCGATTATGTTCGTTCGCGGCCCCCGCTCTCAAAAAGAGAGTCGGCCGACTCGCCCGATTCAGCACTCTCTCTACCCTATAAAACTTTTCGACCGCGTCATCCCTTGGGTTGATGAGGTCAAATATCTAGGAGTCACTCTCGATAGAGGCCTGTACTTCAGCAAACACGGACGGTAAGGAACAGAGCACACTTTGTGCTCGGTCGCCTCTATACCCAATGATATGCGGGAAGAGTAAGATGTTCCTTAGGAATAAGGTGACACTCTACAAAACCTGCATCCGACCGATCATGACGTACTCGAGCGTTGTCTTCGCCCATGCCGGCAAATCCTATATCCAATCGGATGCAGAGGCTGCAGAATAAGTTCTTGCGCATGGCAGTCCAAGCACCACCTTACATGCGCAACGCGGACCTACACCGCGACCTGGAACTCCTTCCCGTAAAGAAGTACATGGTATCCCTTTTGCGATCCTTCTTCGGTCTCGCTCCCCACCATCCCAATCCACTGGTGGTGTTGACCAACTGCCGAGCACCCCACGCGCGTCGCCGCCCGCGTAACGTACTCACGGATAGACGCGACCCCATCTCTAGGACGCTGAAGCGAATGCTCTCGCGGACGCTATCCCCCACAGTCCGGCATGGACCAGCCCGACGGAATAGGTTTAGGGATGCCTTCCGCCCACCATAGCCTATAGATGTACACAACCCACACAATATATAAATACACGTAGAATAGATGTGTTGCGGGGGAGTTTCTTTCGCCGTTTCTTCTCCCTCAGCTTTAAGCACGGTAGTAGATTAGAATAGGATCGGCTTCACCGGCGAAGTCGATAGTCCCCAAATAAATAATATTCTTGCCATTCGTGGCTGCTCTCAATTATCCCATGCAGCGGTCGAGCCGGAAATGCACCTCACAGGAGGCGCGTGTCCAAGCACGCTGCTACGGCTGATCGACCCCGCTCCCACGGGGTTGGAATGCCTTAACGTTCGGAGTCGCTGTTGAGTCGTCTGAGACAACAGCTTTAGCTATAAGAAAAAAAAAATTATTCAGTCCAGCCCGACGCAATAGGTTTAGGGACGCCTTCCGCCCCCATAACCTGTAGACGCACACAACCCACACATTACACAAATACACGTAGAATAAATATGTTGCGGGGGAGTTTCCTTCGCCGTTTCTTCTCCCTCAGCTATAAGCACTCCGAAACGGTAGTAGATTAGAATAGGATCGGCTTCACCGGTGAAGTCAATAATCCCCAAATAAATAGTATTCTTGTTATTCGTGGCTGTTCTCAACTGTCCCCATGCAGCGGTCGAACCGGAAACGCACCTCGCAGGAGGCGCGTGATTGAGCACGCTGCCACGGCTGATCGACTCCGCTCCCACGGGGTTGGAATGCCTTAACGTCTGTAGTCGCTGTCGAGTCGTCTGAGACAACAACAGCTTTAGCTTTAAGAAAAAAAATTATTCAGTACTCAATACAGCTTCCGTATCGATTCAGTTAACCATCACTGGTGTTTCATTTATAACCCACTGAAATACTGACCCCGTGTCACCAAACATCCAAATGCACTCAGTAAAAAGCGGTTATTTTTATATTACAAACAGACACTCCAATTTTATTTATTTGTATTGATTATCACCAGGTTTTCAGAATACTTTCAGTAAATATCATTTCACTCACAAAAAAATATTATTAAAATTTTCTCTTACCCCAACATTGGCAAAATCAATTCCCAAAGCGTTGGAGCCATAAATAACAAGAAATTTAAATATAGGTATATTCGACATCCGTAAATTCAAAAATCAAAACAAATTTGAAATAATTTGCATTGTAAATTTCATATTTCGTAATTATATTATCATTGCATATTTACCACGTTGTTCGTAATCTGATTCGTATTTTAAATTAATGAATGTTCAAAGCGCAGTTTTTTAGTTAAATTAGAGTTAGCTATGGAAACGCTATTGAAATTGAACGATGTTCTAATTAATAATTATTTTTTAATAGGAGCACTATTTATAAGTTATTTGATATATAGGATATTTAATTCTCTTTTTACTGTAGAAAATTTCATACAAATCAAACCCAGGAATCGTGGACATTCATGGAGGAGTATTCAGTGTAATAAATCGATCCCATACAATATTTATGTAAGTTTGAAACTAATTCACGACTACATACTTTTTAAAAATGCTATGAGAGTTCAGTTTAAAAGCTTCTACAATATGTTGTAGTGTACTGTTTGCAGCAAGCTAATGTTACCACTGATTGGATTATTTTGTGAGTGCTGTGCAGTCAGTGCATGTAAGAGGTGTCACAGAGCAGTAGACAGGAAGATAAAATGCAAATTAATTACTTGGCCCAGTGACAACCCATTTTACCACCATTGGGTGCATGGTAAGACATTTTTTAAGCAGTATGCATTAATACAAAACAGACAAACACTATAAACAATATATTTCTTGACTTGTTCAAAAATACAGAATTTCACCTATAAACTCCATAAACATCTTTGAAAATAGACAATTGGCTAGTTTCAGATACACAAAATATTAAGTTTGACACTTGGGCAGGGATAATGCCCTACAAAGTTGGAAACTTTTTCATTTTATAGGTTGATGTGCAATACTTAATACCCACAGCAAACATGGCATTCTTATTCTAAGCATAATAGTAAATTAAAGAGAAAATAAACACAATTTTATAATAAAGATGTTATTTTAATGTTTTATTTCATAGCTAGATTCTCTGCATACAGGGGCGAAGTGAGAATACTGACCTCTGGGGCTGGGGGCGGCCTATTGTAAAAGATGACAAAAGAACCGTAGCTTTGATGGCAACCAGCCATGGTTTCTAAATATGCTGCCATACTAACCTTGTGTTTTCGCATAAGTGACCCAGATTACAGTGCCTTTACATGGCCAGCGGCCTGTTGATGGTGCCTTTGGTGTCATTAACATTTATAGGCGATGGTAATTGCTTACTATAAGATAAACTGTTAAGTAGGTCATCAGTCTGTCTGCTGTTCCATTCCATTCCTATAAAAAATAGATAGAAGTGGAGTTCCATATTGATAATAGTATTGCAGCTATGTTTTGTTACAGTTGGAAATGTACAGTCTGAGAATGCAGACCAATCAGAGGAATGTAGGAAAAAGTTCTTTTGTTGTTGGTGCCATAGAACAAAGACGAGCCAAAGTACACCAGAAAATGATGTTGAGGTGAGTTTATGAAAAGTTGGTCTAGTTTAACATGTTAACTGTCAAGCATTTTGACCAATAGGTAGTGGGTTATGAATAGAAATATATTTTTATTAGGTTTATAGTTTCAATATATTATGACTTGTCTTGTGGTCACCACAATAATTGCATGTCCTAAATTCCCTTTATAAATATACAAAGCATTAGGAAAACTACCACAAAGTTAGCAATTAACATACTAAAGGTCACCAGTGCCTGACAAGCTGTTTAATATGATATGGATATTCTTATGTATGATCGTATTATATGTATAGAATAAATAAAATAATCCCCGAGTTTCTTTTGCTATATATTCTGTAAATTAACTGTTTTCTTAAAAGTGGTGATAGATTTGACTTACATTAGTAATTTCATTCATTTGTGTTCTGGCATTAGTGACCCAGGTTCCTGTATCTATATACAGACAGCAGTATGTTCGTGGTGCCCCTGGTGTCGCAAACATCCATAGGCGACAGTAACGACTTACTAATAAGTGGGCCATCAGCTTACCTGCTATTGCTCAGCAATAAAAAATAATAATTCATATATAAATTATATTGTTGTAAATAATTTATTTTTTCAGTGTGACTTTCAAAGATATAAAGATATCATTATCCCACCATCATGTGTGGCAGTTAATAAAGGCAAGGTTACAGAGATAAAACCGTTGAATTACCAGCAGTGGGAACCACTATTTATTTTAGGTATTTATAATGCTATCATAACATATTTTTTATTTTTATATTACCTAATCTATTAAATATGTTTAGGGTTAAATTTCCATAGAAAGGCATTTAGTGGTAAAAATACAAAAGAAAGATTCATATATTCTTTACTGCTTCTGAGAAGAGTATTGATAAAAGAAATGGTGTATATTATGGCATTCCTGCAATGTTTACGATTGCTGGGCGATGAGGATAATTACCTGCTAAATGGTTGGTCGATTGCTTGTCTGGTGAACTCCAACTATGATACAAAAAATAAATTGTTGTAATCTGTCTTCTACTTACTGGCCAGGGCTATACAGCCATAACCACACAAGCTTATAATGTGCTTACATATTTCAGCTAACAGAAAGTCTGGAAGTAACAGAGGAGACGAGGTTCTATCTCTTTTTAGGGGGTTACTTAATCCTATTCAGGTGTGTCAATATTTTTATCACATTTTAAAGAGTTCATTATAATGAATATATTGTAATTATGTATAATTGTAATAATACAATATATTGTATTCTACAGTTTATGGTAATTTTATCTCCTACATTAGGTATATGTGATATGTCACATTCTAGGTAAAATTTCCGAAGGCCTTATAAGATCTTCAGAGCAAATGCAACCACATGATGGTTTATGTCCCCTGATAAACAGCTTTTCCTTTTGAGGTTGCGAATGCATTCAACAAGATCAAAATTAATAACAGATAGTTCTAGATTACCAGACTGGGGATATTATTTTTATCAACATTGATTAATACTGACGAGCTTCTGACTCCTTATTAGGTAAGATACGGTATAATTTTCTGGGGCAATTCAACTGACATCGAAATTATAATTACAAAAGCGCTGCATACACTCAATGTGTGGACTAGAAGTAATTGATAGTTGTAGAAATTACTTTATAAAGAATAATATCTTAACAGTAACACTACCACTATATATATTTAAATTGGCAGTATTTGTCAATAAAGTAATAATATAAAGTAACAATAAAGTAATAGGCAGCAGCTATTTCCAAGCATGTCAGACTTCGAAGAAAGAAATCGACGACATAATGATCATTTATGTGCACACACCTCAAATACTAAGTTAATGCAAAAAGGTGTATGTAGTATGGCATGGTACCTCGAATTTATAATAAAATACCAGAACACTTTATAGGTTTTAATATTTAAAAGACAATTAATACATTTTTGTTAAAAAAATTATATGGTTATTATTAATTTCAACTTAGGAGGAATAAATAAATAACAGAAATATTATTACTATTATAAAAATTCTATATGTTTTTTTTAAAGGGATTACATTTGCCCCTGCAGATACCCTATCAGGGATATGTACTTTATTATTACAGTATTACTATTATTATATTTTTGTATGTAGGTATGTTGTCTTTGTTAATTGTTTTATTTGATTATTATTCTTATTTATTGGTAATGTGACTGGACATGTATACTTAATTGTTTTAAACTGATGCTTGATAATAAGTATTTGAATAATATTTTTACGCCTTTTGGGCAGAACAGGAAAAGGATATTACCCTTTTTTATGTAACACCTGTGAATAAATGAGTCTGAATCCATTGAGACTGAATGCTTTAATGGCGTTAATGCAATATGTATACAACCTGCTCTGTATTCATAGAGAATTGGTGTGCATTCTATTAACTTATTCTGGTCGTGATTAAGTAACTATATATACACCAGATAATCTTAAAATGTTGTATAAGCAGTATACACAGGAAACTTTGAGGATGATAATGTAATTGATATTTTTAGTAAGATTTCAATATATTACACTAAATAAATAGCGTAAATAAATCGTTAAATTGCATTGTATTTGCACTGCATTTTTAATGTGGCTACAAAATATTCTAAATCTTTGAAAGGTGGTAGATATTAGTACAACAACGCCAGAGAGTGTGATGCGTTGGCTGCCCGATAAGTGCCGTATTCTCGTGGCTGGAGGTGACGGGACTGTCGCTTGGGTGCTCACTGCTTTATCTTCAGTACCGCGAATAAAGGTAGAGTCATAAATATTTTAAATAAAAGAGAACATGTTGCAATATTCGTAACAGGCCGTAAAATAAATATTTAGTAGAGTTTCATTTTATTGTAGACTTCACTTTAAAATAATACATATCTTAGGCCTTTTAGTGATATTTATGAATAGACTCGTTTTTTTAACTATATAAATTATATATGTACATAGGTACTGATACTACTGTCCTTACTTATACGTCACTAGTACATGTACACCATACATAACTTATTACTCGTACCATCGCCTATGGATGTTTGCGACGCCAAGGGCACAACTAACATCAGCAGCTGACATCCGCCACTGGGGGTGGTTGGCATCCAGGCGGGATTGGGGCCCTACCACGTAGCTAGAGTTGTTTTGTCGCCTTTCACGACAGGCCGGCTGCAGGGTTCAGTATTCTTACTCTTCTCATGCACAGTATAAAAGGCGACTAAGAGTTTTGTTATAAGTTCACAATCAGCATGGGAAGGGCATCGCTCTGTCAACCTTTCGGGGTTTGGGGTCAGATGGTCCCCATGGCTTAGCCATGTCTATCGTAGATCTTCGCTAAGCAGGACCGCTTCGCTATGACCTGGAAGTGGTCTGTGTCGAGGCCTACACCGCGGTATGCCCGAGTGTGTCTAGCACTTTCTTCCTCAGTCTTTCATTCACAATTGCAAAATCAATCATACTTCTAGACTCCCCTAACACCACGATCCGTTCATTTTCTCCGCATTTATTCAAGACCTCTCTCATGCTATCCCAAAATTCCTCTCCCTCTTGTTGGGAAAACACAATTCACACATTCTAAGAAACACACCACAGTATCTCAATTTTCAATTAGAATTTAAAAAACACGAGACAAAAATGCTAATATTTAAACACATAACAGTAGTGTAATAATTTTGTTCTATTTCGTTTTATACTTGTTGGTAATTAATTATCTTGTTTAAAAGAAATAAAATGTAATTGAAAATAGATTACGAAAATTTATTAAAAATGTAATTTTTTTTACACATGAAGTTGTGGCCACTTCATGGTATTTTTTTTAATAAATATATTATATACTTTGCAGGCGGCGGTTGCAATCCTACCCATGGGCACTGGGAATGACCTGTCGCGAGTGCTGGGCTGGGGCCCCGGCTGCGACTCATACATCAATCCGCATTCCATTATCTCCGGAATAAAACAAGCGACATTCCAACCTTTGGACAGGTGTGCTTGATATTTAGCGCTTTTAATTGTATCTTTAAATGTTGCACTCGCGGGAAGCACGAACGTTGAACGACAATTTGCTTTTAAAACGGTTCACAGGTCCAGGAATAAGCTAAGTTATGCCCGGGACTGGTGTCTGTAACCGCCGTATATATGGCAGCTACAAAATAGCCATTTGCAAATTATTTATCATATGATCAAAATCAGTGTCATACAATTTTACCATATGAGTCGTATAGAAACAAAAACAGCAATCTGACATTTCACCAATTAGTGGTAATTAAGAAAAAACATATCAGTATATTGCTGTATTTGATACTAAATTAGTTTTTTGAGTCGAATTTTTGGTTAGAATTTACTGTTTTTGATATGAAGTTATTAAATGGGCAAAGAATATTCTAATGGAACAGTGCTGCCCAATATATAACTTGATTTTCACCAAAATGACAGATTGCTGTTTTTGTTTCTATACGACTCATATATTAATACCATCCTCCGAACACCGCAGATGTGAAAGGCATGTACTATAGCGGGGAGTAAAGAATTAATATTATTGATTGTAGTTGACAACAGTGATAGGCACTAGGTGTCAGAATAATCCACAAATTAAATAAATTTTACAATTGTCTGTTGGTAATGTTTTTAAAAGTGTAGAGCTTCAGTTAAAAAGATAAAAAATGGCTCACGTTCGCTGCTTTCCTGATAGTACATTTATTCGAACAACATTAAGTAGCGTTCGTAACAATTATTGACATGTCTTGAACATTTAATAAAAAAATATTAATATTACTTGTGTGATTTGTTATCATGTTAATCATGTTTTATTACAGTAAAAAAAGGATATATAAATATAATTTTACTGTAGGTGGAAGGTGACAATAAAGCCGAAACACAGCCGCCTCCGGCGCTTGCTGCCCGAGCGCGTGCTGTACGCGTACAACTACGCAAGCATCGGCGTGGACGCGCAGGTGGCGCTCGACTTCCACCACGCTAGGTCCCAGTTCCTGTACAGATACGCCAGTCGCACATTGAATTACGTGAGTACATCTCTACTACCTTCCGGCAACTTAAACATCGTTTATACGATGTTAGAAATATGCTTAAAAAAATTAAAACGAACAAGTACGTCACCGAATTTGTACAAAAAAATGTAGATAGATAGATAGATAACTCTTTATTGCTTACTATATATTTAAAATAAAACTTATGACTAGGACAACACACTAAAAACAAAAGGGGATCTAATCGCATAAAGCGATCTCTTCCTGATAACCTAACTGGAAGGAATTGTAATAAATAATATGATGATATTGGTGCATGACAATAAAATGAAATCTATCTAAATATATTACTGACATACACAATTCACATGTATACAACTGTAGCCACCATATCATATTAATAAGGAACAGGGAAGCTCTGAAAAGTCATCATACATCATCGTCGGCCACGTCGCATATGTACTATCCACGAAGCATAGCCCTCAACTGCATTACATTTCTCGGAAGAGACTTCGGGCGATAATAATAATAACAACGTACATATTAAATCGACAACGCGACCACGCGCTCACTGCGCAACGTCTCAGCCAGGAATGACCACGAAGGCGCGAACCAGTGTTGTTCCTGACAAATTTAGGGATGCCGTATTTAAATTGTAAAATTGCCGGATTTTTAGGGAAAATTAAGAAAATTGCCGTATTGTACAAAATGTTTATTTTGCAAAGTTAAAATTAATAAAAAAACACGCTTTTATAAAAAGTCAAACTAAAAGGTAAAAAATAATTTTCAATAAAATTAAATTAAGGATAGGGGGATTAACAAAAAAAAATTAATTTTATTGTAAAAAAGTGTGGAGTGCTTGTTGTCCATTGTTATTTTGAAAATATCCTAAAAAGTTGCTTTCTATACTTCTGGTTTATGTGTTTACTTTTTACCTTTTTTTGCGGTAGAGGTAACCCGTCGTCATTGTCACACTCATTATCACTTATTTTCAATTTAGTAAAACTTAAAGAAATCTTATAACTTTCACAGATAGATCGTGTCATACAGCAAACCAAAGAAGCAATGAGACTCTAATAATGAGAGAATCACAGTCACAGTAGTTACAGTACAATAACGATTATACCAGGGATTCTCACACGTCCTAAAAATCAAAGATTTTAGACTTTATCGTCTCAGAGATACGATTGCATTTGATTGAATTCTGTTGACGTTTATTTTTGTGGGGCTTCTACTAAATCTATAGTTTACAATTTAGTGCGAGAGATAGAACGATATGTTTTTTTTGTTCACTTTAGTCAATTACCGTATATTTTAATACGGTAATCAAAGAGCTGCCGTATACCGTATTTATGATGGTTAAGATGCCTGAATGCCGTATATTACGGCAATTGCCGTATCAAGAACAACACTGGCGCGAACGCGCATATCAACATCGCCTGCGGAGGCGGCAGTGCGGGACGAAGACTCAACCAAATTTCGAAGAAATGATAATCCTGTTGTCAAGCCATGGTTGAATATTTAATTTCCAAGAATTTGTCTCGTGTAAAAATATCTGCATTTATTTACTTTTTAAACGCTTCTGATTGGTCGACGATCCCCAGCCAATTCATATATAAAGAGCACGAATTTTGAAATAAATTCAGTACGGGATTCAGAACTCAATACGGCTTCCGTATTGATTCAGTTAACCGTCACTGGAGTTGTTTCATTTATAACCCAAATGGTGACCCACTGAAACACTGAACCCGTTCACCAAACACCCACCCACACACACGCACATACATACACATAGACATATATTATTTAGTTTTAAATAAGAAAGTGAATTTTATTTAAAATTAGCAATTAAGCAAGATAGTGACTGCGAAGTAAATTTCTGAAAGTGTTAGCGATTATGCTTGTCGTACACGTAGAGGCACAAATATATTTTATTGCCTTTTGAACAGATTTAAAATGCAAACTGTAACTATGTGATTTTTAGCTATAATATAATTTACAAATCCAGTAACAATTAATAAATAATTACACGCCGCTATCTAGTCTCAAGGTAGCAACCAGATCACTTGTGTTATGCCACTAGATGATTGATATATTCACTATTTACTTCTCATTTGTTAATACATACATATGATATATAAACATTCAGACTCGGGACGCGAATCGGAGTCGTGACCCCCCCGCAGGCGTTACACTTGCGAAAACGCTACGGAGGTTGTCATTATTATTATAACCTTATTATTAACTTTAGTTATCTGAAAAAGAATTACAGTTAAAAAAACTTAAAAACACGCTTTTATAGAAAATTAAACTAAAAGGTAAAAATTGAAAATAATTTTCAATTAATTTAAATTAAGAATAATGTGATTAACAAAAAAATGAATTTTATTGTAAAAGGAAGCGAAACTTCATAACTAAGCGTTAAAAAATAATGAAAAAAAAGTGAGGGAAAAATAAAGCCTGGATAAAAATAAAAAACTAAATACTTAGGAAAATAAAAATAAATACATTAAAAATAAAATACATTCCAAAAAACGCAGGGCTACAGCGGAGCACTACATTTTTTCTTCTTCTTTGGATGACCCATGTACGAAGAGCGGCTGATATGTTCGCGGCCTAAGGTACTTAATGAAAGAAAAATTCAGATGTTTATTTTTATTTTTCAACATAAGTCAAGTGACTCACTTCTCACATCTGGAATAAAATGCCTTTAAACCACTCAACAAAATATTCTTTGTGTCTTTTTCAATTTGTAAAATAGGAAAAAATTGCTAGGTGCCAGATCTGGACTGTACGGCGGGTGGTAAATTTTTGAAAACCTCGTATATATAAGACGGTGGTCACTGGTTCACACTCGTATCTTATATACGTACCTCTACATGAGGTGCTTTCAGGAATTTATATTTTATAATGGTACTTACAGATTGCCTATTTGTTTCTGGGCGTGGGTCGAGTATTGGACGCGGGTCACTGCGGGGAGCTGGAGCGGCGGCTGCGCGTGACTCCGGACGGAGGCGCACCCCTCTCCCTGCCTCCCCTGCAGGCGCTCGTCGTTCTCAACATCCCTTCCTGGGGCGCAGGCGTTGATTTATGGAGTACGTTTACTTTTAACCTAACACTATGGTGTCAAAATAATAACGGATCATAATGCAAAGAGCTGTGTGGAATTTTCACTTAAATGTAAGTTTCCTAATTCAATAAACTGAGAAACCAACCTTCGAATATATCATCACTGTACATGCAATTGATAAATAAATAAATGTAAGGGGACAGTTCACACAACACCATCTATATTGTATAATATTATCTTAACTTTACTACACCTATTCAGAAAATGTTTAATACATCCTGTCTATAAAATAATTATATGATCAAAAATGTTTTTATTGAATTTTTATTATAGGCATGGGGGACGAAGACGAAGTGCCAGAACAAAGTGTTAATGATGGCAAGTTTGAGGTATAGTTAAAGTTTATATGGAGAAAGGAATGCAGAAAGCAAATTTCTAACTGCCCTCATTCAATAATCCAAACCAAAGTGAGCATGTGAAAGTAAAAGAGCCAGCTTCGACCATTGAACGAATGCTGCTTATACATTTTTTTATTGCCGTAAGATAGCAATACCTAGAATTTAGCAGTTACCGTCGCCTATGCCTTGCAACGACAGGGGCATCGCTAACACGCTGCTATCCGCTTAATGGCACTAGAACCTGGTCACTAATGCCGGAACACAAGGTTATTATAATTTTATAAACATGGCATATTAAAAAACCAGGGGTGGTTGACATCCATACGGGCTTGAAGCCCTACCTAGCTTGGGTTGTTTAGTCGCCTTTTACGACAGGCCGACTGCGGCCGTAGAGGTCAGTATTCTCTCTCCGTCACTGTACGAAAAAAAAAATACATAAAGCTAAACTTTAAATGAAAGGATGTATCGTACATTGGCAATGCAGGTGGTGGGGGTATCGTCGTCGTTCCACATCGCGCGACTGCAGTGCGGCCTCGCGGAGCCATTCCGATTCACACAAGCAACTACTTTGAGGGTAAATATTTTGAGGAATGTAAAATAATCTGTTGAATTAATTTTTTTCCGTGATTTCTTATATTTTTGGGCAAAATGTATGTCTGTCATTCTAATAAGGAATATTTCTCTGTGTATTCATTAATTTTGGAGCTCGAGACTTGTTGCTAAATTTTAGCCCAGGGCAAAATGTGCCTATCGCTTCCGGCCCTAGTTCGTAATGTCCGCGAAAGAACCGGTGGAGCAGGAGCCGGAGTTGGCCTGTTAGTTCCCCTCCCGCCAACGTATCCCTAGACGATGACACCAGAGGGCATTAAATGCCCTTCGGTCGCCGTAGACAGCAGCCTTACGGGGGAGGATCCGCTCCCACGAGAGTGAAGGCCGTATGCTGTTCCGTGCGCCACTTTTAATCCTGCTTTGATGTAGGAGAGCGCTAGAGGGCCGAATTTTGCCAACCGTCATCCTGGACACAAGGGGTGGGGCAGCGCCTTGTTTGTTCGTGGGTCCAGGTAGTAGGCGATAGAAGGGCAGCGGGGTTTTTTAATGGGTATAGTCCGATATTGGCAATATCTTCCGAAGTCTCACATACCCCCGATCCACCAGGCTCGGGGGCGCTGGTATTTCCTCGAAAAAAAGGGCAATATGTGCGTATTTTGAGTGTTTTTGTTTTTAACGCGCTTTTATTAGCTTGGTATGAATCTATGTAACGGGATCTTTAAAAGTGATTTTCACTCCTTTCAAAACGACGGATTGATTTGAAACTTTGCACACTTATCAAGGACCGATGACAATGCAATAATCTGTATAGTTTGTATCATTATCCCTACCAGGATTCTCAGGATTAATGATTTTCGGACCGGTTCTCGTCCGATCACCGAAGTTAAGGACCGTCGGGCGCGGTCAGTACTTGGATGGGTGACCGCCTGGGAACACCGCGTGACGGTGGCTTTTTGCTCTTTTTTTACACGCTATAAATTAACCTGTATGTAACGGAATTTTTTGATTTTTCAGATTTCGACTCGATTTTACCCACTTTGACTAATCAAAAAAATTCAATATTCTGCCGAAACGCCATCTGGAGTTTAATTAATAATACTGCCAGAAGATGACGTTAAGGCTTCGTTCAGATAGAGCGAAATACGCGCGTGTGCATACGCGCGAGACAATTCTTGATTGCGTTCACATAACGCGGACTACGCGCGTAAGAATTTGGGCCGGTTTCAGTCATCAAAATGGATTTGGACGAAGCAGTCGTATTGTGGCTCGCATGTCGCAGATGGAAAAAGAGCAAGAAAACAAAACAGAAGGTTTAGAGTGCATCCAATTCTACACGATACAATGACCCACAGCATGTTTATAACTTGGTACCCAAAAATAGTAACAAGTTCTTCCCATGCACTCCGTTTTTTATTTTTATTAGAGTAGTCCGCTGAACTCATATTCCATATTGCTTGTCGTTTTTCCATTTCATCGATGAATAACTCTGTATCGAAACAATCTTTTTCCATGTTTGAACATGAGGTTATAATTTCACTGACAAATCCGTCCACTGGCGCTTAGTAACGCGCGTATACTGAACGCAACAAGGAGCTCTGAGTATCTCGACTCGCGCGCACTGCGCGCGTAGTGCGCGCGTACTATGAGCGAGTCGAGATTCCGACGTATGAGACGCGTATCATGTGAGCGGAATCACTGTATTCTATGGAACTCGTCTACGCGCGTGATGTACACGCGTATGCACTCGCGCGTAATTCGCCCTATCTGAACAAGGTCTAAATTAATAATAATACTGCTGAAAGATAACGTATTAAAATATGTATGTCGGTTCCAGATCGATCTGGAAGGTTCTTGCGCAATGCAGGTGGACGGCGAGCCTTGGATGCAGTCCCCTGCTACTATTCTCATAGAACCGGCCGGACGAAGCCTCATGTTAAGTGCCAACCAAAATTTAAAGTAGTTGCTTAAGGGGGGAGTGACTCAATAGATGCTATCTGAAGTTAAAAAAAAATAAACATTCTAGTTATTGATGATAATAGTATTTTTAATGGAAAGTTAGGGATATTTAAGTTTCGATGTTATACTAAAATTTCTAAAGCATACTCGAAAAATCCTCCTAGTGTTCTAATATAATATGTTATCTTGCAATTAAGTGTAGTTGTACAATTTTTATTATTTAAATCCTAAATTATTCGATAACTTGGAATCTCACGAGACACAATGATGCCAAAGCCCCACCAAAGATATTGGATTGTTAAATTAAGAATATTCATATACGAATTCCATGTTAATTATTGAATAGAGTAATTTAATTTGACTAATAAATGTATTGTGTTTTAATTTGTAGTTTTCTTCACCTTTTTACTATTCTGGTGTAGTGTCAACCGTAAAAGTGGTCTCAATTAGGGTTCCTAGGAGCATTTAGTTTGACGAGCGTTTCAGTGTCATCAATCTGACTTAGTGGTCAGATTACGGCTAGTGCCGTTCCCGCCCGCTTCGCGGGTCGATTAACAGAAACAAGTAAATCGAAAAAAAAGAGGTTTTCGTACGCATGCGCGCTACACCGCTTGCCCCATTCTCCTATAAAAATCATTGTTTCTTAAAACTTTATATTAAATGAAGATATCGTAATATTTTTTTTTAGATTAGGGCCAAGTGTAAGAAATAAAACTTAGAATTTTTTTATTAAAATCTATCCAGTAGTTTGGCCGTCATGCGCGCATAACTGGAGATCTCTTATCATTTTATTTATTGAGATAGGTACTGAAATGCTTAGTGTAAAAATTTTAGTACACTTGTATTTATACTTAGACCTATTTTTGAGATTGTAATCTGTTTGTATACGACTTATTAATACATAAATAAATAAATCTAGTATTAAAAATTCGATATTTACTATTCCTCTCAAGGAAATTTTTTATGTTTTATTGCCAAAGAACAGTAGACGGCCCACTTATACCGTCGCCTTTGGATGTTTGCAACGCTAGGAGCATAGCGAATACGCCGCTGTCCCATAGGGGTACAGGACTAATGCCGGAACACAACGCAAGATTATTATGGTGGCATACTTATCAACCTAGGGTGGTTGCCATCCAGACGGGCTTTGGGTCCTACCACGTAGCTAGGGTGGGTTGTTTTGTCGCCTTTTACGACAGGCTGATCCCGGCCGCAAGGGTCAGTATGCTTACCCGTCCCTGCACGGAGAAAAGATGCTTAAACATTATTTTGAAATAAAAAATAAAACAAACTGTAACAAGAAATTTATTGATAAATATGAAACCATAACAATGTATTATAAAATGGAATTCTAAATGGGTATAACAAAGTTTTTTCTAAATTTACCATTTTTTTATATGAATTGGCAGTTTTAAGAACACGATTTATTGTTACAATATCATTTTACTACTATAAAATGTAACCTTCCACTGTACATTTAACATCAATCTCAACGATTATTCACAATTATAGCTTCCGATAAGATTATGAGGCGCCTAGTTGCAAAACCCGCAATAACAATTTTTTTTTGGAAACTAAATTGAACTAAACCCCTGCTGATTTAGTCTGATTTGATTCGAAACGCAAAATAAAATGTTGATAACTATGTAAATAGTTGTTATAAAAGGATATATCGTCATTTTGTCAGAAAAACGTTTTACCAGGTTTTGCAACTAAATGTCTAATACGGAGTTCTATTCATATTTATAATTCTTGTGTTAGTCATATTAATTTGCTCTATGAGCCAAAAGGAACGTATAAGGCGACTAGCAAGCCAGTTTGTTCTAAAAAGTAATCTCAAAATAAATAATTTATTAATAAAATTTATCTTAATAAATATGTTACTTTTAATCTATCACTATTATAAACAATAGTGTGTAAAAGAAACAAAGTAATGAGATTTTACTCACATTTGACGCAATCATTGTCAGACAATAGCTTATTAAAAGAATATATTCATAAGTCACAATTTCAAATTTGTGTTTGTAACTGAAATATTGCGTAAATAAACACCACCAATTAGAGCTCAAAAATACATCTACAAATACAAGTCGGAAAGTGGCACCTAAGTTGGTACCCTTAAATTACATACATTAACATTTTCATTTTCTCTATAAGGAGTATAACATAAAACATTTGTCGAGCTCTCTCATCGACTGCTGTCACTGAGCGCTGCGCTCTATTATAGGTAGACTGTATATGATTTTCTCTTATATTGGTCCCCACACTAGATAAAGGTACTAAAACTCCACCAATCTCGCGACCTTCTCGGTCTGGATCAGCTCAGGTGCAGCTCGCAATGGAATCACGCACGGCGTCACTCTTGCAAATTGTTATTCAAGTACACTATATTGTTAAGGATTTAAGATTGGCACGGCCAATGCAGTCTAAAAATATGTGCTTGTTCTTCGCACACGGTGCAAAAAAGTGTTTCTTTTTCTTGTCAAACGTTGAGAGAAATTTATTGAACAACCCTCGCTTCAAAAATACATGAAGGTAGTCGCCGAAAATTGGTTGAGCAATACTTCTGTATCTAAATCTAGGCAAGGACCAAACAATATTTAACTAAAAAATAGCATTCTCAACGTGATTTTGTTGGTGCCTTAGTTTATGAATTATCCTAAAACACCAGTGAAATAACAAATATATTTTTAATCGTGATATTAATTTTGTGACGTTACGGTTTATTTATGAAAGAAATTTTCATTCTCAATTTGTTTTTTAAATATATTTTAATTCTAACATAAATAAAAATGTAACGATTGTTGGTGACACCTTTAAGTAATAATAAGTATAAATAATTTACTAGAGGAATGTAACCAACTACTATATAATAAAAGTATCAAAAAATAAAATTCGCTTAAATTTCCGTTATGTTACAATGGAAAGCTTGTTGGAACGAACTGTAGTTACAGTAATTGGCTGTTTTGTACAATCGGGTTAAAGGGTCTCCCCTTGATCTGATAGGCTCTCGCTCAATCTCGATGAACTATTAACACCGGGTAACTGTATTTCTGGGATGGTTTGAAACATGTCATTATCTAAACCATGACGTTTGAACTTCATCCAAGAGTTCATTTCTTAACCTGTGTTTGCTGTAAGTATTGCCATGTGGAGACTGTGATATTGTGTGTAAAAGATTTACCTAACAATGTTAAACATCATCCCAAGCGAGGACTATTTTGTGTATCAAATGTACATATTAGGAATTTCCACCGTTGACGTCATGATTGAAACAATTATTTTTAAGAAATATATATACAAATATAACCAGATCAATAAACACTCAGTGTTTATAGTCCGTCCTACATTTTATATTTGATTATTATAATAAACTTAAAGTATAAAATGAGTCTAAAATGATAAAACATATAAAGGGTTGCAAGCTATGAGCTCTAGCTTTTGTCTCACAGGGTTGAACCCGATTTTTTTTATCGTCGACAACCCAGTCACTATCTTTTACAGGAACATATATAATTTTTATGTACATGTGTCGAACTTCGTATAAATAGCTGGTCCGATTGTAATAATTTTCGTATATTATTTTGACATGGTACATGGCGCTACAAAAAGGGGACACCTTTTCGCTTTTCCAAGTATAAAAACGAATATATGTTCTTTAATATTTAAGGACTGATAGTCATTAGTTCCGTATTTTAATACTTACGTCAGGAAGACATATCTCAATATAAATTTTAAAATCTTGAAACTTCAACAGACTGTTTCACAATAAAGGTTCAAAAAGTCACAATAATGTTGTAGTCTAAAAGTGAACAATATCGAAAATTCAAATACTTTTAACAACATTTGTTCGATATATGATTTATAAATAACACTAGTTAAAATACCAATATATATATACGAGTACATATGTGGAATACTAATTACCAATTATATTGATATAATTTGAAGGAAACCCTACATAAAAATCTTTAAAAACTTGTACCACAAGTACTAACAAAACAAATTATAAATTTCACCTAAATTAGCTATTAGTTTTGTTTTTTAACTGTGCCAAAGTTAATTCTCAGTTGTTCTAAGAACACGAATGTTAGTATGGTGTGTGGCGCGAGCCTCACAAAGGCGGGGACGTATCCCTTGAAGAACGCCAAAGGACTTTCCTTAGCTGTGCTCTTTATAAGGGAAAGCATGCTCTTCACTTCACCTGGCTTGGCATTCATTGCCCTCGTCTTCAGCACATCGACAGGCTGAGTCATTGTGGTTGCTATTGCTCCCTGAAAGGAATGTTCTTCTTTTTATTGATCGACATGAGACGATGTGTATTTATATGTTGTCCGTGATATCCGTGCGTTTTGGATATCACACGATATTTTTTATTATTATATTAGATGGTAGGGTCTCAGCCCCGTCTGGATGGCAACCACTTCTGGTCTATAAGTAGGCCGCAATAATAACCTTGTGCTGTGTTGAGACATTAGTGACTTAGGTTCCTATTCAGAGAGCGGTGTGTAGGCCGTCAGCGTGATTGGCCTTCCTTAGCAATAAAAGTTATTTGTGATAGTTCATGTCAAATAAGATCATGGATTTAAACAGATTATGTTTGGAGAAATTGAAAGTAAATAAACTTATAACTTACAGCTAACAAACTGGACGTGACGTGTGTGATAACATTATCCCCAAAATAGGGCATAGAGAGGAGCAGGGCTTTGATTTGGTCGTAGAAGGAGAGTTGTCCGATGGTCATGAGTACTGCGCGGCTGCATGTCATCGTCGCGCCCGCCCATAGACGGAGAACGCCCTCTGACGCCGCCACGCGATATAAACCGTGAATTGCATTCTTATAGCTACAAAGATACATAAATCAAATCAAACAACTATATCACAAAATCAAAATAAATTTAAGTTGATATTAAATAGAGCTGAAGATGGCTGTCAGCTAGTCTCGACTTCTTACGAGACATTACAATTTGGTGGTCGGCAACCCGCGAGCGGCTCCTTGATTCCAGCTCTTCCGTGAAAGGTTTAGTCCAGGCACGGAATATTACTTATTATCTACAATTATTTCCGTAATAATCTCTCCTAATAAAGCAAAGCAATGACTAAATGTTAAAAATGGCTGAATAGGAGTAAATCTCAATTGTGTATTATTTATATTTGGCTCTTTTGGACGACAGGGTTGCCTTCTACTGAAATAAGGCACATGCCTTCTTCTAGATTAGCTCTCAATGCCTTAGAGTACATGTGAGTTATGGCCAGTTTTAAGGGTTTTACTCCATCTCTTGCCTTACACTGGGATGGCTTTAGTGGGTATACCAGAGGCACCTCTCTATCAACTATGGGGCACATTGTATGGATGTCCCACACTACCCCGCGGCAAGCTCCCAAGCGGTGGGAGATGCGCCATCAAAAAGAGAAAGTTGCCAAGAAGCGGCAGTATCAAGATCCAAAGTGTTTGATTCAGGTGCAACTGGCATGAAATATTTGTACCAGGAAACGTTCTACCTCTCCTCTAATATATGCCTAGTCTGTGATACAGGTTGTCATATAGAAGCAGAACTGTTTTAATCATACTAACTTTCTCCTTTGCTCGGGTGGCAATTTGACATCATTCTGCATTCTAACATTCACCAGATCCGCTGGATTCCCAACAAATCCACCCGCGAACCCGCCCAGACCGGCCAAGAATGCAGACAAGTAAAAAGGTATTGGCCTGCCCTAAAATAGATTGAAGATTCATTTACATACAAATATATTATTTATAGATCTATAAAAGTTTTTATTGTGCAGGAGCGGAGAAAGAATACTGACCTCTGCGGTCGTAAAAGGCGAAAAAACAACCCAAAATACGTGGTAGAGCCCCAAGCTCGTCTGGATGGCGACCACCTTTGGTCTTAAGTATGTCGCCATAATAATCTTGTGTTGTGTTCTGGCATTAGTGACCTAAGTTCCTGTACCCTTATGGGACAGCAGCGTGTCCACGATGCCACTGGCGTTGCAAACATACAAAGGCGACGGTAACTGCTAAATTCCAAGCGAGGGGCCACCAGTCTGTCTGCTGTACTACAGCAATAAAACCAGTACAGTAGTACCAACATACAGTCATATCATTATCATGATTAAAATAAAGTAATGAAAATTCAGATAATCATAACATAAATATGTCTATGAGAAACATAATCAATACCTCAATCAAAATTTGTGAAATGGTTTTATGTGTGACCAAATTAATTTGAACTGCTTTGCTGAGGTTGGAAAGTTCTTAAGTTAGAGCTTATGATGTGATAAGTATATTTTATTAGCTCAGAAGTATACACATTATGAAAAAAAAAACAAATGTTATTTAACAATACTGTTATCAACTCTGGCAATATTATTTATGTAATAGATATTATATAATAAAAGATAAGAAATGTAGGCAATAAAGTGGCGAAAATTCAATATAAATCACATGTGACTAATTAGAAATTGTAATGCGGCGACACCGGACATACACCGGTACCCACCGCGCATGCGCGAATCGTTGTATACAGCCAATAGGAGGCGCTGATTCGCCTCGCGTCGAACCCACTCGAGCGCCTCTCGACGCAGTGCCCGCCATTTTAAGAAAAAGTGTACGTGCGCGCCGTTTACCAAAAAGGCTTTGTTCATAGTTGTAATTGACTTGTGTTAATTAAGTTCACTGTATCATTAAAGTTTATTAAAATACTTGTAAAATTACCGATATACTAATTTTCACGCTAGAACCTACAAAATCCCGTTAAAAAATCACAAATTTGACATCCTATTTGTTAGAATTAATAATATTCTTTAAATTTAAAATTGATTGTTCTTAATTAGCATTCCTAATTTTTCCTTCTTCTGGGAGATAATTTTTAAATGAGGTTAATTTATATTAAAACATTTTATTGCATAATAACAACATATTTTGTTTTTGGTATTTCAATATGTTATAAATTAATCATTACCAGAATGAATAGAATTCATCATTGTTATTAGTAGTCCAGGTAGAAGCTAAGAGGATATCCTTTTTTAACAGGAAATAACATCAAAAACATTGGGAAAATAAATATTTATGAAATCCATAAAATTTTTTTATTGAATAAATGTAAATGCTTTTTTTATTGCTGAGGAACACCAGTTAGGCCACTTAGTTGTAAGCAGTTACCGTCACCTATGGATATTTGTGGCCCTAGGGGCAACGCAAACACCCTGCAGGCCACATAAGGGTACTATCACCAAGGTCACTAATATCAGAACACAACACAAGATTATTATGGCAGTATACATAGACCAGGGATGGATGCCATCCAGATGAGCTTGGAGCCTTACCACCTACCTAGGGTTGTTTAGTTACCTTTTACAACAGGCCAACCTCGATCACAGCCCAGAGGATGTGCTATAATACATATAATTAACTTACATCTTTGGGACTGAGTTGTTGCTTGGCTGCTTCATAAATACCAAATCTAGCAGTTGAATATGTTAGCTGGCGTAACAGGGAAGCTGATATTCCATTATATAAACCACTAATACCTGAAAAACATTATTGATAATGAACTCATAGATATTATTAACCATATGATTGTAGAAATAAGGACTAAGTTTCCATTTTCATTTCACATAATCTTATTATATTTTCTGTTCTATGCTACAAATGTGTGAAATATTGTATAAAAGTTCTTATTATTCATTTAGGATAACTGTACTTCAGTAATTAATTTATAAACAAAATAAAAACACTTTGAAAAGCTGTGATGGTAGAAACCTTATTTTAAGTGCTTTAATTTTCAAGTTAAACAAATATTGGAAAAATAAAAATTATTATTACCTTGATTCTTAACAACTATTCCTGTAAGTTTTAACATGGAAATGTTTTTTCCTTTTTGGGTTTGCATTTGAACTTTAAGCAGATCTAGTGGATGTGTGATACACGCCGCACCGGCTGATGCGAGCCCCCCATAGTACCATTTTGCTACTTTCACTTCTGGGTTGGACATGACTGCTCTGCAACAGAAGAAATAATCAAGACGAGCTTGTCTAGTTTGATGAATGACAAAATTAAAAGGATGTTATCTAAGATCGCTTTTAATAATAAGTATATAATTCAAATACGTTGCCGCATAGGTAAGTAAAAAGTAAGGATTTAAACAAGCGCAGTATGACAACTCATCAGAAAATACAATTAAACGAAATTTCTTACCTATCCCCAAAATTCTTAATTAAAATTCACCTATACATATATCTTAATCTTTTATCAAATCTATATAGTGTAATGATGACCTGTCGTCTGATACTTGCTTCTTCATTATCAAGTAATTAATTGGTTATCATTTTAAAATATATAAAATAACGTGTTCGAATTGAATTGTACAGTAGCACATAATCAATTCATCTAAGAAGCAGATGATAACTGACATTAATTAACTTTATCAGAGAATTATGTGAAGTTAGTGGCATATTATTTGACAATCTTGACATTTAAGTGTAACCATAATGTCATAAATACTTCTGTAGTTTGTCATATAAAGTTGTCAGTTGTCACTGTCAGATTTTTGAGTTACGCTGATAAATTTTAACAATTTTGATTTTAAGGTTATTTTTATTTACATTATTTTTAAGAATTATATTTTATACTAACACACTAAAATTATCTTCATATTAATTTTGGTTATAAATCAAAATCAGAATCGCTCTTACCTATATATTTATTCGGTGATATTCGGTGTAAATCGTACACTTACTTTGACGATACGAAATTCAAAGAAAATTATGATTTAGGACAGAACTAATTGCCAAGCTCTAAACACTACAACTGCGTAAAGTTATGTAATATTTCAGTAGTGAATGTTACTACCAGTAAACTAAATCATACTCAATGTTAAGGTCGTGCGCAAATATTTACATTTAGCTCGTAGACTTTTAGTTATAAAATTAATATAGCATTAAGTACTGCTTCATATTAGAAAACTGTTAATATTAATTATTTGAAAGATTAACTGGTTATCTTTGTATTAATTCTTTACTATTCATATTTTACTTAAATTTTTAATCTTTGTTTCAGAATGTCCTCTGACATTGTATCTTGTCTGCAGCTCGATAAAGAATTATCAAACAAGCTTGTTGTCGTAAAGGAAATCAATGGCTGTGACAGCTCATTTGTTTTAAGTCATGTTCTGAACCATTGTATCAAAAGTAAACAGGGAGTGCTTGTCATATCTACCCACAATTCACTAAATCATTACCAAAATGTTGGTCTTAAGATGAATTATAATTTAGAAAGATTTGTATCTTCTGGTTCAATTGAATTTTATGATTTAAGTGAAGTTCTTGTTAACAGTACTTTGGTGGATGGGGAATGTAGCACATTGCCAGAAATATTTCTGCAGGTCAAAGATAAAATATTGAAAATGCAAGAAAAGCAAGAAAAAGTCAATGTTATTCTAGATGGTGTAACACATTTGTTTGATTTATACTACAGTCTCAAAGATGTAAATACATTTTGTATTAATTTGAGTGAAGTTGTAGTATGCCACAACAATTCCTTTATTATGTATCATTGTAATAATGCAACTGACGATGTAACAAATACTTTTTGTAATTTACTATCACATAGAGCACACACAATTTTAGAAGTTGAAAACCTTCTATCTGGATGGAGTACAGATGTATCAGGACATTTGACCATTAAATATCCCGGTCAGTTATTTGACAATAATCACCTATTTCTATTGGATTGTAAACCATCTAGATATCTTTTCAAACTGTTTGATAGGGGTGTCAAATTGTTTGCTCCTGGGACTCTATAAGTGTTCCAAATCGGTTTATATCAAATAAAATTGCCTCATTTGTACTCTTTTTTGTAATAAACTGATGGCCTTGCAATCTCAAATTTGAATTTTCTTTATACCTAAAACTTATGAACATATAAGTAGAGCTAGTACTATACTAGCATGATACTGGATATGGTGGTATACACCTCACCACCACCACCATCTAAGTTTATGGGATTATTTATTAACGATTGTACCGATGGTGACGTAAGCTTCGTTAGGAAACCTGCATAACCAGGTCACTGGTATTTGTAATCCCATCTTGGACAAGTGTGCCGGGTATACTGTCTTCCTTCTATCGAGGCCCGACCTCAGCAGTGGGATGCTGTTAGCTGTTATATGATACTCGGAAAATTGAACACTGCCATCTAATTCCAAATTAAGTAGCACAGCACTTGCGTTATGGATACTAGACAACTGATATACTACTTAAAAACTTTTTTGTAAATAAATACACAAACACGCAGATTTAATACTGGAATCGAACGCGTAACCTTTGCAGGTGTCCCGACGTACGTAGTCATTAACGCCAAGGAGATCGTCATCTCGCCTTTTGTATTCGTATAAGAAAAATAAGTCTCATGGAAGGCACAGGGAAATTAAAGGTAAGGTAAGTAAAGGTCGGCAAAACTTTGCATTAGTGCATTGCTTATGTGCCTAACTTAAAACCGAAGAGTAGAATCGAATGCTCTTTGCTGATGACAGAGAGTAATCATTTATCACCTTATACCTACATGTCTATGAAATATTTTTTCGTTTAAAATATGTTTGTTAAAAGATTCATGATAAGCAGATTTTTATAATAGTACTTAAACGATATGTGGACGTACTAATCAATTTACTATTATTTTGTAGTTACTGGTAGTTACCATGGCTACCATCCACGAAGGCTGTATTTTGATCAGTTCCTCAGTCCACGTGAAGTCATTAGAGCGGGAGCAACACATTTGCTCCGTTTTTAAAGTAACAATTACCTGCATTTATTTCACCTGTGACACACCATCAATCATATTTTACGGTGACGTGACTGATTGATTACTGGGACACCTAAAATATTAAAGAAGCATTCAATTAGAGCGCGAGAATTAAAAATAGTAAACAGTAATTCTATTTAGCAGTTCGTTACATTGGCTGAGAGCAAGTCCACGAAGTGATGCCATGACTCAGAGCAACTTGACCCCCCCGGATAAGCATGTTGGTGTGCGGACCATTACTGAGGAGAAGCTGATGGTACTTATACGAGATAGTTATAAAAATTTGTGTACGATTTTACTTTTTGGAAGCTAACTTTGAAATGAAAACTAAATGGAAAAAGTATGGATTTCTGTAGCAGACTTTTTTTTCTGTAGCACAGACAGACGTAATTGAATAGCATGTTGGGCTGTTGAATGTTGGCGGTTCAAGCCTACTCGTGGCGATTATTTTGTTACCATAAGTTCATGGTTCATAAGTTCCTGTAACCGTCTGTAACAACAACGTGTTCGCGATGCCCCTAGCGCGTCGCAAACATCAATGCAATGATAACTGCTTACTATTATAAGTGGGCCATCAGGCTGACTGCTGTTATATAGGTACCCTATAATGGTCATGTATATTATAAATTAAGAATTCATTTTATTAATAAAACATTTCGAAATTGTATAAAGACTTATAATATGAATTAAATGGTTCCTTAATAATAATAATAATAGGTTGTCTGGTAGAGATGGTATAAAATATGTAGTTTATTTTATTTTTAATTAGCTGACACGGCAAACGTTGTTCTGCCATATAAATAAATAAAAAATATAATTTAATTACGTTCACCCCTATTTCACCCAATTCACGTTTCATTTTCGCGTAAAAAAGTAGCATAATATGTCCTTCTCTAAGGGGCCATCCATAAATTACGTCACATGAATTTTAGGAATTTTTAGCCCCTTCTCCTGTCCTTGTCACAAGTTGTCACATTTTTAAAACCCCATCCCCCTGATGTGACGTCACATAGTTTTCAATTTTATGCATCTTTGGATGCATTGAAGTTGCTAATAGCAATTTGAAGTTGCCTTCACAATTACGAAAAAGAAAACTGGTTTTTAGGTTTTTCCGTGCAATTTTTCCAATTTTTGTCTCCATAAAAATCTTCCTCAGAGTTCAAGGAATAAATTTAAAAAATACTCAAATTGGTCCAGCCGTCTTCGAGTTTTGCGTTTAGCAACATACTTTGCGATTCATTTTTATTTACATAGATTTCCCAGGATAATAATTTGTTAAACAATGACAATATTTATCTAATATATCTAAATAGAAAATACAAATGATGTTTGTCTTAGGTGGCTGTTCGTGTGCGACCACTACGCGCTGATGAAGGTCCTCGCATCGTGCACGTGATAAGCGATAAGGTAGTCTCGTTTGTGTATTACCCTCTTTAATTTAAATCGATATATAACATACACAAGAATTAAATAGCATTATTTGGCGTGGGTTTTACCTTGATAACGAAACGAAGTTTCGGAATAATATTGCTGAACAGAACAGACGTATTAAGATTTAAGCCTCTTAACTCGGGATTGGTGACAGCTGATTATGGTAGGTATATGTTTTATATATAAACGGACGATTAAACTCTAAATCTTGGTTACAATGATATATCAAGCTTAAGCAAACATACATGTTCTAAGAATAAAACTTACGTATGTACTGAATGGCCACACCTTTACTGCTACGTAATCAGGAAATATCGGGATCCAAAACTCAACGACACGTTGGCACATATTCAAAACGTGTGTGGGTTGACAGAGTTTCATGCGTCCGAATACGTGTGAGCATCACCTCGTTATTATCTCATAGATTAATTACGCAGCTATTTTTACATACAAAGAGGAAATGACCTACAAACGACATTATTTCATTTTATATATTAATGTTGAGAAAATGGCGATTTATATATATTTACACAATTATAATATTGGTTTTACAAGTCTTAGGCAACTACAAAAAAGAACCATAGTACTTCTCATACTAGAGTTAATATTGGTGCACATAAAATTCTTACTTAAGCTGATTATCACTATATATCTATAGGTAATCTGGTGGGCATTGCGATCCAAAAGGGTTCCAGGGGCCTATATTGACATCATCCAAGACATGTACCGTGATTCCGATTCCCTAGTTCGGACCGCTGTTGACGACACAAAATCTTTCCCCATCACGGTCGGGGTGTACCAAGGATCCGTCCTTAGTCCGTTTTTCTTCAGACGGCATCAGAAACTCACATGAGCAGCCCTCGTGGTTGCTCATGTATGCTGATGATATCGCGCTGGCAGATTCGGACAGGGGTAGGCTGGTGCGACGCGTGAAGACGTGGAAGGAGTCGTTAGTGGTGGTTAGAAGCTCAATGTGGCGAAGACCGAGTAATTGGCCTGTAACTCCACAGATCCCACACCCATACGCATAGGCGGCGACACGGTCGAGCGCACGGATCAAGTGAATTACTTGGGATCTGTACTTCTCGCGTTTGGTGACATCGATTGTTGCCGCGTGGGCCAAATGGCGTGAGGTAACTGGTGTCATTTTTGACCCTAAAATGCCGGTAAAGTTGAAGGGACAAGTCTATAAGACCATCATTAGGCCCGTCCTTTTATACGGCTGTGAAGCGTGGCCGGTGTTAGAGCGACACAAGCAAGAACTGCGTGTCACGGAGATGAATATGCTGCGGTGGATGTGTGGAGTGACGCGGAAGGAATGCGTTACGAACTCGCGCATTCGTGGGAGTCTTCATGTCCGTGACATTGCGGATAAATTGCAGGAGTGTCGGCTCCGTTGGTACGGCCACGTTTTGCGGCAACCGGATGCTTACGTGGGAAACAAATGTCTGACCATGCCGCCTCCGCCGGGCCCCGGCAGGAGGGGTAGACCCAAAAAGTGCTGGCTCGATAGATGATGATGATGATGATGACGCTGATTATCGCTCTAATCGATAAAGCTGTATTAATTTATATATATTTTAGTACCAACCACGCTTACAATGTAATCTGAATGTTCTTTTGCGGTCTATAGTTTTTGACAGTATATATGTATACCAAAAATGATTAATTTCTTAGATCACATATTTAATGTAAATTAATAGAGAATCAATACACGAATTACATAACGATCTCTTAGAGAATAATTACTTATTCAAATAGTTGCGAGTTCTCCAATACATATATTCCATATAATAAACATATGAAGATCTACAGAAAATAGTACAATAATAAAAAAACATTCTTGTTTATTTGTTAACAGATGCTGGTTTTGGAAGAGGAAGCAGACAACCGTCGCGACATCTTACGAAGTCGCAGGATCAACGACAAACATTATGTTTACGATCGGGTTTTTGGGGAAGACAGCACCCAAGTATGTTTCTGAAACTATCAATTTTTAATAATAGAACATCCAATAATGTTACTATTATTTTTTTCGCAATTCCGGGCTTTAATGCCATTTGCAAATTTAAATATTATATCTCGTTAATATTATTGTTTACCGCGCGTAATTAGCTCGTCACCAGGAATCTTGGTATATCCTCCGAATTGTGAGATAGGTTCTTGTAATATTATACAATGTTAGCGTTCGTTTTCTCAATTTTAAATAAACCTTAGCTTTAGCTTGACCTTATCTCAATTCTTTGGAGTCGTTCCAGTAAGTCTATTTATTCAATTTTATTTTATCCTGACATGTTTCATGTATATCACTTCACCTTCATATTATGAATTATACATTCTTCCAATCTCTTTTTTAGGTCTACCATTGCCCTTATGCCATCTGCTTTCAGGTTGCATTCTTTTGGTAACGAAGTCCGCATCATTCCCCTTTCTCATTACATTCCCGTAATACTCCAGTCTCTTTCCTTTCAATTTATCATTCGTAGGCGCTATTTACAATATATACATAGCAACTTTTTTATTGCTTTTACTGTTAAAAAAGTAAAAGCAATAAAAAGTTGGCTTAGCAAACTAACCATTACATACAGGAAGAAGTATACGATACTGTATGTGGTTCCCTCGTGAGCGACACATTGAAAGGATTTGCTGGTGCCGTTTTTGCATATGGAGCCACTGGAGCAGGCAAAACACATACCATGACCGGTCTCATGACAAGAGCTCTTAATCATCTTTTCACAAGTATCAATGAGAGTGACGATCCCGCCAGTTATGAGGTATGTTAAAAATAACTCTACATATCCCACTAATATTTAAATAATGTTTGAAGTAGATGAAGATGTTTGCTTTGATTATTTTTATTATTCTTTAAACTAGAAATGAACACGTTGCTCCCATAGTGTTCATTATTTTTAGGTTTTGTCAGGAGTAAATAGAGAAGTAGGGTTAATTGATAAATAGAACAAATGATATCATGCTCCTGCATATAGCTTGGAAGACAATGTATATGACAAAGAATACAAATTCAAATAATGTCGAATACAACTTATGAATCTTAAAAATGTAAACGAAGCTTTCTTCCAAATAAATATAACTTTATAATAAATAGATACGAGTATACTGGCACAGTTCACACAGCGCCGTCTAGTCCCAAAGTAGCATAGCACTTGTGTTGTGTTATGGGTACTAGACAACTAATAAACTACATATTATATCCAGACTCGGGACGGGAATCAACCCGTTACCCCCGCAGGCGTTCTAACGTGCGGAAGGCACGCCATGTAGGCTGTTATTATTTCGGATAAACCAACAACACGAACAAGGAAATTTGTGACTTTATAAACAATGACATCTTTTACTATTGTTTTGTAATAATAGACAGAACAAAGAAATATTGGAAGTATGTTCTTGGTGAATACAAGGTCGGAGTAATAGAAATATATAGAGATTATATTATGCATACGTTGTTTAAGGTACCAATATACGAGTAGTGGCAAGGACACGATATTATAAAGATCATTTGCTTTCATGTTTTGAAGGATACACCAACACCATAAGGCAACCTTCTAGATATATTCGATGCTTTTATTGTTTTGCCGACGTATGGCAGGTGTCCATCATTTATCTTTTGTTGTGAAATGTTATGAAAATTATTTTAGAGTGAACGATAAAGATATGAAACATTAGCACTAAGTATCTTTACTATTATAATATACAATATTAATAGCATGAGGTCGTGAAATACTATTTACTAACGAGTGGCATTGTCTTAATGCATGACTTTTCATTTAGCACTCATTCGTTTACTCAAGAATCTACTTCCAAGGAAAATTGTATATACGAGCATATGTATCTTCCACTCCTTTGCTGACCCAAACGCAAAATAATGGAATAATCATTTTTCTCGCAAGACTCTTTCTTTTTCTCTTTCTCTCCCTGTCTATTGCCCTTGTCCAGACGCTTTAAAAGTAAAATATGAATTTTTGACAGATATTGTGAATAAAACGATTAAATATAAAAATGAATCAAACTTTCGCGCGGGTATAAATTAATAGAATTGTCGAAATATTGGTAATGAAAATGTACTCGTGGGTAGCGTGTTCGTACATTATGGAAATAAGTGAAGAATATTCAGGCTATTGTGGTCAATCACGGCGCGGCCTTGAAAAGCCGGAAATGCTTATTTTCTAGCTCAAGTATTCATACAGGCTTACATTCACATGCTACCTATTTAATTTTATTTATGTAAAAGTCGATACTACTGATAACTTATATTCTGTAGCAGTTCAATAAGAGTCGCTATAAGTTTGGAAATAAATTTTTACAAAGTTAATGTTAATAAGGATTTTGATGATGAAATTGAACCCAAATTTCATTAATGAGGAAAAACCTGAAGTAACAAATAAATTCAAGAACAATTTATTTTTGTTAGTCAGAATAGTTGGTGTAGTAGCTTTTGCTACAAGCTTTTGTTTGCGTTGAATCTCAAATAGAACATTGGAGCATACTGTTAAATATTTGCGGGCCATTTTATGTCAATTTGCTTCAGGGACACTCCGTTTGTGCAATGAGGTTTAAAGATACAATGTAAATAAGTTTATACATATATAAGGCCCAAGTGAATAATTTAGAGAGTTGCTGGCCTTTAACAGTTACTTATGTGCCTACGACAATCTAATGGAGATTAAGGCATACGCGGTGGAATAAAATCGATAGATATTATATAGACAGTAGGGCGTGTAAAACAAGCACTTTAATTAATGTAGTTTGAGTAATCCGACACTGCTTGTACGAGTATACATGTAACACTGCATCTTTTTAGAAGGCAGCTGCTTGGAGGTAGTTCGTCATAATCTACATATTCTTTAACGAGGTCAGTTGGAGTGAAATGTTCTTACAAGCATTTTATTTCGCTTGCATCTAAATTCTTTATTCATACTTGACGGTGCCCTTCCATTACCCTACCTTCTCCTGAGCATAGCTACAAAAATAAATAAATAAATGTGTCTAAGTTTGTTTTATGAGAGTTTTTTTTTATTGAATCGGGCTGCTGAAGCTCCTGACGTAGCCAGGTTGAGGAAATATGTTGATTTTTTCGAGAAAAAAAGTAGGGGTGGGCTGTATCGCTACACTACCGTTAAAGATATTTGTTTACGCTTAATTTTTTTTTTGGGTGTTTATTTTACTTTTTTAGTTCCGTCGTATTTGCCTTTCTTTATACTTAAATTATATTTCACTTTTCACTTACTTTAATTTCCTTTTTCAATCTTACTTAGTTTATAATTTTGTAATTTCTTGTTTTACATCTTGTCTGTTTAGTTTTGTTCTGAATATCAATACACAGTTCGAATAAAATAAATGCATATGATAAGACCTTCTTATTGATTGATTCTTATCAGTGCAGGGGCGGAGAAAGAATACTAACCTCTGCGGCCGGGATTGGCCTGTCGTAAAAGGCGACAAAACAACCCACCCTAGCTACGTGGCAGGGCCTCAAAACCCATCTGGTTGGCCACCTTTGGTCTTAAGTATGCCGCCATAATAACCATGTGTTGTGTTCCGACATTAGTGACCCAAGTTCCTGTACCCTTATGGGACAGCAGCGTGTTCGCGATGCCATAGGCGGTAACTGCTAAATTCTAAGCGCACCGTCAGCCTGTCTGCTGTCCTACAGCAATAAAAAAAGTATGAAAACAAATTATTTCAGTAGTTTTGAGTTTAGTTTCGACTTCCAGGACAAACGTCTCTTAAAGACATTTTACTAATGAGACAGGTGCCGCTTATTTAGAGTGAAAATATCATGATGTCAGTGTACATAATTTGTGGCTTCAATGGGGGTGATTGAATTGAGGTGGCCACCTTCCACCCTCAACAAGGTCATTGCCGAAGCCTCTTGACGGCGTACTCGCCCGACGGCAGCTCCACGGTTTGCGTGTTACGCGGCTAATTGATCCATTTAATGCTTTTATGTGGATATTGCATTTTTGTAAACACCAGTATTAATTTAATATATTACTATAAGACAAACGCAGGATTTCATCTGTTGCAGATAATTACTATATATATATCCGTACTAATATTATAAATGTGAAAGTAACTATGTATATCTGTTACTTTTCACACTTAAACCGCTGAACCAAATTTGATGAATTTCGCTACAGAGATAGACTAAACTTTGGAGAAGGACATACACCAATACCTCGCTTTGCGTCCGGGTTACGTTCCAAAAAAACACGACGCAAAGTGAAAATAGATTTTCTATAGCAAACCATTTAATGATCGAAGATAGGTTCCAGGCTTACGAAAATACTACCTTTTAAAAATAAAATTGAACAAAGTAAAATTTTTCAAACAAAAATAATATACAAAAAACGTATTCAATTAAACAAAATAAACTACATATTCATTTAATTTATGAAAATTAAAATTAAAATTAATCACTGTCTGATGAGTTCACAGTGGCTGTTGTCGTAGGTCGACTTTCTTTAAAAAAAATTGGTCCAATGTTTGTTGAACAGCTTTTTTTTTCAACGTAAGATAAATTTCCTTGTAGCAATTGATATTCGTAGCTACCGCCTGGGACACTTTTAAACTCCTTCCACTGTCAGGATCGTTTTTTAAAAAAATCTCCATAGCTTAGTCAATCAAACACATCGCTTTAAAAATTTGTTTGGAGGTTAAATTTTGTTCTTTGGAGATTTCTATTCTTTCTTCTGAATTACCATTTTACTTAATGGTATTCTCTGCGCAACTTGATTTTCAATCCAAATATATATAAAAATTAATGTTTGTCTGTATGTCCTTTATAGAATCGTAAACTATGCATTTGATCATGTCATGATCTTCAGCAAAGTGTTGTGCATGAGCCCACAAAGGTTTCTGGCACGACCAATCTTTAACAGATGGCGCCACTATCATTCCAATGAATTTCATTTATTGCCGTGACAGTTGAACGTAGTAAGAATTTATGTAAATTGTGAATTTAAAATCCATATTTTAATATTATGGATGTATCGAAAAAGTTTTGCATCTTTGCATAAAAACTTTACTTTATATTACGAACATATTTATTATAACCAGCTTGATTCGATAATAAAATATTTAAAAATTAAAATTTAAGAACTTTATAATGTATCGCCCCGTCGACAATATTGTGCGTATTTTTTTTATATTTGGGAGTGTTTTTCGAATAATTTTGTGCAGTTTACTGTGAGTTAAATTAATTTAGTTACTTTAAAAGTTTTCCCAAACATTACACAGAACTACAAAAATCGATTGGAGAATCCATGCTTCTCACATGGGCAGTTCTATGTGGCCTGCTCACGCGTCGGAAAACCTTCTGATTTATTCGTTTACGCACCAGATGGAAAAACAAGAAATATTGTGTATCCCACAGCGCTTCAATAAATATCGAATTGAAACGAAACGCTGCAGTGATACAACTTTTTCAACATGAACGTAATGAATAAAATGACTCGAAATAAATTCAATATTAGTGTAATGTCTTTCCTTCAAATTTATTTTAGTAAGTAACGTAGCAACGCGCGCAGGGTACAGCTAGTTTTATATATATGATACTATACAAATAATAAAACTACATGTTATTTTAGAGCATTATAATTGCTACTAGTAAAACAAACAAAGTAGTTATAAATCGATTTTGATAATGAGGCATGCCCTAATGACACACGACGTCATGGAACGTTATGAAAAGAGTAGGTTTAATAGCATTTAAAACTAAATTATCTTGAACTGGACAATTCACATAGCGCCACCTAATCCCAAAGTAAACAGAGCGCTTGTGTTATGGGTACTAGATAACTGATACACTTCTTATATACTTTTCTTTTGTAAATTAATACTTATTTTTATATACTTTATCTTATATACTTTTCTTTTGTAAATGAATATTTGTATATAATATTCATCAACTCGTGACCTCCGCAGACGTTCTGACGTGTGAAAGCCGTTGCGCCACCGAGATTGTCAGTAATTTATACAAATAAATAAAATTGGAGTGCCTATTTGTAATGTTAAAATAACCGCTTTTTACTGAGTGCATTCGGACGTATACACGGTGCATATACTAAAACAATATTATTTACAATTTTTGTCTGTCTGTCTGTTTGTTCCGGTTAATCTCTGAAATGGCTGCACCGATTTTGACGGGACTTTCACAGGCAGATAGCTGATGTAACAAGGAGTAACTTAGGCTATTTTTATTTTAGGAAAAAAATAGTTTTTGTTAAAAATGATAAGTTTCGGAAATTTTAAATGTCCAATTTAAGTTGACCTCAGGTTTATATAATCAATCATATGAAATAGGGTTCAGCTTAGGCTGGATTATTAAGTTCGAACGCACCTATTCCGGAGGCGCATGGCGTAGTTGCATTCGATCGTAGTTTTAATCCAAAATAAACCATAAGATATATCCACAAAAATGCTGCCCAGCCACTATTCCACGCGGACGGAGTCGCGGGCACAGCTAGTGAATATAACAAAAGTGCCTCAAGAGTTACATATGCTTGGATAATATTTTAGCCGTGAGCTGCCCAAAGGCCGGAATAACCAAAAGTTCATTTTCTGCTATGTTACCACATCCATCTGGGTGTTGACCAGGGTTTTAATATTGCTTTGCTTGATAGCCTTAAGAGACCTTTTTGAGTTGTATAAAATTAAGATATTTTCATTAGAATGAGGGGGTTACGTAGGTATGATCGAAAATGAAATTTTCACAATAAATGAATATTCAACTATCTGACCTATTCTCCGTATTGTGTGATCACATGATCTCCTTCCAATATTCATTACTACTTTTACCAAGTGGTAAAGGATATCAGAACTCTTGGCCTTTTTTCAAGACGTCCCATCTGGTCTCGAAACGTACGCCTTTTTTTTTTTTTTTTTTTTGTCTCGGGGAAAAACCTCTCTTGACGGGTTCCCCCGGCCCGGGGGGACCGGGGGATATGTGGGACTCCGGGAAAGATGATTGGCCATCCGACTACCCACTAAAAAACCCCGCTGTTCTCCTATCGCCTACGCCCGGGCCCACGGATATATGGCCTGCCGATCTCGTGGCCCGGGCCGGCGCCGGCCCGCCCTTTGTCTTGAGGCGGGCCCCTTCTAAAGTGTTGGCGCCAGGGGGTCAGGGTTTCGTCCCCCCGGCGCTCTCCTAACAACTCTAGGAGTTGAGGGGGGCCACGGAACAGCACGCAGTCCTCACCCTCGCGGCAATAGTGCGGGCGGCGGGTCCTTCCCCGAGGGGCCGCCCGCGGCCGCTTTTTACGGCGGCCGGAGGTCATTACTGGCCCTCCGGCGCCGCCGGCGTGGCCTGCGTTGGCGGGAGGGGAGTGTGGTGGTCGACTCCCGCTCCCGCTCCGCCGCCTCCTTTGCGGACATGACTGCCTCGCAGAAGGAGGCGACGGCCGTCCATCCAGGATCGCCCCCGACCATGGACAGAACCAGGGCCGGAAGCGACAGGTCCACGCCGATTTGGGCGACGAGGGCGCGGCGCTCCTCGCGCCACGCAGGGCACACGGCGACAGTGTGGTTCACCGTGTCCTCCTCGTCGCCCGCGCCACAGTGGTGGCACCCTGACGTCATCTCCCGCCCTATGCGACACAGGTACCTCCCGAAGCAACCGTGCCCCGAGAGGACCTGCGTCAGGCGGAAGGTCAGGGCGCCGTGGCGCCTTTCCAACCATTCGGCCAGGACGGGCCTCACCGCTTCGATGGTGGCGAGGCCCGCGCTGGGGTGCGCGAGGCGCTCCTTCCACTCCACCATGAGCACCACGTCACGCAGCTCCGCCCGCTTTGCCTCAACTACGCGAGGCGCGGGGCGAGAGCCACGCTCGGCCGCGTCCCGGCGCCACTGGTACAACAGCGCCAGGACCCGGGCCTCGAGGTCCCATGGTGGGGATCCGGCCAGCAGGGAGGCCGCTTCGAAGGACACCGTGCGGTATCCCCTTATCGCCCTGACGGCCAGGACGCGCTGCGGCCTGCGAAGCAGCGCCGTCGTTTTGGCCGTCAGGCGATCCGCCCAGATCGGGGCCCCGTAAAGGGCCATCGACCGCACGGTTCCTTCAAAGAGTCTGCGGCACACTGCGCCCGGCCCGCCGATATTCGGCAGCAGACGGGAGAGTCCCGCCGCCGCCCGTACTAGCCTCGGCGCCAGGCACTCGAAGTGCGCCGCAAAGTCCCATCGGCCGTCGAGCACCAGTCCGAGATAATTCATGGACGGCCCGACGGCGATGCGGACGCCTCCTACCGTTATGCTCAGGCCCGGTGGCGGCCTCTGGCGGGGCCCGTAGAATATAAGGGCCTCCGTCTTGTTTAAGGCCACCTCCAGGCCGAGTAGCCGGATTCTAGCCACCGTTTGCGCCACCCCAGCCGTGCCCAGAAGGCACGCCTGGCGGGGGTTCCTCCCACGCGCTGTGACGAGCGTGTCGTCGGCGTAGCAGATGACGCCGACGCCGGGGAGGAGCGCCCCTCTCAGGACCCAGTCGTATGCGATGTTCCACAGCAGGGGACCCAGGACCGACCCCTGCGGAACACCGCACACGACGTCTCGCCGACTTTGCCCACCCTGGACCGGGTAGACGACGGCACGATCATCCAAATATGCCTCGACTATGCGGCGGAGGTAGGGAGGCACCCGATGGTACTTGAGCGCCTCCCGCACGCAGCTCCACGGCAGGGTGTTGAAGGCATTGGCGATGTCAAGTGACACTGCCAATAGCACCCTGTCTCGAGCCACCGCGTCTTCCGCCTGGCTCCTCAGACGCGTGATCGCATCAATAGTGGAGCGCCCCTTTCGGAATCCGAACTGTTCGTCCGCCAGGTTCGGCCCCTCCGTCTCTAGGTGCCGGACGAGGCGGTCTGCGAGGATCCTTTCGAAGACCTTCCCCACCTCGTCCAGCAGCACGATGGGCCGATAGGCGGACGGTGAGTCCGCCGGGCGCCCCTCCTTCGCGATCAGGACCAGCCTCCCCGTCTTCCATCTGCGGGGAAACTGGCCCGATCGCAGACACGCGTCGAAGAGCCTCAATAGTCGGGGCTCCAGGACGTCGTGGGACAGAACCCACGCACGCCCCGGTATGCCGTCGAGGCCGGGGGCGGTGTTCTTGGCCTTCAGCCGCAACATCGCTGCCCCCAGCTCTGCCCGGTCCACGTCGGGCACGGGGTCGTCGTCCGCGCTGGGGTCCCTCTCATCCCAATGAGGCGGGACCATGGCGGGAGGCGGGTGCTCAGCCCTCGTGGGGAACAAAGCGCCAACAAAACTGTCCACCTGGCGCGGAGGGAGTCTCTCGGTCAGCGGGGGCGCCCACGGGCGGAGCTTGCCCCGCACCGTTTTGTAGGGTCGCCCCCAAGGATCTTGATCTAAGCTGGCCAAGAGCCCCTCCCACGCCGCCGCCTTCGCCTCGCGGATAGCGAGGTGGAGGTCGTTTCTGGCGCTCCTATACTCCCCGTAGAGCCGAGCCTCCGCGGCTGCTCTGTCCGCGTCGCGGCGACTCCGTCTTCGGAGCCTGGTGCACTGGCGGTGGGCGTAGTTGCACGCCCTGCGGAGCCGCTCAAGCTCCGCACTCCACCAGTACACCTGGCGCGGGGGTCGGTGTGGCCCCCGCCTCGGCATCGCCGCGTCGCAGACGTCAGTCATGAGCGACCGCAGGTTCTCTGCCTCCTCGTCGACGTCACCGGAAGGTACGTCGCCCGGCCTCGACCACGTAGCGACAGTCAAGGCCTCGCGGAAAACCTCCCGATTCATCTTTTCAAGTGTCCAGCGCGGACAGTCACCCAACGGGGTCACCTGGGCTGGAAGCTCTCGCTGACGGGCGGAGACGCTGAACCGGATGTAGCGATGATCCGACAGCGTCTCGACGCCCGTGAGCACCCTCCAGCCTCGCACACGGCGGGCCAGGAGGGCCGACGCGAACGACACGTCGACGATCGACCCCCCCAACTGCCTCACACACGTGTACTCGCGACCCTGGTTGAGGATTTCCAGACCCCTCTCCACAGCCCAGTCCTCGACCAGCTCGCCCCGCGCATCTGTCCGTGGGGAACCCCAAGCCTGAGATTTGGCGTTGAGGTCCCCGAGAACGAGCACGGGGCGTGGGAGGAACCGCTGGACCGCGTTGCCCAACTCTTCCATGTACCCTTCAAAGTCGGCAAGACTCCTGTTCGGGGAGAAGTAGCCGCCCACGACCATTATCTCCCCGAATCTGGCCGCGGCGAAGCCCCTGCCCCTCACTACTTCTGTGGCGAGCGGGGTACCCGCGGCGGTCCTGGCGTGTAGAGCCACTGTGCCGTCCAGGTCCCCAACCCAATCGCCTTGGGTGGGGACGTAGTACGGCTCGGCGGCCACGGCGATGTTGATATTCCACTGCGCCAAACTCTGAACCATGAGATTCTGAGCATTGGCGCAGTGGTTGAGATTCGTTTGGAGGAGATGGATATCCATTATTTGGTTGAGATATCCATCTCCTCAGTCCTCCGTGCCTGCACCTGCAGGGGGGCGTTATCCCCCGCGGTGGCTTCGGCACGACGGCGCTTTCTCCTTTCCTTTTCCCGCCGCTTCTTGGCCTGTCTTTTGGCCACGAAGCGGCTATTCTTCTCCTTTTCTTTCATGTCCGTCACTGAATTTGCCGGACGGCCGGTGCGGCGGCAGGTGCACAGCGGCGGGCCTCCCCCGACCCTATGGTTAGCCGGTCTGTTGGCCGCCGCGCAGACCACGCAATTGGGCGTGGCCTTGCAGGTGGCAGCCAAGTGCCCTGGCTGACCGCAGCGGTAGCAGGCATCGCTGCGGCTCGTTGGGCACTTGCAATTCGCCGAGAGGTGACCCGGCGCCAGACACCTGAAGCACCTCGGCTCCCTCTTATCAACCTCAAAAACCTGTTAACGAAACGTACGCCTAGGTCTACCCCTTCCAACACTTCCATTCACACTCGCCTTATACACTTTTTTCGGCAATCGTTCTTCATTCATTCTCTCGACATGGCCAAACCATCTCAGCATACCTTTCTCAATTTTTGTCACTACATCTTCTTTTTTTCTTGATCACATAACATTTTTGCGTTCACAAAAGATTCCTATTCCGATGTAAAACACAATACGATATAGTATATCTATGTTGTGCTATCCAAACACTATGAAGTGGTGGTTCACCTTGAAACAGTCAAATCTGCTGACGTCACGAGAGTTTATAAGGTTTTATATTGAAGCCGGTGCCGCGAGAAGCTATTCTATTAACCTTTAGAACCCAACACGCCATTCTCAATATGGGTGAAATTACTGTTTTACATTCCATGGTCCCAAACTAGCTGTTGATTGTTTGAAATTTTTTAGGTCTCACTTTTTGCTTTGGTTTAAGTTTGCAGTGGTATTAAATTTGATCTGCGATTACAATATATTTAAATTAAAACCTGGATGTTCAATACAGACAATTTCATATTACATCATTCAGAAATATTGAGAAGCAATTATATTTAAAATCTTTTAGAACTATAATTTGGAAATAACATATTGGTATTAACCGCATCGGAAGTTCTTTTGCGGATTTCAATTATTAAGATTATTTATAATATTTTTTTAGATGGTGGTAAAAGTTCATCATATTTAGGACCTATAATATTATGAGCATACACAACAAGTAGCGATGGTGTTATTAGCAAAGTAGGGTTTTATAGGTTAGAGAAAATATAGTATTTCAGATATAAAGTTACTTGAATAATGAATCATGAAAGATACGGTATGCATTTAGAATTCCATCAGATAACATTTTGCCGCATTGTGCCTACTTTATTAATGTAACGGCATGTTGTAGTTCCGCTGATGCCCGCATTTAAAACGTAAAAGAACATTTAAATATCGTTTGCAGTCTAACGTAATTAGTTACTTTGTTTTTGTCATTAGTTTGCGCTATAATATATTGCTAAGGTATATATTTATATATGTAGGATATTTAAAATTATGCCATAGATACATGTAAACACTAAGTAGGCACAATTAAAAGTTAAATTTAAATGAATTTAAAATACTTACAGTTATCAAAATAATCGTGTTTAAAAAATTCATTATCTTCTTAATTTTTTTATTTTGACAGGGTAAGTATATTTTTGATTCCAGTGTCGATCACGACTACCATCAAATCAATTCGAATTACTGCATTGAATCAGACACCCTCCAGTAACAATTCTAGCAAGCTACCATATATCACACGTTTTGCAAGAGGTAACAATAAAAAATAATAGTAATAGATATTCCGCAAAATAGTTTTATATAATTATAAATACTTACAACAAATATTCTCTGCAATTGATAATAGTATTAAATAATATGATCATGACTTCTATATATATTTAAGTGTGTCTTATCACTAAGATGATTCAAGCAAATAAGCTATCGCTGTTATTGTTTCACCGGTGGTTCTCAGATAAATACATTTATCTCATCCAAATGTCATAAGAAACACATTTTAAATGTAATAAATCATAAAACTGAGATCAGGCGTTGATATATCGACGGGTATGAAATATTACAAAAACATATTTGGCTTTAACAAATAAAAAAGTTATAATTTGAAGCAATCTTATATTTTTATGATATGTTGATACTTAAATGGGATGTAACAAATAAACAACCTGGAATACTATCTCGAGTATTTAAAAGTAAAAAGTGGCGACTACCCCTAACAATATGAACCATATAATATATGCATTAGGCAACAAAAACTATAATATTATTATAGTTTTTGTAGCCTAATGCTTATACTACAATACGAATACCAGTTATAGGTATAAACGAAACTATTATATATAAGCGTCGCAAGTAGTGTCAAGCCTGCATTAAGTTGCGCACTGTGCACAAAAAACAACAGTGGATCCCAAATACCGAACATAAGATTTTAAGTGCGACAATAAAGAAACGCTTAAAAGGCCAAGCGAGTATGATGTCTTGAGAACTTACACTGGAATTATTAGTCATATAATACATGTAATCTATATATTAATAAGTGAAGCGAAAACTTTGTACCCCTTTTTACGATAATTGCGCGGACAGAGGAATATGAAATTTGGCACAGTTTATATGGAAGAAAAGTGCAGAAAGCTATTTTTTGTCTAAAATCTATTAGAAATATATTAAATTAATTAAAATAAACATTACACACACTACTGTTCGAATGACCCAACACATACGAGTACATACCTTACTTACTCTTTTGTTTTTTTGTGTAAGAGTTTATGCCTGGTAACGAGACCATTAAGGTTAATTTTATAAATTCATTACATTAAATACTTAATATTAATATTTTTTTAAATTATCCCTTTGACATGTATTCAATGACCATTCTATCAAATATTTGTCGAGTAAATCGATTGTTCTATAACAACGCATGTCTAACGGAATAGGGTTCAAAACGATTATAATCTAGATCTTTTGTTGAAAACTTAAGGCACAAAAAGTGGACTACAGGATGTATGGACTCCACTAAATAATAAATGTTATAACAATTATATTTATATTGAATCTTGGGAAATTTTTATAAATAAAATCAATCAAACAAATTATAGAGCACCAACTCCTTAATACTCTTACATTTAAATAATAAGTGTACATTAATTAATAATCCTAATTAATGGAACGTTTTTCGTGATTTTCAAGCATTTTCTCGATCAACCTTACTTATACCGCTATTTCGAATAACCAATAAAAATCCGGCCAAGGACGCTACTATTCATTTATCAAACTGCTTAATGGTTTGGATTTTTCTCCAATACCAATAATCGAATTTTCACCTAACGTAATGAAAAATATATAGTAAACATAAGTGTTAATATTTTTGTCGGAAACAAAGTATGATGATAATTTCGTAAGTTTGAAGTCTGTTGTTTATCTGAAAACTACTTTCTACGTATTTTGTGATCAACATGTTGTAAATGCTGAAATGGTAACAAATTACTCGTTTTATTTTCGCAAAAAGTAAATTTTTTATTAGCTAGCTGACCCGGCAAATGTTGTTCTGCCATATAAATAAAAAAAGAACTTGTTTACGTTCACACTTATTTCACCTCCTTTAGGGTTCATTTTCACGACAAAAAGTAGCCTATGTCCTCCTCCAAGGTTCAATCTATCTCTATACCCAAATTCATTAAAATTGGTTAAGCGGCTTAGACGTGAAAACTTAACAGACAGGCAAACATTTTTATCCGTGCAGGGGCTGAGAAAGAATACAAACCTCTGCGGCCGGGGTCGGCCTGTCGTAAAAGGCGACAAAACAACCCACCCTAGCTAAGTGGTAGGGCCCCAAACCCGTCTGGATGGCGACCACCTTTGGTCTTAAGTATGCCGCCATAATAACCTTGTGTCGTGTTCCGACATTAATGACCCAAGTTCCTGTACCCTTATGGGACAGCAGCGTGTTCGCGATGCCACTGGCGTTGCAAACACTTATAGACGAGGGTAACTGCTAAATTATAACCGGGGCGTCAGCCTGTCTGCTGTCCTACAGCAATAAAAAAAAACAGAGTTACTTTCATATTAATAATTAGTATGGACAAAGTACGATATTTCATTATGATATTAATTTTAAATGTGTGTTTGATTCGATTAATGAATATTTGTATTTCTTTGAACACCTATTCGTCACCTTAGACGTTGGCGGCATGATGGCATTGACCCTAACGTAGCAAATGTCCAAAGGGTACAACTACTTGGGAATTTATCTATTGGACTTCAGTATTAAAATGCGGTGGTAGAGTGGAGTGCAATGACATTTGCACTTGTGTTGCAGCCAACAGAGCAATAATGTTATACATAATTGTCACACAATAACGATAAAGGAAATATCGCAAGGAACAAGTATGGCGGATATAAAGTCTTGAGACCTACATTGACCAGTTGTACGCTGATATTACAATTAATAAGTTATACTGTCCTTTATGGAGTTTATCCTTAACGCTGGAGTAGGCATAGCTACATACAAACGGGATAATGATGGTATATAGTTAATCAACAATAGCAGTCCGTTACGAACTGCTAGACATAGGTAGATACACTTGATCCTCCTCTCTTCTCATCCAGACACTACCGGCTACCTTTTTAAGATCAATGGTTCATCGCCTGGAGAAGACCTACACCCTGCTCCAGTCTAGGATTTGTTTGAGGAAACGGCTCTCGATTTTATAACAAACAAGGCGCGTTCATCGCTACTTCAGCGAGCATATCAAGTGGCAAATCCTTTACATGTCCAATCTTTTAGATTACTTTTACCAGAGACTATCTTTATATTAATTTATCTATATATTACTTTATTATATAGGTACATTTACCTTGCGTAATTATGATTATTATTTTAGTTAATATATTTGTAAATATGATTATTAATAAAACAACATAAAATTTCCTTGTACGATAGTCACAGAAAATAGTCATACGTTCACGTATCATAAGTATTTTTCCCAATTGTAAAATTATTTTAAAGTTTATAAAAATATATAAATACTAAGTAAAAATATCGCATATTTAATATACTAAGCGTCACTACGATGTTAATGATAAAAAAACAGCTACGCAAGCAATTTGTGTATGTAATGAGATTTTAATCCTGTTTAAAATATTACAAGTAATGTAATGGCACTATAAATAATAGTCAGGTCGTTTCAAACATGAACTCATAAAGGTATTAACATTAAGTGTAAGCTTAAATAAGTAGGTATTTGCTCTACGTAGAGAATCAATAAGCGTAGGTGTGTTAATACTCGCAGCTAACACTAACGACCAATCATTTGATATTTTACAAGCATTTGTGACACGCAAGAATTCGAATATATAACATATTTAACACACCACACTAATGTTATGCGGAGATAGTTGTCTCTTGACAAGTTTATATCATAAATCAATTGGAGTACTTTTATGTTTTTATTTCATTTAACATCAAAATAAGGATTTTATGAAACGATAGACAAGTAGGCAACATTATTTTAATAAAATCATATATTTAATACAGTCAGTTGCATGTAGAAGACGAAAATCTTTGAGCAATGCGTTCTTCTAGTATTGACCTACGGAGCCGAGACGTGAACACAGACGGCGGCACTGTTTCTCAAATTTCCAATCACTCACAGGCTATGAAGCTATGTTGGGCGCGTCTCCTAAGGACAAAATCCGAAATGCTGAAATCCGTAAAAGAACTAACCGATACAGCTCGCAAAATATGCAAGCCGAAGTGGCAACGGGTCGGTCATGTTTGTCGCAGGACCGAAGGGCCTTGGAGCAAACGTGTTCTAGAATGGAGAACGCGTCTAGGCAAACGTAGCGTAGGACGTAGCCCGATGACCTGAGCAAGGTAGGGGCTGGATGGGAAACACAAGGGACTGGGATTTGTGGCGCAAATTTGGGGAAGCCTACGTCCAGTAGTGGATAATGAATGGCTAATGATATATATTATAGTAATCCCTTACGGTATTTAATTAGCATTGGGTTCTTATCTTGTTTAAGAAAAGAGAAACAGTATATAGCTTAACTTATTTTTATTCTTTTCTATATTTGAGGTAGCGTTTCTTAATACCATACAGCTAGCACGTCAAGTTATTTGTTGCGCCGTATATAAACATCAGAGCAAAGAGTATTTCCGAATTGCTCTATTTCGAATTTAAGGAGTTTATATTATATAAAATATTTTAACAGGTGAAGATGTCATATATTGAGATATACAACGAGAACATCCGTGATTTGTTAAATCCGAGTGCTGGCCCTCTAGAGTTGAGGGATGAAGGTGGCAGTGGTGCCCCCGTAGTTGCCGGATTAAGTGAAATTCGAGCAAATAGCGCGGGGCACGTGGCCGAATTATTGACACGAGGAGATAGGGCAAGGACTGCTGAGCCCACACATGCTAACCAACATTCCTCGCGGGGGCATGCCCTCCTAAGGTAAATATTTCATTAAATAATAGCCCAAGGTAACAAAATTGATTGAAATAATTGTAATAATACGTATAAGTCTTAAAAGGAAACATCATTCTTATTTGGAATAGTTACTTCGCTGAAATACAAAAAAAAAACTGAAAAGCAAAAAACAATAAACCCTCTTTTTATTAACCTTAATAACTAAGTTCTTAAACTAATGTAAGTATATCTAAGCAAAATTTGAGTCGGTGCCAGTGTCCTCACGTGTGGGTCCGTTCGGGTTGCTGTCTCGCTGACATTTATTTCGTAAAAGCTCGGCATTTTCCGGTGAAGGGGCGTGTCATGCCGCCGCGT